>CM074305.1:7596565-8966565 GCA_037194245.1 Opsariichthys bidens | reverse complement strand
CACAGAGTAAGAGAGACTGTCGAGAAAACTACATCTCTCCCTTCAGGAAACCCCTGACGCCGCTCACCAACAGACCCGTCTGCGCAGATGGCAATGAGCACGTGAGTTATCTTTCAAATAAAAATATAATACAGTGAGACATTCACTTAGACTTGTTTGTATGAGAACACATAGTAAACAAAACAAATAAAAATGGAAAACTCATATTAAAAAAGAAATTTAAAATAAAAATCCCTTAGGCATAAGTGTGAGGACAGTCATTTAAAAAAAAATATATATATGTATATATATATGTGTGTGTGTGTGTAAATAATTTTATTTATATATATATATATATATATATATATTAGTGCTGGGCAACAATTAAATATTTTAATCGCGTTTAATCGCAGCATGCACAAAATTCAATAATGAAATCAAAAGTAGTGTATTGTGTAATTTTATTCTTTCAAAGTACTGCTGTATGAACAAAAGTGCAATAAAATTTGGTTTGTCAAAATTTTAAACAAATAAAGTGCTTTTTTTACAGCAGTTAAAAGTTAGTAGCAGTTAACATTTCTTGAAAATCTTAACTTAAACATTAATGTAATCAAATTAAATATAACACTAACGTATAAATAAAACATTAAAGTTTTATTAAATAAAACATTAACGTTTTTAGATTGTAAATATATATATATATGTGAACCTCGATAATAACATTATAACTGGCCAAGTACTTCTGTTTCCTGGCATCAACGGTATGCATTGCATTTAAGTGATATTTCAGACTCGAAGTACTCCGATGATAGGACAATTCAGCTTTGCAGTGGTTACAAATAGCTTTAGTTCTATCAACTCCGCCGTGTGGAAGAGGTTTAAAATAAAAATGTCTATTTAAGATTTCGGTACCCTTTTCCATTTTTCTGTCCGCACCAGATATTTTCTGTTTCGCGCTGTAGCTCTCTTAGGCAAACAACAAATGCTTTCATTGGTTGAGACGCGTGATGACGCTCATCGCAAGCAGCCAGTAGCTACTGATAAACACCCCACCCCTCCTGCGACCCGTGCTTTGTGTTGTATTCGGTTGTATTATTACAGTCTGTATTCAAACGCAGTGAGCAACGGACTTTCAAAATAAAAAGTGCGTTAACGCGCGATAAATTAATTGTCGGCGTTAATTAATTAATGCGTTAACGCGATAAAAACGCGTTAACTTGCCCAGCCCTAATATATATAGCAGTGATATATATTCTATCAGTGATTCTTAAAGCTGAAATGACTTTTGCCCTCACATTAAGTCATGTCATCCTGGATAATAGACAGTTTGGGCAATTTTTAGATTGATTTACATGATAGATTTGACAGGAAGTTGCATTATAAGGATGATCCTAATCACCTTGATTTGTATTTCACTTTATACAGTACAGATTGTTTCTAAGCAGCATCAGAGTGATAAGCAGGAAAATAC
This sequence comes from Opsariichthys bidens, assembly GCA_037194245.1. NCBI lineage: Eukaryota > Metazoa > Chordata > Actinopteri > Cypriniformes > Xenocyprididae > Opsariichthys > Opsariichthys bidens. Next base: position 8,965,115 of record CM074305.1, on the reverse strand, counting down.
CAATCAATGATGCAAACTTCATCAAATGTTAGACAAATTCAAATTCGGCTGTGAAGCAGCTCTAAAAAAGACACAGGTGTCATTATTCAGTTCAGTGTTGATTCAGTTTAGTTCATAACTGTAAAGTTCGTCATATGTAATGTTTTAAAACGAGTTCAAAAATGCGCTGAATATAATGTTGTAATTCACTTCGAGTAAGTTGAGTTAATTCAGTCCAGTAACGGTGGCAATGTTGCAGAGTTCGTCAATTATGAAACGAAGTCGAATCCGGTATAAAGCAGCTCGGCAGAAACAGTGATGTCATCGTCCAGCTCAATTCAGTTCAAGTTTTGTTCTCATTCAATACCATCAAATAGTAAAGATTATTTTATCTTATTAATGTGCATTAGGCTGTTGGTAAGTTCTTGAACAGACACAAGGGAGCTAACATTTAGATATGGGCTATTATTATAATCAACTGATTGTTTTTTTGTTTGTTTGTTTTACAGGAAGCTTTTATTCGCAAGATCTTATCAAAGCCGTTTAAAATTCCCATTCCAAATTATACAGGTCAGTCTGCATTCGTTTTGTTTTTTTTAGATATATATAAATAATTAGTGTGATAATAATGGAGTTGTAGAGGTTCAGGGGGTCTTGTGTCGCTCCGATCAGGCTCGTTGGGTCTGCGGGCTCTGGGACTGAGGCGGGCTGGTGTGAGGAAGGCCCTGCATGATCCGTTTGAAGATGGAGCTCTGGTTCTGTATGAGCCACCTGCCATTGGCACTCATGAGCTCCTGAAAGCAGACAAGTCAGTCACATCTGTTGATCATTAGATGGGTCTTATACTGCAACTCCTCGCTAATGACACGATCCACTTTGTGATTGATTCTTTTGTAGGGAGACGTTACCAGTGCATGTGGTTGTAGATCCAGTGCTCAGTAAAGTGCTTCGACCCCATCAACGAGAGGTAGGTCATTGCTATATAGAGGGGGGGGCAGAGAGTGGATTATCCCAGAATAACGTCCAACATATCAGTCAGATATTTTCACTATAATTCCATAAACCTTTATCCCATATTTTTGGGAAAGACCTTTCAGATAATCCAATTTTGTCCCGTAGGGTGTGAAGTTCCTGTGGGACTGTGTGACAGGAAGGCGGATTGAAAACTCGTACGGCTGTATCATGGCGGATGAGATGGGGCTGGGCAAGACGCTGCAGTGCATCGCTCTCATGTGGACTTTACTTAGACAGAGTCCTGATTTCAAACCTGAGATCGACAAGGCCATCGTGGTGTCCCCATCCAGCCTTGTGCGAAACTGGTACAATGAAGTGGGCAAATGGCTCGGTGGACGTGTGCAGCCTGTCGCTATTGATGGCGGCTCCAAAGAGGAGATAGATCGCAAACTTGGTATTCTTCTTCTCGTTCTTTTGTTACAACAGTTATTTATACGCTCTAAGACGAGATCAATCAAACTCGGCCAATAATCATGCTTATCCAATTAATGGAAGTATTAGTGCTTGTTTTCTATGTTTATTTATATATATATTATTTTATATATATATTTATATATGTAATATAATATAGTAGTGTTAAATAAATGCTTAATTTGAGTAATTTGGCTATTAAAAACTCCACATTGACTCTGTTATCCAGCTTCACTGCATGTTCGTGTGTTCTTTCAGAGAACTTCATCTCCCAGCATGGCATGAGAGTGCCAACTCCAATTTTGATCATTTCCTATGAAACATTCCGCCTCCACACTGAAGTCCTGCACAAAGGCAAAGTTGGACTGGTTATCTGTGATGAGGTAAGTGTACAATAATAAGTACATAATAATAAAACGATTCCTAGAAAACCTGCAAAAATTATGGAATTTTAGAATTATTTTCAAGTATGAGAAATGTATACAATTTTTAAAAGTCATGGAAATTTCTGAAGTGAATACAATTATTCACCCCCCCCCCCCATATTCAGCAAAGATATTAAATAATATTATTTAATATTAATAATTTTACTTTTTAAAATTTAATTTACATAATATTACTGTTTTTACTGTATTTTTGTTCAGATAAATGCAGCTTTGATGAGAATAAAAACCTGTTCACACTAAGGGCGGTAAATATAAAGTTTTAAAAATTAATAATGATAATGCCTCGGAGGAGGGATATTGTCGGGATTAAACGCCCTGGTGTGGACGCTAAAATAGTTAAATAGCTAAAATAGTAGGTAAAGTAGTAATCTTTATCGTTCTCATTCTTGGTGCGAATGTGCCTTCAGACTTCTTTTTAAAATTATAAAATCTTACTGACCTCGATCTGTTTGAAAGGTGTATCTTGGGTTTCCTTTCCGTATGTCCCGTATGACCGTATCCGCGTTGTTTGCTCAGGGTCACCGGCTGAAAAACTCGGACAATCAGACGTACCAGGCGCTGAACTCTATGAAGGCCCAGAGGAGAGTGCTGATATCTGGAACTCCCATTCAAAATGACTTGCTGGAATATTTCAGTTTGGTGCACTTCGTAAATTCTGGTATCCTCGGTAAGAGACTTTTAATAATTCCAGTTGTGCGTGACCCTGTGATGAACTTTAACAATAAATGTTGGTCATCCATCCATTCGTCTCTTCTCTCAGGCACGGCTCAGGAGTTTAAGAAACGGTTTGAGATTCCAATCCTAAAGGGTCGTGACGCTGACGCCAGTGATAAAGACAGGGCTGCTGGAGAGGAGAAACTCCAGGAACTCATCAGCATTGTAAACCGGTGAGCATGAGAGAATACCGTCGGTAAAAGACTCCCCACTCTATCTCACTATCTAAATCGTTTCAATGAAACACTGTTTGTTTTAAGGTGTTTGATTCGAAGAACCTCAGATATTCTTTCCAAGTATCTGCCTGTGAAGATTGAACAAGTTGTTTGCTGCAAGTAAGAGATCTGTTGATGGTCACACTCTCTACTTCCTGTAAAAGCAAGACTTAAGATACTGTAACGTAAAATGACAATAGCAAGTGTTTAATACAAGGATCAGTTACCTCATGCATGTGTTCATCATGAACAAATAGATGTTTAGCTGAAAATGGCTTTATTTTATTGTCGATATGTCTTAAAGGAAGCATTAATGAATGATATTTGTGTGTTTTTGTCAGTCTGACTCCGCTCCAGAAGGAGCTGTACAAGTTATTCCTGAAGCAGGCCAAACCTGTAGAGAGTCTGCAGACCGGAAAGATCACGGTGTCTTCTTTGTCGTCCATCACCTCGCTTAAAAAGCTCTGCAACCGTGAGTGTGGACTTCTTTACCTTTGACCTCTTCACCAACATAATCAGCCCTTTTTTCTTTTCTGATAAAGTTATTGTTACATGAAAACTGCAAAAATATGTTTATTCTCTCGGTTAGATCCTGCCTTGATTTATGAGAAGTGTCTGGCAGGAGAAGAGGGCTTTGATGGAGCAATGGACCTTTTCCCACAAAATTATTCAACTAAAGCAGTAGAACCACAGCTCTCAGGTCAGTTCCGACTTGCACTACCCCCCTTTTTTAACACTTTTTAACATGTATTAAATTGATCAAAAATAAACGTAAACACTTTCATAATATTACAAAATAAAAATATATTTCCTATTTTATGTAAATGCTGTTCTTTCAAACTTTGTTTAAAATTCTGTAAATTTCCACAACATTATTAAGCAGCTCAACGGTTTACATTGATAACAATGAGAAATATTTCTTCAGCATCAAGTCAGCATATTAGAATGATTTCTGAAGGATCGTGTGACACTGAAGACTGCAGTAATGATGCTGAAAATTCAGCTTTGACCACAGGAATAAATTCCATTTTAAAATATATTTACTGTTTTTTTTTTTTTTTTTTTGTGTGTGTGTGTGTGTGTTTTTGATCAAATAAATACAAACTTGGTGAGCAGAAATGCCTTAATGCCTTAAAGGATTAGTTCAGCCTAGATATTTGTCTTTCTTTCTTCGGTTGAAAAGAAATTAAGGTTTTTGAGGAAAACATTCCAGGATTCTTCTCCACATAGCGGACTTCACTGGGATACAACGGATTGAAGGTCCAAATTGCAGCTTCAAAGGGCTCTATACGATCCCAGACTAGGAATGAAGGTTTTGTTTAGCGAAATGATCTATCATTTTCTTTACAAAAAAAATACTGCTTAACCACAAATGCTTGCTCTACTCTGCGATCTGTTACGTAATCACTGGAAAGGCGGAAGTACTGCGGTAGAGTGAAAAAGCTCTCATTTCCTCATTTCATTTTCTCCTCCAACTTCAAAATTGTCTGATGTTGTTGTTTTACCCTTTTTTTTTTTGTCTAAAGGCCGTTTGGCTTAGTCTTTGCACATTCACTTTGTAGACAATGGCTCATTACTTCCACCCATGTCGTACGTTTGACCTTTTCAATGTGATGACGTAATGTGTGGTGCATCACAGAGCTAGTGCAAGATGGGCATTTTTGGTTAAAGTTTATACATATTTATTTATTTATTTTTATATTAGAAAATGACTGATTCTTTGGCTGGAATCGTGCAAAGAGCTTTGAAACAGCACTGAAACTGACATTTGGACCACTATATGGAGAAAATCGTGGAATGTTTTCCTCAAAAATCTTCATTTCTTTTTAACGGACGAAAGAACGCATCAATATCTTGGATGACATGGGGGTTAGGCTTTTTTTTTTTACCTTTATGACTGCATTTTCTGAACCATGTAAAAAGAAATCCCTTTATATCTAACACCTCAATTTAATCTGTTATTTAAAAAAAATCTTAATCCAAAGATTGTTTATAATTAAATCGACATCAAATAAAAAAAAAAAGATCTGTAGAACAACATGATCTTGCTAGGGTACATTCAAGTCCTTTAAATTCATTAATGTCTGTCCCTAATCTATATGTCTGTCTTGTTTTCAGGGAAGATGCTCGTACTGGACTATATCCTGGCCATGACCAGAACAACAACGAGTGACAAAGTGGTTCTGGTCTCTAACTACACACAGACTTTGGACCTTTTTGAAAAGCTGTGTCGAACCCGAAGGTGAGGGATTGAAATCATATAAACACAACATCAATGGAGAGGGCAATTAGCCTTGATCTGGAAGCATTTTTTCCATCTACCTCTTTATAGAGGTTCACAAAACTATCTCCAATTTTTAGTCCTGAACCAGAGTATTACCTTGTGATGGTTTAATATCATATTCTTCTTCATGAATAGATACCTTTACGTGAGACTGGATGGGACAATGTCCATCAAGAAGAGAGCAAAGGTTGTGGAGAGATTCAACAGCCCATCTGTGAGTGTTTCCAGTGTTACTTGGTGTTCAACCTAGCATAGGAAGTCTAAGTTCACATATCTATATGTGCCTAAAAAAGCGTGGAAAGCGTGGCCGTGTCGCTTCCTCCTTTTGCAAGCATTCGGGAGCTCGCGCTTCTGTAGCGTCTGTCGTTGCATTGCAACTTTGAACAACTTTCTCAACAACTATGCGTAAGTTTCAATAGATTTCCATCACCGAAAAGCCCTTGCAGTAGCTCTAGTACAAGATTTAATTATGGAGAAGAAAAAACAAATTCCCGCAGTGTTTGGGTGCACCACTGAGAATTTCACAAACTTGTCCAAGAGCTCCGTCTGGACGATGAGAGATTCAAAGTCTATTTCAGAGTTGACAAGGACCAGTTTGATTATCTTAAGAAAAATTGGCCCAAGCATCACCAAACAGAGCTTCTGTCGTGAAACCATCTCTCCTGCACAACGACTCTGCGTTCATCTGAGGTGATTAGGCTACCGTTAAGGTAAAGGAAAGGCTTGATTGGATAGTTCTTGTCACATGACCTGCGGTGCGCTTGTGGCATTCTGAAAAGTTGACATGTTTTCATCTCGCACACAGATGCGCCTGGAAAAAACGACCACGTCGCTTCCATTTTGCGCACTCGCCATGCGCCTACAAATGAAATAATGAATATGCATGCGCAAAAGACGTGATATGTGAACAGCCCCTAATTGCTGTCATTTTAGTGCTATTTATAAAAAAATTAGTTCTTTATATATTCAATTTAAATTTTAGGTGCTTATCTTTTTTCTTCATTTTTATTTCAGTTTTAAATTTTAGTTCAGTTTTCATTTTCAGTTAGAAATTGTAGTGCTTCAACCTAATTCTTTCCCCGCCAGAATTTTTTGGAAAAAGTACAAATAAGTCTGGATCGGACTCAGAATGATGAGACCGAGACGTACACGGAGTAGATTGAGTCCATCAACCAAATCTTCACAGTCCTATAGGTTGTTCTTGGTCGACATATCATTCATTCTTTAAAATATCATTTATTTCTGTGATAAAGCTGAATTTTCATCATACTCCAGTCTTCAGTGTCACATGATCCTTTAGAAATCATTCTAAAATGCTGATTTGGGACTCATCTGCTAAATATATTTTTGGAATCTGATATTTTTTTCAGGATTCATTGATGAATAAAAAGTTAAAAAGAACTGCATTTATTCAAAATAGAAATATTTTCTAACAATATAAGTCTTTACTATCACATTTGATCAATTTAACACATCCTTGCTGAATAAAATAAATTTGTTTAAAAAAAAAAAAACTGACCCCAAACTTTTGAACAGTGGTGATTGATAATCAATATCAAATCATCATATTAGAATTTCTGAAGGATCATGTGACACTGAAGACGTGAGAAATGGCTGATGAAAATTCAGCTTTGCATCACAGAAATAAATTATATTTTAAAGTATTTTAAAATAGAAAATCATTATTTTAAATAGTAATAATATTTCACAATATTACTGTTTTGATCAAATTAACACAGGCTTGATGAGCATAAGAGACTTCTTCAAAAAAAAATCTTTCTGCTGCTGCTTTTCCTGTGTTTTGATGAGAAGATTCTGTACTCTTTCAGAAGATTTGTAATTGCGTCCCCTACCTTTATAACAGTGACAAACAAAGAAAGCCGGAAAATTTTGTCAATGGCGGTGAAAGAGTTAAAATGGATGCCTTGTGAGCTAACTGAAATAAGTTTATTTTATTTCACCTTTAGCGCTTTAATTCCTCTCTTCCAGAATCCAGAGTTCATCTTCATGCTGAGCAGTAAGGCTGGAGGCTGTGGCCTGAATCTGATTGGTGCAAATCGCCTGGTGATGTTCGACCCTGACTGGAATCCAGCCAATGACGAGCAAGCAATGGCCAGAGTGTGGCGAGATGGACAGAAGAAGACCTGCTACATCTACAGGCTGCTGTCGGTTAGTTGGAGAGATGTTTTGGGTTGATGTTTATGCAGGAAATGCCTAAAAAAAGTCTCTCATTGTGCAAGCTTGTTTCTTTTACACACTCTTTTAGACTGGAACGATCGAGGAAAAGATCTTACAGAGACAGGCTCATAAGAAAGCTTTGAGTAGCTGTGTAGTGGATGAAGAACAGGACGTGGAAAGACATTTCTCTCTTGGAGAGCTAAGAGAACTCTTCTCACTCAACGAGGACACAGTCAGTGACACGCATGACAGGTAAAAATGCATTAAAGGTGATGTATGATATTTTTTGGTAACACTTTACAATAAGGTTCATTAGTTAAACATTAGTTAATTTATTCACTAACACGAACTAACCACGAGCAATACATTTGTTACTGCATTTACTAATCTTCGTTAATGTTAGTTAATGAAAAGGCATCTGTTCATTGTTTGTTCATGTTAGTTCACAGTGCATTAACTAATGTTAACAAGATTTTACTAATGTATCAGTACATTTACAAAGACTAATAAAAGCTGTGGATGTGCAGTTCATTATTAGTTCATGGTAACTAATGAACCTTATTGTAGAGTGTTACCTTAGTCTCCCCCATTGAGCCTTCCAGTCTCTATCAAAACATCGAGAGCGGTCCGCTCAGATCAGTCTCTTTCCAGCGCAGCGAGAGTTTGGCTTCTGTAGCAGGCGGAGATAGAGGGCGTTTAGCCGATGTCGGACCATGACTGATGCGTTACATGGGAAAAGCCATTCAGCTTCAGTTACACAGTTTAGTCCTAAGATTAAACGGGTCATTGTTCGCCATGCACTAATGTTCACATCAATACCATACAGCATCATCATGGACCTGTTCAGACAAACGTTCTTGTTTATATTGTTACAAACAAACTACGCCCGGTGCGGTTATGCTCGATGGGTTTATTATAAGAGAGTTTGTCTACTTTAATTGCTTACTCATGATGACATATAGAAATGCAGCTAAAAGTATTCCTAATATGTTGGATATTTTATTGAAAGTAGCTTACTTTTATTCTAATATGTCTTCACAAGCACCTGAAAGAGCTGTGTTTGTGATGTTTGAGTTGGGGAGGCACGCGTGACACGCCAAAGTAGAGTTTCCAAGGTTGTTTGAAAATAATGCTTTATTTTTGTAAATCCACTATGTGCCACTAGTGTCGTAGAAACTACATATTTCACCTTTTAAAGGTTCACCCAAAAATGCAAATCGTCTTTTATTACTCACCCTCATGTCATTCTATACCTGTAGGACTTTCGTTCATCTTCAGAACACATTAAGCTATTTTGATGAAATCCGCGCAGTATCGGACTCCTTCCATAGACGCCAATTTAACCGCCACTTGTTAAAATAGTCAACGTGACCGCAGTGTTTCAACCTTAATTTCATGAAGTCACGAGAATACTTTTTGTGCACAAAAACAAAACTATCAACTTTATTCAATGATATCTTTTCTCAGTCTCCTACTCAGTTTCTAAGTTTTGCGTCCAAAGCTGTTCATGTGTGTGTGATGCTGACGCAGGAGCCGGCCAATAATGGGTCGGCGTTCTGACGTAGAACCTGGAAGTGCCAACAGTGTATTTTTATAAAAATATTCTCGTCGCTTCATAAAATTGTTGAATGACTGCAGTCACGTGAACTATTTTAACAATGTCTTTAGTACATTCCTGGACCTTGACAGTGGTGGTTAAATTGATGTATATGGTTGGAGTCAGAGAGCTCTCAGAAATATCTTAATTTGTGTTCCAAAGATGAACGAAGATCTCACTAGTTCGGAACAACCTGAGGGTAATTAATGATAATTTTCATTTTTGGGTGAACTAACCCTTTAACACCTAATGCATTGGGGTTTTTTTTTTTGACTAAATTCATTCATGGATGAGCCGATGTGGGCATCTCAAAATGTATGACGAATACAAATGCCTCCTTTGATAATATTTGTATACCAAGTCCTTTTTTTTTTTTTTTTTTTTTTGTTAGGTTTCGCTGTAGGCGCTGCATAAACAATCGGCAGGTGCGTCCTCCTCCAGATGATTCGGACTGTACCAGCGATCTGTCCAACTGGCACCACTGTGCAGATAAAAGAGGCCTGAGGGACCCCGTGCTGCAGGCATCCTGGGACGCTGCTGTGTCCTTTGTTTTTCACCAGCGCTCGCATGAGGACCAGAGAGGAGTCGTCTGAGCGTTATGATTGAATGGACCAGATCAAAAATGCTGAAAACTGTGCAGCTGATCTAGGAACAGAAAGAGCTTCTGGAACTTGAAGAGAAACTTTCTGCTGTTCATTGCATCATTTCTTTCATTTTATTTATTCTGTGAACATTTACAAATTAAATAGTCATCCCATCGACGTGAACTATATCAAGGTGTTTGTTGGTCGTTTCTTGCCGTCTCATCTGCATGATGGTTTTCCCCACACAGAACTGTAAATGTCTTTCAAAAGGCAGCTAAAGAGTTTGTTACATCACACTGATGTGATCGGCCATAGTGGACCTGGAGTCCCAGTCGTCTGTTAATATGTTACAGTACGGGAGGAGCTTTCGCAGAGCTTGACCTTTGACTTCAGGGTCACGATCCAGTGGATTAAAGCGCAGGTCCAGTGTTAGTCGCTGAACTGGCCTGAATGTTTCCAGCAGCTGTGCAAACTCCAGAAGTTCAGCAGGAAGAATGAAATTTGAGCTGTAAGAAAGCAGACCTTACATTTTATTATCATTTTTATCGTGTAAACGTGTGGAAGATGCTTGCAACAAAACCATTACCTAAGGTCTAATTTTGTGATCTTGCTGGGATGGCATCCAGAGAATAAGTTCGCAATCTCTATTGCACTTGTTGCTGGAAGAAAAATAAGATTGTCATTTCATGAAATAACGAAGGGAAAAATGTCTGTTGCTCACACAAAGCTTCATGATCCTTTAGAAATGATTCTAATATGATCAAGCAACATTTCACATTATTAATGTTAAAGAGTTTTGCTGCTTCTTATTTTTGTGGAAACTAATACTATAGATAGATAGTGATAGCCAGTTCAGTCTTACCCAGTCGATTCTGGGCCAGCATCAGGCTCTGGAGGGACGAGATCCCTTTCAGTGCCTCAACAAATGGCACCAGGAAGTCCTTCTTTACTGTACACTTATCCAGCAGCCTACAGTCTTTCAAGGACAGCTCTGAGATTAAGACAACGATACAAACATTAGTCATTCATTCAAGACTCAGGCTAGCTGCTTTCTGTATTACGCTGTACCTTCCAACACAGAATATTCCAGAAAATGAAGAATCTCCAGGTGATAGTCAGCTAGGTTTATATCTTCCAGCATTAATACCCTGAGTAACGGATTAGATCCTGTGAGGGGAAAAGGAGACATGTATAGTGTTAACATGAATCGACTGTTTGTACAAAACAAAAACTAGTTTATAGCTTAATAACATTTAGTCGGGAAAACCATTTTGTAATACAACGGCGAAATAATATGTATTCAAACGTCGGGGTTTGGAACGACATGAAGGTGAGAAATTAATGACAGAATTTAGGTGAACTAACCCTTTAAATGTTTACACTTTAACTAATATTAACAAATGAAACCTACATTAGTTAACTAACAGTGAAAATACTTCTAAAGCATTTATTAATCTTAGTTCAAGTTTATTTTGTAACACTTGAGGTCACAATAAGTTTTCATTTGTTGGCATTAATGTATATTAACTATCATGAACTAATAACAAGCAATACATTTGTAACAGTATTTATTAATCTTAATAAAAAATAGTCTTTCATTTTTTGTTCATATTAGAATGCTAATGTTAACAAATACAACATCTGATTTTACTAATGTATGAGTAAATGTTGAAATGAACTTTTACTAAGATTAATAAATGCTGTTGCAGTGCATTCTTAATTCGTTTTAACTAATGAAACCTTATTGTAAAGAGTTACCATTTCAACATTTAATAATAAATTATTGAAATCAAAAGTTGTATCTGTTAATATTAATTAATGGACCTGAGCTAGCATGAACAAACAATAAACGGTTGTATTTTTTATTAATTAACATTAACTAATAGTACCTAACAATGAGCAATACAGTATTTATTACTCCTTAATGTTAAGTTAAACTATTTGTAAAGTGTGACCATTTAAACCAATGCATTTTCATTTAATTGCGATTGACATGTCTGAAAACATTACATTCAATTCACAGTTAAGTTTTTTCTTTTAATATATTATTTCTGTAATAGGTTGGCTCGTGTAAGTGTCTGGGTAAAGCAGGAGCTGATTTGTTGTTGGAGTACCTGCTAATGTGTGAAAAAATTGTCGTGACAGATGGATTCCAGTCATGTGAAGGCTGCTGAGTTTAGGAGCCCACATCAGGGCCGGCAGGAAACACTTGACTGTCATTGGACCAGTGGATTTGACTGACAGCCTTTCCAAGCAGAGCACTGTAAATTACAAAGACATATCAATATGAAACATTAATTATTGATGAACGATAGACTATAATCAGTTAAGAGTGATGACAGTCAAGTGTTATTTTAGTATAACTGAATCAGGTTTCAGTTTTATATTTTCTGTTTTCAATGTAATTTTGGTTATTTTAGTAGTTTTGTTTTTAGTTTGTCATTTTTAATATTTAAAAAATAATACTAATATATAAATATATATATATATATATATATACTCACACACACACCTTTTATTAGTTTTGTCTTTTTTATGATTTTTTTTTTTTGTACATCAAGTCGAACTTAATAAATATGACAAACGGTTTCTAGGTAGCCCACATGAAATAAAATAAGTTTAGATTTTTTTAAATATTTTATTTAAGTAAATGTTTATTTTATTTCATGAAACAAATTTATTTTTATGGTTTTAGTTTCAGTTATCTATAATAACCTGCACTGATTCAGCTCGTGCTCAGTAAAGTTCTGACAAAACAAAGTGTGATTACTTATTCTGAGCAAAAAATCATTTAAAAGACTTTGATCAGATTTAAGAAAAAACAGATTTCCTCCTGCAGAATTGCAATTTAAATAAATCATAAGTGGCCAAATATGATGTTTTTTTTGTTGTTTAATCTTTATGCATCTATGCATAAAACCTGGAGCATATCAACATCTTATCCATCTGCAGAATTCATATCAATTTGTTTGACTCAGGAAATCCTCACCTTTATTTTCAGTAAAATGCGACTGCTGCCTCCATGCGTTTCTGTCGGCAGGTGGGCAGATCTCCAGAGAAAGACTCAGTAGGGTTGGACATGCTCTCAGCACGCTGATCAAGTGTGTGTGACCGCAAATGTGACTTATACTGATATCTGTGAGAGAGCAGCCGGGGTTCAGGAACAACCGTCTGAGAGACTCCACCAACACGGACATCTCCTCCTCGTGAATGAGCCCTGCACAGACAAACACAGATCAACTGCTTTAATGTTTAAATTATATATATTTATTTATTTTATTATTTTAAATATATATTTAATTTATCTAATTATATAAACACACACGGGTGCGGGTCATATAATTAGAATATCATCAAAAAGTTGATTTATTTCACTAATTCCATTCAAAAAGTGAAACTTGTATATTATATTCATTCATTACACACAGACTGATATATTTCAAATGTTTATTTCTTTTAAATGTGATGATTATAACTGAAAACTAAGAAAATGTATATATATTTACACATAATATCAGATCTGCCATCTGATACTAGTACATGCGAGTACACTTTCAGGAAAAACTAGAGATCATATTTAGCTGTCAGCATGTACTTACAGTCACTGTGAAGATGAAGTGTGCGAAGACACAACCACGTAGGCAGGATATGTGAAACCGTGGTCAGGATTTCACATTTGGATACTTCAAAATCAAGCGAGTGGATCTGACCTTCAGGACAGTGGTCAGCAGAACTGCTAAAGGATGAAAACTCGCTGCACAAAACCTCTGGATTTTCCGCCACATCTAAAGCGAGACGTTTGGCTGCAGGTTCCTCCAGCGCTCCATCATCTACTACTGAACAATGGCCATCAGCATGGGACGTCACTGGTGCAGTGGACACTGAAAACCCACACTGAGGACCCCTGCGCCTGGACATGAGCCAGCTCAGAAAAGATGAATCTGGATTTCTTCTCAGAACCACTTCTCTGACAGAGCCGTGGTCCAGCAGCCGGTGGAGAATAAACAACACATATTTCCGTCCGTGTTTGAATAGAGCTTTCGCATCCAGTAATCTGAGGGACGTCACTTCCTTTTCTAAGGTACTCAGGATGGGGCGCAGGTCCCCGGATGCAAGCCTGCAGATGTTTTTGGTTGAAGTGTGGAGAGAAAGGACTCTGACGTGCTTTACAGTCATGGAGAGAATGGAAGAATCGCTGAGGTTGGAAAGGTACGATCCTCCTCGTCTGACCTGGGTGAACATGACCATGTGAAAGAGCCTTTCCAAACATCGCTGCTTCCAGTCCTGATTGGGCAGCGCCGACTGAAAATATAGTGAATCATTTCAGGTTTAGTGCACTTGATCACAACATGGGTCTCATGAATAAAATGAAATAAAAAGGTCTTTATAAGGAATTTGACTTGGTAGTTTGCTCTAAAAATCCAGAATTTAAAAAAAAAAAAAAAAAAAAAAATGTTTACTGGCCACCTAAGTTGCACTTAGAAGGATATATATACAGTGGGGAGAACAAGTATTTGATACACTGCCAATTTTGCAGGTTTGCCCACTTACAAAGCATGTAGAAGTCTGTAATTTTTATCATAGGTACTCTTCAACTGTGAGTGATGGAATCTAAACAAAAATCCAGAAAATCACATTGTATGACTTTCAAGTAATTAATTTGCATTTTATTGCATGACATAAGTATTTGATACATCAGAAAAGCAGAACTTAATATTTGGTACAGAAACCTTTGTTTGCAATTACAGAGATCATATGTTTCCTGTAGTTCTTGACCAGGTTTGCACACACTACAGCAGGGATTTTGGCCCACTCCTCCATACAGACCTTCTCCAGATCCTTCAGGTTTCGGGGCTGTCACTGGGCAATACGGAGTTTAAGCTCCCTCCAAAGATTTTCTATTGGTTTCAGGTCTGGAGACTGGCTAGGCCACTCCAGGACCTTGAGACGCTTCTTACGGAACCACTCCTTAGTTGCCCTGGCTGTGTGTTTCGGGTCGTTGTCATGCTGGAAGACCCAGCCACGACCCATCTTCAATGCTCTTACTGAGGGAAGGAGGTTGTTGGCCAAGATCTCGCGATACATGGCCCCATCCATCCTCCCCTTAATACGGTGCCGTTGTCCTGTCCCCTTTGCAGAAAAGCATCCCCAAAGAATGAGGTTTCCACCTCCATGCTTCACAGTTGGGATGGTGTTCTCGGGGTTGTACTCATCCTTCTTCTTCCTTCAAACACGGCGAGTGGAGTTTAGACCAAAAAGCTCTATTTTTGTCTCATCAGACCACATGACCTTCTCCCATTCCTCCTCTGGATCATCCAGATGGTCATTGGCAAACTTCATACGGGCCTGGACATGCGTTGGCTTGAGCAGGGGGACCTTGCGTGCGCTGCAGGATTTTAATCCATGATGGCGTAGTGTGTTACTAATGGTTTTCTTTGAGACTGTGGTCACAGCTCTCTTCAGGTCATTGACCAGGTCCTGCCGTGTAGTTCTGGGCTGATCCCTCACCTTCCTCATGATGTTGTTGTTGTCTTCTCACCAAGCTGCTAGCCTATTGTCCTGTAGTCCATCCCAGCCTTGTGCAGGTCTATAATTTTATCCCTGATGTCCTTACACAGTTCTCCAGTCTTGGCCATTGTGGAGAGGTTGGAGTCTGTTTGATTGAGTGTGTGGACAGGTGTCTTTTATACAGGTAACGAGTTCAAACAGGTGCAGTTAATACAGATAATGAGTGGAGAACAGGTGGGCTTCTTAAAGAAAAACTAACAGGTCTGTGAGAGCAGGAATTCTTACTGGTTGATAGGTGATCAAATTTCAGATTTTCTGGATTTTAGATTCTGTCACTCACAGTTGAAGAGTACCTATGATAAAAAAATTCCAGACTTCTACATGCTTTGTAAGTGGGCAAACCTGCAAAATTGGCAGTGTATAAAATACTTGCTCTCCCCACTGTGTGTAATATATATATATATATATATATATATATATATAAAAATAAAATAAAGGTTTAAAGGCAATGCAAGTTGTACATACAAGGAATTTGACATGACACATGAAGACAGTCATGATGAATTCAGCAGCTACGATCAAATGAAGAAGAACAAACCTTCGCTCTCCAGCGCCACGTCTGATCCAGATCTCTCCATATTGTTGCCCAAATTGCAGAGGTGGAGATTCCTGAAATGAGCATCATGTTTTAGCGTGATTAACATACAGGCCTGTATTAGAACATTTTAATTCAATAAAATCCATTTTCTAAATAAATAAAGATAACGTGACGTGTTTACAAAAAACATGGGTTTCCAATCTTTTCACCAAGAAATGAGAAATATCATTATCACACAATTTCAAATAAGTTGAAGGAAAGGATCAGATCTAATAAATGTTAGATAAAACAGTCATATAAAGTTATGTGTACATAAAAGTGCCCCTGTACATAAGTGCAGAAGAGACTTCTTTCAAAATCATTTAAAAATCCTACTCACCCCAAACGTTTAAATTACTTATACATTTAAATCACTCAATCTTACTTCTAAATCATACATATGGATACACTGCCTGGCAAACTTCCAAACCTGTAAGATCTTCGTTCATCTTCAGAACACAAATTCAGATATTTTTGATGAAATCCGAGAGATATCTGACTCGTGCATAGACAGCAATTTAACCACCACTTTCAAGGTCCAGAAAGGTCTAAGAAACCATTAAAAAAAATCAATGTGCCTGCAGTGGTTCAACTGTAATTTTATGAAGAGACAAGAATACTTTTTGTGCGCAAAACCAAAACAAAAATAACTTAATTCAACAGGATCTTCTCTTCTGTGTCATTCTCATACACTGTTCACGTCCAGGGCTTCCAGATTCTGTCAGAAGACGGGCTTTTTTTTTCTTTTTTTTTTAAAAACCATGTCGTTATTTTTGTTTTGTTTTTGCGCACAAAAGTATTCTCGTCACTTCATTAAACTAAGGACCACGGCAATCATGTTGACTGTATAAACAATGTCTTTAGTACGTTTCTGGATCTTGAAAGTGGTGGTTACATTGAGTCATATACCTCGAAGATTTCATCAAAAATATCTTAATTTGTGTTCCGAAGATGAATGATGGTGTTACGGGTGTGAAACGACATGAGGGCGAGTAATTGATGACAGAAATTTCATTTATGGGTGAACTAACCCTTTTAGAGTCTATGACTGGATCATTATTGCAGTGATTATTATGTTTCCAGCATGTTATATGTTTCGCAACCGTTCTTCTAGCCCTAATTCATGGAGTGTGTAGCTTTTCTGAAACAACCATGTAGATTGTAGAAAGACACATCATGGACATACTCCAGGATGACAAAGCCCAGATTTTTCACAAATGAATTAGCAGTTTGGCACCAGACCTTAAATCAATATGCAGTGGTGTGTTTGTGTTTTGTAGGTACGTAAGATTTAATCGTACGTTACTTTCCATGCTGTCCTTGTTTGTAGATAGGAGCCAGCAGAATTGAGACACACTCTTGCTGTAAGTTATGAAGTCTTAAAGGAAAATTTTCACCATATAAGGTTCTTTTTTCAAGCTGATAAAGGGGGGTAACGTTTCTATGAAGTTGTGTTATCTTTTAACCTTCAATGAAGAATTGTGTGTTAACTGTCATCCTGGTGTACTGTTCTCTGCCTTGGCATTCACTTGGTTGTTACATTACCTTTAGTGGCAGCAGCAGTTTCGACCCTGTCCAGATAGTAAATGTTTAGATGTGGCAGTAAGTCTTTCAGGAGAGAGACAGGCAGATCTAGATCAAGAAAAATAGAAGTATTGCAAATGTCAAACTGTTCACGCCCGTTAAATGATTAAGTCTTGATTATGGATTGTCAGGTAAATAATTTTTGCTGCAAGTAAAACTCACTCAAAACCTTTCTTTCCAATACATCAATGTTTTGAGCCACTTTCAAGATGCACATTTGCACCAACGAGCTCCCATCTGAAATTCCCATTTTTACACAAAAGACCCAGCTGAAGTGTTTTCTTAGAGCTGAGCGTGTGGACGAAACTGTTGTGCTTCCGTCGTGTGTTTCGGAAATAAAAATGTATTGGAAGGAAATATAGACCTAAAACCTTTAGGGGACGCTTGGCGGCCCAGAAAGATGAAATTTTCATTAAGATGCATTCAATCTTAATTCCTCCCCCCGCTTATTTGTTATATTTATAAACAACAAAGTATAATCTTTTAAACGTATACATTCAAATAATAGCTGATGTGGAAAAGTAAAATCGCTGACATAAAGCTCTATTTAGTTTTTAAAAATCTTTTTCAGTAATCACCAACACCTGCGATTGGGCCAATTCGCCTAGCGCTGAGAAAAGACACAGTTATCACGTGAAACCCAATCGCGTATAATTCACTTCTAATAATTTACAAATGAAAATTAAATTTGTATCTTTCAAATTAAAAATGCTCAGTAAAGACACATCTGGGGTGCTAAGTCCCGCCAGTTATAACAACATTATTTGAAGATAAATTCCATTTTACCCGTTGGTGGAGAGACTGGGGCAGATGCAGCTACGGCCGCTGGGCATGCGCACATCAATATTGCGTCGTTTAATATTTCTTCATTTAATTTAATAACTGTATTTGTAGTATTATAAGCGTATGTTCAGGGTTGGGGTAGGTGTAGATGTTAATAAAACACAATTTGATGTGTAGCACATTTAATTTACTATTATTTATCCTGAGATTTTGCCTCACTTCCGGCCGTAGCTGTATCCACCGATTGGCTCATCGACCTCTACTTTCGGGTGCTAGTATAGCCAATGAAACACGCCGTATGAAACACGTGACATACGGGTCCCGCCCAGAAAGGCAAGCGGTACGTGTTGGAAGTAATCCTGCAATGTTCTTCAAAAGCTATAATGATGATAATTGTTGTTAATGTGTTTTTTGTTCCAAGCATTTAATAATAATAATCTTCAAAAGCTAAAAATCCGGTAAAGACTAGAAGGGACGCGGCTACGGCCACTGGGCATGCGCACATCAGTATTGCGTAATTTAATATTTAATTTAATAACTGTATTTGCAGTATTCTACGGGTAGGTTTAGGGTTGGGGTAGGTGTAGATGTTAATAAAACACAATTTTAAAAGTAGCACATTTAATTAGCTGTTATTTATCTGTTTTTTATGCTGTATTCATTCTAGACACAACCTAAAATTCACTGATTACATAATACAAAAAAGGATTTATTATATTTGACAACTGCAAGTTTGCAAATGGGAAATTTCTAATTTCTATCTCCCTTTGATTAAGCATAGCGGACCTCTCCATTTTAATTTACTCCTGCATGGAAAATTTAAAAGTACATTATGTTCACTTTGCTATTGATTTTGTTTTGCAAAACAATCTTCCAATCCAAAAGAAAGCATGTGAAGACTAGACCAACACATTATGAACAATCTATGACTACACCAGTCCATTTATGTTCCTTAATGCTTTATCTACTTTCATTTTTATCTGTACACACATATAGGTCTACTGTTTTCAGTTGATGCCTCTTTCCTGATGCGCTTCTTACACTGAAACGAACTTTCCAACAACCAATGGTTATGGCAATTAAGTATTGCATACAGCAACTGTCTTTTTTCTTTATTGTTCTGTTATTTGACATTAGCAACAACCCCAAATTCTGTGTCAACATCACCTCTTCACAGATCTCAACAACAGGTGACACACGATCAGTTATTTCACATGAAGGATGAAAACAGAGCAGTTATTAACACTTCAGTCACAACTCGGCAAAATGGACGAATTGAAGAATTTGTTACAGGGAATTGTTGAATCTGGGACAAAAATCACATCTTGTATAAATAACCGAGCACTGTATTTCTATAAGCAGGCATCTATCTATAAACAGCTCCATTTATTTGATTGACTGGAAGACCTTGTGGGCCACCTGAAGAAAACAAGAACAGAAAAACAAGTTATAACAACAAATAATGCTCTCAAATTATTTGAAACAGTTCAATCATGAACAAAAATTCTGTTGGACAAAAGATTTTTTTTTTTTGAGAATATTCACAGAAATAAAAAATAGCAGCGTACAGGTTAAGTATGGCAAATAAGAGACTAAATGATAGATTTAGCATTTTAGTGTGTGACCCAGCAGCTTGGCAAAGTCAGACTCTTCCTAAAACGCTTCATGCAACTTCTAAACCTCTCTATCAATCATTAGCCCTTTCTACCCAAAGTTGCTCATTCGGAATATCGCATTTGTGAATAAAGCATCATTTCCATCCCATGTACTCAAGAGAACAAAATCAAAAATCTGCTGAAATCGGGGAAGAAACTCTTTTTTTCCATCCATCATAAATGACTTGCGTCAGAGTACACATGATGAAACGCAATAAACTCTGTCATGTTCTCTCACGTTCAGATGTCTGGTGTTTGTGCATGCAATCATGTGAGGGGCTTTGGCTCAAGCATTTCAGAATGATCAACCAACATCTGAGATGGTGTGCGATGCAATTGACCCTTCGCAAACAAGTGATCGGACCAATCGTAACCCCGAATCTGCCATTTTGTCTGACAAAGCAGTCAAGGGAGTTAGTAGATTAACATTGGTGAACTTAAACTTTAAAAATTGTGTGTACTCACGTCTTTCCGCGAAAAAAAACAACATTCCTTCTGATGTCCATTCATGTTTATTTGATGCTATAAAAGAACTAGAATGAAGAGGTGATCGGTTCACGAACCGCTTGAAGGAGCTACAGCGGTCTGTCACGACACATTAAAGAGCCTCTATACGCCATTTATTGTTTAAACTTCTTTAAAATTACGATATATTAAATATGACATGGTTTCATATGTCTGTCGACGCATTGTCAGTGTCCTCTTTGCTCCGGGATGTATTCTTCACTCCGTGAGAACATGATGTGTGGCGTGAGAGCGCATGGCTTGTCGGACAAAGCAACAGTAACTAAAAGGGGCGGGTCTTTGCGAAGGGTCAATTGGTCCACTGATTAGTTCAGTTATCCAACCACATCCTCTGTTGAGGCAATGTCACGTGAGTTATTATTTATTCGGTAAATGTGCTTCCATCGTAGTTTATGCACAGGTCTTTATATCGGATTAAAAAAAAATGTTTTTATGAGCATTTTTAGGATTTGTGTATCTTGGCATTTCTATACAGTGAATCAGTGGTTTGTTCTTCATTTGAAAGTATTGCCATTTCCACTGATCTACACACACACTGATCTTGTTGTTTTTTTAACAACAACTGTTAACCGCAGTGATTTTAGGGTTTTGATTTATGCAAATAACCCAAAATGCGCTAAAAATGGGTCTCTGGAAAAAGAACTAACGACATCTAACAGCCACAAGCACTCTTACACAGTGGTCACGAGCATGCAGGAAGTCAAAGAGCTCCTCCGTGCAGTCTTCTGTTGTCTCCGAGCGCGAACCGACCCGGGACTCACAAGCCTCCAGCCGCTCGCGTGTGTGAACACAATGCTCCGTCTGCTCACACTTCTCCCTCAGTGTCTGTAGAGGGTCCTGCAGAGCAAATATGAAATATTTTTGTCCATTAAACTTGGTATACACAGATTTCAAGACATTATGAAGATATACATCAAATTGTATATATCCGAGACAAGGCAAGGTTGACTGATATGAGATATGAGACATAATGTTCTTTATCTTGAGATTGCAATGTCCAAAGTGAATAGCAGAATACAAGGCCACGAAAAATGTAAGAAGACATGGCAGATCTTTAACTTATGATAGAGGGCGCTATAACCTCAACAACTCAATGTGTGAGTTCTCCACACACACACTGTGGATTCTTGAATTATCAGCTATCAGTACTTGTACTTTCTTTTTGATTTGGCGGTGAAACGATGAGGGCTGCGTTTCCCAAAAGCACAGCAAGTCTAAATTGATCGCAGAGACCACTGGTGGCAATCGTTAAACGATCAACTTAGACTAATGATGGTTTTGGGAATCTTCAGCCCTGGACATTACTTAACAGTTTTAATGAAATTCACATAAATAGTAACTTTTATATCCTCCAAATAATAATTTGTCATTTTAAATGACTAATTACAGTAATTAATAGTAATTCATTTATTCAAAGTGGCTTACAGTACCGATTGCTGAGATAACCTCAGGTCTTGATCAAGGACACAATAGTGAAAGTTGGTGGAATTTTATCCATTAAACACTTTAAAGCAATTAGTAAATAATAGTGATTCATTTTTATTGATTTGGACATAATGTGGAAATATAATATTCCTCAGAAAATGATGATATAGTATATGAGACATACCACCAAATCCTCCTCTTCCTCCTCCTCCTCTTCTTCTTCCTGAACACAACAAAGTACATTAATAGGTTACATATACGTGCCTATATACACGAACAGTGTGAAAATAAAAACAATATATACATTAGTTTGAGTGTGTTTACACGTACAAGAATAAAGCAAAATCTCAAACAACAGTTTAGATAACAAAAGCATACAACAATAGTATATATATGTGTACATAAGAATCAACCTATAGATCAGGCTCGGCTACATAAACCAGACCATTTCGACAGAAAGCGGCTTTTTTTACTCCCATAAACGACATTTAAACCGCTTAACGAAACACTATATGCTAATATACCTCCTCTGGCTCTCCATTCATGATCATTTTATCTTCGAAAACCATGATTTCAGCTCAATTTTTCCTGAAGTGACCCTCGGCAGATTGGGATGTGAGCCGATGGAGGACAGCGTGACACTTTCCGGAAGTTGTAAGTGACTAAAGACGTTCATGCGAAAGAGAGAGATGTACAACTGTCAACTTCCGGTTCATCGAGTTTATACACCTGACCTGTAAATAAGAGTAATTCATGTTAAGCAACGACCAATATGTGTATATAATTGTTTTTTCGACACTTACATTGAGTTAAGTGTAGTTTTAGCGAGAGACGCATGTAATATGATATTTTCGCATGCTAGTGTTGATCTGCGTTACATGCTGGAAATGCTTTTGATGCCATCTGTTGGCTTGGAGTACGACTATGTTGAACCAAATACAATATAAAGAAATAAAAACAAGTAAAATATAGTTTAAATGCATGTTGCATGTGCTACCTACATGCTCATAGGGATGTGTGTTACAGAACGCAAATTTAACTAGTTCTGCATGTCCTAATTAATATTCATGAGTTAGGAGATGTACTTATAGACAGAGATAGAAAACCCTGGGTTTAAAACTTGTCGAAAATAAAAGTAAAGAAAAAATGATTTCTTAGCAAACAATTGAAATTCCTTTCTCGAATTATTGGCACATGTAAACGAAACCATTGAGTCCATTCAAACGAACAGCATTTCTCCCTGTCAGGGTCTTTTAGGTTATTTTGAGCGCAGCTCGCAATCTCCCTCTTATGAGGGGCTCTGATTGCGATTTGGACAAGAAGTTTGATAATGTTAAGCGTTTTGGACATAGACAGTAAATACATAGACTCCCTTTGACCGCCTTAAGAGTGTGTGTTGCAATGCCAACGAGCCATATTGTGCGGGGTAAGACTCCTCATTAAATAAATGCAAGTAAAAAGGGAGCTGTGGCTTTTCTGGATAAAATGCGCAATAAAGCTTACATTTCTCGACCGATTATGGTCTGCGTGGAGTACGAAAAAGCTTGTCCACTCACAATCTCGCTAGGTTGAATTTGAAAATTATTCATTGACATAAGGAATTGTGAAAACTCACGCTCAAGCATAAATTTGGTTTATTTATCAAGGTTAATTATTGTGGAGACGTTCCTAATTAAATATGATTTAATTTACATAAATTGTGCACATCGATTTTAATTGTGTAAATGGCTTTTTCTGTCTATGCGACTTTGATTAGTATAAACTATAATCTGAGACTTCATAAGAATCATGTAAACTTTATATCATTTCTTATAAAGTCTTAGTTTTCATCGATAACTAGCGTTGTCGTTAGCTTTTACTAGTCCGACTTTAGTGGTCAACTAGCTGTCAAAATAGTGTTATAATGATAAAATACAACTAGAAACAACTTTTCAGACTTACATGTGAAAGGTTATTCCCAGATATGAGGTTTGATTCGATGAGTCCATTAATGAGAGTTACGGCAAGTTGCCCCTACAAATATGGCGGCGCGGTTGACCCTGATCCAGCGGCCAATGGAGTCTCTATGTATTTTGTTTCTGTTTCTGGAGCACTTAAAAGTGGGCTGTTACCCATTGACAGCCCATGCAGTAACGTTTCTGTCCAGATATCGCAGTTCGCCCTCTTACTACACACTGAGCAGCAGTTATGGACAGTTTTAATTTGCAACAACTAACTTCACATATGAATATTAGCTGGACGCCGATGATTGCAGTCACAGTTTGCGGTATAGGTGGGTTATTTCTCTTCTTGAAATGGAGAAATGACCAGAAGATCCAGAAGAAAATACTCAACGCGCGGAAAAGACGTGATGCATCACTCCAACGGGCTGAACAAGCGGTGCAACAGTTTAAAATACAGGTATAAAATCTAACAAATCAATAATTACTGCAATGTCAATGGAAGTGGTTCCCTCATTCATCCCTAAACCTGAAATTATCATGTTGTCACAGCATTGTGTTAGTTGTTGCAGTGGAACCTCTGTGAGCCCCTAAAGGGACGTGGTGGTGGAAAAAAATGGGATGGGAGGAATTTGTTTAAAGAAATCCTTTGCGTTCCCACGCAAAGATGTTATTGTTCTCTTGCAAAACCTGCTGTGAGCTCGGACAAAACCTTCCTGTTTAATGTCCCTCTGGCTGGCAGTAGTGTTTATTAAGTCAGCTCGAGCATTAATAGACACAAATTATGCGCGGCTCATTTAGAGTTTGAACTTGTTTGACTCAAATCTATAGAAATGCGGTCAGTGCTTAAGGAGTTCAGTAAAGTTGGAAAAATATTCACATATTCGAGCTTCCCGGATCAATAACTCGTGAATTAAACGTTGTTAAAACACAAATGCAGATATTTCCAATCAAAGTAACATAGACAACGAGCTACAACAACCCAATTTTCCTCAAATGTGCTTTATAATATATAAATTTGTCTCTACAAGCCGGTGCGAGACAAGGGACCGTCTGAAAAGTGCAAAACCCAAAACCCTTTTTCTCATTTTATGTTATGAAAAACGCTCAATAACTTCACTGTAACACATCTCTGCTTTCCTGCTGGTTGTACTAAACACTTAGTTTGATAATATATATATATATATATATATATATATATATATATATATATATATATATATATATATATATAATATATACACACACATATATATAACTTTTATGACTATTATGAAACAAAATCAATAACTTCACTGCTAATGGTAAAACATCTAATAACTTGTAATGCCATCAAATTCAGTAAGCAATTATCATGCTGGTCCATGCTGGTTGTATGTATGTAAGCTGCATAACATAATTTGTGTAAAGAAGCCTTTTTGTGCTACTTGCCAAACTAAGTGTTGTAGTGTAACCAACAGGAGAGCAGTGATGTTTTAACTGACTTTTGTTACACTACAGTGTGTTACATTGAAGTTATTAATGACTATTTTTGTAGAAATGCTTTTCTGATTTTGCACTTTTTAGACGCTCCCTTCGGACTTGTCTCACCGCCGCCTGCTAATAGAGACCAATTTATATATTATAAAGCTTATTTGAGGAAAACCGGGTTGTTGTAGCTCGTTGTCTACGTTGGAAATAGATGCATTTGTGTTTTAGCAACGTTTAGTTCCCGAGTTATTGATCCGGTAAGCTCGAACTTTACTGAACTCCTTAAGCACTGACCGCATTTCTATATATTTGAGTCAAACAAGTTCAAACTCTAAATGTGCCGCGCATAATTTGTGTCTATTAATGCTCGAGCTGACTTAATAAACACTGCCAGCCAGAGGGACATTAAACAGGAAGGTTTAGTCCGAGCTCTCAACAGGTTTTGCAAGGGGAGCAAACATCTTTGCGAGGGAACGCAAAAGATTTCTTTAAAAAAAAAAAAAATCCTCCCATCCCATTTTTTTTCCCCACCACCACGTCCCTTTAGGGGCTCCATAGGAATCTGACACTACTGAATAGAATTTTGAGCAAATTTATGAAACCGCAAAAGTGGAAGTAGTAACAAAAAAAAAGAAAATCAGTCGTTTTTCTATTATTGTGGATAACAAATATAATAATTAATATTTAAAACAAATTAAATGTTAAATGAATTAAATGAATTTAAATCATGCATTAAATTAATTAATCATTCCATCAATTCCATCACTATATAGTTTACTTTTGTCCTACTGTATGTTAGTGTGGTGTTCTTGTGTTCATCTTGACAGATATTATATTAAATAATATTATGATACTGGAAAACTTCCCCTAAATATTTTAATTTAAGACATTGTTTGGAAACCAACATAGAAAACAGAGAAAATAAGCATTTGTGTAATTGGACTTTTCCCTCAAGTTACTGAAATCAAGCCCTTTTGACAACTAGCCCAAATCTCCCCTATGAGAATATATAAATATCTGATGTTTTATTTTTTGAATCTTTCCAGAATCCTGACTTTGAGAGCAGTTCCATAGTGACTTTGTCTTTGGCTGAGCTCACTGGGAAACTCAAGGAGGGCTCCCTGCAGCCAGATGCCGTTCTTTATGCTTTTATGGAAAAGGTGACTGCGGCCATATTTTACCTGTCAATAACTTTTTATGAGATTTATGAGTTTATTGCCAGCTTCAGAGGTTTACAATTAACATTTTTATTGTAAATCTTTTGAGACATTTGTCCATTTTTTTTTAATTTATTTTTTGCTTTTTTTTTTCTAGACACCTACTAATTTTATGTCACGGGTCAGGATGTGTCATCGGATCTTCTCTGTTGTTTGTTATGGTCCTGTCATTTCCTGCTGCTCGTGATCTGGGCAATCAGAGTTACCTCGCAGCACTGTGAGCTCAATCACGAGCTGATCTCCCACACCTGTCACTCGTTCCCTTTACCCCATTTATTCCCAGCTGTGTCTACCCCTTGTGGTCAGTTCTGTCAGGGCAGTCAGATAAACGGAGGACTCAAATGCAGTAAACAAAACGTGAAAGTTTGTTCACAGGTGAACAGATAAAGTGACTCAGTGTAGACGTTGATGATTCTCAGGTTGGCTCTTGTGTTCAATGCTCTGCTATTCTGACTACCCTGACAGAACTGACCACAAGGGGTAGACACAGCTGGGAATAAATGGGGTAAAGGGAACGAGTGACAGGTGTGGGAGATCAGCTTGTGATTGAGCTCACAGTGCTGTGAGGTAACTCTGATTGCCCAGATCACGAGCTGCAGGAAATGACAGGACCATAACAAACAACAGAGAAGATCCGATGACACATCCTGACCCGTGACATTTTACTCGTATTATAAATGTCAGCTATCATATGAATAAGTCATAACCAAGTAAATAAATGTCTCTGAGAAGGTATATTCTAAAAATACAACATTGGAGTTATAGTATATGGCAGTTAATTCATTTGTATTGATTTGGACATGATGTTGGAAATCTGTAAATACCGTAGTGCTGCAACGACGAGTCGACTACGAAAATACGTCGACGCGTGTGAAATGTGTCGTCGCGTCACACTGTTTACATTCATCTCTAATGGCGGCTTCTGCTTCTGGGAATGGAGAAAGTTCCATTCTATCACAAAAACAGTTTTGCATTTCAAAGAAGTTTATTTGGATGTGCGTGGACGTTCTCTTTCGTACCTGCAAGGTTTCAGTTGCTCGCGCTCCTGATATCTGCCCTGCGTGCTCGCTAAGCTCCGACTGCCCGCCTGCTCAACACAAACCAGCGTTACAATGTGCCAAAATTCCAGCCAATTAGAGATGAGGCTGCTAAATTCTGATTGGCTGGCTTGACAAACAATCACAAGACTCCCTGCATTACAGACAGCGCAAGAGGAAAAATACATGGTTCAGGAGACGTTTGTTCAATGGCATGAACACTATGATCGTTCCTTTTAAGACTTTATAGAAAGTCTTTGACACCCTTCATTTTAAAGTTCAAAAGTCTACCACTGGACGAGCACACATAAGTGGCTTATTTTTAATCAAAATCAAATCGTATTATTACATAATGGCGTGTCCCAGTGTTTCTAAACCTCAATTGACTGCTAAATTAATTCTTACATAAAAAACATCACTAGATTAATAAAAAAAAAACAAAAAAAACAATCGTTAGAGTAGTCGACTTATCGGAAAAAAATAATCGTTAGATTAGTCGACAGAAAAAATAATCGTTAGTGGCAGCTCTAAAATACAGCGAGTAAAATAAGTATAGAACACGTCGCCATTTTTCTCAGTAAATATATTTCTAAAGGTGAAATCATGAAATCAAACCATAGATGTCTGTAAATTAAGTTATGTGTAATAATGTTAAATGACATTATTATATGAGTATTATATTATTAAATTGATGACATTATTGGGTTTTTACCAACATCTGATGAAAATTTCATGTCAATAGCACCTCCACCTTCCCCAGCTCCACCTGCCTAGATCTGCTACAGGATTTACATATGCCTACTTATGCAACAGCAGAATATCTTACATGCCTACAGCAGTGTGTCTGTGGATCTATTAGCAGTAGCAAGTCCATACTTCCATACTTGCTCTGCAGCAGGAGAATATAGTCCGCCAAGACTAAATACATTAACATTGCCGTATTCAGTAACATGCTAAAACTATTCAGAGAGTTGTGATGATTGATATATATATTTCAATCATATATGCCAAGGCGTTTCCTCTAAGGGGGCAAAGGAGGCAGTGCCTTCTCAAAAAATTAGACAAGAAAATAATCCATATAACAAAAATCGTATAAAAATCTTAATATAAAATGTGCCATTAAAAAGTGTAAAAATCACTAGTTTTTTCTAAAGTAACAACTTCCAACAGCGACACTGGCAGTGTTGAGGAATTTGCGGGAGGAATTTGAGTTAACAGACCCCTAAGGTGTGTGGTGGCTTTAGTGGGGGGCAATTGAGAGTGAATGGGAGAAATTCATGTGAGAGGAGGCAATGACTCCATGGCATTATATGATTGGATATGATTGTTAGTGTGATAAATCTCGGCTCCTGTTTTCATCCACGTTTGCGAATCGATCTAAATGAACAACATTATGTCGTTAATGGGAAGTTTATGGCAAGATTAAAATGTAAGTTAACAACTCGCCCATTTAGATATCACTGTTTTAAGTTACAGCAAAATCAAACTTGAAAGGGGTCACTAACAGGAAGGCAAATACAGACAATAACACTCCGAAATGTAACCTATGGAAAACAAGACCTCGCAATGGGTTCAAGGCTGGATGCCTCTTAAATAGTTGGAGGGAGCTTAAAGTCCGTATTGCCCAGCGACGGCCCCGAAACCTGAAGGATCTGGAGAAGGTCTGTAAAAATTACAGACTTCTACATGTGGGCAAACCTGAAAAATCAGCAGTGAATCAAATACTTGTTTTCCCCACTGTGTGTATATATATATATAAATTAAATTTTTTACTTTGGGACGATGAATAAAAGTGCAAAAAAATTAAGCAAGCAATAAGCAGCGCCTATTGATGAGGTCTATTTGAGGGAAACCACTTGGTGCCACTAACTGAGATGTGTAATGTTGTACTTCAAAGGCTCTGGAGGTGAACAAGAATCTGAACTGCAGCACTGAGATCTTAATGGATTCTGTGACTCAACTGAAAGATATCAACACTCAAAAGAAAGGTCTTCTGTATGGAGTGCCGATCAGTATTAAGGAAAATATCTCATATAAGGTAAATTTAAGAGAACACACTGTATGATTATACAAGCAAAGAGGTAGGTCAGTTCCTGATAGCTGTCAGGATTCTGTTTATTTTCTATTTATCTGTTTGCCTGTTTCCCCTGTCATGTGTTCCCCTTGTGACCTAGTTTCCCTTCACTGTCATTATTAGTTCATTTGTCTTCAGCTGTTTTATTAATTAGTCATTTCCTTCACCTGTGGCCCGTTCATCACTCCTCATTTGTTCTTGTATTAATGCCCTGTGTTCTCCCTCGGTCCTTGTCAGTTCTCGTTTATGTATGGACGTGTTTTGTGTTCTCCCTGGCTGCAAATTTGTTAAACAGAGTATGTTTTCCGTGACTCCTTCATGTGTGTGCTTCCCTGGTTCATGTTCCGTAACAGAAGAACTGACCATAACAGTTAGCATGATTGTGGCAGAGGATCGCCTATGGGGAGTACGGCAGAATGGGAGTACTTTGGAAAGGTATGTGGAGGAGTTCATTGAGCTCTCTCATCGGGTGAGCTGGCCTGAGGCTTCCCTTCTTGTGTGTTTCTGCTTTGGTCTGGATGGGGATGGTGTACGCTTCTGTGAACCCATTCATGAGTTTTCCCTAGTCAAGGCCATTACAATGAGAACCATTAAACTGGAGAATAATATTAAAGTAAGAAGTTCATTGTTAAGTTCAAGAAAATCGTCCACCTCATCCAGTCTCATCAGAAACACACAGAGCCCCAGCACACCCCACACCGGTCCCCTCCACATACCGCTCCAATGGTACCGGCCATTTCTGTCCGCAGGCACATCTCGATCCTCTGTCCCGTGATCGTGATGGCCGACACTGCTGAGCATCGTTGCAAGATGGTCACCCCGGTCGAAGGACCGTGGCTAAGACATTGTGGTAATACCAGTTTTCCCTGAATCCGCTCCAGTTCCGCATGGATCCGCTCCAGAGCTCCCTGAAATCCGCTCCAGTTCTACCTGGATCCGCTCCAGAGCTCACTGAATCCGCTCCAGAGCTCACTGAATCCGCTCCAGAGCTCCTGGATCCGCTCCAGTTCAAGTCAAGTCAACTTTACTTGAATAGTGCTTTTTACAATGCAAATTGTGGCAGAGCAGCTTTACATTAATAATTGGCAATTAATTTTTGGCTGCACAGCAGCTCCCAAAGAAAATGGTGTCATTGTCCAGCTTATTCTATATATTATTGATTCTTTCCATTGCAAAGATCAATAGTTATTAGTCCAGTCAATTTATGTATATCAGCACTGGAGAAATCAGTGATGTCATTGTCTGGCTCAGCTTAGTTCACATACAACGGCGATTTACAATTTAATCCAGTTCCACCTAGTTTAAGATCTTTTTCATCACGCCGGTATGGGATGGTTTGTTGGGGATCTGTGCCACTGGTTGATATGTTGGTAAGGCCCTCACAAGGGATGAGCTAGTTCACACGGTCTCCGCCCATCCGACCCGGCCCGGATCTAGCCATTCACGTTAAATGTTAAACCTCGGGATAAGCAGAGAGACGAAAATTAGTGTAGACGCCATTCTTCCTCTGATGTAATGAGTGCATCCGGTGTTATAGGAAATGTTCCCTTTTCCAGCTGACCTGATCTGTGCAGCCTAACAATCCTTTAACGGATATGAAGACATAAATTGATAAAGTGTCATGTGTATGCCAGGTTAAAGAGATGTGTTTTTTATCTAGATTTAAACTGACAGAGTGTTTCTGCTTCCCGAATAATGCTGGGAAGATCGTTTCAGAGTTTAGGTGCCAAATAGGAAAAGGATCTACCGCCTTCGGTTGATTTTGATATTCTAGGTATTAACAACTGGCCAGAATTCTGAGATCGTAATAGACACGAATGACAATAATGCATTAAGAGCTTACGCTTGTATATCAATATAAGAGGTACTGGTACTAGGGAGCGAACCCATTTAGTGCTTTGTAAGTAATTGGCAAGATTTGAAAATCTATATGATATTTAATAGGGAGTCAGTGCAGTTTTGACAGAACCGGGCTAATATGGTCATGCTTCCTGGTTCTAGTAAGGACTCTAGCTGCTGCATTTTGGACCAGCTGTAGTTTGTTTATCAAGCGAGCAGAGCAACCACCCAGTAGAGCGTTACAGTAATCTAGCCTTGAGGTCATGAACGCATGAACTAACTGTTCCACATTTGTCATTAAGTGCATATGTCGCAGTTTAGATATATTTTTAAGATGGAAAAATGCGGTTTTACATATGCTAGAAATGTGGCTTTCAAATGAAAGATTGGTATCAAAGAGCACACCCAGGTTCCTAACTGACGAACTCACAGAGCAGCCATCAAGTGATAGACAGTATTCCAGGTTATTATGTGCAGAAGTTTTTGGTCCAATAATTAGAATCTCTGTTTTTTCTGAATTTAGTAGTAAGAAATTACTTACTTTTTTTTTTTTTTTTTTTTTTAATATCAGCTATGCATTCCGTTAATTTTGAGAATTGATAGGTTTCGTCAGGGCGCGAGGAAATATAGAGCTGAGTATCATCAGCGTAAAAGTAAAAGCTAATGCCATGCTTCCTAATGACATCTCCCAAGGGTAGCATGTACAGAGTGAAAAGCAACCGTCTAGTACTGAGCCTTGCAGTACTCCATATTGAACTTCGAAATGATCGAAATGACATCTCTTCGTTTACTACTACAAACTGATAACGGCCAGATAAATATGATTTGATCCATGCCAATGCAATTCCACTAATGCCAACATAATTTTCTAGTCTTTTCAAAAGAATATTTTGGTCAATAGTGTCAAAAGCAGCACTGACGTCTAGTAACACAAATAAAGAGATACAACCACGATCTGATGATAAGAGCAAATCAACTCTATTGAGAGCAGTCTCAATACTATGGTATGGTCTAAATCCTGACTGGAAATCCTCACAGAGACCATTTCTTTCTGCATGGATCCACTCCAGTTCTGCCTGAATCTGCTCCGGAGCTCCTTGGATCCGCTCCAGTTCCGCCTGGAAACGCTCCAGAGCTCCCTGAATCCGCTCCAGTTCCATCTGGATCCGCTCCAGAACTTACTGAATCCGTCCTTGACCCCACCCTGGCCACCACCCTGGACTCCGCCCTGGTCGTCTGAGATCTGGACTCCGCCCTGGTCATCTGAGATCCTGGCTTCACCTTGGCCGCAGCCCTTGACTCTGTCTTGGACTCCGCCTTGGTATCCGACATGGCGCCCCGAACTCCCCGATCTGCCAAGACGCCCTGAGCTCCAGGAGACGCCCGCCCCCCTCCCAGATTGAACTCTTTTTAACCTTTTTTTTTTTTTTTTTTTTTTGGCGCGAGGTCGGGCCTTCCGGTAGGGGGAGGTATTGTCAGGGTTCTGATTGTTTTCTGTTTATCTGTTTGCCAGTTTGCCCTGTTATGTATTCCCCTGGTGACCTAGTTTCCCTTCAGTGTCATTATTAGTTCAATCGTCTTCAGCTGTTTTGTTAATTAGTCATTTCCTTCACCTGTGACCCATTCATTACTCCTCATTATTTATTGTATTCATACCTTGTGTTCTCCTTCAGTCCTTGTCAGTTCTCGTTTATGTATGGACGTGTTACGTGTTCTCCCTGGCTGCAACTTTATTAAACAGACGATGTTTTCCGTGACTCCTTCATCTGCGTGCTTACCTGGTTCACTTTCCGTAACAATAGCGTTGTACGTAACTTCCTGTTTGGGTGTGCAGGGTCATGATTCTACATGTGGTGTGGTGACTAAATTGGATCAGCCTGCGGTCATGGACAGTGTGTTGGTTAAAGTGCTAAAGAAACAGGGAGCAATCCCGTTCATCAAGACCAACGTACCGCAAGGCCTTCTCAGGTGAGTAAACACTGCACATCATTCCTGGGGGGGAAATAAAAATGGGAAAACCTGGTAATATCAGATGACTTGCAGGCCAAGACAAGCCATGGAAATGATTCTAAAGCCAATGAAAGAGTATGACGAGACTGTGCAGTTGGCAGCTCATTTACTATAGCTTAGTCATTAAAGTTAATTCGTTTTTTTTTTTTCCTGAAAATATTAATGACAATTAAGCACATTTATCCTCCAGTTGTAAATGAGAATTTTTATTTATTTAAAAAGCAATTTATTTGGTACTACTTTCTTTTGAGTAGAAGCCAAGGGCAAACGTTCCTAAAGCTAGTATGCTGTTACTAAAAGTAAGAGTCAAATTCTCTCCTGCAGACCTCAGTATTCATAACAGAATTCACATAAAAGCTCTTCAACTCACAGGTTTAATGAGCATCTGTTAAAATTTTGGTATTATGACAATATAGGCTGCCATTACAGGCAAGTTGTAATATCTAAGGTGTAACTTATGCTGAACCATGAGTTTCAAGATAAGACGCCTGTACTGAAAACAGGTTAAAGAGTGGTTTAACTTAAGTCATAAACACCTACATAAACAATCATTAAACATTTTATTAGAGGTGAAAGTTGATTTCAAAGATCTTGATCACAAATGTCAAAAGTTTAAGGGGTCAGCTAGAGTGGAAACTAGAGCAGAAGTCGAAATGCAGAGGTGTGTTTTATGCCTTTTCTTGAAGGTTTTGATGGTCCCAGCTAATCAGGTAGAGGTTGACGGCTCATTCTGCTATGGAGGAACTGAGAGAGTGAAGGTTCTGGAAAGTGACTTTGTACCTTTGTTTCCAGCGAGACCTTTTCGATTAGTTCAATTGTAACCAACCAAAATCTATTGGTATTTCTATCTGCTGTAGTTATGACTGCAGTAACCCCATTTATGGGAAAACCTTGAACCCCTGCAACTTCCAGAAGACACCTGGTGGTTCGTCTGGAGGGGAGGGAGCTCTGATCGGAGGAGGCGGCTCGATCCTGGGCCTAGGTACTGACATTGGAGGGAGCATTCGTATCCCATCATCCTTCTGTGGGATTTCTGGTTTTAAGCCCACATCGAAGAGGCTAAGGTTCGTTTCATCTTTGATCACATAATTGGTAATTAAAGGTACAAAAATTGACAGTTTTTAAAGATTCTCTAAGACAAATAACATCTTGAAGTGTTTTATAAAATGCCTTGTGCCATCTCAAGGTAAATAATAAATATTAATATATGTAGAGAGTTTGCTATCTGTTAATCTTCACAAGGACGTCGAGACACTGCGTTCTTTGTTTAAATTAGCTCAAAGTTACTGTTAGATGTAATGTAATTACCTTGACAAACTGCATCTTTAAAAAGATCTCAGACTTAAGCTTCAATTTTTAACCTCAGTTTTACTCTAAAAGTCTTATAGTGACCGAAATTTGTTAATATGTGTCAGGAGTTCTGAATATGAAAATATTCATACCAAGTCTTTGGATTTAAAGGCCTTAATGGAATTGGTTTGTTCATTTTTGGATGCATATATGGAAGCAGGTGCAACTGAACAGGTATTTGTTCTCTTTTTATGTGCAATGATAAATACTAGTTTGATTCAGCATGATTGATGTGCACTCCTGAAACAAATTAATAAATTACTGTCACTGCAGCATTTTTATTGTAAAACATTGGTCAAATAGCAACTCTGGAATTTTAAGTCTTTAATTAAAGGCCAAACGTTCGCATCTGTTATACTCCTTGTATGATCTAGATAGTTTTCAGTCAGCTGGTGAAATGGTGAGGTCATGTGATGTTGTTCTGTGGAGGCATGTTAAGGGAAGTGGGGCTTTTAGGGAAGTCCTGCGGGGCTACTGGTCCGACAGTGGAAATGCAACTTGATTTTGGCCAAGGTCCTTGACGTCTGAGGCTATTGGCCTATACCACGGCACATAGTTAACCCTGACTGCCCCCATAGAGAGAGTGCAGGAGAGACTGAATGGGGCATTTGTATGAAGGTAAATCAGTAGCAAAACTCGTAAACCTGTAAAATAAAAATCTGCACAGTTGCAAAAAAGTAGTCACAAATGAGTAAAATGCAATGACAGACACAAACTTATAGAACATATTTGTACTTATTCTTACATTCAAATAGGCACTTGCAACTTTTCAAATCTGTCACTGCAACTTCAAATCTTCACGCCTTGACTTTTGCAACTATTTTCGCGATATGTCTGATCATAGACATAATGATGCTGACGATCGGACCCTGAAGTTAGGCACAGAATGTCCTGTTAAGTCAGGACAAGGCGTCTGCAGGTCTCAAATCCACTAGAATCCATAGCGGACACTGCCATAGTTCATATTATTATTAACTTGATTTGACTTGACATGTTCATAAATAGTTTCACTAATACTATCAGCATTTTTATTTTCATAACATTAATTTTAACTGCTTTACTTTTTGTTATAACTACTTGTCACAATATTCCTCTATCAAATGGTTAGTCTGCAGATTCAATAAAATATTATCATTATTATCTGTACTATTTTGCAGAAACCAAAATATTATTTTACTCAAATCTCAAATCCTAGGTTGCACAGACAACCTTACAGATGCTTTTTCCTTCAACCCTTATTACATAAAATGTAGTTCTCTGGACGTCTAAAGTCATGCATCCATTTAATGGATGAAAAATAAAACTTAAAAGTTATATTCACTCCTTTTTTTGCCCACAGGCCTTCCATAAATGAGGGTGCTCTCTGGATAATGTTTGATAGTGACTGAGCCAATGTGTCACTTTGTCTCTGCCGTCAAATCTTTAAACTTATTTGCTAATCATTCTGATCATACATAACTGACAGCATTTCATTTATTCCCTCAGTTGAATTTAGACAAGGGGTTTTAACCCATGGACAGCACTCTCAAATTTCACATTACAATTTATATAAAAACTTTTAAACATACCAATCCAGAGAGTAATTCAAATCAACATCATATATGACAAAAGTGGTCATAATTACCATTAGCAGACAGAGCTGGATAACCAATCCACTTAAAGCTCGTCCCATGCTCTGTATCGTCTTTTCATCAGATTCAATCAGAAGTATCGGCTTCTTTAAAATTATTGTTGTTTCACTTAACCCATGTGTAATTATAAAACACTCATTCCAGAGGTCAATAACATACACACACAATGAGGACAAAATAATTCCCCAAAACGAACACATACAAACATAAAAGGCAGTCACCATCACACATATTCATACTAGACACATGAATATGAACTGCTCATTTTCAAGGTTTAAAACCATATTTAAACGTCACACTTTTCCTATAGGTTTTATTTACTTTCTATATAATCCCTAATCCAGTCTCAAAGCATGTCTCTTAACTGTAATTTGTTTTTAGAAAAGTCAGCTGGGTTCTTTTAGTTCTAACATCATTGCTTTGTTTTGTTTCAACTTTAGCAGGACGATATCAGACACAGTACGTTCCTTCCCTGCACCCCAGCACTCTCTCTCTCTCTCCTACTTTCAAGTAATCTTTCAATGGCCTCAAGACTGTAACTTAGACAAAAATAAATATTTAATTCATTACTTCATACAAAACTCTTAATCATTAACCAAGGTTACAATGTATTTTTCAGATAAAAACCATTACCACAATCCTTATGTTATCCTAGAAGCCTTTTTAAGATCATCTTTAGTTTAAATGCTCAATTTACTTAACTTCCTCTTGAATCTTCAAACGCGGTCTTCATCTTCAGCCACCACCATGTCTTTGAATTCCTACGTCTAATGATCTGCTAGACTAAAACTCTGATGCAGGCATATTATTTCAAAATCAACACAATCTCACAGATTCAGGGAGTCACCGTAATACTGAATCCAAAACTTATACAGTTTTTGCCAGTAAGGCAACCAACATCACGTTAATAAATTTAGCTCTGGTCTCCCCAGAAATTAGACACCTCGTGGTCTCAGCAGGCTCTTGAAAACTCATTCCCCCTCAGCTCTTTTTTAATAATGTTGTACCCAGGCATGGTTGCATCAATTTGTGGACACTTTTCATAATGAAAAACAAGCCATCCTAGGTTTCTGGTGAGTGCTATGGAGGAACGTTTTTGGGGCAGACTGCTAAACTGCTCACAGATTCCCCCCCCCCCCCCCCCCCCCCCTTAACTCCCTGCCTTAGGTTGTCCTCTGTCTGGCCAAAGAGGATCTTACCCGTCATTGAGAAATCACCTCGTGCACACTGGTAACCGCTCTTTCCACATTATGAAATCTTTGACAGTTTTCTTCAACAGAATCGGGTGTTTTCTTGAGCTTGAGGAAGATGCATTAAAGAGCCACCAGAGCCATTGGACTGTCTAATAGTGTTACAACAGGGAAACGGGTTAATTGCAGCAGTATTTAATCACTAAAGGTCATTAGACATCTTCAAAGCAGAAACATATCAATGCTGTGATTATACTCATTGAATTTAGTTATCACAACCGTCCGTTCAGTGATAATGTTCTGCTACATCCTTAACCGGAAAC
This sequence comes from Opsariichthys bidens, assembly GCA_037194245.1. Taxonomy (NCBI): domain Eukaryota; kingdom Metazoa; phylum Chordata; class Actinopteri; order Cypriniformes; family Xenocyprididae; genus Opsariichthys; species Opsariichthys bidens. The sequence goes on along the minus strand of CM074305.1, from coordinate 8,927,495 downwards.
ATCGGCCATCGGTGACTAAGATGAGACAAAGTTACTGATCATAAAATAAATTTGTCAAAATAGCCACTTCTATCATTCCACATCTGTATTTAAAGACCTCTTTAAAGACATTTCATTTTACTTTGTCACATTTAACAACAAATTGCCCTCTTCATGGCACTTCTTTACCATCTTTGTCTATGATTTTCAACTGAAGCACTGTGCTTTTACTATAAATAGCTTCTCACTTATAAAACAGGATAAGATGGCAGCATTTAGCTGACTTTGAATAAAATAGAGAGAGGGACTCTGTGGCATTCAGGATCAGTACACTGCATTTTCATAAACTTGTGATATCAGACTTTATCTACTATCTTTTGACTGTGGCCCAGCTTAAGACTGCCAGAATTGACATGCATTTTTGAATAAACATCATTTTTATATTTACTTTTACCCACATATCAGGGAATTTAGAAAATACAAATTTCCCATTAGACTGAGTCTTTTTGACACTGGCAGTCTCATCTGTCAATCAAAAACCAAAAATTTAGAACTTAGAGGTCCTAAATCATTTTAGTTATTTACCCTACAGTAGTGATGTGCTCATCACATTGAAAACATGCTTGAGACTGTTCAAATATTTTCCCATTAAGTGAAATTCTTTCATAACATCCAATAATCATTTATCATCATCTAAACTTCATATATATATGTTTTTTTTTTTTTTTAACTCTCATGTTTTTTGGAGTCTTTTTCTGAAATTTGACATCAACCTGTACTTGCAGAATCCACCTCTTCAATACCAATTCTTGGCTTTTTTCAAAAGCAGGGGTTCATGCTAACAGAGGGTTGATGTTTCATGATGTTCAACCACTGTCCTCAAGATCATGACACTACAAGATATTAATTAGAAATATATTGTAATGGTCATTGTTCTACATTTCTCCAGTTTTCAATGATCAGTTGTTTACTATAAAAAGTCAAGGTAACAGAATTAAGTGAGAAATCTATAATAACATGTTAACACATTCACAGCTTACAGAGAACACTTCATAGTGATAATTGATGGTATCTGTCACACTAGTTACGTATAATACAAGAACACAGCGTTCAAGAAGTTAGTTTAATCCATTTGGTAACAGGGGGCTAAATGACTAACAACATATCTGTAAATAATAACTTTGTTATATGTTAATGAGGGACACAAAAATCATAGTAAATGTGCTTAATTTCTGTGAATCTGTTCATGATGCACAAATGGGTTTTTTTTTAACTGTAATAGAATTTCTTATTTCATTCTTTTGATTTTGAAGTGTTTTGAACTTTTTTTGTTGAGATGTGCATATAATCTAATTGTTCTTTGATTTGCTTTATTTTTAAAAAAACTCATCCTTGTTTAGTACTCAAGGAATCAGTTCTTGCGTCAAAGGCCAAAAGTCAGGTAAGATCAGGTTCATCATTTTGCTGGTCTAGTTTTGAACTGCAAACAAACTGAAATATGATATGTACATGCTGGTTTGCAGTATTGTCCTCCGTTGGGCCTATGGCAAGGGATGTCGAGAGCTTGGCTCTGTGTATGCGGGCACTGCTCTGCCAGGATATGTTCACATTAGATCCCAGTGTTCCTCCCATCCCGTTCAACCAAAAGGTCATGCATTTATTAAAGCACATCAAGTGCCTGTTTAAAGGTCGATATTTGTGGTGTGATATGTGAAAGCAGAATCTGATACTTATAGGTGTATGAGAGCTCAGAGCCCCTGAGGATTGGTTATTATGAGAACGACGGTTACTTGGAGCCGTCTCCAAGCATGGCCAGGGCCTTCAGGGAGACTAAGGACCTGCTGGAGAGAGCGGGACACACGGTACACAGCTACACCACATTAACCGTTATTATACAAGCCATTGGCAGTTTATAGGTTAGCAAATGTCATGCGCTACTTCAAAACATTATCAAATCAAATGGTTATATATTCAATTCAGGTCACCCATTATGTTTTGGTCATCACAGTCTGTGTATTTAATAAAACAATTTAATACAGTTTACTTTGTACGTTAACTTTTGCTTTTATTTTAATTTACTTCTGCCAAGTAGTTTTCTTTGTTGCTGTTTAGAATGTATTTTATATTTTAACACTTTTTTTGATAAGTTGAGCTCCGCAGACTTCTGAAAAGCTGGTTTGATGTTCTGGTGTGTTGTTCACACTTCAGCTTGTTCCTTTCCAACCTCTGCGGCTCTACGAAGTCTTCCATGAGTTTGCTATTAGAGGGATCATGAGTGATGGAGGTAGTACCCTCTACAGTCATCTGTACGTCTGGTATCAGCACATTCACATGTCATGATAGTTCTTTGATTATTTTTTTTTTTTTTTTTTTTTTTTTTTAGTAATCACTCATTATGTTTGTTTCACATGTGTGTGATTTCAGGAAGGAAGGCCCCATTGAGCCGTTTCTCCAGACTAAGGACAACCTGTTTGTTGCTCCAGGCTTCATAAAGAAATTACTTTCTGTTTTTCTAAAGCCTTTTGTGAGTTCTGTAAATGTAGTGGTTTCCTGCTTCTCATTTGCATCTAATTAAGCAATCTGTTACATTCAAGCTAATATGTTTTTTTTTAACTTTTTTTATGTTTGGATCACTTTCTCCAGTATCCACGGTTGGCTGCAAACCTATATTCAAGTGCTGGAGTTAAGTAAGTTATAGATATACAATTGCATATTGCTTAATCTTATTTTCTTTATTTGGTTACAAGTAAATGTTTTTAATTTACAAATTGAAGTTTTTAGAAAAATTTGAAATATCTATAAATGCGCTACTATACTTTTGAATCAAATTAATACTTTTATTCAGCAAGGATGAAATAAATTGCTAAATTGATTCAAAGACCTCTACATTATTACAAACATTTTTTTAAAAAAAAATGTATTTCATTTGTTAACTTTCTATGCATCAAAGAATCCTGATCCTTAATTATTAATGATAAATGTTTCTTGAGCAGTAAATCATCATATTAGAAGGATTTCTGAAGGATCATGTGACACTGAAGACTGGAGCAATGGTGCTGAAAATTCAGCTTTGATCACTGGAACAAATTACATTTTTAAAATATATTCAAGTAGAAACCCGTTATTTTAAATTGTAATCTTTCGCAATAGAACAGAACAAAATTGAAATTATACTGTTCTTTTTTTTTTTTTTTCACAAGGTCTATAGCAGAATTATGGAGACTACATACGGATATTGAGGTAGTATTTTATTATATTGAGTTTATTATTACTATTATGTGGTTTCCACCAACTTCCATTAACACTACTGAGATTGTAGAAATGATTATCAACTTTATCAATGGAACAAGCGCTGGAGGCACAAATGCACCAATCAGTAGCGTAACTGTTGATGTTTTGGAACTGGACAGTGTAATAGAGGCCTTTGAAATCCCATGTCCTTTAATCCAATCCCTGCTAGGAAACATTTAAATGCCATCCTGACAAAAATGATTTATGTGTCCTCATGTCCCTGCAGTTAAGCAAATCAATTTTCCTGGAACATACTGTGTATATAAAAGGGATCCTTATGCTGACATGATTGTATTTTGAGAATGTGTAAGCGGTTTTAGGTTTTCTCATTTCTAGGAATACATTCATGAGGTGATAGCAGAGTGGAGGAGACTGAATGTGGACGTTTTGTTGTGCTCTATGATTGGACCAGCCTACAATTTTGGTTACCCCGGACGTCTAAACTGTAATTACCTCAAATTTACATTACTATTACATTATCTTTGTGCCATAAACCTGGGGTTGCCAAACTTTTTGTCAAGAGGTGCAATTTTTTTTCATTTGTCTCGTTAATCACTGTCACGTCCCACGTCTCATTGCTTTTAGCTTTTAATTCCCTCATTATTACTAGTTAATTACTAGTATAATATTGTGACTAGCAAAAATGTGCCAACCTTATACTTCCTGTTTCATGATTTACTTAAAGGAATGGAACAGAAGTTTATAAAACGGGTTCTTGAAGAAGAACAAATATAGGGTGGGGCTTGATTTTGTCTGTTGGGAGCTGATTGGATGGTTGTGGTTTGCTGTTGTCATGTGAGTGACCGGTTCAAGTCAGTAAACACGCCATCAGAGAAGAGAAGACTAAGAGAGTAAGAGGGAAGGGAAGTTATTTTGATTAAAGATTACAAGATGCATGAATTTTTTTTCAATGCATGAAAAAAAAAATAATGTGCACGGATAAGTCATTTATGATAAACCCTGCAATATTCCATTAAAAATAAAAAATGGTCCATTTTGATTTCTTGATGACTTTAAAAAGGGGCAAAAAGGCTGATGTAGGTTGTGATTCTATGTCCTTTTGAATTCATGCAGTAGGTTTCTGTGGTTTAATGTTACTTATTAACATTACCAACATGTCAGCAACAGTCACCTATATGCAATAAATTTTCTCTGCTTCTGAAGGTGCTCTCAGTTACACCATCCTGTACAACCTGCTGAACTTCCCTGCTGGGACCGTGACCGTGTCTACAGTGACCGAAGAAGACGAGGCACTGCTCAGTCAGTATAAGGGTGCCTATGGTGACACGTGGGACAAACTCTTCGTTGAGGTACGTTTTCACAGTGCAAGTCTACTGAAGTTTAGTGCCATTAAATCAATTGGATGGTTTGTCATCCTTAAAATTTTGTAATAAATTTTGAGTTCAATACATGATAACCACAAGGAGGCAGCATAGTCATGATTACAAAGAAAGAATCACACAGCCAGTGATAGACTGGGATGTGCTTTTATTAAACAGTCATGTCTTGGACAATGTGATGTATGTAAAACTCCAGTTATATGAGACTGTTTAGACTGTGTGTATGTTTTGGTCATTCAATGGAGATTAGAATCTTTCCCCTTTTTTAATTTATCGAATCATTTCATTACAAAAAAATAGTAACCCCATTTTTTTTTTTTTTTAACTGCCAAGTATTCCAAATATGTGGTGACTGGGCTTTAGGTGACAGACACCTAACTCTAATGCACTCCATTATGTCAACCTTGTCACAGTATGTTTGAGATTAATTTAATTTGAATAAATAAATGAGACCGCTCTGGTAGTTTTACTTTAGTTCTGGTATGCCTTGAAATAAATCATGCGTTATAAAAAAAATATTAATAATTAATTTAAAACATTTGGAGCTTAAACGGTCAAGATAGAAGCCATGTAATTGTAATTGCACCAACCACATTATTTATTGTCAACAACTTTGCATTTTGTGCCATGAAGAATTTCTGTGAAAATTTGTTTAATTTGCAATTAATTTTTTTTTCTTTTTTTTAATATTGGGCTTGACAAGGCTAATATAAGGGTAATCAAAATATCGTTTTTATCATCATTCATTTAACGATGTTTAAATCAAACCATTATTCTTAAAGGTGGGATGTCACATCATAACATTATTCAACAGAAAATGTAGAAACACTTCTCAGAAAATCAAAAAAAGCTACTTTAGGTACATTTTGAACTTTAACTGGCTGCAATTTTGATAATAAACAAAACTAAAAATAAACTTTTTGCAAAAGGTAAACCCCTCAAAAAATATCAATATGTCATGAGATGCAAATGAGATGCATTGTCTATGGAATGTCCCCATAAAACATGAAAACCCAACATTGTGTGTGTGTGTGTGTTTTCAGGCTGTGACGGGTGCTGTAGGTCTCCCTCTGGCAGTACAGTGTGTATCTCTGCCATGGCAGGATGAAATGTGTCTGCGCTTTATGAGAGAGGTGGAACAGCTCACAGCCAAGAACAAACTCACTAGGAAACATAATGACTAATAATTCGTAGATGAGTTATGAACAGATTCACACAGTTCAGCTATACATCACTTTTTGATGTTAAAACATCAGATTAACATGCAAAAATTTACTAAAACTACTATTTCTACATTCGTATGTTGATCTGTTTGTCCAACCAGTGGAAGAAAGGAAGAGTCTATTTGAAATCAGGCTTGATTTTTTTTTTTTTTGCTATAACTTTTGGTGACGATAGTGGCTGCACATTTAATAAGTAACAAATTACCACTATGTTTTAATGAAGACTGAATAAGCATTTGAATGTATCTCTTCATATCTGTATTATTTTGTATAATTTAATGCCTCACAAATTCATTAAACTAAAATGAATCGCAGCTGTGCATCACTGGGAAACCATCTTCCTTGCTTGGCTGTCGTTATGAGATGAGCGGTGTTCGTTTTCTCTGCAATGAATGATGACTTTGGTTGGAAAGGCTTTAACTGGACTTAATGACACATGACACCATCAGCTCCAATGTAATGTAAATATTTGTGTGTTCTGGGTCTTGCACACATTTTACATTCTTCATTTACATGAGTCATCAAGGATGGGAACTCATTAGGGACATTTTGATTTCTTCTCATTTTGTATTGTTCTCATTCCTTTTCCACTGAAATGGATCCTAACTCTAATTCTGGCCTGAATAAAGGTGTGTGTGTGTGTAATGTATGTATGTGTATAAATATATATATAAGAATACTTTTATTTAGCAGGGATGCATTAAATTGATCAAAAGTGACAGTATATTTATAATGAAACAAAAGATTTCTATTTATATATAAAAAAAAGAACAGCATATATAATGCTGCTCTTTTGAACTTTCTGTTAATCCAAGAATCTAGAGCAAAAAATACATCATGGTTTTCACAAACATGAAGCAAGTCAACTCTTCAGCAAATCAGCATATTCTAATTTCTGAAGGGTCATGTGACACTGAAGATTAGAGTAATGATGCTGATCAGCTTTGATCACAGGAATGAATTACATTTTAGAATGTATTCAAATAGAAAAGTTATTTTAAATTGTAAGAACTTTTTTTTTTACAGTATTTCTGATCAAATAAAAGCGTCCTTCTTAAAAACCTGAAACATCTTACAAACCCCAAAAATTTGAACGGTAGTGTATGTGCCCTGAAAACCTGCCCTTGCCTTTTGGCTTTCAATGTTCTCAGCAGTTGGAGAGTAATCAAGAGCAGAGTCAAAAGAATAATTTGTTCACAGAAAGAGGGTAAAATTTCAGTCTGTACCTCACAAAGAGCAACTGTACAGCATCATAAACATTGAACGGCACAGTCATGTGGACTATTTTAAGGTGATTTTATGGTGTATTTGTCTTTCTTTTTTTTTCAACCTTGAAAACTTCAGAAAACTCATTAATTGTAACACACATAGTCTCTCACTTTTGATCTTTGAACTCTACTCTGATAAGAGTTGGAGCTAAATCCTACAAGAAACACCCGTGAGCAAGCCAATCAAGGTCTTTAGCATTAAATAAACTGTAATATTCTCAAGGGTAGCACTTTATTTTACAGTCCTGCTCCCCATGTACATACTATGTACTTACTCCAGTAATTGCAATAAGATGGGTAATAACTATGTAATAACCCTGAACCTACACATAAACCAAACCTTAACCCATGTAGTTACCTTATATTACCCAGTACTTTCTTAGGTATGTACACTGTAAGTGCACGTACTGTAAAATAAAGTGCAGCCATAATCAGATTTCCCTCTCTTTGTGCATGATTATTGTGTCCACCTTCAATCAATTTCTTAGGGTGTCTTTAAAGATGAAGAATATTAATATGAATATTGGCTCTTTCAAGCCAACTTAATGAGTAATAATTGTAGTTCTTAAAAATGATCAGTTTAATTTTTCATCAAATATTTTGATTGAAAGTTCAAATTATTACATATATCTTAAAATATTATTTATTAGTGAAACAGTTGTAAAGAATAATAAATTGATATCTGATTTTTGGATTTTTAAGTATTTATTCTGGTATAAACAGCTCAAACTATTTCTGTTTAGAAATTAATTAGTAAGGTTGTATAGTTATTTAATATTGGGATATTTACAAAGCCATATTTTTTTCAAGGTTACTTAGTAAGTACAGGCAGGGGAATCTGCTGGAAAGTGGATGTTGAGGGCATTGTGGTGGCGAGGTTTGCTGGAGAGAAAATGTAGTTTTGAGATTACGAGCAGTGGAGAAAACGGTACGTGCAGATGTTTCAGGCATGTACAGTCCACAGACACCTCACTGAAACTTGAAAAGTATGTCTGGCCAGGAACGTACCGCCGGATTAGGGGATAACGATGATTGTAAAGATTCTGCGATTCAACAGTCCAGTGATTCAGGTTTTGCCGGCTTTTGGAGTTCTATAAGCATCGCCTCTGGACAAGATTCTCTTTTCTCCTGTGCTGTTCTGCTTCTTTTCTCCTTTTCTTCCACCGTGTCTCTTTTTTTTTTTCTTCTTCCTCTACGTCACAGCACCCCCACAGCGCTTCTGCTACGTTTGAGTTTTCCTTTCTTTCCTTCTGCGGTGAGCTCGCCCCGAAGCCCTTATAGCTAAATTGGTTTACATTGGGGAGATAAATGCTCTGCAAATGCGCTTAAACACATACAGTAAAAATGCAGACAGTGCGTATCGGGATTACCGACCAAGTCAGAAGGCGGAAAAGAGAGCCGCTGCTCGCCGAGTCTGTCTCATCCACTTTCAGGAAGAGCAGAGAAGGATTTAGCATATCCTTGCCTGTCAGTAATTCCTGGAATTATATAACGCCATGGCAAGAATAAAAGTCCGGCGGTATTGTGAAAGTATTGTTTTGCAGGGCTGGCAGAGTGAGTCGTCGGGCGGGTCAGATGGAAGGGGTAAGACTGCAGAGTTTTCAAGTGAGAATCCTGTCGAGTGGAATTATGGGAAATCTGCTTTAAACCTCTGAAGTGAGGAACGAATTTCTGCTGAGCGGCTTCTTCTGTTGTCTTAACACCGAGAGCGGTTGAGGAGTTTGATGCTTCACGTCACTGCTACAGAGAATGTTTTGCCAAAGTGGCGACGTTCAGTTTTCTGCTGGTTGAGTCATTGAATTCAGCGACTCAAGTCTGAATAGTGCACTCCTAATGAAAGGTTCATTTACATGGATAGGTTCGCCTCATGGAGGAAAACATGTTGAGATCACGTGACCAGCCGAATACCCGAGGTGGAAGTAACGAATTACAACTACTCCCGTTACTGTAATTAAGTAGTTTTTTCAGGTACTTGTACTTTTCTGAGATTATTTTTGAAAATTAAGCTTGATAATCTACTTAGTTACTTTTAAAAATCACAATTTGTTACTAAGAATGGCTACAATTTGCATTAATATTCAAACCATTGACCGGAATTTCGGTAGCTAATGAAGATATATGATTACAAACGGACCAATAAAAGCCCTGATATTTGAACTGGAAAAAGCCGCCGCTGCCGCACATTTTGAAGCTGATCGTAAAAGTACACTGTTAAAAAATTACTGTAAATTTTACAGTATAATACTGGCAGCAGGGTTGCCAGCCAGTTACTGTAAAATTTACAGCAGTACTGTAGTTTAATTTACAGAATTTCCCTGTATTCTCTGATTACAGTAAATAACTGTATTTTTTTAAATTACGAAGGGTCAATTTACAGCAATATTCTGTAAATTTGTGTCAAACCAACACATGACCCCAGAATGCATTGCAGTTTACAGCAATATGCTGTATTATTAAAAAAAAAACAGCCAGCGGCTGTAAAATAATGCTGTAATTTTTACAGTAATTCATTACAGTGTAGCTGAACGCAGTGCAGGGGAATAACTACAGACCGTGCAGCGCACGTGGGTCCTGCTCACATTGCAAGCGGCCCCTGGTGACGAAGTGACTCTGCAGGATACTTGTGATACTCACATTTCAAATGAAATGCACTGGTTTAACATCATTCACACTCTACACCGCTTACTTTCGATCATTTCGTATCAGAGCATGTGAGCGAAGCGTCAGTTCTGCTTTTTCATAAGTTGAATACAGAATGCGTAGGACGTAAGCGTTTTGAACTGTGAGAGGCGTTACGTTTTTTTCGTAAGTTGAATACAATAGGAATATACAGTACTGTGCAAAAGTTTATCAATTAACAAAATGCAAAGTGAGTGAACAGAAGAAAAATCTGTTCACTCACTTTGCATTTTGTTAATTGATAAATATAATCTATAGTACTGTACATTTAATACAAGACCGCCCACATTGATATATAAATAGCGCCTATGTTCAGAAACACTTCTTTCACAGTGAGAAAATGAGGATATTGCAGATAATATAATTCCTAATCACCAGAAGAACCACTGATAAAGGTAAAATACCAGAAAGACCATGTACAATTCTTGGTTGAGTCGTGATTGTATAAGAAACGCCCTGTTTACACCTGGTATTAGCATGGATTTTGGTCAATTGGATCAAACGTGGATAAGAGAGACACATTGTAACACAGTTAATAAGAAGGAGGAGGAAATCGGCGAACGTTCATCATAACTTTTAATCAAATAAATAAAAACAAAACGAAAGTAAAATAGACACACACAAACATAAAAAAAACACAACATAAAATCCAGGCATGGTCCTTTCTAGTCACTCCTCTTTTATGCTTCCGGAGCTCCTCTGTGAGAGATACGAGACCGGTGCACCGAGCAGCTGACGCTCATTAGAAATCACGTCACCAGCCTCGCGCCGTTCCCTCGCGGCTCTTGCCCGCCCTGCTCGTCACACACATACACATAAACACCTTTTAATCCATCACTTTTGTCCACTTTCAAACAATTCTGTCCTGATTTCTTCAAGGGGAGGGTCTATGGGCTGGGAAAGGTATGTTTTGTTTTTTTTTTTTCAGATCTTTCGATCTAATGGACAAAATAAGCTCACATGTAGAACCTTTTAGGGGTTGCCAACATGGGATCATTTTATGGTTTAAATTATTCTTTCATTTTATTTAAATTGTATGATTTAAACAGTTCATAAACATTTTCACTTGGAAATTTTTTTTAAATAACCCATTAAACCCGTTAAAAATTATGTAATTTCATATAGAACCTTTTTGTCATAAAGTGTTCTTTAAAACCCTAAGGATCTATATAAAACCCCACTGATCCTTTTTTTTTTCTTAGAGTGTAGCACCGACCGCTCTGCAGATCCTTCTTTTGTCGCAGCAAGAACAAAAAAAATAAAAAACAACCCATTTAATACCAAGAGGAAGGAAGGAAAATTATAATGTGAAAATCTGACATTACAAGGGGAAACAATTTTTAAAAAATTGTATTTAAACTTTAAACTAACCATTTAAACTTTTTTCTTGGCTCTGGACCCACTGAGATGGAGAAAAGATCTTAAACTTTATAAATACTTTAAAATAAATGCTTGTTCTTGGAAAGTCTTCAACCCCCCCTGAGTGTTAATCAGACGCACCCCACTGACATTTCCTGACTTCTCTACTTTATGCACATCCAGCAAGGTTAGAACAAAACTCATCCCATGCCATTGAAACAGCCCTTTTTCACACTCCTTTATGGTTCCTCTAAAGGTCTTAGCTGTGCAGCAAAGGAGAGCTGTCACTGGGGAACCTGAGCCCATTGATGAACTGACAGCCACTGCCAGAATATGATCCTAATCCTGTTCCCAGCATTCTTTAACCCACTGCCATCGCAGTACCGCCACATATTCAAGCAGCTGTCAACTCAGAAAATCCCTATAACAGAGCACAACCCTGATACACATCAAAGAGCTCAAGAGGACCTCAACAGCTTAACACACACACACACACACACACCGAAAAAAAACCCCACTGAACCCAAAAACTACACTCACACATTTTTACACTTACCAGCACAGACTAAATATTGGTTGTATTTGTCAAATGAAGAAATCCAACATCTTGTACTTGAATTGATTATTTATATTAATATATCACTAAAGCAGTGGTTCTCAGCTGGTTTTGCATTAGGATGCAGATTTTATTTATTTAGTAACAAAATAAAATCGTATGTTGGAGTTTATTAATCCTGACCAGCATAGAAATCAAAAATGTTAAATTATTAACATGGCATAGACTGAATAAGAAAACTGACATCATGGTTATGCACTCTTTTTAATGGTTTTAAAGGCCAAAAATTCAAACCATGTTTTTTTTTTTTTTTTTTGTCACACGATTTCGCATCTCCCTGATTTGGCTTCTACCAAGTGAAAAAAAAATTCCAAAGAGTTTGATTAGAGAGACAGCCTTAACAATAAAAAGTTTAGGCAGTATTTTCTTCTCCTTTTCAGTATTATTTTAGTATCACTGAGATATTAATACTTTCAATTAGCTTATATTTCCTGGTGTCATTTTTGTAATTTTGTTGTATGTTTTTGACAATATTTTTTTTGTTTGTTTTTTAAAAATGTATGTATGATTTTTATTTTTACTTCAGTTTTAGTTTGTTATTTTAGTACATCAAGGTAAACTGAATAAAAATGCAAAGTGTTGCCTTGGGAACTATCAAAAATCTACATTTAAAGGTAGCCTACACTATCGTTTGGCCCTCTGGTGGTTAAAAAATAAAACTACATATATTTTGTGGAAGAAATTTGTTTGGGCTGTGCTTCGGCTTTTGAGTGTAAATGAATATGGTTCTTTCTAATAACTAAAAAGAGAGAAAAACATTCACTACTAAGCGTAATAGATTTAACCAGTTTTGATTGAAAGGATCTCAAGCTGACTATCTGAAGACGTTACTGTAGCTTTACCCATTAAGGTACTTCCTTCCAGCACATTCCAGCACACCGCAACAACAACCATAATGAAATGACCCTTGCTTTACAATGAACTCTGTTGGAGAGCTACATATGGCAGTTTATCTGTTAAATAAAGTACCACACTCACCTGTTGAGCAATAAAAAATCTCCACTTCGCTTTTACAACATTTTTTATGCCACCATATACTCGTCAAAGTAGCCGGAGCAACTCTGTTTACAGACATAATGAAAACGAGTGACGCATGTAAGCCATTTCCCGCGAAAACCAACCCGACTGGTCTAAAATATAGACACTTAAAAGAGGCTAATAAAGAATCAATCAGTGAAATACCAAAACACGTTTTGGAAGAAGGACTGATGTACCTTTAAGTTTTGTATCATTTTATTTTAAGAAACAACAATGTTTTTTTTTTATCGTTTTAGATTTAGTTAACAATAATAACCCTGATCCCTTCTAAAAGTTAATGAGCCTATACTCATTTTTTTATACAAATTTAATTACATTTTATTATTTATATTTAACTTTTTTTTTTCAGTGCTGTCTGTGACACACCACTTGAGAACCAATGCATTAGAGATGTTAACCATTATTGTGCTTTTGTTAAAGATCTTGACTTTTCTCTCCCTTTTTTGTCTGAAATGAAAATGAAATCCATGTTTTTTAAAATTCACTGGAGTGCCAGCATGTAAAGTATGGGCTGTTAACAGGTGTCTGAACATGACATGTCTTCTCACCCCATTCCTCTGTTCTTCCTCAACTTAATCCACTGGTATCCTGACCCGTGCTAATCTCCTTACTGCAGAGAGTTCTGCTTCAGAGCTGCCAAACCTCTGACAGGTGGGAGGCGACGGTCTCGTCCAGGGTGATGTGTGTGATGGACTCATTTTCTGCAACTGTGTTTTAAGCTTTTCACTGGATCTTTTATGAAGATGAACATGTATGCGAAAGAGGGGGGGGGGGGGGGGGGGGGGACAGGCAGGGAAAGGCCACATATGTGGAAGACATTTCATGTGTGTGTTAACCAGGTTGGGTTTGCCATTTATTTAGTAATGCTGTACAGGTCATGAAGTGCATATGGATTAAAAAAGATCATTTTAGAGAATAAACGTGAGAAAGGAGCATTTTTTAAAACATGTAGGTACATTTATAACACTATACTTAGTATTATATTACCTTTGCATCAAATTACAAAAATTGTTTCTAATGCAACTGCAATGGGAGTGACAGTAAAAGTGACATCTTTCTCGTCATCAATTGCTCTCTATTTTTTCCCCCTTTTTGAAAGTTGTGTAAACACTATTGTTGAGTTTTCTTTTGCTATTTCCGCAAATGGAAACACAAAAAATATATTTAATGAAGTCTCTCATTCACTGCTTCTGCTTCCGAGAAACCCGGAAATGTGATAAGGGTCCAGTCTTTCGCTGAACATCCAGAAGTATTCCTATGATTTAATTATGAGTTAAGCATTTTTAGAGCATTAGATAATGTTAGTTACCATTTTTTAAACTAATTCATGATCAATTTGGCTTAAATGAAATCTGAAATAGACTCAACAAACAATAAAGCTACTGTTACAGATTCAGTTCATATATGTGGTTTATTCCCTTTCATTTCACTGATAAATTATTCACATTTATTTAAACAATTCAGAGACATCCAATTTACTCTAAAATGACAAATTACATGGCATGACATCAGGAACATCAGTCCAGGTGCTGAAGTCTTTCTGATGTTTGCAGAAGCTTCATCCATACGTTTACGTCCCTTTATAACATCCACAGACAGGGAAGACATTTAAGCATCTCTTCAAATATACAAACGGGAGGCTTCACTATAACCTTCTACTAAGGCTGTGGACCTGAATAAGCTTATTTACAGACACAAATGAATTAATGTGCTCTTTTTTTGCATTTCAAAGTGCAAAGCAAGGGGCGTTTGGAAAAGTTTAAAACCTCTGCCATGCAGCCAGACCTAAACATTTAAAAGTCATCCAAACTTCTCCACTCCACCATGGTATATGATAATGAAACGGCTCCAGCTGTCAAGTGATTTCAGCACACTAATGTGATGTAGATCCTGGACACAACTTGTGTCACACAAGACATTGATCAGTGGTTAGTTTGGAAGCGTGTCCAAGCCGAGTGATGCAGCATGCTGCTTCGCCCTCAGGCGCAGGTTTTCGATGCTGGTGGTTTTGCTGTTGAGGGCCGGTAGACCACCAGAGCCCTGCATTAGAGGGCTGCTCCACATCTGCTGGGCTTGAGACAGGGTCTGGTAATAGGGCTGACACGGCAGCGATCCCAGGGGAGACGCCATGTTCACGTTTACGCCCAGGTAGGGTAAGGAGGAGGGTGTGGTCACTTCAAAGGCGGGATAGTGCATGATGTTGTTGGTGGCGGCCATGTGTTGCCGAAACTGTTCCTGCAGACGGAACAGACTGAGAGGAGACGACGCGTAGGAATTAGTCTGGGCCACACCACTGCTGACGCCACTGGAGGAGGGAAGAGCCGGGGAACCAAGCGGCTCATCTGGGGAGAGAGGCAGATGACAATGTAATACTGTTTCTGTTTGCATTCAACATTCTTAAAGACATAGTTTACGCAAAAATGAATCTTCTGTCATTTACTCAGCGTCATTGAAATTCCAAACGCATAAGACCACTGGTAAAGAAAATAAGCTTTTAAAGGGATATTCACCCAAAACTAATTTGTGGCATCAATTTCTCATTCTCATAATGTTACAAACAGACTTTTGAAACACAAATTAAGATATTTTTAATGAAACCTGAGAGACTTTGCTTTTTTCGCATACAGATTAAAACATTGTCAAATGAGCCCCAAAAACTATTAAAAATGCTGTATTCTGCTACCAGGCCAGTAGTTGGCGATGCCACTTTGTAAAGAAAAACTATAGACTGAACATGTAATAAGCATGCGCATGATGTCACTGTTTTCATAAATTCACGTTTTTGTAGCTTAAACGGAGACAATAGCAGTGTTGTTTTCAAAACAGTGTTGTGTAAAAGGCCCCTTGATTTAGGCTTTTATGTACATCTAAACAATGACCAACATACCCAGATTTCTAACCTATAGAGTCAATTCTGTCATTTACTGTCAAGGTGATTTTATTTTATTTTTTTCTGGAGCTCGACTCCAGTGCAGTCTTCAGTGTTTCTCCTTTCGTGTTCCCCGGAGTCACAAGAATTTGGAATGATGTGGGTGAGTAAATGTATTTGATCCTTTTAAGCATTGTGAAATAAAGATTTACATAAATACCTGATTTAGGGCTGATTGGTTTGCAAGAAGGTGAACTGTCATCTGTCATCAGGGGTGGCCCTGCCTCTTTTGTTTCATCTTTGATGGACAACAATTCGTCCTCTCTGTCAGTCATGTCCTCAGCCCCTGACTCCGCCCCTGACTGTTCCGGTGAGGTGACATTCACCTCCTCACTCAGCTCACAGGGAGGAGGACACATAGGACCACGCCCATCTGAAGGGGAGGGCGGGGCTTGAGCCTCAACTGGCGGAGATTCTTCTTTTCCTTCTTCCTCCATCCCAGCTTCCTTCAGCTGCTGAAGCTGCTCTTTCTGCAAGCTGCGCTGCTTCTTGCGGAACTTTGCGCGCCGATTTTTAAACCACACCTGTCAGAGTGAAGAAATAAGTGTTTGTGAGATTTTAAAGGTTGACAAGTGAATCGTTGAATTAAGGCAAGACACCACAGGTGAACAGGTTAAAAAAATTTCTGAAATGTTATGTTCAAATATGCAAATTAAACAATATCAATGCTCAAATTTGCATACATTTCCAGAACAGAAATCTCTTGCTTAATTTCCTTGACATATTAGGTGGTGATAAAGATTGTTAAAGAAAGGATTTTGGATATTTCTTTAACTCCATAAAGCAGAAAATACTATCAACAGCAAGAAAAAAATATTTTCACCATGTTTTTAGGGACAACAAATGATACATGAACAAACCCCTTTGCAAAAACCTTGAGAATAGAAATAAAACAAGAAATTTTGTTGAATACAGTAAGTGCTTATATCTACTATGTGATTAAAAGCTACAGATGCAAATAGATAAAATGTAATTTAAAAAAAAAACTATTAGTTGTATATTGTGGATGCTATCTTTATGTCTTAGTCTAAAAGAAGACATAAATCTCAAAATTGACCAGTGCGTGAAAATGACGATGATTTTTTTTTTTTTTTTTGTGCCTGTAGTGTCTTTCATTAAGGTGCACAATATGTAGCAATGTATAATTCTGCAAACAATCCTAGATTTGTTGTGGACTGGCATCTTTTGGTTGATTTTGATCTTGCAATTATTTCCCAGCAGTTGTAGACAACAAATCCCATTGGCTGTTGTCCTCACATGTTGTGAACTCACCTGCACTCGAGCTTCAGGTAGGTTGGTGCACATGGCCAGACGCTCACGCATAACCACATCAGGGTAGTGTGTTTTCTGGAAAGTTTTCTCCAGTGCCTCCAGCTGCTGGGCGGTGAAAGCTGTGCGGCTGCGGCGTTGCTTCCTGTGCTGAGAGCCATACCGTGCCTCCAAGATGATGTCTATAAATATGCAGTCATTGTGGATGAAGAAATTATGGTGAGTTTCATAATAAACATGTAAACTTTCTTTTATCTATCTGTCTAGATGAGGGGTGTCCAATCCTGCCCCTGGAGGGCCACTGTCCTGCAGAGTTTAGCTCCAACCTCAATTAAACACACCTGAATCAAGGTCATACTAAGCATACTTGAAACTTCCAGGAAGGTGCATGTGTTGAGGCAAGTTTTAAACTCTGCAGGACAGTAACCCTCTAAGACCAAGTATGGACACACCTGGTCAAGTACATCTGTCAAAGAATTTTACATTCCCGGGGAGCGGTTATACCTGCCAGTCTCTCCGCTAGGGTAAGCGCGTGCACGGAGGGCCGGTAGTCGGGCGCGTGCTGTGCGTGCTGTGCGGCCTGTTGATGCAGGTTGTACATGGCGCTCAGTGAGTTCATGGCGTGCAGAGAGTAGCCGTTCACCCCGTAGTGCTGCATCGCGTCCCTCTGATAAACGACAATGCAGAAGATTACTTTCATGACTAAATCATTTAACGCATGTTTATGAGTTCATGTTATTTTGAGGTCTGCAATGTTGCGTCTCACACATGTGATGGTCATATCGCATAAATATATCCATAAAGTGATCTAAATCATGGAAATGGTTCCACTACCTGAAAAAGAAATTACACATACAGTCTTAAAAATAAAGGTTCTTTACTGGCATTGATGGTTTCATAAAAGATTCTTTATAGTGGAAAATGGTTCTTAGATTTTTTAAATATTCTTCACGCTAAGAAAAAAAAGATTATTCTATCACTGCAAAAAAAAAAAAAAAAAAAAAAAAAAACTTTTGGAACCTTAATTTTTAAGACTGTATAGACACTTTTACATTTTTAAAATAATGCGCGAGCTCCACATGCATCTTATATTTAACAATAAATACAGGAATAATTTATTTCTCGTATACCGTATCATTTAATTGTAAATAAACTCATTTAGTTCCCTCATAAATAAAGGAATAGTTATTTCAAATAGGCTAATGTATTTCACAGTGCGTTGCAACAGAATATGACTCTTACAAAGGTTGTGAAGGCCTATCAGTCGTAAACAAACAATATAATAAATATCCGTGTGTGTTCATAAATCTTTTCTTCATATTTTTCTTGTAAAACGCTCGCTTTTTTAGTCGCTACGCGTTTTTTGTTGTTGTTTGTTTGTTGTTGTTGTTTTGCCATTTTTTGTCCAAAAGTGCTAAAGTCATTTTAAGCAAATACTAATATTTTGACAATTTAATATTAGCCTATATCCGTTTAGCCATACATTTTTTTTTGTGCATTTACTTTTATTAAATTGGTAAAATTAAACGATAATCTTGGAGTAGAAAAAAAGAATATGAAAAATGTTCTTTACATTTAAAAAAAAAAAAAAAAAAATCAATCTGACTGACTGACCAAAAACAAATTTATTGTTGATGGCGACACAATCGATGATGAATGTTTTTGCTCAGTTTGCCGTGACAGTCTCTGGATGGAGTTTTGATAGGTCGTCTATCAAATTAAATGTAGTAGACATGAATAATTCGTTTTGGTAGACATTTTTAAAAGTGTATTAATTTTTGCGCATTCTCTTTGTAAAAGAACAAGGCTTGAGGGCATATTTGACTTTATCCATCTATATCCAAAAATGAAAAATTTCTTGAACTGCATAAAATAATAACAATTTAACCTAATAATAATAATAATAATAATAATAATAATAATAGAATAGCAGATTTTTTCAGAATTTAAAGATTTTTTTTATTCATGAATTTTAATTTATTTTCTTCATAGGATTTCCCATCATTAAGCTGCAGTTTGGTCACCCTTTAATCGGTGATAATTGGCCACAGTCTAATAATCTCTTTATTAGTCATAATTATTTTTTGAAGCAAGAATAAGTGTAAGCAGCCTGAGGGTTTAGGATTTAGTCCTCACTAAAGAGCCCGTGGCATTTGTGTCACTGACACTAAATTCCCCAATGTAATCATATTCCAGCCACATGGGAATACTTTAATTCGACTGAACAAAAAAGTGCTTTGCTAAACATTTACAGTGCCCTCCTGGTGTTAAGCTCAATTGGTGCTCGTTCTGTCCGTCGTCGCCTCTGGGCTGGTTCTGCTGGAGATGTATGTGTGCATTTAGGAACGCTGGTCCCAGTTGGGCCGCGTCTAATGTTGGTGCAAATAGCTTTCTTCACCAGTCTGACCTGATGGGACGCGAGGTGGCTTGTGTTTGACGGCACATTTTTTAACAAGCCTTAACAACTTAACAAAAAAAAAAAAAAAATGATTAAAATAATTTTAGGCGTTTGAGAATAATGTTTATAATAACCGCTCAGATAGGCCTACAGCAACATAATTTTCTTCTTAAAATGATCTAAAACAACTTTCCATTAACAATCGCATATAAATCAGGACTTAATGTAGGCTACATTTAGTTCAAATATATATTTGAATATTTATAAAATATAAATCAAAGTTTAGTGCTACACTGTAATTTTTTGTTAGGTAGCCTATAATATCCAAATTAAATTTTACATCCAGTCCTGATTACATTGGGTTGCAACAGCCAAACTCGTTTGTAAGGGTCCGATGATAAATACATCCTCAACAATTGCACGCTTCCACCACAGTTTATAATTCAATGTTTGATAAAGTTATTATAAGGTTAACATTTTCGCCTATTAGAATAGACTTTAAAACTGTCAGTTTCAAGACATAACGTTAGCCTATACGTCAAATGTTGTTAGCTTATGTCTAAGATAAAATGTTAAATCTCATTAGGCTATAAATCAATTTATGTTATGTGTGTAAGTTAAAACAGATAAACTGATGAAAGCGGTTTTTAAAACTGACTTTCACCGGCTCATATGCATTTTAAAAGCGGTTACTCACCTCTCTGAGAAGTTTTTTCCCCTCCGAACAGTAACAACAAATTATCTGACAACGCGCAACTGAGCAGAAGTGATTTTCCCCAGTCTGTCTGTAGTTTAATATCCTGTTGGAAGTCAAAAGTATCCGATACTGTTTACAACCGCTCGATTCTGAAGAATGTTTGATGTTAGTCCTCAAAAAATATCACAGCCTCCGCGAGTCAGAGCGCCAGCAGCTCCCGCCCATCGGCCAATGAGAAACGCGATGAGATCACAGCGGAAACTGATTGGCCAATTTCGCTGTCAGTCAGAGGTTCTCATTCACCTTCAGTTACTCCAGTTTTCACGGGTTCATGCAGACCTGTGCAACGGTATGCTTTTCATGCTCTTTTCATAGTCAGTTAGGAAAGCATGATTAATAAATGATTAAATTATTAATAATCATTTAAACGTGTTTAAAATATGCAAGGGGAAATGTTTCAAATATCTAAAAGTTTGAATATTAAGAGTTTTGAATGAATGAATATGATTTATTATTGTTACACCATTAGGAAAATGCAAAAACAAATGTACCATTTAGGAACAGTAAACTACTAAAAAGAACAATCGTGACACATTTGTTGTGATTTCCAGGCTGGAATCTGAAATATGAAAATGTGGAGGGGAAAAGAGTTGTAGACTAGCCTAATTCACTGCCTACTATTATTTGGCATACTCCTCCTCCGAGTCTGACAAGCAGTTTTTAAGAGGGACCGAAGCAAAGAAGGTGGAGAGAGAATGAGATCTCTAATAGATGGCAGAATCTTTCCCGGCCTGGAGGATTTACAGAGACAAGACGCCATCTCAGCCTTTAAAACACTCTTAAAATGACGGATGGTAAGAGGATTAAAACAATAATGCCCTTCTCTTCTCCAGATTTTTTTTTTTTTTTTAAGAATTCTTCTTCCAGAGGGGGAAAAACGTTTAGGGTGGAATTAAGAAGTGGCCCTTAAATGTAAAGCTTGATATTTTGTTGAAATGCTGAGAAGAATTTGAGAGTCATGGTGATATTTTCAGTCTTGGCTAAATAATTAAAGCTAGGGGAAAAATAAAACTTTTTTTCCCTTTTTTAAATTCTTTATAATGTTTTTTTTTTTATTTAGGCGATTACATAAACTATTGTAGGCTATTTCTCAAGTCTACCACAAATCATAGGAATTTGTGTGTACCTCTGTATAGCAATAATAATATAAATAAAGTGGTTAGAAAATTGTGAAACAATTTCCTTTTTATTTTTTAGTTTTTAAGGAACAGGTTCTATTCGAAGTTCCTCCGGTTATAGGCTATAGCCTTAGTCCACATCTGCGCGCATTAAGGACTAGAGGGAAAAATCCGATTAACTTTTGAACCAGTGAAAATAAGAAGTTAAATAGGAGGTAAAGCTAGGTAGTGTCTCTTTGTAAAGACCGTTTTTAAAGCAATTAAAGCGAGAAGGAACCCGTTTTCCCACAGACTCTATAATGCGCATGTGTCCAGCACGCTCCAGTATTCCCGCTAAAAAAATATTTAAATTCTCGCCAGAGGCTTGTCAAATTTTAATAACGACTCCCAGTGCTGCTCAACCAATAAGAATTGTGCTGCGTTCGTTCAGGCTACCATATAGGTCTGAACACACTTCCGCTGACAAAAAATGTTCTAAGAACGTTTTGCTGACGTTCCAATTAAGTTATGAACATTATTTCAGTTGTCCGTTTTTTAAATGTTCAATTTAATGTACAAAATGTCCAGTTTTTCAATTTTTTTTAAAAACATTTTTTTTGCGAAGGTTAAGGAAACATTCCATGTATATTTCTTCAAACCGGGTCTCTGAACATTCTAAAACAAGTAAAAATGTTAGACGAAATTCTAATTAAAACACTGCAGAAAAAAATGCTCCATGAACAATGGTGCCTAAACGGCCGAGAACGTTCACTGTTACCTAGGCCTTAGCGTCTGCTCTAACTTCATAAAAAAGCTTAACTTCTATCACTTGACCATATACTCAACAGTTAAAAATTGCTAGCCTATAAATCAGTTTGGTATGACATTTTATTGCAGCCATCTGGTCATCTTTTTTCTTTATTCTTCAATATTTTGCATTGACTAGTATATAGTTGGCTGTGGCATTTGTTTCTACTCATGCCACGATAAGCACAAGCTAATGCTACTTTGGAGGTTAATGACTTTGCTTTTTCTCTGCAGTTTACTTTCATTGTGAACACTGCAAATTGTCTTCCATTCCTTAATACATTATTAGCCTACTTATAATACATAATCAATACTTACAATACATAGCCTACTTAATACATATTCCAAACATCTACCAAAGTTTGAAAGATGAAGAGTTTATAATTTTGAAAATTTTGAAATTTGTCAGTCTCCTGAACTGGCCAAAAGTGGGTACCACTGTTTGAGGTTGTTTTGCACTGGCCACCAATTCTAACCACTTTTGCTATTCTGGCCCAAAATCGCTGCATTTTACTACGAACAGGCTCCATCACAGAAAGCCTCTTTAGATGATTTAACGTCTTTCCTCTTGGAGATGATACTCTCGCATGCCTGATCTTCAGAACAAAACTTTATCCTCTTTTAAAGCTCAACCGACCAGCCAAAATGTGCAAGCTTACTCAATGAGGTGTAAAACCAACTTTAAACCAATGAGCCAAATGCAATACTCCAGGTTTTAGTTACCCTACTCAAATTTCATGTTTATGATGGTGCATCCAAGGTTTTATGGTCTGAATTCGATCAAGTCTTCCTCTGAGAGACATAAGGGAATGCTTGCAAAATTATCTGTTACTGTGTTTCGAATGTAAACATCCTACTTTGCCATTCATAGAGGAGTGAACCTCTCTGTTTCTTGTTAAGGGTATTGTAGTATGTGCTGATATAGGCATTAGTAATAATTTTGATTAATGGTTCTAAGTTGACTGCTGCCTGGGGTCTCTTGTGACAAGAATAGCAAAACAGTTTGCCAGAAGCAATCCGTTAGAAGTGTTTGGTTAAAATATTTTCAAGTCCACTTCTGCTGAATCTGATTAAAAGGGGCCAAAATAACACTTGCCAACAATCAATCCTACCTTAATAATACTAAACAGCACTGGAATATTTCTTCTTTAACATGTAAATGCACTTTCGTCTGAAGGTTGAGATGATTTTTTGTGATGTTAACACAGTTTGATGTTACTACTGAGACATGGATTGTCTTGCAATGTTTTCTCCTCCGAAAAACGCACAGCGATGGCTTTGAAAAAGATTTTAGTGACCGAGACTAGTTTTTATTTGGCATGGTTACTTAAGTGACTGTAGAAATCCATGAAATAGCTCAACACTTTCTGTGTTGGATTATTTCCAAAAGATGGAATTTTGGGTGGGACATATCAAAGTGAATAAATAATAGGTTTTTGATTATGTGATTTGCTTGTAAGTGGTTTTGGGGGAGGGACATTCTAATTTTCGGCCTTTCATTTTCCTGGATAAAAAAGTCTGTACACTTCAAATGCGTATTATCTGCTAAAAGTTAATTTTGTCAACTTTTGGGAGTGCACTTATAGTTGACTTCAAAAAGACTAAAACCCCAAAAGGTTTTTGTGTAATACCAAGGAACTGCTTAAAAGTTGTTGTTTTTTTCTTTCTTTTTTTTCTAGATATAACACATGGGACGTTCTTTGGATTTTGAAGAGTTGTAACCTTGGTATGCCAAAATCTGAACTGCGTCTGAACTGTGAGTATTTAGACACCAGAGCTCTCCTCAATTGGTTTGGCCAACTTCCCATCCTGAGAACATTGACATATTGAAACTGGCAGTTGAGTTTCTTCCCTCCAGCCTGCGGCCGGACACAACAACACCTTTTGTGTTGGTCTAATCCTGGGGCTCCACCGTCTTCGCAACTCTAGGGGATAAAAGCACCATCAAACCACTACTTTAGGGGGAAAATCTTCCCTAATCCTAGCTTTACTTAAACAAAAGGAGGGGAAAAAAACAAGAGGGTGGAGAGAAATTGTGCAGAAACAGGGCAAGACCCGGAGCAAAGATCCATACAAATCATTTTCCTGGAGAAACTAAGCATTTCTGACAGGCTTTCAGGGCCACTAGTGACACAAAGTACCAAGTCACAGAAAAAGTTCAACACATTAGATTTTTGACTCTTTAAATAATAAAGCACTACAATTTTCAAACTTTCACAGAATTTAATTTTAGGATTGATTTAAATAAATATGTTAAAGTATCTTAACGTGCACACTTTTCCTTCTATTTTTCCCCTTTATGAAGCAAAAAAAAAAAAAATGGTGCTGATCGCCATTAACATGAGAGCATTTATAGTCTTACTGACTTTTTTAAAAGGCAGAGAAAGCATTTACTACATGTTTTGTTACTGAAGTCAAAGGATGTGCATCCAACCACAGTATTTTGGTGCAAACGCAAATGTAATTAGGCTGAAGCTAGTCAAATTAGGTAGACACTAACATTTAATATAAAAGGACCACCTAGACTACATTAAATATGGGTTACAGGTTGTTGGCTCGCTGCTTGTCCAATTTAAAATCTGGTTGTTGAAGAACAGTGCTAAATAATCTGCTCAGTGGAGCATTAATAGGTTTGGTTTGGGCCATGAGTTCGGTTGTATTCCAGTGATTGATTTCTGCAACTGGTATAAATCTTAAATACGATTTCCTCCTAAATCTCACCCTCAGTGGCCACTTTATGAATCTAGCAATGCAGGCTTCCATTTTCTCCCTCACACAAAACATTCCACAAGAGAGCCGTTGAAGTCCTGATTCTTTACTTCAGAAGGATATTGAGGTAAAGAATGAGCTGATGGAGTCTGACTCAAGCCATGCAACGACTCTCTGGAGTCTAAACACAGCCATACACACCAACGCCTCGAGCAAACTGCTTCTACTGACCTCTTTGTTTTCTAAGTGTCTTAAGACAGACCAGTCCGATGAGTACAAATCCTTATTAGACTCAGAAGCTAATCCAAATGAGTGTTTGAAGTATTTGATGGGATTGTTAAATAATCATTTAAGTGCTTTAGGCTTCAATAGCACTTCCTTAACAAATAGGTGAGAATGCAATTTTTCCAATTTGTGTGTGATTAAGGATTCAAATTCAGAGATTCCCCCAGAATTCCTATTTAAGTCTAAGAGGCTGGTGATTACAGATTGATTACAGAGGTTTCGCAGTTGAGGACAGGAGAGTTTGTGTGTAAAAGTTTGGTTTTGGCCAACTTTTTCCACTTTTGATGTAATTTCTAGTGAGAAATTACTAATATTTGCTTAGTTATTACCAAAGCGCTCTCTATTTTGTTGTAGACCATTAAAATGTTATGCTGCTTCATAAATCTGCCTGGAAACAGTTTCATGAGCTACCTTTGTGTGCAAATGCTGCCTGCAGAGTCATTTTCTGATAGGGGTAGTGAGGCAACAAGTCACTGCTTAAGTTTTCGGACACAGCCCTAGAGAAGGAGCAATGAAGATCTGAATATGTAAAAGGTAGAGA
This sequence comes from Opsariichthys bidens, assembly GCA_037194245.1. Taxonomy (NCBI): domain Eukaryota; kingdom Metazoa; phylum Chordata; class Actinopteri; order Cypriniformes; family Xenocyprididae; genus Opsariichthys; species Opsariichthys bidens. The sequence goes on along the minus strand of CM074305.1, from coordinate 8,901,910 downwards.
TATATAAATGAGGAGTTCACCCCCAAATTTTTTATTTTTTTATGATATACTGACTTTGTGACTAATGAATTGTATCCATACAAAAGCATTTGTTAAGAAATAGATATTTATATCCACTGGGACTCTTGAATCTCATTTGGAGTCATTTAAAACTGGTGTCAATGCATCCTACCTTGTTTGCCATAAATGATTTGTGTGCTGCAGTTTATTTTATTGCACAAATAGTGCATGCAGTGAGATTTGTGTCACAGCACAAGATTATCAGTAAATTAGGACTTCTTTTCCTCACAAAAAGTACTTCAGAAAACAAATTTGGCACACAGAAAATATTGCAAGCGATCTGGACTACTTTTGTGGTACTTTTACTAAAACTAAATTAAATAAACCTCTGCTTTTGTGTTCCTTTATTTCGATAGTCCACTTTAAACATTCTACTAACTGACTGTCTGCCATATATCTGCTAACACTTTATTTTGATGCTCCACAACAGAAATTCTACTAACTGAGAGTTAGTTGACATGTAGTTGCCATCTTACTTATAGTGAGTAGAATGTCTAAAGTGGACTATCGAAATAAAGCATAACCCACGAGGGTGAGTAAATGGTGACAGAAATTAACATTTTGGGTGAACTATACCTTTAAATAATGTGTGTGTGTGTGTGTGTGTGTGTGTGTGTGTGCTTGATTACAAAATAATCCACTGAAGTGAAATATAACTTTGTATTAAACAAAACATTAAATATCTAATTTCACGAATATTGACCATTTCTTGATGGAGACCTAAATTCAGTGAAACTGAAACATTTCTGTGCTGCTTTTTGCTTGAATAATTTTCAAAGATAATTACTTGAACATGTAATTTTTTCAATATAGCCAGTACTATCTCTCTTCTTTTTTAAAACTTAAATTCAGAGGTCACACACTCTTTGTGTTTAGATGCAATGGCATATTAGACTCTGAAAAAACATAAAAGGCTGTTTATGCATTTTTTTATTATTGAAATGTGTTAGAAATTCTGTTATTTCACTAATCGTAAGATTGGAGAAATAATAAGTTAAAGTTTCATGGTGCCTTTGAAGTGTGTGTGTGTGTACCCACAGGGATTGTAGCTGCTGGAGTCAAGGCTGTCAAACCGTTGACCAAGTGTGTCTAACTCCTTCACAGATGCAAACACCGAATGAACCCTCCAACCTGCCTCTCACTTAGCTGAAAGAGCCCTCATTGGGCTCAACTAACCATGTAATGAGTGAGAGCAACCTGTTAGATGAGGGACTGACCAGGGAACACACACACACACCGCTCAGACGCTTGCCTAAACACAGATAATCCCTGGAGCTCACTGTAGCAGCGGGGTGCGAGTGAACAGAGCAGTGATGGATGTGTTTGCCTACTTATCTTCCCCTAATGATCAATTGATTTGCTGCCCCTGGACAGCTGCACAGTCCAGCTTTTGACCGATACGGTGGTAGTGAAACCCAGCTGAGGTCAGTCCAAATTATTTCCACATGTAATGCTTCCGTACACTGTTATTTTTTTGTCCGTCCAAAAGTTTCAAAATCATTTTTGATGGAAGCAGTTGTTCGGGACAAGCACAGCATGAAAGTTCACTGCTCCACATAATAGCATTCATTATTTACAAGAGAGTCTACTTTTCTAAGAGCACCTAGAAAACTAGGTTAAGTTTATTTTAACCATATCTGAGCCTTTTCACAAGAGTGACAGTCCCGCAGTGGGACATGTTAAATCATCTAAAACAATTTTAAACATCAATTTGCTAATTATTTTTAATAATTATGAAGCAAGGCTTTTTATATATCACATCGCGAATCACAAATAAAATCACACCACAGGATCATTTAAAGACCCCATTAAATGAATGCATGAGCAAAGTTTTCCTCCTTTTGTTGGCGTATATCGTAGGATTAATTAGTACATTTGTTCGTTCGTTCATTTATTTTAGCCAACAGTCTAGTTACATCAAGTCTATGAACCATAATTTGATACTTTTATCAGTCAATGCCAGGTCATACATTATAATGTAAAGTGCCCCAATTATGTTATGTTAAAATTGTCTGATTTTGTTTTGGAGGTCTCCTATAATAGGTTTACATGCAATTTCCTCATAATACAAACTCGTACTGCAGCATCAGCTCTTTTCTCACAGTGTCTGAAACAGTTCGATAGAGGATTCGATTTCTGTTATGAGAGTCTACTCTGCTCTGATTGGTCAGACGGTCCAGTCTGTTATGATTAGTCGACTGCTTACAGTGCATGTCAGACACGAAAAGTCTATTACTAAAGCTGAATTTCAGCTCCAGAGGTTTTTCTCAGTGCTTGATACACAGTTATACGAATGATGGCGCCGTTTTTACCATATTAATTTGAACGCAAACCCTCACCTTTAAAAACCACACTGTGTATTGTATACAATAATATATAATATGATGATATATACTTAAACTAATTATGTAAGTAGTAAAACAATACAAACGCAAACAGGACAAACATTTTTAGTCCCCTCTCCCTTTCCTAACAGTGTTTTGGTCCACTGCCTGCTTTTCTCCTTCACCTTTTTACCTCACCTACACCTAAACACACAATTACAGTGGGAGAGAACCAGTGTTGCCAGAGTCGTGGTTTTCCTGCAAAATTGACCGTTCGCAAAGACCCGCCCCCTTTAGTTACTGTTGGTATGTCCGAAAAGCCATGCCACTCTTATCCCACACATCATGTTCTCACGCAATGACAAATACATCGCGGAGCAAAGAGGACACTGACAACGCATCGAGAGACAAGACAGAGCAGATTACTTTTGATATGATATTTCAAATATTGTCATTTTTTAAAGAAGTTTAGACAATAAATACTGTGTAGTGGCTCTTTAATGTGTCGTGACAGATCGCTGTAGCTCCTTCAAGCGGCTCGTGAACCGATCATCTCTTCATATTAGTTCATTTATAGCATCAAATAAACATGAATGGACATCAGAAGGAAAGTTGCTTCAACTGCAGAAAGTCGTAAGTACACACAATTTTTCAATCTACTAACTCCCCTGATTCGAGGTTATGATTGGTCAGATCGCCTGTCAGTCAAACTGCCGGCGAAGGGTCCATTGTACTATTTTGAAAATGCAGTCACGGGAACCACTGGTTGAGGTTTTTTTTTTTTAAATGGTACTTTAATAACATACTGTGGCCAACAAAAAGTTTATCTGCAGAGAATTTGATTTTTGATTAGGATTTTGTTAAGGAGTATTATCATTGTAATGAATAGTGAGTTTCACCCACAGCAGAGATTGTAAGGCTTTCACATAGTAGAATTGAATGCAACAACATCCAAAGAATGTTGCTTATAAGTTTGTATGTTATTCGTGTCTCTGTGTGAATGAATGGCATTGTTTTGTCTACTACACAAACTCAAACACATGTGACGCTGTGTTACATGAACTTCTGAGCTTTCTCATTGGATAAAACATGATAAACCACCAAAATAACACAGCTATAAGCCTATGTGTGAACTGATATTAGGGAACTGATGTTGGGTTTTGCTCCTTGCTTGTTGCAGTTAAATATAGTAAGAGACATTCTCTGTCCCAGATGAAACCTAAAATACTATGTGGAGGACACAAGATAATTATAATATTACCGTGTGGTGAACCTATGAACCTAACTTGTATTTAAAGAACTATCGCTTTGTTCTGTTGTCCAGATAAAATGACATAAATTTGGCTGTATTATTTGTGTCCCATTCAAAAATTGCTCTTGAGAAATTTGTTGATTGTCCCCCAACCCCCTCCCCTCCCCTTTGAAGGTCAAAGTAGACATTCGGGGACAGCCAATGAAGACCATAGGCTGGCATTATGCAAATATGTTACATTGCTATGTAGGTTTGAAACAGGACGTGAGACTGGAATTGCTGGCAGCTTGTTTCAGCAGTTCAGAATTGATTCTTTCTTTTAGGAGACAATACTTTTATTTGTTGTGCACTTTGATCTTTAAAACCTTCCAGACCTTTTACTTTCACAGACAGCTATATCACACACTGCATGAAATGTATTATTGAAAAAAGCACGTTAAAGGAAGGGACAGAGAGCATTTGATTTCACAAATATTTTAATATGCATGTCAATGCAAGATGAGTCATCAATATTTTTGGTCATTTTCCTAGTCAAAAACGAAAAAAGAAAATGTTTATATATGCTAAAAGTTTGTTGTGCACTATCATATAGATGATGTCAAAGTTAACAGGCATGGGTTTAAAGCTAAAAGTGGATCTTAAGTACAAATGAATTCAGTATTTGCATTTAAATCAATGATCAAATTGATCAAATTGACAGTTGTTCACAATAACACAGTGGTGAGACACTGGTTCAAACAGACGAGAGAGAAAGTATAGCAAGAGCAGTAAATTTATGTATAAATTTATATAAATGTTTCCCATTCAAAAAAAAAGCCACAGCTTTTTAAATAAGGCTGGGAATAATCTGTTTCCACTGTGCTGTGAGATCCTGCAGGGATTTGCAGAAACATTCGCCCGTGACACAGATCTACATAATCATTTTAACTTTCTCCCCATTCCTTCCCATGATTCTCCTGCTGTCACTTTAGATACTGTGAAAACTGATTTGGGTTCCTTAATCTGGCGGTATTTCTTACACTTTTAAAATCTCTAATATTATAAGGAGATTATTTCATTTATAATTGATTGAGTGCATTTCCTGGAGTGCCACTTCAAAGTTGCTGAATTGAAGATGCATTTAATAGCCAGAGCATGCAGAAAAGAGAAGAGAAAAAGGGAAAGGGAGGGATGGAATAGGGCTGCCAGCCAAGAGCTTGACTCCCTTGCTGTGGGAAATGAAGCTTGCAGTCTTTTCTTAAGAAAGCAAGAGGCAAAGATATCATAAGATCACTGACACAGGGCAGGAAGTGATAATATGCTCCTTCTTGATTTTGGTTTAATTATGGTTTTATTATACAGACTCTACATCACCCATGTGATCAGGTGTTACCAAAACTGGTCAAACAAAGCAAAGTAAATTAAACTGACAAATAAATGGTGAGACATCTTAGGCCAGAGAAATAAAGGTACACCATGTAACTTTTTGTTCAAAATGAACATAATTTAAATATTGTGTCAATAGGCTACATGTTTTTGTCTTACCCTGATTCACTATAGTAAGCCTTTTATAAGTTTTTAGACCGGGTGGAATGGTTTTCTCAGGAAATTGGGTACATACATCACTCGCCTGTGTGTGTCACATCATATCCGTTAATAGAGAAAAGTTTCTCCGGCTGTACGGTGTGTGAGTAGCAAAGGTTTGCTGTCACAACGAGTGAAAAAGGTTAACATGGAGCAGCTAATTCTCGAACTTGCGGGGAATCAAAAAAAGTTGGCAAAAAGAGAATGCAACAGAGCTTGTAATAAAACCAGAATCAACATTGGCTTGGTTTTGTAAACCTTAAAAGTGTAAACCTTTCATTTTACACTTTTAAAATTGAATGTTCTTTTTTGGCATTGATGGTTCCGTGAAGAATATTTAACATCCTTGGAACCTTTCCACTGCACAAAAGATTCTTTATAACGGAGGAAGGTTCTTTAGATTATTAAAATGTTCTTCACACTAAGCAGGTTGTGTTCACACCTGTCTTGTTTGGTTCGATTGAATCGAATCAAGTTCATTTCCCCCCCTGGTGCGGATCTTTTGGGCAGGTGTGAATACAGCAATTGCACTCGGGTGCGGACCAAACAACTGTACCCAGACCCAGCTGGAGACGTGTTCTCTGTCGGGTTCCATACAAACTCTGGTTCGGTTCTCTGCTTGAGAATTTCTGTCCAATGAATGGATAACCTTAGCACATGTGTGGGTTTGTTTACAAATTTTGGTTCACTTTCAAAAAGAGCAGTGTGCAAGCGAACCACACCAAACAAACAACAACAACAAAAATCATCATTGTATTTTTGGTCTGGACCAAAGTAAGTGAACTAGCAGACTTTCCTGGTGTGAATATAGAAAACATGAAAAAAACATGGTTCTTTTAAGAACCTTTTATTGAACGGTTCTTTTGGGAAGCAAAAATGGTACTTTAATGACATCACAGCAAAAAAAAAAACCATTTTGGAACCTTTACATTTAAAAGTGGTTATCTTCTCTCTCTGTATCTCTCTGCTGTGTACATGAGTTTAGACCGGGGCTGGACGGCTCGCTCTCGGTCTTCATTAATCCAGGCAGGAGAGGAGGCTGGAGCAAATTTCCAGAATATGGGATTGTCATCTTGCTGATCATTTATGAGGGAAATGAGTTTTGACAGTGAGAAGGATGCCCCCCACAACCCCTCATCTCAACGGGGCCATGGCCAAATGGGATCATAATCCTCTTAGTGCCCATCCTTATTAAACACCTCTCTAAATGACATGAAAGGCTCCGGCAGGGGAAAAAAATACTATTATTCCACTAAAATAGAATCCTGGGCGCTTCACATACAGTATGTGTATTTTACTTTTGGTTTGGTGACAAGTGTGTCTAAGACTTCTCAAGAATAATGTATAGGAGAAACCTCGCCCCACCCCAACGCTTCTGATGTTCACATTGGGCAGATTGAGAGCTATTAGTGCTCACTTGATGAACTTAGTACTCCGCCTCTCCATTAAATTAACAGCTGTGAAATTCCTAATGTGGACTAATTCATTTAACAGACTACTTAACCCTTTAACTGTAAAGATAATCATTCATTTGTCCTATTTTGCATTTGTCTCAGGGGGTGGCACTGGAGATGGAGACGAAATGGGAATCAATGAAAACACAACTGAATCAAACCTGAGATCTGCAAGAGCAAAGCAAACTAACTTTAAGTGACCATAATCATATCTAGCAAAAGGTAAAGGCTGTGATGAAGTTTGTATTTTGGAAACATTGTAGTAAGGTAATAAGTGTTACCTTTGTTTTAGTCTACTAATGAATATTTTAAAATTGCAGTAACACTTTACAATAAAGCTTATTAGTTAAATATTAGTTAATGTATTAACTAACATGAACTAACCATGAGCAATACATTTGTTACTGTATTTACTAATCTTCGTTAACGTTAGTTGATGAAATTGCAGATCATTGTTTTTTCATGTTAGTTCACAGTGCATCTAATGTTAACAAGATTTTAATAATATATTAGTACATGTTGAAATTAACTTTAACAAAGATTAATAAATGCTCTATAAGTGTAGTTCATTATTAGTTCATGTTAACTAATTTAGTGAACTAACGAACCTTATTGTAAAGTGTTACCAAGATAGCTTATGTTCCCATAGATGGCATCAGTCTCAGATAGTCCTTTAATGTTTAGATTTGCACATAAAAATACCAGAGCAGAATATACAGCCTGGATTGTGAATATCTCATTAATATATGAAAGTGGCTCAAACAAAAACGTTAATATATTCTCTAAAAGTTTGATGCACCTGGAAAACTGCAACGCCAGTGATTAGTTCCTCAAAAGAACTTATTGTATCAACCCGTTACCTTATAAACGCAACTTTGTTTCCAGGTGGACTGATAAAAACCTTTTTGTGTGCATTAAGCTGAAAGTATACTTTCATTTTTCGTCTCTTGTCTGTGTTGGCCTCCTTTGTCGCTGTAGCTTGCATGCGTTCCTGTCTGTTCTGTTTAAGCAGTTTTTCTTCGACTGGCTTGTGAATCGACGCCCCCAGGGTACGGTTACCACCTTGTGGATAAACTAATTACTGCAAAAAAATTAAATGCGCATGTGTTATCTGCATATACAAACTATGCACGGTTACAAAAATCCAGCAGTGCACGTACTCTACTAATAATGAAATTTGCGTCACATGCACTGTACGCTGACCCTCGCATACGTGTAAAAAGTGAAGTATACTTTGGCCTTTATTGTCACAGATTCTGTGTTTCTGTTCACATACTTTGAGTATTTTCAGCTACCTTTGTTTCCCGTGTTTGCTCTGTTGCCATAGTTACTAATTAGTTGATTGATTTGTCTCACCTGTTCCTTGTTTTCTCACTCATTAATTATCCTGTGTATTTATACCCCATGTTTAGTTCTGTCCTTTATCTGTGCTCATCTGTTATATGGTTTGGATTTTGGTTCCTGAGGTTTCTTACTTGGATTGTTTTCTGTAATAAAACTGCTTTCCTAGATCCTTTTCTCATCTTTGTTTTGATCCACGCCATGATAATTATGAGCATCAGACGGTCAGTAAACAGAGTGTGGGTGTGCTTTGTGAAACTTTAGCACTTCTGCATGATAAAACGCATTCAGCTAATAAAACGCTGTGAAAAGCACTGAAATAGAATAAAGTTTATTCTATTTCAGTGCTACTCACAGCATTTTATTAGCCGTGAATAGCACATGTTGATACTTTCCAGAGTAATGTGGTACAGCTGTCAGAGCTGTTACTCTGGGTTAATTCTTTTGGTTTTAAATTCCTTATATACTTCCTGTCTGTCTTAAGCTAGTGTGAGGACTGTATTATCGGGGTCCTGTCAGAATGTCACACCTTCATTAAAAATACCTGCCGTTTGCCTTCACTTTGACCTGTACTGGCATCATCTAAGCATGCTCTCTTTCACGCAGACATGTTAGGAGGATGGTCACTTTAATCTTCAGCCGGGAAATGTCTGGTCAAAAGTGCTATGCTATATGTTCAGAGCGACCACAGCATGTTTAACAGAAGAACTAACAAGTTACTTAAATAGCTGTAAAGAGTAAAGTACACAAGAGTCTGTGATTTCTGAAGAGCGTAGAGCCGGGTGTGCGTTTGTTTTCGCAATACTGGCAGGAATCTTAAAGAGAAGGTCAGAGAGTCAGTCCAGGAGTTTGTGAGATGAAAAGTTATGACACTTGTCTCTCCTCACAGGAATCTCTGGATCTGTAATCTCTCACACCTTCTCCCCATGAAACCGCCTGAGATTTTCACACAGCTCTGTCAGAGTTAATATTTACCTTGACCTCTTGTACAGAGTGAGAGAGCCGTGCACTGTCTTTGTATCCATCAGAACTGTGTACGCGTGTCTTAGACTGGCCTCAAACACGTTGGTGTTATGAACGTCTCTGTTTTTTCTATTTTCCTATTTGTACTGAATCCGAACGAAATGAGCTTTATTTGCATAAACACACAAGGAATAAATAAAAATGTGTTCATGGTAACTATCTATTTATTGCAAGAATGTCATAAGAGTTATAAATTATAACATTTAACAATATATTTTTTTAGGGAAAACATTCCTGGATAGTTCAAACTGCTTTAACCACATGAGAAAATCCTTTTTAGTGCTATTGCTGCAACACAAATTCTCATTCTTACACTGAAAGCATGTCATTCACTGATGGAAAAGTATTTTACAAATATAGGCAGTATGTGTTACATGTCTATCTGTTCTGGACTGTTTATTTTCTTGTTTCACATGTGCTCTTTGTTTTGATTTTCTTCCCGCCACTCATTATTTATCATTGGTTCATCATCATCAGCTGTGTCTTGCCATTATCTTGTGTTCCCCTTTATTTGCACTTGTATATATACCCTGTGTTCTCCCTCAGTCCTTGTCGGTTATTGTTTAGTTTGGAATGTGTGTTACGTTGTTCTCTCTGTTACTAAAGATTAAAATCTTCATGTTAATCTCCAACTCCATGTCTGCCCGTCTCCTATATGCATCCGTGACAGTATCCCAGACTTGGAACTACACTTGTGTACATAAAACTATAATTATTACCATAAAATTACATTTCTTTAACAATTACAATTGTTTGACAGTGTGACATAAAAAAAATCAATGAGAAAAACATACAAAGAGAAATTTGGACATTTGTCAAAGATAAGAGAAACATTAAGAAATATTTTTTTTAATAATAATAATAATAATAGGTCATTTAAAAAAATAAAATGAATAAACACTACTTTTCAAAATGTTGGGGTCTGTATAAGATTATTTAATGTTTTGATTTAAAAGATACAGTAAAAACAGTAATATTGATCAAAGCTGAATTTTCAGCATCTTTACTCCAGTCTTCAGTGTCACATGATCCTTCAGAAATCATTCTAATTTGCTGCTCAAAAACATTTCTGATTATTATCAATGTTATTATAATTTTGTGGAAACCATGCTGCATGTTTTTGAGGATACTTTATTGTCACTTTTGATCAATTCTTATTGAATAAAAGAGTTAATTTCTTTCAAAGAAATAAAATCTTACTGACTACATTCATTTGAACAGAATTGAATTTGTTAAATATTCCAAGAATTTTTTTAAAGCATGAAAAGAATCAATGGAACTGGTTAAGTGGAATCAGAATCATTAAATTATTTGCAGTTGCCATCCTTTCTTGTGGTGCACTAAACCTAACTTTGCACACTATGTACTATGGATAGTATGTGAATTGGGATTCAGTTTGTGTGTCTTTTTTTATAAAACAAATAAAAGAGCTGAATGAACACCCACCCTGTAGGAGGCGCTGCAGGGGCAGGGCGGAGGGATTTACTCCCGCGTATAGAGCGGCTAATTCCCTCGAGTGTGATCGCCAGGGCGACGCTGTCTCATGGGGACAGAGATACTCACCCGGGACTCCGCCCCCTTCTTTTCAGAGTCTGCGAAGAGCTTTGGGATGGCGTTAAAAAAGAAGATTAGGTTTCCTCCCAAGAGCAAAGCTCCTTAAGGAGTATCGGTGTGCCTCTCACTTGCCTGGTCACTAACAGTGAGAGGAGGAGGGGGAACAGACTGCATTTATAACACACCAGTGCAAAGGCGACCAGGGCCATCTCGTACATTTATGTCTGAAAGATAGCCGTGATGTGATTATCGAGTCACCCATTCATATGGCTTTCATGTGGGGTGGCGGGCTATTTTTACACAGGCCACGTTCGTGGCATAGATATGTGATGTGCCTTTGCTCTTGCATATAGCTTTTGCTTTTTTAATCCTAATTACTATGTGATTGAAGACGCCACACAAGCAGCCAAATCAAGAGGAGTCGCACTGAGGCAAGAAAACAGTGTGAAGGCAAACTATCTGTCCTTGACTTTGTGACATGAGACAAAATAAGGTCTGAAAACATTGAAAGTGCGCTCTGAGCAACTCCAAAATCCACAGTATTGCGCTGTTTAATCCAACATAGTAGCCAATGAGTAACAATCCTGATTTACAGAGGAATGCGGATGAAGTATGAAAGACACAGTATGTTTGCAACAGTAAAGCTACTTTACAGGTCTTACCATAAATATATACATATATTGCAAATAGTATGGAAATTTTCTAATTTTAGCATGGTAATTGTAACAGGGAGTCAGCAGGATTTGATCCAAGTACAGCTTTGTTTACAAAACGTAGTCATACAGGCAATGGTCAACTCAACAGCAAACAGAAGTAACAAGGAAAAGGCAAGCTCGTAGTAAATAATCCAGGCAAATGGTCAATAGGCAGGCAGATCAACAACAGAATGGAGAACAGGCAGGGTCAGAAAACAGGCAAACAAAACAAGCAATAAACGCTTAGAATTGTAATACAGGTATCAATAAGACTTCACAAATAACAAATGCTTGAACGGTCACTGTGTTATTAATTAATGTGTTTGGTATTGCTGTTGTTGTAGATTATTGCTGCTGCTGTGGAGCAAGTACAGGAACTTGCTACTGACAATACATACACTGAAACTCTGCTGTGAGTATGTAAGACATACTGCTGCTGCACAAATAGCATATATAAAATTACCCATAGCTAACAGGTGGAGCAGCGGAAGGTGGAGGGTTTCAAAGGAACTCTGAAAACGTGCTGCAAACTGAACTCTAACCAGCTATTTAAATGTTGTGCTGCAAGCTCATTGGCTGCAGATAAGATATGAACCAATCAGCTTGTGTAGTCAACAGTGTAAATATAATCAGTTGCATTAAGGATCCATCAGCCTGCGCCATCTAGAATTTCATGACAGAACTTAGTATTTATGTATCCAGTAACTGGATCCCAACCTGCAACTTGAGATTTAATTTTGTGCGTACTTTAACTGTGGTAATGCTAATGACAACATTTTTTATTCCGCAAAAAATGTCCAATTTAATTCTTTAGATCAGAGAGACAGTGAAAATGATCATAAAAAGCTACAACAAATGAAGAAAAAATATTTTTACCTGCTTGTCCAGTTTACTTAAAGTAAGCTAAATCAACTACATTTCGTTAATTTTTTTTTCATTTTGATTTAAAATGCCCCTATTTATGCTATCTTTGTTACGGATGCTCTCCAGGGAAGATAGTCCAACCAGGGAGGGGGAGTGGGCACCCTGGAAGCACTGTGGACTGGTGCAGGCAGGCTCCAGGGTGGATCCGGGAGCTCCAGCGGCCATGGTGGAGTCCTAGACGGAGTCGGAAGCTCAGGCGACAAGAGCAGAGTCCAGGGTGGAGCGACCTCTGTAGCCTTACCCCCAATCGGCCATGGGTATGTACCCCCAGCACCCAACTGGCACAGTCCAAAAGTCAATGAGCCAATCCTCGCCGGCCGGCATGATCATCCTGTGAATGAAGATGGCCGTTTGAGGAAGAGGCTCGCGTTCGCCAGCCCTCTCGCATCGAGGCTTAGGAGCGGTGGCCGTGATGATCGCAGGACAGTGGATGGAGATGGAATCCTGAGCATTGTAGGGAAGCGCCTGCGGACAGAAATGGCCGGTACCATTGGACTGGTATGTGGAGGGTATCGGCCTGGGGTGAGTAGGTGCGGCTACGTGTGCTCCCAATGGGACCGGATGAGAACTACGATCCATGTGAACCTCTTCTAATTTGAACTCAGAACAGTTTATTTCAAGAATACGATTAATTGACTCAACTAGGGAAAATTGACACAGAGGTTCATAGTAACGGATCATATTCTCATCTAGACCCATACGGAAGCACACATTTAGAACAGTGTCATCCCAGCTCACCCTATGACCTTTCCAAAGGATGGCCATTCTGCCGTGATCCCCACAGGGTGTCCTCTGTCGCGATCACAATACAGATTTGCTTGTCTGTTGCTGTTTTAGGTTGACCATTCTGTTATGGTTGCTGTCCAGGGAAGAAGTGCACGACAAGAAAGTCTTGGAAGATTATATAACTTTTTACCATTCAACCAGGAGAATCATTACACGCAACTCCAAGGAAAACAACCTTAACATTCGACAAGGACAAGACAGAAACTTAAGGCAAGGAGATCAAACAAGACTAATTAATAACACACCTCACACGAATGAACTAATAAAGACACTAAATCAACAACCAATGAAAACCAAGAGTGAAGGGAAAACCAAACCCAGAACACGTGACACATGAAAACAGAGTCCAGCACATGGAGAGATCTAACAATCTTAAAGGTTCCCATTTTGTTTTGGAGTCTCCTACAACAGGTTCACATGCATTCAAGGTCAATAAACACTTTAATTTTCCTCATGATATACAATGATGCATCAGCTCTTTTCTCACAGTGTCTGAAATGGTTCGATAAAGGATTCAATCTCTCTAAACCCCTCTTTTCCAAAAGTGGTCAGCCAATTACAGCACCTGTTGAAAACCTAACACCCATCACCATATCTGAATTTCAGCTCTGGTTCTTCCCCACTTGATATACGAATATACTTGATATATACAGTGATATACGAATAGTAACAATGGCGTCATTTTTTTCTGTGACAATTCCAGCGTGAGTCCTAATCCTTTGGAAGTGCATCATAGTGGATTTGCTTTCGCAACACTGAAAACACGGTCTTCTCAGCATGAATAATATGAACCGAATTCTTCTCAGTCTCGGCTACAACTATAGTGTTTGAGGAAGGGGCAAAAAAGACGTTGTTAGAGGGCAGCCAATGAAGACCATAGGCTGGCATAATGCAAATTTGTTACAAACCTACATACGTTTGAGCAGGAAGTAAGACTGGAATGTCTTCTTTTGGAAGACATTAACTCTGTTTTTCTGCACTTTGATCTTTGAAACTTTTTAGACCTTTTTACATTCACAAACAGCTCTATTACACACTGCATGAAAGGTCATATTTCATGATCTGCTTTTGAGTTTGGAGTATGTGAATAATTTTTTGATAAATGATGACTAACTGGAAAGGGGATCTCTAGTATCCAGCATGCTTTGCATGGGACAGAAACAGGAGAGTAAAGTGTTGGGTTTTTTGTCGTTTCTCTTAGCATTTTTGCAGCATAACTAAAAACTAACCATAAAAATATACAGCAGTGGAAAAATCAAATAATAAAAAAATATTTAAGGTTAGTATCTTTGTCATATACTGATATCGGCACTGGGAAGTCGACAGTTGTCCAAACAGTTAGCTACTGTTGTGTGGTTGATAACGTCATTCCAGCATTTCATTTAAACTTGAGAGAGAGAGAGAGAGAGAGAGAGAGAGAGAGAGAGAGAGCAATAAAGCAAAAATTCCTTGCGCATTCCTTTAGCTGATTGAAAACAGTGATGACAGTGCTGAATGAAAATGTGGAGCTAAATAATCAAATCACTTATTCAGCTTTGTAGCAGGGGCTGGATAAGCTTGATCTGGTCCATTCAAATTCATGACGGTTCTCAGGAGACTGGATAACTGCTCACGTTTCAGGACTGTCAAGGCCTGCCAATGGCCATAATGGCTCCTAATTCCACATTAATGCAGTCTAAATGAAGTGTCAGAGGAAGATTGATCTGTGGAAGTCGCTGTCTGAGGGTCCGCTGCTGGGGAGAAGTGCCTCAGGGCCCAGAACATCAGCTGACAGTCCAGCATCACTGAGGGAATGGTGCACAGACCTGCTAAACGTGTGCATTACACAGCTGAATGCAGACACATGTGATGGGGGGATGTGGGAAAACTATACTAGACCTGTTTGTTAACAAGAACATGGGTTGGTTTGAACATTTGACAAGATGCTAAATTATGTTTAATGATATTATATTTAAAATGATTGACTATTTTTTTTAAACTGAAAATGTGAATTACTGGTTCTCATCTGGTGGGTACCAACCCAAAATATAATGTCACTCTTATATAATAAATTATATAGTATATAGTATATAAGTATAGTATATAATAAAATATAATACAAATAAAATGCAACTTTTAAAAAAATGTCTCAATTTGGATATTATCTTTCTACACATATATACCTTAAGACAGAAGTAGTAAGCATGCTTGTATGAGATTTTAGCATTTTGACAACGGATCATTTTTACATTTTTAATAAACCATTGTATAGTATGTTTTTAAGCTATTTTAAATATGAAGACTCGTGAAATATCCTCATAAAACATGTTTACGTTGTAATACCAGTCTAATACCCATGTCATTATACAAATTTGTGTCCTCATAAATGAAAACAAGCACACACACATACACATTTTGAATTCATTATATTTGGCTATCCATATCGAAAATTGCAAACAAAGTAGAAACTATATAGAATCTATATCTATAAATTAACCATTAACCATTACGGTCAGTTGGATTAAATAACAGACAAATATATTATACTGAATAAGAGACGCAAATCAAATGTCTTATAGCGAAAGTATGAACGACTGAAAGTTTACATAGCTGAAGCACATTATGTGAAGTGAATAGGATACTTTCTTTTTTGATTTTGTGTTTTGTACTAACAAAATTGAAATATGCTGAAATGTTTGAAAAAAGTGAATTTTTGACAAACTTTTATGATTTTTTGAAAATGTAACACTTGCTTGTGAATTGCAACAAACAAATTTTAAAAAACTGTAACATTATTTAATGGACCATTTATTTAACAATAACTTAACAATGTTAAAAAAATTTATAAATGTTGTAACAAATATATTGTTCATTGTTAGTTCATGCTAGCTAATGCATATCTGACCTGTGTTAATAGTGCAGTGCAGACCAGTTTCTCTCTCCTATTATAAATGACTCTCAATGGAATGAACCTGTGTTGGGTTCATCACACATGCGGCCTGCGGTGGATGCTGGGAAAAGCGTGTGCGAACGACCAGGTGACCACGGCGAGCGTTGAAGCTGCAGCGGCTGCAGTTTGATTAAGCGTAAAGCAGGGTTTTAGGGACATGCAGGCAGGTTAATGAAACTCTGCAGGACAGCAGCTTCTTCTGGTTTACACCCTGCCTGAGAACTGCAGGTGACAGAATAAGGTTTAGTATCTCTAGTTAAATCCCCCCACCTTCACCTCAGCCTACCTGCTGACTGCTGTGCCACCAAACCCCCTGCATCCTATTCCAAACACTTCCCCTGCTTTAACTCTTACAGTGCAGTTTATATCAATATTAGTGTTATATATATATATATATATATATATATATATATATATATATATATATATATATATATATATATATATAAATATATATTTTACATTTTCTTGTGTGAGTGTGTTTGCCTATGCATAACCTTTCTGTTTTGGGTGGTTGTCAGGGGGTTGCTATGTGGTTGCTAATATGTTCTGAGTGATTTTTAGCAACATGCTAAAAATATGTCATATTCTATATTACGATGATATTATCATTTTTATTATTATTTTTTGTTTTATTTTTAATCAAGTCTGAATTCAAATATACCAAGATTCACTATGATCTAGAGCTCCGATAAAAGTTATAAAACTGTAGTAGAACTGTGTCTTTTCCAAAGGATGCCCATCCATCAGCTCCTACAAATGCTGTCAAGCAGAACAGAGGTACTTGTATGGCAATAGTAAGGGAATGTAGGTTATAGTCTAAATGTACCTGCCTTTCATTTTCACCTTATAAAGTGGCTCCTGCCTCCCATGTGCCTGACAGATGCAGAAGTAGGACATACCGTTGGGAGAAGAGCGCAGTTTTTGGTGGCTCCCTGCCTCCTCGGGTTTGGGGCGGGAGGGGGTTCGTCTAATCTCTAGCGATCCACTTGGGTCTCGGATTTATAAATTCCCAGCAATCTTGGATTCTCAAATCCGTCTTGATTTCGTGGGTCTGCGAGGGTGCGGGGTGGCATAGGGGTAGTACTGGGGGGTTGCGAGTTGTTTGTGATGTCCTTTAGAAAAAGAGCTTATGGGTTCAGTAGAAGAAACGTGGGGAGCTAATGTGAAGATTTAGGACTTTCTGTGAGGCTTGGCCTCCTCTAAGCTCTGTTTGCTTGAGCCGTTTGTGGGTCCTGCTTGTACTAAACCCAGATTAATATTCCTTTATATCCAGCAGCCCAGACACACACTTACACACTCGCAGTGGAATCAGCCCCCCCTCCAAACACAACCCATACACACACACACACACACACACAGACACAGCCACACACACCTCTTTTTGGCCATAATCGCCTCCAGTCTCTAATCCATAGCTGCTCATCTTTGCTGTTATCTGTCCTCAGTAAGCACCTTCCTCACAGGTTATTTCCATATGGGGAGTGTCAGGAACGATTCTACCGTGTTTTTCAGTCAGTGTCCTTGACCCCATACACCAATTTTATTAATGAAGATTTCAGTCCAAATGCACAACACATTTTACAAATGTTTTTAAAAGTAATATTGTTTTTGATTCTCGTTGTGTTTACACTGGAAATTCAATTGTTAAAAAGTAGTTGGCAATCGTTTTCAACATCAGGTTGTTAGGTTAAAACGTATATCGAATGGTATCTAATGGAAACGTACTATTTGGCATATTTTCGAGTAATAGTAGTCATAAAAGTCATTCAAGTTTATTTGAACTATGTCAACAAATCAATAATGTCTCCATGAGGTTCACATGTATGATGAGCACTTGTTGGCGGCTTTATTGCATCTATTAACATAAGAATAATAATTTTAACTATTTCATTTTTTTTATTAAAAAATGAATGCATAAAGTCTCTCAATTAACAGTAAAGAGGACAAAATGCATGTGTACACTTTTCAAAGGTTTGGGGAAAGAACCCAGGGGGTAGTCGTGGCCTAGTGGTGAGGGAGTCGGGCTTGTAACCAGAAGGTTGCCGGTTCGATTCCCACGCCAGCAGGAATTGAAAGTGGGTATTGTGAATGAACAACACTCTCGCCACCTTCGATACCATGACTAAAGTGCCCTTGAGCAAGACACCTGACCCCTAATTGCTCCCCTTGTAAGTCGCTTTGGATAAAAGCGTCTGCCAAATGATGAAAATGAAACAAATAGGGTAAGAGTCTCTTCTTGGCTGGATTTTTTCAATCAAAGATACAGTAAAACAATATCATCCTGTGATCAAAGCTGAATTTTCAGCATCATTACTCCAGTCTTCAGTGTCACGTGATCCTTGAGAATCATGTGCTGATTTACTGCTCAAGAAACATTTCTGATTATCAATGTTGAAAGCAGTTGTGCTGCTTCATATTTTGCTTCACGATACAAATAATGATATGGCAACTGGCCACAGCTCTCAGCCAGATAAAACCCAAGCAGCCCAGAAAGAGGCCTTCAGTGCTTCTGATCTCCCGTCTTCTCAGCCTAAAAGCCTCTTCCCTTTCCCGCTTTGTCTTCCCTTCTGCTTTCTCACCCACTTTTCTCTTCTCCACAGTTAAGTCACTGTGATAAAAAAAAAAAACCAAAGTGAAAAGAAAGAGGATGAGTTTTAGCACACTGAAGAGCCGCTCTAAACCAATTACCTAAATGTCTTTTATCCACTATATGCTTTTGTGTCTTGATCAGCTTTGAATCTCTTGAAATCCCTTTCTGAGATAGCAAACAAATGTATCAGAGCAGCGTTTTGAGGAAAAGCCTTTTGGCATGCATGGGAAAATAAACTGGCATTGGTTCAAGATTTCATCTGTAGGGGAAATGCATATAATCATTTGAAATCATATACGCACTCCAGCAAATAGATTCAGCTCTTATGACAAGTTACTTCCCCCAACTAATTCTGATCTCCCCTTCTTTTTAATTTAAAATTAAAGGAGAAGCTGCCCATTTAGTTATACTTTAACAACACTTCGTACAACAGAAAGCAACTCTGCTGCATTATAAGAAATAAATTTTCCACAGGGATTAAAGAGAAGTGAGGTAATGTAGTGTTCAAACCAAACCACTTCTGATAGAATATTCTAAGTAAATAATAATAATAATAATATGCTAATAATAATATTTTTTTAACTGAAAGAACCCTTATGTGCTTTCTTTTAATATTTGAGTAAAGAAAGCAAGGGTTCTGTATAGTTCTGTATATCTGTGATTTTTATGTTGGTTTCACTCTAACAGTAGAGGGTTAAACTCTGGTCACTAAGCTGGTCACAACTTAGTTGTGCATCATTTTATTGTGCAAATGTAGAAAAAGCAGATTGGAGATTCTCATTCATTCCAATTCTGTGGAAGACCTTGCACCTGAAAACGTTGCACAGTGAATGCACCATGTCTGTGAATAATCTCACAATACTGGTCATTCTTATCAGATTTACTGCAAAGACTTTTCAAATAGTTTTTTTCCTCTTTAGCCTGAGGCAAAAAAACTGCTGAACAATTGAGGTGATGGGTCAAGAGCAGGTTTAATCTGAACATTCTTCATCCTGGAATATAGTATGGGAGGAAACCAAGATGGATGTGAGTGAAGAATGTGTTCGGGAAGGATAAAACCTGAAAGAAATATTATAAAACTATATGAAAGCTTCAGCCAAAAAAGAAAATGCTGTCATTAATTACTCACCCTCATGCCGTTCCATACCTTTGTTCATCTTCAGAACACAAATTAAGATTCTCACTTGTAAGTCGCTTTGGATAAAAGCGTCTGCCAAATGTATATGCATAACCAAATGTATATGCGTAAGATATTTTTGATGAAATTCGAGAGCTCTCTGATTCCTCCATAGCAATTTAACAACCACTCTCAATGCCAAGAAAAGAAGAAAAGACTTTGTTAAAATTGTTGATGTTCAGTGGTTCAACCTTAAACTACTTTAACTATGTCTTTTCTATCTAGGTTTGAAGACACAAAAACCGTTGAAGGTTTTTGTGTAGAATTAACCCTTCGCAAACAGTTTGATTGACAGGTAATCTGACCAATCATAACCCGAATCCGCCATTTTGTCTGACAAAGCAGTCAGGGGAGTTAATAGATTAACGTTGGTGAACTTTTCCATGCTTGAAACCACATTGTTTCTGATGTCCATTTGATACTATAAATGAACTAGTATGAAGAGATCATTGGTTCAAGAGCCACTTGAAGGAGCTACAGAGATCTGTCACGACACATTAAAGAGCCACTATATGGTATTTATTGTTTAAACTTCTTTAAAAAAAATACAACATATTAAATATAAAACTATTTCATATGTCTGTCGACACGTTGTCAGTGTCCCCTTTCCCACTAAAGGGACTTTGCGAAGGGTCAATTCAAAAATCCTTGTTATTAGTAACACTGGTGGCCGTTAAGTGAACTGCAGCCAGCTACTTCCTGCTCATGCTACCGCTGGTGTGCATGTTGTGTACAAGAGACTGAACATGATTCAAGGCTGTGATTTACTTGTGGCGAAGTTCTTTTTAGCTCTTCGTTTAGAAGTAAAAAGAAGTTGGAAGTACCTTTGCAGCGTTACTGTTAACATTCCGGCACATCCACGCTGCTGAGAGCGACATTTAGATGAATATGTTTTTTTGGTGAAGAATTCTTTTTTGGTGAAGTTCCCCATACATGTGAGCTGCATCTGGATCAAATTTTGTGGTGATAGCATAAAGTAATCAAAAGTTACAGCATTTTGAACCAAGGTAGCATTTTGTTTAGCCTTTGCTTGTTGCTCAAAATAAAAAATACTTGATACTTGAAAAATGTACTTAAGGAAAGTAACGAAGTAAAAATACTTATGTTATTGTCCACTGCATAAGAGAGAATGTCGGGAGCGCACGTAAACGTTACATTCTTTTGATGTAATGTCTTTCACATAACAATCATTACACAGGTTTTCATAGACAACCTAGGAAGTCGGGGAAGGTCTTTTTTTTTTTACGTTTCTTTTCAAGCTGTTCGCAAATTGGCTATAAAAAGCAAAAAAAAAATAAAAATCTTACAAATTGTCCCTTTAACTACTCTACTTTTAAATCCTTTTTTTGTGCCCCACAAAAAACTAACGGTATGCCAGTTCGAAACCACCTGAAGTAAATAATATGATCTTTAATATGACCTTAATTTGTGTTTGATAGTTATCATGAACTACAACGTTTCTTCTTGTATAGCTTGTATAGTCTTTCTCTGTCCCTCCCAGTGGATAGTGGAGAAAATAGATGTCATTAATAACAGCTTCACACTTCCACCCCATGCGTGGTTCATCAGCTCCATCGTGCTCTCCTGGAGCAAGTCGTCGGTTCTAAGATGTCACACAATTACCTCTTAAGATCTCAAACAAATGGAGAGACCTGGCAAGTGACATCAAATCAACTCTGTCACAGGTGATTGAGTCTAGTCATCAAGTCAAGGCGAACGCTGCTACCTGTCAGGAGAGAGAAAACACAAGAGCAGGACATGAGGGTTTTCCATCAGAGATTTTATAATGGACTATTAATACAGAAACACTTTTTCCCCCTGAACATTTTCAGAAGATAAAGATGGAAATATATTTCCCCTGTCCTCTAGTGTATTTCAGTCTCTTGAAACTTTATGGGCCATGTAGTTCCAACCCAGGCAAAACCCTGATTTTGTTTAGAGTAAGGAGAGAGCAAAGTTTTTCAGTGACCGTGTGTACTTGCACATACATATTCAGAAATATCAGCATTTAGTCATATTTTAATAATGTATTTCCATGATATATAAATGCATTAACCCGATTATTATTACAAAATTAAGCCAAATATTCTTGTTTCTAGAAGTCTGAATAAGGCAGCTAGCACATGATTGTATGAACTGGAATTGTTTTTCATGTAAACATATAATTTTAAATATGCAGGTTCACACCATGGATGATAACTATAGCTAACGATAAAGATATAGTTCTAAAATTGTTCTAAATGTAAGAGAACAGCAGAGTCCACACCACAGCTAAAACGATATCTTTAGGATTTCTTTGAGAACTGTTTTTTTCCTGCTGATGAACAATAAAAACATCCACAGCCAATCAGATTCCATCCTTTTAAAGAGCTCGGAACACAAATGAAGATATTTTTTGATGAAATCCGATGGCTCAGTGAGGCCTCCATTGCCAGCAAAGTAATTTACACTTTCAGATGCCCAGAGATGCATTAAAACATGTTTAAAACAGTTCATGTGAGTACAGTGGTTCAACCTTAATATTATAAAGTAACGAGAATACTTTTTGTGCGCCAAAAAACAAAATAACAACTTTTCAACAATATCTACTGATGGCCAATTTCAAAAGTGCTTCATGTAGCTTTACGAGTGTTTTGTTTCGAATCAATAGTTTGGAGCGCCAAAGTCCCGTGATTTCAATAAATGAGGCTTTGAAGCGTCGCAAGTGTTTTGCTATTTCAAAACTTAACGTGACCTTGGCAGAACCACTAATTCAAATCAAAAGATCTGTAAAGCTTCGAAGCAGTGTTTTGAAATCGGCCATCACTAGATATTGTTGAAAAGTCGTTATTTTGTTTTTTTGGTGCACAAAAAGTATTCGCGTCGCTTTATAATCTTAAGGTTGAACCACTGTACTCACAGAGCTGTTTTAATCAAAAATATCTTAATTTGATCATAACCTGCATTAACCTGGATATTCAGTTACTAGAAAGGAAAATAAAACAGCTGGCATATGCAAGTGTAAATAGAAATTTTATTAATGCAGGGATATCAGTTGAACACCATGCTACAAAATTGCTTATATCAAAGCCCAATAAAAAGCAGTTATCTTTATTCTTTTTTAAAAGTACAAATTATGAAACCAAACCACTAGTCAACCTTACAAGCAGACTTTGTGAGCAGAGCATGCAAACAGACCGTGAGCACTGGAACACACATCTGATGGAGGCAGGAGGCCGTAGGACATTATCAGTGAGATAATATTGTCAGTGGCTGATGTAAATTGCAGGGCGACATAGTCAACAGACATGGCTGAGTGGCTGCAGTGTGTCGGGGCCGTGACACTGACAAATGGAATATTTTTGGAGGGCTTAATCGCTGGAAATGGGGTTCTGTCTGATGGTGACATGCACACCCCCGCTCCAATGGCTGCAAAAAAGAAAACTGATTGTCTGGCCCGCTCACTCAATCTCACCTCCAACCTTGCACCTCCTCCCTTCCCAAACACACACACAGAGATACACAATTGGTTTTTCCCTCTCTGTAAACAGAAGGAGGCCTGAAATGCAAAAACGCATTCATCAGATTCATTAAATAGGGAAATTAAGATGCTGTGCTGTTTTTCATATTCATTCCATCGCAGAGGAAAATTGTATTGCTCAGAGATGGCCCTTACATAGCTCGGGAAACTTAATGGAGTGAAAATGAACTGTATTTCCTTAAAATCAATGATTTTTTTAAATATAAAATAAATAAAATGTGAGATTAGACATATTCTTGAGTGAAACTTATAAGAAAGAGATTTAAGCCTTCTTTGGTAAAAAAAAAATAAGGTCAAATTAGTTAACATTAGTTAATGCATTACTAAATTTGAGCACATTTGTTACAGTATTTAATATATTCATCTTGTTTAAGGTTGGTAATATAAAGACAACTGTTCATTGTTAGAGCATGGTAGTTCAGGTTCATTAAATAGTATTAACAAATAGGCCTATAACTTTTGATTTTAATGATTTATAAGTAAAACACGTTCAGTTGATGAAAACCAAAATACAAAGTATCTTTATATATATATATATAATATCAGTTGTTGTCAGTTGTTGTAATCTTTGAAGTTTTCAGTTTCTGTACGTATCTCATGTGAAATGGTAAAATACTTACGTTTTCTCATGATATCATAACACTCCAGACTCAAAGGGTTAATCAGAAAATCAATATTTTTACTCAGTCCTACTATATGTCTGCAACATATGAAATATTTTTCCTTGAATAATGAGTATTATTTAACATTGACCGAAATGCTACTCATAATGCATTTCACCAACTTTGTTCATAAATCTTGTGATGTGAAGTAATGGCTAGCAAGTGCTTTTGTGCTTTATTCTTCAGAGCACTATAACCACGAGCTGAAAATGAACACTTTTCATTTCAATGATGTCTGTGATTAGAAAAGTTGGGATTTTATGGTCTTATAGTTTCCTGTAATGATTCTGATAATGATAGCTTGTGGCCTTGAGGAGTGAATGTCGGTGTCTGGGGCCGAAATAAACCTCTCAGGTTGAGAAACAGGAGCTATGCTTTATTAGGCAGCTAAGAGCTGCCGTCTCATGCCGGACGTGCAGGTGGAGAGAAGTCCCCTTAACAGCGCTTCATCACTGTTGTTAACCGCTGAGAAAGAGGGAGACTGTCCCATGTCAGGCATGAATCACTTCCAAGTGTGCCTGACCCGCTCACTGTAGATCAATGATAATTACCAGCGTGACATGAGTACAATTATTACTGTACAGGATCAGAGGCTGCAGGGGACTACTGGAAGCTTGATAGAGCTCGAGTTATGGCTCTTGCAGGGTCTGCACAAGTCTTGCTCAATAACCAAGTCATTTTACACTCTTAAATGACAGCTTACAGCAGGATATAAGCCTTAACGCTGATTGGCCATGTAAAGCATGGTCTGCTTCACCTCTGCTTGTGTTCTCATATTTTACTTGGTTTTTGGACAAAATAGTAATGAAAATTTACAGCCTGGGACAGTAATTTACAGACAGTACACCTTTCACTGAAAGTTAAATTGTAAAAGCTCAGATAAGCATATTTGTGTCATTACAACTGTTTGGGATGGTAATGGATATGAAAATGTTGATATATTTGGCCTTGGCAGAATAGATCTACAATGCTGCTGCTACAGAGCAAGTATGGGACTTACTACTGCCGATACATACATGACATGCTGCTGTGTAAGGAAAAACAAGAAAGACATGTTGCTGCGGTATAATATATACATGCATTATCTGCAGCAGATCTATGCATGTGGAGCTGGGGAAGGTGTAGGGTTTTTGAAAGTGAGCTGCAACTGTTACAACAAATGCTGACCAAGTATTTGAAGGTTGAGTTCATTTGCTACTGATACAGCAGGAACAAATCAATTAGCTGTGCTATTTAGAAAAAGATGTGATTGCTAGCAGTTTGAGTTAAGGACCTAGATCAGCCTGCGACATCTAGAGTTTCATGACAGAACTTTGTATGTATAGATAAACAGACAGACAGACAGATAGATAGTAGGGATGTGCACTTTTTTTAACCAACTAATCGACTAGTCCAAAAGCAAGAAACCCCCAAAAGATGGTAAGAAAAAACCCTGTGCGTGTGTATTAAGCCTACATTTTAAATACTTAATCTATAAGTATCACACTGTCAAATTTCTTAAAATCTGCTAAAAATAGTTCATGATTATACCGTACGCTTGCCTTGCTTTATCATAATTGACTAGTCGACTACACGCGCACATCCCTAATAGATAGACAGATAAATAGATCTTCAAGAAATTAATACTTTTATCGAGCAAAGATGCATTAAATTGATCAAAAGTGACAGTAAAGATATTTATGTTACAAAAGTTTTCTAATTCAAATAAATATTGTTCTTGTTTTAACTTTCTAATCAATCAAACAATCCTAAGATAATAATAAGAAATGTTTCTTGAGCAGCAAATTCATATATTAGAATGATTTATGAAGGGTCATGTGACACTGAAGACTGGAATAATGATCCTGAAAAATTTAGCTTTGAGTCATAAGTATAAATTACATTTTAAAAATATATTGCACAGTTTATATTAATAAAATATGAAACAGTTACTTTGAGGTATGATTTTTTGATCAAATAGATGCAGAATATATATATATATATATATATATATATATATATATTTATAATGTATATGTATGCATAATAGTTGGTGATTGTTGAAGCAGCGTGAAACAGCAGTTTAAAAAAAAACGTCCAGTTTAATTGTAAGGGTCAAAGAGGAGGCTGAAAAATGATCATGAAAAACTAATTTGAAACTGCTTTTGGTGCAAAAAACTTTACCAATGTTTAAAGTGGACCTCAAGAAAAAAATAAATATTAATAAAAAAAAGGGTTGAAATGACCCCTTAATGCACCTGCTTGATAAGTAAAGCACCTCTCACAGCTACGCACACACACACACACACACACACTCACATCCTCTTATCCCAGTATTTTCACGCTATGTTTGGCAGCTCTCATCTTCCCTTTGATTCCGTAAGACTGCCTTCCTGGCAGTATGTGCGTGTGCGTGTGTGTTTTCAAGGATCCAGTCGTACCTGTAATCATAATCTACGACAGGAAACTTCAGAGAATCAATTAGTCCAACCCTCATCCTGCGAGCGAAGACGATTCCCCCCGACTTGAGCCGCAAACACCTTCTATCACGAGTCATTTTGCCTCCCTAACACCCGACTTCTCTTCCCTGAGCCCGGATAGGTTTGACTCTAAGCCTCTAAAAAGTTGACAACCCAAAAGCGCTTTTCCCTCTCTTGCTCTCGCCGCAGCCCTTCTCCCTTTCAGCCTGTCGCAAAAGAAAGCTGGATTTGTTTTCCTGCGCCACCGATAGCAGAGCCCGTTATGGCATTTCATCCCCAATTAAATAAACAGTCTTTTAGAGTCGTCTAAATAGGCGAGCCTTCGGGGAAGCCGGTGGCTCTACACTTTCCTTTGTCCCATGGAAAATGAGCCTCTGAAGAGAATTCATTGTGGCCCTGTTGTTTTTAAACGTGGCCGCGTCGCACAAAAGGAAACGTAAACCTGGCTCGCTCCTCTCAGCTAAAGTGGCTCCTCGGCTGGAACAAACACCTCATTCAGGGGTCAAATTTAATCCACCCCGCCTCAAGCTTTTGTATTCAGATTAGAGACTAAGGAGGATTTGCAGCGGCTCGAAGCCTCTTGTTAAAAGGCTGTGTTCCCCACTTAACTTGCAATTTACCTGTCACTTAAGCCCTGAGTGGAGATGGAGCTCACCTCTTCGGAGAGGTTCAATCCTTTCTCCTTTTCTCTCAATAAGTGCTTTCTCAAATGCTTACTGTACTGAGAGAGGCAGAGACAGATTAGAAGAATCAAAACCAACCGGCTGTTTGGATAAGTAAGAAAGCATGTACCCCTGAATAAAAAAAACAGAAATAAAACAGAGACTTGTGAGGCGAGCGAGTAACATTTTTGCGTTCTGACAAAGGATCTAAATCCCCATGACAACACTGCAGTAACAAAGCACTTTCGATAATGCACTTTTGTAATGATTAGCACCGCTAACTGTTTAACCACTCTCGGTTTATGTGTGTGGGGTCTATTGCACGCTCTTTTTGGTGTTCGTTTTTGTCAGTTACAAGGTACAACAGTGATAAAGTTCTTACTCACAGAACGTAAGCTTTTCTTGTGTGTATGTGATGATCAAAATGCATTTCTGTTTTCTGAATATTGATGGAGCAACGCAATTTGTCAAAAGAAGGTTGCTTAGTTTAAAACTCATGTAAATAGGCCACTACAGAGGTCTTGTAGTTTCCTACCGTGTGTAAATAGCTCCTCAGCATGAGGTAAACGGCCCCTGGAGGAGATATAGTGATATAGTGTAGATATAGGAGCAATAATTTTGGAAAGCAAATCATTTTGATACAGCAAAATACTATAAAATATACATTTATGTTTCTGAAAGAGGTTGCTTATGCTCGCAAAGGCTGCATTTACAGTAAAAATAATTGCGATTGAAACATTTGTGCCGTCACCTTAAACCTCTCTCACTTTTGTTCTGTCAGAAGCCAGTCATGAGAGAAATGTGTTTTATTTCTATTTACAAAACACATTATGCTTTTACATCATCTCAAACTAGTCACGCAGCTCAAATGGAATAATCAAACCAAAAATGAATGACTCGGTTGTGAGACTGTAAGGTTTGTTCCATTTGCTGCCATCATCCTCAACATTAGACGGGCCACAGTTAATCAAAACCTATTTTGACTTTTAATGGGAAGAAGAAGAAAGAAGTGGGGCACGAAGCTTTTTCATCTGAGAGAAATCTCTATGAGGAATCACTGTATTCATAAATGTCTGCCTTCTGGAGGGTGAAGCTGAAAGGTTTGTGGACTTTTTGAATGTGTGTGTTTATATGTGTGCGGACAGTGTCTCCACCCGTCTGAAGTCCCTTGGCTCCTCAGCGTTGTTCTCCATGAAATGATTTTGTAAATGCAGAAGGCCCTAGGGCCACAGCGGCCCGGGTCTCTTTCAGGACTGGATAATTGACTCTTTTTCCCTGATAATTCATAGCTTGCATATGCCAACTAATACATCAGCAAGAGAGCCTGTGGCCCCTCTTGCATCACCCCTGAGACCCTCGAGGAGATCGAGACGAGGCAATAGACAGTGAGAAATGACCATTTCTGGCTGTGTGAATAAGTTACATCCACAAAACATCTTGATCAGTGCCCGTTGTCATCTTGTGGGATGAATCCACCAATCGGCTGATAGAATATGATGTCTGTTTTTTTTTGTTGGTCTTTTAATACATACATTGAAAACTGGCAGTTCCTCCCCCAGTCTTTAACATTGCCCTTTTCAGGAATGCGATTAACATTGTCATGAGAAGAAAAAGACGTCATTTGTTATTTCAATAGGCATGTCAGATCTTCTAGTTTTCTGTATGGATTCATTTGTGTGCTCATTAAAATAGTTTGTAATAGAAGGTGAAGTGGCCTTTTCCTTGTTGAAATTGGGTCTAAAAAAAGAAAAAGAAACAAGGTGACTGAAATAAACTTAATATCACATTTGTCTACAATGCGACTTTTTGAATGGAAATATTTTGTAGTTTTATTTGAGCATAATTGTAATGTTTGTACAAGCAGACAAACTGTATGAAACCAGATTTTACTCACTTGAAACAATCATAAAGAGGGTAATATATTTTGTCTCAAACTTCACAAGTTTGTGAGGCATAGCCTAAATGACAGACCTTCTCATTCCAGTATTTTTTGTTTCACATGTGTTCATGTTCAGGAATTGGTTTGGAAAGATGTGTCTAAATGCAAATAGGTCAGGTAGAATGCTGGGAATCAGACATTTGGGAGTTTGGAAACAAATACATTATAGCCTTGAGACTGCAATAGCTTCATTGTTTTCACACAAAACAGACTCGTTCACTATCCTCGAGGTATTTATTATATTGCAAAACTTTATTTTGACAGTATATATTTTTTGTAATTGTAAAGAAATATATATTTGTATATAATTGTATTTGTGTGTATAGGCAATAGCAAAAAACAAATGGTTCTGCTACCCTCTGCTGGTAAGTGAACATACAAACATACAGGGTTATTGCACCTTCATGATTCAGCCTTCATAAGATATTCACTTAAATTCACTTGATATTCACCTGAAAGTTACTAGTAGCCTACTAGCTAGCCTAAATGAACCATAAATAAGAGTTTTAATTTAAATGCTAAATAAATGGTCATATAATTAGAATATCATGAAAAAGTTGATTTATTTCACTAATTCCATTAAAAAAGTGAAACTTGTATATTATATTCATTCATTACACACAGACTGATATATTTCAAATGTTTATTTCTTTTAATTTTTATGATTATAACTGACAACTAAGGAAAATCCCAAATTCAGAATCTCAGAAAATTAGAATATTGTGAAAAGGTTCAATATTGAAGACACCTGGTGCCACACTCTAATCAGCTAATCAAAACACCTGCAAAGGCCTTTAAATGGTCTCTCAGTTCTGTAGGCTTCACAATCATGGGGAAGACTGCTGACTTGACAGTTCTCCAAAAGATGACCGTTGACACCTTGCGCAAGGAGTGCAAGACACAAAAGGTCATTGCAAGACTTCTGTGTCCAAGCACGTTAATAGAGAGGCGAAGGGAAGGAAAAGATGTGGTAGAAAAAAAGTGTACAAGCAATAGGGATAACCGCACCCTGGAGAGGATTGTGAAACAAAACCCATTCAAAAATGTGGGGGAGATTCACAAAGAGTGGACTGCAGCTGCAGTCAGTGCTTCAAGAACCACTACACACTACCACTACGTATGCAAGACATGGGTTTCAGCTGTCGCATTCCTTGTGTCAAGCCACTCTTGAACAACAGACAGCGTCAGAAGCGTCTCACCTGGGCTAAAGACAAAATAAATTTAGCATTTCCTTTGGAAATCAGGGTCCCAGAGTCTGGAGGAAGAGAGGAGAGGCACACAATCCACATTGCTTGAGGTCCAGTGTAAAGTTTCCACAGTCAGTGATGGTTTGGGGTGCCATGTCATCTGCTGGTGTTGGTCCACTGTGTTTTCTGAGGTCCAAGGTCAAAGCAGCCGTATCCCAGGACGTTTTAGAGCACCTCATGCTTCCTGCTGCTGACCAACTTTATGGAGATGCAGATTTCATTTTCCAACAGGACTTGGCACCTGCACACCGTGGTAAGGACCATGGTATCCCTGTTCTTAATTGGTCAGCAAACTTGCCTGACCTTAACCCCATAGAACATCTATGCAGTATTGTGAAGAGGAAGATATGATATGCCAGACCCAACAATGCAGAAGAGCTGAAGGCCACTATCAGAGCAACCTGGGCTCTCATAACACCTGAGCAGTGCCACAGACTGATCGACTCCATGCCACGCCGCATTGCTGCAGTAATTCAGGCAAAAGGAGCCACAACTAAGTAACTCAATACTGTTCATACTTTTCATGTTCATACTTTTCAGTTGGCCTAGATTTCTATTTGTTATAATCATCAAAATTAAAAGAAATAAACATTTGAAATACATCAGTCTGTGTGTAATGAATGAATATAATATGCAAATTTCCCTTTTTGAATGGAATTAGTGAAATAAATAAACTTTTTGATGATATTCTAATTATATGACCAGCACCTGTATTTTTTAAAAACGTTTAAATAGCCCTTGATGAAAAGTGAGTGGTGAACCGATGAACACAAATGAACAGATCAATCAGCAGTTTGGATCGATTAATTGAAACGAAGAGTTTGAATTGATTCACCTAAAATGATTCGAATTCACCAGCTCTGTTCTGCTGCCGTCGTGCTGCTGCAGTTTCATGCAGACGCCGTTAAGACATATCTGTCTTAATGCATAATCATAATCCTACGTTGCATGAGAAAAGGTAGGATGAAGGATTCAGTCTCAGTAATTTGTAAAATTAGTTCACGATGTTACGTAGCCTAATTTTATATAGACATTTAAAATATCTTGAATATAAGCTATCCTATAGGCAGTTCAGTATTAACAGTTCAGTCATTTGAATGTTCTTTTCAAAATCTTTGCAAGCAAAACAAAACAAACATTAAATTCTGAAGCGGGGAAGTGTGAAAACTATGAACACTGTAAGTGTGTTTCATCAACTTTGGCGCCACCCAGCGGTAAAAAAAAATGAAAAACCAATACAAAAATATGTAGGCCTATTGTATTTTTAAAACTGGCCAGAACAGAGTGAAATTTTAATCAATTTAAATTCATTGTGTGAAATTTTTCTTTTTTCTTTTTTTTTTTTGGAAGGAAAAAAAACACAAACAACAATCATGGTACATGGCATTTCCAACCAAAATGCATTTTTTTTTTTCAATTACTTTGGAAAACCGTGAAAATATTTAATTTTATATATTTAGGATTCATAAAATGTCTATGAAGTTTTCCATTTTATTCTAAAAAACTGAATAGGTTTATTTGAACAGAATACTGAGTAACTTGATTTGAAGTGTGGTGTAAATGTTCATAACTTTTCTGTAAATGTTCATAAAAATTCTCACGTGATCCATGCATATCCAATGTTAGTAGACAAACTAGTAAGTGTGAGCACTGTATACTTTTATTTTCTGAATCAAAAGTTGACCTAAGACAAGGCGTGTCAAATGTAGCTACATCACATAAATTATCTGATGTCTGTTAAAGTGACTTTTTAAACATTGTTTATATGTTGCCCTCAGCTCCTTCAGACTTTCACATATCATCCATGTAAATCCAGTCTGACACAAAAAGTTACTCCTATTTGTTTGTCATTTGTCTGAAACTATGCAGACTTGATTTTGGGACTCACTTAGGCCTGGTCTGTCTATGGTCTGCTTTTCATGTTTTCATGATGACTTGCTCCTTTAGTTTTATAACAGATTTGATGGATTTAGGGACCTAATATAAACGGTTATGTTGCTTAAGGCAGGTGTGCAATCACCTGTGGATCCTCAGGCAGAATATACACATGGTACACATGGATTTTTAGACATGTCTCATAAATGTCTAGTTTATTGAGAAGTCTCATTTACTTGTTCTCCAGGCTATAGTTTCTAAATCAAATGAGACGTCTTTTTTTTTTCCTGAGCTGCAGATAGTATTTGGCTTTTTTCCAGCTGAATGGAAAAATTACATTTCAAAGTGGGTCATTCCGTGTCAAATCAACCAAATTTCGGAAACTTTAGCAATCTTTGTTACATTATGTGCCAAAGATGACGGTTCAAAAATGAGGAAAAGCACTATTGCACCAAGTTAAATTTGACATGCCTGTAACTATTAAAGACATCTTAATATCATTTATAGATTATGGTTTTTAACAAACATTCGTTTTGGGATCTTCATTTTAAAGGCACCACACGGTACAATGCCAAGAGATATGGAGATGCTTTATGCTTCAGACGTTCCTCTTTAAATTGTAACATTGGTGTGCAAAGGAAACCACATTTGGTTTTTCATCACTGAAAATTGGTGAAATTCAACAATTTGAACACGGAGCCTCATTTTAGATCCCCATATCTATGTGATTGAACCAAATAGGACCATGAAAATGAAGATTCCAATAGATTAAAGATATTTTGAATACTTTTTGAGTGACAGGCAAGGAAACTTATTTTTGGCACTTAGGTATATTCTACGCAATTGTGTTGATTGAAAAAAAATGAGATACATTTCTAGTGTCAACAATATTTGTTGTTCGTCTTTAAAAGAAAAAAGTATCAGCTGTAACCAAAGTGACCCAAATTTGGTTTTTGGCAACTGAAAATGTGTACAATTGACCGATTTACTCATGGGCCACATTCAGATCTTCATATCTCTGAGATTTTATCATATGGGGCCTTTAAAATGATGATACCAAAAGAAATGTTTGTAAAAACCTATATCCAAAAGGATAGTAATATCTTTAATACTTCTTCAGTTATAGGCATGTAATTTAAACACAAGAAATGCTTTTCCCCATTTTTGAATGGTCACCATTGGCATATAATACAACAGAGATTGCTAAAGTCAACAGATTTTACTAAAAAACAGACCAATCTTTGAATAAAAACAAAAAAATGGCGGCTTGGTTCACGAGCCATCTTTTTAAAGTAATTTTTACCCCTCAATTTGGCTCCAAATCTCAGGTGAAAATGGTAATTTTGACCCCCCTCTACAAAATAGTGGATTACTCAGGAAATATACATCCATGACATTTAATATTTTGTCTTTCTTCTTCATTTATGTATTTCTTTCACCAGAAATTTTTTTTAGCTGGGGACCTTTGGATGAGTTGACATGGAATGACCCAATTGAGCCTTCATCGGCAGTTTGATTGACAGGCGATCTAACCAATCATAACCACAAATCCGCTGTTTTGTCTGACAAAACAGTCATGGGAGTTAGTTGATTAACGTTGGTGAACTTGAACTTGAAAAATTGTGTGTACTCATGTCTTTCTGCGCTTGAAACAACATTCCTTCTGATGTTCATTCATGTTTATTTGATGCTATAAATGAACTAGTATGAAGAGATGATCAGTTCCAAGACACATTATTCTTTAAACTTCTTTAAAAAATTACAATATTTTAAATATGAAACTGTTTCATATCAAAAGTAACCTTCTCTGTCTTGTCTGTCGACGCGTTGTCAGTGTCCTCTTTGCTCCGGGATGTATTTTTCACTTCGTGAGAACGTGATGTGTGGCGTGAGAGCGCATGACTTGTCGGACATAGCAACAGTAACTAAAGGGGGCGGGTCTTTGCGAAGGGTCATTTGCTCTACACAACATTGTTTCAACTAGTTATTTTTATTAATTTAACATGAATAAAAATAACTAGTTGAAACAATGTTGTGTAGAACAATCGACTCTTCGTTAATTAATAGTAATTATGATCATATTAATAATTTAATACAATTATTAAATAACTTCAGTGTCATGTTATTCTACACACCTTTATAGAGATTTAATAAATTCTGCACCATTTAAACAAGATATATGAGATGAACCTGACTCATTCACGTGTTTCTGACTTCACTGTGTCAGAGGCTGTAAAGATGATGATGGATGTTCCGCTTTCTGGGAACCAAATGAAAAACAGATGAATTGCAGGTGAACAGTATAATGATGTGTTTCATGCTGGGTGAAATGTTTGGCAAAGAGATTTAGCTTTCAATCTCGTAGTGCTAAACTGGTGAGAATAACAATTACAGTTGTGTTCAAAATTATTCAACCCCCACTGAAATTGATTGTTTTGGCCGGTTTGACATTGATTTTGATCATTCAGTCATCCTGCTTACAATTAAATCAAAGAGGCACGTGTAGGTCAGACAAATATAACATAACATTTATAATGAAATAACCACAAATGTCTTTTCTCTGCTCACATCATTATCAGTTTTATTCAACCCCCAAGTGACATTCAATCTTAATACTTAGTACAACATCCTTTTACAGTTATAACAGCTTTTAAACGTGAAGCATAGCTTGACACAAGTGTCTTGCAGCGAGCTACGGGTATCTTCGCCCATTCATCATGGGCAAAAGCCTCCAGTTCAGTCACATTCTTAGGCTTGCGCACTGCAACTGCTTTCTTTAAGTCCCACCAGAGGTTCTCAATCGGATTTAAGTCTGGTGACTGCGATGGCCATTTCAAAATGTTCCAGCCTTTAATCTGCAACCATGCTCTAGTGGACTTGGAGGTATGCTTGGGATCATTGTCCTGTTGAAAGGTCCAACGTCTCCCAAGCCTCAGGTTTGTGACGGACTGCATCACATTGTCCTCCAATATCTCCTGGTACTGAAGAGAATTCATGGTACCTTGCACACGCTGAAGCTTCCCAGTACCTGCAGAAGCAAAACAGCCCCAAAGCAGGATTGACCCCCCGCCATGCTTCACAGTAGGCAAGGTGTTCTTTTCTTCATAGGCCTTGTTCTTCCTCCTCCAAACATAGCGTTGATCCATGGGCCCAAACAGTTCTAATTTTGTTTCATCAGTCCACAGAACACTATCCCAAAACTTCTGTGGTTTGTCCACATGACTTTTGGCATACTGCAGTCGACTCTTCTTATTCTTTGGAGACAGCAAGGGGGTGCGCCTGGGAGTTCTGGCATGGAGGCCTTCATTACGCAGGGTGCGCCGTATTGTCTGAGCAGAAACTTCAGTACCTACATCTGACAAATCTTTTCTCAGTTCCTCAGCAGTCACACGGGGACTTTTCTCCACTCTACGCTTCAGGTAGCGCACAGCAGTCGAAGTCAGCATCTTCTTTCTGCCACGACCAGGTAGCGTTTCAACAGTGCCCTTTGCCTTGAATTTGCGAATGATGCTTCCTATGGTGTCTCTTGGTATGTTTAACATCTTTGCAATCTTCTTATAGCCATTGCCCTTCCTGTGAAGAGTAATCACCTCTTCTCTTGTCTTCCTGGACCATTCTCTTGACTTCACCATGTTTGTAACCACACCAGTAAATGTCTAGAAGGAGCTGAGTATCACAGTCATTTTAAAGCTGCCTAATTGGTGCTTATTAGGCTTTATTGCTGCTCCCTGACATCCACAGGTGCTTTCAATACCTGATTGAAAACACTTCAATGGACCTCTGTTCTTCAGAGTGGTAGTCTTTAAGGGGTTGAATAATTGTGTCAATGAAGAATTCACAAAAGAAACATTTACTACTGTATTACAAAACCAATTGATGTCATTTTAGTTGCATATGCTTCTTTAAGAAGTCCTTGTAGGATTTCATTCTGAATTCAATTACAAATGTACTCTAAATTCTCTAAAACCATTTACAGCATTGGGGGGTTGAATAATTTTGAACACAACTGTATATCTAATTTACTAATCATAACTACATTTTCACTAATAAGAATTGCAATTTTTCCTAATCAAAATTGATTTCTGACTAGTGATCATTCAAATTAATGGAAAAAAAAAAAACTAAAATGCAGTTTACTAAATTTAAAAAACATTGTAAGTCAATGGAGACCAACTAATAGTAAAAATTCAATTATGCTTGTATGGGCTTGGGATTTTTTCAGTAGGCTAGTCAAAATTGAATTATGGATAAAAATACAAATACTGAATTTTTACTCCTACATTTACCAGTACTACTAAAGTGTAATACTAGCTAAAAGGATCTCTGGAATTGCCTTTTTTTACTATTCATAATTGGATTACAACTTGTACTGATGAGGAGTGCATGTTCCTATATGTTTATATACACACACACACACACACACACACATATATAAAATATATATATATATATATATATATATATATATATAAAACCAAGTAGGCTACAATATAT
The DNA here is from genome assembly GCA_037194245.1 of Opsariichthys bidens. Taxonomy (NCBI): domain Eukaryota; kingdom Metazoa; phylum Chordata; class Actinopteri; order Cypriniformes; family Xenocyprididae; genus Opsariichthys; species Opsariichthys bidens. The sequence continues at coordinate 8,865,377 of CM074305.1, read as the reverse complement.
CCCACCCACACTAAGGGGTGTTGTGATGAAGAGATCACCTGTCAGTGGTCAGCAGCAGATCCTTTAAGTCCTGTAAGTTGCAAGGTGAGGCCTCCATGAACTTGTTTAATGCTCGATTGGATTGAGATCTTGGGAATTTGGGGGCCAAATCAATACCTCAAAAATGTTATTGTGCTTCTTGAACCATTCCTGAACCATTTTTGATTTGCGGCAGGGAGCATTATCCTGCGGAAAGAGGCCACAGCCACCAAGGAATACTGTTTCCATGAAAGGTCTGCAACAATGCTTAGGTAGGTGGTACGTGTCAAAGTAACATCCACATGGATGGTAGGACCCAAGGTTTCCCAGCAGAACATCGCCCAAAGCATCACACTGTCTCAACGGCTTGCCTTCTTGCCTTCCATGTGTTCCTCAGGTAAGCGACTCACATCCACCCAGCCATCCATGTGATGTAAAAGAAAACGTGATCCATCAGACCAGGCCACCTTCATTGCTCCATGGTCCAGTTCTTTTGCTCACGTGCCCACTGTTGGCGCTTTCGGCGGTGGACAGGGGTCAGGTCTGCGACTATGCATCCCCATACTCTACAAACTGTGATGCAGTGTGTATTCTGACACCTTTCTATCAGAACCAGCATTAACTTCTTGAGCAATTTGAGCTACTGTAGCTCATCTGTTGGATCAGACCACACAGGCCAGCCTTCGCTCCCCACGTGCATCAATGAGCCTTGGCTGACCATGACCCTGTCGCCGGTTCACCACTGTTCGTTCCTTAGACCACTTTTGACTGAACACCCCATGAGAGCTGTAGTTTTGGAGATGCTCTGACCCAGTCGTCACTTATCAAACTCTCTCAAATCCTTACGCTTGCCCATTTTTCCTGCTTCTAATCAACTTTGAGGACAAAATGTTCACTTGCTGCCTAATACATCCCAGTCACTAACAGGTGCCGTGATGAAGAGATAATCAGTGTTATTCATAGTTTACACAGTTCTTGGAGGCCCACAATTCTTAGAGAACATCTTTGAGAATGGTGTTATCCCAGTTTTTTTCAGCTCTGTTCACCCTGTTGTCATCATTGCCTCAAAGTAGAATTTATGTTTCGGCTCAGATTCGAGACATTTTATTGTTTTATTGTTTATTGTATTACTGCCTGGCATGCTTTGAACACCACATGCTTTGATGTTTCAGCTTCATTTTAGTGCTGTACAGTGACGTTTCCACACCGCATGCTGACACACATGACATGTAGCTGTATATCACCACAGGTCAGGACATTAACAATCCCTGCTGGAGATTTACCATGAATCCTTAAGCATTTTTTACAGTGTACAGTAGTCTTTTTTTAAATTTAAAGTTATTACATCCAAAATGATTAAGAGCTGTGCATGGTTTCAATATGTCTTCTGTACATTTCAAAGAAATGATGCTCATAGCTAGTTTAATTAATAGTAGATCAGTAGTTAATGTTTTTTTTTAATACACATGAGTCATTTGTTATACATTACAATACTGTGTGATTTTAAGCTCCAATTGCACAGCCATGCATCTTATATATAATATAGCATTATGTAAAAATGGGTGGGTTCATGGGAGGAGCTCTGGATATTAGTGTTCCTCTGGATGGCAGTAGAATGAATGGAGTTGATGCATATTAATACATTTCTTCTCTTATACAGCAAACCCATGCACTCTTCACACATATCCATTGATTCTCAGTCATTTCATATGGCATCTTTTTATTGCATGTGGATCTCAGACAGAGAAGAGGCTGTGAAGTCTGTCATGTGTTTCTGATCGTCATCGTTCAGTTTGGACTGAAGCTGCTACTGTACTGAAATCAGAGGTGCTTTACACAGTAAGTGCACATTTTGCATCTTGCGTTAGCAGTTTATGATACTGTTATGTTTAAAGAGGTAAAATCATGAGCATCATGAGAAAATAACTTCTTTGCTGTTGCATTTTTTCATTCCTACACAAGGTAATGTGGCAATAAGATGTTATTCTATTTTGGGAGTTTTTAGAGTGAAAAGTAAATCAACAGCTGCTGATTGCAAACTTTGAATGTGGCAATGCATGTGATATAAGTTTATTCATCCTTAATATTGTGTGAGCATCTGTTTATCTCTCTTCTACTGCAGTGATGATACGACTGTGTGCAAGTTGGCTGGTTTTGCTGTTGGGGGTTCAGCTTGTTTTGGCTCAGCTGGAGGATCTTGATGATGATTTTGATGATTTTGATGATGTAGAAGACAAGGGAAATGAAAGGAACAAAAATAAACCAATCAACTCAAATGTCATCCCAAAAAATAACGGTAAATATTATTTGCCATTCTACTCAGCAAACAGCAAGTACATAGTGAGCAGGTGCAAAATACAGTGTTTACTTTCTGATCAAAAACTCTTCAACTAAGCACAAGTAGGTTTTTGGTCCAGTTGGTATGAGATAGTCAAGACTTCATTCATGCATCTGTCATGAAGGGTGTGGTCCTCAACTTTGACATGTGAAGTATTTTAATTTAGTGAGATTTTTTTAATAAATGAAAAAAAAAATGAACCAATGAAACTGTACGGTCTGCTCTGCTCTGCCCTCTGTCCTGGTGTAAATTTTTATCTTTGACATATTTCTTCTTCGACTTAAATGGTATTTACTGTAGACTGGGGGAATTGTAGCTGGATTACGTTTACTTTTACCTTTACAATTGTTTTTGGCAGATACTTTGTAGTATTTATGTAATACCTGAGGAGTTATCCAATGATTCAAGACAAATAGGAGTCACAGGCTGTCCTTTAGTGTCAGAACACATTATGCTGTATGGAAACACCAATCAGCATTTTTCTCACTTACTGAAGGTTTCTAGATAAAAATGGCATCCCAAACCTGTATGCTGCATGGAAAGCCGTGTTAACATTTAATCCCTAAAACCTACAGTACTAGTATCTATTTCCATGCTACTAGTAGTTATTTTAAGCTAGAATCTATTCCATTAGGTACTAGTGCTTATTCATTCAGGTACTGGTACTTATTCTGCTGCAGTGTTATTTTAGTATCATTGATAGTCAGTTTTAGTTCTTGTTAATATTTTGGTTTACATTTTATTTTTATATGTGGTGTTTTCATTTTAATTTTAAATTTTGAGTTATTTTGATGTATTTTTGTCATTTTTATAACTTTTTATAACTATGTCTGTGTGTAGTTTTAATTTTATTTTCATTATTTTTAGATATTTTAGTACTTAAACTAAACGAAAATACAATGTTGCCTAGCTGAAATAAAGTACGTTAAAGTTTTGTTTTTCAATTTAGTTAATGTTTATTAGTAATGTTAGTTTTGTTTGGCTAACGATAATAACCATAGAATGCTGTTATATTCTACACACAACTCTTTCTAATTCAATAACAGTCCAGATTTACTGCGGTCAAGCTCCAAATGAGGACAAAAAACATCAGAAATCCCAAATCAAATAAGATGTCAGGAGTCATGTTGACGTCAGTGAAATTTGCTCTCAGACATACGTTTGAAAAAGTTTTTTATGTCCAATCTGAAATTATATGTCAAAATAACATCTTGAATTTGTGTTTTTGAATTAATGTTAATACTTGTTTTTTTGTTCTCTCCGTCTTTAAGATGAGGACTGTGATTTGGAACTGGCTTTTTTGGTGGACAGTTCAGAAAGTGCCAAAGGCAACCATGCCCAAGAGAAACGTTTCATTACTGATCTCGTTACCCGGATTCAGAACATCCGTCTCCGAGCCGGGCAGGGCTTGAACTTCAGAGCTGCTCTCCTTCAGTACAGCAGTCAGGTGATCATTGAGCAGTCCTTCAAAGACTGGAGAGGTGTGCCCACCTTCCAGGACCGCATTGCGCCCATTCCGTACATAGGGCACGGTACCTACACCACCTATGCCATCACCAACCTCACCCGCATCTACCTGGAGGAGTCTGGCCCTGGCACCGTGAAGTTGTCCATTCTGCTGTACGATGGCGTGTCGCATCCCAAGAATCCCGATATATTCTCTGCTTTAGCTGATGCCAAAAACCAAGGGATTAAATTCTTCACAGTAGGTTTCACTTCTGCTGCCAACTTGGAACAGCTGCGACTACTGGCCAGTCCTCCAGCCACCCGCTACGTACACAACCTGCAGGACAAGGGTGTCGTGGACAAGATTGTCAAAGAGATTGTGAGTAGTGCTTTTTGTTTTCCAATAGTAAATAAAAGTCTTGTCAGCCCCTTTTTGTGTCATAGTAGAAATCAATTGAAATAAATCGCCCGCAAATGAGATTTTGTCCTGCTTCTCTAATAAGATGCCAGTAATCTCCTTTGTCTTCTCAAAAGAACCATTGTGAGCCTAAACTGATCACAGAGGGCATTGGTCCCAGTGTCTTCTACATTTGTCTTAGGGTTGTTTGAAGAAATGGAATGTTTGAATATCTGAAAATGTTTCCATTAAATCCCGTGAGCCATGAAAGAGCAAACATCTGAGCAATAAAAACTCCCTTAGGATTATCCAAACAAGGCCGTTTAAAGTAGCGGTGTTGAGCCAAGAGCTGTGAAAACATTAAGCTTTGGGGTCTTGGGGACCAACTTTGAAGTGTAGAAATTATGATGCTCAGATGCTTGTGATGACCCAGATGAAGGATTTATTTCTCTTGAGGGATCTTAGATTAAGGGGGACATGTGTTTTGGGGTTTGTGCTACTGAGAACCCTCACTCTTCTTCAACCACACATATACAGTAGCAGCTATGGAAAATGGGCTGTCTTATCTCTGTATCTCTCCTGAGGACATGGAAAAAGCTGATTATGAATTCCTTGAAAAGGGCATTAGGCATAATGAGTTAATGTTCTCTCATACACCCCTCATCTCAAGTTAAAAACCCCTAAAGGGGATTTAAGAAGTTGTTTGCTGTACTCCGCATTCCTAAGCCCATTCTTTCTTCATTACCTTATAAAAGAGATACAAAGCATGTCTGCAAAAAAATCCAGGTATACATCAATGTGTCAAGCGACAAAAGCAATCCATGATATCAGATGTCACCCGACAGTTTAAAAACAGCTGATGGTCAGGGCCGATTATATCCTGTCAATCAAAAGGGGGTCGAAAAACCGAACTCATGAGCTCATGCTGTGTATGAAGAAAATGTCTCTTGTGCCATTTACTTTAAATTGAGTGACAATGAGAACAGAATTCACAAGGTGAGAGTTAAGAACTTTCAAAAGGCGAAGAAATTTTAACAATTTGATGTTCAGAATTCAGTTCACTTGAGATAAGTTTGTTAATGTAAGTAAGGTTTGCATGCAAGTAAACTGAAAGCAGTTTCTCTTAAACATGGAAAACATGTTGATATGGAGAGACCAAAAGGTATTTACAGTTCTTTCAAAATTGTGTAACTAATTGTCATTCATTTGAAACAAGGTATAAAAAGCAGAACCACCAAATTCTCTGAATCGGCACCTATACAGGCAGATGTCATTATAAAAAAACGGTTATCGATATCAGCACAGACATTATTAATCTGAGCATCCATGTTACAGGTAATTGTTTTTTCTCTGTTTTGGATGGGTTCCTGTGTTTTACTTAGTTTGTATGGTTTTTCATTGATTTGATTATCATTTGCACCTGTATTTCATTTCATTGGTTGGTTTGGTTGTGTATTTGAGCTCTTTGGTCCATTTAGATTCTGCTTTTCTCATTTTGTTTGCAGCCGAAGATGACACCATGCATCCAAAAACTTTGCTGAAAAGACCAGAATAAATTTCTTTGCTTGTCCAGGTTGATTAATGCTGGTAAAGTTGGTCAACCAACACATTCTTTCCAGTAAAACTGGTTGTCATGTCTGTCTGTGTTCATCTACAAGAGGGAGATCCCACCCATCTGTTTCTTCGTTTCTTCTTTGTTTCGTCGACAATTCCGTTTGACCTTGGCTGATGTTTTTAGGCTTGTTTCCTATTAGTAGACTGGAATGCTGGATCTTAGAGTGTCTGGAATGGTGTAAACCTACAGAATGTCTTTTCTGATCTCAGTGTGACCATTTCTCACAGCACAAAGCAGCTGCATATGGTCAGGAAACTTTTACGACTGAATATTTTATCGAACGCTGCTGTCTCCTGCTAGAGGTTCCTTTGTGCTTCTTTGATAATAGAAAAAAAGATCACAGGAGAGACAACCAGTCCCATGACATCACACTTTAGCTGCTGACAAATCCAGCCAGAAGCTGCGTTTGATGGTTTTTAAATGTTCTTCCAGCCTGGACAAACTAGTTTAAGTGCTTAAATCAGATGAATTCATGGTTTGAGATTGACCTGGTAGATGTTGACCATTCTAGTTAGGACTGGTAGACTACCTTCCTTGCTGGAATATCCAGTTAAACTAGATTTATGGTGAAAAATGATTTGGTTTTGCAGGGTCTTAGATGGTAATTAGCTGGTAAAAAAAAACTGGAGAAAGCATGTTTAGGTGGTTTTAATCAACCAGACTACCAGTTTATAGGGCTGAGGTTTATCATGCTAGTCAGAACTGGTTGACTACTTTGGCTAAACTGGTGTAAACCTGGCTAAACTACTTGACCAGTTTGACCACCTTAAACTTTTTTTTTTTTTTTTACTTTTTTGACATCTTTGAAACAATATTTGTGATAGCGACATTTGTGTTGTGTCAATCCAAATTCTGAGAGTAATCTGACCAAAATATTCTGTCCATTTTCTTGTGGTTTTAGATAATGAGTGCAGTTTTTAAATGTAATTTTGGATTAATTGCATCCGTTTTGTGGATTTAACCAATGTGATGTGAAAGCGAATGTAATTAGTCTTGACCGGAGTAGATCTGAAGGATCTACTTGACCTTAAGCTGGTATGATGACCCCCCCAGAATTACTGGTATTAGAGTAGAATAACAGTTCGCGGGTTGCAGTATTTGCAAAGGGAACATCTGTTGCTCATTGACTTTGTGCTGGGTCAGAGCTTTAGGGTACTATACGAGCAGCATGATCCTGCATGCAGAATGACTTTCTCTCCCAGCCTTCTGCACGCTATATTCATGCTCTGAAACAACTGTTGATGCAGGTGCTTGTCATAGAGACTTGTCATAGAGAAAAAAGCACAATCAGGGGCTTTAATCGCAGGCCAGAAGCCTTCAAAACTCATGCAACAGCAAAACTGACGTCTGCTGCTCGACTGTCTCAACTGCAGTGTTTACATCTGTTGATCAGCTGCTCGTTCAAACTATGAGTGATGTTGCTCATTGCACACGCTTTAAGTTAAATAGGAAATACATCTCCAGTGTTTCATTAAGTTCACTGTGTGTGCTGTTTACAATCAAGAAGAAATGACCTATTGCGCTGCAATGAAATTTCCTTTGTTCTCATGGTTGCCTGTGATTCCCAGATTACGGCATCTGTCTATCATCACTTTCTATAAGCAAGATATTTCAGCCAAGGAATGTTGTTGAATATGAGTCTCTGTTTTTTATTTTCCATTCACACACATTTGCAACGATCACATACTTTCTTCCAACATACAGTACGTGATGACATTCCGTGTTTCGAGAAGAACATTTCTGTTTTTCTGAAATTTGTTTGTGACATTTATACATGTAAAGGCTTTGTGAGTGTGAGTGTTATTGTTTAATGCAAAATATGGAAGAAATTGTCCCTCTTTGGGGTTGCTTGATTCTGAATTCCCATTTCTAGACACTTTCATGACTGCCATTCTGGGACACTTTAGAATTTCAGATATTACAATCTCAGAAAAAGACATTGTGGCTCTGAGGCTTAACTGTGTTTCTAATATTCAAGAACTTGCCTTGACCGCTTACAGTGACTAATTATATTTTTAAGGTTTAAAAATAAGAGTAAATTAGGTCATGACAGCATCTCAGAGACCACCAGCAGACATTCTTCTCCTTTTCAGTTTACGTTTGATAACAGAAAACTGATATTTGAAATTTGATACCAGTTCACGTTTGATACCAGAACATGCAACAACGTTTATTGTGCTAATTACATTTTTGTAAATGTAAACCTTTTTCACTTTTGTTCCCTTCTAGACTGAGGTGGCCAATGAAGTGGTAAGTATTCGTCTGACCAAATTCATTGAGGACACTTTTGAATGGTATTATTGTGACTAAAGCTGTGTGTGTGTGTGTGTGTGTGTGTGTGTGTTCCAACAGTGTCCTCTTTCCCCAAAATGCACTTGTGAAAAAGGAGAGCGAGGACCCAGTGGACCCGCTGTAAGAGTCAAACATTCTTAAACTGTTTCTAACCCCTTGCAGGATGTTTCAAAAAATGTTCTGCCAAAAAAGTAAATTTTGTAATTATTGACACTCATGTCATTCCAAACCTGTTTGCAATATTTTTGTATTACTAATTTTTGCAGTATATCCACACAGATGTTGTCCACACAGTGATGATTTATGGTCATATCTGTCAATCTGCATAAAGGGGAAAAAACAATGAAAACACCATAGAATTAGTCCCTATGATGGGCAAAAGTTGTTTAAATTGGTGATTATATGTTGTTTAAATAAATTATTCAAATACTGATAATAATATAAATATTTTAATATTTAAATAAGTAATAAAATACACATTTTCTGTCTTTTAATAAGACTTTCTTTATTACTGAAAATAATTTTCATTGTTTTTTTCTATAGACCCAGAATGGAGCACGTAAACATAAAGAAATGATTCTGTACCCACTAGTTGTACCACAAAATTTTCATCATTGATACACTGTCAACATAATGTTGTGCTCTGCATAGGAGTCTGAATTTGAATAATTAGTAAGTTAACAATCTTTCTCTGAGAACCACAGGGTAAAAAGGGTCGTCCTGGATATGATGGAAGTCCAGGACCTAAAGGGCAAAAGGTCAAAGATGTCTTTCAGTATCATATTTGTGAATTATTTATCTGTGTTACCATCTAAAATTTGTTGCACTTCCTGCAGGGAGAGGGTGGTTTCAGTGGATCTCCTGGTCGAGACGGGACAGAGGTGAACCTGGCTAGAACGAGGCAGAAAGTCGCTCTATTTTGACATTATCTGCTTGTGTATTTCCTCTTTCTCACCATGTGTTTTGTACTGATCATTAGGGGAAACCCGGATACAAAGGAGAAAAGGTAAAATGATGCATCATAGAAGAAAATAAGCTGATATTACAAAACAAGTAGTGTATGGTGTTTGCAATGACATCTCATGGGTTAGAATTCCAAGGAATTCATAAACTGATTAAAAAAATGTATACCTTGAAATGCAATATGCAAAAAAAAAGTCACGTCTACCAAATGTATAAATGTAAATGTAAAAAAATCAAATTGTATGTAGGTCTTATTTGCAGTCCTTAAGGAGTCTGTGTATATCATGTTAAAGAAATCTGTCAAAAGTACCATTGTCCAAAAAATTACTTGGCATACTTTTAAATTGTATTGTATACGAAGTGGCACTGACCATGAAACTATATTTTAGGGGGAGCGAGGAGAGTGTGGAACACCAGGTGTTAAAGGAGACCGAGTGAGTGACACTTCAGGTCTACAGTGCAGTTCATGCACAATAACACAATAATATGTTTAATTGACTGAATCTGAGTTTTTTTTAAGGGTCCTGAGGGTCCTGTTGGTGTCAGAGGAAGTCGAGGGCTGCAGGTATCTTTTAAACTATACTTGTGAAAATGCAAAACAAGCATTGTTTCTCTCTTTCAGTAGTAATTTACTGGATTCATTCTGCAGGGTTTGTCCGGACCTAGTGGAGACATTGGACCAGAGGGCTTACCAGGCAAAAAAGTGAGTTGGATTCTACAATCTTAGCTTTCAAATACAGTAAAGCAGCACTTTCCACATAGCAGGTGGGAAGGTATAGGAAATATTTGGGACAACCTAATGCCATAAATGTTCTTCCGTGTTCATGTACGATGACTTAAATCCCCTGTATAAGCTTGTAGGGTGCTGAGTCTGCTGACACACTAACCAAATATGTCAGTGCCATTGTTTTGTCTCAAGTAATGTTTTTTCGGTAACACTTTACAATAAGGTTCATTTGTTAACATAATTTAACATCAACTAATAATGAACTGCACTTACACAGTATTTATTAATCTTTGTTAATGTTAGTTTCAACATTTACTCATACATTATTAAAATCTTGTTAACATTAGTTAATGCACTGTGAACTAACATGAACAATGAATAACTATTTTCATTAACTAACGTTAATGAAGATTAGTAAATATAATGTAAGGGAATACATTAACTAATGTTTAACTAATGAACCTTATTGTAAAGTGTTACCGTTTTTTCTACGGTGTGTTTATAAAAGCTAAAAGTTAAATGCCCCTAATTGAACTAGGGCCTAATCCTGGCTTAGTCTAAACCCTCTCTATGAAACTGGGCCTTAAAGATTAATATTAAAACACTCTGCAAAAGTATTCATATCGTTTCTATTGGTTAGCTCATCTAGTTCTCTGTGGTTCTGATATGCATCTGTGTGGTACTAAGGAGAGCTCAGAGCATAATTATTTTTCTGGAATGTTCTTTTTTTCATGTACTGATGGCTGTCATGTTTCAGCTAAGCAACAGATTAATGTCTGGACTTGCACATGTAGAATGCATGTGTGTGTCGCACCACAGATCAGTAATTCTGTCTTTGACAGGTGAAGGTGTTCTGCCTAATGTGTGTGAACACTGTAATTGCAGTCTTTAGTTCAATGCGTCTTTAAACTCTCCCATTGCATCTGGCCAATGAAAAATGCAGGCAGACATTTGTGCCTGATGTACTGATATAAATAATAGCCATTAAATGATTGTTAAAATATCATGGTTGTTATTTTTCAATTTAACATGCAGACACATTCCCTTAAGGTTAAGTCATGTTTAAAGCAGCATGTTTATTTTGGTGCCCATATGAACACAGTCTTAATGACAAGCACACTGACTTTATATTCAGTATGTACAGTATGACTGAATCCAGATGATGTAAGCAGTATAGTGATGCAGTCTGAGTTTTGGGATCCGTTCCATGTGGATTAATTGCCATTTGGATTTAAATATGTACCCCCCTCTTTACCCTCATGTCACTCTAAAATCACAATGAGAAATATTGAAGAGCAGTTATGTTGTTTTTCCCCATACAGGCAGCAGTAGTGATCAGGAACTGCCAGCTGCAAACACCTGATTGTTGTTCCGGATTTCACATCATTAGCGCCAAGTTGTGTATTTTGGGCTCGTTTAAAATTCAATCCAGCATATTGCATCGTTTTATTTTGGATATTATTGGCATTTTGTTTATGCAATAAACTGGATCTGGCATTTAATTTAACGTAAACACGTGTGGCTCGGTATTGGTTAGTATATCCATGGACTTGGAATTATGCTGTTGTATGGCAACACTATCAACGTCAAAGCGAACCTGCAGTGGTCACATGGTACAAGACAGAGCTCTCAGAAAATTCAGTTTACATGTCCTCATTATGAATTCTACGAGGATGTGAGCTTTTTACACATTTCATAATGACGGTAATTACCTGTTAACACATTCGTATCGGCACAATAATATTTTTATTGCTTTTCTTCAAACACATGATTATCATATCTGCAAGATCCAATGCCAATATTTTTAATGTTTTTAAAATTTGTTTATTAAACCAATTTCAATACAAATGCATATAATGAATAAAACATATCTTGAGTATTTTAAGCAGTTGCAGTTACACTGGTTTGAAGTCAAATGTGTGCCTCAGCTGGTTTATTTATGATATACATTTATTTTGAGTTTGTATTCGTTTGTTCTGTATAGACATGTGGTAATAATTTTGTTTGTGCAGGTTTAAAAGAAGGTCTTAAAAAGACTCAAAAATTTGGGTTTAAAAACTACAAAAATCATTACGAACATAAGACGAGTATTAATTCACTCTGGACTATTAATCATGGTCTAATCTGGTCTGAGACCAAGTGGAGAGCATTGCATTCACAGACTACGCTTCTCTATTGGATCGGTTGTCATTGTTCTGAATAGTTCTGCTTTTTTAGGGGGAGAGAGGCTTTCCTGGACCACCAGGAATACAGGGCGAGACTGGCACTGGGCTTCCTGGGCCAAAGGTTAGTCTGAATTATATATGAAACCTTGTAATATCAGGAACCCAATATGCTCACATCTGTGATCATAATGTGTGTTTTCTCAATCTGTAGGGTGATGTGGGGTTACAAGGCAGAATGGGTCCTCCTGGGCCTCCTGGGCTCGGCGAGCCGGGTCTACCGGTAAAGATAAGCAATTGATCATGCTCACACTAGGTGTCGCAATCGACATTGAACACAGTGATCGTATTAACCTCTACTGTCATGTTTACCTCTATAGGGGCCACAGGGCCAGCAGGGATTGCCAGGGGAAAAGGGCCCTTCAGGAGAGGGTTTACCAGGGCCAAAGGTACGCACACAATTTTTTGTGTTTCCATCATTTTTAGATTCATTGTGCATGAGTCATATCAATGCTACGAAGAGGTTTGATGTTTTTTATACAGGTCGTGCCTTGCAAGTGCATGCATGGTTTGTTTTAAAGAACCTTTGAAATGTTTTCAACCTCGTGACCACTGACCTCAGTTTATATTCAAGAGCAATCCATCATTCTTTCATCTGTTTTTTAATTAAATAATGTAATCAATTCTGCTGATGTTTGACTCCGTATGTGAAAAATGCAGGGTGTGTCAGATATATTTATGCATTTGGCAAATGCTTTTATCCATAGCAACTTAAAGTGTATTTAGCATGAGTGTTACCTGGGAATCAAACCGACATGGCATTGTTTTCATTCCTGTTGAAGATTTTTCGCTTAGGGCAGAATAAGGGATTTAAACTACACTATAAAAAATTATTTTCCTGATTTGTTATCACAACATTTTTTCTTTTGTCAAATCAACTATATTTCTCTGTTCAAATATTGTTTTTCATTTGATTTTAAGGTGAATAGTGATTTGCATGTTTTTGTGTGATTCATCATGATAAACAACAACAAAGAAATGGAATGATAATGCATTTTATGAATTTAACGATTTAAACATTTGTCTTTTACAGGGTGAGAGGGGTCTGGAGGGGCCAAAAGGACCCAGAGGACCAGTAGGTCCTGGCATTAAAGGAGACAAGGTAAAACATATGGATGGGTTCTCATTGACATGTTGATGACATAATTTTTATTTTTAGGTAAACTATACCTTTAATTGCTCTCCCTCTCAAGCTCATATCTCACGTGTGGGTTTACCAGAAGTTAAAACTGCTCTATATTAGAAGATTTGCTTTCTTCAAAAAACACTGATGCCGATTCCTTTCTCAGAATTCATCCACATTTGAAATGTTCTTAGCTCCAAAACTTTGTGTAACTTATATGTAGGGATGATTGATATGACCAAAATCTTATTTCACGATATGAGAAATTTTATTTCACCATAGTGATATACATAACAATATAGTTATTTATTTTATTATATATTTTTTTATTAACTGCATAGTTTTTTTTTATTTTTGTTATTAACTGCATACTGCACAGTCTTCAGTGTGTGAATTGAGTATAAATGTATTCTTATTAAAGCTACAAAAGTTATTCAGTCAAGAGTAGTGAGTGATTTTCTCTTTATTTTATTAACATTAATGTCACACAGAACAGCAGTTATTTTAGTCTGCTGTTACTTTAAGATCGATTGCAAGCACCCAATTTACTGATGTACATACGGTTTACACCCAACTGTTTACTTTCACTTGAGACATAATCAATTGTGTTCACAGGAATACTCCCCACAATGGGGATTTTGACATAATTGTGTGTGTATTCGACCATTCAAGTGCAATAAGACGTAGAAGAGAACTGAATTTGTGCTCGTGTGCTGAGAGACTCGGCTTTCTGTGCCCGTGCTTCAGCTGTTTGTCAGTCAGCTCGTGCGCCGCATTGAGATCTTTTTCAGAGCATATTGCACTTTAATAACTCTTTTTAACATCAAGCACGTCCCAAATTCATGTTCACTTTCTGAGAGAGGCAGATTTCTGTGCACGTACTTGTGTGACAGTCAGCATGAGTACCTCGCCGAATTCTTTTTACTAATGAATTATAACTAATTGCTCTTGATGACTCATTTTAACAACAAGCTCATCCCTGTCTTTATATTCTTAATCATGCGTTTCATCACACTAAAGTGTCAATAGTGCTGTGCTACGATATTTACATACCGAAATATGTATGATATAGCAAAATGTTAAACAATCGACATTTTATGCCATCACCACTATGTATAGTTTCATAGCGCCCAGCTTTTCATGTTTGCACAACGTGCATTATTAAATCTCTGTGGATGTTTGGAGAAACAAGTCACAGCATGCAGTGCAGTCAGTAGCTACTCAGCCTGTGGCCAAGGTATATGAATATCAATGTTGTATCTATTACACATTCCAGATCATTTTAGTAACTAGAGTGAGCTTATATATTTGCTTATGCTTGGCACTGACATGAATATGTTTGTATTTATTCCTTTAAGGGGGATTTTGGTCCTCCTGGGCTTCAAGGTCCAGTTGGGCTTCCTGGAATAGGGATCCAAGGAGAGAAGGTGCTAACAAACTTATGATCTGAGCATGATGACATAAAAATGTTCTGTATATCCATACCCAGGAAAGCATTGATCATTTATGACTGGCTGATTGTTTTCTTATGTTTCATTTTAGGGTGTGGAAGGACCACGTGGACCCCCGGGAAGCAGAGGCCCAGTGGGTGAGGGCTACCCTGGACCAAAGGCAAGACTTTCCCATCATGCTATAAACACAGTTTAATCTTCAAATAGTTATAGGTCCTCGATAAATGTTATTGGATATGTTTGAAAATGTGCTCTTGAAGGGTGATCAAGGTTTACCAGGTGAGATTGGTGCACCAGGAGAGAGAGGAGCAGGAGAACCCGGAGCTAAAGTAAGTCATCTTCATTTTACTAAGAAATCTACAATCAACATTAAAACATTTGTTTTCTTTATGCACATTAAAGTATGAAGTTGCCTCTTACAGTGTGTATATATGTATGCTCCTCTCCTAATGATTTTGATTTTAAATTACTGTCTGTACACATATGAAGGGGGAACCTGGAGCTCCAGGGTTATCAGGATTACCAGGTTTACCTGGGGAAGATGGAGCTCCAGGACAGAAGGTACCAGTCTCACCTTAATCACTAAGAAATTTTACTTGCTCAGCATCAACACAAAAAGTCTCTCTCATTTTTGTATCTCTGTATGTATTTCAGGGAGAACCAGGAGCCTCTGGGTTGAGGGGTGCTGAAGGAGCAGCAGGAGTGGGCATCCAGGGTGAAAAAGTACCTCTTTCACTTTTCTTACATGTTTACCTTTCTAAAATCATCTTAACCCTAAAAAATCCTTCTGTATAATATTTGATGCACAATTTTCTAAGGTCTCTAAATTATCAACATGATCAATACTTTGCTGTAAAACCTGTTGCACACAATCTACATGCCTTCTGTCGTCTGATTGATAGTGAAGTTTTTATCAAGTAAAAGGCCTTCTAGTGTAATTGTAAAAATGTTCACCTTCAGGTCATGGTTCACTTGTCTTTTTGTTATGAAATCTTTTATATTTTTATATTATTAATTATATTTCAAGATGACTGGACTTCAGTACTATACATCTATACATTATTTTTAGAAACATCATGGTAAAATGTGATTACCAAATACGATCCATCAGGCTTTTTTGTTCATCTCTCAGTCACCATTTACAAAGCGCCGCAAGTGACATGCAAGAAAAATTTGAATAAAAAAAAATTAAATTGTGTGGACTACGTTGTTCCCTCGATTGCGCATGACTTATAAATCGAGGGAACGAAATCGTAAATTATTCACACGTTTTAGTAAATCGAGGGAACGAATTAAATCGTATACACGATTTAGCCTACTTTTTTTTCCTGCATGTCATGTCCGGGGCTCCGTAAGCATTAAATTGCATATCATTTCATTTTTTGCCCCCCACAATTAAAACTGTGGAGCATTAGAAGGGATGCACAGAAATGAAAATTCTGGGCCAAAACCAAAAATTTTGGATGAACCTGACTGAAAACCGAAAATAATTATCTTTTTTAAATAATTAGGGCCCCGAGCACCAAAATGTGAGGACCCTATTGGATTTCCTACATTTATTATGATTATTTTGAATGAGTTTTGTGTAATTGTATTAATATTATTTAGACATGAATCAAGGCAAGGTAGTGAATAATCCAAGGCGGACAAAGCATACAGTTGTGTTCAAAATTATTCAACCCCCCAATGCTGTAAATGGTTTTAGAGAATTTAGAGTACATTTGTAATTGAATTCAGAATGAAATCCTACAAGGACTTCTTAAAGAAGCATATGCAACTAAAATGACATCAATTGGTTTTGTAATACAGTAGTAAATGTTTCTTTTGTGAATTCTTCATTGACACAATTATTCAACCCCTTAAAGACTACCACTCTGAAGAACAGAGGTCCATTGAAGTGTTTTCAATCAGGTATTGAAAGCACCTGTGGATGTCAGGGAGCAGCAATAAAGCCTAATAAGCACCAATTAGGCAGCTTTAAAATGACTGTGATACTCAGCTCCTTCTAGACATTTACTGGTGTGGTTACAAACATGGTGAAGTCAAGAGAATGGTCCAGGAAGACAAGAGAAGAGGTGATTACTCTTCACAGGAAGGGCAATGGCTATAAGAAGATTGCAAAGATGTTAAACATACCAAGAGACACCATAGGAAGCATCATTCGCAAATTCAAGGCAAAGGGCACTGTTGAAACGCTACCTGGTCGTGGCAGAAAGAAGATGCTGACTTCGACTGCTGTGCGCTACCTGAAGCGTAGAGTGGAGAAAAGTCCCCGTGTGACTGCTGAGGAACTGAGAAAAGATTTGTCAGATGTAGGTACTGAAGTTTCTGCTCAGACAATACGGCGCACCCTGCGTAATGAAGGCCTCCATGCCAGAACTCCCAGGCGCACCCCCTTGCTGTCTCCAAAGAATAAGAAGAGTCGACTGCAGTATGCCAAAAGTCATGTGGACAAACCACAGAAGTTTTGGGATACTGATGAAACAAGTGTGTGTGTGATGAAACAGTTCTGTGGACTGATGAAACAAAATTAGAACTGTTTGGGCCCATGGATCAACGCTATGTTTGGAGGAGGAAGAACAAGGCCTATGAAGAAAAGAACACCTTGCCTACTGTGAAGCATGGCGGGGGGTCAATCATGCTTTGGGGCTGTTTTGCTTCTGCAGGTACTGGGAAGCTTCAGCGTGTGCAAGGTACCATGAATTCTCTTCAGTACCAGGAGATATTGGAGGACAATGTGATGCAGTCCGTCACAAACCTGAGGCTTGGGAGACGTTGGACCTTTCAACAGGACAATGATCCCAAGCATACCTCCAAGTCCACTAGAGCATGGTTGCAGATTAAAGGCTGGAACATTTTGAAATGGCCATCGCAGTCACCAGACTTAAATCCGATTGAGAACCTCTGGTGGGACTTAAAGAAAGCAGTTGCAGTGCGCAAGCCTAAGAATGTGACTGAACTGGAGGCTTTTGCCCATGATGAATGGGCGAAGATACCCCTAGCTCGCTGCAAGACACTTGTGTCAAGCTATGCTTCACGTTTAAAAGCTGTTATAACTGTAAAAGGATGTTGTACTAAGTATTAAGATTGAATGTCACTTGGGGGTTGAATAAAACTGATAATGATGTGAGCAGAGAAAAGACATTTGTGGTTATTTCATTATAAATGTTATGTTATATTTGTCTGACCTACACGTGCCTCTTTGATTTAATTGTAAGCAGGATGACTGAATGATCAAAATCAATGTCAAACCGGCCAAAACAATCAATTTCAGTGGGGGTTGAATAATTTTGAACACAACTGTAAATACAGACAAGGTAAGACAGACTAGGCACAAATACCATGAAGAAACAACACTACTAACTTACATTCCAACAATAACCAATAAACGCTTACTCAGACATGGTCCTACTTATACATATAAAATCTAAAGGAGGTATCAAGGTGAGGGGCATATTGTTAGGGAAATAAACAGGGGTAACCATAGTAGCAGAGAGGGTAGCAAACACAGAGGTGAGAGCAAAACACAAAGTGAAACAAGGCATGACAAGATAAGGCAAAAACACTCTTCAACATAAGAACTTGGACACACAGGGCTGAGTTAGTTACAGAGCCCCCAAAAGCAGACTTGAAGTTAAGATAAGACCTCTGCGGTCACGTCGCGACAGACTTGAAGTTCTGGTGTGACTTCTGCGGTCGTGTCGAGGCAGACATGAAGTTCAGAGATGACCTCCATATATTTTCAGCTCATATTTTTGGCCCGTTTTCTCTTTCGGCCAAAAAAAAAAGCCAATTTCAGTGCTTCCCTAATTTTACTGAGACACATTGGGTATAGAATGACAACTGATATTTAATGCATTTTATGCAAGTGTTACGTGTTGTGTTCCACAAGGAAGCGCAGAGACAAGGATTAAATATAATGAAGTATTTTACTGAGATGCAGGGGATTACAATGAACAGGATACAGACACGACTACACAAACAAGATCGGAAAAAGACCGAGGGAAAACACAGGGGTTAAATACAGGTGAAGACAATGGGAGATCCGGGGTAATTGACGAGACACAGCTGATAATAATTAAACAAATTAGCGGCGGGAACAAAGCCAAAACACAAAGCACATGTGTAAACAAGAAACAAACAGTCCAGAACAGGCAGACCTGTAACATTCCTTCCCCCTCCCGGAAGGCACGACCTTGCGCCTAAAAGAGTACTAATAGGGAGGGGGGACGGACATCCTGGAGGTCATGGATAGGAGTAGGCAGTTCAGGTGACCTCCAGGGTGTATCCGGGATCTCCGGCATCCATGGTGGAGTCAAGGGCGGAGTTAGAGACTCAGGCGGCCAGGGCGGAGTCCATGGTGGAGTCATGGAAGGAGCTGAGGACTCCGACGGCCAGGGCGGAGTCCTTGGTGGAATTAAGGGCAACGTGACCTCCGTGGCCTCTGTCCCCATACCCCAACAGGACATATGCCCCCCCCCCAAATTTTAATGGGTGCTGGAGGGGGCTCTGGAGTGTACGCTGGAGATCAAGTGATTCAGGCGACTCCGGAGATTCAGGCGACGTTGGGGATTCAGTGAAGGGTAATGTGACTGATTTAAGTGCTGCTCTGACTGAACGAATCGGTGAATCCAAAATTTCTGTCCCCAATACGTCGCTGCCATAATCCCAAATTTTAATGGGCGCTGGAGGGGGCTCTGGAGCCACACTGGAGAATCAAGTTATTCAGGCGACTCCGGGGATTCAGTGAGCGGTAATATGACTGATTTAAGTGCTGCTCTCACTGAACGAATCGGTGAATCCCAAATTTTAGTTCCCAGTACAGTGCTGCCATAACCCTGCCCACGGTTACTGGGAGAAGTGGGCAGGCAAACAGGATTGGCCTCTTTGTAGTGAGGGAAGTCTGAGAGAGGTGAACTGGCGTGGCCATGGGAGTTTCAGACGGAATTGGATGAACACACTCCTCTACTTCAAAATCAGATCCGTTTAACTGCAAGATTATATTTATCAATTGGAGTAGAGAGAAGTGAGAGCGAATGATGTTCACATCCAGTCCCATCTGAAATTCCACATTAAGAATGGCGTCTGACCAGTTCACCTGATGGGAGAGTTCAATAAATTCCCCCACATACCCCTCCAAAGGACATCCATGCTGCCAAATTCCTTAGAGGAGATTTTCAGCCTGCATCTTCTTACAGTCTAGGTCCGATCTTCTGTTACTTGTCGTGTTCCACAAGGAAGTGCAGAGATTAAATATAAAGAAGTATTTTACTGATATGCAGGGGATTACAATGAACGGGATACAAACACGACTACACATAAACGGAATCGGAAAAAGACTGAGGGAAATCAGAGGGGTTATATACAGGTGAAGACAATGGGAAAAAAGGGGTTATTAACAAGACACAGCTGATAATAATTAAATAAACGAGTGGCGGGAACAAAACCAAAACACAAAGCACATGTGAAAACAAGAAACAAACAGTCCAGAACAGGCAGACATATAACAAGTAGTCTGCTATAATGCTACAAACATCTCATTGATATAAAAGCAATCTTAATTTCATCAAATTTTTTGGTCATATCTGCACCATATTGCATTGCCCTTTCAAGGGAACTCTCTTTCTGCACCTTTTGTGACCAGTACATGATTGTGGCAATTTTGATTACTCTATTAATGTCTCCTGAATATTTTATGGAAGAACCCTTACACAGGTTTAAAAGGGTTAGCTCAATAAAAGAACACTGTTTTGTGTTCCTTTTTCAGTGGTGTCTTTAACTGTGAACACCAACTTGATGCTTATTGACGTAGTGTTTTGTTAATGTGTTATTGTGCAGGGTGATCAGGGTCAGCGGGGAATCCGTGGGTTAGCAGGGCCACCAGGAATTGCTGGACCCTCGGGGTCAAAGGTGCGTGTGATGAATGAATCTGGAATATTTTGTGTTTTTGTACATTATATATCATTTAAAATGAGTTTGAGGGGGAACAATAACTAACTTAACTAGATTTTCTTTTGTTTTTTATTAACTTATTTGTAGGGAGAGCCTGGTACCCCTGGGCGACTGGGATTACCTGGACTACCGGGACGTGCCATACCAGGACCAAAAGTCAGAGCTTTTCTATTGCAATCTGGAAATAAATATATATGCATCTCCTCCCCTTTTTAAAAATGACCAATAGCTTTTAATTTATATCACAGCTCGGCCAGAGCCGCTGACATTGGTCACCAGCCACATTTGACTGCTTATGATAGCCATAGTCTAACACAGGGTTTTTCAAACTTTTTGTGTGTGTGGACCACTATTTGTAATCAAAAAAATTTGCGGACCACCTCATAACACACATAATAAAATGTCTACACACAGACTTACCTGAATTAATCCGCACCTCTAAATAGGCTTACAAGCACTACTATAACTAGCTGAAACCTAATGCTAAATAGCTATCACAGTATTTTCTCTTCACCCTCTTTTTCTTTGTTGTTTTCTGATGAATCTGGCTCATAGATGCATCCGACTCACTGTGAATCTTTTCATTTTCTGAAACTTCTGCCTCTTTCCTCTTCAGAGAACCTGTTGCTATCCACCGATCCATAACGACACCGAACTTGAACGTCACGGCCGAACACCACTGGCCTATTTTAGTAATCGCACAATAACTTGACAATTGAATGAAAATCAATATAGGCCTACATATTCTTTTAATTTTTTTTTTTTTTTATGGGAATTTCCTGGTAAAATGAAGGTAAAATATTATTTTATTTTGCCTTTCCACGTACCACCTGCAGTACCCTCATGGACCACTAGTGGTCCGCGGACCACAGTTTGGGAATGACTGGTCTAACAGATTCCCCCTTTAGATTTAATATGAAATTGTTACTAAAGAGTTCTCTAAGAGTTACTAAAACAGTGATCATAATCATGCTGGGGTTTTGTATTTTGAAAAGTGTGTAATTTATGTTGGTGCATGACACTGGTGTTCTCTCTTCTACTTGTCAGTGCTATTTCTAATGCAGTCTGTCTAACAATTTCTCCTCTCAATGTCCTTCATATTGCTTTAAAAGAAAGCATTCTCTGCAGTGTATAATTCAATTGGATCCGTTATGCTTTGTGGTCTGCGCTACCGTTGACTTGCACTTACGATTCGCTCTGTGCTGCCGTCGCCTTGTACTTATGATTCGTCCTGTGATATCCTGTCTCTGGACCGGAGGAGACTGTGTGTGCTGTGTGACACTAATGACTTCATTCACCCCAATGGAAAGCATATTTACACTGAATCGTTATTTATCCCTTATATAGTGCACTATGTGCCATTCACCATATTGAAAATAGTAATTTTGTGAAAAAATGACTGAGTTCAGTCGCAGCATCAGCGTGTATTAGTGTAGGGGAAGATGCTACAGATTCTAGAGAGCATGTGATCGGACAGAAAGATCTGATGAGAAGCTGAAGTACTGAGTGATGTCATCAAAATCATTTATCCATATTGGCGGAAGTGAGAGACTAAGTTTTGAATGCTTACATCTTCTAAATGTGAATTTTGTCACTGTTTTGGAGCACACTATCTAAAATATTCATGCTAAAAAACTTCCATTTAGATTTAATGGGTTCTTATTAATTGTCCATCTTACTCCGTATATCTTGTATACCTATTGTCTGTGTTTACTGTTGTCTTTTCTTAGTCCTTGAACAAACTGTTTTCAGACTCTTGAGAATGAAGTGATGTATATTATGAGAGAATTTGTTTTTGACATTGGATGCATGTAAACCTCTGCTAGGAGACCTCCAAAACTAATTCAGGAACCTTTAAAATAACTTATAGGGGCAAAAAAGCATTGTAATGTGTCATTGTAGGGTGACGCAGGACCACCAGGTCCATCTGGTCCAATGGGAGAGACAGGATATGGACTTCCTGGACCAAAGGTAAATTTAATTCTTATTTATCGTTAAAATTCTAAAATAGATATTTCTTTCTGTTATTAATATGTTGTCAGTCTTGATCATTGGATAGCTCATGCTTTGTTTCTCAGGGTGATCGTGGTGACGCAGGGCCTTCTGGTCTAAGTGGCCCTAAAGGGGACGGCTATCCTGGTCCCTCAGTATGTAAAACATCCACAATATCCTATTAAAATCCCTTTCTTGTTCATGACATCATAAATAAGTCTTCATAATTCAGCTTGAAGCCATAATTTGTTGTTGTTATGTGTGTCATTAGTTTGACGGGTTTTTTACAGGGTCCTCCTGGTCTTCCCGGTCTTCCAGGAGAACCTGGTCAAGAGGGCCTCGGACTACCAGGACCAAAGGTAGGATGGTTCTTATGTGTCGCCCTAAATCAGATCATATATATGAATATTATGAACATATAATGTGTAAATACAGATATTTCATTGTGACTGTGTCTCAGGGTGATGTCGGCTTCAGGGGTTTACCAGGCCCACCTGGACCTCCAGGGGAAGGACTGCAAGGACCACCTGTATGTTATCAAACACAGTCAGATAATGGTGATATCTTGATTTAGTCTTTTTCAATTTCTTTTAGCCCTTAGACGTGATTTATCACATTCTTGCATTAGATCTTTTCCCATTGTGTCATAACATTTCAAAATGAGATGGGTAAGATGCAGACAGTATAATTGTAATGAATCAGTGGGTGTAGATCCAAGTGGGGGCTTTATTAAAAATGAGAGCAAAGTCGTTCAGGCAATGGTCAAACGACAGCAAACAGGAACAGCAAAGGACAGGCAAAATCGTGGTCGTAATACAAGCAGAAGGTCGAGACAGGCAGCTTATAATCACAGTCCAGTAGCACAGGCAAGGATCAGGGCAGGCAGCAAGGAAACAAAACAACAGGTAACAGACAGGGTCACAACAGGCAGGCAAAACAGAGATAAACGCTCAGAGATGTAAACCGTGGTAGTGCAAGACCTCGCAACAAAGACAAGACTGAATGCAACGTAAATAGTCCAGGTAATGACTTGCAGCTGGATGGGGTCATCAGTGTCAAGGTACGGGAGTGATGGGTAATGTAGTGTGTGTGTGAAGTCTGTAACGGGTCACTGATGGGAAACAGGTGAGTGTGTGATTAGTTCCTGTATGATGAAATGTGGGAAATAGAGTCCGATGGTGAGGCTCTAGGTCGAGGTGGAGTGTTTCTCTGGTGGTTGTTAAAGGGCACTCCATCACGTAATCCTGACAATAATAAAACAACTAAAATTAATTTAAAAACATAGATTCTATGTTCACTATTGTTAAAAAGAGTAAATGCCTTTATTGAGCAAGGACACATTATATTTCATAAAAAATGACTGAAAATCCTGAAAAAAATATTTACATGAAGCAGCACAACATGGATAATAAAAAGAAATGTTTCTTGAGTAGCAAATCAGCATATTAGAAATATTTCTGAAGGGTCATCTGACACTGAAGACTTCAGAAATGATGCTGAAAATTCAGCTTTGCATCACAGCAATAAACTACATTTTACAGTATATTCACCTAGAAAACAGTTATTTTAAATACTAATACAATTTCAAAATATTACTGTCAAAGTCACCAGCTCAGTGACCTCTGCACTACATGGAGTCTGCTATGGAGTTCATTTATTCATTCAAATAAATATTAAAAAATAATAATAATAATAATTAATAATAGTTTGTGATGGGGTAAATTAAACAAGATATGTGGTGACGTCCTAATCTTACTGCATTGTGGATATGGAGCTGCCTGTAGTGTGCATATGAAGGTCAAAATCGAGGGATCGAGGGTCTGTCCATATAAACCTCCCTTCTTGGGCACTTCAAAATGGTGGCAGGGATTCCCCCGAGGAGAAGTGCTTAGGGAATTTAATGCGAGTGCGTGTCTTAAACTGGAGTGGAATGCTGCCCAAGACTTCAGGACGCCTGCCCTCCTTCCCCAGTTGGACTCCTTTTGCCACAAGGCCGCACCTTCTGGGAGCACTCACCTCTGCACTACATTTCCCATCACCCCTCCTTCTGCTCACGTGTACATTTTCAGTAATAATCTGCACCTGTCAGTAATCACCCTTATTAACTACTCTACATAATAGCACACACCTCAGGCTCAGTCATTGTCTGGTCTTGTTTAGAGAAGGACTGTTAACCTGTTCTTCGCTTTCTAGTGACACATTTCCTATGATTATTCCAAGTTCCTGTTCTCTGTGTGTCTCCATTTTTCTACTCATTTGTATACTATTTACCTGGAAACCTACCTGGATCTCAGCGAGGTGTGTGCTCATGCCTGTTCACCACGTCCACAATCTCCATTCCACCTGCAAAATAGTTAACCCAGTTATCATTCTATTATCTTTCTGAACTGAAGGTGACATTAAAGGTGATATGGGAGATCAAAGACTCACTTATTCCTGTTAGCTACAGCTGCAATAAACATTGACTCTTCTTTAACATCATCCTCTGTCTGAGTCGTTCCATTACAATTGCTGTTTTTACTGTATTTACTGCCAAACCTCACTAATAAAAGCTTTCCTTGGAAGACATTCCATTTCTCAAAGGCTTCAACGATTACCACATCATCTTAACACTACATTTATCATAGTACTGTATCCGTGATTATATATTCACCAGATACACACATGCACCGTCTTCAAATCTTTTACATATGTCCAACAAATCTGGATAATGTAATCCAGTAACCTAAACGTCATTCCAGATGTCTGAGTGCTGCTTTTATCTCAGCATAAATTTATCTTAATGTGTTTTTCCCTTTTGATTTGTGCCCAATACTCTATCTCAGGGCAACATGGGAAGACCCGGACCTCCTGGGCCTACCGGGCCACCAGGACAAGGCATACAGGGTTCAAAGGTGAAACACTGGCATACATGCATCATAAAGATTTGAATCATATCTATATCTAAACTTAAGCGCACATCTTTTATACGCTATTACAGGGTGATCAGGGGTCACAGGGCGTAACCGGGCCAAGGGGACCTTCTGGAGAAGGAATGCCGGGGTCAAAGGTCTCAAGTTTTTTTTTAATATATAATCTGTTATATGATTGAATATTTGTATATTGTAATATGAGGTCCATTTGTGTTTCTCAGGGGGATCGTGGAGCTCAGGGTGAGAGAGGGATGAAGGGAATTAAAGGTGACATGGGAGATCCTGGCATTCCTGGACAAACAGTTAGTGAACTAACCACAATGTTAACAGAGCATTTAAAATAGATCATAATACTGAATGAATGAGTTTCTGTTAAATTTAGGATGCAGCCTAAATAGTAGACAGCAGAGCCGGAGTAGTATAGTAATTATTTAGCGGCCGAGTAAAAGAGGCAAAATTATGTTTATATAAAAAAAAAAATCTCAGTAGTGTTATTTCATTTTCTTGTATATTTTGAGATGTAACTCACTTTTTCAGGGTAGACAAGGAATCAAAGGAGACTCTGGGCTAACGGTATGTCTTTCACATCATACTACAACATTCAAACCATAATATACATATTTTACTCATTCAACTATGTTTGCATTTAGAGGGACGAGATAATCAGAATGATCAGGGAGATTTGTGGTATGTGGCATCCCGCATTACACTTCAGTGTAGTTTGCTTTATATAACGTTCCAAAGTATATTTATGATTTTGAAAGAAGTCTCTTCTGCTCACCAAAGTTGTTTTTATTGGATGAAAAATACAGTAAAAGCAGTAATATTGTTAAATTTTATTACAATTTAAAATAACTTTTCTATTTGAATCAGTATTTTTTTAGTATTAGTACTTTGAATTAGCTTTTATTTTTATATTTTTAGTTTTGTTCATTTTAGTTTAATTGCATTAGTTTTTTTTAATATTGCTACTTAGGTTTCATTTATTTTTATTTCAAATTTAATTTTCAGTTTGTTATTTCCAGTTAATAATTTTAGTGCTTCAACTTCAAACTTATTTCAGTTTATTGCCAACCTTTTTCAGCTAATATTTATTATTATTATTATTATTATTATTTCAGATTTATTTCAGTTAACAGAATTGTTTAAATTTATTAACAATAATAACCATGATTTAAATATATTGTATAATGTAATTTATTCCTGTGATCAAAACTGCATTTTCAGCACCGTTACTCCAGTCTTCAGAGTGACATGATCCTTCAGAAATCATTCTAATATGCTGATTTGCTGATCAAGAAATATCATTATCAATGTTGGAAACAGTTGTTTTATATTTTTGTCAAAACTATGATGCATTTTTTCAGGATTCTTTGATGAATAAAAAGTTCAAAATAACTTTTAACATTATTTTTTAACATTACAAATGTCTTTACTGACACTTTTGATCAATTTAATGCTTCCTCGCTGAATAAAAGTATCAATTTCTTTCAAAACAATCTTACTGACCCCAAATTTTTTGAACTGTAGTGTATATAGCATAATTTGGCCCACTCCTGTTGGTTATAAGTTCATAACATGTACTGTACTTTCTTCCAGGCTGTGGAGTGAAATGTAAAGAGCGTCCAATGGAGCTAGTGTTTGTGATTGACAGCTCTGAGAGCGTTGGGCCTGAAAACTTTGAGATCATAAAGGACTTTGTGGCCGCACTAGTCGACAGACTCACTGTGGGGCGTAACGCCACTCGAGTTGGCCTTGTTTTGTACAGCCTTGAGGTCCAGCTTGAGTTCAACCTTGCTCGCTACATGACCAAACAAGATGTTAAACAAGCCATACGCAGGGTTAACTACATCGGCGAGGGCACGTACACTGGCTCTGCCATCCGTAAAGCAACTCAGGAAGCATTTTACAGTGCAAGGACAGGGGTGAGGAAGGTTGCCATTGTCATCACAGATGGACAAACTGATAAACGGGAGCCTGTAAAGTTGGAGATTGCTGTTAGGGAGGCACATGCAGCCAACATTGAGATGTACGCTCTGGGGATTGTTAACATTAGTGATCCGACACAGGAAGAGTTTCTCCGGGAGCTTAATCTTATTGCATCGGACCCTGACACTGAGCACATGTACTACATAGACGACTTCAACACCTTGCCAGGTAACAGATTTGGCTTAAACTTGAGACTGAATGCCAATTCACATACTTTATACTGTATGAATGTACTTCTCTGGCTATGGTTAGATACGTACGTTTGAATACTGTACACATTGATGTATGCAATCTGCTGTCAATATGTGCAAGATGCTTTTTCCCACAGAATGGTGTATTTATGGCATCTGCCTGCAGGGGAATTTTTTAACACTTCTTTTTGTTTTTATTCATCATTTCATCAACACTGCTGAGCGGTTAAGACATTAACAGACATTAAACTTAAGTATACTTTAATATTTAGATAATAACTGCACTTCACTTCCTAAATCAAACATTCATAATGGAGAGATCATGTGATGGCCAAATAGTGCTTGAATCATTCACTGATTTGTTTCATTACCTGTATCATTATTAATGAACTTTTAAATTTAAACATATACTTTTAAAAACTGATGCATATGTTCCTCACCATTGTTATAAATCATCTGAAAGCAGAATAAATAAGCTTTCCATTGATGTATGGTTTGTTAGGATAGGACAATATTTGGCCAAGATACAACTATTTAAAAATCTGGAATCTGAGGGTGCAAAAAAAAAAAAAAAAAAGTAAATATTGAGAAAATATTATTATTATTATTAATATATTTACAGTAGGAAACTTATAAAATATCTTCAAGGAATATAATCTTTACTCAATATACTAATGATTTTTGGCATAAAAGTAAAATTACTTTTGACCCATACAATGTACTGTTGGCTATTGCTACAAATATACCAGTACGACTTATGACCGGTTCTGTGGTCCAGGGTCACAAATGTTAACATAAAGCTGTCATACTGGCATAAAATTGCCCTATTGCGTAACACACAGGGTTGCTGAAAATATGGGGGTAAAATGCATAGTAAAAAATAGGGAAAAGCATACTGTAATGATGAGGCAACGGAGTGAGATCCAAATGCGAGCTTTATTTGGAAACGTGTTCAAAACAGGTAACGGTCAATCAACAGCATACAGGTATATCCAAGGAAAGGCAGTAATCGTAAACAATAGGCAGGCAGGAGTTCAGGTCAGGCAGATATCAATCACAGTCCAGTATAACAAAGCAAGGATCGGGACAGGCAGCAAGAATCCAACAACGAAACACAGACAGGGAAATAACTGGAAAAACAAGACAAGGATAAAAACTCAGAAAAGCTAACACTTGGTTTATCAAGACTTCACGTTCAGTGTGTGTGTGTGTGTGTGTGTGAGAGTGGTGCTTAAATAATGAGAGTTAATGTGCTGCAGCTGTCTGGGGTGATCAGTGACAGGAAACAAGGCTTCTGGGAAATGTAGTGTACATTTCTGTAGAAATGTAGTCCGGGAGTGAATGAGCATGTGTGTGTGACTGAAAGTCCAGGGTGAAGTGCCCTCTTGTGGTAGCCACGGGCACTTCAGCTGATCATTACACATACCATTTTCAACACAGGGTGTATATATATGTGTATATATATGTGTGTGTATATATATATATATATATATATATATATATATGTGTGTATATATATACATATATGTATGTATAAAATGTCACTTTTTCATTCAAAGCTGTAAATATTACTAAGATTTTAGGAGTCATTTTTACAAGAAAATAGTTCAGTCTTTATACTTTAAAAATTCATGTTTGATTCAATGTTTTAATTGCAATTTTTGTAATTATTTGTGAGTTTCACTAGCAGACTGAAAATGATTATAAAGTAAATATATGTTTGCCTAATACCACTTTTTTCTCTCCCTTTTTAATTCTCTATCATACAGCTCTGGAATCCAAACTAGTCAGTCAGCTCTGTGAGGATGAAAATGGAGCACTTATCTTCAGTCGCATCAATGGTTTTGAAAACGGATATGGAATTAATAGCATCAATGGTAATGGAAGATATAATTATGGCACCACCATAAATGAAGGCAACAGAGAGAACAAGGGAACACGCTCTCGGTTGAACATTGCCACTCAAGGGAGTGGGAGGGGAGAAACCTTTGCTCCAACTATTGGTCCAGACATTAATCAGGTTAGTGCACTAAAGATAATGAATGGATTTTTTTTAATTATTTGTGCTCTAAATTAATTTGTGTGTGTTTGTAATGCTCCCTCAGGAGGTTGAGCGTGTAACTGAGACAGCAGACACAAACACTTCAGAGCAGAGCAGCGGTAGAGGAGATACTCCAACAGTTACTGGGACATCCACACAAAGCAGAGCTATATCAGGGACATCATCATCATCATCATCATCTTCAACATCAACAACTGTGAACTCGTCATCAACCTCAGTGCTATATATACCAGCCCCACGACCACCGCTACCTAAAGGTACACTACACAATACACAAAGTATTAAAAAATGTAATATACTGTATATATTTATTTATTTATTTTAATTAATAGTTTTATTCAGCAAGGATGCATTAAATTGTATTCAAAAGTAATAGTAAAGACATTCATAATGTAACAAAACGTTTCTATTTAAAAAAAAAAAAAAAAAAGGGCCTACCCCTTTGATCGTGACATTGAAAGTGCCCTCTGCAGTCGAATTCGGTGCTCCCATGATTTCGCCCCTGCCCCCACGGAGGTCTGTGCACACCACTTATTCATTACTTACGTACTTGCTTATATTAATAGGCGAATTCCAGTGGAAAGTGAGCATCTGTAATGAGGAGACAGCGGGATGGGATCCAAGTGCAAGCTTTATTAACAGGCAGGTTGGTAGACAGGAATGGCAGAGACAGCGCAAAATCGTGGTGACAGAACAGGCAGAGAACAGGGCAGGTAGATAACAATAGTATAATCTAGAGTCTAGACAAACAGGTCAAAAAGGCAGGCAGCAATTGGTCAGAAACAGAAAGGCAAACAGGGAATAACGCTCAGAAATGCACTGATCAGGAAACAGTTTGAGTTTAAGAGTCTCTTAAATAGTCTGGCACCGTAATCAGCGCCAAGGCACGGGGATTCTGGGAAATGTAGTCTGCCTTGGTGTATGACTGAGCAAGTGAGTGAGTGAATGGTGTAGAGTTCATGGTGAAGAGCCCTCTAGTGTATAAAGAGTGTCTAGTGTTTAAATCCTTATAATCGCTCAAATTTCTTATTATTGCTGTTTATATAATCGTTGCTATTATAATGAAGATTTTAAAATATGCGTTAAATGTGTGTGAGTGCATATATTCCCTCTCTGCTCTCAACTTCAAAACTTCCACCTCCTTTGGACCATACATTTAGTCACATTTACCTTACGTATCAACTATTAAACACATTTCTTACCTACAAAATTTATTTAAACTTGTCTGACATAAATATATGTAGAACATCAAACAAAACAAAACAGCTTGAATCATTCTGTTCATACATTAACTCAAACTCTTTTCTAACTATAGCCCAATAACAATACCCAATAACAAAAGAAAGTAACCAACCAAAGCAAGTGACATATTCTCAGACATTGCCAACGTCTTGGTAAACATTTTTTTACGTCTATGTTCAGAGGTTGTGCCTCTGGACCCCCGCTGTGAGCTGCTCCTGGATCAGGGCTCTTGTCGGGAATATAACATCCGATGGTACTATGACCGTCAGGCCAATGCCTGCGCGCAGTTCTGGTACGGAGGCTGTGACGGGAACCGTAACCGCTTTGACACAGAAGAAGAGTGCAAGAGGACATGTGTGCTTGTGAGAGCAGGTAGACAAAATACAAACCTGATAAGCATATGTTGGTAGTTCCTGTCATATAGTCACACTCTTTTCTTTCCTTTTAGGAGGCTGATATCCATTGTGGATAAATTTTCCTCTGTCTGCAATTCCTCTTGTCACTGCAATGGATCTGCACTGAAATACACAAAGCATATCAAAAAATTTTTGTAGGAAAAGACATTTATTAAGGGACATTTTAATACAACCATTGTTAACCGAGAAACCACATTACTTTCATATCACAACCAGCAAAACTGTGAATAAACAGTATTGTAATATTGTACACTGTCTGTCATAGTCACACAGCATTTATTGAACTGGCATTTATGTAATAAATGAAATGTGTTCTTGATTTTGAGAACCAATGTTGCCAGTATCAGTGGAAGTTTGTCATTTTTAATCTTGTATGTACTTTTTGTAATAAAATAATTTGTACATGGATCAATGTAATACCATATTCACTAAATTATGCAGTATTTCATGTTCTGCTCTAGGATGATTTCTACTGCTTTTTACAGAACTCTGGTTTTGGTTATAGCATCAATGACATGACTTGCATATTTTTGTGTACAAGTGCATTATTTCTTTTTAAAATAATTTGATCATGACATATATCACTTTATTCTATAAAACCTATTTAGTTTGAATTCCTTTTTAGTACATTTAAATACAACATACTATTTTATGTTTTGTTGTCTTAAACCCCCCCAAAACGTCAGGTGGTGCAACAGTCCGAACAAATGAACAGACTAAGAAAATTATTAAAAATAATATCATTTAAAAAATTAATAAAAAATATTATTTTTAATAATAAAAAAATAAAAACTAAATACTATGGCATCATTTTAGGTTTGAAACCATTCATATAAACAAATTTTATAAATATCAGTAGTTTTAAAGCTGTTGCGATAATTGAAAAACTTTTGCCCAGCAATTTTTATTCTCAAAATATAAGTGTGGCACAACATGATAATGAATTGACAAGGTGTGGCAGGTGTGCCCAATCCTGTTCCTGGAGATCTACCTTCCTACAGAGTTCAGCTCCAACCCTGCTCAACACACCTGCTCAACACACCTGCTCCTGAAGATCTTAATTAATTGATTCAGGTGAGTTTTATCAAGATTGGAGCTAAACTTGCAGGTACCCTTACAAAAGATTACTGCAGTTTTTTAGAAGTAATACTACAGTTTTTGTTACCTATAGAAAAATGCAGTTTTTTGGACACGAAAAAACTGCAGTATTGCAGTATAACCTAAAATGTCTGTAGTTTTACTGGAGTACAACTATACTGCAATACAACTAAAGTACTAGTAAAATAAAACTGCAGTTATACTGTTTTTATACTTCATGCAACTTTCAGTTGTACTTCATTTTACTGCAGCTGTACTTATACTACAGTTTTACTGCAGTTGTACTGTGACTGTACTTCATTATACTGCAAATCTATGGTTGGGCTTAATTAAACTGCAGTTAAACTACTTGGTACTGCAGTTTTACTGCAGTTCTACTTCAATATACTGCAGTTCTTTTTTGTAAGGGTACGTAGATTGCTATGATACATTTCTAATGAGGAGACGTTCTCTTGAGGTTACACACTGCCATCTCCTGGGAAGAAATTTAGGTTCCATATTGTGGTTTTGTAATAGTCCAAGGATGACTATAATACTTGAGACAGCATTAGCCTAGCATTCCCATTCTTCTCAATGACAGTTGCATGGGATGTAGTCCTGGAAATGCATGACCTGCCATTTTTGTTCATGTGACCAATTACTTTGGAGCAACGAGTTGGGGTCTTTGCATAATCCAATTAGCTCCTTGCCACTGGTGCCAGATACTACACCATTTTGTTGGCAATAACATCTTTCTCCATTTTTCCAAAATTTGTATGATATTTTCACAAAAATGTATAGGTGAAATTCCTTGTTTTAGTTAAATATAGTAGGGCCCGAATACAATTAACCCCCAAATAAAAAAGTGGTATGAACTTCAGCTAAATTCTGTCTTAAAATATAACATTAAGCTGTTATATTCTTCATTTCTCTCTTTCCCATTTGTGCTTGTTATTAACATCTCCTCATGCTTTCTCTTTAACAATCTCACACATTTGTCCCTTATGCTTTGACTTAAATTACACGACTCCTTCCCCCAACACCTTTCTGCCTGTTTTAATTTTAGTAATAGTGTCTCTAGTCTGACTGCCGCTTTGGGTGACTCAAGGCACAAAGTGGTTGAGGGAGCTGAAAATGGCTCATCACCTGTTGTAGTCGCAGCTGTCTCCAAACATTGCAAGTGAACCCTTCATTTATTTGGGGAATTGAACTCAAAGACTCTTGCGCAGAAACTTGTAGACAAAGTATGGAAGAACAGAATTGGATTGGTAAAACTTGCAGACTCATAGGTCTCCTCAGATCTTTATGTGGCCCATCTCGCCGACAGCTGGTGTCTTGGCTGGTCATTACATTGGGATCCCCTCCTTCCCTTCTCAGCTAGGATTGAGGGATGACAGAGGCAGTGGGGGTAGACAAGAGCGGGAGGGTTATATTTAGAATGGCAGGATTAAATAACAGCCCCTTCACCCTGGGAATCTTTTCAGCACTCTGTCCTTTCCCAGCCCGGACGGTGTGGCGAGCAGACCTGCAGCCACCTTCTCCACTTCTTTCTTCTCTTATCCTTCAATTCCCATCTCAAAACAGAACAACATGGATCCCAAAGCCATAAAGGAGGAGCTGCGGCTGTTTCAGAGCACCTTGCTGCAGGATGGACTGAAGGAACTTCTGAATGAGAACAAGTTTGTGGACTGCACTTTAAAAATCGATGACCGCAGCTTTCCCTGTCATCGCCTGATCATGGCCGCCTGCAGCCCCTACTTCAGAGAGCTCTTCTTCTCTGAGGACGGCAAGGAGAAGGAAAATGTCAAGGAAGTGGTTCTGGATGACGTTGATCCTAATATCGTGGACATGATCATCCAGTACCTGTATTCAGCTGAGATTGACCTGACTGATGACAACGTTCAGGAGATCTTTGCAGTGGCAAACCGTTTCCAGATTCCCTCAGTGTTTACAGTGTGTGTGAACTATCTGCAGAAGAAGCTTTCATTGTCCAATTGTCTAGCCGTCTTCCGGCTCGGCCTGGTCCTCAGCGTTCCCAGGCTCGCCATAGCAGCACGCGATTTCATCGCTGACCGCTTTGACGCCGTGGCTGCCGAGGAGGAGTTCCTTCACCTGGCACCTCATGAGCTCTTGGCCCTGATTGGTGGAGACACGCTTAATGTGGAGAAAGAAGAAGTTGTGTTCGAGTCGGTGATGAAGTGGGTGCGCAGTGACAAGGCCAAGCGCGCCAAGAGTATGGGGGAAGTGTTCGACTGCATCCGCTTCCGTCTACTTCCAGAGAAGTATTTCCGGGAGAAGGTCGAGAACGATGACATCATCAAGGCCGATCCAGAACTCTTGAAGAAGCTGCAAGTCATCAAAGATGCCTTTGGAGGAAAACTCCCTGAGAAGAAACCCAAAGAGAAGAAAGAAGGAGAGGTGAACGGCACAGAGGAGGAAGAGGAGCTGCTGCCAGGTTACTTGAATGATACTCGTAGACTGGGGATGTACGGACGAGATCTAATCCTCATGATCAATGACACGGCTGCTGTGGCGTATGACGTGGCTGAGAATGAGTGTTTTCTGGCTGCCATGGCAGAGCAAGTGCCGAAGAACCATGTGAGTCTCTGCACCAAGAAAAACCAGCTCTTTATCATCGGGGGCCTGTTCGTTGATGAAGAAAGCAAAGAGTCTCCACTGCAGTGCTACTTCTACCAGGTACAAATCAACTTTAAAAACTGGGTGCTGGTGTGATAGTAACCACATTAGGTGTCTTAAAGTAGCTTTACCTGTAGAGACCTCCATAGTCTTTATGCTGATCCACCAGAATTGATCCAGTCTGGACAAGCACGGAAACATTCTTTTCATGGGTCTTAAAACTAAATTAACTTTAATCTGCGAACCCTGATTTAATTTCTGGGTTCTTTTTCTTCAGTCCTCAATTTAGAGTTACCTACAATACAGCTTTTGTAAACAACTTGCGGTAACACTTTACATTAAGGTTCAGTTTGTTAATACTAATCATGAACAAACAATGATCACTACTTTCATTTAGGTTCCGTTATATTCTACATATAGCAAAACATTTTTATTATTTCAAGTTATATAAATGAACATGAATGTATTCTAAACAAATATGAATTACCTACGAATAGGCCTATCAAGTAAGGTCAAATTTCTTTGTGAAATGCTTTTCACAATACACATGGTTTACATAAGTAGCTTTACATTAAGTCATGATGTTAATGTGTATAATATCTTCATATCTTCATGCATTACAGTAGCATTTAGCAGATTAGAGCTAGGAAATAATATAGTTTACATTTTGCGACAAGCAATCGAGAATTTTGAATTTAGTACATCTCACTCTTTATATAACTTTATATAAGAGCTGGGTGATAATATATAAGCATGAAATGTCTGAAAAAAGTAAACAATATTAGTGTATATTTATAAATAAACATGAACCTAGATTAATAAATGCTGTAAAAATAGTTTGTAATTGTTAGTTCATTATATTTAATCTAATTTTAATGAGTTGAACCATAGTGAATCAGTGCTATGGAACTTATTTGTCATTTTAAAACTATTTTGCCCTATCCAGCTGGACAGTATTGCTGCTGATTGGAGGGCAATGCCACCAATGCCCAGCCCTCGATGCCTGTTCAGTCTGGGTGAATCTGAACACCTGCTGTTCGCCATCGCTGGCAAAGACCTGCAGACCAATGAGTCCCTCGACTCTGTCATGTGTTATGACTCTGAGTATGAATTCATCCCATATGTACATAATTTGTCTGTTCAACTGCTGATTCTGCTCTTCACACCTGGGTGGGTTACTGGCTCAGATGTGTCTTTACAATAATAATTAATTTCATTGCAGAAAGATGAAATGGAGCGAGACCAAGAAACTTCCTCTGCATATTCACGGCCATGCAGTTGTCTCACATAACAACCTGGTGTACTGCATTGGAGG
Source organism: Opsariichthys bidens (assembly GCA_037194245.1). Classification (NCBI taxonomy): domain Eukaryota; kingdom Metazoa; phylum Chordata; class Actinopteri; order Cypriniformes; family Xenocyprididae; genus Opsariichthys; species Opsariichthys bidens. Next base: position 8,829,000 of record CM074305.1, on the reverse strand, counting down.
AAAGACAGATGACAAGTAAGAGTGTGTGTGAAAATGAGATCATTGGTGCTCAAGAACATATGGTGTAGTTTGCAGCTGTCTGTGCTCCATCAAAGTTCCTCAATGATTCTCTGTACAATGTGGACTCTTAAGGCTAATTCGCGCTGCACCAACAGACGGCAACAGACACTTTGTCGGGAGTACCCCTGTTGCCGTTTGTCGGCTCCCGGTTGAACATATTGAATCTGCGTTTGCCTGTCTTAGAATGTCTGAGAAGTGACTGTGTACTGTAATCTGGTGACTATCAGCTTTGGTCTGTGTCTGTCAGTGCAGTGTGAAGTGGCCTTTAAAGGCCTCTAATCATGAGGAACAAGTTTTGCACTCACCTTCATGAAACTCAAAACTTCCTGTTCAGTCCATTAAAAGTATATATACTAATAGATATATCACCAAGTCCAAACATATCAACATTGTCAAATCGATTACCTTCCCAAACACTCAGAGAGTAGTCATGACAGAAATAGGGTCAATTTTGATTTGATTTTCGAAGCTGACACGAATCAGTGCACTGTAAATCCCTTTTGATGAAAGTAAATAAATCTATCTTGTCTCTCTTACAGCAAAGCGATCAATAAAATGTTCGTGTACAACCACAAGCAGTCTGAATGGCGAGAACTGGCTGCTATGAAGACGCCCAGAGCGATGTTTGGTGCCGTAGTTCATAAGGGAAAAATCATTGTAACTGGGGGAGTGAATGAAGAAGGACTCACAGCTTTATCTGAAGTCTACGATTTTGGAACAAACAAGTATGACTCCTCATCAGTGTTATTTTAACATTATTTATATTCTTTTACAGTATTATTTATAGTATTTATTTTTATTTTATTCTTAATTTTAGTTTGTTTTAATAATTTTGTTATGTGCTTTTATCAAGTTTCTATTTAGCTTTCATTTATTTTTATTTCACTTTTAGTAATTTTACTTAAACTTAATTTCAGTTTTTTGTCTACTATTTAAATTTTACTTTATTTCAGCTTTATTCCAATTAACAAATAATTTTAGTTTTAGTTAACTATAAAGCACTGTTCCTCAGTGAACAGAGCACCTGAACAAACTAAATCGATACTATGGGGTTTTTACAGGTTTGCCTGTTATATAAAATGACAATATCGTGTCTGTCCAGATATTTACCATTCTAGATGTTGTCTTTCGGTGCTTAGCCATCTTTTTTCCTCTCTTCACTGTTTCTGCATGTAAAAAATGAAATCTATAAAATGTATTAAATTATTTAATATAATTTCCTCTCAGGTGGGACACATTCACAGAGTTCCCCCAAGAACGCAGCTCTGTGAATCTTGTGAGCACCGGAGGAAACCTCTTCGCAATTGGCGGCTTTGCTATTGTAGAGCTGGAAGACAAAAACGTCGGACCCTCCGAGATCACTGACATTTGGCAGTAAGTAATCCTGGTTTTGTGTCATCCAACCAATCAATCAATAAATAAATCCATTACTTTGTCTAGTTCCAAGAACCCTGGAATAGACCTGGATGTCAAAATATGAGCCAGTAATGATTTTTCTTCTTAAAGTTGAATGATGATGAAGATGTTTTTCGTTAAAATAGAATCTTCTAAGCCAGTTCATTGTTCATTGATAACTATTAGTATGCCACATGCAGTATTAGGATGAGTGCATTACAAGTAACACGAGTTACATAATCAGATTACTTTTCCCAAGTAACTAGTAAAGCAATGGATTACTTTTAAATTTAAGTGCTGTGGTTGTGATGTTTGAATTGGGGAGGCGGGATGCAAGAAAGGGTGTAAATATGCTGTAGTTTTGTAATTCCAGTAGGCGCCACAAGTGTTGCAGAAACTATAAAGGCCCAACGTCATACAACATTGATACATGATACATGCATCGAATTCTTTCTCAGGTATGAAGAGGACAAAAAGACATGGAGCGGGATGCTGAGAGAGATGCGCTACGCTTCTGGCTCCTCTTGCGTTGGCATGCGTCTGAATGCTGCCAGGATGCCCAAACTCTAAATGAAACCCCTCTTCTGAAGTCTGACTCCCTATGGTCATGTGGCATGTGACGTCGGCACAGAGCTGCCTGTGGTCATTTAAGCATAGTCTAAAATGAGAAGCCAGTGGAACTAAAGGTGCAAAAAAGCTTTTGGGTTCTCTAAAGTATTTTTTCCTTTACGTTTTAGACTTAACAGTTAATGTGAAATAAATGTGTGTCAACAAGCCATTTCTCATTTAATGCCATGACAGCAAGAACAGGTGCATGCCTATTTCTGTGTTGTTAATATACTGTAATAAAAATAAACTCTAGTTCTGTACTTCAGTACTGGTAGGTTACTATATGTATATGCATTTTTTTGTAAAATAAAATTTTTTAAACCATACCAACTAGCTTGTAGTGTTTTTTTCTAAGAGATGGTTGATTTCCCAGATAATTGCAAAAATAAAAAACTATATAGGCCTATTCTAGCTATTATTTGTATTATTTATTGATTATTTACTTTTTAGTTTTCATATATTACAGCGCTGTTATGAAGGTGAACTAGATGCTATTTCTCATTCTCATACACCTACATGTATCCCAGTGTTAAAACATCTTTAATAAATCTATTTTTGCTATTGATTCTATAAGCTGTATTGCATTTATAAAATGTACACAATGTTTATTTCTCAATGTTCCTTAAAAATATAATATATAGTAAATATAAAATACACTTTTTTGCTACTGGTATTTCTTGGAGAGCTTGGAGTCGAGGCTTGACAAGGTTTCTCCAATGCAGGACTGAAGATATCTTTTTCAGAAACATGGTCTCTTCTGGTCTGGTCTGTTTAGAGGAGATCTGGAAGAGGAACGTTTCTCTCTCATATCTTGAGCCCATTTGATGAGGATTCTGGAATGGGTGAATGGGATCGATGGCTGTGGTTAGTACTTCGGCAGAAGCGCAAAGATCTGGTTCTATTCCTAAACTAATTCACCTGCTGCGTGAGAAAGAATCATAAAATGGTTTTAAAGTGAACATACAGATGAACAACAAGAAACTGAGTTTAAGGTCTTGACACGAAATGATGTTTTATTAACAAAGTTCGGGTGTGATGATTTTATAAATTAATATGAAGAAACATGTGCCAGGGAACCCATTTGATCCCCCAATTTTCCTAGCTAGGTGATCACAAGTATTTGGTTCCTTGCATATGAAGTAAACTTTTCAATTTGATCAACTATAATACCAATTAGTAATTGACACTGACATTTATTATTGATTATTATTAAACCATGACTATGTGCTCCTCCAGATCCAGCAAAGCAGGTCAGACTGCTGGTCCCAGACAGTGAGCCAGGCGCTACCTGGATATTTAACACCTCTGCCGTCAAGACTTTTCTGTTTTTGTGTCCACAGGTCAGGATCACTGGAGGAGGAAGTGGCAGAGAGGCAGCCAACAGAGCCTAGATGATGGACGTCCATCCTTTACAAGACTGGATAAGTGATTTCACAGAGATCAGAACAGCCTTTTATTAAAGGAGTTATGGCTCAGTTAATAAATGATTTGATCTGACCACTGACACTGATATTATTAAAAAACAGTTTTTGATGTTGGAAATATTCCAGCCAAAGGCCGCTCCAGATCCACTCAGACAGATTATTCAGATTATTATAAATCCGATAGACTTTGGCTGCGATAAGCTATTTAGTAGCGATGGCTACAAGAGGGACATATACTGTGGTGATCATTTTGAGAGTGTGAAAACCTGAATGTACCGACTAACTGATTATTTGACGCTTTTTAAAAAAAGCTCAACAATGTGCAAATGTCTTGCTTACTGGAGTCCTGGATTACTGCCCACCCGAAGTCTGGACAGAACCTCGACTTCACGCCTTCCCAGCGAATGTGTGGTCTCCAGGAGTGCTGTTGAATGAGATAGTGAATGCATGTTCTCCTTTTCGCAACAGAACAGAAATCACACAGGCCAAAGTTACATTTCAGAACTCCAGCTTATCCAAAGGCGAGTGAATAATATTGAAAACATTGCTAAACAATAAAGCAAAGGCTCTGCAGAGTAACAGTTGAAGGTGAAGTATGTAAGATTTTTTTTATATAGCTCAATGTATAGCGAGAGTTTTGGGGCGTGGCTACTGTAGCAGGCGGAGTCATGGGAAAAGAAATTCAGCTTTAGTTACAGAAGTGAAAGCCAAACTTCGCTGCATTTATACCTTCAGAGATTAAACGGGTCACGAACGCGTCAAAGTGAACAGAGCGTTGTGATGCTGCACGCCACAAATCAAGCTTCAATACAGCATCATCATGCACCCGTTCAGATAGACACATTTTCATAAAGAGAAAATGCAACACAGCTGAAAGTATTCCTAATATGTTGGACCTGAAACATACCTTCACAAAAACAGGGCTGGGTAGGTTACTTTTAAAATGTATTTCACTACAGATTACAAAATACATGCTTTAAAAAGTAATTTGTAACGTATTTCGTTACATTACTCAAGTTTAGTAACGTAATTTAAATACTTTAGAATACCTTGGAATACTAATAAGTGTGGAACAAACACAAAAAAGGGAATTGTGAGTTTTTCCCCTCAGAATTGCGTGATATAAAGTTGCAGTTGCGAGTTATAAAGTCAGAATTATGAGATATAAACTCACAATATTGAGAAAAGTCAGAATTATGAGATATAAACTCACGATATTGAGAAAAGTCAGAATTATGAGATATAAACTCACGATATTGAGAAAAGTCAGAATTATGAGATATAAACTCACAATATTGAGAAAAGTCAGAATTATGAGATATAAACTCACAATATTGAGAAAAGTCAGAATTATGATAAACTCGCAATATTGAGAAAAGTCAGAATTATGATAAACTCGCAATATTGAGAAAAGTCAGAATTATGAGATATAAACTCACGATATTGCGAAAAGTCAAAATTATGAGATATAAACTCACGATATTGCGAAAAGTCAAAATTATGAGATATAAACTCACAATATTGAGAAAAGTCAGAATTATGATAAACTCACAATATTGAGAAAAGTCCAAATAATGAGATATAAACTCACGATATTGAGAAAAGTCAGAATTATGAGATATAAACTCACGATATTGCGAAAAGTCAAAATTATGAGATATAAACTCACGATATTGCGAAAAGTCAAAATTATGAGATATAAACTCACATACTAAATTCACAATTGAAAGAAAAAAAGTCAGTATTGTAAGTTTATATCTCCCAATTCTGACTTTATAACTTGCAATTGTGAGTTTAAATCTCGCAATTCTGAGAAAAAAGTCAGAATTGTGAAATACAAACTCACAATTGTGAGGGTAAAAAAACAAATTGTGAGGAAAAAGTTGCAGTGACGAGTGAATTATAAAATAACTCACAAACAATTGTGACAAAACATGAAAACAGTTGAAAACATGAAACTTAACTCGGCTTTTTCAGACTGTCAGAGTCAGAGAATCACCAATTGCTGTTTAAATGACATTAAAATTCAAAGTAATCACTTTGATAATCTAAAACACTTTTCAGATGTAACTGTAATCTGATTACCACCCATTTAAAATGAAACTGTAATGAAATACAGTTACTCACATTTTGTATTTTAAATACGTAACTAAGTTACTTGTATTTCGTTACTCCCCAACCCTGCACAAAAACCAGTAAGAGCTGAGTAGGGGAAGACGCAATGTGTGAAAGAGGTTTTTTTTTTTTTTTAAATGCTTTGTGCTTCCTTCTATATCTAAAGTTATTTGCCGCATCCTCCTTTTTCAATGCGGAAGTGAGATGTGTTCTATGAATGTGCGGAGACTTACGCTTTATATAACTGGCAGAAATTGTAAAATGATTTGCGCTACAAACCAATGAGTTCATTATTACGATAGTAAATTAAAACAATATTACAAACATAACGGACTGCTTTTGTACAGCTAAAAGAACTGGAAGTAGAAGCGGATGACACTTGAAGCATCACAATGGCCGCGCCTGTTCTTACGTTAAAAATAAGGTAGATAACGTTTCTTTATTAAATATTACTTTTTTGGCATGCTAGTGGGAATTTTGTTTCATCAAATGGCCTCGAGTTATCCGGAAAAAAAAAATCATTCAGTGACAAATGAGAACAACAAGTGCACAAACTTGACAAAGTTTCAACGAAACTGAAAACTGATATTTGTCCGCATTAAGCTTCCATAGTCCCCAGTTCAGGGTTGATCAAAATTTTACCCAGAATGCTCCACCAGTCGTCACCTGACGGCGCCATTTTCACAGACCTGCGCGCTAAGGAGGACACGCGAACGGCCAATGAACGTCAATGTTGTTTATTTTCTCTTAATTTTTTGAAGCGTTAGTTTAACTTGGATCAGTCATGTAAGTTATACCCCGAGTTGACTAAGTACAAAGGGAAGAACGAAATGGAAATATTAAAAGACGTTCTAATAGACTCATGTAGCGTGTTAGCATGCTAATCATTCAATCATTAAAAGGTTAAATGTTACGATTTTATTGCTGATAGAAGCTAATATTGCTGATTATACAATTCACAAGTCTTCGTTATATAACTATGCAGCTTAAACAATATAATACACTTGGTGTGCTGCTGGTGATTAGCATAACTGCCGTGAGGCTAGGAAAACATGCAACGTGAAAAATAAATGTTCAATGTGGATTAACAAAAACATCATAAACACAGGTAGAAGTGATCTATTGGACATGTTCACGGCCGTAATGTGTGTTATTCTGTTCATAGTGAAAGTGTTTAAATTGATATTTACGGTCAGTTACTTCATTAATCCGCTAGAGTAACGTTAGGCAAACACTATCGATTTGTAGGAAAATGACACGCTACATTAAGCAATATTAAATACTAGTGTTCTTAATGGTGATTCAAAATCTGCCAAAGACGTGTCCAAGTCGTAATGTTCAGTTGTGTAAGAGCGTTGATGCACTGGTGAAACAAGGTTTTGTTGTTGTATTGAGTCTCCAAGCACAAATCTTTTTCTGTACTAGAGTTTGTGTTTTGTGCTTGCAGCGTGATGGGGGTGAAGGTGCAGCGTCCTCGCTGCTTCTTTGACATCGGCATCAGTAACGTGCCAGGTAAGACTCTAGATGTGCTTTGTAAGACAGCTGCTCTTCAGTGTTGGAAATAACATTTGCAGAAACTGTTATCTTTTTCTCCTGGCTTTCTTTTCTATAGCGGGGCGAGTTGTCATCGAGCTTTTCTCTGAGGCTTGTCCCAAGACATGTGAAAACTTCCGCTGTCTGTGCACAGGTAATGAAAACAAACACGTTTTTGTTGCATAAAAGAGAAGTGGTCTCTAAGGGTGCGTTCACACTTGTAGTTCGGATGGTTTGGTTCGTTTGGTCCGGACCAAAAAACAAAACAAAACATATAGTCCTGGTCCGCTTAGCGTTCACACTGGCATTTTTAACAGCGGACCTAAAGTTACCGAACCAAAGGCATAGGGATACGGTCACAACCTGATTGGTCAGGTTTTATAGCGTATATTTCGCGACGGAGCTCGCTTACCGAACATTCAAAACAATGCTGTGCGCTGGATTAAACAATCATTTTATGCTTGTATAAATGCTTTATTTTTACCAGCTGAGAACTCACGAAGAGCTCATAAAATGTTCAAAACAGCAGCAGGATTTCCTCTGTTGTATGCAGAAACAAATATTGATGAGGCACTTCACCTCCTCGTTGCTCCACGTTTGCCCTCGACTCATTTTGGATACACCGATCTTCCCGCGTCGCATCTTGTGAAATCACGTCCTGTTTTTGGTTCGTTTACATGACTTTGGTCCGTGTTGCGTTCATATATCAATCGAACCGCATCAGAGTTCGTTTGGAAGCGGACCGAGACCCATCTTTTTAGCGGTCTCGGTCCGCTTGTTTGGCACGCACCAGGGTTCGGATGGCAGCATTCACATGTGTTCAAACGAACCGCACTAACTGAGCAATCGCACCAGGGTTCGTTTTAATCCAACCAAACATGACAAGTGTGAACGCACCCTAAATGTCAATTTTTCAATCTTTTGATGAGTTTTGATGTGCATCTTTTTATATATTTATGAAATGAAACAAAAGTTGGTCAGGAACCATTATTTCAACAAAACAGGCAACTAGATTCATAATGTTTAATGCAGTAAACACTTGTTTTTCAGTTTTGTTTTTTTAACACCCTCTCAGTGAGAGATTCTTTACATCAAGCCTTGTGCTGTCCTGGCCGGCATTTCCTAAAAGCATTGTGGGCATAATTCGTGGACGCTTGCGCCAGTAATGTTATCTACGGTCAACTTGGCCCACAATAATTTTGGGAAACACCACACATGTCTGTATTTTTATATTGTGGTATTTTTCTCCAGGTGAGAAAGGAATTGGCAAGACTACCCAGAAACCTTTGCACTACAAAGGAAGTCTGTTCCATAGAATTGTGAAGGACTTTATGATACAAGGAGGAGACTTCAGTGAAGGTATCACTCTGGCTTTTGTCCGTTGAATTATGTATATCCTGTGTGCAGTGACATTTGACAGAAATGTGTGCCTTAACAGGGAATGGCAGAGGTGGAGAATCTATATATGGAGGATTCTTTGAAGGTGGGTCTCCTTTTTCCAGTTCATAAGGCTTTATTTATCAATAATAATGCTGATTTCAATATTCTGCCTTTTTGTTTCTAGATGAAAGCTTCTCAATGAAACATACCAAGGAGTTCCTGCTGTCAATGGCAAACAGAGGAAAAGATACCAATGGCTCACAGTTCTTTATGTGAGTCCAACATACAGGCTTCTTCAGGCGTCCCTACTGTCCTCTTGGATAATGGATGATAATCTGCAACTATCGCTTTCTTCTTTTTTTTTTTTTTTTCAGCCTTGATGTTGAATAAATGTATATGTCCTCGGTGCATTGGTCTGGTCTTGAACGAGTTATGATTTGCGGATGATAATGACCTAGATTGATTTATGATGTGCATTAATCACTGTTTTTGTGTTCGTTAGATTTGTATTTACATTCTGCCTCACTGTTTTGTGTCCCTGACCATAGAACTACAAAACCAACTCCTCACTTGGACGGGTAAGTGTGTAGCACAATGTGATTTATTACTACTAGAAAAATTTCATAACCAAACTGCTAGGTAACATAAATTCAACTATATTTTACATGTGCTGTTTGTCCAGTGCTTAATGGTATTGTTGCGTTTTCCTCCACTAGAATTCATGTGGTGTTTGGTCAGGTGATCTCCGGCCAGGAGGTGATCCGGATGATCGAGAGTCAGAAGACGGATACCAACAGCCGACCCTATGCCGAGGTCAAAGTGCTCAACTGTGGGGAACTTGTTCCCAAATCTAAAGGTGATATTGCATATATATACTCTCATCATGTTCAAGATGTTTTATGCATATTTTATGTTATTAGCTTCACATGTTATTGCATTTCAGAATATGTTGGTGTGCAATTTATAACCAAACACAAGTATGCTTGTTGCTCACTGACCTTATATTTTTGTGTATTTGCATAAAAATGTTTTTGGCCTATGACATGAACATTAGTCATTAGTTTGTACTCCATTCTACACACAAAAATGAACTAGTGCTGTCAAATTATTTAAATCGTATTCAAAAAAGTTTGTTTACATAATGTGTGTGTGTGTGTATATATATATATATACATATATGTGTATATATATATATATGTGTGTGTGTGTATATATTCATTTTTTATATAATTTATATTATAAATAACTATATATATAAATATAATATATTTTTGTTAAATATATACATGCATGTGTATTTATTATGTATGTAAACAAACTTATTTGGGATGCGATTAATCGTTTGACAGCACTAAAATAAATCACTGTCAATGAACTTGCATGTTGATTGTGCTCATTTATTAAATAACATCAGTTGCGATTAGACTGTCGAGTGTCATGGACGTATTTACTTTCACGATCACTATGATTACTTGTTATTTAAGAGGCTTGACTTTAATTATTCATTCATATATAAAGTTTTATATCCATTCTTGTAAATTTGTATGAATTAAAATTATGCTTGGCAGTAAGAAAATAATATCTGAATCGCAAACGGCTAATAGTGGGGACCACGCTTTAATTTAATCTTGGTTTAATTGAAGAATCACATTTTTTTCCTCAGTCAGTTTATGAGAATGTGTTTTAAAGTATTGTTTCAACGTCTTTCATTCAGCAAAGAAAGAAAAGAAGAAGCATCAGTCATCCAGTGAGAGTGACGACGACTCTTCTTCAGGCAGCTCCACAGACTCTGAGGAATCAGAGAAGGAGAAGAAGCGACGGAAGAAACACAAGAAGGAACACAAGAAAAAGAAGGAACAGAAACACAAGAAGAAAGAGAAGAAAGGGTACCTAGTGACTACAGTTATCAGCCTTTGCACATTTACCTTTCACCTTTCAAAAATTGTTTTCCACATGCCTTGAGCATGTCAGTACTAAAAGGTTGACACTACCAAAATTATGCATTGAGCGCCGTTTTTTGCATTCTGTTGACAACTTCATCATAATGCAATTTTTACATTTTATGTAGGTCTGATGAGGAAGAGGCTGATCCCCAACCTTTGTCGACCATCCGCCCAGAGGAAGTCCCGCCCATTCCAGAAAACCGCTTCCTAATGAGGCGAAGCCCCCAGAAGTCCAAAGAGGAGGAGCAGGGGAAAGAACAGCCGAAGGAGGACTCTGCGAGAGAGAGACAGAGAGAAAGAGACAGGGACAGGGAGAGAGAGAGGGAAAGAGACAGGTAGATGTGTAGATATTTCACCCACTTGTGGTGTGGAGCATCATTTGTTTGTATAGACATTGATGAAATCTTTGTTGTGTGATTTATTATTACTTTATTATTATTATTATTTTCCTCTCCAGTTCATAACTTGTATGTTATATTGTAGACCCATGGCGAATTCACGGCCGAACCGCACAAGACTGGTGATGACCAGGTCAGGGCGCAGAATTAAAGGAAGAGGACCAAGGGTGAGAGCATAACTATGGTTTGCATTGAAAGGCAGATTATGAGTTTAATGTAAATACACAGCTGTTCAAAAATGTGGAGTTGGTAAGATTTTACTTGTTTTTCCAAGAAGTCTCTTCTGCTCACCAAGACTGCATTTATTTGATCATAAAATACAGTACAGTAATGTTGTAAAATATTATTATACTTTAAAATGATGGTTTTGTATTTGAATGTATTTTAAAATGTAATTTTTTGAAAGCTGAATTTTCAGCATCATTACTCCAGTCTTCAGCGTCACATGATCCTTCAGGAATCATTCTGATATGCTGATTTGCTGCTCAAGAAATATTTATTGATATCAGTGTTAAACAGTTCTGTGCTGCTCAATATTTTGGAGAAAACTTTGGTACAATTTTATTTTTTACTATTCTCTGATGAATAAAAAGTTCAAAAAAACATTTATTTATAAGTGAAATATTTTGCAACATTATTAATGTATTTACGGTCACCTTTGATTAATTTACTAAATAAATGTATTCATTTCTTTTATAAAAGGAAAAATCTCAACTGACCCCAAACTTTCAAAGTAGTTTGTGTTGTTTACATATATTTAAACATTTTCTTTTTGATTGTAGTGAGTAAAATGACTAGACAAAGTAAAACTCAACCTTATTATATTCATGTTTTGTCTTCTATCCGTCTGTAGCGCTATCGGACACCATCTCGATCTCGTTCACGGTCTTGGGATCGATTTCGGCGTAGTGAGACGCCTCCACACTGGAGGCAGGAAATGCAAAGAACACAGAAAGCTAAAGCCAACACAGCCGCCACCCAGGACAGATGGATCAAAGGGGACAAGTATGTCCAATTTTACAGTACATGCAAATATTGTGGTTAGGATTCATGTAATGAGAAAATCTCAAAATTATTTAAGCAGAAGTTATTACTTTTAATGTATTAGTCTTGCTTGAAATTGTCTTGTGTATTTTTATTTTAGAGGAGATATGTCAGAGGAAAAGGCAGAAGCCACTGAGCCAGCCAGTGAAAATAAAGCTGCTGGACAAGAAGCAAAAAAGAACTCTGAACGAGAAAAGAGAGATGCAAAGCGGGACAAATCACGCAGTCCATCCAGAGGAAGAGATAGGAAAAGGGACAAACATCGCTCCAAAAGCAGAGAACGGGACACACGGAAAAAGACTGATGCTGATGTGGAAAAGAAGAAAGCTCGCAGCCGGAGCAAGAGCAAGAGCAAAGAAAAAAAGAGAGAGAAGGAAAAGCGCGATAAAGCAGATGACAAACGTGGACGCTCGAGCAGCAAGGACAGGAAAGAGAAAGACAAAGACGCCAAAGAGCGAGAGAAGGATGGTGAACAAAAAGACAGAAGCAAAGAAAGTACCAAACAACATCCAGATGGAAATGAAAAGGAGAAATCGAAGGAGGTGGAAAAGAAGAAGAATGGAGAGCAGCGACGTGACAGATCAAGAAGCAGAGAAAAGGGTCGTGACGCTTCGCGGAGGTCCCGGTCGAGGGGCCGTGGACAGCGTGGCGATTCACGTGACAGAGGCCGTGACAGGCGTCACAGCAGCAGCCGGGACAGAAGATCATCTCGCCGGTCGAGGAGCAGAGAGCGAGACAGAACTCGGGATCGGGGGAGAGATGCGGAAGATAGAAACAAGAGGAAGAGCACAGAAACCAGAGGACGAGACAGGAGCTCCAAAGAACGCTCTTCCCAGAAAGAGCGAAGCCGAGAGCGTGATGATCGGCAGAGTGGTAGGAAGAGGAAAGACAAGAGCGACAGTGGAAGCAGCGATTCTGAGAGTGATGACGATAAACAGAAGAAAAGGAAAAGGAGCGAGAGCCCAAAATCAAAAGAGAGAGCTAAGGACAAATCTAAAAGTCCAAGAAAAGACGCAAAGAAAAAGGACGCCTCTTCCAGTGACAGTGACTGAGATTCTGCATGTACCACTCCGATTTTTTTGTTTTCTTTTCCCCACACAAGCATCAACGGTCTGCTGTTCAACAAACAATACAAAGAGACTGACTTTTTAGTCATCATAATAACATCGTGGACATACCCTGGTACTCGACGCCTGGAATATTTTTAATGACTAATACAGACCGTATCCTAATTTGTTTCAAATGAATCGGTTATTTGTCCTGCTTTTATCTGACATTCGTTTTCTTTCCTGCTCATATCTCGACGTAAATGTTTCGTGAGTTCTTTAGTGAAAATGGTTGCTTAAATCTTTTTTTTTTCTGTCTGATCTGAGCTTTTTTTTTTTTTTTTTTTTTTAAGGGGTTGGTTTGTTGGGGACATGTTTGCGTACCTTGGAGTTTTGTAAGGGCTTTATGTTTATAAAAAGATGACAATGTTAGGTTCTGCTGAATTTGACAAATAAAAATTGAGACTGAACCTGTGAACCTCTTTCAGTGGTCCTGTTGATTGAAATCTCATCCTAAATTTAATCAAGTACAATTAGCTTATTAATATATTGGTAGTTTTTTTTTATTTTATATAACATTTTATTCTTAAAAACATGATGATTTTATTTATTCTGGCTATTTGTATTTTTTTTTTATTATGTGGCGATAAAAGAAAAAAGATCAAAAATCACGTTGGTAAAACAAACCTTTAATTTGTCAACAAAATGAAACAAGAATTTCGAACCGATCTTTATCTGGTGATCATGTATCTTGAATGCAATGTATAGAGCAATGCCTCATTTCCATATTTAAACTTTTCAGAAAACTTCTAATACAAAACAATTCTCATAATGTACTGCGATTAATCCGCTGTGGAAGTATGGTGATATCCAGTGACAAGTAACTAAAAAAAAAAAAACTAATTAATTTCTAGCTACTAATTACATCTTCAACAGTGTAATTAGATTACTGTACTAATTATTCTCTCTAAAAAGTATCGCATATCAAGCTTGTCTAGTTGAACAATACAAAGATGACCACGAAACTGCACTTTTGGTTCTTTCAAATAAATAATATGAAATTGCAGAAATCAATCTCGACCGACCAAAGTATTTTGTGGGGCTAAGTGAATATGGGTAGAACTCTTCACTTCCCCCGTACTTCAGAAATCCTTTTAAAGGTAAATGTGGCGCAATAGCCTTCGTCATCACAGTATGCGAATGTCTATCTAGTGAAAGGAATTCATCAATATGCTGATTGAGGACTGTTGGGACACTCCAAGAACAGGATCGTTCTGTTTGGGGAGACAGTCGTTTACACCTCAATGACACATCTGTACCATTTGCTTCAAATCACATATATGCTTCAACATATTATTTATCTACCAGTGTTTTCTAACATGTAACTATGGTCATGTTTGGTCTCATCTAACAGCTTATAAACTGAACTGATTGATAGTGTACTTAATAGAGATATTAAAGTATCCTAAAGTACAATCTACTTAATGCTTAAACATGTATTGAGGAGAATATGTTAATGTACTTCTCCCCCTCTTGATCACCGCCCATTTGCCATATCTTTTGCTCAACTTTCAGTGGGTTTGGGGTGTTGGTATTCCACTCATGAATAGCAGGGCTTTGCTCAGGGTAAAAGAAGGAAAGGTAACTTGATCCGGGAGAAAGGCTTTAACCCTGCGACTCTTTTATAACCTCATACTCAGAGAAAGGCTTTTACGGCCTTCTGCACAGCAGTGTGTTATTTGTTACAACTAAGTTTGCTATACAGTATCTTGTTCCTTTCTACTTTCTGTATATTTAAACATGTAACTTAATAAATAACTTTTCCTGTGTTAAAGGTTTTGAAAATCTTTTAACACTGATTATGTTGAAAACAAAATTATTGTAACTTTCCTATTTTTTTCCTACTTTGTGTTTTCCTATCAGTTCTAAGAAAGACTTTTACCTTTAAAAAATAACAACATTAATGGAGTCAGATTAATTCAGTTTTAGTCAGATAAACATTTATCATTAGAGGTCCAATTTTGATGCTAAATCCACTATATTTTATAGTTGTTATATAGTCTTTCATGCGATTACATCAGAACTAATTAAATCATAGAAAAATTAAGAGTAATCCCTTTAGGTTTTCAAGGGAAAGGTAATTCAATTACAGTATTTAGTTAATTAGTAATGCATTACACCCAACACTGGTGATACTATCACAGTTGTATGACTGTATTATTCTAAAATGATTAACTAGCAGTGTCTAAACGTAAGACAAGTCCGTTTTCATCTCGAATAGACTGATTCGGTTTCCTGAATGAATAAGCTACTGGAAACAGAAAGCAAGAACGACCCAAGTTCTTACGATTTGCGCGACCAATCAGAGCGTCGCAAGATGTTTGAGTGACGTGAGCCGCAGCCTATCAGAGACGGGCAGTGACTAATCATGCTTTGTGTTGTAAGCAAGTGTCTGTCTCAGAATCGAATAATTCACTCAGGCTGCCGCTTCAGGTTAGTGCATGTTTGATTTCCTCGCTTGAATTTCGTTACTTGACTCGCTGGGAAAGGAATATTGAACGTTGGTTTTGTCGGTCTTCATGTCAATATTGTGATTTTGTTTTTTATTCCCAGCGCAGAATGAAGACCTTAGTAGTGTTCGACTTTGACCACACTATAGTGGATGACAACAGCGACACATGGGTGATCCGCTCCACTCCCGACCAGACGTTACCGGCCTGGCTGGAGAAGTCTTACGAGAGAGGCCGCTGGACCGAGTATATGGGTCGAGTCTTGACCTACATCGGAGACCAGTCCGTCAGCCCGGACCACATGCGCGCGGTCATGGAGAGCATCCCGTTCACCGAGGGCATGATGGAGCTCCTGACCTTCATATCTGAGAATAAGAACGACATTGATTGTATTATAATCTCCGATTCTAATACTGTCTTCATAGACTGGGTTTTGCATGCATCAGGGTTGAAGTCGGCTATAGATGACGTTTTTACTAACCCCGCAAACATAGATGCACGCGGGTATATGAGTTTGCGCTGCTTTCACGCGCATGACTGTACGCAATGTCCTGTAAACCTGTGCAAGAGGAGGGTGCTGCATGATTTCAGAGAGAATCAAGCTAAAGCTGATGTGCATTATGAAAGGATTTGCTATATAGGAGATGGAGGAAATGACTTTTGCCCCATTAAAGAATTGAGAGAAGGGGATATTGCAATGCCTAGGAAAGGATTCACACTAGAGAAACTGTTGTGCAAAGCCATTTCAGAGGCTCCAGAAACATTCAGAGCGAAAGTCATACCCTGGACTAGTGGCAATGAAATCCTCCAGGAATTGCGAGCTCTAATTGAGTAAAGCAGTATTATAGAAGATATTAACACAAAATATACTTACTGAACCAATAGAATATCAAGATGTTTATTCTGCAGTAAATGCAGATCATTTACGCACACACACACACACACACACACACACAAAAATCCCCTAATTTACTTGATAAATTAATTTGGGCATGGTGTAATATTTGTCATAATTGAGTTTATGTTTCGGTGTACATTTAAATTTTTTTATTTTACATGTTAATTTACTTTTAAGTGTTTATGACAGTCCAATTTGCCTTGGAGATTTAAATCATGAAATACGCTCACTGTTAGGAATTAACAGATATTTAACAGTCTGAGGTGCTTAACATTTAATCCATTGAGGTTTGCTGTAGAGCATTACAATGAACAAATATAAATGTTTTAACACGCTGGCTGAGTATTTATTTGCACGATAGGAATTTCCCTTTAATATCACTATCTATTAATACTATACCAATGAATGCCATGATTGTATATGTTGTATTAATGAATGCAGCCTGGCTGTGACGAAAGCCTTTAACATTGCAGTTTGGTGCTACTGTAAAATGAAAATAGTATAATATTTCAATGCAGAAGATATAATACGAACCAGATTATTATTATTCAAAGCCCTAATCTTCTTTATAGAACCATATTCTATATATAGACATATATTCTGTGATCCCAAAAGTCTGAGACCACTAACAAAACTGGAATTTCTGTTAATATTAAAACTATTTCCATAAGCTATAGACAAAACTTTTAATTTTTAAAATCTGTAAATAAATTTTACAGCACAACTTATTTTTATTATTATTATTGAATTGCTTAAAGTATTTATTTCCAGATTTTCCGTTTGGTCTCAAACTTTTGGACTAATGTATATCAGTATTGTATCTCATGCTGATATCATGTAAGGTGTCGGACTTTCTGCTCTTGACTTAGATCAATAGTGCTGTGAATGTTTCTTCTTGAAAGCCTGAATTTTAGATCTGCATTGGAAATGCACCCTGATTCAGTGTTGTATTTAAAGCAAACAAGAGATGAATGGAGAACATGGACTTTAGTATTGGTTTATATGACCAGAGAAGTTCACAGAACAAATTCATTTATATGACTCAATCATTTCCATATTCACACAAGACCTTGTTCCTGTTAATATTTACAACAAATCTTATGTCCGTTGTATTTGTGACACACAGGTTATGCACATGTTTAGTCTCCTATTAAAAAATAATAAAATAAGTTATGGCCTGTCTTTTATTTCTTTGAATAATTGCCTCTCTCAGATTGGAGGTAGAAACAGCAGCTGAAGAATTTGTGGAAAATTACCACACAAACCTTTTAAGTTAAGAAAACCATTAGTTATAATTATAGACTATTTGATACGTTTTCTTGTGGCTTTTGTAAAAGTCCAACAATGTCACCAATTAAAACAATAAACCCAATATTTTCTAACTGAAATGAAACACTTCAATGAGAGAAAGGAAAAAAACACCTGATATATTTATTAATAAATTCCCAGTGTTTGACTTGAATTGTAGTGCGTATATGGACATTGCAGAAATGGTAATGCACATTCAAATTTAATAAATTATATAAAAAGACTAGCTCGATATTTGTGTGTAAAACTCAATTTCCCAGGATTCTCCCCCATTCTCTGCGTGACATCATAACAGAGCGACGCCATACTTGATTCACGTTTGGATATCGTTTAGTGTGGCGTTTCGTTGAGTTCAGGCTGTTCAGAACGCAAGTAAAGTGAGTATAGTGTTTTTCGACGTTGCTTGTTTTTCTGATATTTACAGTGTCGTGATGTTTCAAACAGAAAGACAGAAGAACAGCAATAACCGATTGAGCGCGCGACGTTTGTTCAGTGTCATTCTGTGACATGTGGCGCGTGGCGTACACGCTTTATAAGCTGTTATAAGCGCTGTTGAATGAATTTATATTTATACATTATTCATTTTTGTACTGTTGAACACTGGGTTTATAAACTCAAAGTAAACATTTCTGCTCAAATTAACTGCATGCAGGAGTTCTGTACTCACACGTGGTTTGAGAGTGTGCATTTTTTTTTTTTTAATGAAAATATAATTTGTGATGTTACTTTTTAGCAGAAAATGCAAAATAGAAACAGTGTAATTGTAGACTTTTAAATGTGTCATTGTTGTTTATCATCCTAGCAGAGATGGCAGACAATCAGGAAATGTCTCCTCTGGAGAAGAAGGTGGCAGACCAGATTGAGGTGAGATTAGCATCAGTATTTGACTTTTCCAAGCCTTCATTCATTCCAGTGACATGAATGCCAGTGTTTCTGTGTGTTTAGTACTATTTTGGTGACCACAATCTCCCCCGAGACAAGTTTCTGAAGGAGCAGATGCAGTTAGATGATGGCTGGGTCACTCTGGAGACTATGCTGAAATTTAATAGGTAATTGCAAGAGAAATGCATCATGCTTCTGAATAAAAAGGAATTGTAAATCTGCAAAGTTGAAAATGAAAATTCTGTCATCATTCTATCAACATGCCAGACCTGTTTTTTGTGAATTGATTTTTTTTAATAATGTGCATGCTTCTCAAATCACTTCATATGGGCAGTAAAGTTCCTAAAATGACCCTAAACTTCATCATACACAATATATGAACTATGTATTGTCTTATCGAGCCTTGAGGTAGTTTTGTGTGAGGAACTGAGTGAAATTTAGCTCACATTGTGAGCATTCAAATTTGCATGTTGCCCCTTTGAATGTGCTGTGCTAGACATTTTTGAAGGAGAATTGACCCTTCGCAAAACCCGCCCCCTGCTGCTATACCCTACAACCCATGTTCTCCCACAGTGAAAAATACATTGCGAAGCAAAGAGGACACTGAGAACGTATGAAACCGTTTCATATTTAAAATATTGTAATTTTTAAAGCAGTTTAAACTCTAAATACGGTATAGTGGCTCCTTAATGTGTCGTGACAGATCCTTCAATCCTTCATACTAGTTCATTTATAGCATCAAATAAACATGAATGGACATCAGAAGGAATGTTGTTTTAACTGCGGAAAGATGCGAGTACACACAATATTTCAAGTGAATCTACTATAGGCTTGCTCCCTGACTGCTTTGTCGGATAAGATGACGGATTCGGTGTTATGATTGGTTAGATCGCCTGCCAATCAAACTGTTCAGAAGGGTCAATTACATTTGAGTGCTGCAATGACAAGTTTACTGTCAATATAAGAGCTTCAATTTTGGTTTGTTTTCCACACAAAGTTCTACTGCTTCAGAGAGCTAGTATAGTTCATATATTGTAAAAATTGCTTTCATAAAAAAAGATTCTTAAATTCTCATGTAGTGTTAAAACATTATGCCAGTCCTCATAACTTTGTTGATGTTGTGTTTGTGTACCATTTTGTATTTTACCCCACAGACTAAAGAGTCTCACGACAGAAGCATCATTCATTGTTGAGGCGCTACAGAAATCTAAAACGAGTCTGCTGGAGATCAGCGAAGACAAAACCAAAATAAGGCGAAGCCCGGACAAACCTCTTCCAGAGAACAATGAGGAATACAGGGACGCGCTCAAACACAAATCCATCTACATGGTGAGCGAATGGGAACAATGACATTAAGTCTTCTTTATGCCTGCCTGTGTTAACCTTGCTCTAAAAATAAACCGCTTATAATAATATTTGAACGTGTAGTAATGTCTGTAAAACTGGGACATGTTGTCTTGTCTTGTTTTTGAATGGTAATGTTTAAATTCAACAGAAAGGTTTTCCTCTTGAAACTTCGCTCGATGAGGTGAAAGAGTGGCTTGCTGATAAAGGCACAGTCGAGAACATCTATATGAGGAAAGGACCCCAGAAGACTTTCAAAGTAAGGGTTTTAAGAAATTGTAAGTTCTCTTATAGTCTTTTCTACGCTATTATGAACAATATCTGAGTGGTTATTATGGTTTCTCAGTTGAGGAAACATGTAGGGCAAGACTTGATTTTGTCTTTGGAGAATTGATTGGATGGTTGTGGTTTGCTATTGGTTGATCTCATGTGAGTGACAGGTTGCCCCGCCCTCGTGCCAGAAAACGTCATCAGAGATGTCGCTGCAAGAGGGAGTGGAAGTTATTTTGATTAAAGGTTGAGGCATATGAATAAAAAAAACAGATTAATAATAAATACCGCAGTATTCCTTAAAAAACAATTGATTTTCATTTCATGCTAACTTTAAAGGGACAAAATAAACTGTCTAGGAAACCATTTTGACAAGTAAAATGTTGTTTTTGTAATATTTATATACTATTGTAGTATTTATTAAATAAATGAGCTTTTTATAAAAAAAATTCTGTTGAAATTTTCTGTTGTTTTGTGCTTTTTTTTAATCATACCGTGTCTACACTGGATGCGACAAATAAACCGTTGTAAATCAATTTGTTCTTCATGTCAGGAGTGGCATGAGTTTTTGAAGTACATCAGAAATAGAACGCGAATTTGCGTACATGCCTCGCTCGCCCCAGTGAAATGTTGTAAAAGTGACGCAGAGATGCCGTTTTTATTACTCAACTGGCTAGAGGGCCAAAAGAATCATTGTGTATTGATAGATACTTTAACTGTTAATTTTAAAATTATTTGATGGACATGAACTATCAATGAACTCTTGTATTTTTAACTAATGTTGACAAAGATTAATAAACACTGTAACAAATGTATTGCTTATTGTTAATGTGTTAACTAATCAACCAGACCTAACATTGTAAAATGTAACCTTTTTATATATATATATATATATATATATATATATATATATACTGTATATATTTCTATTTGGGTTTAAATTATTATTTCATTACCCAAACATATTAGTTAATTTCCCTGGCAACATCTAGTTTTAATGAACATAATTTTAATAGTTTTAGTAAGCAACACTGGGACAGATTGAATTGTGCTGTCTACCTCATCAAAACCAAGCACTATACTGTTGTTTTCGTCTGCAGGGATCAATCTTTGCTGTTCTAGAATCTGAAGATGCTGCCAAGGCATTTGTCGAACGTGCCGATGTCAAGGACTACAAAGGGAATGAGATGATCGTCATGATGAAGTAAGTGATTTTGCAGTTTAGTTCCTCATTTAGCATTGAATGCTTACCTAGTAACTGAATGGTGTGGAGAATATACTGGTGGAAGAATTGTTAACCTTTGACCTCTGTCTGTAGAGAGGCATACTTTTCTAAAAAGATAGCAGAGAGGAAGCAAAATCGTGTGGAAGCAAAAGCTAAAGCAAAAAGGTAATTCACAACACTATTTTCTTCAAAAAAATGAGATGACATAAAATATTATAATTGGTAAACCTGTGCATTTCAGTGAAAAGGAGGACCAGCAGAAACAAGCTGAAGAAGAAGAGCTGGTGAGTTTCAAACACAAATAAAAAAAAGTTCTCAGATGTGTTTGTGTTAGGGGCCGTTCACATATCGCGCCAAAAAAGCGTGGAAAGCGCGGCCGCGTCGCTTCCTCCTCCTTTTGTAAGCAGTCGGGAGCTCAATCTTCTGCCGCGTCTGATGTTGCTATGCAACCTTGAACAGCTTTCTCCACGACTACGCGGAAGTTTCAATGGGTTTCCATCACCGAAAAGCCCTTGCAGTTGCTCTAGTACAAGATTTAATTATGGAGAAGAAACTCCCGCAGTGTTTGGGTGCAACACGGAGAATTTCACAAACTTATCCAAGAGCTCCGTCTGGACGATGAGAGATTCAAAGTCTATTTCAGAGTTGACAAGGACCAGTTTGATCATCTTTTAAGAAAAATTGGCCCAAGCATCACCAAACAGCTTCAGCCGTGAAACCATCTCTCCTGCACAACAACTCTGCGTTCATCTGAGGTGATTAGGCTACCGTTAAGGTAAAGGAAAGGCTTGATTGGATGGTTCTTGTCACATGACCTGCGGTGCGCTTGCGGCATTCTGAAAAGTTGAAATATTTTCATCTCGCCGCGGCACAGGCGCGCCTGGAAAAAACGAGCAACCACGTCGCTTCCATTTTGCTTACCGCGCACCTACATGGGAAATAATGAACATGCGCACGCAAAAGACGCGAAATGTGAACGGCCCCTTAAAGGGGGTCCTATTATGCTTTTTTACTAGTCAAGTCACCTTTATTTAGCGCTTTATACTATACAGATTGTTTCAAAGCAGCTTTACATTGACAAACAGGAAACTAACGATTCGATGATGCAAACAATTCACTTCCGCTATAAACGACTCTTAAAACACAATAGTAAACGGTCATTGTTCAGTTGAAATCACTTCAATGTTGTTCGTCTGGTTCAGTGACTTCAAAGAACATCTGTAGAAAACAGTGATGTCATCATGCAACTCAGTTCAGTACTCATCCAATAGTGCCAATGCAGTCAAATCAGTAATATTGCGGAATATTAAGTGTCCCCAACTTAGCAAGCCAGAGGCGACTATGGCAAGGAACCCAAACTCCACCAGGTGACCGAATGGAGAAAAAAAAAAAACCTTGTGAGGAACCAGGGTCAGACGGGGGGGCCAGTTCTCCTCTGGCCAACGAATGAACACGGTGTGATTATAATTCAGGCTGCATCACAATTCAGATTGCGGATCGGTAGCATTCAAAATATTTCATGTAGTTCCTTCTGCTTGAAGATCGGATTCATCACGCTGGTATAGAGACGAAGCTGGACATAGGGGTCTGTGCAGAGGACTTGTCTGGTTCTTGTGGTCTTTGCTGACGATCTGTGCCGATGACTGTCGTGTCCGTGAGGGCTTCACAGGGGATTGTTCTAGTAGACAAGGTCTCTACTGACATTCAGGGCTGTGATGACGTGGTGTCTAGGTGCAGGTCCGCCATCTGGATATGGTCTGTAATCGACTAATTCTCTAGGATCAAGTTGTTGTTTTTTTAATGTAAGGTTTAATAACTGCCAGCTTAAAAGTTTTTGGTACATATCCCAATGATGAATTAATATTAAGAAAGAGGATCTGTGACTTCTGGAATCTCTTTCAGTCGCTTAGTCAGTATAGGGTTGATTTTGAAGAATTATCAAGTTTAAGAATTCCCCTCCTATAGCAAAGAATGAATGGAATTTTCTACTTTCTTTACTGTGTAATGTTGCTGTTTGAGCATGGAAAAGGTCTAATCACAAAGTTATTCTCTATATCACTGCGCACTGTTCCTGAACTCCCTGAAACACCTCCATTTTAGCCCTGAGTTTTCTTCCAGGATCAAACACGTCACAGTTTTCCTCTTTTAAATCATTCCTGCCCAAGGCATATGCAAAATAAACCGGCGAGGCCTGGTTGAGTGAGTTAGTAGAGTGTTTAAACTGTGCTGTGGCATTTCCAAAACACGCTAAAAGCACAACACACTGATCCTTTACCTCATAGAGACCAGAACTAACCAGAGCGTTACTGACAGACTGGGAAGAGAGGAGCTGCAACAATGTCAAATATGGGGAAAAATGTGTTTTTAAACATTCAAGCATGAAAACCTATTCTAGTAGACCCCCCCCAAAAAAAAAATCAAGACTTTGAAAAGGGGCATAATAGGTCCCCTTTAGTAATATCACACTTCGGTTTACCCAGAAATCCCTGAATGATCAGAGAGGCTGTCTTCTGAAGTTCTCCGGTGAATTGGGTCAGACCTCGAGAGAGGATTTCCACGAGGTCTTCTCCAATCATGCTCCGATCAAATGGATCGATTTCACCAGAGGAGCAAAAGAGGTGAGAACAGAGAATGCTTCACAAATTACTTTGATAATAATGTCATACAAATAAAATAATCATTTGATTTATACCTTTTCTAAAAATAACTCATGTAAAAGCTTTTGATTTTTACTTTCAGAGATGTCTTCTTCCATTCATTTTTGATATCCTTCTCAGGGCACCATCCTGTTTCACTCAAACGCCCAGGAGGCCCTTCAGAAAGTCCGCGAGGCTCAGGGAGGGGAGGATCCGAAGGTTAAAGAACATGTTGTTCAGTGGGAGGTACTTGAGGGAGACACAGAGATGGAGATGCTGAAGAAAATCATCGAGGATCAGCAGGAGTCCATTAACAGACGCAAAGGAGGCAGAGGTAATTTACAGGACACAGACGCGTGCAGGTGTTTGAACCCGTGTAATCTCACTTTTTAAAACATTTGCACGTGTTCCGTGCCGCATCCTATAATTGCAGGAGGTCACAGGGGTCGTGGAAGAGGCAGGGGAGGCCGCAGAGACAGAGGAGGAAGAGAACAGACCCAATTCAAGGGAAAGAAGACCAGGTTTGAAAGTGATGACGAGGGAGATGAAGGTAAAAGGAACATTCTCCTATCACATACATGGGTGTTTTATTTTTAATTATATAAAATAAAGTAATGCTATAGTAATATAATAATATGTAATATGAAAACAGTATGTTCCCCTTCAACAGAACCCGCCAATACAAAGAAGAGACCTCTTGATTCTAATGGACAAGATAATGGAGCACCGGTTTCCAAACAAGCAAAAAGCGAGAATGGTTCTTAAGGGCAAAGAGCCGTGGCCTTACTTTTGTACTATAGATGTTCCCTAAAATCAAAAGACCTGGAAAATGCATTCTGAGACTACTTCATGTGTCAAAGGCTAAAAGCTGCACAAAAGCTTTACTCCACACTTTAACCCTAAACTCATCATAAAAAAGGCATCAAACATCAAATTCTTAAGCAATTCTTTTTTTTTTTTTTTTGAACAAACATACTGGATGCCTGGATGCTGTTTATTTATTTGCCATATACACACACTTATGATTTAAGATCTCATCTGCAGCCTTATAAATGTGTTGTTTTCAAACTCTTATCCAGCATAAACAGTTTGCTGGTAGCGCTTGTATAGCTACTTGCATCTTAATGCGTTCTTTCATTCCTAGAGTGGTGACAGTCTGCTTAGTCTGCAGCGATTGGTTTCAGCTTTATCAAGGAGCGGATTATTGCTTCTAACAGCATTTGTATGCAATACTGTATTATTGTAGAAATGTTTGAGGCCCACAAGTGAACTTGTTAGGGTTTTGGAAATGTCAGAATTTTTAGTCTTAAGCCAGTGTTTTTTTTTTTTTTCCCCATTAATGAAAAACTATTTTCCACCTGCTAGAATATTCCACTGGTTTTTTGTCACTTGTACAAACATAACAAGATAAGTGTGTGGTATCCTTTTTTTCTTTTTATGTTGCTGTAAAGTTGCTTCAAGTGGTTACAGAGTCATGTAGGTCTGGAGATTTTTCATTAAGAGTACTTAATTTTGACTGAAGATTTTTTTAAATCACCTTTTCGTTATCACAGCAACAGAAACATGTCTATTAAAGTCGTTCTTTTAGATGCCATGCTTCATAATTACCCCTTCAGGGATTTAACAAGCGCTCGTTGTTTTGTTTTTTACTGTATCATGTGTTGAGATGAATATTACACACATTTAGAATTTCAATAAAGATCTTGAAAACCAAAATAGTAATTTTATGGTTTTACCTTTGGTCATTATTAATGTAGTAGTTAGTAGGGCTGGGTTAGAAATAATGATTTTTTTTTTTCTTTTAGTTTATGCCGTTTTCAGTTAGATGAACAAGATTTTGTAGCGTGCCTCCCAACGAATAAATCATAACAAGCTTCATACTTTGACAGCTTTTCAAAGAAACAAAAACATTTTATTACGAAATTCGAACAATAAATACCGTTTTGGCACTCTTTTATGTGATTTGACCGATCACTGTAGTCTCGGTTTATTCCAATAAGGTAAACCGATAATTTCTTCACATTTACTACTAGTTACAGCACGGAATAAACCTGAATAAACTTTAAAAAGGTATGTCGAAAGATGCAGTACGTCTTATTGAAATCCTTATGTAATCGCTCAATCAGTGTTTAACTGCGGGAAGATGTCAATAAAACAGCTTGTAAACATTGTCACATGTTACATTTACCTCAGAAAATTCATTCAATGTCTGGATAGTTAGCTAGGGGGGAGAAGACCTAAAGTGGAGCATTCTGCTATATGTAACATATTCATTGTATTGTTACTTAATCTGTTTTTCAGTATTTAATGTTGGGTGTTTATAGCAAATACTTATATCTATCAAACATGCACCTTAATTCAATTAATGTAATTTTTGTTACAGCTGCCATTTAAATGTTTTTTAAAGAAAAAACTAGAAACACAATTGTCATTAGAAAGTTGTATAATTTAAATATATACCATAGCCTATACAAAGCATTTCATTTGAACCTTTTTACTAATGTACCACCTTATATAGCCTAGTTTAAAGCATTACTTGTTTTTTTTTTTCATGTACTGTACTTGATAGGCCTATGCATCTCAAGTAATCAATTTAGGACTTTAATCAAACAGCTTGTGAATCAAAATCGAATTGTGAAATTTGTCAATATCCAATTTTTGTAGCTAGTCATGGCTCGAAAACAGGTGTTATTAACTGCATGCAAAATTTATTTTAAAATGGATCTTGTAACAACTGACCATCTGCCAGCCTGATGAGAACAGTATTTTGCACTGTATCTCCACAGACTGAATCTATATGGTAATCTTTCATAACATTACAGACTTGATACGAACTAAATTCTAATACATTGATGTTTTGAAAATGACACCTGCTTTTGCATTTCAGCATTGTTTCAGCAACTCTTAATGAAACTATGACATATAGTCAAAGCAAAAACACTGATTTTAAAACAATGCTAACCTACTCTAATTATGACCTCCATTAGATTTGTCTTAAAGTTTTGAAGAGAGTAAGTGTAAAGCTCAATGTCTTTTAGAGGTTAGTTTTCCATCTAAATTATTATTGTGATACCAGCAGGCAACCAGCAGGGGGCGTGATGACTCCAGTTTAGTGTCCAGCGCTGCAGTTTTTGCATGCTAAATTCAAGTTTTGCTTTGCTTAGAGGTGGCTGTGCCCTTTAACGTAAGAATGCCAATTCTACTGTCTGTGTTCTCCCTTTGGTGCAATGCTGTCACTGTTGAGAAGCAAACCAAATTTCCAGTAAATTGGTGTTGATCCTCAGCTTACTGCATCAGCGCATTGCAGTTTCTTGATCTGATCCACAATGGTATGTGAGACTCATTTGTTGAGCTTTCTGTTTGAACAACCTAATACTGATTTGTTCACATTATAAAAATAGATGTTCATTCCAATGTGAAAACCTATTGTCTAAAGTCAAGAATGTCATAGGCTTAGGCCATTAAGATCAGATCCCCACAGATAATTTATTATAGCTTCAAATTTGCCCCTCGTTTGGGTGTGCGCAAAAACACGTTTTTTGTGTGTCCCTTTAAATGCAAATGACCTGGCCAGCTTTCCCAAAGAGGGCGGAGCTTTAACAGCGAATGCTTAGGTTACTGAACAACAACAATGCTGGAGAATCTCACCCAGCCAAAACGACAATTGTCAGAAACGGTGTAACATTGTTCAAACCGGAGTTGGACACTGATGGAGAGACCCAGTGAGGGGTCGTTCACATATCTCGCCGAAAAAAGCGTGGAAAGCGCGGCCGCTTCGCTTCCTCCTTCTTTTGCAAGCGTTCGGGAGCTCGCGCTTCTGTAGCGTCTGTCGTTGCTATGCAACCTTGAACAGCTTTCTCAACGGCTATGCGAAAGTTTCAATAGATTTCCGTTACCGAAAAGCCCTTGCAGAAGCTCTAGTACAAGATTTAATTATGGAGAAGAAAAAAACAAACTCCCAGTGTTTGGGTGCAACAATTTCTCAAACTTATCCAAGAGCTCCGTCTGGACGATGAGAGATTCAAAGTCTATTTCAGAGTTGACAAGGACCAGTTTGATAATCTTTTAAGAAAAATTGGCCCAAGCATCACCAAACAGAGCTTCTGCCGTGAAACCATCTCTCCTGCACAACAACTCTACGTTCATCTGAGGTGATTAGGCTACCGTTAAGGTAAAGGAAAGGCTTGATTGGATGGTTCTTGTCACATGACCTGCGGTGCGTTTGAGGCATTCTGAATAGTTTATCTGCTGTCATCTCGCCGCGGCACAGGCGCGCCTGGAAAAAACGACCGTGTCGCTTCCATTTTGCGCTAGCTTACATGCGCGCGCAAAAGACGCCATATGTGAACGGCCCCTAAAACGTTAAAACTTTTAGAACTAAACTGGACGTTTCTGAATGAAGTTGCTTCAACTCATAAGCTGTGTCTGAAACCGCTCCCTATCCACTATATAGTGCACTATATCGGGTGTCGGCCATTTTGTAGTGCTGTCCGAATTCTGAGTGAACGACTTCATTTCCTACATTCGCTCACTACTTTTACCCACAATGCTCTCTGATTTTGAGCGTACATTCGATGTACACTCGTTAAAGCGCCGTTACCCAAAATCCAACGCGATAAGACGATCGAGCGCGAAAGAAAAATAAATATGGCGGACGGCAATACGGGAGGCGGCAACTTCTACAAATGTAAGTGTAATTTTTTATTAATTAGAACATCTTTGTAAAGATATTTTGAAGCGAAATGATACAGGTTTATATCATAATATATATACTTATTATCATATGATAATTTGGTCGATTTTTCTCACATGTTAGTGAACTGTTGTACATTGTATACTGTTGTTTATATTGTATTATTTACTATTATATTTTTTATAAACAAATGTGAGAGCGTAGTGTTTTTGTTCTGTTATTTTAAAATATAAATTTACTAAAAATAGCATGACACAGGTTTTTTTTATTCTCTCTTTATTCTCAATAAACATGACAAATAAACAGTAATATACAATTCATTAAGCTAAACAGGACATGTTACAGACAGGTATAGGAAATGTTCATGACGAAATTGTCTGCGCTGTCTGGCGCGCGCTATTAACGTCAGCGTCCGAATTCGCTCACTCGTTTTCGTTCACTCTTTGCTGATATAGTGCGCTCAACTGCCATGCACTATATAGGGGTTAGTGAACGAGTGGGCGGATTCGGACACAGCTATAGACTAGCTTGTGCTGTCATGTTAATCTTTTGTGCACATCCAGCGTTGTCTGATGTAAAATGATGGCATGGCAACAACATTCTACTACAACAACTCTTCCTCTTCTTTAAAGCAGCCAAACGTGGCCTAAAAAGTGTTCTCTGCTCTGTGCAGCCAACAACAGAACAGCTAGCAAGCTATGCCCAAACGTTTGCCATGGTGTTAAACTGATACGCTTGCAAAAACAAAATGGCGGCGCCTTGGGTGGAAACGTGCAGATTAAGGGGCGGTAACATTATTAAAAGATCCCCTTCCTACATCACAAGGGGAGCAGACCCTGAGCCACTCATTTTTTCACATGTATGCACTTGGTTACTTGGTTGTCCTTCTCACGTTTTCTGGGTTCGTAGATGCACCGGGGACCCAATTAAAGGAATTAAAAACTGAAAAAGTCAGATTTTCATGTTAAATCCCCTTTAAGAAAATCTGATTGTTATTCTGATTTCTCCTAAGATACTTGATTATTTTCTGATGTTTTTCCCCTGAAATGTCCTTGAAGTTTTAAACTATATTTTCTTTTCTTTTTTTCCCATTTTTGATGTCATTTGACATTGAGCAGCTCACAGTATTGATATGGCACACGTGCACACAGGTCTTCATGCATCAGCGCGGTCTGTTGTCAGCCTTGTTTTGCATGCACACTCAGTCGTCCGCATGTCAATGAGTGTCCCTGGTGTCTTTCAATGTCTGCAGCCCCTGAAAGTCAAACATTTGACTGTGACACCAAAACCGCTGATGTTCAGTCCACATAAAGCACGTCCTGTGAAATGAATGCGAATGGGTTTATGATCTTTTACAGAGATACCGCATGACATGAGTCGTTTGTTAACAAATTGGTTGTTGGTTGTCATTTAGCAGACAATCCAATATCTACAATACATCAATTGGAATTTCACAGCACTTGTTGAAAGTCAAGTAGATATCTGCTTCAAGCTATTATCATGTATTATACAGCAGTGACCAAAAGTGATTGAATGAATCTTTTTACTCTTAAAAATGATAATATGAAAAAAAAAAAATGAAAATATTAAAATTTGAAAAATTAAATTATCAGAGTTTTGAACAAAAAACAAAATATATAAAAAATAAAAAAACAAAAAAAAAAGAAAAAAATTAAAAGTGCAAAATGAAAAAACTTTAAAAAAAAAAATAAACAAAAAAGAGAAAAAAAAACTAACAACAATTTATAAAAAATGAAACAATTGAGAAAAGAAAAACATCAATAATATAACAACAAAGAAGATAAAAATTTAAATATAAAAAAATATATAAAATACAATAATAATATTTGAAAAATGAATAAAAAAATGGCAAGAAACAAGAATTTAAAAAATTAAACCAAAAAATATAAAAGAAAAAAAATAGGACCAACATAATAAACAAAATTTTTTATTACTTTCTAATATAACCAAAACAAAACTGTTTTAAATTATTAAAATCATATTTTAAACAAAAATTTGACATTTGTCCCCATGTCCACCTTTTTTTCCCTTTTTTATTTACTGAATTTTAAATTTTGTACCTAATTCACCTTATTTCTTTGTTTATTTCTTAAATTACAAAACAGTTATGTTATTATCTCTTTCATTAAACTTTTTTTTGAATTGCAGTTTGAGCCACTAATCTTTTACATTATTATTTGAAATTTAAAAACATAGATATTTGTATTTCTAATACAAATTTTAGTAACATTTTTTAACATCTTAATTGTTTTAGTTTCAAATATAAATTATTTTTTTTTGTCTATCTATAAAAAGTACATTTATCCAATATTTTTTTAATAATAATATTTTTTAAAAGTTGAAATTTTTCAATTTTAAAAAATATTGATTGCTTATAGTAAATTAATCACTTTTAAAAAATATTGCATACACTCTTTTGCAAACATACTAATTTTTCTGCAAAAATATTCTGTTCTTTAAATATACCAACTAATTATTCACAATACAAAATAAATCATGTAAACAATTACATCATATAATAAATAACATTATACTTTACAGTAATGATATCAAATTTAATGTTTTACAATTTATTCTCAATTAGTTTTCATAGAAAAGGACAATTTCTTTCCATAAAAACTAATCTTTTTTCTAAATTATTTTTTCAAAATTAATTTAAACCACTTCACATTAAAAGACTTTTTAAATCTTTTTAAGAGACCCTTTACTTTTAAATAAATTCAAATTTATATAAAAAGAAAATTTATTTCTTCAACTCTTTACTTTTATAAATTTCATTATGTTATCACAAAAATAAATTTTGTTTATATAGCAAAATGACAATTTTATACAAATATAAACAGATTCCATCCTTATCAAAATATTCCAAATATATCTGCAAAAATATTTTTTTCCTCCAAAAAAATGTTTTTTTCCCTTGTATTGAAAATTTTAATTGTCATAAATAAAAATATAGTTACAACCAACATTCATACTTATTTCCCCCTGATTTTTCCAATATCCATTTTTTCCTATCAATTTATGATCTAAAATATTTTCCAAAATTCAAAGCATTATCTGTTTTTTTCTATTAAATAAAAAATTCTTCATAAATTTTATAATTTTTAAGATATCAGTCCTATTGTATCAAGAAATAGAAATACTTTCATCAATACTAGTAACCACTATCACCAAGATTCAGATATTCAATATTTTGATAGATATATCTGATCCCATATTTTAGTATTCTTAATTTAAGAATCCCAAAATTATAAAGGATTATAATTTATTGATTTTAATAAATTATTAGAAAAAGAATTTAAAGTTTTATTTGGAGAATATCTGATATAGAATTTTAAAAAGAGTCTGATTGGAAAAATTTATCTATATTATTTAAAAAACCCAATTTCATATATAAATATTTAAAAAATATGAGAGAGGAAAATTATCTAAATATTACTTATATCAAATAATATTTAAAGTTAAAAGATTTAATATTCAGTCTATAGTAAATTTTAATTAAATCATTACAATTATCTTTCTCACAAAAATTGTTATCACATACTATTTTTTTCTTTAAGTAAATGGATTTAAAAATCCATTTTTCGTTTTTTTTATCAAAAATTTTTGACAAATTATACATTAATTAATTGAATTAGCCTAATCAGCCAAAAATGGGCCTACGTTCAGCCACGACCATTCAGATGTCTTTAATAAATTTTACCATTTTTTTTTTATTTTTACCATAAATTTGAATTAAATTTTTTTTTAATTTTATTTTTTTAATTTTTTATTATAATTTTTTTTTTTTTTATATATATTTTTTTTATTTTTTTTTAATACGTTTATTTTATATTTTTTTTTTAGTTTTTATATTTTTTTTTCTTATCAGTTTTTTATAATTCTTTATTTTTTATATTAATCTATTTTTTTTTCTAACCGTTATTCAATTCCCCCTTCTAACCCATTCTTATTTGTTCTTTTATAAATGTTTTTCATTTTTTTAGTCAATTGTTTATTTTTAAGATTCTTAAAGTCAATTGTCTGGATTAGAAATTTATAAATTACAAAAGTCAAAATTGGCAAATTTCTAAAACAATGCTGCTTTAACTCACAATAACTTCTTCCTATTTAAAGCTTTTCAACACTTCTTCTCACTATCATTTTTTTTTTATATCTAGGTGTAAATTGTCTATTGTATCTCTGTTTATATGTTTGCTGTTATTTCTAAGTTATCTTGTAAATATTCTGGTTATTTATATAATATTAACACATATACTATTGCTTTAAATGTAACTTTTTAACTCTCTATTGTTATTAATTGATATTGTATACCACTTTCTAAATTTCTATGTTGATTTGTAAAATGGGTACTGTTTTAACACTCTACATGGCATATATATCTGCACGGTTTGGGTACTCTATTTAACTCTATTATTTAGCATGATTTCCATTAAATTAATAAATCTTCTATATAAATTTTCAATACCAGAAAAACAAATTATCTCAAATAAAAAACTTTCAAACTTTCTTCTTGGGTTTCAAAAAAACAGCCTCAACGCTCTCTTTAAAAAAACTTCAACCTAACTTATACATTTTACTATCACAACATTCCAAACAAACCCTCAATTTACCCATACTTATTTACATCATATAAATGTTTTAAATCATACATATAACAATCCTATACTTTATCCACAATTATCCCACCCACATCATTTAACCACTAACTGTAAAATGTTCAAAATCCCCTTCTATATTATAAATTCACAAATTATTCAAACATAGCGTCTCTGAATAGCGACTAATATAAAATGCACAGCGAAATAGTGCAAATAGTAAGTTATCTTTTATATTATTTGCATTTGGTAATAATCTCTAAATAGTTACAAGTTTATATTAAAAAAA
Organism: Opsariichthys bidens; assembly: GCA_037194245.1. Lineage (NCBI taxonomy): Eukaryota > Metazoa > Chordata > Actinopteri > Cypriniformes > Xenocyprididae > Opsariichthys > Opsariichthys bidens. The sequence goes on along the minus strand of CM074305.1, from coordinate 8,795,379 downwards.
ATTTTTTTCAAATGTACAAAAAATTTACAATCTTCCAATTTCTAAGTTTTCTACATGCTTCTTTCAGTATAATAAAATAATTGTCTATAATCGTTGGTCAAAAAAAATTTGTTCAATTATTTCAACAACATTATAAAACAACAATTCACCAACATGCAATCACACATTCTTAACAACAATCTCACAAATAAAACATCCATCAAAACACATTGAAACAAATAAAAAAAAAAAAAAAAAAACACAAAAAAAAAAATCCAACAAAACAAAAAAAAAAAAAAAACTCAAAAAAAATTTTGAAAATATTGTAATAAAAACACATCAGGTAGGCATATCAAAAAAAGGAAAAAAAGTCAAAATAAAAAACAAAAAAAAAAAAAAAAATCTCATCAAAAAAGGGAAAATCAAACCACAGGTCTCAAAAAAAAAAGGAAAAAAACCTTTCTCAAGAATTTATAAGGGGGTTTCCACATAAGTGTAGATGCTCTCACCACCACAACCACTTTCTCTCAGAGAATGTCATTGGACTATCAACCTCTGTTCTCCTCCTCAATAGCTGCAAGAATTTGTTCTCTAATGCCAGATTTATCATTTCTGGATTTCTGGGATTTTTGGATTAATCTTCTCATTCCTCAAAGCATTTTGCATTTTTTTGTTCCAAATTTTGCAATTCCTTGTCAAAGTTGAATTCTTTTGTTTCTTCAGTTTCCTTTCATGTTGCATGTTTAGCATTTTTTTTTTTGCTTTTTTTGAGATTTTCATTCACATACCCTTTTTGTTTTTTTTTCTTTTTTTTAATTTCAATAGTTATAGTTCTGTTTTTTGTTTACAAAATTCTCAAATCCATTTGTCCATTTTGTTCCATTTCTTTTGGGGAGGGATATAGCAGCGATACTCTCTCTCTTTGAATAGAGATGTCCCTTCGTCTGAAGAACTTAATCACTCCCTCCTCCAGCGACTGTTTTTGTTTCCCTCTTATAATCAACTTCCTGTTTTTTCCCTCTCGGTGTTTGCGGTGTGTGCGGTGTGTTGTTTTTTTTCCACTGCAATTCTCCATCTCTTCTTTTTCTATATTTCATCCAAGTCATCTCTTTTTTCCTCCAGCTCTGCTTTTTCCTCATCCTTCTGTGCAAGTAGGTTTATTTATTTTCTTACCATCTCCCTCTACCAAACCGCCTCCCTCATTTTCATTTTCATTTCCATTTTTTCTTTTTCAGTTCTCTCTCTTTTTTGGACACATCCTTTTTGATTTTTTTTTTTTTTCTTTCACACACTTGACATATATTAAAAAAAAAAATGCCCAAAACATAAAAATAAAAAATAATAACAAGTTAAGTTAAATCTTAAATCCATATAAAGCCATAAACTTTCTTTATCTGCTTGGATTGGATAAGTAGTTTTTTTTGATTTTTTTGACGGATTTGTTCAAGCCAAAAAATCAGCCTCCTTGCAGCAGCCATTGTTTTTCCATATACCATATTTATTATGATTAATAACTGATTATGTTGTGGTCAATGTTCCTGTGAGCTTTTTTTTTTCTCTATGCATTTTGTTTGCATAGTGAAAAAACAAAACTGTAGCTGTAGTTGCCTTTTTTTGCCAAATAATTTTGTCAGATAGATACTTAACCAAATTTAGTGTTTTCTTCTTCCCTCATATTTAAAATATTTAAATATATATATATATATATATATATATATATATATATATATATATATATATATATATAATTAGTATTTTTTTCCTCATAGTTTGATAGTTTAATCAAGCTTATAGGCTCATTAAATATAGACTTTATTTTGATGGTCCACTTTTGACATTCTAGTAGCAATAAGTAACTTTTGAACTGCATGTTAACTCTCATTAGAATATTAGTAGACTGTTAGGTTAGGGTTAGTAATAAGTCGACATGTACTTGCAAAGTTACTTATAGTCAGTAGAATGTCTGTTGGGGAGCATCAAAATAAAGTGTTAGCAGATATTAAGCAGACGGCCTAATACTCTAATGAGAGTTAGTTGACATGTAGCTCCAAATTACAGTCAGTAGAAGTGGGCCGTTAAAATAAAGTGTTACTCAAACATCCCCTCCGGACTTCACGTTTGGCCACTGCTGTATTTGTTGTGATGACCTTTTTGCATGTAACCAACCTCTCTTCACATTGATGGAAACTGTCACGTCACTCTGTCCCAGCATGCACGCCACTGATGGACATCCATTGTTACACGTCCTTGAAAAATGCATGAGTATAACGGCGACAGACACCTACAGCTCGCTCTCATTCACACATGGTCAATACCAGAGCAATCAGGGCTTTAGGAAGAGAATCTGTGGGTGGCGAGAGCTTTCAGAGATGAATGAACAGAGAGAGATCAGCCTGATAAGAGAGGTTTAATTCCAGTCCCTGTGCATTATGTGTAGCCATTAAGTGGTATTTTTAGTTGATAAAGTGTTGTAGAGGTTAGATGAATGGAACCGTGTGTGTGCGCAAGAAACGGAGAACGTCCTCTATTCAAGGTCATGGTAAAATGTGCAGTTGATGAACACTGAATGTGTATGTTTTGACTGGGATATAGTTTGACATAAGACGTACAAGGGCAGCGAATCATGGGGATCTTTTTCCCTGAGGCTGTCTTGACACCGCAGTGAGAAGATGATTAATTTCTATTTTTAGTCCTGTCCAGAAACATCATGAATGCCTTTTTATTGGCCAAAAGTCATGCTATGATCTCTTGAGAGATATGAGTGGTATCTTTTGGTTACTAAACTAAATCCTATTCATCGTGAAATACCTCCATCCTTTTAGTTAAAGAACAATGTTCGAAATGTCAAAAAAGTGGCTATAACATATTTAACTTTTCTGAATTCCATGTCTGTACATGCATAGGTTATTTAGTGGTCCTTTCCCCATATTTGGGGTTGAAGATTTGATAAAAACCCTAAACCTCAATAGCATTTATGCTCTGGACATGAATGATTCCTCAAATTGTGATATGTTTAACAAGCAATCTGAATTATGATTTTCTCCTGGCTGAAGGTAAAGCAAGAGAATGAACTTAACTTAAAAGTAAACTTAAAGTAAATTCCTGGAGTTATTGCATGGGAAAATGTAAAAATCTAGTTAATTCCCAAGACCCGTTTGGCTCTAATATACTACAGCCATATCACTATGTATTTGTGAGCAGTTAATTAGTATCTGGTTGCATGTCCTCTGTACCTGCCACTAATTAAATAGATGATTAACTTTAACAAATTAGCCAAACATTGCTTACCTACCTGTCAAAGTGGATGGATTGATGGATGAATTTTCTAATAAATTCCAGAAATGCAAACTAAACAGTAGTCTGATTCCTTTCTCCTTATGAAAAATGACAGCTTAAACCAGCTGAAGACACCTGGCTGGCTTAAATTGTTTTCTAGTCTGATCAAGCAGGTGGTTTAGTCCAAAACCTCTTCGAAGGACCAGCTTATGCCGTGTTTATTAGCAGGGTATGAATATTTTTAATAATAAATGTCTTAGCGACATATCTTTTCTTTCCTATTGTGATGTGCATCCAAGTGTAAAAGATTATTAATAAAAAATTAAGGCAGGGACTTGGTTCTATCTGTCAGTTGCTGAGATCAGGCAGATCTGAACGAGAGCTGGCAGTCAATTATAAAACAGGGGCGGGGTTTAAGCGGATTAAATAATTGGAGAAGTCATGCATACATCACCAGAGAGAAGTCTGTTGTTTCATCAGAAAATCCAATTATTATATTTTGAATTAAATGTATGGGTCAAAACAAAATAAAAAAAAAGCATGGATGAATTAGTCACAATATGATAATGCATTTAGAAAATAGATAGAGGAGAGATTTTCAATTTCATAAGGGTATACAGCTCTACAGTATGTGTGGTCACGTCCTGTTTCGACCCAGTTCTTCAGTCTTACAGACATAAATGCACAGATGTAGTCTCAAGGTCAACTGAAGATCTCTGCATTGGGCTTTCCTCTGCTGTCAGTTATTGCAGCTGTAGTGATATTAATGCCCAGGTCATATGTGCATATGATTAGTGAGTTTTTGCTCTGATAAATGGCGGTGGGTCACTATCAGCCATCCTGACATTATTAATGACCACACCGACGCTAAGCAGAGGCAAGCCAATGAACAGAAATATTGCTGTTATCTGTGCGGCCATAATCATAAAGACAATAGAGAGATGTTTAACGGTGGAGCACAAAGGCATTCATCATCTGAAAGAGGCCCGTCTGGGTGGCGAGACTCACGGATGGCCGCAGTCGTGTAGAGCCTGTGTTTGTGTGCGACTCACTTTTGACATTCATTTTGTGTATCTAGGGCATGGAGAGCTACATAAAAACACATTTACTACAATATAATGTAACTTTTCTCACTTTATTCTTACTATTGCTCATATAGAGGGTGAGGGATTTTGAATAGACTTCTAATGCTGTGTCCTAACCAGTTAAGTTATGCGCATCTCAAGTTTCCAGTGACTCGGTCTAAATAATAATAATAATAATAAATACGGCTGCAAGCAGCAAATACGAGGCCAAGCACAAAGAAGGCACAACAAGCCAACCAACATGGCTGTAAGGATCAGACCAACTGCAACAATGAGCAATTAAAGACCTATTAAGGTCCATTCAAGCAAAAGAGCTGAAAAATCACAAATGCTGTCAATAATAAAGATTTACCAATCAATCAATCAATCAATCAATCAAACTTTATTTATAAAGCGCTACCAAAGTGCTGTAAAAAACATAAACTGCGAACACATACGAGATAAAATACAAACAATACAAATTAAAAAGACGTAAAACATAAGATAAAACAGCCTTACCAAGGACACAATAAAATAGACAAAATGTCAAGTTGTCAAAGGCCAAAGAGAAAAGGTGGGTTTTAAGAAGCGATTTAAAAGAAGACAATGTAGAGGCCTGTCTAATAGGCAGAGGGAGAACATTACACATTTAGGAGCTGCCACAGCAAGCTGTCCCCATTGTTTTGGGCACATTCAGGAGCAGTTGATCAGCTGACCGGAGAGAACGTGTGGGTGTATAAGGGTTTAGCAGCTCAGAAATATAGGGTGGGGCAAGACCATTTAGGGATTTAAAAGCAAAAAAAAAAGTCATTTTAATTTGGATCCTAAAATGTACAGGCCGCCAATGAAGTGAGGCTAAAACGAGGCTAAAATTGACTTACTAAATCACCACATCAGAAACCATCAGGCGAAACCTAGCATGTTTGGTATATCGTTGGACTCCGCAAGGATTCAGGAAACTTCTTAGGCTCCGTCAGGGCATTTCTCAAATTTCTCAACTTTCCCGCATACTGTTCTATGGGCTGCCATAGACTTCAATGGCGGAAGAATAATAACGAGAACACTTACGGTTACACTTACCTTCGGTGCTTGGCCCCTAATAATAATCTGCATGATGCAATTACAGCCAGTCATATGTTCAGTATACAGTTACCCATCAAAGCTACCGGGTCAGTAAATTTTTCATGTTTTTGAAAGAAGTCTCTTCGGCTCACCAGGGCTGCATTTATTTGATCAGAAAAACTGTAAAAACAGTAATAATGTGAAATATTATTACTATTTAAAATAACTGTTTTCTATTTTAATATATTGTAAAATGTAATTTATTCCAGTCATCAAAGCTGAATTTTTAGCATCATTACTTCAGTCTTCAGTGTCTCATGATCCTTCAGAAATCATTCTAATATGCTGATTTGCTGCTCAAGAAATCATATTTTTTTGTCAAAACATGCATTTTTCTGAATTCTTTGATGAATAGAAATCTTAGGTAACATTATACATGGTTTTACTGTCAATTTTGATCAATTGAATGCATCCTTGCTGAATAAACCTATTAATTTCTTTAAAAAAAAAACATACATACTGTCCCCTAACTTTTGAAGTGTGTAGTATTTAGTCATTTAGCAGACACTTTTATCCAAAGCGACTTACAAGTGAGGAATACAAACAAGCGATTCTTCATGAATTGGCAAATAACACAGGAAGTGCTCACAATACAAGTTTCATACATTGCTCAGTACCATAAGCTAGAGTAGGAAGGGAAAAGGGAAGGATAGGGTTTTTTTGTTTTTTTATGAAGGGATTAAGTGTTCACGGTAGAGATGAGTTTTCAGCAGTATAGTATAAATGGAGCAAGACTGCAGACCAATGAGATTTCACTGTGTGGATTTACATGGAAGAACCACTTTTCCTGCTTGTCATGTCTGGTTAGGATTTGATGTTATTTTAACAATTAAACTATTAACATGCCACGCAAATCATGTGGATTGTTGAGGTGCATTGTATTATTACATTTCTGAGCAATTATATATACAATTTTCACCTTGTGAATGATGAAACTCCCAAAAGGCATTGCGGGAGAGATCTGATTGAATAAAGACCTATGTTCTGTTCGATCTCTGCCAGTAAGAAATCATCTAACAATCTCTCAGAACGCCCTATCAACCCACCAACTTTTCTGTGTGGCAAATGTTAATGTCAGAATAAGGGTTCAGTGGTGACCCAATTTTTCAGTGGGCCAACCTGCAGAGAGAAATGACGGAAGAGTCACACACGTACTCTGCTTAACCTCAGATGGTCTGTTTCTATGACAACACTCCTCTGGCCTGTGGAAGTAGAAGATGACGGGCGTAGAGCACTCACTCTTGACCAGTGGGCCGTGGAGGGACTGTCAATACTGTTCTGCCCCATCACCACCCAGAAAAAGAGAGGTGGGAGACTGTGACGGAGAAAGATAAATGCACAGAAAGCAGGTGCAATAGCGAGAGATGATTGTCATAATGTTGTACATCAGAAGGTCAACCATGTTTTCTTCAAATAGGCACGGCTGTCCTAGGGTATGTTTAATATCAGAATTGACCTTATTTGCTGGTTTCAGGAGCAGTTCACGGATGCATTCTTTATTTTTAAAATTTCAGTGTTTGTACACTTACTAGATGGATGCTTTAAATAGCTGTTTTTTCAGACCAATCTGGGTGGTAGCATTAGCATAAGGACAAGCATATAGACCTTGTGTGCCCGAGAAACAAGCATGCAGCCATCTTAAGAATTGTGTTGTTTGTACTTCCGTTTTTGCAGTAGCTCTGTATATTTCTATGGCATCGCTTTTGAAGAGTAATTACCTGGTGAAATGGATTTAATTATTGTAGAGTTAACGAAAGTAATCATGAGCATTGTAATGTTTGAAGCGGATGTCATAAATGTCAGTAGACCGAAAAGATTTTGAAATGAGCGGTTCATTCATTAATCCGTAAGATCTTACCTTCATGCTGTGGAAATACAAACCCGGAGACAGAACACAACAAGTGCAGTGCTGAAAAGGGGCGGGGGTTCTGGAGTAAACTATGGTTTCTCCATAGAAAAATTGATTTTTAACAATAACTTTTAAACCTTTAAAGACAGCCCTTCTGTGAGCTATGAGGTTGTTAATCCATGGCATTTGCTTCTGTTGAAGCTGCCAGCCTGCATTATTTCAACTTATTTTTAAATAAAATTATATTTAACAGCAGAATTCCTAGTGAAAAACTAAATTACCAATGATGTTGTACAAAAAAATTACACCAATCAATGAGTCGAAAAAAGCAACAAACGCCAAAATAGCTCCTAAGCTCCACCCACTCCCATGAAGCACTGAGAAAGATGTAAGCTCTAAGCTCTGAAAATACAAACTAAATACATATTTTGTAATAAATTTACATTGTTAATATACCTCATACCGGATTTCATCAAAAAAATATCTTGATTTGTGTTTCCGAAGATGAATGAAGGTCTTACGGGTTTGGAACGACATGAAGGTGAGTAATTAATGACAGAATTTTCATTTTTGGTGAACTAACCCGTTAAAGTCTTATTCATAAACTCCCTTGCATTATCATCAACGTTAACAACAAATTACACAAAATCACTTGTTACAACTAACTGTAAACAAATATATGCGGTACCTTTTCCGGGGGTGCTTAATAAACTGGTATATTTTCTGTATAACAACTCCGATGAACTGTTATAAAGTGCGTACACTTCCTTTCATTACTGCCGTAATCAGCATAGCTCCGATGCTGGATCACGAACAGTTGATACTGATCCATCCTTGAGTAACTGCCTTTTTAGCAAAAACTTCACAAAGTCGGTGTGAAGTGATTGGCACAGACATAAACAAATTTAGGTATCTGGGAGCACAACTAACCCTTTGTGTCTCCAGTGGCTCTGATGTCGGGAGTACATGAAGACTGTTATGTTCACTCTCACATCCAACAACAAAACCTAAGTTGCTTACGAGACATTCTTGTCGCTACAGTTTCTCCATCCTGGAGAAAATGGCCAACAGTGCACAACTCGTTCAGGGTAGCGTCTGTCAGTAGTCGATGGCGGCGCCTGTACAAAGTGACGGCTTGTTCTGAGACACTGCTTATGATTTATGGGGATTAAAGAGGGTGGATTTTTATCATTATAGTGTGGTTGTGTACACACACTGCCGACACACATTTATGCCCAAACACCACGTAAAAGTGAATTTTGCATGATGCGTCCCCTTTAAATAAAGACTGAAAGAAGCTTAATGGCGGTGACGTTGATGTCACGTGACCGTGGTGTAGTTCATTTAAAGCCTTACTTTAGCTTTTTACTTCTGGCGATTGAGTTTAAGCTTCTAAATTCATAAAAGTTCAGTTCATTTGTGAAGGCTATCATGACGAACAAAGCATAAGAACCACAAACTGTTGCTGTTCACAGAGTTTATTTTCTGCAATAATCCAAAAGCCAATGGAAAAATGCTATTGAGTTTTTGTCGTGGGAAGCAGGGTGAAGCAAACTTCTGAATTGGGCTACAAAAATACATCATCACTGCAGCAGTCGATTGTCTTTATATTAGCAACAATGCATGGGGGTTAAAGGAAGAGTTCACCCAAAAATGAAAATTAGCCCATAATTTACTCACCCTCAAGCCTAGGTGTAGGTGTATATGACTTACACTAGAGGTATATTATAATATCCTGACTCTTCCCTGCTTTGTAATGGCATTGAATAGTGCCTGGTTTTTGAAGCTCCAAAAAGTGCATCCAGCCATCATAAAAGTAATCCATATGACTCCGGTGGGTTAATACATGTCTTCTGAAGCGAAGCAATTGGTTTTTGTAAGAAAAATATTAATATGTAAAACTTTAGAAATTATTACCACTGGCACAAGCAACAGTAGTACATGCATTCACGAGAGAGTCAAGTTCTGGCAGAAGGCTGACCTTTGACCCGATTAACTATTCCTCTAATATAGCTATGCAATAAAGGCTCGTTTTGTTCAGATCCTTTGCAGTTTGTCTGTTTTATATGCTAAAATCGGTCTATGAATGTGTCTGTCCCCTACTGTACATGATTCATCGAGGCACAGAAGTGTAATTATTTGCTTCTTTTCATCTGATGTCAAAAATGCCTTACCTTCATCCATCTGACTCTGTTCTTAAATGTAACATCCACTTTACTCGATTTAATTCATCCCTGATGAATTAAAAATATCTCAGAAATATCAGATGGCAGAAGTAACATGGCTGGCATTTTGTATTTCATGCTCACTAAAAGTGAAAACCATGGCTCTGCACTGTTTATGTGTACATTATGATTATAGAAACCCGTTTACGTATAATCACTGATACAAGCCATCATGTGTGTATGCTGATTCCAACAGCGTGTTTTGCAAGATTAACCTGTCCATGTGAGACAAAGTAACAGTGGGTCCTGAGCCGCACACAGTAAACGAAAATGGCTGACTTTTGACAGGCCATTTCTCTTTTAGACATCATGGGCATCTTTTTCCATTCTTGTGGTTGCCATGGGGATGAATAAGTGGGTTTTCCGCGCTGGGCAGAAAAAGAGATAATTTCAGTGTCTTTGTGTGTGTGCGAGAGCATGAATCATGGAGTGTGTTTCTGACTCTATGGTTCTGTTCCACAGAAGTGAGCTGCCTTGCCGACTACAGCCTATGCAGGCAAGGGTGACTGATTTGGAACGTCTACATAGGCAGCAACTCGAAAAAAGTGCTTGTTGCATGAAATGCGTGGGGAATTTTACTCACAATTGAATTAAAGTTTGACGTTAGCAGTTTGCTACGCTTATAAGCCTAAAAATACATGGCATACATAAATATTTGGTCAATTTCTATTCAGATTGAACACGTGTACTTTTCGGTTTTGAATGGTATATTTATAATCAGCATTTCTCTTTCCTTGTCTCTCATCTTTAATTTTTTTTTTTTGTACAATTAAAGTAAAAACTAGGCAGAGTGCATTCTGGGATTCCCTTCTCCAGGAAGTATACATGCAATGTTGCAATAAATTTTGGCCAAAATTAGGTTTATCTTATAGAGTCTGCAGCCTTTGCATTATGAAGCGTGTCTTTAATGGCATAAGAAAATTTTCAGCTACACTGTATATATTTTGTTCAGTTAATAGCATAAACAATAATAGCAGCAAATAATTTCTGTTCCTTTTATGTCATTTTTGAATGACAAAAAGACCCCAAAAAGAAATTTCTGCTGCATTTTGTGCACAAAGCGCCTATTGGTTAACTCTCAACTGCTCTAATGTGCTACGATAGCTGTCTACAACGATTAACTAACCCTCACGCTAACATCCTCTCCAGCTATTTACAATGGGCTTCATGCTAGCATGCACAAATAGTGTCGGCATGGTAACCATAAATGGTCACAACCCACATTTGATCACTGAGTCATCCCCCCATTCAATTTTCTTAATCTTACGATTCATCATGGTTGCAGTCAAAAACACTAGAATATTAAGATACTTTTTTCTTTTTAAGGTTTGTATAGATTCCATGTGCATATGCATCCCATCATAATCATCCTTCTGATGATTAAATATTGTCACGTTATTAATTGTTTGATTTTCCGCTACAATTGACTTGTGCAAATGCAAATGAAATGCAAAAACAAGCTGCTGTGTAGGTGCGAGGACACAATGCGCAATTAGCATAAATATGGAACGTATCATCCAATAGAAGAGTGGCATAACAGTAGCCAATCAGATGACAGTAAGCCCCAGTGGCTTGTGACATCAAAGACATGCCCATCTTGCACAGAAAAGCCCAGAGTGTGTGACGCACTTGATTATAATATGCCACTTCTGCCCGTCCAATCACTTTGTGTCCTTTTGGACGTCATCTCCATTCTTGTCACGCGCCCCATGTCTTTGGCTCTCTGTTGCCTTTTCAGTTTTTCTCTAGATATCTCTATTTGTGTCTTAGAGACGTCAGTATGATGAAGGGGTTTCAGATAGAATCCACTATGAGTGACAAGCATCAAAGTGGCTGCTCTATCTTACATTTTTATCTACCAAATTTCATTAGTTTTATTCCAACATCCATGAGCATCAAATAGTCTCACCAAAATGTTCGACATAGCATATAGACACAGAATACTTTCTTAAACGAATAATTTAAAGCATTCACATGACATCCACGTATTTTTAAATGTGGTTTTAGACATGTTTGGCTTGCTGTCTGGAACAAATTGACTAAGAATATATACCAGTAACTCTAGAGAAGCTGACAGGAATTGTCAGAAGCCGTGACGTATGCAGTCGTTCACGCATGCTCGCCATCGCGACTCACAGGATTATAAGAATAGCTGAGTTTTTCCCACATTATACAATTAAAATGATTTCCTATGGTGTGTGATACAAATGCCCAGCCCAGTGCAGCTGGTGGCCCTTATCTACGTCAGATATTTCATAACTCATTCACATCAAAAGCCAATATACAGAATTTAAAATACTTTAGTGGCCAAAAGTGATGTGTGAAGGGAATGTTGTTTTAATGCCCATACAAGTTTCATTAAACCATAAAATATGAGGAAAATATTGTAGTTTTTCAAAAATATTTTAAACATAAAGGAAGAACCAAACGCTAAACTTAGTAAAGGTGTTTATCTGACAAAATTATTTGGCAAAAAAGCTGCAGCTTAAAAAAATGCATAGAGAAATAAAAAGCTCACAGGGAAAAGCGTACATTGACTAAAACATAATCAGCTATTAATATTTAGTTGGTTTTCCTATTTTCTTTGTGTGACAATCAAAAATTATAACTGCACATAATTTGGCATGTTTCATTGCGTTATTATCACAAATAAAACAAATGACTCCAAGCACAACTACGCAATATATTAATAATATTTGAATAAAGGATGAAGATGATCAATTTTCCTATCGGTCGGACAACACTTTTAGCACTGTATATCAGTGAAAGAGTGAATTCATTCTTTCTTTCTTTTGTTCGTTTGTTTCTTTCTTTCTCTTTCGTTTTTTCTTTCACAAATTGTGTTTTGATGTCTTAGTTGTTATAGACAGCAATGTTAGATTAAATGTTCTTTTAAATTATACTTGTTATATGATTATGTGAGTCTGTTAATATTGTTTAATGGACCTGAGCTAACATGAACTAACAATGAATAGTTGTATTTTTAATTAAATAGTGTTAAAAAAGATTAATAAATATTGCAAGTTAATATTACTGCATTAATTACTGTTGAATAATGGGACCTTATTGTAAAGTGTTTCTGCATGTTGTTGTACTATGTGTGAGCATTAAAATTTGAATTTGGAAAATTTCGACTAACTGGAGATATTTGCTTATGAGGTACTTCTCATTATGTTCTCTTGTGAGAAAAAAGCCCAGTAATCAATCACGTCACCTCTAGATTTCTCATTAATGTCTCTAACTGTGCTCATATTTCTAGATCTGCAAAGTCACATATCTCAATATAAATTAAATATTTCTCGCTGACTTCTTCCTAGATCAAATGATCTGAGATGCTCTGTACTATATTATACAATAATTTAATCTATTTTTATTTTTCATTTTAGGAGAAACATCTTAGGCAAAGTTGATACCTAAATTAAACATAATTGATAACCATTACGTTTCCTGAGCTTTGAAAGAGCAACATCTGAGCAATTTTTCCTCTGGGTTTTCATCTCTTGCACACCACTAATGTCTAGTGTTAATACACCATTACCATTGACCTCTGAACTTTACCCTTTTTTCTCGCTTGTGTTCAGTGTGTGTGCGTGTGTCTCTTATCAGCTCTCCGCAGATGCTCTCCCTGTGCCGTTCACATTTCGCTATAAAATTGGCTTTTCTCTCAGCAGGATAGCGAGGATTATCCTCCTCTCCTCCGCTCAGCAGAATTAGCCGCTGGAATAACCAGCGACCCATTTTTAGCTTATTTTAGGAAGCACTGAAACACACTGTACTGTACATTATGAAAGGCCTGAGCTCTCGATTTGAAGGAAAGATTGCTAGAAAATTTGTGCAAGGTTATACATTTACAAACAAAAATAGAAGAATAACCCTAAATACAAAGGGTTCAAAATTACCTCAGTACAAATGCTACCATCATCAATTTAATTATAGGATGATGGAGGGCTGCATTTATTTTTAAATATTGCTCACATTAAAACCCCAGGAAAATGGACCAAAAACATTGATGACTCATGTTGCACTTAACATATTTTTGTCCAATCAAATGCTATCTTTAATCAAATGGTCCCTCCCACTAATAGTAAGGAAGAGTATACATTTTGACATATTCATCCAATATTCATTGTATTCTGCCTTAAGTGCCCTGCTTACATTAAAGTAATTTGATTTAGGAAGATGAAAGCACACTTCAGTTGACCAGAAAACAACTAGCATATATATATAATATATATATATATATATATGAGAGAGAGAGAGAAATAGAGAGGGAGACTTGGTCTAATGTGTTTATTGTATGTTATTTTTCGTTTAATACATCTTGAGATTAGTATTATTTAAAAATTAGTCAATAGGGACCTATTATTTAGATTGCCAAAATGCTCAGAAACAGCCATGCAAAGAAACATGGCCTGTTTAAATATAACCTTTTACACAAGGAAGCATGTTGTGTTTTCAGATGAAGTGCTTATGTAATTGTCTCTTGCTGTTGTATCTCTGAAAAAGGTAGTTTCTCCTGTATATACACGGATTGTCATGACTCATTGAAAAGCTTAGTCTCTCTCTCAGCAGAGATGTCACATTAGCTTTAAATTCCCCATGTTTCTCAGCTGTGTGTGTGTATGTGTGTGCGCTAAACTGTCAGTTTAGCTTTGCATCTATTTTGTATTTGTTTACGCAGCTCCTCAGTTTCACTGTGAGCTTGACGCTGGTTGAAGAACACAACAGCCTCCATGAGCATAAACGTGAAAGACGTTAGTGTTTGTTGCGCACCATTTGTTGCTTCATATATTGTGTATAATTTGACCATAATTTTTCCTTTGTGTAATTTGTGCATTTCAAACACACACACACACACACACACACACACACACACACACACAAACAAATGATCAAAAGTTACAGATTTTGACATGTTGAGGCACAACAATAGGAAGTCATATGACGAGGAGAATCCTTCATGACCCAAGACACAATGGCATATAATGGAGCACTGCGGGGGCGACTGAGGAAATGATGCCGTCATCCATGATGACGACGTTGAAAAACGTCATCGCAGTAGTTGGTTAGGAAAGCCTGTTATAAAATGCCCCCCCCCCCCCCCCCAACACACACACACAACCCTACAGATGCACAGTTTGTAATGTCAATCCTTCTGTCTGTAGATGGCAGCAGAGCTCAGCTTCATGCCCACTGAAACAGAACATACTGTGTGCCTGTGAGCTCCTCTTGATCTCACATGATGTGAGACACCAGCAGGACTAATATACTTAATATACATACATATATATATTTCTGTCATGACAACTCTTGGAGTGTTCGGTTTGGTAATGGATATAATGGGACGTGGGGTTTATGCCGTGGGGCATTAAAAAGTCTTAAAAGTCTGAAATTAGAATCTCCTGATTTTAAGGCAATTAAAAAAAGTCACTTGCTACTGCCAATACATACACAACATGTTATATGCTGCTGTGAGCAAGTAAGATATGCTGGTGCTGTACAATATCGTGTACATGAATTACCCATACAGATCTATACAAGTGGAGCTGGGGAAGGTGAAGGGTTTCTGAAAGCGCACTGCAACTCTTACAGCAAGTATTTGAAGGAAACAATTAGCTGTGCCCTAAAGAAACTTATGTCGAGATATATATATCAGTGAACATTGTAAAATAAAGGAACATTATGGTTATAATCAAATAAATATTTAATATTCTGCTCTATGTAGACTAAGTAAATATAATTGATCATGTGACTCAAATCATGCTGGAAAGCAGCTCAAGTGCTGATGTTTATGCTTATAATACAATTTGTAATGGACTTTTTTTTTAATCTGTCCATAAATGTTTGCATATTGATTATTTTTTTTATTTTTTTTATTTTTTTGCATATTTGTTATCATAGACCTTATATATATTTACATTTGTTTGGGTTTTACAGTCGTTTCCAATTGCGAAACATAGTTTTCCATTTATATACACATTATAAAGAGTTTAAACAGTTTGTGCTGCCTCATTGCGAAACCAGAATAGATGTCATTTCATTTCTCTGGTTCATTTTATTGTCCTCATGCTGGACAGCTTCTTCTGACCTTTCTTTTCAAAGCTTTTTAATAAAACATATCATTAATATGACATTTATAAGAATATTTCTGGAGGTTCTAGTATGTAACAGTTTGTTGACCTTTAATTTTTATTTGAGTAGTTTGTGATTATTGTAAGTAAAAGCAGATCTGAAAGTTTTAATAAGTAGGTCTTGGACTTACTGTGACATTTAGGTTTACAAGCGAACGGCCTTCAGTAGAGCAGAAAGATCTTTGTGTGTGTGTGTGTGTGTGTAAATCGGTTTATGGATGCATTTGACAGTGTTCTTTCTTATTCAGTTCAGGGCATGAAATCCAATCAGGTTTCTTTAATAACAAATTACACTCAGCTACAGCGCCTAGGGTTTATTTTGAGTTTTACGGGGGTCTCTTTGACTACGCAGAATGCGCAATTACAAAAACAGAGAAGATATAGGCAGTCTTAGGTTACCCCATCCTCTCATCCTTCTGCAAAAAAATACTAAACTGTCCTGCCTGGTTGCCATAGAAACAAGTAATTGCTGCACCTGGCAAATTGCAGGGCACTTTAAAGCGGTTAATTCAGCGTTTTTTCTCGGCTCTTCCCATCCTACAGGCCTGACATGTGACTCTCTGTTCAGATGCAGAAATATCTCTTGAATCCCTGATGTCAGCAGAGCAGAATTTGACATGTAATGATAATGCACAGATGAAAAGGGCAACTTTTTCAAGTGTGTTGTGTGTGCTTGTGTTTGTGCATTTGCTTGTGTGTGTGTGTACAGTGCTTATTTAAGAATGGAATAGAGTGTGATTGTGGTTATATATACATTTGTGTTTTTGGGTTCATTTTAGGATTTATAATAAAATAGAATAAAAAAAGGTAAAGTAAAGAAATGAAGTGAATTGGTATTTTTGGTAGTATATTTTAGGGTACGAAGAGAACAGAATGGAATTGTGAGGATGCTATATATTTCTATGCACATGTATATGTGTTCACCACATGTTGTGATTACCATAATTACAACATATCTGCTTGGAGCTGTTCACGTCCTCGGACTCGGAATTATGCGTTTCTATGGCAACACTATCAACGCCGAACGAGTGCAACAGTGCCTGCCCAATTTCTCAGTGACATTGGTTCCGGACATATTTTTTCCGTTCGTTTCTCCCATAGAGACTTCAAAAAAGTGTTCATTAAACAGCTATAAGCCATGAACCTAGCCAACCAACTATGAGGAGAATCACAACTTCACTAACTTTTATTTGAAGCAAAAAAATATTTTAAAATCTGAGAAAAATACAAAGGTACAAGCCTGTGTTCTTAATGGCTTAGTGAGGGAAAGAATTAGAATCCCATGAAGCAATGTGAACAGCATAATCAAATTAAAAATGATGCAGGAATATAAAACTATGCAATGTTGGTTATACAAATATATATATATATATATATATATATATATATATATATATATATATATATATATATGTATGTATATGTATATATATATATGTATGTATATATGTGAATATATATATATGTATGTATACGTAAGCAATATATTTGATGTTTATTGTAAAATATGCATATATGCAAATATCTAAGTATTTTGAAAGCGTAAGGAGACCGGCTCGATTACATAATTCACAGTGCTTTATGGGAGTGGGTGGTGCTAAAATCTTTTGGCACAATTTGGTTGATTCGACTCAATCTTATTGGTGGAATCTTCTGTACAGCATCATGAGTAATGTAGTGTTTCACAAAGAATTCTGCTGTTAAACGCAATTATTTTAAAACTAAATTAAAAATTATGTGGGCGTATGGCTTCAACAGAAGCAAATACTATCAATTAACAACCTTGTATCTTGTACCAAACTTGTAATCTTTCAAAGTTATTATTAAAAATCATTTTCCCTATTTTTTGGAAATACAAGTTCTACGAGGATGCGAATGCTTTTCCCAAGTCGAAATCTCATAATTGCGTGAAGACCAAATAAATAAATGCTTTTCTTTTGAAATTTCTATTCATTAATCCTGAAAAAATATATCACAATTTCCACAAAACAATTTCCAACATTGATAATAACAAGAAATGTTTCAAATCAGCATATGGATCATGTGACACTGAAGACTGGAGTAATGATGCTGAAAATTCAGCTTTGATCACAGGAATAAATTACATTTTACAATATATTCAAATATAAAACAGTTATTTTAAATTGTAATTATATATCTCAATATTACTGATTTTACTGTATTTTTGATCAGCTAAATGCAGCTTTGGTAAGCACTTGAAACATATTAACAAAAAATCTCACCAACCACAAACATTTGAATGGTAGTGTACATTTGTGTGCGTTTCATGGTTGTTGGTGTTCGGTTATCAAGTTGATTTCGTGTATCAGAAATCCTGAATCAAACTCTGTCTTGTCGCCCGTCTCACAATGTTTTAAAATCCTGAGTGATTAAATGAGGTTCAGATGAATTGGTGGCTGGATGAGATGAGGATGCTGGAACAGAGCAGGAGTTTCCACATTTCTAATCACAGAGATTTTGTCCTTAAGATAGCAACAAGATTGAGGGCTTCTCTTCAATGAGGCTGGCGAGAGAAAAATACATCATTTATACAAGATAACCATCAAACACATACACAGACAGGATTAAATGAATGAGACCCGTCAGCAAGAAATGAATTACTCAAAGGAAGTGAAAGATTTGGGACGGTGTGCAGGCCACTGATTATCTGAATTTATGGAGGATAGTCATGACAGTCGGAGTATGCCTCTCTCTCTCTCTCTCTCTCTCTCTCTCTCTCTCTTTCTGCGTTATATCTTTTTTGCACCCCATTGCTTCCTCTATCTAGTGGTTAATGAGGGGTTCTCGTATTCGCACTGTTTATATTATGTAAAATCTGTCAAGGTCAGGGGAAAAAAACAAGTTTCCAGTTTTCTGAGCAGTCAAATCGCCTTCACGGTTCCACACAGTGTCAGTGTCTTCAGGGTTTGCTGGAAGCGTCATAGCTTTCAATTAATTTGGTCTACAAAACAAACTTGCTGTAACTAACCTCCTTATCTTCAACAGGAGATTGCCCCACATTGGCCAATCATTAGAGCCCCAGCTGAATTTATGCGTGGGGTTTAAACGTGCATGTTAAGTGCTGTAGTCTGCACTGGTATCCATCATCATTAGGTTGCCAAGGCATTTACTATGAGGGATGAAAAGCGAGCAGCGCGTTACTTTATCAGAACTCTATTAAAAGAGCATTACGCCCTAGAGTTAAAAGAGAGTGCGGGGGAAACAAATGAACCAACACAGCCACTCAGTGAATCAACACATTTCCACCCGAGTCTTCCTGAGCGCCTCTCTCACATGACAATATCTGCATTGCACTGTATGAAAAGTACTTGAAATTGAAATGTACTAAAGGAATATTTATGATGGGCTCTGCTTTGTGTTACACAAACACACTCTCCTTCTAATTGTGATATTAATAAGAACAGAAATTAATAGTGCCATGCATGTATAGTATTATCATGGGGTCAGTATGATTTTAAAGGTGTTTATTCAGCAACAGTACATTCATCAAAAGTGACATTTACAAAAGGTTTAAATCTCAAATAAATACTGTTTGTTTGAACTTTTGTATTTATCAAAGATTCCTGAAAAATGCTGCATGGTTTCCACAAAAATATCAAACTATTTTCAACATTGATAATAATCAGAAATGTTTCTTGAGCAGCAAATCATCATATTAGAATGATTTCTGAAGGACAATGAAGACTGAAAAATTCAGCTTTGATCACAGGAATAAATTACATTTTTGAACATATTTAAATAGAAAATGGTTATTTTAAATTTGAATAATACAATATGACTGTTTTTACTGTCTTTTTGACCCCAAAAATGTAGTCTCTGTGAGCATAAAATATTCCTTACGGAAACATTAAAAAATTGTATCGATCAAAAAAAATTTTAACTGGTAGTGTATATTATAATAAAAAATAAATGAAAACAAAACATTACGGAAATCCATCAAATACCTAAAATAAAAAATAAGTTAATTACAAAATAAAGTATTAATGTCACGTCTCTCTTTCTCATTTTCAATCTCTCTTTGAATCAAGTTGGTTAATAAACACTTGAATAACTTCTGAGTGAAAAGGTTGCATGTGTGTGTACGTGTGAAATGAGAGGACAGAGGGAGAACTGCGAGTGTATCCTCTCTCTGTCAGAATGATCTATGATATATTGTTATATGTGATATCTTTGTTACAGTGCAGGAATATAAGGGCAACTTTCAGCTCTCACTTGATCTCTATATTGAATGAAATAAAATAATGTACTAAATCATAGATGGATAAATCCTCAGCGTGTGTGAGACTGCATGTGTGTGACATTAAATCATATGTGTCCAGATAAAGGATGTGTTCTCTACGGGAAGAAAAACAGAGAAGAGAATGATGTGAGAGAGGGATGACAGATATTCTTCCTCCGCTCAGCCTGAGGAATGATGGAATAGTCAAATCCCACCTGGGGCTCAAAGAGAGAGAGAGAGAGAGGGGTGGAGAAGAAATTTGTTAGCAAGGAAGAAACTGAATGTGGATACTGGTTTTCAGATTTGTATTCTAGTGACGCACTAGAGAAAAAGGCAAATTTATGGATGAATGACTGAGAGAGATTCATTCATCCTTGTCATATTTCACATGTCTATATTTTGTCTATTTACAGTGGCCTCAAAGAGTATTTAGACCCTTAAGTCACTGCACTTTAAATTATTGTGTAATTTTAGTGTCATTGATATACTATTAAAGGATACCTATTATGCCCCTTTTTACAAAAAGTAAAACAATAATTCTACGTGAAGTTTCAACTCAAAATACCCCACAAATCCTTTTTATAGCATGTTAAAATTTGCTATAACAAATTCAACAATATATTTATACTTTTAATTTTTTAGTAAATGTTGAATTTAGCAATAAAAAAGATTAATTAATAATTGCTGTTGAAGTATTGTTTATTCTTAGTTTATGTTAACTAGTTAACTAACAAAAACTTATTGGGCTGTGTTTCTTATTTTAGTACTTCATATTAAACAAAATTAAAATGAGAAATGTTGCCTTGGCAATTGAATGTTTAAGTTTTTTTTTTTTTTATTGGTCGTGATTTCATTTGTTCTAAGTAACAATATTTTTTATGGTTTTAGATAACAATAATAACCCTGCTTTAAATAAAATATTAATCTGCATCCTAGATATCGTTTGTTGTATGTCTAGATGTTGTATTAGAAGTTGTAAAATGTTCAGACACATAAAAACAACAATTAACTTTTATTTTCTTGAATAGTTTTCTCTCTCTCTCTCTCTCTCTCTCTCTCTCTCTCAAACACACACACGTAGGATTTCCATGATTTATATTAATAATAATCATTTTTATACTGTAGGAACTATATATTATATCCCCTAAACCTACCATCACAGAAAACTTTCAGAATTTTTACATTTTCAAAAACATTCTGAATGATGTATAAGCTATTTCCCTCATGGGGACCAAAAATGTCCCCACAGAGATGGCAATGTCTAAAATCCACGTGCTTGTGGGGACATTTTGTCCACATAACATAGGGCTTACCTGAACCACACATACACACACACACACACACACACCTGGTTCAATAGCAGTGAAGCTCATTAACTCATTGATGCGGTGTCCTGGGGGAGATGTTGCTTTTAATTATAACAACAATGAAATGTGAGTGTGTGTTCACAGCATAACACACCCTGTGGTTTCTATCACAAATTTATTATCTGTTAAACACTTTCAAACAACTAAAACATATTTAGGATTCATCTATGCCTTGTTGAAAATGATCTTGTAACTTTATCTGCCTTGACCAATTTTGTTGTTGAGAAGGAAAGCAATTTGTCTTTGACATTTTATGACATGTAAAATAATGTGACAGGAAATATGGCTCAGAGAAATGGTGATCTGAACCCTGCAGTGTAGATCTATCGTGGCCAGAAGTGTTTGAAAGTCACAGAAATGTATATTTCAGCCTGTGTTTCAGAGAATAATAATGTTTTTTGCAAACACATATTGAAATTAAAGAACTATAGGTATAATCTAAAGTTGTCAAAAGGGCTTCAAGTAGCTTTTGTTTCAAAAACCTAGTTAAGAACTGTGCAGAATGATTTTTAATTATATTTTTTACTTTATGATTATTGCGGCATGTTGTCCCCTGTGTTTCAAATGCTACAGTTTATTTGTTACAGTATTTTCTGGCAAATCCAGTTTCATATTTTTATATTCCCTTTTACAAGTAGTTTTATTGCTTTTATTTTTTTACTGAAAAACATACAAGAAGCTGTTTAATAGCAGTTTGTTCCATTGTGATAAATTACTATATTGTGACAATATGCCTTGCATATCTTTTTTTGCAAAGAAGTGGAAATGTTCAATACCTTTCTTGTTCTTGTGCTGAAAAGTGTGTGGCAGCCTGTGACAAGCAGGGAGAGGCGAGAGCCTGTGAGTGATGATGAGCATCAGCTGCGCGCTGCACCGGTCTCGTATCTCTCGTGGAGGAGCTCCGGAAGCATAATTCAATTCAATTCAATTTAAATTTATTTGTATAGCGCTTTTTCACGATACTTATCATTTCAAAGCAGCGAGAATGGATGTCAACATTGCAACTTAAAGAATGCAGTTAGCAAATAATATAATTTAGGTAATTAATTTCCAATCAGAGTTAGTAGTTAAACTGAAGGTAGAAGCAAAGAGCTCCTGGAAAATGAATTACATTAACAATAATCAGGATATAATATTGGGCAATGTGCATGTTGATCCAGATGATTGCGTCTTCTGAAGTCCTCGCAGGAATTGGCGCCGTCTCTTCACAGGTGATGGTCATCTGAGATAAAAGAGGGGAAGAGGGAGATAAAAGAGGGAGCGACAACAGTGAAGGACGAGAGAGGACCAGGCCTGGAATTTGTTTACATTTTATTTTTGTTTTGTTTATTTTGGCTTATTAAAGTTCTTCCCGTATCTACTAACCTTGTTACACAGCCATCCTCTTCCTCCTCTGTATAAATGTATATTTTCAGACATGAAAAGGAAAGAAGCATAAAGGAAAGTTTAACAGGGTTCAGTATTTTTCCACACTCTCTTCTGACCTGTTTTTCGGTTACATCACATTTTGCCATCAGCAGTTTTTTTTTCTTGGGCATGTTTAAAAGAAATGCAGTGGTGGCGTTGAGTATGACGGTCATGAAAAGCTTCAGTCTTGTGCGTTTGAGCTGTAGGATATATTACTCTTGTGCAATCGAATCACAATGAAAGGCACAATTCTATATGTATGTCAAGGTTCTGTTTCTACATGATATAGGCCTAACTCATAAAAAGGACTTTTGTTGTTCAAGTAATATTTTTGATTTGAATAAAACCCAAGTTTTAGCCAATCCAGATGTTTTTTTAGATTACTGTTAACACTTTTTACAGTGCTCCTTTCCTATTAAATAGATAAACAGTTGACATGACATGGGTATTACAGTAACATATACAATAGATTGTCTTACAACGTACAATACCGTATCTACTGCAATATACACACAGTTTAAACAGTGGTATTCAAATGTCAAGTCACATTTATTTATCACAAAATGTTTCATTTCAAAAGCAGCTTTACAGAAAGTCATGATCTTTATATCTTCATGCCTTACAGTTGCATTGGTTACATTTTATTGTGTCCTTTATTGGTGTCCTTGTTACAGTAATTATATATTTAAGTACCGAGTAATATTAATTAACTACATGTACTTACTATACAATTAGGGTTAGGATTGGGGTTTGGTTTATAAGGGTTACTTTTATGTAATAGCTGGTTGATAATATTATTAATAGTATTTATCTGACAAAATTATTTTGCAAAAAAGGCAAGCTACAGGTTTTATTTTGCTATGCAAAAATAAATGCATAGAAAAACAAAAAGCTCACAGGAAGACTGACTACAACAATCAGTTATTAATGTTGTGTTGGTTCTTTCTTGTTTTTCCTTGTGTTCATAGTTTTTTTTTTTGTATGACAGTCTGGCCAGAAATTATGTCTGCACAATTTGGTGTGATTCATTGCATTGTTATCACAAATAAAAGCCCAATCCCAACTACAAAATATGCTAACAAAATCTTTAACAAATTTTTATTTATATTTGAATAAAAGGACTAGATGTCAATTTTCCTAGGCCGGCCGGACATCACTTCTGGCTACTACTAGTTTACATTTTGTGACAATGCAAGCAATCAAATAACTGAGATTTGCTATATTTACTAGTATTTACTTTACATAAAGAGCTGGGTGATAATATAATTACATTTTGTATAGTTTGCTCTTATTTTCTATTGTGTTAATCATTTTTCATTTCTCATTACATAATAATATGAGTGTAACTGAACATTTTATTTTAATTACTGAATTCCTTAGTGTTCAGGTTGCCCATGCTATGCATAGATTTATGTTTGTTTCTCCCATTCCTTTCAATTGATCTGGTGATTGTTGAGTATTGACTGGAGGAAAGATAATTCACAACCTTTAAACACATTTTGAAGTACAAATCAATGAGATGATGACCTGTAACAGCACTAAGCTCTCTAACCTTCCCTATATTTGTGAAGGACTGATGTCATTTCTCTCTGGTTGTTGAACTGAGCTTTTAAGCTCTTGAACTTTACTGAGTCAGCAGTGGGTCTTGAGGTGTCAGCTTGACATTCAGATAGCAAGCTATCTGTAAGTGAGGACAATGAGTGCAGAACGGGGAGGATGGAGAAGCATTTATAAGAGAGAATGAGATGTAAGATTGTAAATAAGACAAGAGGTTTTTAATATGGCTTGAGTAGCCATAATAAAGTTAATGCACATGCTTAAAATAGGAACAAATCTGGATAGCATCATTACTTTGCTTTAAAAGAGCCCTGCAAGGTTCTGTTTCAGAGATGCACACTTGAGATGCAGAAACCATGGGCTAACGGGGGTAAAATAGTTTTGTTTCCATGACAACAAAATGGAGCTGTTGCACAGGCATCATAGCGAGGGGTATTTTGGTGTGGGGTTGGAGGGAGACAGACAGTGATTGCTGTAATCATGGTGGGAAAATATTAAGCTAATGGGAGGTGACTGAATAGCGTTTCTCATTTCCCCTGGTCTGTATATCTTTAACCTTCTCTTTCGTCACAGCTGCCTTTTTTATGCTCTTTGGGTTTCTCTCTCGCATGCTGACTGAAGCTGCTCCGTGCCAAAATCTGTGTGTCCGTGTGTGATGAGTTCTCACTGTGGTGACTCAGAGTGGAATGTAGTGTATACTGTGTACTGCATACTGTGCATGATGTACTGCAGTGTTTTAGTTGTTAAATAAAACAAAAACTAGAACTGTTAAAAATATTTTTCGTTAATTGAAATAAAGCTGCAATAAAATATAAATACAAAAAACTTAAATGTGAGTTAGAAAACTGAAAAAATAAGTTTAAAGGGGCCCTATTTTAGCTGTTTTTGTAATGTTGCTGTTTGAGCATGAAAAACGTCTGGAAGGTTACAAAGTCACTCCAAGGGGAGTTATTTTCTATATCAGTGCACAATGTTACAGAACTCCCTGAAACGCCTCCATAGTCTTAAATATTCCGTCCAAGGCATACACAAAATAAAGGTTGAGTTGCATTAGTAATGAGCTCAGCATTAAAGGGTAAGTTCACCCAAAAATGAAAATTCTGCCATTAATTGCTCACCCTCAT
Source organism: Opsariichthys bidens (assembly GCA_037194245.1). Classification (NCBI taxonomy): domain Eukaryota; kingdom Metazoa; phylum Chordata; class Actinopteri; order Cypriniformes; family Xenocyprididae; genus Opsariichthys; species Opsariichthys bidens. The sequence continues at coordinate 8,770,038 of CM074305.1, read as the reverse complement.
ATTGTTTCGAACCCGTAAGACTTTAGTTCATTTTCAGAACACAAATGATGAACACAAAAACACAAAAAAATGTTTTGATGAACAAATTGAATTTAGTCTTTTATTCACATATAAACATTGATCATCTGACACAAACAGAAGCTCAACGAACCTGCTTGATGCGTGAGAACAAAGCTCTTGCAGCAGCTCAAACGTGCTGTGTAATGAATTTCATCGGATCTCACTCGTTAAACAAATATGCTTGAGCTTCCTTTGATCATAACTGATGTGTGTTGATAAATGTTTATATGTGAATAAAATCTGGAGTCTCTTCAGAAAATACGATCTCTTTATGAACTTTTTGAAGCATTAAAGTGGTAGTTGCATAGCTGTCTATGGAGGGACAGAAAGCTCTCAGTGAGTAATGATGACAGAATTTTCATTTTTGTGCGAACTATCTCTTTAAATGTTAGAATAAGGCGTTAAGTAAGTGCTCATGGCTACGTCACATGTTCCCACACCCATGGCCACGACACGAAAATGCTACTGAAACTTAATTTTGGAAAAATACTGCGTATTAATAATCTTTAACTGACTTTCTAATAATGCAATACAGTGAATGACCATCTGAACCATCTGTGGTCTCCCATTGGCTTACATTATTGGCGGTTTAGTGTTAACTGATTGATTACTTCACACCAAAACAAAAGATAACATGAATACCTTCATCTCTGAAAATAGTATTTTTGTCTAGCTGAATCGTTTTCCATCAGTTCTTTTCCCTTGAATTGGATATTCAAAGGGTTGTGGGTGATTGAAGGATCTGATGGATACACTTGATGCATCCTTCAAAATGAGCTGAAGAATGAAGAACGCAAAACGATGGCTGCCTTCCAAGAATCCTTCAAATTGAGACGGCCTTTGGCGGTACTTGATGATGTGCGAAATATGCACCTTTACTAGGGCACAGCCTTCTGTTTGAGCATCACCCGCTGTGTTGTAACTCGTGGTTATGGTAAGGGACGTGACATTTCCAAAACATTAGTGAGCATTACTGACAGTCTGGGACGAGAGGTGCTGCAATAATATAACTTATGTGAAAAATAAGGTGTAGGGGATTTTACAGTTTAGGACCCTTTGACCAGCTATGTTGAACGAAGACCAGGAGTCAGAAGTGCAATCAATTGAAGAAAATTTACTGAGGAATAGTTTGCAGTTTCATCAGCAGAAGTCAGCTTCAGGTCTCACAAGGAGTTCGTAGGTCGCTCTGCGCACATACACTTTTTCACAGCAATTATACTTTAACAGAGTCCACTAACTACGTCAATACTCAGGTTACGAAGGTTCTGATTGGTTAAGAAAACTAGACAAAATTGGTAATGTTCCACACATGGTAAGATAGTCAGGAGCGTATCTTCATCTATCAGGATGCTGACGCTGGACTCCTTAAGTTAGGCACAGAATGTCCTTCTAGGTCAGGCCTATAGGCGCCTTCAGGTCTCCAGTCCAGATGACAACAGTCCACCAGTACCCATAACACATAACAAACCTGTACAGAACACTTTGCGGACATACAAAGATACACATGATTCACAGTTTCTTCAAGGCTGTGCATACTGATAAGTAAAACATCAGTAATATCAGTAAAACATACTGATAAGAGGTACAGACAATATTCAACATTATTTGCTAGTGTTTGAAAATGAAAAGGAAATTAAAGGCTTTAACGTAAGTTAAAGTTACTCATTCTAAATAATTCAACATTTAGAAAGATAATTTCATGACATATCACACAAAAATATACATATATATATTGAAGCAGCAGTGGATTCCAGAATTCACCCCTTCAAAGGTGTTTTTTTTTAACATTCAAGCATGAAAACCAATTCTAGTGAAAAACCTATTCTTGGAAAGGGCCATAATAGGTCCTCTTTTAGTATTAAAATTACTAAAACTAAACTATGACTGCACATGAAATTACTCAAATTAAAATGAAAACTTCTAGTTATACTTATACTAATAAATCACTAATAAATCAGAAGTCACACACATTCAAAAAATAGCTTTCGTGTTGCAAAATAACGTGGATACCATTTCTTTAAATAGTAGGCAATAGTGCAACATCAAAAGTTTCAAACACTAATATTCTACTTTAATGTCACTAATGTCATCATGTATTAATGGCATAATTAGTGACCTTAGTGGCATTATTTAAAGCTGCAGTCTTTAAGTTTTGCCTCTTTGTTGCCATCTCTGTTCAAAACCTGCATCAGTACGGCTCCTAATTGCGGATGAATCTAATGATTTGAGGAGAATATGCGATTGTCAGTCGATTTTGTTAGCATATTTTGTAGTTGGGCTTGGGCTTTTATTTGTGATAACAATGCAATGAATCACACAAAATTGTGCAGACATAATTTCTGGCCAGACTGTCATACAAAAAAAGTATGAACACAAGGAAAAACAAGAAAGAACCAACACAATATTAATAACATACTGTACTTCGGAATCACAGATTGTAGACTTGGAAGTATGACCAAAATTTTCACTTAACAAGTAACAATTCAGTCACGTTTGTTCTGACCAACTGAGGGAAAAAAAAGCATTACAATAAATCGTGCTACCAATGGTGATTAACAATCGCTCAGCTCATATCACATCAAACCTAGTAAATTATTAATATTATACTTTATTCTCAAATTGTAAATGTTAACAACATCAGCGCTGCGTGACTGTGTATGTAGTGTGTATTAGAGTTACCTGTAGATTTCAATTTCTGTACAGTCTAATCTCTAATTGTCCATTTGTCATACCATAAAATACTCCATCAATATTATAAATTTCATAATTCAAGCTGCCATGGGAAAAGGCTATAAATGATCCGTCACCTGCAGCATCCTCACATGATATAGCCTACTAGCTGGGACTCGCTCTTTATGTAAACAGACGTGACGTAATGATACAAAGATGAACAGCGGCATGCTCTGATTTCCCGCGAAAACCTACCAGTACCACCTGAATTAGAAAACATTATTAAGCTTACCACAGTGAATCAAGATAGTTTTGAACGCTGGCTGATTATGTACTTGCTCAAAAATAGATTATTATATAGATATTTAATATTAATATATAATTAAAATATAGATAATTTTATAAACAAAAAAAGTTACAGAAAGCAGCTTTAAATAAAAATTTTGGCCATTTTTAATCAATTTAATATAAAAATATCTTAACATTTTGGAGTAAAATCTAATGAGTCAAGAACGAGATGTTAGAATCCATTCGCTGATTTTACTGTTACAGTGGAAATAGAAGTCAAGTGCAATGCATTGTGCTCTAATTGTATATACCATGGCCAGGGATTCCATATATACAGAAAATAACATCATGCACTGCTGAAGTCGTAAGTAATATGCTGCCGTGTAAGCCGTGTAGACGACTGCCGCGTTTGAAGCATCATTGTTTCTATGACCGTACAAAGCATGTGCCAGTATTGTTTCACGCACTCTTGTATAGTGTGTTAGTGCTCCTCCTCTGGCTAAATCTGCACAGTGTTCCTGTTTGCATAATAAGTAGAGTGCTGATTGCCTAAATGGCTCTGAACAGCTCAGGGCGAGCTTTAATTTTAGAGCTCATATGGAAAATCGAACCCCCGCTGAACAAACTAAATGTCATGATGTTTTATCCTGACAGTACATATACAATAATACTATTACTCTATTTGCCAGAATGACTTTATCATCAGATGCTTTTCAGGCCTTTTTTATTTTAAAAAGTCAATAATGTGGAGATGTGAACTTCCTTTATAAAGTTCATCCAGCTCAACCCTATATTCACAATTGCTGCTTAAGCCCTGTTTCCACCTGGTGTTAGATCAGATCACAAGTGGACAAAGGAGACACATTTTTAATATTTTAATCAGTCTCTCAGAATTTTCAAGTCTCTTTTGTCTGCTTTCAATCACTTCAGTCCTGTTTTCTTCGAGGGCAGTGTCTATGGGCTGGTAAATGTATGGGTTTTTTTCAGATCTTTCGATCTAATGGACAAAATTATATAATCACACAATTTACATATAAACGCAACCTGAGATGACGGAAAAATATGCGGAGAGCAGCAGCTTTCATTTCTGCTCTGACAGCCGTAAGACCACACTGAACGCGGTGAGTGTGTGTTAGAAATCAGGACTGGTGAGAGAACATTGTGCTTGGTACATTTTTCATCTTCAAACTAAACTTCGCTGACAAAGTTTAAATCCAGTTTGGCTAGCGCACTTCATATAATGTTTACACATTAGACATTAGGTGGTCTTTTGCAAACATATTCGAACACATGAGCATTTCCACTAAAAAAGCAATCTGGTCAAATGCATTTTTGACATCCTCAGGAAGTGGTTTGAATGTGAATAAGCTCAAAATGTTCTACACACCATTCACACCAGTAATTAGCATTGTCCACGTGTGATCCGATCAACCAAAATGGATCTTAATACCAGGTGGAAACAGGGCCTTAGATACTGGATCTGATCTGATCTAAAATTGTAAAAATGATCTGGTTAGTCTATATGAGGGGTGTACAGTCCAGTTTTGCCCTGCAAAGTTTAGCTCCAACCCTAATTAAACAAACTTGAACCAGCTAATCAAGGTCGTTAGGCATCCTAGGCTATGTCTACATTAATCCAGATACATTTGAAAATGGTGTTCTTGTTTCAAAATGCTCTCCATCCACACTAGCATATTCCAAAAGCTTTTTATACCCACTGAAACATTAGAAATGCTAAATTCACAGGGTGAAAAACTTAATAAAAGCTCACTGAGATGATACAGAGAGAACAGATATAATCAACTTCTCATGCTCTTCCATCATTTTATTTAGCAAAATATTTTACCATTCATTGATGCTTTCAGTACGCACTCAATCAACATTATGTTTGGTCTAAAATGCAACTTCCCTCATGTTTTGCCACAGGACAGCAATTGCGAGTAATTTTGTCATCTTTGCAGGACTGTGATATGAAGAATGTACAAAGTAAAGCCTCTGTCTTCACAATCCACTCTTCAACACAAAAACAGCAAATTTTTTAATTTATCCACTTGGGAGAGTGTTTTCAAAAAGGCTGAGTTTTCGCAGGACAAAAACGCTGTCTCAATGTGGACAGAAGGCCAAAACGTTGAGAAAAAGATGCATTTTCAAATGAAAACGTAGTGTGGACAAGGCCCTAGAAACTTCCAGACTGGTGTGTTGAAGAAATCTGGAGATAAACTCGTTTGGACAATCCTGGTCAATATTATATTATATACTTATATTTTTAGATAGATAGATGGATGGATGGATGGATGGATGGATGGAAGGATGGAAGGATGGATGGAAGGATGGATGGATGGATGGATGGATGGATGGATGGATGGATGGATGGATGGATGGATGGATGGATAGATAGATAGATAGATAGATAGATAGATAGATAGATAGATAGATAGATAGATAGATATTGTTTTTATATCAACCAACCAACCGATCGATCGAGTGGTTGGTTGGGTTGATTGATATAAAAACAATAGACGTACGTCCTCGATTAGTGAAGTAAATCTATGTAAAGAAAAGAGCAGTCTGCTCCTCATCATTCGGTACTCCTCTCTGCACATAATCAAAAGCAGAGGTCACACCAAGGTTAATAAGTGGGCGTCTCACTCAATCTGCACACACACTAACACACACACACTGTGCTTATTGGCTCGCCTCCTGTCTCTCTCCGTCTTGCTCACTTCTCATGCATACAATCACATAGGCTGAACACTTTTTCCTCTCACATGCTCACACGCACACATGCATGTGCCATCTAACCTCTGGTGACGTCACAGGAATCTTTGTCCTTTGGACTGATGGGTGCTTCAAATACATGTGCATTTATACCGTCGCGTGAAAGCACTTCGACATGACTCAGAGGAAGGAAATGTCTTCTGCACTAACTGATCTCCATTTATATGATAATAGGCAGCCCGAGGAAAGGCAATTAAAGTGACAGCAGCCTGGTTGTTTTAGGCACGCTTTGTCTCGTGGTGAATAATGGAAAATAAGGAATGGTTCTGTTTAACAGCTCTGTGGCCTCAGATAAGACGCATACACAAACACAGACTCATTAGGGTTTCACCACTCTAATTATATTGTCTAGCTACTCTTAGAAGAGCACGTCAGGCACTGTTTTTTTGTTGCAAGATGTATGTGATCATCTCTGAGCATGTCCAGGTTGAATTATATAAGGGTTCTTTGGAGACTCAGCTTGATTGACAGCTCTCCTTCAATGTGGATGTTCATTCATTTTGCAACATGTCTCCTATATATATACCACAAGGAGGCGTGTTGCTCACATCCAACATATCTGCGGCATTTCTGAAAAACCTTTTGAATTCTGTAATCTTTTAAAAATGAGTTCGACCGTGTTGTATTTATGTACAAAAGGGGGGTTCTCTAGTCGACCTCAGGCTCTGCAAGAAAATGAACAGGATGGACATAAAGAGCTAAAATTTCTCATTGCTCAGAGATTGAGACATGCTGAATAAGAACATCATTCTGTTAACAAATTTTTTGAATTATTGATATTATTTCACTTATTTCTGTGAATTTTAGCAAACAGGGTTGAATTTTGGCAGGATTGAAGTGAAAGAAAACTCAAAAATGCACTGCAAATACTTACTGATGTTTGTTAGGTAGATTTTTCCCTCCTAAGAACAATGTTTCCCTTTTGTTTAAAATGCACACTTATTTTCATGTAATTCTGACATTGTGATAAATAAGAAAACTACATAAAGTTTTCCATCTTTAAAAATTGTTACTTTAGTATTTTGTCCAATATGGGGACACGAAAATGTATTGCACAGTTGAAATGAACCTTCTAACCCAATCTCTGTAAATGCACTCGAGCTGAAACAGAAGTTTATAGCAAACACATAAAGCTAATGGTTTCAGTGAAACTGACCCTTTTTTGATGCAGGTTTGTGATGCATTCACTGTGACTTTGGCGGTATAAATGTTTGGCAAGTGCTTAAGGAAACGATCACAGTGCATTTACATAACAGATGGCGCCTGATGGTAATTTTCACGTGCAATTAACTCCATTCATGAAGACGGCAAGCTCAAACACCGCATTACGAGAGTGTTTGTGTGTATGTGTTTTATGATGTTGGCTATAATTGAGAAACAAGAGGTCATATGACAGATTATGTGCATTTGGCATGGATATTTTCACTTTGCAACATATTGTTGTTCTTTTTGACTCTCTGAAGCTTCAGGTTTTTGATTTTCTCTTAAATATTATAGTGCACTCTTGTACTCTGCCGCTTTATGTTTTCATATGTGCTGGAACACGAAATACACAAAGTAGAAAGGCGAGGGATAAGTGGAAATCCATGTGAATAGGGGTAAGTGTGTGTGGGGGAGCAGACAGTATAGGGCTCTGTCCCAAAACCTAGAAAGCTATCTACATAGTCAGGATTGTATGGGGCCATATGCATGATCCCTAAAAATCTTTTCAAAGAGGTGAAGGCTTTTCTAATGCGATTGACCTTTCGAAAACAGTTTGATTGACAGGCGATCTAATCAATCATAACCCCGAATGCGCCATTTTGTCCGACAAAGCAAACAGGGGAGTTAGTAAATCAACGTTGGTGAACTTGAACTTGAAAAATCGTGTGCACTCACGTCTTTCCACGGTTGAAACAACATTCCTTCTTATGTCCATTCATGTTTATGAAAGCCGAATAAATAAGCTTTCCATTAATGTATGGTTTGTTAGGATAGTACAATATTTGCCGAGATACAAAATCAAAATATTGAGAAAATCGGCTTTAAAATGTTCCAAATGAAGTCCTTAGCAATGCATATCCACAAAAATAAATATGATATATTTTCGGTAGGGAATTAACAAAATATCTTCATGGAACATGATCTTTAATTAATATTCTAATGATTTGTGGCATAAAAGAAAAATCAATAATTTTGACCTATACAATGTATTGTTGGCTGATTCTGTGGTCCAGGGTCACATTAGTCTGTGATATGCCATCATAATCTAAGCAACATGTTAACACTAAACTCAGATAGGTTGTCATTGAAAAATATTTATTTATTTATATATATTTTTTTTAAATTTGATATTATTTTTGAGTTTTTGTTTTAGTTAGGTTTAGACCCTGCTTGTCAGCTCACTAGGTTTTGGAATGGAGCCGGTCTACGAGTGTGTGTGTGTGTGTGTGTGTGTGTGTGTGCATGCATCTGTGTGTCTGGGAGCGAGTGCAACCAAGCGTGAAATGATTCTGTTAGTGTCATTTCTCTCTCACACACACTTCCAGCATCCACACGGCGGCTCTGCGTGCTGTGTCTGAGAAGGCTGTGATGGCTCCCCGTGGCCTCTCACATCGCAAGTTGTTTGTGTATTTTTTTGGAAGGCAAAAAGAAAAATGTAACACTAGCTTTGACAGGGATTTGGAGGCAATTTCATTGTCAAATCAAATTCGAAAGTGAATTGCTTTCTGAAATGAAGTATAATGGATACAGTGTTGTAAACAGAATTAGAAAATAGCCAAGAATTACTATTACTTATCTTAAAATAATTAAATTATTATCAAACATCAGCAAGTAACACATCCTGTACTGTTTATGCTACAGACATCATGATCCTTATTTAATATTTCAGTTTTGAAAGGACTCTGGTCTGGATGTTTCTTTTCTTTTGCAATATACTTCAAAGATTATGTTGGTACCAATTTTATTTTAGTCAATCTGGAATTTGATCTGTTTTGAAACAGCCTCAGATTTGATCACTTAACAAGCTCTCTGATTCTGCTGCAGACTTTACAGACTGATGAACAGCTGAAAAAGGTTCAATTACTCAATACTAAGACCACTTATGATAATTGATGTGCGGAAGGTATTATTATTGCAGATGACACTTTATAACCCACTCTAATACGTAACCTATATCTAGGCCAACCCACACACACACACACACGTTGTGTTTTCATTTTTTATGGGGACATTCCATAGGCGTAATGGTTTTTATACTGTACAAACTGTATAATCTGTCCCCCTACACTACTCCTACCCCTAAACCTACCCATCACAGAAACTGTTCTGCTATTTTAGATTTTCAAAAAAGATAATTCTGTATGATTTATAAGCTTGTTTCCTCATGGGGACCAAAAAAAAGTGCCCACAAGATCAAAATTTACTAGTATTACTATAACTGTGGCATTTGGTCCCCATAACGTAGGGGATACCCCCCCCCCCCACACACACACACACACACACACACACACAACAGAGGAGCTGAAAGAGAGATTTACATTCAACAGTAACGACTAAGCAAAATGTTTCCGGGTATAAAACATTTATACAATGAAATGGGTATTACACTGGTATTATGACGTAAAAATGTTTTATGAGGACATTTCATATTTAAAACAGCTTAAAAACATACAAAAAATGCTTTATAAAAAATGTAAAAATGCAGAATGTTTTCTGTGATGGGTTTAGGGTAGGGTTGGTGTAGGGGGATAAAATGGACAGTTTGTACAGTATAAAAACCCTTATGCCTATGGAATGTCCTTACTAAGATAGCAAAACAAACCTGTGTGTGTGTGTGTTCAGAAAGCATTTCTTATTAATGTTATCAATGCTGAAAAAAGTTGTGCTGCTTCATATTTTTGTAGAATTTTTTTCAGGATTCTATGATGAATACAAAGTTCAAAAGAACTGCATTTGTTTATATTAGAAATCTTCTGTAACATCATAACAATATATTATTATTATATATTACAACAAAAATTTGAATTTTTTTTGTTGTTATTAAAAAACAAACAAGCAAGCCCAGTGCAGGCGAGAAAACAAATGCAAAAGTAATGTAACGCATTACTTTTCATAAAAATTTGGCTAACTAAGTGACGCAATTAGTTACTTTTTTAGGAAGTGACTCGATATTGTAATGCATTACTTTAAAAAGTAACTTTCCCCAAAATACTACCATGGCATTGTTGAATACAATGAAGGACTTTTTCCTTCCAGGTGAATTCCGTTTTGTTCTCTTTGTTCTGTCCCAGCGGATCACGTTTTGGCTGGTTAGCTTCAGCAGTTGTAATGGGAATTCTTACTGAGCTAACAGCTCTCTCCAGGTGTTCCAGAGCTCCTTGGCTTGTCCCCTCTCCTGTCCCCTTTCTCTAATGAGGGGTCAGGTTTATGACTGCAGCCGACAGAAACTAATTCTGACCCCCTGTTAACAGCTTCTGTCTGTCACCACCACCGGAGTCGATATCATTTATCACTGCTCACCCTTTTCCGTTTTCCTCCCTCTTCTGTCTTTTTAAGTGAGTATTTATTGTTTCAAGCATCAAGCGATAGTTCACTCAAAAATGGAAAATCTGTTATCATCAGGTCTCAAATGCATTTAATTGGTCAAAAGTGACAGTAAAGACATTTATAATGTTACAAAAAAAAATCAGTTTCAAATAAATGCTCTACTTTTTAAACTTCCTATTTATCAGAGAATCTTGACAAAAATGTATCACTTGGTGTGTCTCAATCAGCTCCCTGAGTCGAGCATCAGTATATCATGTACATGTATACGGGCACTAGTAAGGACAGTGCAGGACTCACTACACATTGGAACCCTGATGGTAATATGACAACATCCTTGTTGTACAACACAGCTAGTATTTATGAAAACAGCAGAACTGATATTTTTGTTTTTGTAATGTTATTCAGTACATTATGATAGATACTTTGATTATTATATATAACAGCAACATTATATCAGTGTGCCCTGGTTTTCATAGTGCACTGTGGGACTTTTAGGGAGCGAATGTTTCATTTTGCGATTGATTTTTTCTGGCCGACTCTCTGATCAGTAGCTGATTGAGACGTGTGGTATACTGAATATTCAATATAAGTTATGTTTATATGGTATATTTTTCTTTGAATCCATTTTATAAATTGTTATTTTTCTAAAATCGTTAAATAGTGTTTAATTTCCTGTTTGTTCTGAATAGGTATTATGTGCGTTTATTGAATTAATTATTTTGTTTGGCATACCTGCGTCATGACGTCATTGCACGCTTCAGCAGGTGGCGCGCCCGTGATGTGCTTCATTCAGAGTAAATACGCCATCAAAGAAGTCATCACTACAGCGCTCTTTTTCATTTTTCTTTATTCATCTTTATAAACTTCTTTTCAGGTAATCATAAAACAAGATGTATAAAACACTCTTCCGTTTAAATATATAAACACTGTGTAATATGATAAAGATGATTTATTTGTGTTGAAAGTAGTTCGTTTGTTATCCTTAAAGTATGTTGGTTAGCACAGGTGCTTCGCAATTAGCGCGATAGCCGCTATGTGTGATCAATGGTCAGTACGTCGATGTTATTTGTGTCTAAATGTTAATGATTTTGTTTCATAATGATGAGTTACGCATCACGGTTACCTGAATTAATTTGGTACATGTCTTTACTGAATAAAATTCATCAGATATAGGAACTGAACAGCGTTTAGAAATGAATGTGGGTAATATCCCAGCTGTATTCGTGTATCAATTTAATTTTTTCAGTTCATTGGTAAGGGTAAATACTAGTGAAGATGTTACACATCGTTTGGTGTTTCTGTGTACCTTTGAGTATTTTTATCCTGTTTCTAAAAAAAAGAAAACATGTTTCAAGTGTCAGTTGAGACTAGAGTATGTGAACTGTATAGAGAAAGTTTGCTAAATAGCCTGTTGATTGTATTTTCTTATTTCTTCTATTGTGATGTAAAGTGTTTGAAGTCACTCATGTTCCATTGTCATTACTGGGAAAGAATGATACTGTATGTGTTGAGCTTTTGTTATATGCATATGCTCTTGTTATTCATTCAGAGTAAATACGCCATCAAAGAAGTCATCACTACAGCGCTCTTTTTCATTTTTCTTTATTCATCTTTATAAACTTCTTTTCAGGAGTACTACAATTTTGGAGGCACCGCTGGGATGCATGTCAGACGGGTCATCCTTCGTTATCGTCAGTGACATCCATCTCTTAACTACCCAGGTGTGGAGCAGTTGAGTGAAGTGACCAGGCAAAACTGATTGAGCGGAGCGTGCATGTGGGGTACAGCAACCACCAGAAGCAGCTGATTCAAGTCAGATAAGTCAAAGTTCACACGCGAAACTGTGAAACACTGCAATAAAGATGGATGCTTTGCACAGCCTTCAGGAAGAAATCGGTGAGAAACTGTGCGCATTGCCTAGAGGAAAATTGATTGAGCTGGGCCAGTTCCTTGAAATTCATATAGAAGCAAATGTCACACGCCTTTCCCTAGTCAGTCTTCTAAGTAGTTATCTGCTACGAAAGGATCTGGAGGAACTTGAGGATGGAGGTATGGCGGAACTACTAAACATAAATGAGAAATTGAGCGAAATGATGTTAACTGATGTAAATGTGGATGAGCAAAATCCAGCCCAAAGACAAATGCGGGAAATTAAACACGCAACCGATTCACTCCCCTCTGTGCAAACACATTCGCCTTTCCCACAGGGCACCAGCTCAGCACCAGCATCAGCAGGCGGTGTTCCAGTTAACTCTTCGCTGCCCGAGAGTTTAAGATTTCAGGTTTTATCGGAGAGCCTGGCCAAAGAGAGAGATTAACCTTTTCGAGTCTAGCACGTCAAATTGAAAGCGGACTGAATAAGGGCTACCAAGAACAAGAAATCGTTGATGCAGTCATTCGGGCCATTACACCAGGCCTTCAATTACGTAGCTACTTGGAAGGAAAGACAGATTTGACTCTACCGATGTTAAGACGAATTCTTCGTTCCCATTACCAAGAAAAGAATGCAACGGAGTTATATAAACAGTTGACGACAGAATCACAACGTTCAAATTTGAAGTATGATCCAGTACTTGTACAGAATATGTTTCTTCACACTGTGTTAACAGGTCTACAAAATGACCGTATCCAGGGTGATCTCCAGCCGTACCTGACAGATACCACAGTCACAGACGAGAGGCTGTTGGAAAAGTTGAATGTAGCATGCTCCAGACAGAGTAAAAGAAAGAGTGAACGAAGTGCCAGTGTGAATGTCACTCAGTTAAGTGAACCATCTCCGCAGTTAAAAAGCAAGCAAAAGCAGCCAAAATTTGATGTGATGTCACAGTTGAAAAGTTTAAGTGAAGAAGTCATGCAGATAAAGGAATCAATGCAGCAACCCTCTCCTCTGCAGCAACAATGCGCTGTTGTCAGCAGTGATGTCTCACCTCTAAGAGCAGCCCATCAATCCATCTCAGAAGGGAATCAGGTACCACAACACCAGGTCTGGAGGGCAAGTCAAAATGGAAGTGAGCAACAGCAGTATCCATTTCAAGCACCTCATTTCATACCACCACCATATCAACGACGGGTGAGTCCAATGCCAGCGCAATATGTCCAACCAACCCAATCATCTCATTATGCAGCTCAAGGGTTCTATCCACAGCAGTTTAACGCAGAGTCACAGCCATACCCAACAACACCGCAACCACAATATTTCCAGCCTTACCGACAGACACGCCCCTCGAGGCCAAGACAGTGTTTTCATTGTTATCAAGCGAGATCGACGGAACTGTGCACCCATTGTTACTGCTGTGGCAGCAATGAACATTTTCTGGCGGGTTGCAAAGAGAGAGGTCCGCATGCCCTACGAAGGGTGGGTTGAAATCACGTTCAATTTGGCTCTTCTAAAAGGGCAGCAGTTGTCCAAGCCAATCATTGGCTACAACGTAATTGAGCAGGTAATGAAACAGAGTGAAGCAAGTGGGCAGAGTGATGGGAGCAAATGGCTCTTGAACAAGACTGTTAGAAGCGCCTTTCCAAGTTTGAGGAGAAGTAAAATTCAAACATTTATTAACTTGGTGACCGCTGAGAGTGCAAGCGAGTATTGTGTTAAGGTGACAAAAACGCATGTCAGTGTGCCAAAACATGCTATCGTGCAAGTCAAGTGTCAAGTAAAAGCACCATGTATGAGGCAGGATAGTGTCATGTTGTTTGAACCATCTGTCAACCCACAGTACCCTGATGGACTGGAACCCCTTGAAACACTCTTAACTCTGAAAAAGGGAAGCCGACCTGTGGTCCAAATCAGTGTCCAGAATGTGACCGACCACGACATCCTCCTGGTGGGAAAGACTGAGCTTGGGACAGTACAAACAATAAAGTCAGTGCTACCAGCAACAGAGTCATTTTGTGTAACGACAGCCTGTGTTAATGGAAGTGTGAAGCCAGCAAGTGAGTGTGAGGTTAACAGTGAGGACCCACCTGTGGATGTGAGTCATTTGTCTATGGAACAACAGCAGAAAGTTAGACAAATGCTGCGAGAGGAACGTCATTCCTTCTCAAAATCAGATGAGGACATTGGGTGTGTCAAAGACCTACAGTTGAGCATCAGTTTAACAGATCAGACACCTGTTGTGCGGATGTATACATCTGTTCCAAAGCCGTTGTACCAAGAAATGAAAGACTATCTCCATGATTTGATCGCCCAGGGGTGGATTAGAAAATCTCATTCGCCTTACTCATCCCCAATTGTGTGCGTCAGAAAGAAAGATGGCAGTCTGAGATTGTGTATTGATTACAGGGGCCTCAATCAGAAGACAGTGCCTGACCGCCAACCGATTCCAAGAGTGCAGGATATACTGGATGGCTTGGGAGGAAATCAATGGTTCTCCCTGTTAGACCAAGGGAAAGCGTACCATCAGGGTTTTGTGACACCAGAAAGCCGGCCATTAACAGCTTTTAGTACCCCCTGGGGGTTATATGAGTGGATCCGTATTCCTTTCGGGCTCATGAATGCTCCAGCTGCATTCCAGCAATTCATGGAAGGATGTTTGGAAGGGCTACGAGATAACATTTGTGTTCCTTACCTAGACGACATCCTGGTCTTCACAAAATCCTTTGACGAGCATGTTGAGGCAGTAAGGAAAGTCTTGCAGCGGTTGTGGTCACACGGGGTGAAATTGAAGCCCAAGAAATGTGAGCTGTTCAAGAAGGAGGTCCGCTACCTGGGAAGGATTGTGTCGAAAGAAGGGAGTAGGATGGATCCAGCAGACACTGTAGCAGTGACAGCATTGAAGGACAAGAGACCCACCACAGTAGGGGAGTTGAGGAAGATCTTGGGCTTGTTAAGTTACTACCGCCCTTACATTAAGGACTTTTCGAGGATTGCGTGCCCCTTGTATAGCCTGTTGAAAAATGACAATAGCAAGGCACAGACAAGAACTAAAGGGAGAAGAGGGACACCCCTTAAAAGTTATGTAGCTTCATCAAGTCAGCTGATTGAATGGGCGGAGCAACATCAGGCAATACTCGAAGAATTGATTGATTACCTTGTCAAGCCACCTGTGCTCGGGTTCCCAGATTTCACAAAGCCCTTTGTACTGCACACTGATGCGTCCAATCTGGGACTGGGAGCTGTCCTCTATCAACATCAAGAGGGAAAATTGAGAGTGATTGCTTACGGATCAAGGACATTGACAACAGCAGAACAGAACTACCATTTGCACAGTGGAAAATTGGAGTTCCTGGCTCTCAAGTGGGCTATCACGGAGAAGTTCAGGGATTATCTCTACTATGCACCAACTTTTACAGTGTACAGCGACAATAATCCCCTTACCTACGTTTTGACATCTGCCAAGTTGAACGCAACAGGATGCCGATGGGTCGCGGAGCTCGCTGATTTCCACTTCACTATTCGGTATAGGCCTGGAAGGGAAAACATTGATGCCGATGCATTATCCAGACTGACAACGCTCTCAGAGAAAAACATACCAGAGTACACAGTGGAACTTTCATCGGATTCCATAGGGGCTATGATACAGGTGGTGGAAGTTCAGTTTGAGCAAGGTATGCCGTGGTCCTTCGCTGTCGCTTGTCAGGATTCACCAACATGTGCAGAGATCAGTAAAGCACCAGCAAGACCCATGACTAAGGAGGAGATCATGAGAGCTCAGAGGGAAGATAAGGATATACAGTTCATTATTCATCACTTACAGTCTGGAATAAAACCTTCCTCTAAGCAATTGAGATCTGTGGGTTCAACAGCCAACGGGGGGAGAGTTCGAAAATCAGCTGTTTGGACAACTGCAGAAGTACAGTGGGATCACTGGTTCGAGAAAAGGGAATGGGCAGGTGGAGAGATTTAATCGAACATTGTTACAAATGTTGAAAACTCTCACTGAAAAGCAGAAATCAAATTGGAAAGACTCACTGAACAAGTTGATCTATGCCTACAATTGTACAAAAAGTGAAGTGACTGGTTTCTCCCCGTTTCACCTCTTGTTTGGTCGTTCCCCAAGACTTCCCATTGATGTGCTCTTCGGGCTTGGCACAGGCAGCCCACCCATGAACAAGAGCGAGTACCTGGAGACATGGAAACGAGGGATGCAAGAAGCACAGGAGATCGCGAGGGAGCATATGAAAAAGGCGAGTGAGCGTAATAAAAGTCTTGGTAAGGAACCTGACCCAACTATTGGGAAGAACAAGTTCATGTTGTTGTACGCAGAGTTGCAGAGGATGTGCCGATTTATGAGATAAAGCCGGAGCAGGGAAAAGGGAGGTCACGAGTATTACATCGAAACCTGTTGATGCCATGTGATCACTTACCTCTCAAAATCGATCCAACGCCGAGGTCCAAGTCAAAGCGGAGACAGCCACAGGAGAACTCCAGTGTACCTGCAAACAGAATGGGAGAAAGTGACTTGGAAAGTGAAAGTGACTCTGAGTATTATGTACCAGTTGAGCCTTGCCAGTTGGGGAAACGGCGAAGTAGTTATGATCAGAGACAAGAGGAAATAACAATACAACCTTCTTCCCCTGAGTTGCCTGCCCATCAGAATGTATCAGATAGTTCTGCATTACTACAGCTCGAACTAGAACAGTTACCTCCAGCTGAGGCAGAACAAGTTGTTTCCACACCTGCTCATGTACCTGTGAAGGAGCAAAAATCTAAACTGTGTGGAAATCAAATGGAAAATGAGCTGGGTGCACGTGAAAACTTACCTGGGGAAGAATCCGAGGAAATGGAGCCAAATGACAGACCTGTTGAGGTGCAAAGAGAATACAAAGCAGTTTACGTATGATAGCTTAGGGACCCCCACCTGTTACAAAGTGCAAGTAACTGGTCCTGGGTATGATCCACACCCTCCTAACATGTGGACACCTACATTTACGTCTTGGATGCCAATGATGTTTTCTTACCCGAGACCATCTTTTGTGTATTAAGTTTGATTTGAAACGGAAATTGCAATAACACATACACTAATTATCTTATTTACTGTGAAAGAACTGGTGAAAGACAATGGACTGTTGCACACACATACACTAATTATCCTGACGGACTATGAAAGACCAAAACAATGAACTCTTGCATTCACTTACACAAACTGGGCTGTTCCCAGACCAACGGGACATAGACTCTTTTGTAAGACCTAAAAAAAAAAAAAAAAAGAAACTGAGTGAACACTTTGGAAAAACGTTTTGAAACTTTTTTTTTTTTTTTTTGCAGAGACTTTGAGTAATACCTTTTGCAGTTTTTTTTTTTTAAATGGCATAGGCCTGGGACTTAAGTTTTGTGCATTGAAATGGACCTTCGTGTTTTGTTTTGTTTTGTTTTTCTCTTGGACACTGGATGGAACCCCTAAACTTGAAGGTGTTAAAGGGGGCATAATCTCTTGCATTTCAGTCTAGGAAGACCAAAATCAGTTGACGAGGACTGTTGGTAAATGTGAACCTGCAGTGTTATCATAGAGAAAAATGTGACTGAGTATACAAATGACAAAGTGTGTAAAAAGACAAAAAAAGTTGTTAAACAGAAAATGTCAGACATTTATTAGAGCATTGGTAGATGTCGGGACGACATCTTTTCCTGTAGGGGAGAGTGTGGTATACTGAATATTCAATATAAGTTATGTTTATATGGTATATTTTTCTTTGAATCCATTTTATAAATTGTTATTTTTCTAAAATCGTTAAATAGTGTTTAATTTCCTGTTTGTTCTGAATAGGTATTATGTGCGTTTATTGAATTAATTATTTTGTTTGGCATACCTGCGTCATGACGTCATTGCACGCTTCAGCAGGTGGCGCGCCCGTGATGTGCTTCATTCAGAGTAAATACGCCATCAAAGAAGTCATCACTACAGCGCTCTTTTTCATTTTTCTTTATTCATCTTTATAAACTTCTTTTCAGGTAATCATAAAACAAGATGTATAAAACACTCTTCCGTTTAAATATATAAACACTGTGTAATATGATAAAGATGATTTATTTGTGTTGAAAGTAGTTCGTTTGTTATCCTTAAAGTATGTCATGAGTTTAGCAGAACTGAGCACATGGTTAGCACAGGTGCTTCGCAATTAGCGCGATAGCCGCTATGTGTGATCAATGGTCAGTACGTCGATGTTATTTGTGTCTAAATGTTAATGATTTTGTTTCATAATGATGAGTTACGCATCACGGTTACCTGAATTAATTTGGTACATGTCTTTACTGAATAAAATTCATCAGATATAGGAACTGAACAGCGTTTAGAAATGAATGTGGGTAATATCCCAGCTGTATTCGTGTATCAATTTAATTTTTTCAGTTCATTGGTAAGGGTAAATACTAGTGAAGATGTTACACATCGTTTGGTGTTTCTGTGTACCTTTGAGTATTTTTATCCTGTTTCTAAAAAAAAGAAAACATGTTTCAAGTGTCAGTTGAGACTAGAGTATGTGAACTGTATAGAGAAAGTTTGCTAAATAGCCTGTTGATTGTATTTTCTTATTTCTTCTATTGTGATGTAAAGTGTTTGAAGTCACTCATGTTCCATTGTCATTACTGGGAAAGAATGATACTGTATGTGTTGAGCTTTTGTTATATGCATATGCTCTTGTTATTCATTCAGAGTAAATACGCCATCAAAGAAGTCATCACTACAGCGCTCTTTTTCATTTTTCTTTATTCATCTTTATAAACTTCTTTTCAGGAGTACTACAGACGCACCTACTGTTTCCGCAAAAATATGAAGTTTATAATATTTTATCAAAGTAATAAATGTTTCCTGAGCAGCAAATCAGCATATTAGAATAATTTCTGAGGACTGGAGTAATGATGATGAGACAGAAATTAAACAATGATAGAATTTTCAGTTACCTGATGTCAAGCTGTTTCACCAACTGCTTCTTGCAAATTAAAAGTAGGTTTTATTTTCAAATGATTTTTTTATGAGGTACTAATGAATGTTTTTCATTTGTGCTTTGAGAACTTTGAGAGCTCTGTCCATCGGCCTTTGCTGTTTTTGTGATCCACATGAACAACCAGTCAAACTAATAGTTGTCTAACCTGTCACTCACCTGCCTGCAAGTATGAAGAAGGATCGCAGGGCCTGTCAGTCATATTCTCTCATTACAGCGCTTGAAACTGATATTTCTCAAACGTTCTGTTTTTCTTCTTCGCAAATGTATGCAATTATTTTAGGTTTAACGTACAGACACCATTCAAACTTGTTTTGTTTTTACATTCGAGAAGGGAATTTTGACAACTTTAATGAAATGACTTAAATGAAGATTAACTGAAAAATGACTGCAAGAGAGAGCAAGTTAAATGGTCTTCCCACCACTGATAACTTCATCCTTAGAAATGCTGTTTTTATAAATTGTATATTTTAAGATGTTTGACTATAATTGAGCCTTCGTCGGCAGTTTGATTGACAGGCGATCTGACCAATCATAACCCAAAATTCGCTATTTTGTCTGACAAAGCAGTCAGGGGAGTTAGTAGATTAACGTTGGTGAACTTGAACTTTGAAATTATGTATACTCATGTCTTTCCACGCTTGAAACAACATTCCTTCTGATGTTCATTCATGTTTATTTGATGCTATAAATGAACTAGTATGAAGAGATGATCGGTTCACGAGCCGCTTGAACTGAGGAGCTACAGCGATCTGTCACGACACATTAAAGAGCCACTACACAGTATTTATTGTTTCAACTTCTTTTAAAAATTACAATATTTTAAATAACATATCAAAAGTAACCTGCTCTGTCTTGTCTGTCGACGCGTTGTCAGTGTCCTCTTTGCTCCGGGATGTATTTTTCACTTCGTGAGAACGTGATGTGTGGCGTGAGAGCGCACGGCTTGTCGGACATAGCAACAGTCACTAAAGGGGGCGGGTCTTTGCGAAGGGTCAACTGAATTTAAATGATTTGAAAATTAAATTTACATTATTTGAACGATTGGCTTTGGAAAAATGATGTCAAAATTCACTGAACATCTTCGCCTCTGCCAAAGCTCTCAGATCTCATTTGCACTTCCTAATATTCAAACTTGCTAAGAAACACAAGAGAATTGAAGGTTGAAGAGCTTGAAGAATTTTTTAATTGATGTCAAACTTGGTGAAGTGCAACTTTATGTTCAATGAATTATGACTTAAAGTGGCCCTGTTATGCTTTCCAGATATTACCTTTAAAGTAGTGTGTTATGTAGCTGTTTCTGAATGCAGACGTTTTGCAAAGTTTTATAGATCAAAGTGTACATAAATGGAGTTATTGCCTCCCAAAAGAAAGAAGTTTTTCTGAACTGTCTGAAATGAGTCATGAGTAATTCCAGTCTTACTTCCTGCTCAAATCTTCGTAGGTTTGCAAGAAATTTGCAAAACACCAGGTCTTCATTGGCTGCCCAAATACTTTGCCCTGCCCTCAAACACTGTAGCTGTAGCTGAGACAGGAAGAGTTTGGTTCACGTTGTCAACATGCGACATACGTTGCTAAACCACTTTCCATGGAAAGGACGCACGCTTGAATTATAAGGTACAACTGACGCCATCGCTACAGTTCATATCACTGCACGTGTATCAAAGGTTGAGGAAAAGCTGAATTTCAGAGATGGTAATGTGCGTTTGGTTTCCCACACGTGTTTTAAGTGGTCGACCAATCACAACAGACTGGGCCTTCTGACCTATCACAGTAGACTCTCAGAAAGGAGGGGTTTAGAGAGACTGAATCCTTTTCAGACATTGAGAAAAGAGCTGATGTTACAATGAATATTATGAGAAAATTCTAATGTTTTTTTTTACCTTGGATGCATGTAAACCTAAAATAACCTCAAAAAAACTTTAAAATAGCATAATGAAAGTGAAACACTGGCCAGCTAGTTGTTGCTGTGCAAGTAAATCCCTTTAGCCTCCTTGTTAGAGCATCCAACTCCCTTGCCGGAAAACTCGGGTTCGAGACCCGCTCGAAGCGGGTCAAAAAGGATTCGGGTGGAAGGGTTACAAATTTGCTTTAAGTTTGTGTTTTTTCCTCAAACAAAGCAGTCATCTGGTTTTACAGAGGACTTGAAATATAGCACTTGAACTATAGTGTATAGTGCTTCATGGCCGGTCTCTTGATTTCAGTGTACGTAAAGAGATTCTCCTTTTTTAAGAAAAAGTGTGTTCCTCCAATTTCCAATCTGATGAGTGAAATGCGACACAGATAATCATGCCTGTAAAGACTGGCACCATTTTGTGATACAGAACTGTATGTACGACATTATTTGCTCTCTTCATTTCCAGGCTGTGCTCATTATTAGGACTGTAACATATAGAAAGACACAGGGTTGTATTTTCCATTCATTTATAATGAAAATATCAGGCAGGTGAAGCACAAGCGCACAGCACATCTTCTGTAATTGACTCATTTATTCACGTTAGTCGCCCATTCGTCTGTGGCCTGTGATGAATTAAACACCCGGGCCACATCCTGTGCCTAACGTGTGTTATTATCAATATGCCACACAGCTCTCCACGAGTGTGTTTCTTTCCAGAAAGCATCACCGTCCTCGGATTGCCTGTAACCCACCATCCATCCCTCACTGTGGTAAATGACATCTGAAGGCCAATAAAACACAGTAATAAAGTCACTGCTATCAAGATTTAAATCACATACAACACCCAGAGAAAACAAAATCAATGAAAACTCGTTATTTTTAGGAATTAGTATCTCAAAAACATCCCTTTATTATTATGAGATTAATCCTCAGAGGGATATGCTGTAATTGGATTGCATTATTTAGTTTGAAGACTATTGCTATTTATAGTCTACTTTTACACAAACAGTTTTTATTAAAAGCAATACTGACTGATCAAAGGTACGGTTCAGGGAATGCTTGTCTTAATTCCCTAAAATTCTGAGATGATCAGACAGACATTAACCCTTTCTTTCTTTTTTCCTTGTGAAACCCCATTTCCTCCACATATGAAAAATAAAAATTATTATTTTATTAGATCATAATTATGACAAACGTTATTAGATAGTACATTTTAATTATCAGATATCAACTCAAAATTATGAAATAATGTCCGATTCATGGCAAAAAAATGAAATCATCAAACACAAAGTCATAATTATGAGAAAAAAGTCAAAATTATTATACAAAATGTCATATGACAAAGGCCATCATGACATTAAAAAAATCTAAACAAAGACAATTATGACACTTGTCATGTGATGTCAATATTTTGTCTTTATTTAGATTTTTTTCAGAATGATTTTTTATCAAATTTGAGATAATTATCTATATAATTATATAGTATCATTAGTGTCATAGTGTCTTGGTATTATATAATTTTGAGTTTTTATCTCATGATTGACTTAGTATCTCATAATTTTGAGGCTTTATCTCATGATTATGCCTCAGTGTCTCATAATTTCGACTTGTTGTGTCATAATTACACATTTTTGTCACAATTATGATGTACCATAGCATGATTTTTTTTTTATTTGGACTTTTTGACCCCAGTATACATTATGCACTGTGTATATTGTATTGTATTTTATATCTGTTTTGAAAGTATGTGCTTCTACAATGCCAAATTTAAGTTGTGCTGGGATTTTTTTTATTACTGATTGTAGTATTATGGAGCCAGGCTTAAAGTTAACTTGTGGTGTTCATCTTTTTAACAGTGGAAAAAATATGAAAAGACCCTGCAGATGAAGTTTAGTGACATTTTTCCATTTCAAAAGTTAATGGACCAGAGAACAAAATAAAAATGTGGATTAGAAATGGGATTATTGATCCCGTTTTTTTTTTATTCTTTATCACTGGGTGTATATTCAGGCACTTTTAGAAATGGCCATGACTTTTATCCAAAATGTACTCAGTGGATCTTTGCAGCAATTAGCTTTCAAATAATTTTCAAATGCAAGAGGGACAAAATACCTAAAATAGACAATGAATTGACTACCAATTCAGCAACAGCACTGCGATTGGCTGGAGGGCAGAAAACAAACAGCTCTCCCTAGAGACAGAAGATGAATGGAGAATCCGATTCCCCAAGAGGCTCTGGGGAACCCTAACCTCACAGTCTCCCGGGAAAGTCAGGGTTAATGGATGATGAAGGGTAATCTCATGCTGAATTAGAGAGAGAGTGTGCACAGCAGAATGGAGACAAGAAAAAGAGAGAATGTTAAAATATGGAGCTCCTATAAATTTGATCAGATTTTTTTTATTTGCCAGTTCAGTGTTATAAGTACTATAAGAATGGAACTGGGATACATTTCCATGAACAAAATTCTCTTTAAAGGGCATAATGTGCCATTGTTCTAGAAAACGAAACTGTTTAAAAACATGAGCTCATGCTAGTTTGGTGCATGTTTCATTTTTTATACATTAAATCAAACTGCTGAGTTCAACAAGTCGAAGATGTTTTAAGGTCACAATGTTTTATAAATCATTAAGTGGGAGCACTCATGTTTCCAGGACTTTTCTGCATGTCTCTTATCTCTGGATGAGAGCACATGGAGTTTAATGAGTTGTTGTGCTGAATTGATATTTAATTCAAAAGGCGGTTTGTTTAGAAACATGCAAAATGCCTACTTAGCCTAGATTAGCTGAAGTAG
Organism: Opsariichthys bidens; assembly: GCA_037194245.1. Lineage (NCBI taxonomy): Eukaryota > Metazoa > Chordata > Actinopteri > Cypriniformes > Xenocyprididae > Opsariichthys > Opsariichthys bidens. Next base: position 8,746,143 of record CM074305.1, on the reverse strand, counting down.
GTTATTTAATGAAATCATTATCTCATGAATGCTGGAAATGCATTTCATGTTTGATTTTTTTCATGTTTTTATCAGGCTTTTGAGTGTTGGAGGCATTCAGAGTGCAGAAGCTGAATTCTGAATTCTGAATTTTTTCTGAATTCTGGACATTACAATAGCATTTTCTTCCCTATTTTGAAGGAAAAAGCTTCTGGAATGAGAAACAACAAGCAGGGCGGATCTTTATGAAGTTCATGGGGAACTGATTGGATGGTTAGATGCATGTGGTTTGCTATTGGTTATATTTTATATATATATTTTTTTTATTTATCTATTAAAATTCCTCCTAAATGTAAATCTTCTGCTAGCATGTTGTTCTTTCCTATACCGAATAATGGGCTTCAAAAGCTTAAAAAAATTCACCCTGTTAAGATCCACCATGTTACGCACCGCATTGTAAAAATGTCATGTAACAGGTTAAGCAAACTTATAGAATGTCAATGTGAAATTTGAAATATATCTTTAGAATTATTAGGTTATACTAGCCTGAGCATCACCAGTATGTTTGTATGTTTCCCACTCAAGTCTTAAAAAAAGTTGAATTTTTAAAATTTTATCAAACCCATTAATCTGTAGGAACGGCCAAATGAAAATCTGTGTGAAAAACTGGAGAAACAGAATGATATATTTTTGCTGTAGAAAGGGTCCAAATAATATTCTTCAATTTTAAAGGATGTTACAATTATTTTGTAATGGAGTGAAAATCATTTTCTGTATCCAACATCCACTATTAAACGCCACTAACCTTAACAGCAGATTGAATGATGTGAACTGGATGCAGAAGACAGACTTTTTGTTGAGTTTGCATGAATGCTATTAATCTTTAAAGCTCTGAAATCCTGGATTTCATGCTAGTGCACAATCATCCACCGTTCTACTTACAGTTCAGCTTTTGGACAACTTTTAGGCTATTCGACCAGAGATGGCGACTAAATATCTGGCTCAGGGAAACAGATCTGTAGAGACAACTTAAAACGAGATGAAAGGAACCACAGCCTTTGTCATTTCGGGAATATTCTTAACATTGCAGAGACATGTTAACAGGATCCAGCTCCTGAGTGCTTATCATCAAACGCTGTCAGATTTGCGCGCAGGTAATCTGCTGCTAACACACAGAATTCCTCTGAATGTCCCTCACCTGTCTGTGAGATAGCAGGGATATTCTCTGTCGTTTTCCTGCAGGATGTTCCTCAGTTCTGTAGCCATAAGCACCTCTCTTTGACAGGAAGTGCAGATGTTCCACAAGTTTGATCAGCCTCTGAATGCAGAAGTCTTCTGCTGAAGTAAATCTTCAAGCAAATATGCTTAAACCAGCTGAACTTTTAGCCAAGATGCCTTAAAAGTTAGGAAGTGACAGTTTAGATTCCTGCTGTGCATGAATGGATCAATTTTGTTTCAGAGGAATGAGCTATATTTTTAAAGAAAGATTCCTGTTATTTATTTCTATTCACATACCACTGGCATGTTGGCTTCAACATGAGGACATATAGAGGTTGTGATTTTCACATTCAACTTTTGTGTGCAATGTATATCTTAAAAAAAGAAGAAAGAAATTCTAATGATGCAATGATGCTTTAAATTGATCAAAAGCAAAGACTTTTAGGTTTTTACAATAAAAAAAAAATCTGTTTCAAATAAAATAAATGTATGTTATTTTAGGCAACACAATGTTTTTAACATTGATGATAATCAGAAATCTCTCTTGAGCAGCAAATCATTATATTAGAATGATTTCTGAAGGATCATGTGACACTGAAGACTGGAGTAATGATGCTGAAAATTCAGCTTTGATCACAGGAATAAATTACATTTTAAAATATATTCACATAAGAAACATTAGTTATTTTAAATTGTTATAATATTTCACAGTATTGCTGTATTCATGATCAGCCTTGTTGATGCAGCCTCGGAGAGCAGAAGAGATTTCTTTGAAAAAACTCCAAATGTTTCAACAGTAGAGTAAATCGACTGATTTATAAAGTGTATAATCTCTCAAAAGGACCAAAAACAACAGTCCAGTCCTCCGTTGCCTTCCCCGGGTGAGTCATTTAATATTTTAGTTTTAAAATATCTAGTTTGTTTTCGGGTTAGTAATGTTCTCTTCACTTTCTAACATCTTTCAGTGGTTAGATATCAGATCTTCCATCTGATCAGCTGCCGGTATTTGGACCAGAATATCATCGCAGAAAAGCTTCACTGAATCTTTGTTCAAGGCCAAGGCTGCTACTGTAATTAACATTGATTGTGACTTTGATGTGCTTTCTTGGGAATTGGAAGTGTGCTCATCATCAAAACAGCTCCGTCTTCTGTCAGTTACTGAACCACCTCATTTACACACTGTCTGAAGCAGCCTATCACTAATTTGCTGATTTTAAGCCTTGAGGGAGAAGGTTAGGGACAGGTTTGGTGGTACGGGTAGGTTTAAGGATGGGTTAGGGTGTAAGGGAAGGGTCATCAGTGTGATTATTGATGTAAATCCAGAAATTAATTACAGACATGCAGGTATTTTTAATGTAAAAACATATATGAGAGCATTTTATCAAAAGATTAATGTATATGCTCGTTATCAGCTCGTCATGGAATATGTCAAGTATTCACAGGCAATATTGCAAATATTATAAATGTCACTCACACAGATGAAGCTAATTGGCCTAGAACTCTTCTGATTGGTCTGTATCTGCTCCAATAACCATTACCATAGGAATAATTACAGACTAGACTCAATGTTATCATTCCTCTCTCTCTCTCTCTCGTTCCCTCTTTCTTATGCCTCTCTGTGTGTCCCTCAAAGGAAGGGTCCGATGTAAAATGGGTCACTCTCACACCCTGGAGTGCATGTTGAAAGCCTTCTGATTCTATTAACAGGCATATCTTCCTCCCCAGGCTCTTCTGACCCGGATAACATGCTTCCTCTTTTTTCTTTCTTTTTTTTTTTTTTTAATTGTCATGCCTTGAGAATTCCAACATTTGCAATAAAGAGCAGCTTTTTGCTGGGAAGACATGTTAAGCGGCCAGTGGACTTATACATATGAAATTTGTTTTAGTATTTATCATGCACATAAAAACATGAAAAAATTGCTCACAGTTGAATAATTCTGTTTAAATTTAGCTCAAGCTTATAGGTTAAAGTTGCGGTTCTGAATTTAGAAATTAACACTTCAAATCTTATCTGCACTATGACTATTGCTTTTTGAGTCACACATTACACATGTTATAATATTCAGCAGTATCATTGATTTGATTGCACTGACGCTATAACTGAACTGAGGTGAATGATGAAATCAGTGTTATAGATGAATTGAACTCATTCTATAATTATAATTCTATAATAACTTTACACAGTTATTGAACCAAACTGAATCAACAACTGTAAAGCTGCTTTGAAACAATTTGTATTATAAAGCGCTATAGAAATAAATCTGACTTTACTATTTTATTTTCTTTCTCTATAAGGAACTGAATCACAATTAGTTATTTTGATATTGACAATCAGTTCTAATATTTTATGGATACTTTAATGTATTGTTTGCTCTCTTCATCAAAAATATCCGAACATTTCTGCACCGAGTCAAACATTACACATATTTACAGTAAAAACGAATCTCTATTAGTTATCTTAATACTGACAAGCAGTCCTAATATGTGACCCTGGACCAAAAAAACGGTCATAAGTCGTACTTGGTATATTTGTAGCAACAGCCAAGAATACATTGTATGGGTCAAAATGATCAATTTTTCTTTTATGGCAAAAATCATTAGGATATTAAGTAAAGATCATGTTCGATGAAGATATTTTGTAAATTTCCTACCATAAATATATATAAAAAATGTTTTTTGTGAGTGGATATGCATTGCTAAGGACTTCATTTGGACAATTTTAAAGGTGATTTTCCTCAATATTTCGATTTTTTTTTTTTTTTTTTTTTTTTTTCAGATTCCAGATTCCAAAAATTATCCTTATGTCTGGTTTTGTGATCCAGGGTCACATATTTTTGTTTGTTTTTGTGTATTATTTACTATTGCACTTTGAGTCAATTTGGATAAACGTGTGAGAAAATGATGGAAGAAATTAAACTGAATTGAATGTAGTTGGAAATGAAATTGCTAAATTTTCAAAAACAAAAGTTCCAATAAACCAAACAATAAACTTTTGCAGAGAAAATATTGTATTGTTCAAGTTGAGTTCTCACTGAAGCATAAGAACTTTGTCTTTAAAATTCCTTAGGTGAAAAAATAGTCCTAAATATTGCAGTGACAGCACACACACACACACGCACACACACACACACACTCAACCACAGTTCATGACCAAGGGCTAAACTACTCAGCAGTTCTGCGGCAGAAATCTGGCTTTTAAACACAAAACCAGGCTTCACCTGAAAGGTTCACTTGGGAAACAGGAGAGAACGATCACGTTACTGGGGGAAACTTTTAAATTAAAGAGACCCAAGTTGGAGGGCCTTCATGTAGGCCTGAGAGAACAATGGCTGCTTTCTGTCTTCTTGAGACTTCAAAGCTCTGTGCGGTTAGACGAACAGAGTTCTGCTTTGTTGTGGAAAGCCACAGATGTTGCTCTAGTTCTAGACACCCTTGTAAGCACTTCAAGAGGTATTCAATAGCCTCAGCCTCCCACACGCTGCCTCTTAACCGTGTCCTTCGCTCTCACTCCGACAATGTGAATGGATCGGCAGGTTTCCATGCTGTTCTTTTTAAATCCTTCCTTGTAATATCATTAAACTCTAAACATCTTATAAAATGTTAAATTCAAATTTTCACAAAAATACTCGAGGGAAACAGTTAATAATTGAAAAAAAACTATATAGCTTACTATATACTATGAATAAAGCTTTCAAGTTTTGTTTGCAATGTACATCAGACTTTTGTTTTAGACTTGTTTTATATGTTTGATAAGTCAAAAGTGGATTCAAATCTTGGGTTGTCTAAACAGAAAGTTTTAGGAAGTGCTACTTACTTTAAACAGCAAAGTTTATTATATTGTCGTTCCAGTTTTTTTTTTTTTTTTTTAATCTGGCCTTTTTTGAAACTTTTTTTGTTCTTTTTAAGCAAAATTTCATCGATTTATGATACAGGAAATCTTTTATTTGAGTTATAACCCTCTTGTGCAACTTTTCCAAATTTGCTACAGTGGGTTAACTTGATCCAACTAATATGCAGGACCCAAAGAAAACAATAAAAATGTCTTTACATGATATAAGCCACAATTACTGTTTTAGTTTATCTTTTTTGTAATTTCTTTGATCCATTCACTTCATCCAGATTAATTAATTGCACCTCCTTCAACTCTCCCCATCTCACCCTCCAAATAATCAATTCTTTTATTATCCAAAGCAGCAAACACTCAAAGGATTTGAGCTCTTCCGTTATTCTTTGATGATTGGGCGGCGGTAATCTTCAAAGGCAAAACTCTTCATTCTGACTGGCTGCAGTTCTGATCAGACTCAATGAAATGATGCCAGTGTGTTCACTTTGCTTCAAGATTATCCCGTGAGTTGTTGCGCTGCATTAAAGAGGCTCACCGGTGCGCAAACACAGTTAGAAGGATTCTAGATCGAGAAGTCTCCATTGGTGTGGCATCGCTACCGTTGCCATAATGCGCAATGACCCACTGCAAGCATTCCTTCAGGTGCGTAAAAAGTGATATTCTCTAGATATGAATTGAGTCATTTTGGTATATTTTGCTTGTATGTTGATTTGGGAGGGATTCGTTAATAGGTTGTAAGCCAGTGGTTCTCAATCCCTAAATCATAAGGAAAACATCCAAAATTAGCCAGAATTAGAGTGGCAGTCATTCAAGCTGAAATTATACATTTCTATTTCGTAGGATCGGACTCCAAACTCCACCCCAGAATCCATCAAAGGATCCCCTTTGATGTTGCTCGAAGACACCTCTATTCGCATCGGATCCATGGAACACCACCAGCACGTCCCATATGAAGGTTCCCCACATAAGCTCTTCCATCCTTGGAGAAGTGATGGCTCCACACATGCGACTTTCTCCTCTGAATGTGGCGTGAGGCTGTCGCAGCACATCCAGACCTCGTTAAATCCACACCACGAAATGCCACTGACACCTCCGGCGGAGCACTATGACTTCTCACCCCTGAAGATGTTGCCCTGTCCATCAGCATGCTCCTCCTCATACGCTTCTCTTCCCACGTCAGTTTCAGCTTACGTGCCCACGCACACTGGATTTGTGCATCATCCGCAGAGACATTTGGCACTGGAGGATGTACAATGGTGGACCCTAGACGCCGGCGCTGCCAATCACCCTTCAACACATCATTTTCAGATCCCCCGCGGGTGGGTTCTGGGTCACCCAGAGTTCGGCCAGTATCAGTCCCAAATCGCCACCCTGCTGCACTCCAAGTCGCGGAAATGCCGGAGATGCATGTGCCCAAACTGCCAGAAGAGCACCAACACGCCGGCCGGAGAAAGCAGCACGTGTGCCACATGCCGGGCTGCGGGAAGGTGTACGGAAAGACGTCGCACCTGAAGGCGCATCTGAGGTGGCACGCAGGTGAACGCCCGTTCGTTTGCAGCTGGATGTTCTGCGGGAAGAGCTTCACGCGCTCTGACGAGCTCCAGAGACACCTGCGCACGCACACCGGTGAAAAGCGCTTCACGTGCCCGGACTGCTCCAAACGCTTCATGCGCAGCGACCATCTGGCCAAACACCTGAAGACGCACCTGATGAGGAAGAACAGACCACTATATCCCATGCTGGACCAAAACTCTTAGATGGTGTACTTTTTGTGAGCACTTCATGAAGTTTGGGGTTAAAGTTACGCCAAGGTTTATTTTCTTTATAGTGTTGTTAATCCAAGTTTAGTTCAAATACCGATCGGGGCAAGTTGTCACAGTTGTGTTTAAATGTTATACAATAAATATAAACTGTTTATTAATTACAATATTTGTTGAATTAAAACAATGAGTTCACCTTGATGTATGTTACCTTTTACATTTCTGCTGTTTCATCAGTTGTTTCAGAATGGTTTCAGGATCCACTGAGACATCAGAACATGTCAGGACTTTTAGGTAATTGTCTATACAGACCCTAAGAAATAAAGTAATGTGTGGAAACTAGCCACAGTTTACCCTATGCAATATGATGTCTTTGTACAGGCAAAACTTAGGCTAAGTAAAAGTGTTAATTTGTATTCACCTTCTTTTTAAAAAATACCTTACATGTTTATCAAGTGTACAATAGATTTTTTTATTTGATAATTTTGAACCAAAAATGCGCAATTTTAGTCACTTTTTATTAACTTGGACGTTTAAATCCTCGTGAAACAAAAAGTTGGATAGCCTAATAGTAATGTATATAGTTTGTTGTTATCATTATTGTTATTGCTAAATAATGAATGCATTATCGAATGCTGTAGCATTTAGGTAGCGAGTGTTCTGCAAAACGTTGGTTCCGGTAGACGAATGTTGCACTCGGATTATTTGGAGGTGACGCCTCCGGTTGCTATGGAAACAGCACGCTTGCCCTCTCAAACTGCGACAGGGCGTCCGAAAGTCATACGAAACTTGCTAAAAGTGTTACTGTAGGTCTAAAATTTTATGAAAAGCTTCATTAAAAAACAAAATTATCCGTTTCACCTCTCAAGTAGGCGACAGTCGGTAAGTTAGGTCCTATAAAAAGAAAGTTAGACACTTCGCACGGATGAACAGGTAAGAACGTTCATAATATATGTCATTTTCATGTATTATTGCATAACGTATTCTACGCTGCTTTCAAACAATTTATATCTGTTTTCCATTTGATACATTCTCTCTGTGAAAGTGATCCAGGCTTAAAACATTCAACAGACTCTAGAGTTACAGCAGCGCATCAAGACTTAAAGGGACAGTTCATTTATTCACTCTCAAGCTGCTCTAAACCTGGACGAGTTTAACATTGTTTTGATCTATCCATTATCTGTAATGTTAAAATAACATCAGGGCAAATACAGGTTAAAACTGGGCCCTTGTGTATTTTTAACATTTGTATAATTTCAGTTACTCTTTAAAAGGCTATTCACAGTGGCTTAACCATGTCTGCATTTCTTTAACATCAAAATACTTTAAATATTTTATTATTAATAAGATTACAGTGTGTCGGGCAGCCGTCAGAAGTCTCATCAAAAGGCAATGAAAAGGTCAGTGGCAGCAGGACAATCTATATGGTGTTCATTTAACTTCTAGTTTGATATGAAAGAAAGAACAATATATCAAGAGACAAACGGTATATCTTGATCATTTTGCTATTTTAGTAATATATAGAATTTTACAGCATTGATTTGTCTTTTTTTCTATTTCTAAAGGAGGTTGTACCCTTAAAACCAGTCATTGGCAGCTCAGCAGGTATAATTATCAGTTTGCAGGAAATAATTTCTGTCAATACATATACACTATAGCAACTGTTGCACGCACATGCCGACAGTCCGGCTTGGCTTCCTTAAGGGTTATTTTTCATCTGGAAGGTTAAATGACGTCCTTTGTTCTGTAGATCCAGCGGCAAAAGAATCAGTGGAATGGAAACCAAAGTAGGTTTAAAGATGTGTTACTAGGTCACTACAATTTCATGTTGTTTGAATGTTGACCTCTGAACACTGATTTTCAGATCAGTGAGAGGTCTTTTGGATATTATATACAATATGGTTTAGTTGCTTTAAAAAACACATTCGCATCAAATGTATTCGGTGCTTTGGTTTGATTTTATGTAGGCAGCAGAAACCAAAACCCAGTGGAAAGACAAGAGACCAGGATTTCTCTGTAAACTCTGAGACAGCAAATATCAAAGCTCCAAGGTAATACATTTTATAACAGTGATTAATGAACATGAATTGCACATGCAGCTCTCAGTTGACCGGTCATTGTAAAAGCAACACAATATTTACAATTAAACTTCTTTGCTTGCATAGGTGAAGTAAGAATGCTCATATATGGGATTGTAATGTATTAAATACAAGGTTCTGTCATGAATCTCTCCATGTCCTTAACTCAATCAGCAATCACATAATTCTCTATAGGGCACGGCTGATTGGTTCCTGCTGTATCAGTAGCCAATATGCTCGCCTCTCAACCTTCAAATCCTTGGTCAGCATTTGCTGTAGCAGTTGCAGTGAGCTTTCAGCTCCACCTGTATAGATCTGCTACGGGTAGTTCATGTATGCTATATTTTATAGCAGCAGAAGGGCTTGACATTACCAGGACAAGTGGATTTTTTGAAGGGGCAAGTGAAAGAGAATTTTACTTGCCCGAACCAGACAAGTAGCCTGATTAAAATGTCAATAACAACAACTACAAAAAAACTAGGGAATCCAAAAATGCTAGAATGAGTTTATTTAATTTAGGGTAAGTGGTGACTGATAGTGGATAATACTATATAATGTATAATGTACTGTACGGTTAAGGTTGCACTGTTGAGGGTAGCGCCGTCTATCGAGGAGAAATCGAAACAAATGAGCGCAGCACACAGAAAGAAACTCAGTTAACATACTGCAGTAAAAATTCAAAATGTGAAAAAGTCACAAAGGTTTTTATATTTATAACATATGATACAGTTAAAAGTACAATATGTAAGATTTTTGCAGTTAAATATCCAAAAAACTCTTGGCCAGTGTTATATATTTTGTTCAGTTGAGTACTTACAATATCCTAAATGTTTCCAACTTTACTTTTTGTAAATCGTGAGAAAATTGCGATTTTAACGAAGGACACAAGACGTGTCTGGGAGTCGCATTCGCGTTCGTTTCTCATTAGCAATCGCTCCAGCGGCCTCATTCAACTCCCACAGCACTCGGCCCTGCTCTGCTTCATACTACAGTAACGTTAATAATCGCATCCATGAACATGATTTCTGTCCCATCCAGATTTTTTTCCACTGGCTGTGAGGTGAAGACCATCTCCCAAAATTCTGCGCTCAAATGCAGTGTCATCAAGCTACGCCTTTATTTTGAATAGGCGACCTCTGGCTGTGAAAAATCTACATGTTGCAGCTTTAAGCAACATTACATAACCAAGAGTTTTCCTGAATACCACCATGGTTGAAAATGTGACACTGATTTCATAAAACAGTTCAAACAAGTGGTTAAAATTAAGTCACTTACATTTTAGATGCAAAATTGACTGTTTTTGTTCTGTTTCAGCTTCGAAAATTGTTCCAAATTAAGATCATGGCAGAAACATTGCGCATCTCACAGCAACACTCAACTGTTATTTCATTACTGAATGATTCAGCATTTTGAACAAATTGGTCGAGTCAAAGATTCAATGACCCATTCATAAACAACTGCCTCATTCTTGAATGAATAGAACAAACTTTTTGAATGAATGGCTCAATGACCCACTCACTAAGACGATCACTTGCCGCTACCTACAGGCGGTTTGGTTTAATGTTTAAAAGTATCATTCTTTCCCACATTTCATATTTGTATATTCAAAAAATATTTAATACAATCTCATAATATAATTTAATGCAGTTTTAACAATTTTTTAACAAATTTAAGAATTTAAAATGAAAGATGAAGCTTGCATTTAATAGGATTATGGGGAAAATGCACTTATTAAAGGTTAAAGAAAAAAAATGCTCTTGGGGAAAATATCCCAAATATGCAGTTTTCAATTTCAAAGCTGATGAGACACTGATGAGAATATTGCTTTAGAATAGTATATTTACAGCACAAAAAATCAAATTTTTTCCCTACAAACAACTGTTTTACTCAGACAAGTGAATGGCTGATTTACTTGTCCAAAGGGCAAGCACATGACAATAATGTTGAGCCTTAAGAAGCATGTCTTACTTGCTCACAGCAGCGTGTCTTGTCTGAATCGGCAGTAGTGAGTCCCGTACTTGCTCTGCAGCAGCAGCGTAGCAGATCTATTCCACCAGGGCCAAACGCATCAACACTGTCATATCAGAATTACACTTCAACCATCATTTAGATGCTTTGGTTTAAATTTTTTGTAGGCAACAGAAAGCAAAACCCAATGGAAAGAGAGAAGAGCAGGATTCCTCAATAAAGACAGAGGGGAATCCTTCCCTAAACTCTGAAACATCAAATACCACACTCAAAGTACACAATTCCAAGAGGTAAAAGCATGTTATGTCTGGAAATAATAACTAAAAGCAACAGTTGTCTGTAATAGATCATTATGACAGATGCATAATACTGTTAGGAATAAAGAAATAAGCTTATTTTTAATTTGAATGTATCAGTGGCGTTTTGTATTCCGGTCAACATGCTCTTTGGGTCATGCATGGGATGTGGTTTATGGGCTGTACATGCATAAAGCAGGGAAGCTGATGGTATTCATTCGCTCCAGTGATCTCTAATAGTTTACCTTTTATCACCCATTTTTTTCAGCAGCAGAGGGTATAATGCTTCTAAAGCTCCGTCCTTCAGAAATGTAACCACGCATGGACATAAACTACCTAAACAGGTCCCCCCTATTATGACAGGTACTGAATCTGTTTTATCCTTTAGTCCTTTTCAACACATTTATTGTTCAACCTATTTGTCTTAGAGTTTCTGAAGCATTTTGTGATGCCCGTGGGCTCCTGTACAATACAGTAGGTCCAAAAAGAATTTTCTTTTACTTATTCAAATATTAGAAAAGCAAGGAGAATGTGGAGAATGTGAAGTCCAGGCGGAAAGTGTGCATGATCTACATATCCAGGCCCCTCAAGTAGTGCCGTCTGCAAATGACCAGGATTCTCACGAGGCACAAAGTGAAGAGGAAGAAAATGAGAGCGCAGAAGGACATGTGCCCCTAGAACTGTTTGCAGAGGTACACGTCATGTACATTTACATTTATGCATTTAGCAGATGCTTTTATCCAAAGCGACTTACAAAAAAGGAACAAAAACAATGCCAATTAGATTAAAGGGATAGTTAACCCAAAAATGAAAATTATCCCAAGATTTACTCACCCTGAAGCCTAGTGTTTATCTTCTTTTAGACAAACACAATCGGAGATATATTTAAAATACCCTGGCTCTTCCAAGCTGGTAGTGGTAATGGTAGTGAATGGGGGCCAAGATTTTGAAGCCAAAAAAATCCATCCATTCTTCATTAAAATAATCCATCCAGCTCCAGGGGTTTAACAAAGGCCTTCTGAAGCGAAACGGTTGGTTTGTGTAAGAAAAATATCCATATTTACCGCCACAAGAGTAACCCGTAACGCCATATATGACACAGGATGTAGGAGTATCGTAAGCTTATACAAATTAAACAAATAGTGCTCTGCAACAAACTCAAGCTCCTCCTCTTATAACGAAATCCTCCAACATTTCTCTTTAAAATTCCTCGTTTTAGACTTCTAATTCGTAAGCAGTGTTTTGTTTTGGTCAGGGGTTCTCCCAGAAGTTAGTTATTCTAGTAAATAAAATTTTAGATATAGATATTTTTCCTATACAAAACCCATCGCTTCACTTCAGAAGACCTTTATTAACCTCCTGGAGTCGGATGGATTATTTTTATAAAGGATGCATGCATTTTGGGGGGCTTCAAAATATCTTCTGCCATTCGCTACCATTATAAAGCTTGGAAAAGGACATTTTTTGTAAAATATATCTCTGATAGTGTTCGTCTGAATGAAGATAGTCATATACACCTAGGATGGCTTGAGGGTGAGTAAATCATGGGATTTTATTTTTTATTTTTTGGGGGGGGGGGTCCTTTTAAGAACGAAACAACCTAGAGAATAGGAGAAATGCAGAGAAGAAAATAGTTCTGATGTGTTTGAAAATGGCTGCAAATATCAAAAGACATTTTTATTTAACTTCAGCTTTGGACTCTTGCTAGATGCAACTAAACGAGTGTTTTGTTTGTGTTTCTATGATTTCAGTTTCTACAAGCTGTGATGACAAAGAATTATCAACTCGCCAAGAAGCTGTGTCAGATGAGTAAGTAAGTAGCCATTTGAATTGGTATTCTTTACTATAATATTGTTATTTGGTATTTCTTACATCTCTGATACTGATGTTTTCTATCATTCTCATTCATACTTTAAATTTAGTTTTAATTTATGAGCCCCAGAACTCAGAGGCCAAGAGCTTCCTGCCTCTAATTGAAGAAAAATTACTGATAGGTGAGTTCTGTTTGTTTATTTTTTACAAAGTAGTTCCACTTTGCTTTGTCCCTTAAATTGAAGAATTTACATTTTTATGATAAAATCTTAAACTTTACAACAACTTTCTTCTTTACTAGTTAAATTAACATAGATATAGCCTTCTTATCTCTAAATTGCTTTTTTTTTTTTAAAGTTTTGTGAAGCACTATAGAATGAAAATGAAAACAAATTCATTAGAAGCAATGTTCCAAATGGCTAACTATAATAATGAAATCCAAGTGTTTAATTAAACTTCTTCATCTGGATATCATCATAAATTCTAGAATCGGAGGATGAATCAGATGATGATGAATCTGATGAATTTGACTCATCGGATGATGATGATGATGATGATGATGATGAAGACAACGTTGACGATGAGTCCTCAGATAGCTCCGACACAGATGAAGAGTCCACTGAAAGCACAGACGATACATTATCATCTTCATCATAAATAAACAACAGCAACCAATCTAGTGTGTTGCGAGTTCCGCAGTCCTAAGCACGCACGGTTGCATAATGTTTTGCTTTCAGTATGTCTTCTGCTTATTAACAATGTGTGTCGTGTTCAGAATATCATGTATGCACAGTTATGTCAGATACTGACTGCGCATTAAATTGTATTCTGCGTGAATTGTAATCTATATATTTTAGGATAAAAAAAATAACTATTTCCCTACTTCACTTTTTCTGTTTAGTTGTTATTCAGAAGGCGCAAGACATTTAGCGCCATCTGGTGGAGGACTATTGTTTCGCAAATCTGACCGATGTCACACTGGAAGGTTGTCAAAAAAGCTCATCTCAGCAACTATATTATTTTGAGTGAGAAGTGCCTACAAATGCTTCCCCCCCCCCCCCCCCCCCCCTTGTATGTTGAAACCAAGCGTCTTCGAAATTGGCTCAAAGTTCCATTTTTTGTGAATTTTTATCCTCTACTATAGCTATTTTTGTATTTAGCTGTTGCACAGGTGAACACAATAAAACCTATCGGTGCGCGCGGTAAGACGAGATAACGATGTCAGGACTTTAACGATGTCAGGACTTTAATGTATGCGTCTACAGAAACTGACATAAAACATCTAGACTGAAAAGGTGTGACAACTAGCCTCAGTCTTGACCGAGTGGAGCTGTACAGGTGCTGAAAAGGTGGCAGTGGAAACCAGTCCAGTCAAGCTGGATCTTAGAGCTTCTGAAATGAATTCAATTACAGACATGAACAGAGTAGCTCAAGTGTTTTTCCAGGGCGCTGCCCAAAAATCCTTCGTTCAAGTTCAAGTTGGTCTGTTCTCTGTTGCCACCTCGTGGATGTGTTCCAGGTGTCTCGTATAGATTATAACTGGAGCAGATCCACAAGTCGTGCATTAAATGTAAAAAAAATTATATTAGGATGGAATACTTACATTTGTTTATTGTGTCCCTCCAAAACAACAACAATAAAAATGTGAGCTGGTCCTCATGATCTCTCTCTCTCTCCCCTCCTCTCTCTCCCTCTCTCTCTCACTCACCGTTTTCTCACTCCCACGGTATTTTGACGTGTGTGTATATATACATATATTACTCGGAGAATTAAACTTCATGTGTCTGATGACTTGAGTCCATATAATAATCCTCAGCAAGTCTCGAGATAAACCCGTGGATATTAACCCGTGGAAAAATACAGCAGAAGTGAATTTAGGAGATTCTCCTGTCGCCTTTTGAAGGATAAACACTGAAACAAGAACTGTCGCTGGATGGATTTTTATTTTCTCGTGCACTCTTCTGGTTTTCTAATGTCAGGTGTCTCGCAGCCAAATCGCGCGCTGTGAAACATCCTCCGTGGGCTGTTTTTCTGGATTTTACTGTGACACCTGTGACTTCGTAAGGTAAGCGCTCACCTTCTGCGTTTTGATCTAAATGTAAGCCTTTTTCTTTCCTGCAATATTAGACAAATAACAATGTGAGAAAGAACAATGTGCTATTCAGTGATAATAAATGCATGTATAGATTTAAACCAGTTTCTACGCTCATACTGGAACAAAATAATGATCTAAAAACATAATGTAATTTAACACATGAGCAGCGCAATGATTTTTGGCCATATTTCACTAACTCTGACAGTGATTGATGCGCATTATTTGAGGATATTTAAAGCTCATCTTAATTGAGAAATCAATAAGTCACTATTTTTCTATACATTCTCTCTCTCTCTTTTGGACGAGCGTCGTTTAAATAAACTGAGCTTCTGACCTTCTGTAAAATCGTGCCAAAATATTATTTATCATCGTCATCATAACAACACTAATACACAGTACCTTTAAACGATTATTAATTCGTCGCCTTTGTTATGCCGTGCTTGAAGTGAACAGATTCTTCGTTTCTTCATTTTGAATGATTCGATTTAAGGACCTCGTTACTGAGCCAATTAAGTCAGACTTCACGGTCTGCTGCGCGCGCGCTGGAGCTCAAAGGAGCTGGTGCGTCTGGAGAACAGAACCGGACCGCCATCCAAAATACCAAGTTATATAGGTCAGAGCTTACCTACAATTCTTTTCGTTATTTGTTTGTGTTTTCGTGCTTTGGATGTGCTGTAACGCGCGCTGTTCTGTCAGAGAACAGCATTTCTGAACATGACAGAACACTGAGCGCGCGCGGCGCGAGACAAATTATCCTTGTGACGGGAGTGAATTACTGCCATTTCAGAAGCGATGTCACAGGAGTGAAATGTGCTAGAGAAACGCTTATTTTTATGTAGTAGCCTATATATACTTTATATGAGATATTAGCCGGTCTTTTTTGATACTGTTATTTGTGCCATCACCTAATTTCCACATATTTTCCGTGTAGTTTGGGCTTTTTCCCCCCTTCAGTCTGAAAGCAGTGAGGTGTTTCTCCCGGAACTGATGGCGTCTTCTGCACCTTCTTCCTCGGCTGGTGATTTGGACCCAAACACGGCTAATTTACGACAACCTGCCACAAGTAGGTCTCTCTGGATAACGCGTTTTTCACTTGGCTTGTTTACTCCGTGGGGTGGCGATGTTCATCACTGCCTTGAAAAACACACAGCACCGTATGAAAAGTCTATTAGCTGACAGATCTACAGCTTGAGAGACAAATAATAACTGATAGATAGATAGATAGATAGATAGATAGATAGATAGATAGATAGATAGATAGATAGATAGAACCCCTGCTAATATTGTTTTATTAGCCTAAATATAAAAAAGATAATTATAATAAGACGTTAGTTTTAATAAGATTATGTTTTTTAATAGACATAAAAATGTAAATTCTTCAACCGCAGGGAGATCGATAGATAGACGATGTATAGATTTAATAATAATAACAACAACAACGATTTATTTCTATTTTTCTGAATAGAGTTTTAGTCTCAATTCATATTTGCTGATTGCAAATGAAAATAGCATGTAAATTGTATTCTTAATTTTACTCTCAAATAAGAGCATCCTCCGCCTAATTATTGCCTTTAATTATACTCCCGATCTTATAACAATAGTCCTGCATTTTGCCACGTTTTATGGGAGCTTAAATAACAGCAATCAGCCATCGTCTGCTCTCAACAGAGCCGCCTTAATAGCGTAATTACAAAAAATTACCCGCCATTACAGACATTTTCCCTGGAAAATACGCTTAAAATGCCCGAGTCAAGATTCAAAATAATATACAGCCTACATAAAAGAAACAGGTTTGGCCCGATTTGAGAAACCTTCGTGAACCGTATAGAATAATAAAAATAAATATGTAATGCTAAAAAAATAGCTACAATAATTTAAAGATGTATATATGGTTTTTATGTTCTATAAATTTGGATATAAATTGTAAAATGTTGTGTTATGCTGTTATGTGTGCGTGTTTGTGTGTATGTGTGTGTGTTCTGCGTGTTTTGCCATTATCTCCCTGCCAAGCTCTATCTCACGCTCACTGACCTGAGGGGCTCGCGCTGTCTCTGCCTCATCTGACAGCGCGCGCCTGGGGCAAATAGAGCTAGATCTGCCTTCAGACAAAACCCACCCCAGAGGATGAGAAAAATTCATACCAAACTATTGATAATAATGATAATAATAATAATAATTCACCTTAGCTCCTTATCGCTCTCTGCACATTTCATGCGAACCCGCACCTGCACTACATTGTTTATATAAATGATTCCTGAATAGTGTTTTTCCAGTGTATGCAAACGCTTACTGTTGTGAGTGTGCGTTCATTTTATTTCATTGTTATTAACATCTAAACTTGCATCTGTCTGGTTACTAATGATAGAGGTCATTCATATATTTCGAACGGGACATTTTCTAGCTATAGGCTCACTGTGTGACGGCTGGCAAGTCAAACACAAGCGTTTCACTCAATTAATTCCGAGACCTCATTTCATGCCCGCTTATTTTAAACCGCCTCTTTGCCGGATGTGTGCCACCATCTATTAGCTGCCTGCCTCTCTGATAGCCTCTATTGATTGCTTGATGAAAATCAAGCCCTTCCAACAAAAAGAAAAAAAAAGACACATAGAAGAAGAAGAAGAAAAAGCCACACATCCGACAAAGATCCGAATCTGTTGCGCACATTCATTGTCTTCTGCGTCAATGCATGTTGACCCTTAATTTGCGCTTTCTTATGCGCGCACATCCTCACCCACAGCATTAAGAATAAAATAAAATATGGGATGTTGAACAGCTCTCCAAACGTCTCGTTTTAGCCTGCGACGCGTGGTACGGGGTTGCGCACGGATGCACGAGGAAACTGGGCATGAAGATATGTGGTAAGTTACAGTGCCAACATCATTTCAATCTCCAAAGGGCGCATGGGGTCACTCAAGGTACCAAAGTGGAGGGCACCTTTATCCGTGCAGTTGTTGCTCTGTTGTCCCAGGTGTGAATACATTATGCCTTATATAGAGAGCAGGAGACTGTCATTGCGTGTTTCCATCACACTAAAGGTCAGCGAGCTGTTATTTACCCTGTAGGCTCCTGTGTGAACAGGGTCTTAGTCTTTTGTTCCCCCGTATCACCCCTTGTTCACTCTCATTATTATTTTCTGGACAAAGAAAAACTGACAAAGCAAAGAACAGAAATCAGCCCCGAAGTAGGTTGTTCGACAAGAGAAGAGAAAAACAGCCTGTAGAGAATGGATGGAAATATTCTCTCACGGTCAGTTAGATAGGTTTTCGTAACTGGATTTGTCCTACAGTGAAACTCTATATATCAGGAGAAAAAAGGGGTTGCCGTTGTTGCTCTCTAGTCTATTAGTTTCCTGGTGGGTGGTGCTCCGTCTCTCTCTCTCTCTCTCTCTCTCCTCTCTCTCAACTTGTCTTTTTACGCCACACTGCTTTTTATAGCCTGCTAAAAGATGTGAAGAGGATTGGGTGTTTTTAAGAAGATGACGTCTGGGAGGATGTGGCCATTGCTCTTGGTCAACTAAAAGAAATAAATCGTTTTATTCTTGTATCTTAAGGTCTGATCCTCTGGATTGAATGGCCTTTTGTGCAAAAAATGAACATGTAATGAGAATCCCGCCCTGATTATTGCAAAACCACATGAATCTTCAGGAATTTTTTTTTTTTTTTTTTTTTGAATGATCATTCTGTCATTAAAGTTGTTGATGTATGTAATAAACGATATCTGAATATTCTTCATTTATGTGTTCATTTTTGTTTTATTTGGAGCTCATGCAGAAATGTTAAAGAAATGAACGCTAAATCCAGTGTGTAAAATAAAAACATATTTTTAACGAGAAGGTTCGGCTTATATTAAATGTAAATCATTTTGATCAGAGTCAATGTTTTATTTTAATTGCATGCACAGTAAACATGCTCAACGTGGTCGTGAAGACCAAAATGCCTTTGGTCTTTAGCATGAGAAAAAAACAGAAAAATCCATTTTGATAGCCGCAATAAAATCGTGTAGCCTATTGATGTACAGCGCGTCGCCAAAGATTTACGGCATCGAATAGTCATTAGCTCTTATCAGAACCGAGCCTGAATGAGAGAGATTGGGCTGCATGGTGGGCAGAGGGGAGTATTAACGGCGGTCTGTTTTCTCTGATAATATTGTGCGATAGTCCTGCTCAAAATGAAAGAGATAACCGGCACGAGAAGACAACCGGGCCCTCGTGACCGAAGACGGATGCTCAAAGGAAATGTGCTGTTAAATATTGAAAAATAATTCTTTATAATCTTACTAACCATCTGTGACTCATGTTTTACAATATTTAATAGCTATAGGCAGACCAGAAAATATTAAATAACGAATGCAAAACAGAATTATTTTGGGGCATCTTGGTGTTTGATTCTCTGGTTTTTCTGCTTTGTCTAAACATGCTTGTTCGCGTTCATGTAAGATGCTCCAATAAAACATTCTCGATGGATCTATTGAATGTGCCTGTCGGCAGTCAATGACATGGAGCATCTGGTCAGTCAGGCGGAATCTGTGAAGGATGATAGATCCAAACTCAACCGTGTTTCAACAGGGTTTCAGGATCCACATGTCCTCTGATGTCATGGCTACTGTAGCACCTCTGAACCTCAACCAATCCATAATAGCGCTGTCCCACTAAAACCCCAGCCACTGGAATAACCCTTAGGTATAAATATCAGAGCGCAAACCTGCTGTTGGTCGCTTATCCTAAGCAACTGGTTGGAGATAGCCTAAATCTTTCCCCCCTATAGCGTCTAGAATCAAGGCTGAGGATATGTTTTGCAATTCTCCCCCGTGTTGTAATGATGCAGGTTTCCTGCAGAAGAACAACAGTCTGGATGAGAAGACTCGTATGGTGGGCGCCTTCAAGGAGAGCGCGAAGAACCAGCTGACGTGTGACAACAGCGAGCACTTCTCACGCGCAGAAACAGACTTCTCCAACCTGTTCGCTCGAGGTAACGACGAATCTTTCTCATTCGTAATGCTTTTTATAGTTAAATATTTGAATCCAATCTAAAAAAGCAAACAGCAAGTAAAAAGAAAGAAAAAAGAAATGACTGGTCACATCGTATATTTTATTATAAACTAAAATCATGATATGGCCAAATAATCGGAGAAAACGCATGAAAATTATTATTATTATTGCTCTGCTTTGTAATTTATTTTTATTTGCAACTATATATATATATATTTATATATATATATTCTCTATATTCTCAACAAATAATTGAAATGTTTAATACAACAGAAGACTGTGAACTTTAACGACAGCAGCACTTAATTACTTATTACTCGCCCTCATGTCATTCCACACATGCACTAAAGATCTTCGTTCATCTTCGGAACATAAATTATAAGATATTTTTTGATGAAATCTGAGAGGTAGCTATATGACTCGACAGTAAATTTAAACCACCACTTTCAAGGTCCTGAAAGGTATGAAAACTGTTAAAAAAAAAGTGGACGTGCTGGTTAGGTGGTGTAAACAGCGACGTAAACAGCATGAGAATGGCACAGAGGCACATTGTTGAATAAAGTCGTTATTTTTGTTTTGTTTTGCACACAAGAAATATTCCCGACTCTTCATAAAATGAAGGTTGAACCATGGAGTCCCATGGACTATTTTAACGATCTCTTAAGTACTTTTCTGGACCTTGAAAGTGGGGCTTAAATTGCTGTCTATGGACCAGTCACATACTTCTCGGATTTCATCAAAAATATCTTAATCTGTGGTCTGACATGAGGGTGAGTAATTATGACAGAAATTACTAACTAAGCCTTTAAGCTGCATGAACAAAACTTGATGCTCAAGCATCTTGAGCTCCACATGATCAATATCACTTATTGATTAGTGACCTAGAAAAAATGCAGATGAAAGATTAGATGAAAAAATCCCAAATTTTCAATGTGGGTTTCAAGAGTTTTCACCTCCTCTATAGCCCATTTCAGTCCCACTGATATAGTTCAGTTTTATAAATGAAAAATCTTATCTTTACATGCTGACTCTATTCTAGATCTACTGCCTGCAAAAAATGGAGAGGAACAAACAATCCAGTTTCTTCTTGAGGTGGTGGAGATCCTCACCAATTACGTTCGCAAGACCTTCGACAGATCCACCAAAGTGCTGGATTTCCATCACCCTCACCAGCTTCTGGAGGGGATGGAGGGCTTCAACCTGGAGCTGTCAGATCAACCAGAGTCCCTGGAGCAGATCCTGGTGGACTGCAGAGACACTCTCAAGTATGGAGTGAGAACAGGTACAGGCCAATGCAAGTTCTCACATCGGCCAATCGTCACATATACCGAACATTATTTTATCTTTAACCATAATGAATATAATTTATGTCTTACAACAGATATTTGAGGTTAATCTGATTTTAAATAGATGATGAATTCCTTTGGTTCTCCCTATTTATCCACATAAGATATGTCTTTATTATATGAAATTGTATGTTTCGGATATTGTCTTTTCTGCAGGTCTGTTATGTCGACAGTGGAGCAGTTTAAACAAATTCACTGTGTCTTAAAATGAGTTTGACACATCTCAGGCAGAAAATAATGTTTTCACTTTGAATGTTTCTTGACCAGCAAATCAGCATATTAGAATGATTTCTTGAAGGATGCTGAAAATTCAGCTTTGACCACAGGAATAAATTACATTTTAAAATATATTCACATAAAACAGTTATTTTAAAATGTAATAATATTTCACAATATTACCGTTTTTCCTGTATTTTTGCTCTAATAAATGTAGCCTTGATGAGACTTCTTTCAAAAACATTAACACAGATCTTACCAACCCCAAATTCTTGAACAGCAGTGTATAGTTGAGATGTAGAAAGTATTTTTGGTCTGGTTGATTAATTTTATGCAATTAAAGATTATTTGTTTGCACCTTTGTCCTGATATTTCCTGTAATCTCGTCTCAGGTCATCCTAGATTTTTTAATCAGCTTTCATCTGGACTGGACATCATTGGTCTCGCTGGAGAATGGCTCACTTCCACTGCCAACACCAACATGTGAGTTTTTCAAATCAGTCTGATCTCTTCTCCTCCCCTCTCCTCTCCTCTCCTCTCCTCTCCTCTCCTCTCCTCTCCTCTCCTCTCCTCTCCTCTCCTCTCCTCTCCTCTCCTCTCCTCTCCTCTCCTCTCCTCTCCTCTCCTCTCCTCTCCTCTCCTCTAGTCTCCTCTCTTCTCTTCTCCTCTCCTCTAGTCTCCTCTCCTCCCCTTTCCTCTCCTCTCCTCTAGTCTCGTCTCCTCTCTTCTCTTCTCATCTCTAGTCTCCTCTGATCTCCTCTCCTCTAGTCTCCTCTCCTCTAATCTCCTCTCCTCCCCTCTTCTCTCCTATAGTCTCTACTCCTCTTCTCTCCTCCAGTCTCTTCTTGTCTCCTCTAGTCTCCTCTAGTCTCCTCTCCTCTAATCTCCTCTCCTCCCCTCTTCTCTCCTCTAGTCTCTACTCCTCTCCTCTCCTCTAATTTGCTCTCCTCTAATCTCCTCTCCTCCCTTCTTCTCTCCTATAGTCTCTACTCCTCTCCTCTCCTCCAGTCTCTTCTTGTCTCCTCTAGTCTCCTCTAATCTCCTCTCCTCCCCTCTTCTCTCCTCTAGTCTCCTCTCCTCTAATCTCCTCTCCTCCCCTCTTCTCTCCTCTAGACTCTACTCATCTCCTCTCCTCTAATTTGCTCTCCTCTAATCTCCTCTCCTCCCTTCTTCTCTCCTATAGTCTCTACTCCTCTCCTCCAGTCTCCTCTAATCTCCTCTCCTCTCCTCTCCTCTCCTCTCCTCTCCTCTCCTCTCCTCTCCTCTCCTCTCCTCTCCTCTCCTCTCCTCTCCTCTCCTCCAGTCTCTTCTTGTCTCCTCTAGTCTCCTCTCCTCTAATCTCCTCTCCTCTAATCTCCTCTCCTCTAGTCTCCTCTCCTCCCCTCCCTCTCCTCTTCTCTCCTCTCAGTGGGGTCATTTGGAAATAACAGCATGTTGTCTGTGTTATGCATGTAAGTATTTCCGATGTACTGAGGTTATGTAAAGGGTTTGTTTAAACGCTATGGCCAGAGGCGCTGCCTTTGTCAACTCTGTATCGAGTGATGTCTCTGATTGTTGTTACCACCCCGGTGCCCTCCAGGCATGTGAGATTGCATATTGATCAGCCCATAGAGTTACACATTTGGCCACTGCACTGCACGATATAAGAACAAATTGACATGAGCTGTTTTATTGGACATTTCTGTCTCATGAGTTGCTCATGCAGAGTACAAAGGTGATTAGGAAAGAAATGATAGTATAGATTACACCGACACATTGAATATTTTTGTTCCTTTTTAAATAGCAAAAAACACAGGTATAGAGCACCGCAGTGATGATTTATTTTGTTCGGAAGTTCCCTCGACAAACTCTGTAACCAACAAAAGTTTATGATTATAACATTATAACCTTCACAAATTAACACAATTTTTATGAATTTTGTAACCTGAATATTATCAGCAGAAATAAAAAACTAAATGTAACCTATAAACGAACTGCACTACGGTCACATGACTTCAACGTTTCCACCATCACCATCTCTTTCAGTATTTATTTAAAAGCATTTTCCCTAAAAGTTTGAATTAGAATAGCTCGCAAGAGCCGATTATAAACACAATGAGGCCGTGAAATCGACTTGAGTAGATGAGTTTTCCAGGTCATCTGATGACGAATGTCCCTGTCAACCTCTGTAGTCCCATTTAGACACTTGACAGCAACCGTCTAACCAACAAGTAAAAGCTTTTAAAAATCACAAGTGGGATTTTATTGATGTGTTTTATGTCATAAAATAATATGTGAAAATATCTTGAGCTTGTGTTAACCACATACTGTATTTCATTTTAACCAAAGCCATTGACTTCAGGATGATAGAACCGGAAGTGTTAAAATGTTAAAACTCATTTGCAGATTTTGGCCAACAAACGTCATCCCTACAGCACTCTAGGGCTAGTTGTCGCAGAAATTGTCTTCAGCGAACACGTCTTAGGATGGTCTATTTCGGGGTGTAATTCTCTGCATAAACATGATACTTCAAATCTACCTCTCTTATATAAAATGTAACTCACCCAAATTATTACCGCTGCTAAAAAACAAAAAACAAAAAAAAGATTTGTGCAACTAGATTTGGAAATTTGTACTCAAAACCTTATACTTCTTGAGATATAGCCTTTGTGACCACTTCCCCAGGTGAAAACGAGCCCTTTATCCCATATAAAAAACAGAAGCTGATGGGTTTTTTCATGAAGCTTATGACTGAGCCTGTTCAGCACTGAAGAGTCTTACAACACTAAAGCACAGAATGGACTTGTACCAAATCTATTTAACAGCCCATTGATTGTGTCTGACTGTGGGCTGGTAGGAAGTCTGTGCCAGCTGGGACCAGCCAGTCGGAGAGCGCGTCCCTGCGGGCTGAGCAGTCTGGCCATCGCATTTTACTCCCAGAGGCCATTTTGATCTCAGAGGACCGAGCACTTCATTACAGCTGTCTTTCTTAATATAAATAGAGAGCTTCTTATAATAGAAGTCACTTACGATGAGAAAGACCTTGTTAAATAGCCATAACTATGAACAATGGGTTTTGGCAATAGGGAATTACTTTGATTAATATCTTTTTAAGCTAATTCATGCCACATATGAAGAGGAAGAGAGCAAAAGCAGAGCCAAAAACATAATAGAATGCATAGGGTCTGTTTTAAAATAATGAGCTGCCTACATAGGCAGTATTTTAGGGCATCATAGATTCACTTCCAGTATCACATGTAATGCTGCCTTCAAGGGCATATATGAAGCTCGTACCTCAGAGTCAGAAACATAACAAGCCGAAACAAAAGAATTATATTGTGAACAGTAAACCCAAATATCTACATATGAATGCAAAATGGTAAATATTATTCATTCCTATGCACTTTTTTTTTACATGGTATCACAACTAAATGTTTTTGTTACATTAAGCAAACCGTGACCATTTTTATTGGAAGAGTGAATTTGGCCATTTGTAACTTAAATGTGCAAGATATCATTCACTTCCAGCACCAACTTAACAGAAACTATTTTAAATACAATATAATTGCCCATTAACAGTTTCTCATCTTACTAAAAATGCATAAAATAACACTTTATTTCAACATTTACTCCTCCTAATTCAGCTTCGTGCAAAGCATAATGGATCAAGATCCATTGAATTGATCAAGATACTTGTTTGAAAATGGTTCTTTCAAAATGAAAACAAATGAACAGCATCAATAAATACGTTTTTGAGTGTACTTCTAGTCCTATATATATATATATATATATATATATATATATATATATATATACTGTATAGAGTACTGTATATACAGTATCTATACTGTATGTAGATTATAGATATATTATACAGTATTTTAGAATAGTATAGATCAGTGTTACAGCGATGTTTCAAATCAGCACAACCTTACAACGTCACAACTTGACAGCTGATGTATCGTTTAGAATTCCGAGTTTCCCACTTGTAAATATGACGTTTTTCAGTAATTAATCTGTCCATAACTTGTAATTATGATATTTACCCACTCCACTTGAAGGGCACAGAATATAAAAAAGCATTCCCAGAGAGCTTTGTGATAAAAAGATTTAATATGGCTGACAAAGCGAGAGGATATACTTATTCAATTATTGCCTTTTTTTACCCAATATGTGTATTTTCATGCCATTTACATTGATCCTGTGTGCTTTGCATGAAAAACACTATTTGTTTGACAATATGAATACAATCTGAATTTGAAGGCCATATCTGAACACATTTTCACATTTTCCACATGCAGTAGACACCAAGGCAGCTCACTAGTCTGTAGTGTTTTCTTTGTGACATTTGCTTTATGATTTTTAACAGTATAAATAAAAACATCCACAAGTGCTGCTGACATTTGAGAAGTCAAGAGGTGATTGATGGTGCTGGCCGGTTTCCTGTTTTAAACCTGGAATTTTGCCCTTTCTTCATATCTCATTCCTGTAAAGCATGGATATGATGTTAAAAGGCACTATATTTGTATCCAAAGGCAGATGGAGTCCTGACAGTGCTTTTACATGAAGTACTAATGGCAGAGGTGTGTTAGTTCACTAGATGAGAGTGTGGGAGTCTCAGTGGGAGGAGGATGTTGATTAGTTCTTCACTCTTACGCTGAAGCATTTTCAGCCGCTCAAAACCTCGGGATAAACGTTTCTCCTTCTCTCCCACATTATGCCGTCTTCCAACTCCAGGGATAAAGCTGTTCTGTTCGCCTCCCACTGCTCACTGCCCCATTTTGAAGGATTTCACCTGCAATGTTTTCGAATGTTTCATTTGTGCACTGCTGAAATTGTCGCTTCTGCTGCTGGCACCTTCACACAAACAAATGCTCTAGAGAGGGCTTTGTGAGAAGAGAAAGGGGAGTGTCCTATTCAGTGAATGCTGCTTATTCTGTCATTATTCACCATGACTAATTTAGACCCATTATTTCTCATCAGCAGTGACACACACTGACCGGCAGCTAATGGACTGACACACACACACACACACACAAACACAAAGGATTACACTTACACCCTTAAAATAGCTTAACATAAAAGACAAAAAGAATATTTTTAAATGAAATTTGAGTGGTACTTTTGGCTGGTTTCGAAATGCTTTTCAAGGAGCATGTGTGTGTTTTTTAGGATGTGTGGTTGCTAGTAAAGAACTTTTGTCTGTATATGATATAGACCTAGATGATTTTCAGTGGTTGACACTGATATTGATATCTAGACACCATGGCCAATACATGTATTCAATGCATAATACAGCAAATGAGATACTGAATTAAGATAAAACGGTGTTTAATCAAAATAAATTTATAAGACAGTCACTGTCACAACAAAAATTGAGCTTATATTGAGTATTTGATTATGTCATGCAAATGTATATCACACAATTCATAATAGTTCAAAGAATAAGCCTATATTAAAGGTCCCAATATACTTTGTACGGCCACAATATTCAGACAGGTATTAAATTTCCTGTTGGTTTCTCCTCCTTTGTACATGAAAATGCAATTTGTCAAATCCAACACGTGTAAGGTCTGCGGAAAAAAACACCTTGTTCTATTTATATGACATTATGACAACCGGAATCATGTTTTAGCTGCGTGTTATTGATGATTCTCGGTTATTTTACTGTCTTAAATCTTTGTTCCTTTTGTGACGGAGCTGAACAATGAGTCTGCCCGGGGCTGTTCCCTGTCCTAGTTGTGTTCCATCACACTTTCGTCCATCCTTTCTCTGAATGAGATGGATTTGTGCTGGAGCGTGTTCTTATCTCGCGCGCGCAGCCGTCCCCTCATTTGTGCGCTGTCTGTCCCCCGTCAGGCTGAACTCCTCCATTTAGACGGACAGATAGCCATCAGAGTGCTGACTCCCTTCATTAAAACACCCTGAAATGAGCCCTTATCTAGTCTATCACAGCCGTCTTTTAATTAGCGATATTCAAAGGCGCCGAGAGGGACAGAATGTACCTCTGACGGAACAGTATGTAAATGTCTGCAGGGACTGTGTCTGTGATTCTCTGAAGTAGCTGTTGCCTGATTTGGAGAAGCTGGATATAAATATGAATGTCATGAATATGAATCTTAAACCTCATAACTAAGTCAAATAAGTAAGTAAATAAATAAATAAATAAATAAAAAACACCACATATGATATTAGCGCTCTTGGAAAGCCTCTCGTCCAATCAGAATCGCGGACCAAAACTAACTCACCAATCAAAAATCATTAATGAAAATAATTTGAATGTGAAATAATGTGGGGCAAATTTTTTTTTATTTTCTTCACGACGAGTGTAATTTCTTTTATCATTGGATATAATTTCGTTACAATGTGATTTGATTGTTAAACTTTTAGAAGAACAAAAAAATAATAATTTAAATACGTTAATACTTGTGACTAAATATGGTCTTCCTGTGTGTGTGTGTCTGTTCAGGTTCACATATGAGATCGCGCCCGTGTTTGTTCTGATGGAGCAGCTGACCCTAAAGAAGATGATAGAGATCATTGGCTGGCCTAGTGGTGAAGGCGATGGACTCTTCTCACCTGGTGGTGCCATATCAAACATGTACAGTGTGATGGTTGCGCGGTATAAGTATTTCCCAGAAGTCAAAACCAAAGGCATGTCTGCAGCACCACGACTCGTGCTTTTCACATCTGAACATGTAAGCACTCACTGCAGTTAAACAGAGCATCTGTCTCCCTCTAGGGGTCGAATATCGTTTTTGTAGCGTTACTGTGGAGTTGCATTAATTGTATTCTATCTAGTATTTTGGCCATTAAGTTGACTGGCAACACTGTTTATTTTTTTTGCAGAGTCATTATTCAATCAAAAAAGCAGGAGCTGTACTGGGATTTGGTAAAGAAAACGTCATTCTCCTGAAGACAGATGAGAGGTATCATGACAGTACAGTTTTGTGTCAGTTATATAAGAATAAAAAATATGAAACTATTTAGTATTTCAAAACAAAAAATGCTTATTTATTTCTCAATCCACTTTTCTGATGTTAGGCTAGGCCTACCTTATGGTCCACTTTTTATTTTATATATATATATATATATATATATATACAACTATACCCTTATAGAACTAATATATATATACACACACACACAATATATATATATGCCTATATATATTATATCGTTTGATATATTGTCAAAATATGAGAAAATATTTTAGATATTTTTCAAAAATATTTTTAAGTATATTTTAATATTTAAATATTAGGTACTTTTAATATATTTAACCACTTGGTTACTTTTTCACTGCTCATGTCTCATTTGTTTATTTGCTTTTATAGCCCCACCCACTTATACCTCATTGGCTGTCTTGTTTTAGGGGGCGTGTCATACCTGCTGACTTAGAGGCCAAGATCATTGATGCCAAACAGAAGGTAAGTAAATGCACAGACTACGCCGCACTGCTCTTTGCCGTTGAGACAAGTGAGTGAGAGTATTTAACCTCTGTGCCTGAAGAGTTCAGTGGATCAATACCGGAGCAGGTATCCTCAAGCTGATGTATGATTTGACCCTTATGTACTAATTCTAAGTACTTTTGTTAATAAAGTGGCAGGCTGCTGTTATCTTTAGGTTATGTACTATCAATACTGAATGTGATTTGAAATGTTTATTTTTAGGGTTATGTCCCACTGTTTGTGAATGCAACGGCTGGTACCACAGTATATGGAGCATTCGATCCCATCAATGACATTGCCGACATTTGCGAGAAGTACAACCTGTGGTTGCATGTGGATGTAAGTTTGACTCAAACGTATGCATTTCCAATTAGTGCTTTCAGGATTCGCTGAAATTGTAACTAAATAGATAAAATAGTATATGGATCACTGAATAAATGAATGAATAAATCCTAAAAGAGTTTGTATATCTCCAGGGCGCCTGGGGCGGAGGACTGTTGATGTCCAGGAAACATCGTCACAAGCTAAGTGGCATTGAGAGGTATGTAAAAATCAAAGCTAAAATGACTGTATATCACAGCAAAGGTGCAGTGTGAGCTGAAAACCCACTTTTCTGTTTGTTTCAGGGCGAACTCTGTCACATGGAACCCTCATAAGATGATGGGTGTACCATTGCAATGCTCAGCCATCCTGGTTAGAGAGAAGGTGAGACTTTAACGTAAACGGACATATACACTGCCATTGGGATCAGTAAGATTTTTTGTCCCTGAATGATATTAAGGGCTGAATAAAACTGATCAACAGATTTCTTTTTCAAATGCTGTTTTGAACTTTCTATTCAGCAAAGAATCCTGTAAGCAACGTTTCAAGGTTTTCACAATGTTTTAAACATTGATTATAATCAGAGATGTTTCTTGAGCAGCATATTAGAATGATTTCTGAAGGATCATGTGACACTGAAGACTGGCGTAATGATGCTGAAAATTCAGCTTTGACCACAGGAATAAATTGCATTTTACAATATATTCACCTAGAAAACAGTTATTTTCAATCGTAATAATATTTCACAATATTCCTGCTTTTACTGTATTTTTGAGTGATCATAAGAGACTTCTTCCAAAAACATTAAACAATCTTACCAACCCCAAACCTCTGAACAGTTTACATATACAAGCTATGCAGTTACACACCGAACTTATTTGGATAGATTCCTCTGCTAAATGAATACATAGATCAAGTGAACTAAAATATATTTAAAGTTTAGTATACAACTGCATTTAAAGTAACAACGCTGTGCTTCTGTTACAGGGCATTCTGCAGGGCTGCAACTCCATGTGCGCTGGATACCTCTTCCAACCAGACAAACAGTATGATGTGACCTATGATACCGGTGACAAGGCCATCCAGTGTGGCAGACATGTAGACATCTTCAAATTCTGGCTCATGTGGAAGGCCAAGGTGGGTCACAACAGCCATTATTGTGTGTTTTCCCCAATGCATTTGCCATTTGCTTTAAAGAAAATCATGCTTTAATGTTTATAATATCTTCATCTCCTTAGTTTATAGCTGGGTGATAGTATAGTTTACATTTGGCGATGATACAAGCAATCAAGAAGTTGAGATTTGCTCTAAAGTATGCGTATAAAGTCGGGCATACTTATATATAAATATTTACGTAAAGAGCTAGGCAAGGATTTAGTTTCATTTTGTGATGAAATAAAAAATCAAGCAGTTGAGATTTGCTGCTGTGTGTAGTTGCTTTACACGAGTGCACTGTATGATAATACAGTTTACATTTTTGCGACAATATCAACTGAGATTTGCATAGTATAGTACATATTGCTTTACAGGAGTAAACTGTATGTATGCAGGTGTGTCCAACTTTTAATATAAAGACAATTATGTGGCATCTCCTTCATTGAGCATTTTGCAGAGAAATAAAAAAAAATTCTGCCTTGTGAATTTTATCCGTGCAGGGCACAATTGGGTTTGAGCAGCACATTGACAGATGCCTGGAGCTTTCTGAATATCTCTACAATAAAATCAAGAACCGTGAGGGATATGAAATGGTCTTTGAGGGCCAGGTTTGTATTTGGCACGCACATATTTATAGATTGAAAGAACTGCTTACCTAATACTGAATGTAATGGCTTTTATTTTATTTCTCTACAGCCCCAGCACACAAATGTTTGCTTCTGGTATATTCCACCAAGCATGCGTGGCATGCCAAGTGGAGACGAGCGAAGGGAGAAGCTGCACAGGGTACTTCATCTCATCTAATTACCAAAACAAGAGTAACAAGCACACAAATTGGTGTCATAATTACTGTGTTTTCCTTGCAGGTGGCGCCGAAGATCAAGGCAATGATGATGGAGTGCGGTACAACCATGGTAGGATACCAACCACAGGGAGACAAAGTCAACTTCTTCCGAATGGTCGTCTCCAATCATGCCGTCACCAAGTCGGACATCGACTTCCTCATCGACGAGATCGAGAGGCTGGGTAATGACCTGTAAGCACGGAGAACTGCAGCTCTGTGTCTATAATAGTGGCTCAGGCATCTCCTTCATCCACTCGACAGGACAGTCGTGCGGTCTACACATTTAATGGCTATGTTTCGACGTCGTGTTGTGGTCCAATATGTTCTGTCCTTCTTCTCAATGTCTTTAGATCTTTAACTTAAAGATTACATAGAATGTAAAGTAGCTGTGGAGGCTTGTTTCCGCCTTGAAATACAAAAATAAAAAAGGTAATTGCGACTTTTTATCGCACAATTGTGACTTTTCTCTCAAATATAAAAATCTGCAATTGTAAGATATACACTCGCAATTGGCGAGAAAAAGATCATAATTGTAAGAAAAAAAGTTAGGGCCTACCGTTTGTAATAGCAAGTTTATTTCAGTTCTTTTTCCGCAGAATTCTGAGATATGGAAGATATAGGATTTTGGGAATTACGCATAAAACTTGTAATTAGGAGAAAAATGTCAGAATTGTAAAACGTAATCTCGCAAATACAAATAAAACTCACAATTGCAGAAAAAAAAGTGAGAATTGTGAGATTAAAATTTTGAAAATTTTTGAAAAAAAGTCGTAATTGTGAGATAAAAATTTTGAATTCCAAAAAAAAGTCTCAACTGTGAGATAGAAACCTTCAATTACAAGTAAAACTTGTAAGTTGGAGAAAAAAAGTCAGAATTGCGAGATGTATACTTGTAATTTGCAAGATATGAACTCACAATTACCTTTTTCGCAATAACTTTTAGTTTTTTATTCCTTGGTGGAAACAAGCTTCCATCACCCCCGTCTCACCACAATTCGTATACATATTTGACGAGATGGCTAATTCGTGCAAATTCGAATGACCTCACTCGTACGAATTAGTATGTTTTTCGATAAATTGTACATATTTTACGAGTTGCCAAATTCATATGAATTCGTACGAATGCCCTACACCTAACCACGGCCCTAAACCTACCGGTCACTGGGATTTAGACAAATCGTATGAATTCGTACGAATCAGCCACCTCGTAAAACACGTATGAATTGGTCGTGAGATAGCGTTGGCTTCCGTAGTGTAGCTACATGGTCACCTTACAGCACAGTTGAAGTCCATTGGGATCATGTGTAACAGCCGATGCTTCGGTTTGTAAATACAAGATGAAGACAAGCAAAGGCGCAACACCCTTTTAATGAAGCTCGAAACCCTTTCTGTGTAGTAGTGGGGTCTGTGTGTAAACCAGTGGTTGATCTGTATTTTAGTGTTGTGTTTCTAGAACTTACCTTGTAGTAGGTCATGTAAAGTGTTTAATCAACACCTTTGTGAGGTGAAACATAGGTATCCGATTTTCAGTTTGAAATGTTCTACTGTCTATTTAAAAATATATATATATACAAAGACCTTTATTTATATTGTGAGCCGAGCAGTGTTCAAAGGTTCAGTATTTCTCCCATTTGTTATGGTTCTTCATTTGCATTTTAAGAAAAGATATATAATCAAGTAAGTTTAGGCTAATGTTTAATGGTCCAGTAGTGTACTTGTGAGCCAAAGACAGAACTAGTGCCATACATTTTACAATATACTCGATATTCTTTGAAATAAGCAAGCATATAAATTATAGTATGATTCTATAAACATTTATATAAATATATTGTATATGTTTATTGTTGTTCAGGCCCTTAACTCTGTGCAATCAGTGTGTTAGTGTTATAATGTTATTGTGTGTATCTTTGACTGAATGTTACAAGCAATCCTATCAATTATATCTGAAGGTTAGTTACCAGATGTATAATGCTGATTATTGATATTCAACTCAGGCAGTTATAGCATCATATATAAACGACAAAAGAAAACAATGAAGCAAAAAGCACAAACTTAGAAGGGAGGCCGGAAATGATGTCCTCAGGATGCTGGAAGATTGTGTTCATATAAATATTTATTAAAGGTTTATTGATATTTCACTGCTGTATTTAGATTCAGCTGTTGTCTTTGGAACATGTGAAAGATGACTTTATTTAATGTTCTCTATTTGTGAACACAAAACAGTGTTTTTGACAAATGCACAATAATCTTTTTCCTCTACTACTGTAAATTGTTGACTGTAAATGTTGAATGTGAGGAGGGCAATTTGGTCTCCTCAGTAAGGCTGGCACTTTAAAATGCAATCATACTAAATGTAAACTGCTATTAAAACAATAAAAGCAATTAAACTATGAATATTCTATTAGTCTTTTTTTTTTTTAAATGTTTCATTTCAGCTTCATTTTAAAGCTCATATTAAACTAGTACTTGTACACTTCATATACATTTAATCATTTAGCAGATGCTTTTATCCAAAGCAACTTACAAGTGAGGAATACAAACAAACGACTCTTCATGAAGATGCAAAACAGACACAGGAAGTGCTCACAATACAAGTGTTATATGTTGGAAAGGATAAAGGAAAGGATAGATTTTTTTTTAATGAAGGAGTTAAGTGTTCACGGAAGAGATGAGTTTTCAGCTGTCTCTTGAATATTGCCAGGGATTCTGCGTTCCTGATGAAAGTAGGGAGATCATTCCACCAGCAGGGAGCAGTGAAGGAGAATGTTCTGGAGAGTGATTTTGTGCCTCTCTGTGACGGCACCACAAGCCTTCGCTCCTTTAGTGATCGCAGGCTTCTGGTGGGGACGTAGCGTTGTAGCAGTGTGTGGAGGTAGGAAGGTGCAGAGCCTGTGGTGGATCTGTAAGCAAGCGTCAACGCCTTGAACTTGATGTGAGCAGCGAGGGGTAGCCAGTGCAAAGAGATGAAGAGGGGCATGACGTGGGCTCTCTTAGGCTCGTTGAAGACAAGACGTGCAGCAGCGTTCTGGATCATTTGAAGAGGTTTGATTGCACTTGACAGCAGTCCAGCCAGAAGAGCATTGCAGTAATCAAGCCTTGAAATGACCAAGGCCTGGACGAGAAGTTGTGTTGCAAGCTCAGTCAGAAAGGGCCAGGTTTTCCTGATGTTGTGCAGAGCAAACCTGCATGACCGAGCTGTCTTTGAGATGTGGTCTCTGAAGGTCAGTTAGTCATCGAAGATAACTCCACGATTTTTTGGCCGAATTTGATGGGGTAATCATGGATGTACCAAGCTGTATGTTGAAATCATGTGGTAGAGTTGGAGTGGCAGGGAAGACTAAAAGCTCAGTCTTTGCCAGGTTGAGCTGCAGGTGGTGTTCTTCCATCCACGTCGAGATGCCCGCCAGACAGCTTGAGATCCTTGGAGCTATTGTGGAATCATCTGGTTGGAAGAACAGGTAGAGTTGTGTGTCATCAGCATAGGAGTGGTAGGAGAAACCATGTGCCTGTATGATGGGACCCAGTGATGTAGTGTAAATGGAGAACAGGAGGGGTCCGAGAACTGAACCCTGAGGAACCCCAGTGATCAGTTCATGAGGTTTGGATACCTCCCCTCCCCAGGCGACTCTGAAAGACCTACCTGTGAGATAGGACTCAAACTATCCCCATGAGAGGATGGAGTCTAGAGGGCAGGTGGTGGGATGACTGGAGAGGAGAAGTTGATACTTCCACATCCGTGAGAAGATTAGTGGATGTGGATGGCCTGAGTTCCTGTGTGTGGTCCTGAGAACTGGCTGCTGATGGAAGATGTCTTGTCAGTGAAGAAATTGGCAAATTGATCAGCAGTTAAAGATGTGGTGGGTTGTGGTGGAGGGGGACAGAGGAGTGCGTTGAATGTCTTGAAGAGTGACCGTGTGTTTGTAGCGCCGTTGATCTTGTTGTGGAAGTATGAGGTCTTAGCTGCATGGACTCCACTGGTTTTGATACGAACCTTGGTCAGATGGGTATTTGATTTGCTCAATTTCCTTTCTGCTGCCCTGAGTTTGGTCCGGTCTTCAAGAAGAACATCAGATATTCAGGGTTTAGAAGGAGTTGCATGTGCTGGTCTGGATGTCAGAGGACAGATACTGTCAAGGGAAGAAGTTAAAGTGGAGCATAAAGTGTGTGTAGCAGTATTTACATCCAAAGATGAGAATTGTGTGGGTAAGGGAAGGGAGAATGACTGAAAAAATGACTGTTTCTTCTGAAGGTAACTTGTGAAGTGGTTGGTGGTGCACAAATATGGAGTTGCAGATTAAAAGTAATGAAGAAATGGACAGAGACGTGCAGAGGTTTTACCAGAATGTTGTCAATGTCAATGTTCACGCTTGAGATTGTTTGCGTTTAATTTTGAATTAATTCTTATTTCATTTAATTATTTTAACTATCTGGGGTAAGGGTTAGTTGTAAATAATCTTTCAACAATAGTATAAACCATTTACTAAAATAACTAAATAGTAATCTGTAATCAAAAAGTAGACCTTAAATGTGTAACGTAATGGATTGCATTACCAACTACAATTTGGAATCAGTAACCGATTATGATTTGTAAGTAATCTACCCAGCACTGCTAAACTATTATCATATTTATATGCAAAGTTTCATATCGCAATACATCAGACAATCAGATCAGAGACCCGATGAGCCAAATTAAGTATAAATGATGCAAAGATTAGAGAAATTTTCAGTTGTAAAAACATTTTCAAAAGCAAGACAAACTACCTCTAGAACATAACCCTTATCTTGTTTTCCATTTATTGGCCTGGTTATACTATGTATCAGCCACAAGGAGGCAGTGTCACAAAGAAGTGAAGTAACTGAAAACATGTTGCACACATTTGACTTCCTCCAGGGGGCGATCAAGAGCGCTCAAAGCTGAACTCCACATCAACACCCTCAAGTTGTTCAAACCCTGTATGAATTCTTCTGCTGAACACAAAAGTAGATATTTTGAAGAATATCGGTAACCAAACAGTTGATGGGGGAAAAAAAAAAAATACTATGGAAGTCGATGAATCCCCACATTCTTCAAAATATCTTCATGCAGGTTTGGAACAACTTGAAGGTGAGTAAATGAAGACAGAATTTTCACTTGTGGGTGAACCATCCCTTTAAGACTAATTTAAACATCGGAACCATGGCCATTTTACACTACATAGTTCATTCATTCAAATATAAGTCCTAGTAATAAATAAACCTTTATTATAAAAGTAATGTTAGGCATATATTATTTTAACGTAATTGTTAAACTGAACGATAGTTTATAAAAACCATAATTATTTAGTACACGTATAGGCAAATATTGGTATTTATACTTATACTTTATAAGTTTTATTTCCAAAATTCTGTATTTGACGACACTCCAAGAGAAAAAAACCTATGATGTACCTATCCAAGAACGTCACATGACCAAACAAACCGGAAAACTGCTCTCACCACATCCGCTTGTAGTTTCAGCAGTGCGAGTCCATTTAAATATTCGAAATTTTTTTGAGAAGAGTAAAAAAACAAAAAACAAACAAAAAAAAACATAATCGGCTATGTTCATCTTTAGTAGCTACTTAGAAGGCATCTTGAGCAAAACACATACTATTGTACAAAAGACCAAAACCTGTAACGCAACCTGTTTTCGAAGTTTGTTGTGCATAACCATGGCTTGAACTTGAAGGTAATCTGCTAGCCTGGCGTCTTCATTTATTGTTTATATTCCATTTTATTTTAATATCTGATTATTCTTATTGAGAAGAAAATGTCTTTGTCAAAACCAATAAAGTACCAGAAGCGGGATAATCCCAACAGCGATTTCTGTTGTGTACCTAAATGCGCGATATCAGGGAAGTTCAATTCCACCGTTAGTTTCCACCACTTCCCAAAGAATGAAACTTTAAGGAAAATATGGATACGTAATGTGAGACGCAAAAATTTGGTAATTAAGAGGACCACGACAGTCTGTAGTAGACATTTCGTTTCCACGGATGTCATTCAAGGTGGGCGACGACGCTTGAAAGAGGGGGCTGTGCCAGTGTTGTTTGCCTGGAACGACTACTCTCTACCGGCAGCCAGCGTCTGGGAGAGACGACCACGACCGGAGGATGAAGCAACTGAAAAGGAAAACGTGGATGTTGAACTGTTGCTTCAGTGCCACGATTACGATGCAAAGCCCGAACCATCAGCGTTGGATATAGCGTATGAGAAAATAGAGGCTCAACAGCTGGTGATAGAAGAGCTGCGAAAGAGACTGGAAGAGGTTACACTGAAGCAGTCGTTTGGCTTGGAGAGGTTTTCTGCCTCGGACGATGACATTAGATTCTATACTAGGTACGTATTGTGTCTCATGGTATTTATCTTGCATACCCCTGCGGTTATGACTTTGTTTCTGACCTAGATTGTCTTTACATTCATTCACTCATCCATCCATTCAATCAATAACCTTTATATTGAATGAGCGATGAGAGCAACTCTTATGAGGGCACCCTATGAACACAGGACCATATTAAAGTAAATGAATAAAAGCAATATGAGATTTACATAAACACTACTGATATAATAACACAGCCATAAAAAAATAGATCATGCTGCAATTCATTCTAACACACAGGAGTAAATCACTCTAGATTAACCAGGGCAAACATCAACAATGTATTATGTTTGGATATAAAGGAAATGAATCATTTTGTCTCACTCTTCTAGATTTTCCAGCTATCGACATCTACAGGCATTTTGGAGGCAGATTGAACCTGAAACCAGGATAATTGTGCGTGTTGGTACACAGTCGTCCACTTCCAGCGCAACAGCAGCTCCTGATCCACCTGGTCATTCGGTAGGCATCATTTATTCCAGTGTTACTCAACTCCAGTTCTCAGGATACTTTAGAGGTCTGCTTATATAATGCACTGACGAGCTAATGAGTTGAATCAGATGTTTTAATTTAAGAGACGTGAAACATTCTGGTTAGTGGTTTGCATGGGGTTTAAACTGAAGCCCAAACCTGGTTGTACCCACGCATCTTCCATATCGTGTTTTGCTTGCCGTCTGCTGTGTTTTTTAAAAATTATGTTCAAAACTATTTAACTGTTGTGTGCATGTGCTTTCTCATGCTCTTCCGATCACAACACAACACACACACTCATATATATATATATATATATATTTTTTTTTTTAAGTTACAAACCTGAAGCTATTTATAAAACATTTTTACAACGCAGAACTAACCGGGTTAGTTCACCCAAAAATGAAAATTCTGTCATATGTCAGTAGTAATCAGTGAGTGAATATATGAGTCATACATAAAAGAAATCAGGATATTACAGTGTGCAACAGCCATGGTGCTTTTTGTAAGTGGAATTAAATACTCACCCTCGTGTTGTTCTACACTCGTAAGATCTTCGTTCATCTTCGGAGCACAAATTTAAGTTATATTTGATGAAATCAAAGAGCTCTCTGACTTCTCCATATACAGCAATATAATTACCATTGTCGAGGCCCAGAAAGGTACTAAAGACGTTAAAATAGTCGATGTGACTGCAGTGGTTCACGGTAAATTTTATGTGCTTACTACATCAAATGTGTAAAGTCGTTATTTTTGTTTTGTTTTTGCGCACAAAAAGTATTCTCGTCACTTCATAACATTAAGGTTGAACCGCTGCAGTCACATGGACTATTTTAACGATGTCTTTGCCACCTTTCTGTGCCTTGAAAGTGGTAATTAAAATACTGTTTATTGATGAGACCGAGATCACTCAGATTTCATCAAAAATATCTTAATTTGCGTTCCGCAGATGAACGAAGGTCTTAGGGGTTTGGAATGACGTGAGGGTGAGTGATTAATGACAGAATATTCATTTTTCGGTGAACTATCCCTTTAACCTGAACCTCTGCCCAGGACTGGAGTTGAGAAAAACTGGTTTATACTACATCATTTTATTTTTAAAAGCAGCTTGATAAATCAGCACCCAAAAGAACACGTATCTAATTTAAAATGCATAGATTGAATTATGATGACCAGGCAGTGATTATCATTATTAACACTGAGATTTACCCCCTGCCAGAGCCGATGTCTTCCACTAATCGATGAACTGTTCTTGTTCTTGGTGTACCTGTCACTGGGTCTCAAGGAGAAGGATCTTGGTGATCGCTTTAACATTCATCAGTCTGCCGTCAGCAGGATAATAAAAAGTTGGGTCAATTTTTTGTACACCTTATTGGGTGCTGTCAGAATATGGATGTCTCCTGAGGAAATTAGAGCCACGATGCCAAGTCTGTTCGGCAAGTACTCTGACACCCAAGTCATTATTGACTGTACAGAGCTGAGATGTCAGATGCCTTCATCGCGACTTTCACAGGGTGAGACGTTTTCTCAGTGCAAATCCCATACTACCCTGAAAGGAATGATTGGTG
This sequence comes from Opsariichthys bidens, assembly GCA_037194245.1. Classification (NCBI taxonomy): domain Eukaryota; kingdom Metazoa; phylum Chordata; class Actinopteri; order Cypriniformes; family Xenocyprididae; genus Opsariichthys; species Opsariichthys bidens. Next base: position 8,706,355 of record CM074305.1, on the reverse strand, counting down.
TGTCACCACATGGTGCTGTTACTTTTGTTTCCTCACTGTATCCCGGCTCTGTCAGTGACAAAGAATTGTTCAGGCAATCTGGAATTATACCTCTTTTGGATAAAGACATGGCTGTAATGGTGGACGAGGATTTCAGAATCGATGACCAAGTGCCCTGCAAAGTTTACAGACCACATTTTCTCAGCGACAAGTCCGAGCTGTCTCATAATGAAGTGCTGGTCACTCAGGACATTGCACGGTTAAGGATACACTTGGAGAGGATAATTCAGCACGTCAAAGAGATCAAACTGTTTCACACTATTGTCCCTCTGACCATTTCTGGCTGTATCAACAAGCTTTTTGAGGTAGCCTGCCTCCTAACAAACTATCAAAACAAGCCACTGGTCAAGGCTTGGGCCAAAGAGCTGAAGCTGTGTTAACCTCACTGAGAAACTGGATGCTTGTCTCAAAATGACAGTGGGCCTTCCTCTGTTCCGATTCTTAACACTACACAACAATTTAAAAAAGAACTGGATTCTCTGGTGTTGCAAATGTGATGTATATTTATTTAGCAATACAAGCTGTTTGCAATTTTCAGCTTTCATTAAGTGTCTTTTATATATAGTAAAATGGAGAAAACATCTTTTATACAATCACAATGTGATCATTTTTATTTAAAATGTTATGATTTTTGTCATTGACAAATAAATTTGTCTAGAAAACATTAAACATTATTCTCTGTTCATTGACTTTTCACTGTCCATCATGTTTACAACTGTGACACTAATTGCTTATCAGGATCAACTAAATGCTGGATATTCAAAGGTATGTCAAGTTCACGAAATAGTCTCTTTAAAAGTCGTCCAAGAGTTTTACACACATGAGTCTGTTATTTGTAGGGACATCGACTTTATATTTTCATCCCTCTAAACTTGATGCTTAACAAAACTGGAACATATCGGGACTAAGACATGTCATTGCAAGAGTAAGTTATTTGATTATAGATTATCAGGGTACATAAATAAATTAAAATATGATGTGCACCGATAAATCACTTATAACACAAACTGCTATATTCCATAAAAAGCAGGAATTGATTATTTTGATTTTACGGTGCCTTTAATGCTATTCAGCGAACACATCCACCCCTTCTCATCTTAATCTAATTTTGAGAAGCGAGGCACTAAAAAGATTTACGTATTATTTATTTTAGCAGAGAGAACGAGAGAGGCATTTTTGAAGACCGTTCCAAAAGGTTTCCGATAACTCGAGAACAACCGCATGTGAACGAATCGTTCAGACTGGTTAGTGAACCGTTCAACCGATTCATCCAAAAGATCCGATTCAAACGAATGATTCGCCCAGGAATCAGACGTCGCTCCCGTGTTTTCAAGCGCTATGGTCGCATTTCCCATTGTTTACCTGCTTTATACTTACAAATGAGAAATAGACCATGCTTCACTGATTCATAATACGAAAATGCATCCATGTGTACCGCTGCAGTATCACCTGTGCGCCACATAAGCACGAGCCCTCCTTCTTTCGCTGCCACGTCATTCCCCGCCGTCGTGCGCATCCTTGGGAGACTCCGACGTGTCTGTGCACAAAACCGGCTGTTAGAAGCAAAAAAATAAATAAAACGGGCAATATTCTCACAGGTGACACGAAGCGGGGATCATGGGGGGATCACAGAGCGTGGAAATTCCAGGAGGTGGTTCGGAGGGCTATCACGTTCTCAGAGTGAGTGTGTTTTACAGATGCGTCCGCTCTTTTGCTCTGTCCCTTTAACTCATGCCGCAGATCGCGACTCGCAGGCGCCTGAAAGTTCAAATCGAGGCCGGGGACACCAGCGCGGCCTGCTAACATTGGCTAAATGCTAATGTGGCTAAATGAAAATCTCCGCTGTTAAATGTCAAGGGATTTCTATTCAGTATTTGACATGCAAAGACTGATAGCCTTTAAGACGCACGACTTTATCCCATTGCGCCATGTAAATATTATTGGACGGGCTGTTGAAGAAGCTAACTACATGTCATTATGCTTCACTGTTAAAGTGTTGAGTTTATATCTGTCAAATAGACTCAAACTAAAACTATGTACTTAGGGAGCAGCAGCATGTTATTGTGATAATTAGGTAAATGGACGACTGCTTATGTTGAAGCTTGAATCTGATCTCAGTCAAGAATATGATAGAAAGGTTGTTGAATCTTAATTTTGGCGTTTTCCTGATTCAAAGAGCATTTCATGATCATGCATGCCAGTCTGGAGTTTTGCTAGGAGATTGTTTGGAATCTATTTAACTGGTTTATTTGATGTTTAAATTTGAATGGTATGGTTCAACTCGGCTCCTTTCTCTATTATGCAGGTGCAGGAGAATTCTCCCGGGCACAGAGCAGGTCTTGAACCATTCTTTGACTTCATCGTGTCCATCAACAATACCAGACTGGTAGGTTTGTTGTTGCATGGTCATCCATCAATGAACTGACTATTCATTGAACCTCATCCAGTGCTTTTGAGTTATAAGCATGCGGGAAACAGATACAAAAAAAAAAAAAACAAGCTTGATTTGCCTTATATGAATTGGGGTCAGTAATAATGCCAATTTTGGGATAATCCAATGAATTAAATACTTTAAAAATGGAAGGTAATCATACGTCTGGCATTATGTGTAATGCTTATGAGACTTGACGGTAAAACTGACTGTAAAATCTGATTGGACAAATTATATTTGAACATTTGATATATGCACACCAGGACTGTACATAATTTAAAATCTATATGTGGCTGACACATTTATTTTATATGGTATATAGCATCATTTTGCACAGTCCTACACAGTATGTTTGTTACTGTTAAATGTTTTTGCTTTGCTTTTTTTTTCTATAGAACAAGGATAATGACACGCTGAAAGACATACTGAAGGCTAGTGTTGAGAAACCCGTGAAAATGCTAGTGTACAGCAGCAAAACCCTCGAGCTGCGGGAAGCCACTGTTACTCCTAGTAACATGTGGGGCGGCCAGGGTCTTCTGGGGGTCAGCATCCGCTTTTGCAGCTTTGAGGGAGCCAATGAGAATGTCTGGCATGTTTTGGTAAGTAAATGAAAGAGTGGTGAAACGGAATCAGAGAAAGCTGCTGGAATGAGTTATTTATACTGCATATTTTGTAAGGGTGGGGTAGCATTTGATGAAAATAGCATGTTTGCTTTTTTATTAACAACTTTTGGTCAATTAGTCGTCATTCAGCGTGGTGTTCGGAAAGGGTGTGGTCTTGTAAAACAGACCGGTTGGTCCAGCTGTAAATGTAAGCTTTGACTCACTTTCTTCATTTGTTTTGTAGGAAGTAGAACCAAATTCTCCAGCAGCATTAGCCGGTTTAAGACCACACACAGACTACATCATCGGAGCAGACACAGTCATGAACGAGGTACACTTTCTCATTCACAACGATGATGGTGCAAAGACATCTTGGACATGTACTAGAATTATAGATTCTGTTTGTTACATGTAGTTTTTTTTTTTTTTTGGTATGGGCTATTTGATATTAAATTATCAATAAATGTCACTTTTTGCAGCTCAACTATAGATTAAAATGATGGTTTGCTAACAAATGCTGGTGGCGACACTTACAGATTTTTTTTTTCAGGCATCCTTAGAATAGAATTGAAATGACCAAAAAAGTGCTGTACTCATTTTCTTTAAAAAAAATAGTTTATTAATTAGCATTTTGCATTTTTATATACAAATATAATTTTTTACAATTTTTCTTACAGTTGTACAAATTCCTTTTTTAAGGAAAAGAAGTCGTGAATTAAACAGCTGTAATAAACTCCATAAATTTTCTGTAAAATGATAACATACAGTGGAAAACATTTTTTTAAATGCCTTATCTTTTCAAGACCAGTGTTGTTGTTATTGTTAAAAGTAGTAAAAAACATTTTTTGATAAGTGCATCCTTTGTAATTAAGTTTAAGTACTAAAATTACTAAAAAAATAAATGAAAGCTTGTAGACCAAAATTATAACGAAACCTGAAAATATAAAAAAACTAACCCACAGTTTCACAGAAGATGCTTAAGCCTAGTCCCAGAATAAAATGCATGTTTGAGCTGTTTTAATTGAAAGCAGCTTGCATATCATAGTGCCAGTGCCATTGTTATCTCAAGATACACACCAGTAATGTTTTTTTGAAGGCACATTTTTAAAACCTATTTCAATGCCCTAATTGAACCAAGGCCTAATCATAGCTTAATCCAAGCCCTCTCTGTGAAACGAGGCTAAATTGTTTAAGTTTAAGTTAAAAAATGTATGTACTAGATCATTCAATCAAGATAAAGTTTTTTTTTTTTTTGTGCACTGTGCTCTTTCTCCAGTCAGAGGACTTATTCTCATTGATAGAAACCCATGAGGGCAAAGGCCTGAAACTCTACGTCTACAACACCGACACGGACAACTGCAGAGAAGTGGTCATTACTCCCAACAGTGCCTGGGGTGGAGAGGGCAGGTGTGTTTAAAAAAAAAAATGAAAATAAAAAAATTCTCTTGCTCTTCTGTGTGCATGTCTGACATGATTTTTTTTTCGTTCAGTCTTGGTTGTGGTATCGGCTATGGTTACCTGCACAGAATCCCTACTCGACCCTTCGAAGAGGGCAAGAAATTTAGTTTCCCCGGACACACCCCCAGTGAGCCCACCAGCCCGCTGAAAGACGGCTTCACAGAGGTTAGTTTGTGTATATGATTTTACATGGTGTATTTGAATATATTTGGTCAGCCGTTTGACCTCCATGACGTTTTGTGTAGGTTCAGCTTTCTGCAGTGACTCCACCCCCTGTGTCACAGTCTCTTCCCACAGGGCTTGAGGACAGTCTGTCCGGCTTGTCACTCAGCTCTGCCCCACCCTCAATACCCAGCGAGCTCCACACAGGTGAAATGTCAACAGTGTTTTTACGTTTATTCTGTACTTCATATTTTTCTACAGCGCTTCAATATAAAATTAATATAACACAAATATTGTCATTTTCTGCAGGTGTTCCTACAGTCCCCCTGCTGCCCACTCAGGTGACCCCAGGGCTGGGTACCCTTCCGATTGTCAACCCCTCCACCACTGTGCCAGGTAGAGAACATGCCCTTTGTGAAATGAATGAAAGCTGGAAGAAAAGTTTCTTCATTATGTGAAAAAATGATTTTCATTTTGTTCTTGCAGGTTTGATGTCCTTACCGTCTGGTCTCCCTCCCCTGCCAAACCTGCCTAACCTCCCAAACCTAAATCTACCATTACCAGACCTTAGCGCTGTATCTTTAGCTGGAATCAGTGGGTTACCTCATAATACAGCAGGTATACATTTTTATGCATTAAATATTATATTACAGCTTATTCTGACCAAGAACCAGTCACTTAGGCAGGAAGGAACTGACACGTGTTTGACTGACATGTCAAACGCTTCTTTTAAGCGTGTTTTAAGCGAGAAATCTCCTGCCCCTTACCATAACCACGAGTTTCAACACACTACTAGCCAACTCAATTAGGGCCGCCCCTTTATTTTGTGTATACCTTGGGTGGAAATTATTTAAACGAGGAATATTGTGACGTGTTCGTTCCCGGAAGAAAACTCAAGACTACAATGGAGGCATTTTGGGGAGTTCAGAAACGGTGCACACTTTGGAAGTAACTGTAACTTTTCTGACCTTTTTCATGCTCAAAAAAGATAAAGATAAACATGTAAAAAAAAAAAAAAGTATAATAGGACCCCTTTAAATATCTTAAATGTTATTATCATTTTAAGAGGTTTTAAATTTGGGGACAGAAAAGCCATAATCGTGATGTAAAATGTGATTTTATTAACATTAAAAAGGCAATGATTTAATTACAATAATGCAAACACTGCATGTCTCTCTGTAGGTTTGCCCCCTCTTCCTCCTCTGAACCTGCCTGGCATCTCTCCTCTGCCCATGCACACCGTTCTATCTTCCACACTTCCCAGCATGCCAGGAGTCACGCTGCCATCTTCCCTGGCACCATCTGACCTCGTACCGCCCGTCTCCTTAGGGAGTGTGCAAACTCCAGCACTGATACTGGATGCCACGCCTACCCCTGCGGTCAAAGACATGCCCTCAGAGATGCCTGTTGCCACGGAGACCCTCTTACAACAGACGAAGGATGCACAGGCGCCCCCGGAGTCCTCGTAACGACCCGACCGTGCCAGAGGGCGTCCCTCTGTATGTCTCTATTGTATTTATTCAGTACAAAAAGATTCCAGTGTGCAAAAGCACACAGCGATAAACACGGTTCTGTTGAGAGACACCAGTGTCTGAGGTCAGAGTAATGAGCGTGTGGAGCGACATCTAATATTAAAACAAACGTATAAACAAAAAAAAAAGATGTGACTGTTGTATGTCTGGTTTACACTCTCCTCAGAATCTGTGCTGTCTCATGCTTTTTCTTTCTGTATATCCTGTAATCACCTTTCAAACCTTAGTATAGCATTCCCTGTAATTATCAATTGCTATGTGATTTTACAATGTAACGTCTGATTTTTTTTTTTTCTTTCTTTGCACCACGATTGTTTTGAATGCTTTTGACTTTCTCAAAATGTCTATACGTGGTCAGACTGGTCTCTGGACCTCTGTTTCTCTCGCTCACACACTCTCTGTAAGATAGCTCTGCCGTCAAGACGAACAGAAACACAATTCAGATGTGCTGCAGGGCTGAATGTGTGCTTGTGCAGTTTGAAGATTGTGAAGGAAACTTTAATTCAAACATACACGAGCAATAAAATACCCAGTTTTACACTATGAAGGTCTCTTCAATCTTAATTACTTATGAATTTACTATAAATCTATCCCACATCTTAATCATAAACATCTATATCACATAATTCCTTTTTTAATATGGTCAAGTGAGATTTTCAGCAATTCATGGTCATATTTAGAGAACCTGGTATATGTGATAGTTGGAGGATCATCACCCCAATGCATATAATAAAATATATACATACTATATGTACTGTTCATAATTATATATAGTGGCAGGTGTGGCAAAGCCAAAAACTAACTTTTCCACACCTACCAATGGCTGGTGACAAGAAAATTTACCAGCCATAAATATTTTTTACTGACCATTAAAATGTTTTTACCAAAACCGGCAGCTTATGACTCTAACATTTTAAATTGAATAGAAAATTGTGAATTGCTAATTTTGATACCACAGCTAAAACTATTAGCCTAACTAATATAAATCTACAACATTAAAGGCAAGTAACAGTAGTTTTCAAGACATTGAATAGTATAAACCAATGAATCCTTACTAAAGTTACAAAAGTTATTGAGTCAAGAGCTGTGAATAATGTTTTTCTTTGTCCTTTGATGTTTGGTTAGTGTTAAAAACACAGACAGCAGCAGAAATATTAGGCTGCTGTCACTTTAAGACCTAATCCACGTATCCAATACGTAGACACTGGTACATTTGGTACCCCCCCCCCCCCCCCTTTATGTCAGTTTAAGTGCAAAGATGTGAAAGAGCTCAATTTAGTGTTTGTGCACTGTCTGAGACGTAGTGCGAGTAACAAATTGAGTTCCCTTTTTTTTCGCTTGAATTAAATTGCCATGGTTTAAACTCTTGTTGTGGCAGCGCTGGCCTGTAAACTGTCATCACATTGTTAAAATTCGTAATATTTTTATGAATTTTAACAGTCAAATGGCGACTGACATACTTGCCAATGCTGATTTTACTCACATTTGGCGCTTGCCGAGTGTTAATTTTAGGCCCCGCAAAGTGTTTTTTTTTTTTTCCCATGCTATAAAATTTTTTGTCAGTAATTACAAACAGCTGGTAAATTCATTAGTCAGCTGCAGACTGATCACTCAACTTGGCTGTGAAATGTAGGGCAACTTTTGATTCTGTCCAGCAGTGGGCCCAAGTGCAAACAAAGCTGGCTCGAACAACAACAGATCTGATATCACAAGAAAATGCCCCCCCCCCCCCCCCCCCCCCCCCCCCCCCAAAAAAATCAGTCACCACAAACACACCAAAGGAAAGAAAGCACATGTATCCAAATATTTTCAAAATGTTTATTTCTCTTTTGGCTACATTCTCTACAATCGCAGCAGCACTTTAGAGACAGATCACCATATGTTGAGCTGAAAACTGCTTCTGGGGTTGAAAGAGTATTTAGAGAGTGGAGACAACAAAAGCTGAGATTCTTCCCCTGAAAACAGTCTCTGGAAGCTTTGACAGTTTGTTCGCGGTCCGGTTCACGTCATTCGGAGAAGCTGACCTGACTCAGGCTCCGGGATCAGCGAGGGTTGCTAAGCAACATGACAGCACTGGGTCTGGGCATAAAGGGGTTAAACGATCAAGGGTGGGGTCCGGCCCACCTTCCGTATTTTCCGTGAATCGTCGCACACAAACACGCATACGTACGTCAGACCCTCAGTCTCACAACACACCTCATTCAGTTTCTTTATTTCATGCTGTTACTGGTAAATAAAATTTATATTTGGTCTGATTCTTAATCTGAGTAAATCATAGAACTAAAAGCAACATCAGGTAGCAGCAAGGTGATGCTGCATCAGACAACAAAAGCTACAAACAAACCTGCAAACAAAATATGAAAACCTGCACAGGGTTGGATTCATTAATATATGCATGGGTCGTTTGAGAGTTTCTATAGGAGGTCTACTGAGATGACTTTTTACGGCGTCTCCTCCTTACATGCAGGATTCCCAGGTGAATCTCACAAAGCTGGTCAATAACATGTCCAGGTCATTTTCCACCCCAAAATCTACAGAAATAAATATGTGACTTAAAAGAATCCCATTTCATCATTTTGACAAATCTAAATTAAAGAGAGACATGCAGATTAAATCGTTGTATAAATACATCATTGTAGTATGTTATATTGCCTTCAGGAATATATATATACATTATATATATATATATATATATATATATATATTACACACACACAACAATGATTGTTATGACATTTTTGATGAGATTTACTGTTATAAAGAATTTATTTGATATAATTTTTATATAAAAATTATATTGTATACTCCATATAACAGCAAAACGCATTCAAAAGAGTGTCACTCTTTATTTGCAAATCTGTCCCTGAAACAGCCTTAATTTCATTAATGTAAAATAAAGTTCTTTTTTTCCACTTGGGTTTTAGGGTGCAATATGACCTGGACATTTTTTGTGAGATTCATCCATCCACATTTTGCAAATATTGCGCCCATTTAATCATAAACTGACAATGACAATGTTCATACATGTTACTTTAAAGTGAAACAGACAGTATTTTGTAACACACACACACTCACACACACACACACACACACACACACACCACATCTGTGGCCAACATATGTATGTTATGAACAGCCAACATAGAACGCTGTGGCGTAAAACATCCATTCACAGGTGCGCACACAAAAATTCTTAGACACATTTGTCACATTTAAACACTCGTTCATCTATTTCCACTCACACTACAATTAATTGCCTCTAAATTTCACACTTACACAAAACAAAACACCCCTTTACTGAGGCGTAGCTCAGGGAGGATATCAACAAGAAGCTAAAACGTTAGCGCAACCCTCCCAAATCTACTCCACAAAATGCCTTGGGTAAAAACAAATGTCCATTTTCAAATGGTTCTAGCTCTTACTGACATCTGGATCCACACAGGAAATGACGTCGGCCATTCCTGCCCCAATATCAATGGCAGTCACTGTGGCCGGTGTGGGCGTGTCCTACAGCCTGTCAGCTGATATATAGCTCCTCCCCCTTCCTGTCCACCCCAAGGTGTTGAAGGGAGGGAAATCACCATCAGAACCATCAAACATGATCGATCAGCCAATGAGATCAGTAGGAGATTATTCCTGAAGAGGCAGGGCTTGCTGGAGTGGCCTGCAAGTTCCCCGACGAATTGGACCGCCTCATGTGAGGAAGAAGGTACGAGTCACTGCCCAGCTGGTGGACGTCAAAGCGGTCCTCCTTCCTGTAAGCCAGACAGCGGCGGATAAACGCCTGCGGAGGACAAGAAAGAACTCAGACTGTCGTTTCCACACACGCGTTTACATACAAACTCGCGATACTGACCTTGGCCTCGTTGCTAGCCACAGGTTTGGCAGGAAACTGCACCTCAGTAGCTTTCAGGATGGTGTTCTCTTGAAGGATGTCTTGCTGGGACTGATTATGGCCAAACGGCTACAGAACGACAAAAGATTCAATGCAGCTTCATCCTAAAATGCGTTTGACAGCGATGGCCGTGTGACTCAGACAGCAGTTTCTAAACATTGTGCCTCACCTTTCGTCCATACAGGCACTGGAAGAAGATGACGCCCACAGACCACACATCTACTTTATTAGAGATCTTTGGAGGCTCTTTACCAACAACAAAACACTCTGGTGGCAAATACCTAAAAATTAGAACGTGTGGTTGTGTTATACATTTAAAATAAGTCAGAAAAATCTCATTTTATTCATATTTGATGCATAAGACGTTCATGTCTTATATAGTGAGAATACAGAGCTCATACTCATGGAGTTAAAGGGTTAGAATTTCTGTCATTACTCACCCACATATCATTTCACACCTGTAAGACCTTCGTTCGTCTTCAGAACACAAAATAAGATATTTTTTTATCCTTCATTGAAAGCAACGAAATTGGCACATTCAATGTCCAGAAAGGTGCAAAAGACATTGTTAAAACCGTCGACGTGACTACAGTGATGAGAAAGCGACGAGATAGGGTGGTCGTGGCCCAGTGGTGAGGGAGTCGGGCTTGTAACCTGAAGGTTGCTGGTTCGATTCCCACGCCGGCAGGAATTGAAGGTGGGGATTGTGAATGAACAGCACTCTCTCCACCTTCAATACCATGACTAAAGTGACCTTGAGCAAGACACCTGACCCCTAATTGCTCCCCTTGTAAGTCGCTTTGGATAAAAGCGTCTGCTAAATGATGAAAAATGAAAATGAAAAGAAATGAGATTACTTTTGTGCGCAAAAACAAAACAAAAATAGCGACTTTAATTCAACGATTTTTCCTCTTCCCCGTCAGTCTGTTTTTAAGCAGCTGGAGCAGTGTTGCGTTTCTGTGTTTACATCTGAACGGCGGCTCATTATTGGCCGGCTCCTGTGTCAGCATCACACGCATGCCTCGTGCTGCTCACCTGAACAGGCGTCAGCCAATACGGAGCCGCCATTCGGCCGTAGAACCTGTAAGCTGCAACGGAAATAACGTAGCAAGGGAGAGACAAATATGTTAAATAAATAATTATGTTTTTCGCCTCCTCATAACATTAAGGTTGAACCACTGCAGTCACGTTGACTATTTTAACAAATGCTTTTACAACTTTTCTGGGCACTGAATGTGCTAATTTCATTGCTTTCAATGGAGAACAAAACCTCTCGGACTTCATCAAAAATACCCTAATTTGTGTTCAGAAGATGAACAAAGGTCTTACGGGTGAATAATTAATCAAAGAAATTTCCTTTTTGGGAGAACTAACCCTTAAAACCACTTCAGGTGTATTCAGAGACTCAAAATGATGCAATTTGGAGCAGATGCTGTTATTTGTATGATGTTATTGTCTTTCAGCCTGATCCCTGCCTCACATAAATTTATGTTGCCATTTTGAAGCTTCGGAGTTGTTTAAATATTCTTTTTTTGGGGGGGGGGGGGGGGGTGAATATTGAAGCAGTGTGCACTAGAAAGCGCTGTTTTTAGCGGAGACACTGACCAGTAGGTTCCGGCTCCCTGTGATGTCAGGTCCATCCCGTCCACTCCATAGCTGTCGTCATCCATGATTTTAGACAGGCCAAAGTCTGTGATCTTTATCTCCCCACATGCTGTTCCATCCACCAACAGGATATTTCCTAAGCAACCAAAAAACAAACAAACAAAAAAACATACTTCCTATACAGTCTACATGACAAATAACAATCAGAAAAGAAGCCTTTTTTGCACCAATTCTCCGTTCACACCATGTGCTACATGAATTGCACTCGTCTCTGAGAAGAGTTCACATGTGTGAATGAAAGCAGACACGGGCTGCTACCAAAAGCTCAGGCAGTTGCCTCTCGGTCCTATCAGGCAATAACTTCACAGGCAGCATTTGCACATGAAGGCACCTCATGAGACAGCAGACTTCTGAGGCAGCATAAGAGTTTACTGATCTACAACATATAGACAATAGAGAGAGCTTTGGTGATAACCAAGCGAATATTTACTAGAGCCAAAATCCACTAGAAATAAAAAAAGTTGGTCAAAAATGGACATTTTCATACAAACTGACCACCAACTGCACTTTCATGAGTCATCTTAATTTTTTAGCTTAATGGTTATGTAATGGAATGCACAGGATTGTAGGATGTCATAGGCATTAAGCATTGATACGCCTATGCTGCCTTTAAAAATAGATCAGATGAAGGTATTTCAGGAGACATGTTTATTGGATTCGGATGCCTTGTTGTCTTTGTACCACAGCGTTTTGCAGCTTTCGGATGAAGCCATGCTCAGTAGTGGAGGTCTGTGCGGGATGGTCCATTATGTTCTCTTTTTTCCCGCCTACAAAAGCCCATAGGAAGAGGTCTACGCAGATCTTTCAATCTATAGGCTATTTTTCCCACATTCCAGACACAAACGACGCTTCAGATCTCCAGTGACAGATAGTGGCTTATAATGTTTATTAATCGTGTTTAATTAATCAAAGCCTCTGTTTATTCAGCTACATCAATATGACTTCTTATGCTGCAGGGCATATTTTGAGCTTCTGCGCAAGAGCGCCCTCTGGCTTTCAGACGGAGAAGCATTTACTACTGATCACAGAGCCGTACAGCTCTGATAAGCTGCGCATTATTGCATCCTTTGCATCCAAAATTAAATAAAGAAACAAGAACATGGTGTTCTTTTTAATTAATGGTATGTGAATTCTTTATATTTGTGTTTTATATTTGCAGACATATTTGTATAAATTATAGAGTAATCCTTATTAAAATCTATTAAAGTTATTCAATCAAAAAGTATTGAGTGATTTTCTCTTTTTCTTTCGTTGATTAATTAACTTTAATGACGGACAGCAACAACCGGTTTATTAGACTGCATTCACTTTAAGGCCGAATGCACCACGATTTAATACATTGGTAGACATACGATATTCTCCCAACTCTTTACGTTCACTTCAAGACGGACCGACTGGGTTTACGTGAATTACTCGCCAAAATGGACAATTTTTTTGTATGTATTTGTCTGTTCAAGCTTGGAGAGATGACCCTGACGTCTGAGAGGCGGCTTTCTGTGTGCGCACAGAAAACTGGACTGAATTGAGCTCTCTTTTGCAGATGCAAATTTTATCCATATGCCTGCTCTTCTCTTTCTCCCATTTACCTTTTTGAACATTTTATGAGAAATGCTGCAAGTGTACACCAACTTATGTCCCGCCGGGAAGATCAGCACGTTACGACTGAAATATGCGCATCTACAACGCAGGACATCATTCTGACTGGATCTCTTCCCAAATAGTTCCTCCCTAACTTTTTCATCTCAGTTTTATTTGTGGACGAAAATGTCAATAGATTTCATCAGTTATTGTCATTCAAAACTGATTTTTATTTAGTTATCTTGTTTTCATCAGTGAAAAAACAAATATTATGACAAAAATTATTCATCAATGAAATTTACACTGCTTCCCACGTACATATCAGTATCTTCCCGCCCGCGTCCGCACTCTGTTGCATCGTGTCGCACGGTTTCTGCATAGGTACATTTTGCAAAACAGCAGTTATTGTGCGTGTTGCGTTCACCTGGTTTCAGGTCGTAATGGATGATGGGCGGTTTGATCTCATTGAGGTATCGGAGGGCGTTGACTATCTGCATGACGATGGAGCGAGCCTCTTTCTCAGACATCAGCTTATGTTGCTTCAGATAGAAATCGAGATCATTCCCCTCACAGAACTCGAGAACAGTGCAGAATCTAGAATGAAAACACATCAAGTCAACATCTGTAAAGTTGCAAAAACTAGATCAAGTAAAATGCACAAAACAGACTATTTGGAAAATGAATCCGTCATCTGCCTTATGAACGGAGTGGACTTCAACCTCCCAATTTTAGATGGTAATATATGGCTGTCTTCAGCACTAAACCATTTCTGTACAGCAACATCTGTTTGGGTAGACATTGAACAAAACTCCATCCCAGACATACCATTAAAATGTACCTATACTCTTCAGATACTGTCATTGACAGTAAAAAAACCCCCCACAAAAATACTGTTTCAGTCTGGCATGCTGCACATAGGTGACCTGCCGAGATTATCCCAATTTACTTTATTTGTGGTACTGAACAATTTACACCTGGTAATAAAAATGGAGGATTTAAGATATGAAATATAAGAGGCATTCAGAAAATTATCGATTTATATGAATATGGAGTTGAAAATAATATGCAAAGTAAAATTTAAAAAAAAAAGTATTTATAGTTAAAAAGTTACGGTCATCAAAAGAAGAACAGATAATCTGTATACCATCTTTATCATAATTAGAGGAAATTACTCTTGGGAATTTAGATGGTCGGGGTCACGTATCTGTGTACTATAATTTAATGGCTAAACGCAGTACTGAATCGTCATTGGACAAATTAAATGACTGAAAAATGGATATACAGGAAGATATAGATGTGAGAGGCTAGAACGATGCATGTCTTAAAGCACAAACACAGACACTAAATACACCGTTTTTATTACTTCAACATAAATGATTAATGAGAGCCTATACAACAGCTGTCAAACTTCATCAAATGTCCGCTCTAAATGTTTGGATGATAAAGGTACATTATATCATTGCCTCTGGCAATGTCCAAAGATACAAAACGTTGGGAAGGAGGTTATAAAATGTTTGTCAGACATCTTTAATATTAAAATTCCTTTGAATGTAAAACTTTGTATTGTTGGTATATATCCAACATACTTTATACAAATACCAAGACAGATCAAGATTGTAGACTTCAGTCTCCTTCAAGCCAGAAGAGTTATTGTATTATGCTGGACGAGTATGGTGCTCCATCCATGAAATGTGGACAAAGGATTTATCGAAATGTATCGGATTGGAAAGGCTAACTTACATTGCTAAGGGCAGGCGGAAAGACTTTGAACAGCTATGGGAACCATACATTAAGATCATGTAAAATGGAAATACTTACTGAAAAAGACATTGTAATCACTGTCTGTAATAAATGTGTATATATATATATATATATAAAATAAAAAAAATTATGCTTTTTTTAATATAAGAAGTATAAACTGAATATGTGTATGTGAAAGGGAGAATGCTTGTGTACTTGTTCTGGTGTTCCATAGAGTATTTTGTTACTATATGCCTAGCTGATGTGAGGTTTTAAACTAAGAAAAGGACAAACATATTCGGGGAAAAAAAAAGTCAGGCGCTTACGTGTCAGTGTCCAGAGAAAAGTAGTCGTAAAGTTTGACTATTCTGGGATGGTCCAGTTGCTTGTGGATTCTGTATTCTCTACAGGCATGTCTGGAGTGGACAAAACAAATGAGCATGAAAAACTTGGGAGAGAGAGAGAGGAAAAAAAAAAAAAAAAAAAGGTGGACAACATACTTGTGGTAGTTCTCTTTCTTCTCTTCTCTCCAGTTCTTGTTGAGCTGGTGGATCTTCACAGCAGCATATCGCTGCTCAAACAGGTCAAATGCCTTCACACAAACAACATAAAACATGTTTCTTTAGGCAGAAAGTCCCAATTTTGCACAACACATATAAACTAGGGTTAACAGTTGGTCTATGCTGTCTGTGAACATTTAGTAGTGATTGGGTGTTTCATGCCACAGCTGTAACCATATGTTGCTATATATACACTATAAAACAGACATTATTTTTGAAAATCAGTGTCTTTTATAATATTGATGTCTACATTAAGCCATGCAAGGCTGTGTGTAGTTTTACAATGAATCAGGCCCATCGGTTTTTTCCCTTAAACACACATTTCTAGTATTACTGGGAATAATTAATATAATATGAATGAAAATATCGGCATTTTTTTTTACAAAATGCTATAAATTGCTCTGAAACGACTATGTAACAGATTCATGATCAAATAATTTGATCAAATCTAGTCCTGAATATCTAGTTTCACTCACAAATGAATCCAATTACAGAAGTAAAATGGGTTGTGAAAATGGTTTGGGTTTAAGATTTTTTATTGTTTCTGAAAGAAGTCTCTTAAGGTTGCATTTATTTGTATTAAAAAAAAATAAAAGCAGAACTATTGTTAAATATTACAATTTAAAACAACTTTTCTATGTGAATATATTGTAAAATGTCATTTATTCCAGTGATCAAAGCTGAATTTTCATCATTACTCCACTCTTCAGTGTCACATGATCTTTCAGAAATCAATCTAATATGTTGTTTTGCTGATTTCGGAAACATTTCTGATTATCATCAATGTTGAAAACAGTCGTGCTTCATATTTTTGTGGAAACCGTGATTCAATTTTTGCAGGATTCTTTGATCAATAAAAACAGAAATTTGCCATTCAATCAATTTAATGCATCCTTGCTGAACAAAAGTAATATATATATGAAAACATGTGAGTGCATCTAATAATAAAAAACTAAATAACCTTATAAACTTCACTGAAACCTCCTCTTCCCAGCAAGTGTAACAGAAGATACCTTTCATTAAGGGTTGGATGGTCTTTAAACCTACAAACACACAAATACATCAGGCATATTCACAACATTCTACCGACTTAAAAGATACTCTGAAATGGATTAAGAGTGTGATGATTTTTTTTTTTTTTTTTTTTTTTAAAGGGCCGTGATTTGTAAAACATGCCTTGATTTTTTTTTTTTTTTTTTAACTATATTTTATTGCCATTTGGCTGTTTGCCCCAAAATGTCCTTCTGAAAAAAAATAAAGGCATGTTTAACAAATCACGGCCCTTTAAAAAAAAAAAAAATTAAGTTAGTAACATGTCTGCAATCGGTCTTTAAAATATCATCTAAAGCTCCATATGAAAATGTTGACCCAGACTTTTTAAATCAGTAGAGCAGCACACTCTCAAAAGTTGATCACTGTTTCTAATGTACAGCTGATAGAAAAAATTCATACTGTATTT
Source organism: Opsariichthys bidens (assembly GCA_037194245.1). Lineage (NCBI taxonomy): Eukaryota > Metazoa > Chordata > Actinopteri > Cypriniformes > Xenocyprididae > Opsariichthys > Opsariichthys bidens. The sequence goes on along the minus strand of CM074305.1, from coordinate 8,689,234 downwards.
TAACAATAACTGACAATGGCACGGTTTCTGACACAGTGTTTCCTTTACATATATGTAGGCACTGCATTTTATCTGCAAACTCTGCAGTGTTTCTCTGCTCTTTCCATCCCCATATTTAAAATCTCAAAAAAACAATACTTAAGATTTCAATGAAATATTTAAATGCAATAAGAAGAGGAAGGGACATACTGAGAACTGTCCTCATTGTTGATTCTTTTAAGTTCTCGAATGTGCAGATTCCTCACACGCTCCAACCGTTCCAGCTCCGCCTGGATTTCTGCCTCCTCCTGAACACACACACACACACACTTGAGCACATACTAACATATTCATGTATGAATGGTAGATTCCACTGAAAGGACAAAAAGACAGCTTGAAGCAGCATTTCTGCACGACTGCTTTTGCATGAAGCATTAATGCAACATCTCACTGCTTCTTAACCATCTTAGGCCCTGTTTACACCTGGTATTAAGATGCATGTTGGTCGATCGGATCACAAGTAGACGAGGGAGACACATTCCTGTTTACACCTGGTGTTTCAATCAGTCTTTTGTTCACGTTCAACCACTTCTGTCCTGCAATTTACATATGAATGCGACCGGCGATGATGGAAAAGCACACTTTCTGCTCTGACAGCCGCAAAACCAGTTGAACGAAGTGAGTGCGTGTTAGAAATCAGGAACGGTGAGAGAACATCGTGCTTGGTACGTTATTCATTTTCACACCAAACTTGGGTCTTCAGATGACAACGTTTAAATCTCGTCTGGCTAGCGCACTTTGCATAATGTTTACACGTTAGTTAGCAGGTGGAATGTAAGTGTTCTTTTGTAGCTGTTCAACAACATGAACTACAAAAGCAATCCACTCAAATGCGTTTTCGACTACCTCTGGAAGTGGCTGAAAGTGGAAAAACGTTTTACACCTGTATTTAGCGTCATCCACTTGTGATCTGATCAACCAAAACGCATATTAACAGCAGGTATAAACAGGGTGTGTGTGTGTGTTTGGGAGTATACAGCATTTACAGAGAGACTAACCTTTTTGAGATGACCCAGTCTCAGTTTGAAAATTTCTTCCTGCTCATGATACTCTGCCACAGTCAATCTGCATATTCAATACAGAAGCATTTCAACAATAGAACCAATTTGAAGACAATATTGCAGAAAACATTTGACTTTTTATTCTTATTTAAATTGCAGACTTTTCTGCAATACATGCTTCTATAATGATCTTAAAATGATGAATCGCACAGCCCTGGTGTACAACAATCTTATAATAACATTAGAAATCAATCAGAGGTGTGTTTTATGAAGGCAAGAATAGAGTACGTTAGAGCGTGTGTGTTAGTATCTTACAGCGTAGGCAGGCTGGGTTTGAGGAAGGGGTCGTTGTCAGCTCCATTGACGGCTTTGGTCTTTCTCTGTTTGGACTCATTGGGGGTCGGGCTCTGGGAAGAGGGTGTGCTGGGAGGTTTGCGCTTCGCCAGAAGTTTCCGCTGCCTCTCAATCTCTTCCCTCTGCTGGTTTATCCATTCCTGCTGCCTATTAAAACAGAAATAGGAAAATATTAAAAATCCCAATAATAATAATAAAAAACGTATGCAAATGCAGGACAGAAAGAACTCGCCCTATTTTATTATTTACAATGGCAGATACTTTAATCCAAAGTCATGTACAATGCATTTACACCAATGTTAGTACAAAAAGTCAAACAATATCCCATCTGGTTTTCATTTATAGAATTATTTACAGGCTAATTATAATGTCAAATTCTGTAAATTAGGGTTAGGGATGAGGTCAGTGCATTAACTTTAATGCTTCATGACACATTTTGTCTAGTCTCAGCCTCAGACGTCACGCCCACAGACCGTTGGCTGAACATCTGATGCATAAAGCCCATTTCACACCGCCAACAACACGCAGCGACAAAGCGTCACGATCCCATTCATTTCAAAGGAGAGCTGGCATTTTTCGGTGACACGAGCGATATTCAGATAAAAAGTTCAGATATGTTTAACTTCATGCAGATGAAGAGTGACTTTCGGGAGAGACAATAGGGGTGAAGTCAGTGGAGTGCATGTGACCCATCACTACATCCTTTTGTAGAGTGTCACTGGCAAGATGGAGGAGTTCATTTTTGCAGTCAGCAACTTCCCTATAATTTATGACATGTCTCTGTACACATACAGTGATAATCGCTGTGTTGACTCCGAGCCTGAATGGATTCACGAACTGACAACATGCAGCGAAAAAAAAGTCGCTGGCAGTGTGAACGCAGCTTAAGGCACACAAAATGCGAAACACTTTGGAAGTTTCGAAGTAGTCATCTGATTGGTTGAATTCTACAGGATATCTGAGAGAACTGTGTGTTGTTCTTTAATGGTCTGCCTGGAATCAAAGTCATCATGACCACCTCAGGATCAACTAAATGCTGGATTTTCAAAATTATATTAAGTTTATGGCATAGAATATTTAAAAGATGTCTTACATGCTGTTATTGTAGGGACATTGACTTCACATTTTCAACCTCCTAAAGATGATGCTGAACAAAAACAGATTGGCTGCTTTTCATATCAGTCAGATGGCCTCTGGGTGATGAAAGATGAAAGATGCTATTGAGTCTAGACGTTCTGCCATCAGTCTGAAGGTCTGAGTACATGAGACTACACCGCATCAAACTGAATAGCAGCACACAGGGCCGGCGCAAGCTCAACTGCCGCTCTAGGCAAAACACCGTCGTGCCGTCCCCACTTTACTCACAATTAAACTCGACCTTTAAGATGCCTGTGAAAGACGGGAGGTTGTGCTTGTTTATTTATTAAACTTGCACTAAAATAAAGCATGTACAACCACATTTTCGGATTTCTTTTCATTTCTTTCCTTCTACAATGTAAAAAAATAAAAATCGAAAGCATGTAACCACTATCTGCAAATGCATGCTGTATTAGTAGGAATATCCCCTGGAAGATTCGGGAAAATTCCTGGTGGGCTGGTGATAAATTGGGCGTAACAAAGACAATTCACGGGACACGTAAAGTCTCTAGATCATTTTCAATGAGAAATGAAAGCGGCAAATCGCTGGTAGTTCTAGTAGTGGCGAGGCGACGATGTGCAAGTGGTTCTCACACTCGCGTGTGCACAGCTCTTCGTTATAAATATATGGCATATATTACACACACAAAAAGATGAGCTACAGGACCTCTCCTCCGCTTTCTCTGACACACATACATATGCGGGGGGGTGAACTCCTTAGTTGTCCTTCTTTAAAAACACGTACATTTCCTTGTAATAGCTTCGACTTAAGTGTTGTCGCACAATCTACATAACCCAGCATAAACACTCCTGATATTTCATTTGTTAAAGACTCCATCTATATCCCCAACAAACCGTCCCATACCGGCGTGATGAAAAAGATCTTAAACTAGATGGAACCGGATTAAATATTTTGACTGTTGCGACTCCAATCAGACTTATGACCTGGAACTCTGGCTGAGTATCGGGCAAGTGTTCACTGTTGGCCAGAGGAGAACTGACCTCCTGACTAAGCCTGGTTTCTCCCAAGGTTTTTTTTCTCCATTTTGTTGGAGTTTTGGTTCCTTGCAGCTGTTGCCTTTGGCTTGCTTAAGTTGGGTGCACTTGCTTAATATTCAGCAGTGTTTTTGGTATGCCTGCATTGGCGCAGTTGTATGCGAACTGAGCAGAGCTGGATGATTTCGTCGCCGTTTTCTCCAGTGCTGACATACATAAATTAACTAGACTAATAACTACTGATCATTGCAACGGAATGAATCAATAATATATAGAATAAGCTGGACAATGACACCATTTTCTTTGGGAGCTGCTGTGCAGCCAAAAATGATTTGCCAATTATTACTGTAAAGCTGCTTTGCCACAATTTGCATCGTAAAAAGCGCTATGTAAGTAAAGGAGACTTGACTTGACTTAAAGCGTCTACATTCACAAACCACATTTCATTTGAATAGAAAAATAAGCATACTGTATAAGGGTTTTGGCATGGCAGAAAGGGCTCCCTCTATAATCACTAAAAGTTGTCATATTAGGCTACTTTATAGCGATCTCACAAAGTTCTGTTATAATAAAAGAAGCTGTCTGCATAATGAATATCTAACTTCCAGAATGTCTAAAATATGTTTGTTATTATGAGAGGATTTGTGAGTGTGCAGTCCACTGACTGCTCAAAACGCCAGGGTTTTTGTTCAACTTAAACACCTCTGATTGGCCATTGCGAAATCAACAGACCCATATGCCACTCTTGGTTAGGGCAGGTTTTGGTACTTGGTAGAGTGAAGAAAGATCATTTGATAAATTAATAAATAAATAAATTTGTTTCTTTCTTGCCACCCTGACTGTGCTGCCGCCCTAGACAGCTGCCTAGTTCGCCTAAAGGCACGCGCCGCCCTTGGCAATACATTGGCGTACTGGTGGTGACAAGTACTGAATGATGACTGTACATTTCTGCCCTTTTTCAGTCCCAGACTGACCACACAACTTTAGTGTTTGTCTGTGTGCAACTCTTACTTGACCAGGTTCTGGAAGGCATATCCGTCCGTCCACTGTTCCGAGTAGGACGCTCCGTGCCGGACTGTGGTGAAGTGCCCCAAGCGCAGCCGGTCCTGCATGCTCTTTTCACGGCAAGACTGCTTCTCTTGAGTGCTCTAGGAAGATGAGAACGCAGTCAGTCACTCATCTCCTCCTGACATATTAGAAATAAGCAGCTGTGAACATATCAAGCGCAGCTCACCTTCTCAATGAGGAGTTTTTTACTCATAGTAGTGCATTTGTTCAGACGCTCCTTGAAACGTTCCAGCAGCTTCTGTTGCTCATCTATCTGTCTGCGGAGGTCACAGTTCGCCTGGGGAGAAAATATCAAAACCACTCAATTTCTGTGCTCAAATGGAACTTTGTGATTTCTACATTTAAAATAAAAAACTCGAGGACAAGATGCTCATCTGTTACCCTGAGTAGATCATCTATTCTGCCCTCTTTCTTCTCAAGGTCAAGATTCTTATTGCTCTCAAGTGCAGCCAGTTTCAACAGTGTCAAATCGGTCTGTGATCAGAGAAGGAAAAAAAAAAAGAGAGAACATAAACAAACATAAAGAGAACGCAAATAACAACAGAGATTGAGAGAGAATATATTATCCATGAGTCCCAGTAAACTGTGCATCATACAGTGCAGGCAAGTATGTAGTAGAGAGAGAGTATGTGCAGTGCAGGTTTAAAAATGTAAGCGTGTTTGTGTAGTGCATACTTAAAAGGCGTTTAGAGTCAGAGCAGTTCACATGTTTAACAGCATCAATGTTTGAGAGTGAACTTGTTTAACAGTGCCAGAGCATGCAGTGCACAGATTTAACAGCATCAGCGTATGCAGTCCTTATTTAACAAGTGTCATTGTGCAGTGCAAATTATGATGCATTTTAAGCGGTGTGAGAGTGAGCTTATGTAACAGTAGCAGAGCATGCAGTGCACAAATGACAAAAAACCTTGGACCACTTAACGGCGTCAGCGTATGCAGTACCTATTTAAGTGTCAGTGTGCAGTGCACGTTTCAGTGTCAGATTGTGCAGTGCACATTTCACAGCGTCATGCAATGCTTCTGTTAAACAGTTATGTTGACCTTGTTTATCAGTGCTAGCACATGCAGCGCACGCATTTAACAGCATCATCATTTGCAGTGCTTATGACAAGTTTAACAGAATCAGAGAGAGGAGAGCATGTTTAATAGTGCGTGATGCAATTATTAGGGCTGCACAATATATCGTTTTAGCATCCATCACGCAATGTGCTCATCCAATATAGTCACATCGCAGGATGTGCAATGTCAAATAAAGGAATCGAAGTTCATTTGTGATCTGTATGGGCCAGCTTCCCCCTGGTTGGGAACGCATGTGATTCGTGGATTAGTTACAAACCTTAGCCATTATAGAGTGAAAGTTTATCATTTGCATGCCTTTTTAAACATCAAGCGCAAGAAGACTGGAACTCACGAACACCGAATGTAGTTCTCTTTCTATTCATTTTGATCTTGAACGGACACGTGTCGGTTATGTGTCAGAAAGAAAACAGATGTGTATCATATTGGATCCGTGCATTCGTCTTAAAGTGACAGCAGCCTAATATACCTGCAGTGGTTTGTGTCACCAGAATATCACATTTGTAGCTTAAATATAATTAATTAATACGATTTATCTTTGTGAATTATATGTAATTTATACAGTAAAGACTATGCAGTGTTATTTTACATTTGATTATGTCTGTACCTGAATACAGGTAGATTTACCTGAAAAACAAAGCGCTGCCCATTTCATTTGCATCTTTGTTTTAATGCATTTATCTATGCTTGTAATTTGTTTATCATTTTCTATGCAGATGCACTCCCCTGCAAAATTATCCCAATCATCCTTGAATGATTTACAAATACAGCTATTCAAATCATCTGGTGAAGTTGTTTACTTCTCGCCATGTCAGTTTTTTCCAATACCGTACAGTCTTACCTGGACACTTCTGCTGCTAAGCTGTTTTGGATTCATCATGTGATCCATGAAACACAGGCTGGTGGGTGAGGAGCTGTTCTGTCTGATCTGAAGAGTGAAAAACAGCAACATTAATAGAAGTAAGCATCACTGGCTCCTTGCTGATGTTTAAACATCAAACATCAGCACTTACGATAGCCCCGGGTGCAGAGTGAGAGTTCTGTGGTGAGCGCAGGACCGGAGGAAGACCCCTGACTGGACTTGATCCGTTTCCTCCCTGGAACTTCAGGAAGGAGATATGCCATGTTTTTTTAAGAGCACCAGACAATATACTAACAAGGATGTTGCCTCATCACAGTGTTACTAATCACGAGCTCAAGCAATTTCACAACTCTACAAGTCAAAACAGCTACTAAAGCGAGCAGCCATTACAAGATGAAAAAGCAGCAGTACTCTGACTAAAAGCTCTGAGACACCCGACTGACATTTAATACAAGCTGACTAAATGCAGAGTCATCCACACAAAGCTTTACTCACATCAAAATAATCGCTGATCTTGGGCCCTCGGCCAGAAGACTTTCCTGAGAGGTAAAAAAAAAGAGGCTTGGTCAATAGATGAAATCACTTCTCTGTGAGTGCACTGCATTATTTCCATGCTAAAAATTAAATGCTGTATTTCCCAACAAACATGAAGCACATGACTCTGATCCTGGACGTTTCCAAAATGCCAGGTCTGTTAACTGAAAAACGTAGTTGTCAAACAAACCATTATGTCTCATTAAGAAACACTTCATTCATACGCACAGGAAGTTAACGTTACCTTGACTGCTCTCTGACTGGTTATCAACCTTCCTCTTTCTTCCCCTGGATGACTCGGAGTGCTTCTTCTCTGGAGTCTTGGGAAAACAGGAAAAAGCATTACTATTTTATTCAATCATTAAATCAATGCAATCAATAAAAATGCTTTAGGTAAGTTCCATCTGAAGCTGAATTCAGGCCTCAAACGAGTTGTAAAATGTTCACCAATGAAGCTTTCAGAGAGCCATTCAGCATCATTTACCATGTCATTCCGAACCCATTTGACTTTATTAATATCCTGCTCTTTTCAATTAATAAAAGTGATTATGAACAGGTGCCGTCAAAAATAAATCCCCATCAAACAATCATAAGTGATTCATAAGAGTTTTGCACCTAGAAGACAAGGAATAAAATGCATGCAATAGTATTGCAGGGGGAAGAAACTGAAATATAAGTTGTTATTCCCTGAAAATCTCGCTACTGCAGCTTTCAAATTATGGCACGTCAAGATTGACATCTTAAACATATTGCATGAGCCGTATGGATCAGTTTTATGATGCTTATCTGTCCCCATTCACTTCTATTGTATTAACACAGCACAGAGTGAGAAATGTCAAACTCACTGAATATGCAGGCGATCCTCCTTTCTTTATGTCAGAGTTCTTTATGGGAATGAAAAAAGTGCATTTTAAACAATGAAAAACTGCTGAAACAGATCTGTTCAATAAATATAAATCGAAAACGTCAAATCTTTGAGTATACATGTCCATATTGTTCACCTCAGACTCCTTGTCACTAGATGACCCCAGGCTGCCAAAACTGTGACTGGAACATTCGTTATTGTTCAAACCCTAAGAACAGATCAAAACAATATAAAGCAGGTTTAGGACAGACAGAGAGTGAGGCATTACAGCTCAAATATATACAAAAGATTCACACTGATGAAAAATTAAAGGGCTCCTATTATGCTTTTTTACATGTTCGACTTTCTTTAGTATGTAATGTTCCGTTTGAGCATGAAAAAGGTCTGCAAAGTTAGAAAGCACAAAGTCAATCCAAAGAGAGTTATTCACTGTATCACTGCCTCCATTGCAGTCTTGAGTTTTCTTCTGGGAATGAACACGTCACAATATTCCACATTTAAATAATTCCTGCCCAAGGTATACACAAATAAAGGGTTAATAGTGTTAAAACTTGTAATCACAGGGGACTGTGCCGAACTGTGATGCTAGAATGAGAGTAGTGACGCCACCAGTCAGGATCGGTCACTTGTCCGTTACCTGGCAGCCAGGTTCTCTGTAGCTTGCTAAACATACTATTTAAACAACGTGAACACAAATTAATCATGCAATTATAAGAAATAACCGATAATTCTCTATAAAGCCGTCCCTATTTACATCGCATATCGTGTGTAACCTCTTGCTGTACTTAAGTAACGACTGAAGAGGTCCGTTACCAGCCCCACAGTGGAAAACGACACCACAACTGTACTGGCCAGCTCGGATTGGCACGGTATGGAATGGTTAAGCAAAGAGAACGGTTTGTTCCGACAGTGGAAAAGTGGCCAACGAGAAGTATGAAAGATGAACCTGCGACCTTGCACTTGTCTTAGATTTCAAAAGGTAAAATGCCTAGTCTACAAAACCTTTTTGCCAAATAAATGACAGAAATGTATGCACATAATTATGTTTTTTTACATTTTTAAAAATAGTATTTTTTTTTTTTTTTGGAAATACGTGGATGTGGATTATGGTAATACCATATGTAACGACCATTTTTTGAATTGGCGCTTTATAATTGCATCAGTTATACATTGATTTTCCTTAATAAAAAGTAAATTGTCTAAGAGGTATGGCCAAAATAAGAATTTCAGAATGAATATCATCTGAACAAGTAACAAATCTGCCACTTTTGTTCTGACCAACTGAGAAAAAAAAAAAGCATTTCAATAAATTGCGCAACCAATGGTGACTCAATCTAATGATCGCTTAGCTCATATCACATCAAACTGTACAAATTATTATAACTGTTGTTATACTTGGTTCTCAAATTGTTAATATTAAAAACATCAGCATTGCGTGACTACCTGTATTTAGTGTTACCTGTAGATTTCAAATTTCCATACAGTCTAATCTCTAATGTTAATGTGTCATACCATACATCAAAATGACAAGTTTAATTATTACAGCTTCTGTGAGAAAAGGCTATAAATGATCCGTCACCTGCAGCATCCTCACATGATATAGCCTACTAGCTGGGACTCGCTCTTTATGTAAAATGATGTGACGTAATGACGCAAAGATGAACGACGGCATGCTCGAATTTCCCGAGAAAAATTGAGAAATCATCATTACAAACTTACCGTCATGAATCAGGCTAAGGTAAGGAGATAGTTTTGAACACTAGCTGGTTTATGTACGTGCTCAAAAGATTTTGGATCATTTTTAACCACAAAAAGTTACGGACTTGCCGTTTCACAGAAAATATCAACATATCAGTAAAAAATCTAAATTATATGAATAAAATGCAAAGAATTCTTAACAATTACATGCGCATGCAGATTTGTGTGTTTGCATGAGTGTGCATTACTTTAGGTCCGCCACTCGCGCTCCCTGTGCTTCCTCCTGTGTTTCCACTTACTGCCCCGATGAAACGTGCCTCCAAGAGCTCCTGCCGACGTGGATCCAGAGAATGCAGTTCATCCATTCCTACAAACACAGACAAACATGTCAATCTGCACACGTTCACACAGAGGTACACAGGCTCCAGGGTCGGGAGGGGTGTGATCACGGTGACGCATCCTCCTGGAATCTTACAAGACCATCAAGTCATTGTTTTCTGAACCTATGCCACCCTAAAAGAGCCAAAGATCATTTTGCTGGTTTAAAGGCACACCAAGAACTTATACTTACGAAAAGGTTTCCAGCTACAGAGCTCAGTGCCTTGATGTACACTCACATGAGACTTGTGTATTTACATTAATACATCTCAAAATTGCTTTATTATGAAAAGATGAAGATGTCTACAATAAAGACCCCGACACACCAAGCGGCGGTCATCCAGCGTTGAGCATCGCCAGTTTTTTGCAGTGCCTTCCGCACCGCCAGCATAAGTTGGACTCTGTATGGCTGGTCTGCCGTCAAGTGCAATCAAACCTCTTGATGATCCAGAACGCTGCTGCACGTCTTGTCTGCAACGATCCCAAGAGAGCCCACGTCACGCCCCTCTTCATCTCTCTGCACTGGCTACCCCTCGCTGCTCGCATCAAGTTCAAGGCGTTGACGCTTGCTTACAGATCCACCGCAGGCTCTGCACCTTCCTACCTCCACACACTGCTACAACACTACGTCCCCACCAGAAGCCCGCGATCACTAAAGGAGCGAAGGCTTGTGGTTCTGTCACAGAGAGGCACAAAATCACTCTCCAGAATATTCTCCTTCACTGCTCCCTACTGGTGGAATGATCTCCCTACTTTCATCAGGAACGCAGAATCCCTGGCAATATTCAAGAGACAGCTGAAAACTCATCTCTTCCATGAACACTTGATCCCCTCATTAAAAATATATATAAAAAAACCCTATCCTTCCCTTTTCCCTTCCTACTCTAGCTTATGGTACTGAGCAATGTATGAAACTTGTATTGTGAGCACTTCCTGTGTTATTTGCCAATTCATGAAGAATCGCTTGATCCAAATGATTAAATGTAAATGTAAATGTATGTGTTTTTTTTAGTCAATTGAACATGTTGAATCAATGTCTGTTGGCGTCATCGGTTAGAGAGATCGCTCCGATTGGCTACTCAGTGTAGCATGAATAAAAGCAAAAGTGATAAGCAACCGAAGTCGGCATGACGACACAGACAATTCTAATTTTACGTCATCTTACCCGAGTTTTCCAATATGCAAACATTTACATAACAAGAGCCGCCTGGAATGAAGAAAGTGATCAACATAATTGATTTTTCAAAATGGTAAGTAAGTGCTGCTTTGTTTACAGTTTGTATATCTGCAGTTCTAGTTTTACATTGCCTTTTTGAATGACTAATACAGAATATTGATGCCAGCTCATGTAGATGGTTATTTCCTTTCACACAGGCACAGAACACGTGTTATTTGACAGACGCCAGAAGTTTTTGCGCAGCCGACGCGAGGACACAACACAGTTAAATTTAGTCGCCGCTAGTTCTTTGACGTCGACTTGGTGTGTCAACTCACGGCCTTAAAGGGTTAGTTCACCCAAAAACAAAATTCTGTCATTAACTACTCATCCTCATGTTGTTCCACACCTGCAAGACCTTTGGAACACAAATGAAGAAATTTTTGATGAATTCTGATGGCTCAGTGAGGCCTGCATTGCCAGCTTACAGTTAGTACAGCTAGTTGAGCACATATCAACGGCAGAAGTCACATGATTTCAAAGGCTTCGTTACATCAGCGTTTCAAAATTTCAATGGTTCACGTGACTTTGGTAGTTTGATACGAAGTACTGATTTGAAACAAAAGATTCATAAACCTTCAGCTTCATGAAGCAGTGTTTTGAAATCGGCAATCACTGGATATTGTTCAATAAAGTCGTTATTTTGAAATGAGGGTGAGTGATTAATGGTAGAATTGTACTTTTTGGGTGAACTAACCATTTAAAAAATCCACCATCCTTCACATCGGACTATGCTCAAGCTTCTTAAAACCCAACTATCTTTTGTATGCTCTTTTACCCATTTTCATTTTTCATGGCAAACTTCAGCACAGCTTCTTCCTGCAGGCGTCAGAATGTCAAACAGGAAGTACTATGAGACATTTCCTCCTCATTATCAGCTGATGCCACTGACAGCTTAGATCCATCTTTCTATTTTAGTCTCAAAAAACAATGACGACACAATCTGCCATTTTACAGAAAAAATGAATCAATGAAATGCAAGTAAATACAATGAGTATTTCCACACGCCACTGCGATCTCAATGTTCCACAATACATCTGGTGATTTAGACGACCATATATATATAGACTAGAGTGCAAAGGTTTGTGGTCAGGTAGATTTAAACAAATTAATACTTTTATTCAGCATGGACACATTAAAGTGACAAAAGATTTTATAATGTTTAATTATATTGTTTTCTCTTCTTTTTTTTTCTTATTTTTAATAACAAATGACATAAAAATGACACAAAATAACTATATCATGACGTATATCATTATCGTGAAATAAGATTTTGGTCAGATCACCCTCCCCTAGTCTGGAATTTAAATTTGAGTCGGTTCCTCTCACAAAGCTATTGTATTACTTCATAAGACCTATTACTGTGCATTAGTTATGATTTTTTTTTTTTTTTCATTTTGGGAGCTTAACAGTCCAAATGCATAGTTGTATTGTGGAGAAAAAAAAAACTATTAAAGATTTTCAATCATTTGCAACAGAGTTCTACAGAAAAAATACAGCATACAGGTTTGAAACAACATGAGGGTGAGCAAATATTGAAAGAATTACATTTTTGGGTGAACTATTCCTTAGTTTACATGTTTGACATGATCTGGCACCAGATGTCTGATGATAGAATTCATCATTATTGCAGCAGCCAAATGGCCCCGTTTCTTCAGCACATGAGAATACAGTATCAGCAACCGATAAGAACATCCAGCTAGTAACAGCGTGAATCATCATTATAAAACCAGTCCAAAAGAATCATCTACTCGTCAAATCCCATTACAGTGACTAGACGAAACAGCCCAGGTTCACTCGCGTTCTCTAGCCATAATCAACGGCGCACTGGATGCGTCCGACACCACTGCCATGATAAGACTCGTGCCAGAATGAGCTACAAGCCAAAGAGATCCCAAGATGGTGGATGGGTGGAAAATTATGAAGGTCAACAGGGCAGGAAGAGCACAGTTGCCCAGATAAAGGACACAGATGGCAAATCAGAATACTAGGAATGAGTAAACAAAAACTTAAGGCCATGTCTGGTTTGGCAAATAACCCAAGTAGTGCTCGGCTACACAAGACACCTCACTGACACAAGCTCCAAACATTCAGGAGGAGGAGTGGAAATGAGTACAACCGGGAAACAAACAAACCACATCCTAGTTTGTGCACCAATTCACAGGTGACTGAATTGACGTTCTCATGAAATATTATAATATAATATACCTTCTCATGGATGATTATTTAAAAAAAAAAAAACATGGTAGCACTTTACAATAAGATTTCATTTGTTAACATTAGTTAAAGAAATAGTTCACCCAAAACTGAAAATGGTGCCATGATTTACTCACCCTCAAGCCACACACAATCAGAGATATATTTTAAAATATTCTTGCTCCGTGAAGGTTTATAATGGTTGTGAATCGGGGGGGACACATTTGGAAGAAAAAAAATCAAATGCATCCATCCATAATGAAAGTAATCCATCCAGTGGCTTAATAAAGACCTGTTGAAGCAAAGAAATGCGTTTTTGTGAGAAAAACATCCATATTTCAAACTTATAACAAGCTTCCGGTGGACGACCGTATGCATACTGCACAAGTCGACTTGCGCCAAATGAGTAACCTGTGACGCGACTTATCTTATATCAAAATCCTCTGACATTTCTCTTCAAAATTTCTCGTTTTAGACTTCTAAATCATGACCAGTGTCTTGTTTGGCTCTATCCTCTGTGCTTCTGCGTTCGTCTTTCAGAGGTTGCTCTTCTGCCGCAAGTCGAGACATACAGCCGTCTGTCGGAAGCAAGTTATTATAGCTAATAAAGTTTTAAAAATGGATATTTTTCTTACAAAAACGAATCACTTCACTTCAGAAGGCCTTTATTAACCCACTGGAGTAATATGCATCACTTTTATCATGAATGGATGGGGGGCTTCAAAATGTACATTAACAACCATTATAAAGCTTTGAGGAACAAAGATTTCTTTTAAATAAATCTCCGACTGTGTTCGATTGAAAGAAGATAATCATATAGACCTAGGATGGCTTGAGGGTGAGTAAATCATGGGATGACTTTCAGTTTTGGTTGAACTAACCCTTTAACTACATTAACATGAACTATCAATGAGAAGTATTTAATTTAATTCAACTTTATTGTATTTTTCATCCCTAACTTTAGATATTATATTTTGATTATAAGATTGTAGGGCAACAACTAATAGATATAATCTATAATGAAAATAATCGACAACGGATGTCATCGATTAGTCGCATCTGCCCAAGATGGATGGAAAACTTTCGCCGGTCACATAAATAATAACGCATTTCTATTGACAAAAAGCTTCTAAAAATAGTGGAGGAAACAGAGGGAGCTGCTGCGGGAAAAGCACGTGATCCAAGCTGCACAAAACATGAGAATTCTTTATTTTAAGCTTCAAGCTGCATTAGTGTAATGTTTGACATGATTGTCAGGTGCTTTGACAGATGTGTGGGCTGTTTAATGTGCGATATGTTTCCTCAAAGCAAAACTTTCATGTTACAGTTATATCCTTATCTTTAGGTGTTACATATTCACACGAATATTTTTATTTTGCATGAAGGCTCGTCCTGACAATCTGCGTTAAACTTCAGTCTTTACTGCAAGCGCAACAAAAACACGGGGCGCATTAGAGCGGGACAATTAATATTGTGCGCAAAATTATTCATTTTGGTGAAATATCTGTTGATTGATGTTTAAATTTAATTTTAAAAGTCAACATGTAATTCGAGTGGTAACTAAAGGGATAAGAGTGTGTAACTAAATATAAATAAATGTAGGACGTTTCTTACATTTACAGGATAAAGAAATGACAGTAACAGCATATCTGCATATCTGTTAACACTGAGTTTAGTTTGACAAGCAGGTAAAAGACATTTTACATTTTTTAAAAATAAAGGCAGAGCGTGCATTACATGGCTGAGAACTTATTCTTGGACATGAGAATCTGAGTAATGCATTAACACACATATGATATTACACTCATCAGTGCACATATGCATGTTTACAGCACATATGAACACAGACCAGCCTGAGTCTCTGGGCACTGGAAACATCCGGTGCATCATTTACAGGTTCATTAAGTTCTTCAACAACACATCAAAAACTTTGGGCAAAACAAAGAAATTATTTAACATGAAAACGTCATGTCATCATTTACTAACCCTCATGTCATTCCAAACCTGTGAGAGTGTATTCATCCTCTGAACACAAATAAAGACCTTTTTAATAAAATCGGCGTCATTTCTGTACCTCCGTAGATAGCTTCGCAACTACCACTTTGACACTTGAAAAGGTTCATAGAGATCGTAAAAACTAATGCATATGAATTGAGCTATTTAGTCCCAATTTATATCTGAAGACACTCACTTTATATGATGAACAGATTTATATTCACATTAACCAGCGAACAAACAGAAGCTCACAACGCATAAGAAGAAACCTCATTGGTTCTTGCAGAAGCTCAAACGTGCTGCGTAACACACGAGAATGAACCTCGTTGGTTCTCGCATGTCAAGCAAACACGCTTGAGCTTCCTTTTACCATAACTGATGTGTGGGTTGATGAATGTTTATGTGAATAAAAGCCTAAATGAAATCTGTTCAGCATAAAGTGAATTTGGACTAAACCGTTCAATTCATATGCATTAACTTTACGATCACGTTATGAACTTTTTGAAGCGCCAAAGTGGTAGTTGCGTAGCCGTCAATGGAGGGACAGAAATATCTTCATTTGTGTTCCGCAAATGAAAGAAAGAATTACATGTTTGGAACAATATGAGGGTGAGAAAATGATGACAGAAATTTCATTTTTAGGTGAACTATCCCTTTAAATGAGATGCGTATCAGTCAGACTTGGGCCTAGAGGCTCAAAGCCATCCAGATGATTTCAGGGACAAAACTACAAACTTAAAGCTGCAATAACAGGAAAAACTACAATGACCATAAAGATGCAACAGCTCTATGAGCAAGCATATTTTTTTGAGCATCATTCAAATTCATGTTTATGAGAGGTGTCGAAAATCTCACCTACCTAGAAGGCATTTCTGAGCCACTGCATTGTACACAAATAACACACACCTAAACAACAACTAATGTGCACCACGTACTAGATGTCTCAAAACCTAGTCTGCTGCCTACCTAGACAGCATTTTGAGCCACAGCATGACATGCAATGAGTGCTAGCTAAACAAATCAAAACTTTCAACCATAAAAACACAAAATCATGTTCACTGTAATAAAATCCAGAGAGTTCTCTATGTGCATTCTCAAACATTAAACATTCACTCATGTTGATATTGAACTGCCTTATATATAGCTTATATAACATTTTAGAGTCACCGCATGCATAAGTGCTAGGAATAATAGACTCAAGCAACTTTGGTCATATTTATCATAAACTGTCTGCGTCTCAAAAGCTAAACACACAGCAGTTTGAACCATTGCATGCACGAATGACAAACATACCGTCAACCTTAAAAATGTCAAGGTACTGGCTGTGCCTACCTAGACAGCATTAAAGAGCCATTTGCTTGACATACATAGACTGCTGGGTAAAAACAGCAACTCGTGTTTATCACATACTGACAACGTTGAAAAAGCCACCGAGTTTCGACCTACCTAAATGTTCAATGTATGTGTGACAAACATTCTCTTGTTTATCAGGTACAGGCTGTGTCTCATTTGTGAGGCATTTCACTACATACATAAAAGATAAACATAACTCCAAACCTCAACTCATATTAACGACTAGCTGTCCCTCAGAACCTAGCAAGCTAGCTAGTGCCTACCTAGACACAAAGACTTCACATTTTTGGCCATCATAAAACCGCACAAAATACCAACCTATGATGCCCCAAAATGCAGTCTAGTAAGACATCTCGCTAGGTTTTGAGACACGGCCAGTGGCTGAGTCCCCTAATAGATGACCACGGGCATCCTCACGTCAAATTAACCGTCCAACCAACAAACAAAGCGACAGAATTCCATCGCAAACGGTTTAAAACACAGCGGCTCATCTCTAGGACTCGATGCTTGTTATAAAAACACAGAGAGTCACAGTCAGCAGACGAGAGATCAGCGGCCTCCGACACGACCGCTTCGATTTAAGGCCAGATTTACTCAAAATCACACGTCAATCTAACACAATCCCGACCGATTCCATATGAACAAACTTTAAATTCACATTCACGCCGGTTTTACCTTCTTTATGCCTCCGAGGAGCGCAGATATCGAGCGGAGAAACTGAGCCCGGGGTCGGAGATCCAGTCGAGAACTGAGAGCAAGATGGCGCTCCGTCCAAACTTCCACTGCTGTTGCTGTTACTTTGGACACTCATGAAGACACTTTCCCCCGCGAAGAGAAGCTCGAGCGCATCGCACACATGATCTCTGTCAAATCACACCTGTGTGTGTCTAATGCATCATGCACAAACACTGATAATCAATGCAACGTTGCTCATGTTTTCAGCTCCGCACTGCGCACTGAGATCCTCTCTCACTCTCAGTGTGTGTGTGTGTGTGTAGCCGATGCGTGACGCCAGTTGCAAAGGTTATACACGCACACACATCAGTGCAAAACTTCCAGCAAAACCCCTCTAGCAAATTGTATTATAGATAAAATGCATAAATGTGATCACTTCATGCCTGTGTCCTAATAAACCTGTTTATTTTGCAATTATGGCCAGCTGAGTGCATTATTTACATTACTTACCAAATAAATACATGCATGAACATATTGATTTATATACAGTGAGCGGACTCAGTATTATTTTGTTTTCTAAGAGACTATTTATCCATTTATTTAGTTATTCTTCAGAAATATCTCAAGATATTAATATTTTATTTTAAGTCAATCACATAAATATAAATTAAGATAATATATAATGAAATATAAATAATATAAAAATAGGCCTATGGGTAACACTTTAGCTTCGGGACCAATTCTCACTATTATTAAGTTAGTTATAAAGCATAGATTAATGTATTATTCTGTATGACCATATTCTACTTCCCAATGCCTAAACGTAACATCTACCTTACTATTAATAAGCAATAATCAGGAGTTTATTAAAGCAAAATTCACAGTTAATAGTGATAATTGGAGTCTAAACTAAAGTGTGACCAAAATATAAACATATAATAATATATGAATTAAAAAAAATATACAAGCATCTTCACAAAATAGGTACATTAAGTTCATTATAACTAGTACTTAAATGTACTGCAATGTAAAGGGTGAATATTTTAGTGCATGAAATTTCCTAGTTTGTGTGTGTGTGTGTGTGTATGTACATGCAGGTTTATCTAACACACAGACATCTTGATCTGTGATTTGCTGACTCAGAGATCTGCCCAGAGCTGAGCTTTACCCTCTGAACGGCTCCAGACACATATTTCACAATAAACATCCCACTAGAGTTATGCTCCTCTCAACTCACCACAGAGGAATTCACGAGCACTCATTATATATTCAGCTGAATTGAAGATAATTTAAAATGCAAATGTTCTGCCTTTTCATGTCAACAGATGACAGCTGTATCGGTTCATAGAGTTGATCAGTTTAAGAATAGATCCTGCTGAATCACACCAGCCTCTGAGGAACTGCTTTTTGCCATCTGACCGGAAATGTGTCGGCTTCCTCCTTCTTCGCAATCTGAAGGTGTTCTTGGAATATTTTAAGTCACGGAATCCAACATTTCAAGAGACATAATTTCACGTCATAAAGTTATTAAAAGGAAAATAATGCATCAGTTGTGCTTATAGAGCTGTACTACATGCAATAGTTGAAAAAGAAAAATCACTGACACTTTTATCCTATTGAGGAAGTGTCAAGATGTTAAGACAAGGGAAGCACAGGAACAGTCTTTAATTAGAAACTCACCGGAAGGAAATCAAACACAACCAACCTTAACACTGACAACAAACAATGCAGAATAAGGAACTACCTAAAAATGAGGGCTTACTAGATACACCTGAACATAATAATCAATCAATTGGCAACCAAGGAAACGAAAAGGCAGGGAATATAGGAGAACAGAACTATACGTTTTCACGACAACGATGTACTAAAAAAGGAAAAAAAATTCTTTGCACTGATGACAGTGTTATCAAAACTAACCCCGTTCACACGGATCCACGAAATCAAACACAACCAACCTTAACACTGACAACAAACAATGCAGAATAAGGAACTACCTAAAAATGAGGGCTTACTAGATACACCTGAACATAATAATCAATCAATTGGTAACCAAGGAAACGAAAAGGCAGGGAATATAGGAGAACAGAACTATACGTTTACACGACAACGATGTACTAAAAAAGGAAAAAAAATTCTTTGCACTGATGACAGTGTTATCAAAACTAACCCCGTTCACACGGATCCACGAATGACTAAAAACGATTTATTACGCATGCCTGACAAGTAGTTAGTGCATACACATTCTTTCACAGAGCACGCGCGCCAAACGTGCATGCGCCATCTTATTTATATAATTTAGTGCACTGTAATATTTTTCTCGTTATTTCCCTTTAACTGCTAATAAGTCGGAAATCTCGCACATTCACAGAAAAAACATTGAAAAAAGTGGATAGACAAAACACGTAATACGCATGAGCATGACGTCACCGTTTTCACAGATTGCCGTTTTTTTTGTTGGTTTTTTTATAACTACGGAGCCCCGCACATGACATACAAGAAAAAAAAAATTCAATCGTGCGCACGATTTAGCCTACTATTTTTTTCCCTGCATGTCATGTCCAGGGCTCCGTAGATGAGAACAGGTATCGTTTTCAAATACTTGCACTTTGAAAACGAAAAGTTTGCGTTTAGGCCCACGACGAAATCGTGAAAACGAATGGACAAAACGCATAAAAAGTGTCCGGTTTTAGTTGAAAACCGTGTCGTGTAAACAACCCCGCATTAACAAACTAGAAAACTGGTCATGGAACTAAAATAAAAGACACTAACAAAACCCAAAACGTAACAGGTAGTCATCTGAATTAAATGTCTTGTTTAAAGGTTAAAATTGTGCTAAGTCATCATGCCTTGTTCTTTGAAGGACTAGATGTTGCATTTATCAATTCTGAGCTTTAGTCACTACGCCACACCAATGTCCAACGTACAATATTGTCTTCCTTGGATGACATTCTTGTCCACAGACTGATGAAAAGAACGTCTTTAACTATTATGTACTTACATTAAAATAAAAAATAAAAAGGTACAATGAACTTATTGTGTTAATGTTGTATTGCAAATCACTTTAGCTGCTATTGAGGTGGGATACGGGTGGTTAGTACAGGTATGGGTAGGTTTAAGGGCGGGTTCAGATGTAAGAGAAAGGTCAACAATGTAATTATAGGTGTAATTACATAAATGAATTATAGCTGTAATTGCATGAAGGTATTTTTTAAATTAATGTAAAAACACAATAAGTGCATTGTATCAAATGATTCATTTAGTACATAGTAGTTAAAGACACTTAATATAAAGTCCATTTTTAATCTTTATATTAAGGTCTCATAGGTTCATTAGTCCTCCTTGTGTGTAAGGTTCCGGCTCTACATAATGAGCACGTTTGAGGAATAAATAATCAAGTTTACCAGATTTGTGGTGTCAAATCTGAAAATGTTTTGTTTAACCCTTATGCGCTGTTTGATTTCTGTGTGCACTCGTTATGCAGCGGGTCAAATTGACCCTAATTGGATTCGATACAATTCCTCAAAAATCACACTATGAAAAACAACAAAGATTCAGGTACAAACTGTAAACTTTTAATATCAACATTTGTCAAATATTCCAAAAAATATGTATATCTGAAGATATGATTTAATAAAAATGTTTTTTTTAAAATGGTTTTGTTTTGACAAAATTTGAAAATAAGCTGTACATTTTTAAATACAATAAATACATTTTTTTTTTTTTTTTTTTCTTCTAAGAACATCATAACTGAACAATTAAATGTAGCTGTATAATGAAAATATGTACTTTTCCTAAGTGGGCTGTTTTGTAAACTCATTTCATAAAGTCAAGTTTCTTCTGAGATGATGAGCACAGCAAGTGTGTGCTTTCTGCATATGAACTTCACACTCATGGTGCTGGTTAAAACATTTTTCCGTTTTGAAATAAGTGTGGAAAACCTCCTTTTTTAGCTTCAAAAGGCAGTAAAAAAAAAAAAAAAAAAAAAAAAAAAAAAATATATATATATATATATATATATATATATATATATTATATAAATATATATATATATATATATATATATATATATATATATATATATATATATATATATAAAACCAAGAAATGTTATTATTTTGGGTCAGTACAGTTGCCTTAGAGTGTTAAAATGTGGGGGTCAAATTGACCCGATGAACATCACGAACGTAACAGTAATTTTGTTTGTATATGTCAAAAAACACCAGCATGTTGAAACTTTGCATGCATGTTCATGATAATAAATGAGAAAAAGTCACAAAATATCAAGAAAAAAAACAGGTTAACCAGTATTTCCAGGTTACTAGATCTAAATCTAAACGGGTCAAACTGACCCGGAACATAACACAAGGGTTAAAGCACCTAAGAAACTTTGCGGGATCTGATTCTGTAAGAGCATATAAGAAGAGGTTTGTCCTCTCTGTTTGTTTGATCGTGTGGAGGCAGCACGTTCATATCAGTTGAGAGGAAAACATATATTTATATTTTCTCTTTATTAATGTTTAAGGAATAATATACATCCATCCAATAAGATCCCTGACATACAGTTCAGAGAGAACAAGCCAAGTTTATTTTTTATAGCTTTGGTTTAAGATGTAGTGAAGAATGACACTTGAATGAATTTGAATGAAGTCGGTCTTTTCTTCATTATTGTGACGTGGGGCTTGATTTCGTGGAATTGATCGGATGGTTGCGGTTTGCTATTGGTGGAGAGACAGGTTCAGAGAAGAGAAGTCACTGCGAGAGAGAGGGGAAGTTATTACGAGAGCACATTAATTAAAAAATAATAATGATGATATGCACGGATAAATCATTGATAATAAATGCTGTAATATTACATAAAAATAAGAATTGTCGATTTTGATTTTGAAAATAATGTGTTAATGCAAATTTGTGCTTCTCATAGGCTATTTTTAATGTGTAGTTGCTGCTTTATTAAAGCGATGTTTTATATATCTGTGGATTTTTTTGCCTTTCAATATCAGACCATATCATATAAGCTACCCAAACTGATGTGGTTACAGGTGACTTTTGTATATTTTCCCAGATGCCGTGAGAGTGATTGATGTGGGGTGATAAAATATAGTGAAACATCTCTGCACATATGCATGTTCATGCACCTGCTAACCCATAACCTGATTTTTAGACATGTTGCCATGGAAACTACAACGGCCCTTTACAGCCATTGTCATGTGGCAAAAGACAAAGGAGATGTGGGTTACAGGGCTTTTACTCATCATCTCTTCCACAGACACACTTACTTGTATATGTGGTTTACGGGGACTTTTTTTTAATACTGAGCTAAAGAAAAATTCAATCCCCTTATCCTAAACCTACACTTAAACCTACCCATCACAGAAAACAAACAAACAAAAAAAACAAACAAACAACTACAAAAAACATACACTTTAGTATGTTTTTTAAGCAATTTGGTTTATATTCTGTCACCTAACCCTATACCCATCGAAGGAAACTTTCTGCATTTTTACATTTTCAAAATATATATATATATATATATATATATATATATATATATATATATATATATATATATATATATATATATATATTGCCGTCTTTGTGGGGAATATTGCCATTTTGTCCCCATAACGTAGGGTTTACCAGAACCACACACACACACACACACACACAGAAAGGACTTCACCATGAAACAAAGTCTCTGAATCATGCACAAGCTCCAGCATGCGTGCACGCACACACACACACACACACACACACACACACACACACACACACACACACACACACACACAGTCATATTCAGGTTGTCATATTTCCCCCATATATCAAATTCACAATGCTTCATGAATGAAATCATCAACTGCATTGGCAAACAGGGTGTGGTGGGGAAAAAAAACAATGTGATGTCAGTTCTGGTTTTCATCACTTGTATTGTTTTTAGCCAGCTTTGGTGTCAGTCACACAAAAACGCCATCGCATATGTCAGGACACACCATTCTGAATATGCATATCATGTGACTTCAGAAAACATGAGAAGTAGAATAAGCATATAGACTAATTTTAGGACGTTTTTTAGTTGTTGCTGTTGTTTGCTATTTTGTTAAAGGATTAGTTCACTTCTGAAATAAAATTTTCCCCCATGTCATGTTCATGTATTTCTTTCTTCAGTCAAAAAAGAAATTAAGGGTTTTTGAGGAAAACATTCCAGGGGTTTTCTCTGTATAGTGGACTTCAATGGGGTTCAATAGGTGGAAGGTCCAAATTGCAGTTTCAGTACAGCTTCAAAGTTCTATACACGGTCCCAAATGAGGAATAAGGGTCTTTTATTAGTGAAACGAACAGTCATTTTCCAAAAAAATAAAAAATAAATTTTATATACTTTTTAACCACAAATCCTCACCTTGCTCTCTTCTTCTTCTTCTTCTTCTTGTATAATTCCAGCAGTGTAGACACTGCTAAGTGTATTACTGCCTTCCACAGGTCAAAGTTTGAACTAAATTGTCATATATAATATGCTGAGAAGGGTCTGTCTGCGTCCCACAGGACTACAAACCACGCCCCTTCAAATTACGCCTTCTAAAATAAATTATACTGTCAATTTAATACAGACTCATGCAATTATAGCTAACCCCCCCCCCATCTTACCCTAAACTTACCCCAAACTTTATACTAGGTGGCGATAGTGAAGCTTAAAAAGCAAGGAAAGTGAAGTAGAAGAAGAGCAGTATGAGTGACGACATCAGCAATTACAGAGGAAGGGGCTCTGATGATGTCCGAATTTTTATTGTAGGGGGGCGTAACTTGAGGTAGGGGGGTGTAATTAGTAGGGGCGTGGTTTGAAATTCTGCGGGACGCAGTCGGACTTGAATATGCTAGTGCAAGTATATGAGAATTAGTTCAAATATTGACCTGTGGAGGGCAGTAATACATTTAGAAGTGTCTACACTGCTGGAATTCTATAAGAAGAAGAAGAAGAAGAGGAGGACAGCTTGTAAAAGACAAGCATTTGTGGTTAAAAAGTTTATAATTTTTTATTATTGTTTTTAGAAAATGACTGAATCGTTTCACTAAACTCGTCTGATTCTGTAAAACGCTTTGAAGCTGCACTGACGCTGCAATTTGGACTTTCCACCCATTGAACCCCATTGAAGTCCACTATACAGAGAAAAACTATTATGTTTTCCTCGATAACCTTAATTTCTTTTCAACTAAAGAAAGAAAGACACAAACATCTTGAATCACATGGGGGTGAGTAAATTATCAGGACATTTTCAATCAGAAGTGAACTAATCCTGTAAGCACTATGAACTGCGTTCCATATTGTCGTATGGAAAAGAGATGCAAATAAAAAATAATCCATGCATGTTTGGAGAAACACGAGGGTGACATTGACAGAACTTTCATTTTTTTTTGGTGATTCAATACGTTACATGTTTCTTGTGGACTTCTTCCGTGTAAGTCTGGTGAACAATAAAAAAAACCATGAATAAATAAATCAAAACAAAGACATGAATGAATAAACCAATATTTTTTAATTAATGATTACCGAATAAATAAATGCATTATTAGGCTACATTAATTTACATTTTTATGCACACATGTTTGCACTTCATTCTAACTGTAAAATACATTACATTCAGACTACATTTATTCTTTATAAGACACTTAAACAAGGACAATGACACCTGACAGAGGCATAAAACCAGTGCCAGAAATAGAGCTCTGCATCAACCGCCT
The DNA here is from genome assembly GCA_037194245.1 of Opsariichthys bidens. Taxonomy (NCBI): domain Eukaryota; kingdom Metazoa; phylum Chordata; class Actinopteri; order Cypriniformes; family Xenocyprididae; genus Opsariichthys; species Opsariichthys bidens. Next base: position 8,664,056 of record CM074305.1, on the reverse strand, counting down.
ACAGTTATTCATCTTTCCTTTTGTAACAGGAAAGTGCCAGACTGTAGTGGCTGAACACACCAATAATAAAAAATATCATTATTCAGTGCGTAAACATCATGCTTATACATCAGTTACATGTGAAAAAGTTCTCTGATGTAACAACTAAGAAAATAAGACTTAAAAGTGTGTTATATATCACAGAAACTTTGCATTTGTTCTATTCTATTCAGTTCTATTCTATTCAAATAGGTATTGCTTTTCTATAACAATAGAATACAATAGTCTTTTTTTTACAACATGTAAAAGCAATGGAAATATTTCATTATATTTTATATGTTATATTTTATAATTATTTTTGGTTTTTATTAAAAAATTAACTTAATGTTTATCCTTTATTTTAGTATTTTATTTTATTATTTTCTTTCACGTTCCTTATAATTTTAATTTCTGTCTACTGTCTGTGGCCCTTCGAATATTGTTCAAAACATTTCATAACTGTACTTTGTTGTTGGGTCTCTGTTTATGTTCTATTTGCGTGTTATTATTGAAATTATTTTGCATAAAAAACTATCCATTAATTTAGTATAAATGATTTCATTATGATGTCAATCACAGTGTGATTACACAACGCTGCAAAAATATAAAAAAATCACGCATCTACGTATTTGATTGGAATCATATCTCTGATTTATCATCGCGATACTGTTACGGTAGGTAAAAGGTATTTCTGTTGTGTTCAAAAGAAAGCTCATCACTAATCAGTTAAGACAACTTCACACCTCACTCATATATAATCTGGAATAATAAGGACCTACTGTATAAACAAACATTTATTTTCTTTGATAGTTGGTTTAAAAATGGAATTATTTTTGTATCTCAACTTTTCAATCAGAATGGTTCAATTTGTAATTATTCTGAGTTTTTGGTAAAGCATGGAATTCCCGTTACTCCAAAAGAATTTGCGATTGTAGCTGATGCAGTGCCGCGAGGAGTTCTTATGCTTTTTAAAGACTTTCCCTTTTCATCTTTTTGTCATTCAGTGGATCTCTGTAAAACATTTGTAGGTAAACAATGCCTTTCTTCATTTAAAAAAAAAAGAAAAAAAAAAAGAAAATTAGAATCTTGTTTCAGGAGGAATCTGTTTCCTTGCCATATGTAATGTCTTACTGGAATGGGCTTGTAAGTGACATTCCCTGGAAAAAAGTTTGGACATTACCTCACAAATATCTGATAACTAACCAAATGAGAGAAATAACCTTTAAGTTCATTCATAGGTTTTATCCAGATAAGTGCTCTTTCAAAAGACGCAAGAATGATATTAATACCCTCTGTTCTTTCTGTTTAGAAAAACCTGAAACTACTTTACAGTTGTTCTCACACACTGACATTTTGGTGTGACATTTGTGATTTTATTAAATGTTACATGAATCCTTATATATTTAAATTTACATACAGAAATGTAATTTTTGGTTTTCATGAATGTGAAAAGAAAAATGATATTTACTTTATAAATTTATTTTTCTGTTAGCCAAATATCATATTCATAAATGTAAATTTTCTAAATGCAAACCTCTTTTTTTAAGATTTAAAAATGAATGTTTGCTATTTTGTTAAAAGATTAGTTCACTTCTGAATGAAAATTTCAAGTTTTTTTGATGAATTTACTCACCCCCATGTCATATTCATGTCTTTATAATTTTATTAAATGTTTCATGAATCCTTATTTTAAATTTACGTACATAAATGTAATTTTTGGTTTTCATGAATGTGATAAGAAAAATGATATTTACTTTATAAATTTATTTTTCTGTTAGCCAAATATCATATTCATAAATGTAAATTTTCTAAATGCAAACCTCTTTTTTTTAAGATTTAAAAATGAGATGAAAATGTATTTTGAATATATTGAGTCTTCTAAAAACCTGAAAGCTATGAGAACAGTAGCTGTGTTTAATGACTTAATCTGGACTGAAAGACTGTTGGACTCTGGCGTGTAATTTTTATTGTTATATATTGATGATAATTGTTGTTATTGTTATTTTTTTGTTGTTTTTTTTGCTTGTTTATTTGTTCTGTTTGTTCAAGCATTTAATTAAAAAAAAACTAATCAGTTAAGTGAAAGTGCGTCATCTAGCGGTCATTTTACGAAACGCCGCATTCGCTCTGTTTGAGAGAAACACCACACGGCACCCGTAGCCGCATCCCAGATTCAGCGCTGCCGCTGCTGTCACAACAGAGAAAGAGGATAATAAGTTATTAGTCCGCTGACAGAAGAATAATCCTCTTCATACCGACCCCAAGCCTCTAACATTTTATTTCAAGTAAGACTAATGTTTTTCCTCATAAATAAGTGGGGTTTCTAGTGTTATAATGAATTATTGTGTGTTTTTAATGGCGATGTTTGTGCATTGATTCATGAGGCCGTCTGTCTGACGTGTGCGCTTTAACTGTCATTTGTGTTACAATAACTTATACAGTCTAATTGAAATTCATTCAAATCAAAGCACAAAATGAACTCCTAAGGCAGCGTGTTTTTAAACATCAATTCAAATGGTTTGGAGAAAAAAAAAAGAAACATGAATGCACAGCTGATTCAACTAGACAGATGATGTATTTAATGCGATTTCAGATCAGCAGTTCTGCGCGCGCAGTTTAAATAATCTAATTAATCGCTCCACAAATACTTGTGCTTTTAAACAAATGATTTTATGTTAGTTTGTGTGTTTTCACCGGTGGTTTTCGCTATGCAGCCATGTTGACTGACCATCCGGGACTCTTACAGGAGTGTCCCGTGTGTGTGTGTGTGTGTGTGTGTGTGTGTGTGTCATTGGTCTGAAGAAAATCTTCTCAGACTACACGAGTGTGCTGTCTATAAGTAAAAAAAATAATAAAAAAATAATGTAAATGTGAGATTAATAACATGAAGTTATTATAATGTGAGATTATAATACGAAGTTATGCATGAAATTTGCTGGTAAATGTTATTCCATTATACTGAATTGTATATAATTATAAAATATTATAGTACTTAGTGCATTTTCACTTGTAGTGTACTGAATTTTATGTATCATTTTATAATTATTATTTTTTATATTTGGATGTCAGCCAAATATAGCATTTGGTTTATGGTGAAAGTCACTTTAAATCACTTCATTTCCCAGAATGCTCTCATTTACATAATAGACAATTTATTTATGACGCTGTATGCTGTTTAAATCTTTGATTAATTTGATGGATGTATTAATTGTTCGATGTTTGGGCAATGTTGAACTTGGTTTGGAGAAATATGTTAAATCAGATAAAGTATTTTACGTGTCTGAGAATAAATTGGCACAGTTAATCAAAATTAGATTGTTCAAACTTGTGATGCACTTATGAAATTCACAGAATAGAGCACAATAAATCCAGGCAGAATACAATAAATACTGAAATATATAAAAGCAAATTACAACATAAATCGAATTAAATTTAAGTGGGGTTATATCAATATATTTCGCAAGTAATTTAGGGAGTTTTAAGACGCTGCTTTTTAAATGAGAATTTTCATGTAATTTTAAGTGAAATTCAGTTCAGTAAATTCTTCTTGCCGTCACTCCCCTTCAAATTCCAGATCGAAGTCCTGTGGTCTGTTTCCAAGTTCACACTTGAAAAGATCCAGTTCTCAAATTCAGACTTTTGCTCAACCCTGCAACACTAAAGTATGCAAAATGTGTCCTATTCGTCAAACCGGAGTGAAACAGTTGATGAAGCAGTGCTGTGGTGTTTGTGATGATTGCTGCACATTGAGCTCATGGGTGTGGACCAGGATGACCTCAGATGTGTGTGATATTCCCTGAATGACCACTAGAGACCGCTCTTGTAAAATGAATTGGAGATATAAAAGCAGCAGCAAGCAAATTAATAAGTTAGCATTTAAAGGCTTTCTTGGCAAATACACTTACAAGATTTAAGTGTGAGTGTGTGTGTGTCTGTCTGCAGAATGTCCGATAAAAGTGAGCTGAAAGCAGAGTTAGAGAGAAAGAAGCAACGACTGGCCCAGATCAGGGAGGAGAAGAAGAGGAAAGAGGAAGAACGCAAGAAGAAAGAGGTGATTTGTAGTGATTTGTAGTGATTTGATTTCTGTGTTTGTGTTATAATGAAACACCTCTCTCTCTCTCTCTCTCTCTCTTTCTCTTTCTCTCGCTCTCTCTCTCTCTCTCGCTCTCTCTCTCTCTCTTTCTCTCTCTCTTTCTCTCTCTTGCTCTCTCTCTCTCTCTTGCTCTGTCTCTCTCTCTCTCTCTCTCTCTCTCTCTTGCTCTCTCTCTCTCTCTCTCTCTCTCTCTCTCTCTCTCTCTCTCATCTCGTGCTGTAGCTGGATGGAAGGAAGGAGGGAGCATCTCCCCCGCAGGATGACTCTGATCTGGACAAGAAGAGGAGGGAGGCAGAAGCCTTGCTGCAGAGCATGGGGATAGTGGATGCCTCCATGGGTATGAAATGACAAAGCAGCTTGGAAAATTAAATGAGGTTTAACAAGTGTTAACAACAAACAACCTACTAAAACACATGTTAAAAGGTTTAAAAGGGGTCATTTCAGGAAGAATTCTGCATCTTTTGTTAGAGCTCGATGCACATTCTGTAACTTCCAGATCGCAAAACCTCATTTCCAATGAGAAAATGCTATTTATTGAAACTAAAACAACTTGTTCTAAAAATTCTGCAACCTTTTTCTGTTCATCGGACAGATTCACATATTAACACACCTTACATGTCAACGACGGCTATCTGGTGATCAGAAACTTGGTCCACTCAGTCTCTGTGAGACAATAAAGAGAAAGCAGGAATGATTCTAATATAGTTTAGAGCTGCACGATTAATCGCTAAAAGATTGCAATCTCGATTCGAACACCCACGCAACCTCATTCCTAAATGTCTATTAAACCTCTGACAAGTACGATCACAGCGAACATTCAGATCTGTGTTGGTGCTGCCGTTGACCCAGACAGAGCAGTTGTCATGCATAAATACGAAACAGCGTTACAAACAGTCCTTTCAACCACAGTCGTTATTTTTAGTGTTATAAATATTCATATTATCACAGAAGAACTGGGATACAAGTTTATGGTTCGGATATAAACACTGATGTCTATGGAAGTGATCAATAAAGAGCAAAGCATCTTTTGAAAGTAACATGGCTCTTCAAAGAACCATTGTATCATTACATCGTTACACCAGTAGGCGACGACGAGTGATTGTTTAAAAATGTATTTGTTATTGAACCATTCATTCAAGAGATCCGTTCAAAAATGCTTATTCGTTTCTTATTTGTCGTGTCTGATTTAGATCTGTGCTCTAAACCAGTGGTTCCCAAAGTCGGGGTCGCGGGATCCCACGCAGGGGTCGCGAGATGATTTCTATTTTTTTTTTTTAAAGTGGAAAAAATATATAGGCCCTATATATTTTGTTGCAATTAATTTAATTCAATACTTATTAAATGGTGTTTGCAGAAAAGTCTGATTAAAAAAAAATATATAATGTATATTTTTTAATTAAATTTGTAATTTTGTCCCACACATTATACGAGATTACGTCAGCGTCAATCACAATCAAGTTGCGTACATCACGTGCTGTTGTTCGCTAAAGCTAAAGGTGTTTGGAGGCTACAAACAAATAATACCTGCTTTAAAATGAAACGGTGGTTAATATCCACAACAGAAAAAACGATTTACAGGTGAGGCCGTGGAGATCAGGGAGGTGATTGTAAACGAAGGACATCGTTTTGATGTGTAAAACTGACATTGATATTGCATTATATGTGTGACGCTGAGAGAAATGAGGGAGAATTATTCAGCATGACACAGAAACGCTTTACCGAGTACTTAGTGTTTCGGACACGTTGACCGTCGGATTAGCATGAGCACGCGTGCGTGCGTGTGTGTGTGTGTGTGTGTGTGCCGCTCAAACCCAAAATAGTTGCACAGTAACTTTCCGAGAGAGAACAGGTGGATATCGAGCGGCTCATGCAGAATTGTAACACTGATTTTTCACGTAGAAAAATAAAATATAACTTTGTGTGCTTTGAGACTGGGCATAAAATCAATTTGCTGTACATTTCACGCGACGGGAGGGGGGAGGGGGGAGGGGGGGTGGTCGCGGAGCAGCAGCCCATTTATCATGGGGGTCGCGGGCTAAAAAGTTTGGGAACCCCTGCTCTAAACTGACGTTTAAAGGTGACGTATGTTGTTTCTGTGACACTAGCGGCAAAAATACAGCATATTTTGCAAGCACACCTTTCACGTCATGCCTCCGTTTACTCACAAAATCACACAACCTCTTACGGTGGCTTGTAAAGGCACATCTCAATAGATAAATGTAGGCAACTCTCAATAAAAGGTCCAAGATATTAGAAATACCTTTTGCTGTGTTCCTATGTGTCATGAATAAGTAACAGTGAGCGTCTCTCTTATTAGCTTGACCAGCCTGACCAGCTGATAAGAACCCAAACCCTTTAAATTAAGCTCGTAATTATGTTATCCATTTTCTCTGGTTTTTATTGTTCATTATTATTTCTTCCTTAACATAATAGTTTTCTTTGGTCTGGAATGAGCACTGATGTCTTTTTAACGCATGTGGATCCTGCATGAATATTAACCACTGCCCTTTTTGTCTTCTCTTTTTTTTTTTGGCTCAATCCTCTTTGATTATTTTGCTGCTTCATCGTGTTTCTTGGTCTACCCTCTTTGCTTTTTGTTGCTTACTTACTTTTTTATTTATCTTTTTTTACTTGAATGTTTTTATGCATTTTTTTCATTTCAAACACCCAACCCTCGCCCTGCTTATGCATGTGTACGTAGTGCAACCTCTGCGCGTGGTAACAGAGGATACGTGTCTGTTTCACTATTTAGTCCCCCCTCCCATGTCCCCCTCTGCCAAATCAGTGGGTACACCCAGCGAAACGGGCAGCCAGGACTCAGGAGATGGCGGCACGGGGCCAAGGTGAGATGCACACGTTCACTGATACAGAACATCATCAGAGACACTAGAGCTGGCAGTTATGACCAAGATCTTATGTCACGGGAACTTTATATACAATACCATTCAAAAGTTTGGGGTGAGTAAGAATTAAGAGTTAAGTATTTTTATTCAACAAGGATGCATTAAATTGATCAAAACAGACATGTATAAAGTTTCTGTTTCAAGTAAATGCTGTTCTTTTGAATTTTCTATTCATCAAAAGACTCCTAACAAAATAATGTATCATGGTTTCACAAAAATATTAAACAGCACACCTGTTTTCAACACAACAACAACTGTTCCTTGAGCAGCAAATCAGCATATTAGAATGATTTCTGAAGGATATATATATATATATATATATATATATGTATATGTGTGTATTTATATATATATATATATATATTATATATATATATATATATATATGTGTGTATATGTATATATATGTAAATGTATGTGTGTGTGTATATATATATATATATATATATATATATATATATATATATATATATAGAATAAACATATAAAAAATAGAAAACAGGTACTTCAAAATGTAATAATATTTCACATCTCCCCTTAATTACTGTAACTCACTTCTTAAAGGCTTTTGGCTAAAAGCATGTACTATAAACCTCAAGGTACTAACCCTCACTTACAAAGCTGTTCATGACTTTGTTCCTTCATATTTATATGATTTACTTCAACCTTATGCCCCTGTTCATTCCTTAAGATCTTCTACCGCGGAATTTTTAACTACTCTTAAATTTAGTCTGGTCATGATGGATGCCAGGACTTTTAGTGTTGTGGCTCCCAGGTTGTGGAATGCTCTACCTCAAGACATCCGTCATGCATCCTCCCTTTCTTTCAGAAAACAAAAAACATTTGTTCTCTGAATATTACTCTTCAGCTCTTGGTCTGTGAACTGTACTTTATTATGGATGTTTGTTATTTGTCAAACCTATCTGTGTAAAGTGACCTTTGGCTTTGGAAAGGCGCTATAAAAATTATTATTATTTTTACTACGATATTACAGCTTTACTGTATTTTCGATCAAATGCATGCAGACTTGATGTGCATAAGTATGGAAGCTTTTTTCTGTCACTAAATAAAAACAAAAACTTTTTCTCTCAGAATTGCGAGATATAAGCTCAAAATTGCAAGAAATAGTGAGAATTTATAACTCGCAATTCTGACTTTTTTTCTTTATAAACTCACAATGACTTTTTTCCTCAGAATTTATAACACAATTCTGATTTTGTAATTTTGCAATTGCGTGTTATAAAGTCAGAATTGCGAGAGATAAACATAATTCTGAGAAAATAAAAACAGAGTTGCGAGTTTATATCTCAAAGCTCTGGCTTTATAACTCGTAATTGCTAGTTTACATCATGCAATTCTGAGAAAAAAGCCAAAAATGCAAGAAAAAGTCGCAATTATACCTTTTTTTTTTTTATTCAGTGGCGGAAAAGAGCTTCCATATATGAGACTTCTTTCAAAAAATTAAAAAAAACCTTACCGACCCCAAACTTTTGATAGTGTAGTTAATTTTCTTAAAATTCTATTAAAATATGGTTATATATATTAAACAAATTATGTATATTAAACAACCATGTGATAATGCCTGTTTTTGGTTATTAAAATTAAATAGTCTTTATTAATTAAATAATAATATATAATAATTGGATAATGAATTAACTTACAAATAAAAGATTCTTCATCCTTTTTCATTTTTCACCCTTTTTATTTATGGCATAAATGATGAAAGAAACAGCTTTGCATTATGTAACATTATTATTTTAATATGTTGCCTGGAAAGCGTAAACTAAACTTTGCTTCACACTCTGTATTTCACATTCCTCCATGTTTTACTGTAAAATGTTTTCATCATTATCTTAACATCTTTTCATCTATTTTTCCCATTCTTTTAGTTTTTCACAAAATTTTCTGTCATTTCTATTAAATGTTTTGAGTTTTCAGAGATTCAAGATGAAAAAAAGTGCAATAAACTGCAGGCTAACACTTTTATTACCATTTTGATTTTAAATTGAAGTTTTCAATTTTAGTCACTTTTAAACTATTTTAAAAAAATTCTAACAATATATTTACATCATATATATATATATATATATATATATATATATATATATATATATATATATATATATATATATATATATATACACAGTGGGTATGGAAAGTCTTCAGACCCCCTTATATTTTTCACTCTTTGTTATATTGCAGCCATTTGCTAAAATCATTTAAGTTCATTGTTTTCCTCATTAATGTACACACGGCACCCCATATTGACAGAAAAACACAGAATTCCTGACATTTTTGCAGATTTATTAAAAAAGAAAAACTGAAATATCACATGGTCGTAAGTATTCAGACCCTTTGCTCAGTATTTAGCAGAAGCACATTTTGATCTAATACAGCCATGAGTCTTTTTGGGAAAGATGCAGCAAGTTTTTCACACCTGGATTTGGGGATCCTCTGCCATTCCTCCTTGCAGATCCTCTCCAGTTCTGTCAGGTTGGATGGTAAACGTTGGTGGACAGCCATTTTTAGGGCTCTCCAGAGATGCTCAATTGGGTTTAAGTCAGGGCTCTGGCTGGGCCATTCAAGAACAGTCACAGAGTTGTTGTGAAGCCACTCCTTCATTATTTTAGCTGTGTGCTTAGGGACATTGTCTTGTTTGAAGGTAAACCTTCAGCCCAGTCTGAGGTCCTGAGCACTTTGGAGTAGGTTTTTGTCCAGGATATGCCTATACTTTGCCGTATTCATCTTTCCCTCGATTGCAACCAGTTCTCCTGTCCCTGCAGCTAAAAAGCACCCCCGCAGCATGATGCTGCCATCACCATACTTCACTGTTGGGACTGTATTGGACAGGTGATAAGCAGTGCCTGGTTTTCTCCACACATACTGCTTAGAATTCAGGCCAAAAAGTTCTATCTTGATTTCATCAGAGCAGTGAATCTTATTTCTTTTGGAGTCCTTCAGGTGTTTTTTTAGCAAACTCCATGCGGGTTTTCATGTGTCTTGCACTGAGGAAAGGCTTCCGTCAGGCCACTCTGCCATGAAGCCCCAACTGGTGGAGGTCTGCAGTGATGGTTGACTTTCTACAACTTTCTCCCATCTCCCGACTGCATCTCTGGAGCTCAGCCACAGTGATCTTTGGGTTCTTCTTTACCTCTCTCACCAAGGCTCTTCTCCCCCGATAGCTCGGTTTAGCCGGAAGGCCAGCTCTAGGAAGGCTTCAGGTCACCCCAAACGTCTTCTATAGGCCACGGTGCTCTTAGGAACCTTAAGTACAGCAGAAAAGTATTTGTAACCTTGGCCAGATCTGTGCCTTGCCACAATTCTGTCTCTGAGCTCCTCAGGCAGTTCCTTTGACCTCATGATTCTCATTTGCTCTGACATGCACTGTGAGCTGTAAGGTCTTATATAGACAGGTGTGTAGCTTTCCTAATCAAGTCCAATCAGTATAACCAAACACAGCTGGACTCAAATGAAGGTGTAGAACCATCTCCAGGATGATCAGAAGAAATGGACAGTACCAGAGTTAAATATATGAGTATCACAGCAAAGGGTCTGAATACTTAGGACCATCTGATATTTCAGTTTTTCTTTTTTAATAAATCTGCAAAAATGTCAAGAATTCTGTGTTTTTCTGTCAATATGGGGTGCTGTGAGTACATTAATGAGGAAAAAAATGAACTTAAATGATTTTAGCAAATGGCTGCAATATAACAAAGAGTGAAAAATTTACGGGGGTCTGGATACTTTCCATACCCACTGGATATGTATCATATTCACATCCTTTTTTCACATTGGGACAAGGGGTTTGAATACTTTCTGAATACAGTGTACACTGTACACATTTCTACCACCTTACATCATAACACACCCAGCCTTAATAAACAGAGACATGCAGTTATACAATATATGTAAAGTATTTTGGGGTTCGATTTCTATTGTATGTATTGCATTGTGTACTATGTGAAAGTCGTCTGCATGCACATGTATATTTATGTGTATAACAGTGACTCTGATAAGTGCTCTCCCTTGTAACCGTCTGCATGCGTGTCTGCCTGTGTGTGTCTCTAACAGGACTCTTCATTGGGACTCTGACCCCTCTACTCTACTGCTTCATTCAGACTCTCAGCTCGGGTACTGCTGTCTCGCTCTCATTAATATCACTCCTGCCGCGCTTTTCCTGCACTCTCTGCTTTTATTACCTGGCTCTCCTTCATTTATCCTTCTGTCACATTGTCCTCTCACTCTTGCTGTCTTTCTTTTTTTTCATGGACAGTCACGATGAACCAAATTGTACATTGTGTGAATACAATGTGACTCCCCTAGCATAGCTAGGTCTATAGCTAGTCTATCTTAAAGGTAATATCTGCAACAACAAAAAAAAAAGTTTCCATTACACTCCCCTGTTTGAGTCCAGGTAGAGTGACCCATGGTTTATCAATGTACAATCTTATTTCCTGTCGCTGTTGTTATCGTTTCCTTTTCAGACCAACATGAAATGTTCCTTAAGTAACATAGAATTAAAACTATTAAAACAACATGTAGTTTAGTATGTACTTCCCAATAAATATTTCGTTTTATTTATTGTTTATTATTTATTTTTTAATAATGAATTATTTGCTGTTTTTACTTTATTTTTAATTCATTTATTTTAATTTAATTGTTTTTTTTTTTTTTTATTTATTGTTAATTTATTTTAACCTTTTATTTATTAATGTAAAATGTAAAATATATAGTTGTTTTTAGAATCAGTTATTTTAATTAATTGATTTGCTATTTGTTGTTTTTAATTTAATCATTTATTTTTTTTAGTTGATTTATTTTAAGGATTTCATCAATTTATTTTTTGATTGTTTGCATGTTTTTACAGTTATTTTAATTTGTATTTGTTTTTTATTCAACTAATTGTTTTTAATTGAAATATTTATTTTTTAATTCATTATAATTTAATTGTTTTTTACTTTATTTATTTTTTGTTGATTTCATTTGGTTTTATTAATTTTTTATAAACGTATTTGTGTATTTATTTATTAGTGTGCAATGTATATAATTATATATTTTTAGATTCAGTTATTTTAATTTAATTTATTGTTATTAATTAATTGTTGTTTTTAATTTAATAATTTATTCTGATTTAATTTTAATAAATTAATTTATTGCTTGGTTTTTAATATTTTTAATTTAATTATTTATTATTTTTAATTTATTTATTTATTACAGATATTTTTATGTGTATCCCGCCATCTTTTTCCGTCTAAACATATGTCTGTTTTTTTCTCCAGACGTGGTCCGCTGAAGTTGGGCATGTCAAAGGTCACGCAAGTGGACTTCCCACCCAAAGAGGTGGTGTCATACTCAAAAGAGACCCAGACACCCACACAGACTCATCCCAAAAATGGTAAATCCCACACACGCTACTTTTCTTTAAAGCATCAGTGTGCGTATGAGACTAAACTCTTTCTCTGCTGTCTGTAGATGAGGAAGAGGAGGAATATTTAGCTGTGCCACAGCCTGTCCTGGAGCCTCAAGAGGAGAAGGACTCTCAAAAAGAGGAAGAAGAAGGTAGCGCTCAGAAACACAGCAACGATAGAAATCATGTGCAATAGTTGTCTACTAAAATTAATTTTATATTGTTACATAAGCAGTGAAATTAGCTTTGGCTGATTATTGACAAAGGAAATGTTTTTTGTGTGTAGCGCCGCCTCATGAGCTGACGGAGGAAGAGAAACAACAGATTCTTCACTCAGAGGAGTTTGTGACTTTCTTTGACCACAGCTCTCGTATTATGGAGCGCGCACTCTCCGAGCATGTGGATGTGTTTTTCGACTACAGCGGGCGAGACCTTCAGGATAAAGAGGGGTGAGGAGAGAGTTTGTTTATCTATTATCAGATGTGGAACGTCTCTGGTGTGTGATGGTGCAACTGTGTTTGTTTCAGGGAGTCTCAGGCAGGGGCCAAACTCTCCTTGAACAGACAGTTTGCGGACGAGCGCTGGTCTAAACACAGAGTCGTCACCTGTCTCGACTGGTCACCACAGGTACATGATCATACAACTAATTCAAGTGTGACGCACAGTTTTTTAAGAGAAGTTGCCTTCACTGTTCCTGTTCTTGTTCCCGTCAGTATCCTGAGCTGCTGGTGGCATCGTACTGCAGTAATGAGGACGCGCCACATGAGCCGGACGGTGTGGCGCTCGTCTGGAACATGAAATATAAGAAAAGCACACCGGAGTATGTCTTCCACTGCCAGGTGATGATCTCAATGCATTAAAAAATGTAAATTATTATTTTGGGTAACGCTTTATTTTAGTGTTCTCGTTACATGTAATTACTGTAGTAACAACTATAAGTTATGCATAACTACAAGCTGCTAACCCTAAACCAAACACTAAAACCTATAATAAGTAGTATATGTAGTTAATTATTATTACTCAGTGCTTAAATGTATAATTACACTGTAATATGATATTGTTCTTAAGATTACAACTCATTTATCTTATGAAAATGAAGACGATTGTGAAGGAGACTGGGACCCAGTAGAGAAAAGTTAAAATAATAATAATAATAATTATTATTATAATAAATATTTTTTATTAAAATAAATAATCGCATTAAAAATAACTTATTTGAATTCATTTTAATTTCATTTCATTTTGGAGGATTGAAGGGTGGATTATTAAATGAAATGAAATGAATAAATGCATACATGCATGCATAATAAAATCACACTGTAAACCTAGAAATTCTTAAAAATGATGTCCAGTCAGTATGTGAATTACAGGTTTATGAAAGGCTTAAACCTGCTCAAGATGTTGAAGTACATACTAAACTAAATGTATTATTGTTAACAACAACAAAATTTTATTTAGTCCATTTATTTTATTAAATATTGTATTTATATAATTTTAATATAATAATACATTATTATGTTGAGGCTCATGGAATATGTCTGTTCAGTCTGCAGTGATGTCAGCAGCGTTTGCACAGTTTCATCCTAATCTGGTGGTTGGAGGCACATACTCGGGTCAGATCGTCCTGTGGGACAACCGAAGTAACAAACGCACCCCTGTGCAGAGGACTCCACTCTCAGCCTCAGCTCACACGGTACACGAGGACAAACACTTCTCTGCATTATCTTCATCCCCAGTGGTCTGGTGGCTCATTTCCATTACTGCTCTCTCTTTCTCTCTCTCTCTCCAGCACCCGGTGTTCTGTGTGAACGTGGTGGGGACTCAGAACGCTCACAATCTCATCAGCATCTCCACGGATGGGAAGATGTGCTCTTGGAGTCTGGACATGCTGTCTACACCACAGGTGACACACACACGACATCTACATACACTACCCTTAAAATGTTTGGGGTCAGTAAGATTTTTTTTTTTTTAAAGAAATGAATGTTTATTTAGGAAGGACACATTAAATTGATCAAAAGTGCCAATAAAGACATTTATAATGTTAATAAAGATTTCTATTTCAAATAAAGGCTGTTATTTCGAACTTTCTATTCTTCAAAGACACAATTTCCACAAAAATATGAAGCAGCACAACAGTTTTCAACACTGATAATAATCAGAAATGTTTGTTGAGCAGCAAATCAGCATATTAGAATGATTTCTCAAGGATCATGTGACACTGAAGACTGGAGTAATGATGCTGAAAATTCAGCTTTGATCACAGGAATAAACAACATTTGACTATTTTACAGAAAATTTAATATTATTTTAAATTAGAATAACATTTCACAATATTACTGTTTTTACCGTATTTTTGATGAAAGCATTAAAAAAATCTTCCTGTCCCCAAAAAGTTAAGTCGCTTTGGATAAGAGCGTCTGCCAAGAGCATAAATATAAAAATTTGATGAATCTTAAAGATGCCAACAAAGAAGTCTTAGTAGGCAACTGACTAGGGTTTGAATCAGTGCCATTTGCTCTCTTGCTTCCAGATACACTACAGTCAACCTCCCTCATGCTGTGTGTGTGTGTGTGTGTGTGTGTGTGTGTGTGTATGTAGGACAGTCTGGAACTCGTGTTCAAACAGTCCAAGTCAGTTGCCGTGACCTCCATGTCATTTCCTCTGGGTGACGTCAATAACTTTGTAGTGGGCAGTGAGGACGGGTCTGTCTACACTGCCTGTAGACATGGCAGGTAAGAGTGTGAGCGCTGAAGTGTGTGTGTCGGTTTCACATCTGCACAAGTGTTTGATTTCTCCCGGTGCATGCGTGTGTGTGTTGTAGTAAAGCGGGCATCAGTGAGATGTTCGAGGGTCATCACGGACCAATCACAGGGCTTGACTGCCACACAGCGGCAGGACCGGTCGACTTCTCTCACCTGTTCGTGACTTCCTCTTTTGACTGGACCGTCAAACTCTGGAGCACCAAGGTGCCAAACACACTACTATTATAAACACTACATCTACTCCACTGAAGTAGTTTTTCTAATCCGATGGATGATTTATTTAATATTTTACAGTATTTTTCAATATCGTTAGTTAGTATTAATTGTCATTGTGATTTTAATTAATTTTGTTGCGTGCTTTTGTCATTTTTTGACTTTTTTTATTGTTTAGCTTAATTCTTTAAGAATTTTCATTTCGGTTTTCATCTAATGTTTACATTTTATTCAGTTTCAGCTTTGTTTCAATTAATGAAAACAATTTTTAATAGTTATAGTTTACAGCAGTCTCTCTTGACAGAACAATAAGTTTTAATATTTTTTTCATTCAGTTTTAGTAGTTTGATTACTTAAATAAAAATATTATCTGAAAACTTAAACCTAGACTTCAATGAAAATTAAAAGTGAAATAAAATACATTTAGTTGGATTTCATTTCAGCAGTTTTAGTTAACAATAACAATAGCCAAGTTTCCATCCAGTTTTTGCAATGTTTTATCGGCAAAGTTAATATGCATAATATAAGGTCTACACAGCCTGTTTTCATCAAATTGGCCTTTTACTGATAAAATGGTGTGCGTGATCACAAAAGAAAAAAAACATCCTGCATTACAAGTGTCTTGTGGCTGTGATGAATTGCAAGACACAGGAGATTTTGAGGAATAAAGCATAACTACCACATAATACAAAGACGAGATCAAATAAAGAATTGAGGAAACTAAGGGCTTAAATACACAGGGAGACATAATGATTGACAGGTGAATGTAATCAATAACTAACGGAACTAACTAGGGATTAATCAAAACTGAACTGGAGATGCAAGTGACAAACACAAAAATGCAAATAAACTTAGCATAATCCTGACAAATAAGAATTTATACGCTGTAAAACATTTTGTTGCAATTAGCTTTGTTGCAACTTAAATATTTGCGTTACAATAACTTTCCCAGATTTAACTTGTTGATATAACTCAAATATCCAAGTTGCCACTTAATACAACTTCATATTTTAAGTTTCTCTAATCCGATGAACGATTTGTTTAATGTTTTTTTTTATATAATATTAGAGTATTTTTCAATATCGTTAGTTAGTATTAATTGTCATTTTGATTTTAATTAATTTTGTTGTGTGCTTTTGTCATTTTTTTTTACTTTTTTTATTGTTTAGCTTAATTCTTAGAATCCTGACAATAAGAATTTATACACTGTTGTTGCAATTAGCTATCACAACTGAAATATTTGTCTTACAATAACTTTCCCAGATTTAACTTGTTGAGATAACTCAAATATCCAAGTTGTCACTTAATACAACTTCATATTTTAAGTTGACCAAAATTATAAGACTGCATGAACACTTTAAGTTGAAACGTTTTTTTTTTAGCTTTTAGCCTACATAATTGAATTAGAATTTTTCATCTTCAGAACAACAGAGCAAAATAAATCAATTTTAACTTGCAAAACAAAGGGAACATCAAAGTAAGATATGTTATCAAGAAAATAACAAAATCCCAAAAATAAGGATGAACGATGTTGGAGAACATCTAATGCATCTTATTCTTACCAGCAGTTACATACAACTTATAAAAAGGTTTGAGTGTTTTAATGGGAGCAACACCACAATATTGACTTTTTGTCTCTCTCCTGACAAAACTAAAAGCTTTGATTCATTTTTATTTCAATTTTAGTCATTTTAGTACTTCAATTAACTTTCAGTGTTTTAATTCATATTTTATCATATATAATTTGTTTTATTTCAATGAGCAAAAACAGTTTTTAATAGTTTTTTTTTTTTTTGTGAACAATAACAACACTGTCTGTTTGTGTCTCTCCTGACAGAACAATAAGCCTTTGTACTCTTTCGAGGACAATTCAGACTACGTGTATGATGTCATGTGGTCACCCACACACCCGGCTCTGTTTGCTTGTGTAGACGGTGTTGGACGATTGGACCTGTGGAACCTTAACAATGAAACTGAGGTACACAAATCTCGTAGAAATATATATGAACAAATCCACAAATCTTGAATGATTGTGTGCTGCTTCAGGTTCCCACGGCAAGCGTAACCGTGGAAGGAAACCCTGCACTGAACCGCGTACGCTGGGCTCACTCGGGACGAGAGGTGGCCGTCGGCGACTCTGAGGGCCAGGTGCACGTTTATGATGTTGGAGAGGTGAGGATGACACGGGTGAACCACATCCAGTTTTCAAAAATACTTGTTTTTTTTCCTTTTTATCTCAAATTTTCAAGTTAAAAGGTCTGAATTGTGAGGAAATTGTAAGCCGACTTTTATATCTCACAATTCTGAGAAAATAAGTTATAATTGTGAGATAAAAAGTCAGAATTTTCAGCTGACTTTTTTCTCTTTTTGCAGGTCTAAAATTAATAACACACAGTTTTGACTTAATTTACATCTTTCTCAAAATTGTCAGATATGAACTCGCAATTGCAAGTTATAGTCAGAATTTAGATTTAAACTCAATTGCGAGAAGAAAAAAATTCTCACAATTTCAAGTTTATATCACAATTTTGAGAAAAGCATCAGAATTGTATATAAACTTGTAATCGAGAGAAAAAGTCGAAATTGTGAGTTTATATCTTAGAACTTGCAATTGCAAAAAAGGTCCAAATTTACTTTATATCTTGCAATTTACTTTTTTTCTCAAAATTGTGATATTGCAAGTTATAGAGTGAGAATGGAAATTTAAACTCAATTGCAACATTTTTTTTCTTACACTTTTGAGTTTATATAACAATTTTGAGAGAAAAAAATCAGAATTATAAACTTGTAATCAAGAGAAAAAAAAGTCAGAAGAGTTTATAGACTTGACTTCTCAAAATTGCGAAATATATATATATATATATATATATATATATATATATATATATATATATATATATATATATATTTAAACTCACAATAGTGAGTTTATATCAGTTTTGAGAAAAAAACATTAGAATTGCAAGATAAACTCATAATCAAGAGAGAAAAAAAGTGAATTGTTTATATCTCGCAATTTTGACTTTTTTCCTCAGAATAGTAAGATATAATCTTGCAATTTTGTGGTGGAAAATAGTCAGAATATCGCAATTACTATGTAATTATTTTTTTATGAAACACGCCTCCATAAGTTTGTCGTTGAAACACATTTCGTGGTTTTTTTGCAGCAAATTTCAGTGCCCCGACAGGACGAGTGGACTCGGTTTGTGCGTACGCTCACTGAGATCAACGAGAACCGTGAGGACGTAGAGGAACTGGCTGCTCAACGATTGGCTGCATGATCACCACAGCAACCCCCGCTGACCAATAACGGTCCCCCTACATTTGCATATCTCCACCCTCTCTGAAGTTATTTTAGTGTTACTGGATGACAATCTTGGGCTCTTTTTTAATTCTAAATGGACAAATGGATTATTACACAAAGCAAGACTTGCTTTTAACAAATTAAGCACTTAGAGTTGCTAAATTTTGGAGTAATATTCGTAGTGGGATGGGATGGTAAACTTGGTTAACTTAGACCTTATAAGGTGGAAATTAAAATGTTTTTATCTATTTATAGCATTAGAGGCTGATTTGCTGCTCAGCACCACTAGCACTACGAATATGCAAACTAATGTACAGCATCTTTATAACGATCTAAGACACTGACGTAACCGGAGAAATATGTTTTTAAGAGGTGGAATATTTTTAACATTCCCTTCTGGACAAACTTTCACATTATTGGATTATTTATAGCTTTTTAACAAATGCGTTTTGTTTTTAACTCATAAAGACTGAACATGTACGTTTGTAATAATCAACACACTTTCCAACATGTAACTCAGTTTTTCTGAATGCCTTAAAGCGAACCTTAGAACACACATGCACACACGTATCCACAATCTTCCATCACACGGCATTATATCCTCTTGGTGTTTGTTCATCCCGGCGCTTATGACTGAAAAATCTCTTTTTGCCTTTGAAAAAAAAAAAGTGTAAAAAATGCCCATTGTTTTGTCATTTTTAAAAGGCTTGTACTTCTAAACATAACCTCCCTTTAGCATATAATTAGACTATTAGTGTTATTATTTTCCCATTCATTTTACTAATATATTCTAAAACGATTCGTTCATGACCAGCGTGTCCACATCTCCAGCCTATTATATTTATGTATTTGTCGTTTGATTTTAGTGACCGCCCAGCTCATAGTGTGCTCTCACAGAAATTCCAAATATCAGTTTATTAATTTTCTGTGGATTTCTAGTAGTATTTATCTAATTTTTGTATTTTTCTTGACATTGTATAGGCAACAACATTGATTGGTATAACTGACATGAAATCTCAAGACCTGAAAAGAGCTTCCCTTTTATGTTATAAAATCTTGCTGTTAGACAGAAACATTGGCAATTTGGAATGTTTAGATGTGAATTGAACCTAGACTTGAAAATAGTTAATTAAAATGAATGAGCATCCAAAATGAAATGTACTAAAACAAAATGAACTAGTCCAGAAAATCAAACCTGCCTTAATCTAGACATATTCTGAACCAAAGCCAGTCTGTTTATGTGTTTCCTTTGAGTGTTGTTTTTCTTTTTTATGAGAGGTGAAATGAAGGAAGCACTGTACCTCTATATCCGACATTCATCGGGATTCCCACAATCATGGAAAAACCCAGTCAAATAAGGGAATTTTAAAAGGCCCAGAAAAGTTGTGCAAATAATATCTTGGAAATTTCTCTATCTTTTTTGGCTGGCGATGAACTATTTCCATTGACAGAATTTTCCGTCATTCATGACACATAGCTTTAACACCATTGACGAGCTTTTCCCGTGATGAAGCATTGTGAACTAATGTAACTGATCGTTCCGAGTTTTTAATAAAAACCCGAAGAGGTACAAGACTGTACAAACTTTAGAGGTGTTGATGGACTCGATCTACTCCATCTAGGTCTCGTGAGAATGATCAAAAATAATAGCACTGGTTGATAACTTTAAAAAAAAAAAAAAAATGGCGGGAAAGATAATTGTTAGACTATATGTTTGTGTAAACAGTTATTACCCATACAGTTTATTTACAATGAACTTGAAACATAAAATGCCTAACACAACAATGACAATGTAAAAAAGTATTTTAGGCATTTATATATTTGCTTAAAATTCCCTTATTTGAATGGAAATATAATCACTCTCAAGAGCACAATGATCACAAGTCACCTCAAATAATCAGTTGTCACATATTGGCATTTCCTTAGCTTGAAATTGAGCTTTGTGCATGCAATTTCAATATTATTAGACAAATCCAGTAATCATGAATAGAAACCACTGAAAATCCACAGGTGAAAATGTGTGGGAACCCTGATTTACCTGATGACTGAAGGGAGCAGGACAAGCATTGATGGCCTGTGATCTTGCATGTGTTTGGTCATGCAACAATTTCGCTAATTTTTTTGTAACTTGCTGTAATAAACTCAATAAAACCTTCACAAACTAGAAGTAAAATTGAACCGTATGATTTATTTCCATAAAATACAAGAATGAAATGCATTTAAATTACTTTCTACATTTCAAATCGACCATGATTTCTTTGATCAAGTTTTGAAACCCCTGTACATCAGTCAGTGACGCAGACAGAGATGTCTCTCTGCATGAGATGTACATGTATATACAGTACATGTGCAAGCTACGCAAAGCCAAATGAGCAAATGAAAAGCACTACAGCATGCTTCGGTCACAACAATACATCAGTAATCATGAGACTAAAACTCAAAAAGCAGCAAATGTGCGTCTTGGGGAGCGGAGAAACAAAACCAATGTGTTTTGGTTTTCCATCGGGAGTGTTTCATGAAAAGCTCTTTAGCTCTCGTTACAGCCACACAGTCGTTTCAGTATTAGCGGCTGAGTGAGGAACTTCTCCAGAGCCCTTGATGGATATTTCACTGTACGTGTCGCTTTAGGTCTTGATCAGTGTGGCAAACATCTACCCTGTGCTTTAGCGGACACACTATGACCTCTAAACCAGTGTTCTTCATCAAAACCGAGGCACTGATAAGGGTTAAAGCAACAAGACTCTGAACACAAGTATAATTCCCCATGTCCCCCACCTAAAAACTGAAATGAAAGAAAATAAAAAAGTGTGGGAAAATGTAGGCGATTGTAGACCGTGGGAGGGAGGCATGCAGCCACTGGAGGACAAGGCCATGGTGGGCGGGGCATGATTTATGATGCAGCAGCTTGTTCCTTGGGCGTTTCGGAGTGAATAGATGTAACCCCCGAGGATTTGAACTTGGGCAGGTGCAGTCCGAACTTATTCTCCACCCCAGCAAAGGTGGCGGCTGCCAGACGGTAACCACCGACATGCTCAGAACTGACAGGAGGAAGCTCAGAGATCCGGGATTTGGGTGTTGGTTCAGAACCAGCGGGGCGACTGGAAGGGGAAAATAAATTTTCTTTAGCATGTGCTTTTTATTAAGTGAGATATTTTTCCAGATAAAGGCTCTGTAATCGATTTCAAGTGTTTGCTAAATTCCACCACACTTTGTCACAGAATAAAAATGCCTTACCAATGGTGCAAAAACAAAACCCTGCATTACTCAACCTGTATGCAAAGTGATTCACAGGCAGAGAGAGTCTGTCTTGATTGGCTAGTTTTTTTTTTCTTCAGTCATTTCCATCTTTTCCAGAGCCAAGGGCTTTTAAGACACCAGTGGGATTTCTCAGGACATGCTTCAGACATATTTGTCAGACACTCTGGACATTTTAGCACCATTAACAGAAAACCTCTTTTTTTTTGGCCAAGTAATAGAGTTCATTAACTGTAGCTTGTTTATAGTTGCTAACATACTAATCAAAGATCATTCTACACATCATTTTGTAATTAAGCCTATAATTCAAAAGTTCAGGGTTGGTAGAGTCTCTTCTGCTCACCAAAGCTGCATTTATTTGATCAAAATTACAGTTAAAACAATAATATTCTACAATAAAGGGGTAGTCGTGGCCTAGTGGTGAGGGAGTCGGGCTTGTAACCTGAAGGTTGCTGGTTCGATTCCCATGCCGGCAGGAATTGAAAGTTGGGATTGTGAATAAACAGCACTCTCTCCACCTTCGATACCATGACTAAAGTGCCCTTGAGCAAGACACCTGAACCCTAATTGCTCCCCTTGTAAGTCGCTTTGGATAAAAGCGTCTGCTAAATGATGAAAAATGAAAAATGAAAATGAAATATTCTGAAGTTTTAATACAATAAATTTGAAAACATTTTAACATGTAATTTATTCCTGTGATGATCAAATCTGTGTCATATGATCCTTCAGAAATCATTCTAATATGCTGATTTGTTCCTCGAGAAAGGACAAATATCTTTCGGGATTCTTTGATGAATAGAAAGGACAAAAGAACAGCTTTTATTTTAAATAGAAATCTTAACATTGAATATTCCATTTAAGGGCAGGGAAAAAAGTTAATATATGCACACATTTTCGCTGTTTTAATGGTCTGTAGCAACAACGTTGGCTCATTTGTATAAAATTTGAATGAGAGTTTGAGTATATCAGCTATAACGACCATAAACGTAGTTCATCCATCAGATTTGATCACTTGATCTGTTTTATAAGCAAATATACTCTTCACAATGTGCATCCACTGGTGAAACACGTTATTTAACATTTCCTACTTTCAGGCATTGTGCTTAACATGATCAACACTTACTGTCCTCCGAAGTCAACGTAGAACCATCGCTGCAGGAGCTCGTAGGTCACCAGGGTCACACCGAACTGAGGGGATGAACGGAACACGCGAGCTACGAGAAGACGGAAAGAGGTCTGTGAGTGAATGTTGATGCGACTGTAATGAAATCTGTGTGACGTGTTTGTGCGTGTACCTCCGGCTCCCTTCCATAATGCTCGGAAACCTTCCTCCTTTAAAATCTTCCTGAAGCAGTCGATCACTCCAGAATAAGTTGTCTGACCAGCGCGGGCAGCCACCTGCAGTCGTGTTTTGATGACATCAGCAGGGGTGACAAGCGAAGCAGCAGGTACACCTGTCAATTAAAATTGTTCAAACATCTATTAATACATGAAAGAAAATCTCTGAACTTAAAACAGGAAATCTGATCAGATGCAGGTTCATTTTGTCCGAAAAAAGTTGAAATGGAAGCATGTTTTCTTCCGTATGGTGACGTAAATGAAAAAGAACAAAAAAATAGGGCAGAAACTTGGTTTTAGTCGTTTGATTGGATCTTGAGTTGTGGCTGTTGCACTCAAAATTGGACGAAGATCTGCAGAGGCGGGGTTTAAGCAGTTTAAATGATTGGAGAAGTCCTGCTTACGTCAGCAGTGAGAAGTCTGTCAGGACTTGACTGAGGCCGAAGGATGATCGAGTTATGAAATTTTGAAAGAGAAAAAGAAAAATGACACATGTACACGGAAGAATCGTTCAATAATAATAAGATCAATAACATGCATTTAAAAAGTAGGTAACACTTTACAATAGTTAACATTAACTAGCTACATTAGTTAACATGAACTAATAATGAACTGCACTTCTACAGCATTTATTAATCTTTGTCAATTTCAACATTTAGTAATACATTCTTAACATTAGTTAATGCACTGTGAACTAACATGAACAAACAATGAACTGCTGTATTTGTATTATCTAACAAAGATTAACTACGGTGGCCGAGAGAGCTCAACCGCTGCAAATAAGAAAACACACCAACAAATTAAGAGAACGTGATCATTAGTTTGACAGCACATGTGCTGCAAATCCTCACAACACGAGCAAACACAGAAACACACTGCAAATAGCACAAACAACAACGGAAATGTTTCAAGGGGACCCCAAAAAGTGACGAACCCTACTTGACAACAAGATAAAAAAAAATTATTAAAATATATTACGTAGGCATTAACTCAATGTAATGTGTTTCACTAACAGCAAAGTGTTTTAATATATGGCATTTTTTTAACTCATTAAACTTTAAGAGATGATAATTGAGTGGATGAATTAATAATATTCGTTAATCATCAGTAGCGTACTAATGTGACGTCATCGTAACGGCCGCCTGAGGCGCTCGACGATCACGTCATCTGAGCGTGAGTTTCTAGAAAACTGAAAAACACTTTAATAAAAATAATAAATACATGAAATAATGTACACTTGTTAATGTGTGTTCAGTTTTTTTTATAGTATTTAATGATTGTGAACACATTGTGCACTATATAGGGATTAGTGAATGAGTGAACGGGTGAGTTGAACTGGTTTCGGACACAGCTAATAAGCGGGTCCTAGTAGGGTTCGTCATTTTTTGGGGTCCCCTTGAAACTTGAAACATTTCCGTTGTGGTTTATGCTATTTGCAGCGTGTTTCTGTGTTTGCTTGTTTATGAAACGTTTATGTTATAGTTTAAGCTAAAGCATAACACCCATATTCAACTGTACTCTGAATGCAAGCAGTGAGAAATTACAATATCAATTTTGCTTGGATAAAAAGTCTTAAAAACAGACACATCCCCCACCTTGTAGAGGCCAAAGAAGCCAAGGTCTTCTGTGTTTGCTTGTGTTGTGAGGATTTTCAGCACATGTTGTCAAACTGATGATCACGTTTTCTTAATTTGTTGGTGTTTTTTTCTACTTGCATGTGTTTTCTTATTTGCAGCGCGTTGAGCTCTCTCGGCCACCGTAATTAACAAATACAGTACCAAATGTATTGCACATGGTAAGTTCATGTTAGTGAATATATTAACTAATGTTAAGAAATTAACCTTATTGTAAAGTGTTACAAAAAAACTGATTGGGTGAATTTTCATTTGAATGAAAAATGTGAAAAACTGCAGTGAACAAAAGATTGTGGATATGATTTGAAAAAACTAAATGGTTTAAAAAAAACAGGCATAATTGTACTGTAAAACATCAAGAGTGCACAACACATATTTTGAACACAAAGTTGAAAAAAAAAAAAAAAACATACAGATGAATCATTCACAATAAGAAGAACAACCACCGTTTTAAAGTAGATAAGGTCAATTTCCATTTCATGGAGAAAAAAAATAAAAATAAAAAAATAAAATAAAATAAATAAATATATAGTTATAAGGTTGTAACCAGTCCTTAACTGAAACTGAACTGGGCCAGCATCACAAAGTTCAATTCATGTTCTGACCTGCGATGGCACCAGCGGTCAACAACTGCAGAGGCCCCAGTCTTCCATCGTCATCTGTCAGTTGTGTCTTCGTATGAGCATAGACAGGAAAATAGATGGCAGAGAAGGGGATATCACGCAAGAAACAAGCCTTCGCACCCTGGAGGAAAACCAGTAACATTTATGTTATAGTTTAAGCTAAACACCCATACTCAACTGTACTCTGAATGCAAGCAGTGAGAAATTACAATATCAATTTTGCTTGGATAAAAAGTCTTAAAAACAGACACATCCCCCACCTTGTAGAGGCCAAAGAAGCCAAGGTCTCGGACCACATTGAGCGCGCTCACTCTGGGGCCTGTAGTGATCTCACCAGCAACCTGGAGACGAATCTTAACGATTTCCAGAGGGTTGGTGAAGATAACCTGCGACCCACCAGCCTGGAAAGACAGAGACCGACAGTTCAACCAATGAAGTACAACATAACCCAGTTTAACAGTTCTGTGTAGTTTATTATACTCACACATCCACCGGCGAGAATCTCAGCAGCCAAAGGTATCGTATCTTCTTTTGTGGTAAATTTGTCTCTCACAAAGTCATTCACCTGGAAAACAGACACAAAGAAACTTGTGTAATTGGCTTCACCGTCAGTGGCTCAGAAACTACTTTCTACAAGCAATTAAATTGACACTCACAGTGAGCTTGATGGCTTTCTCAGGAGCCACTCCAATGAGCTGGGGTACAAGACCTGTAAGGGTAACACGCGAACAGAAGAGTAGGACAAAGAAAGCGAGATCAATGTTAAGAAACATGCAAACAAGCACTCTGTATGATTTTTCTGAAGCAGGGATGTCAACATGACACAAATCCAACCTCTATAAAAGCCAAAGAATCCCTCGTATCGCAGGACTTTCTTGGCACAGTCAAAGCTGTTCTTGTACATGAGCTCTCCTACGAAGGAGCCAGTGGAGCGCTGGTTCTGCATGCGGGTCTTGACCAGGTCTATGGGGTACACAGCTGTGGCCCCAGTGGCTATAAACACACACACACAGGGTTAAATTGCATACACGCAAACGCATATATCATCCATTTAAATCAGCAAAAGGTGTGCATTTGAAGAGGCCATGGAAAAGGATTTTCTTGATCTTTTGAAATAAAAGTACATATGCACTACTAGCGGTGTAACGACACAAGTCTTCTGAAGAGACTTGATGGCTTTATACAATGAACAGATTAACAAAGACGTGCATTCTGTAATAAACACGGATGTTTACATGCTTACGTGACGCGTGAAAACAACATGAGAGTGAGTAAATGCAGAATTTCAATTTTTGGATGAACTAACCATTTAGAGTTTGGGAATAGTCATTTTGACATGCTTTCTTGCAACAGGACTGTAATTGATTGCATTGATCATCTGAACGGCACTCTTTAATGTGAAAGCGCAAACATCATTTAAACCACCATATCACATTTAGTTTTAGTAGTATGATTATTCAAAGCATTTTAGATGGGTACCATTATTAGATAAAATACTATTATTTTAATTATAATAAAGTAATAATAATAAAACCTTCTCCTCTTTATTTTGGCTTAAAATATGGTGATTGTATCGTGATGTAAGACTGATGACGGACCGTCTGGACCAAGAGATGTCTACTCTCTGAGAAAACAAAAGAAATTAACATTTTAACTCTCATGCAAAATGTGCAACCCCACCCGAGACGCAATCACACCTTAGCATTGCCTTAATCTGCATTCCCTGTCCTTCACCCCCCCTCTTCCCCCATCTCTTCTCTCTACATGCAGAAATGACCTGAAATCCACCCAAAATCTATATGGTTTAATGTGAACAATTATCATACAACGCTATACATGTTTGGTATCATTTAATATGTCTCAGTGCGACTGGTACAAAGGTCTCATTCCGACAGATGTAAAACAGAAGGTTATAAAGGTTAAAAGTTTAGGGATATTTTGCATACTGTTGTGGGTGTCACCCCTTTCACGCAAATGGTTTCTGTCCCCAAAAAGGTGTAAACTACCCAGTCTGAGACCCTGATTAATGCAAATTCGTTTCCATTTGAAAGAAGTTTTGGTCTGAGTATTTAAAGAGATGTTGCCATGTTGGCACGTAATGCTTTGTGCCCTTCAGACACAAAGAATAATCAAATGTGTAGCTAACTATTATACAAATGACCAATAATCGATTCAAATTCTTACCGAAATTCAAGATCATAATAAAATGGAGTCAGATAATAATTTAATTCGAATTAAACTACTTTGCCACACTAAAAAGATCGAACATGCAAGAGATCTTCACCAGCTTATTGGAAACAATCATTGGGCCTTTGGGCAGGCATTTGGATTGAATCGTAACATGAGTGTATTGTTACACCACTAAGCACTACTATTCAAACATTTGGTGTGGGTGATATTTTTTTTTTTTTATAGTCACCAAGGATGCATGTATTTGATAACATTACTGACCCCAAACCTTTGCCTGATAGTGTGCTATGAAACATGACTCTTTTAAAGACCTCATTAAATTGGACTTCATACTAATAAAAATGGACTAGAAATTAATTTTTAAAATTTACAGAACAACCCTCATCTTGTACACTGGCTGCCACATCCAATTTTTGGCCAATAAAATGCTTTCAAGAAAGGTAGTGTCTCTTCTAATATTAAAAACTGCAAGTGGCAAATCATGGTTTATGGCTTTGATGGGAACTAAAATAGGGAATTGTCTCTTAATGTCCTGCTCCCAAATTCCTTTGTCATAAGAAAATACATAATGCAAAAATGCACTGCAAAAATGCCCTCAATCCATTTTGTGGGCTCGTTTAACGAATACGAGAAATGAACATGGGGCGTAAACTCTTACCTCCAGCGATGGAGCCCAGAGTAAACCTGTATGCCGACTCTGCTACCTGCAGCCACACAGACCGAGATACATCCCCGTGTGAATGCTGCAGACAGAGAAAAACAGCACGTGAGCTTTAAAACTAAATGCACCATGTTTTGAGGCCAGTCTGTATTTCAGATATATAACAGCCCCCTGAATTTTAGACCATGTTTTTATATTTTTCTGAAGAAAATGAGTGTCAAAGTAAAAAGGTGTTTTGTGCCATAATTAGGGGGGTTTGCCAAGACAAGCTCACTGATAACAACAATTTTCTCAGTAATATATATAAACATTTAAATGACCCCTAATAGACTCTTATCTGACTGTTTATACAGATAAACTCACCTGTCTCTGCACCTCAGCCAGGTTATATGGCAGCGCTCCTTCCTCCAGTGGCGCTATCCTCTCGATATCAGCCAGGTTTAATCGTCTACACATTATAACATTCATAAACACCTGATCAGCTGATAGGTAGGCAGTGGAATATTTGGTAACACTTTATTTTTATGATCCAATTTGGACATTCTACTAATTTTAAGTAACTTTGCAACTACATGTCAAAAAACGTTTATTAGAGTATTAGTAGACTGTCTGCTGACACTTTATTTTGATGCTTCCCAACAGACATTCTACTGACTTTAAGTAACTTCGCAACATGTAAACTTATTCTACTAGCCTGCACTCTAACCTAACAGTCCACTAATACTCTAATGAGAGTTAGTTAGACATGTAGTTGCAAAGTTACTTATAGTTTGTTTGTATGTTTTATTTCTATTGCCATATCAGCATCTATAGCTATTTTCAAGGCAAGAACCACATAAACAAAAAAAAGTTAAAGTTAGTAGAATGTCTAATGTGGATTATAGGAATAAAGCGTTTAAATTTTAATGCCATTTTCTTGACAAAAGCTGCATTTTCATAGTTGCATTAGGAGTTGTACAAATAAAATAAAAGCAAATAAAAAGAAAAGAGAAAAAAAATAATAAATTCTAAAGTGTTTTCTGGTCCTTAAAGGTACAATATGCACAGTGTTATATATATTCATACAGCTGTGTACTTACATTATCCTAAATGTTTTAAAGAATTTGTAAATTCAGAGAAATTCACAATTTTCAATAGTGCCCCGTCCCTCTTTTGTCACTTGGCACCTGTCAATGACGTAATTCTTGTACTGCATAGTAACCATGGCAACAGACACAGACAGCTGCATAACATCTACCGTCACGCTGCTGTTGTTTCGTTCAAACATTATGGACCATGGCAAGCAAACTTTGAGACAAAAGGAGAAATAAAACGAGGATCAATATCGGCGTGCCGTTTCTGAGATGGCGAGAGCTTCGACTTGACAGAGATGGCGCTCTTGCACATTATTAGACAAGGTCAGCAAATGTAGGCTATGTAAGACTAATCAATGTTTTATAGCTCAACACAACGAAGTACGATAATCTAATGTTGACCTAGCTTACGGTTAAAGTCTCATAAAGCCAACAAACTAATACTAACAATACAACTTTTAACGCACTCAAATGCAGTTTCGTATGATAGTGTAACATAAGACCAAGTGAAACAGCGCTGCGTTACCTCACAGTTTTAATTCGTCAAATAAACTGACCTGTTTGAGTAGTATTTCAGCACTTATGAGTAGTTTGGTTGAATGAAATGTCCTCGTTTCTTTAAATCCCCTGAGACTCACGTGTGCCACGATATCTGTCTCTCATTAGCAATCCCACTGTCATGTTCAAAAACATGCATTCACTCATCCATGAACATTATTTCCCCATAAATAAAGACAAAGTTCCATGATTCCACATTCACTGCGTCATCAATCTACACCTTTGTTATTGTCTTGAAGAGTTTAGCAACCCCTAGAGGATGAAAAAAACTACATAGTGCACCTTTAAGAGATCTTACTAAATAAAACCATCATCTTACTTGCATTAAAAGCGGAGAAGTCCAATACCCATACGTTATCTTGCAGAGCCGATAATGCTGCTAAACATACATGTGGGTGAACTGGTTTTAAAAAAGGAAAGTACCCTGTTTGGGAGTGCAGCCCTGAGAGCTGGAACAGGATGTCGATTTCCATAGGGGTAATCTGACCGAACTTATTTGCAGCATGAACAAACTCCTCTACAGATGGAGAGAAGAAAGAAAATGTTAGACAATTTGGTAAAATGAAAAACTATTCTCATGTGCAGATTAACAGAAACAGATCATCACAGACGGCAAGCACCTTTAGTGACAAGCGTATCCTTGCGAGTTCCAGCGAGAGTGCTGTAGATTTTACGGATCAGTTCCATGTTGTTCAGGAGAGAGTTGAAGGCATTGAAGTAGGAGAAGCTCACCATGTGAGAGGTGCCACCCCCTGCTGCCTAGGAGAGCAGCATATAAACCTTTTACAACAATCTCCTTCTCAGCAGATCAAAAAGAGAGCTGCACACTTACAGACACAAGGTTTTCCTCCACGAAAGGTGTAAGCATGTGGTGTCTGATGGTGGACATGATGTCACTGAAATCCAAGGATGAAATCATGCCGCTCTTGACCTTGTCTTTCTGCGCGAACGCCTGGCGCGCATGCTCCAGCTGCAGCTCCTATGACAACATAACAGCAGAAATCAGAAATTTGGTATTGGGTAAGGGATAAACTTGTATAAAAATTGCCAGACACCAAAAGGTCAAGATTTGGCTGGTTGGCATGGGCCAATTAACCGCTGCTGATAAAGAATGTAACTAGATCATCCTGGGGACATTATTATATAAAAATATCATTATATTAAAATGATTATTATTATGTTGTTAAAATAAATACATTTTTAAAATATGAAATATTATAGGAATAATAATAAAAAATCTAATATGATATCACCATAACTTTGAGCAGTATAACTGTTTGGCATGGTACCTGTAGGAATTGAGTGAACTCCAGGTAGCTGAGGCGTTTGTTTCTGTTATTGCCGAAATGCAAGCGGATGAACTCACAGTCCCAGTTGAAGGGGATGTGGTGGTGCACAGTCGTCTGGCTGAAGATATCACGCACATTCTCTGTAAACACACAGGAATGGACAGATTTACACTTCTGCAGCACATACTAGGCCTTGCAACATTACTGACCGTGTTGTAAAGCTTCGCTAAACATGTGAATGAGAGATCAAGTTTAAGCTGCTTGTTTGTTTAGCATAACAACATTATGATCAGCTGACTCTGTAAAAGTGAAACCTCATTAGTGAATTAAAAGGAACGACCCACATAGGAAACTCCATGCATCAGACAAATATTTGACTGTGTTTTGAGTTTAATGGAGTTTGATGTTTGCATGTAAAAATACATAGCACACAAATATGGGGTACAGTAGTCAGTTTTAAATAAGACTGAACATTTATATAGTCAATACTGTTCTCACCGAAGGATACGTCTCCGGTGCCTGTCTTGTCAAAAAGCTGGAAGGCCACAATGAAGAGGGCATCAGGCACACACAGCACTGACTCAAAGGCCAGAAACTCTTGGTACGAGATCAGCCTGAATGAAAAGTCAAAGGATAAATAAATAAATAAAAAACTCTCTCACAAACACATTAAGATATTTTTAACTCTACCAAACTCGACACTAGTTGGATCACTTGCAACTACATCTGTACAAAACAGAATGATCTAAATTACGACATGCACTACTTTTTTTTAAAGAAATTAATACATTCAGCATGGAGCGAAACTGACAGTAAAGGAATTATAATGTTAAAGATTTTTTTTATTTCAAATAAATCCTGTTATTTTCAACTTTCTATTCTATAGAAACGTTTCCATAAAAATATGAAGCAGCGCAACTGTTTTCAATAATAATAATAAAAATAATGACATGCTTCTTGAGCAGCAAATCAGCTTATTAGAATGAATTCTGAAGGATCATGTGACACTGAAGACAGGAGTAATGATGCTGAAAATTCAGCTTTGCATCACAGGAATAAATTACATTTTATATTTTCAGTTATTTTCAATTGTACCATTTCAAAATATTAATGTTTCACTGTTTGTGATCAAATAAATGCAACCTCGTTCTTTCAAAAACATTTAAAACAATCTTGTGACCCCAAAATTTTGAACAGTAGTGTATGTGCAATACAAAATGTTCAAAATTATGCCATATGCATCTGGTTGCTAAAAAGGGGGTAAATTTCTAGATCTGAGCTGATCTGAAGGTTCAGAGTTTATATCAAATAATCAATAATTAGAATACAGAACAAGCCAGGAAACATGCTGTTCATCTCACCCATCTTTTGTGGTGTCCGCTACACCGGCGAGCAACTGCACAGTTTTAGGATTGTAGTGGAGCTGCGTGTGGAGGCCCAAATACCTTTGCACAAAATCAATGGGTGTCATGTACCGCTCTCCATCAGTATCCACCACACTGGCATACTAAGGGAAAAAAAACAACGCACAATTACAGCATTTGTGTAACATATGAAGCATGATAGTAAAACATCAATGTTATGTACCAATACATAAAGCAGGGCTTAGCAACCATTATAACCATATTTTAATTGTTTTATTATGCATACCCCCATTAATAAGAAAAAAAAAACTGTAGTCGGTCATGTAAAACAACATTGTTTTGGCAACATGCTGCAATCTTACCAACATCCGTCTACTCGGACAACTAGGCAAAGGTGGCATAATATTCATGAGTCAAGCGAGTTGTGTATTTTCCCAGTTTTGTTAAAAAACATCTTGACACAAAACACTGAAAGGAAATGCTCTCTGACCTTATCGAGACATTCTTCACTCATCCATATATTGCCCTGACATTCATGTCTTCAATCCATCTTACATGCTTGAGTCCTATTAATAGAGCCACATCGCACACAAGTCACTGTGTTACCAGACACCAAAGCGGCCCAACACGGCCCAAGAAACAACCACTCTCGGCTGACAGACGCACAGGATCTCAATGACAGAAGTAATCACGAGTCACTACATGAACGTAATAGCCCCGGAGGACATTTAAAGCCCGAGACAGTATTTCCGTGTTCATGTTTGAAAAATACACGCAAGCTGTTTACCCACAATAACCCACAGGTGTCTAGACGTTCCTTCCTGCACATGCAAATCTGTGTGTCGCTTTTGGAAAAAGGAGACGGCTCAGATTGGTCATGATGTGCATGCTGAAGTAAACTTGACATTCTTAAGCATACTAAACTCACAGTCAACAGCGTGGCAAATAAAATGCAGCGTGACTAAGGAAATAAAGATTTAATGACAGACCAAAGTCATGACACTAACTCCTTTTGCATCTAACGTTGCACAGCTGGTTTCAAAGCTTCTCAATGGAGTCAATTTACTACAGTGCAAAGGAGGAAACGAACCATCATTAGATAAAAAGACTTTTAAAGGAAGGATTTCAGCTGTTTAATCTTACCTTTAGAAAGATGACCTTCAGCTCGTTAGGGTCGGCCCTTTTGGTTGACTGCACCTGCAAAACAACAACAACAACGCAGAATAATAAGGTTGACTGACATTATAGAGACGGAATATTCATGTAAAGATCTATTACCCACAATCATCATCTCAAAAGTACCACCCTATCCTGAAGCAGAAGCAAAACATTCGCCAATGTAAATCTCTTTTCCAGTCCCAGGATGACAAGGTTCAATTGAGAGGTCAAAACTACATTTATTCCCAAATGCTCACGTAAATATCAAATGCTCTAACGTTACGCGGGTTAAGGACACATTCAGTAGTACTGAGTGTTCACAAATACTGCACAGAATATAGGCAAAAACTAAACCAATTTTTTAAAAGCACAGATTAACCAAAAATAAACCAGCTACTAATTAACCAACACAAAGCCAGAGTCCCAGAAGAACAAAATGAGCCCAATTTCGCCCACACGGCATGATCCTTACACGCCTGACTTCACTTTATAAACAAAAACCCATCTCTAACAACACAAAAGGTTGTTAAAGAGCTGATTAATGGTGTTTAACACACATTTCTGATATTTTTATGGTTTTATGATCCTCAGGCAATGAATTCGGTCCAAGTCTCAGCGCGAGCGTAGTGATAAGCTCAGTGATGCTCGCGCCGGTCAGTTAAAAACATTTACCACTTCATTTACTGATCTAATTTCTATATCTATTAGCCTTTCTCCCGCATATAATCACCAACTGCAACTAGTAGATAACAAGAAACGAGAAACATTGTTTTTCAGTCAAATACGG
Source organism: Opsariichthys bidens (assembly GCA_037194245.1). Taxonomy (NCBI): domain Eukaryota; kingdom Metazoa; phylum Chordata; class Actinopteri; order Cypriniformes; family Xenocyprididae; genus Opsariichthys; species Opsariichthys bidens. The sequence goes on along the minus strand of CM074305.1, from coordinate 8,629,423 downwards.
TATCGCTGGAGTCACCTTGGCCGCCATGCTGCTGTCTGACGTCACGCGCGGTAGTTTGAGGTCGCGCAGGCGCGTGGCCGATGACAGAGAGACTGAAAAAAACCGAAGGAGGTGCGCGCGCGCGCCAGTGACGTCACACCTCACACGGTTCTGCCGGATACGGATATTTCCAAGCTGCCATTGAAATTTATTTTGAACCTATATATTTTATTTTTTTGTTTCTATGTAGTTTGTATTGCATTTTATATGGATTGATGTTGTTTTTTTTAAATTAAAGCTCTTTAGAACCTACTTAATTGTTTTGCAATTTTGTAATAAAAAAAATCCCTTACAATTTTCAAGAAATACCTAAATACTTTAATTATAGCCATATATGCAACTAAAATGTGGATAATGTATTTTTATATGATGGAAAATACATTTTAGTTATTTACATTTCATGCGTTAAATGACATGATTTGAATAAACTAAAAGTCTGTTTCTTTAAAAATACCTTTATTGTACACATTCTCATAAGTAAAAAGTGCAGCATCCAAGTAGATATATTATGCACTTTCCCCCCCATGTTCGCACTTTCAAAACCACATCACAACATTAAATGAGGGTTAAGTATCAAATTAAGGAAAAAAAGGCATGACACCATAAACAAGTGAAACTCTTTTTCCTCTACAACCAAACCGATATTTACAGATACATACAAAAAGTCATAAAGTCCCAAGAGCGACAGCAAACTTTCCATCCATCTTTAAGAGCATGTGCACTGCAATGTCCCAAATGTGCTCTGGCGCCCTCTACTGGACCCTGTGCTTATAGAACCAGCAGAGACCTTTAGTGAAGTTCCAGCCAAGTGAAATGGAGAGAACATAAAGGAGTCCGAGCAATGCAAAGGGATACAGAAGCACCACAGTGTTCTTTAAGAAAGGGAGCGCTAAAAAAAAAAAAAAAAAAAAGGACAGAAAATTAGAACATTTTCATCTGAAGAACTTTTGGATGGTAAAACCAGCTATCACAACACTTACCACTGTAGCCCAGGAATGTGATGTAAATATAGTAACCGATTGCAATGAGCCACAAGGTGTTTCCCACAAAATAACCCAGGAACCAGTCTGAGCTCGTAACAATAATATCTGTCAAGAGAGAAAGATGTGTTCTCAAAGTGTAAAATTGAAAACAGTAAATTTTATTATACATTTAAACACCCCTTTACTTACAGTTGATGAAGAATAGCTGTAAAAAGTGCAGAATGACCAGAAGAGGGTAGAAAGCATTTAGATGGACATCAAACGCGTAGCCCCACTCCACATCATAATCTCTGCTATGATGTTTCATCAGGTATTTATTCGTAACAAACCTGGAGAAGGAAATCGAGGGATTACTGTATAGTTTTACTGTAAAAATAACTCTTCTTGAAATTTTCTAGTAAAATTATGCCGATTTATTAGATCGTTCTCCAAAAGTACTTTATTCGGATTGGTCAGTCATGACAAACATTATTGTATAAAAACCACTAAACTGTACAATCAGGCAACCCCAGGAAACTTATTTCTTAATAATAAATCACATAAATAAAATAAGAAAAATATTTCATGTATTAAGCAGGATAATGTACAGTCAGCCAGTCATACTAAATACAAAACACATCTTTGTGCCAGTGTTATCTTAGTATTATTTTTATATTATAGACAGTACTTATTAAAAGCTTTTATTTTTAGCTTTTCAATTTACATTTTATGTGCTTTTGGCATTTTTATTACTGTTAGTTTTTAATATTACCATTTAGATTTAATTTATTTTTGTCAGTTTTAGAAAAATTTGTTTAAATTTTTTATTCAATATAGTATAAATGTATGTTTTTCATCCAATATTTCTTTTATTCTAGCTTGATTTCAATTACAAAATAGTTCTAGTTTTAGTTAATGACAACAATACTGCTTTGGCCTGGGGTCCTAACTGCCCTGTCCAGGTTTATTTCAGGAAAACTTGTAAAATTTGACAAATAAAATGGAGAATAGATTTTATTCTGAAATCCATAAAATATGGTATTGATCCAGTTAGGCAAGGTCAACATTGAAGTCTGCATGACATGAAAGTTGCAATAGTCTTTTCTTCCATATTGTGATGTTTATCCAAGTGAAATGGCTTATGAAATGAGAAAGAGGAAAAAATAAATAAAATAAAAAAGTAGCTGCTATCGGTATCACTGGTCCAGTTTTTAAGTTCCTAACTTCATATCTCGACCGGCAACAATTTATTTGCATTAATAAACAAATCTCGCTCTGATTGAAAGCTCAGGAGAATTCCGTTCTCCCTTTGGGAGGTGTCTCTTCAAAATAACCTTCTCCGCTCCCCCAAATCCAGGTGTCGGTGCAATAAATATTCACACTACTTTTGTTTTGGTCTTGGTATTTAAGGGAAAATGCAGAGCAGCCAGAGGGGACATTCTGTAGCCAGAACACCCACACAGGGATGGGTGAGTGTCTTTAAGAACATTGTGTGCATGCATTTCATACTCTTAGAGATATCCTTTGTATAATTGATGTTATGTATTTATTATGTCTGAATTGCCTTTTAATTGTGTAATTGGCATTGATACATTTTTACCTGACAAATAAAATGTTATATTTGATTCATTCCGGAAATCATTATGACCAGTAGATTAAGTGGTTTCTGGCATTTTCGTACCCAAATGAAACGATAATTGAAAGTACGGGACACCCAGAATAATCAAACACTGAAATTAATACTTGACCAATGCTTAATTCCTAATTAGAAACACAACTTAAAAGTAATAATAATTTGAAATTGGAGTCAGATTAAGCGAGCAGCTAAAGTAAAATTCTAAACATTAAGCGAACTTCACATGGGTGCTGAAAAGACATACACGCATTATACCTTCGCCCAGACCGTCAGAATCCGTCCTTGGGCTGATGGGTGGTCCTTACACATATTTTTGTCAGCATGCAAACCTTTATGTGTGTATGGCACCTTACCACATGAGTGTGGATATGAGCAATCCTACTCCGATGCAGTCGATGAAAACGACCCAGAGCAACAGCTTCAAGGTCTCCACGAAACCCATGTCTAGAACCAGACCAAAGCCCACCGTCGACACTGAAGAGATCACATTAGTTAGCGAATTAAAGTTCCATTTCCAAAGCCCTTCCCATGTTTCCATTGCAAGTACTCACCACACAGCCAGATGCTGAGTAGCACCAGGAACGCAGGGTCGTCCCGGGCCCACTGGTCTTTAGTTTGTTTGCGGTAGTGGAAGTTGCGGTACACTCTCTGAGGTGATGTGAATAGATAGAGCATCTGCCATATAGCGAACTCAAAGTCCATCTGTCTGAAATGCAGGAGTCGCCTCAGGTACTTGTAGCGTTTGGCACCGGCCGTGTGCCGTGCCGCATCCCGTGCGCTGAGGCTGCCATTTTGGTGGATCTGTGGGGAGCTCGTCGGCAACATACTGTTGGGATGAGAGAGAATTTGGTTAAAAGAAACAAATCGGGCGGCAAATTATTTCTTTAGGTTATTTATAAGCTATACACTGACATCCAGATATAAAACATGAATCTTTTGTACCTCATTAGGACTAAGTTATGTTTTTGAGTGGTTGGGTCATTGTCAGCAGTTACAGCTTAGTGCGTTTTGCCAAAAAAGAATAACATGTCAAACTCGATTACAATTCCATTACAGTAAATAGACAGTACAGTAGAAAAACAATCTATCATCTGTCCATGAATTTAATTTGCAAATCAGCCTACGCTATAGTCTACGGTCAAGCATTAAGCTTCATAATCAAATGTATTTTCAACTCATCAGTTATTGTGCTTCCTATAAATATGATCTGCTATGTAAACATGTGATCAGTCATATTTACTTTACACAGGCAGTCCTGGATGACAACTGATAGCTATGATACAGTAACTATAACATTACACCAAACCAAACCCAAATCACTGTTTTAAAAGCAAGCATTCTAATCTTAATGTAGATGCTTTATTAAGCATAAACAATGCAAAACCCAAAGCTTTAGTGCTGCTTCTTGGGCCTCGGCTCGATTCTACACAATTACCTGGTTAACCAGTTAGCTACAATGTCGCTCCCTCTCAGGGTGTAAAAATATGACACTCACCTGCTCGACAGCAGTATCAGCTATTAATAAACCAAATCTCTTTTAATTAGTTTGTAAAAAACAATGCAGCAAATGTGACATGTCAACTTCCTGCCTTCTCCGAACACGTAGCAGCGCAACCTATATAGTGACGCCACTTCCTGCGTCAAGGCTTTCTGGGAAATGTTGTATTGGAGTAGAGACCGTAGTTCTCCCAAAGTCGGTCATTTCTACATCTAGACCTATATCATATGTCTTAATATATATTTAATAGAATATTCATCTCACAATTTTTAAAGATAAAATGATAGGTATTACTTCTATTTATCACAGTTATGTGAATTTTAAATAATTTATCGCATTCAGAAATATTACAATCACTAATCAAAGTGTTTAAACGGAGTAGTGTTTCATGGTAATCAAGTTTAGGATTTTCCTACTTTCCATCATTATCAAACAACAGCAAAAACAAGCAAAAAAAAAAAAATACATCAATCCTTCAGTGACTGAGCATTTCTGAAATAATATTTTATCGATATCTTTCATAAATTACCACACAAGCATATTCATTGTGATATCAAACTGTATAGGATGAACCAGAATCTGATTTAGCAGATTTTTTATTTATATTTTTATATGATGATATTTTGTAATATATATTTTATATTAGGCTATATTATTTATATTTTATATATTTCATAGGCTAATCATTTTAGTTGATGCATCCATTTTTATTTTTAATCTTTTCCACTATTTTTCGATAACACTTTACAATAAGGTTCATTAGGTAATATTTGCTATCTACATTAGTTAACATGAACTAATAATCAACTGCACTTATACAACTTTTATTAATCTTTGTTGATGTTAATTTTAACATTTACTTATACATTATTAAAATCTTGTTAATATTAGCTAATCCACTGTGAACTAACATGAACAATGAACAACTGTATTTTCATTAACTGACGTTAACAATGATTAGTAAATACAGTAACAAATGTATTGCTCATGGTTATCGTTCATGTTATAGTTAAACTATTTGCCCGCCGGCGGAACAATTTGGGTTTAAAGGGTTTAACTAATGAACCTTATTGTTAAGTGTTACCTTTTTTGCATTGATTTTATTTTTTGGGGATACAATTTTTGATGTTTTTATATTCTGATCTTTAAAAAACTTCATAAAGATAAAAATCGTTTTTGATAAATGATTATATACTGTATGTTTAGAAACAAGAGATGGCGCCAATGTACATGTTATTATTTCTTTCTTTCTTACATTGCTATAACTTCTTTCATGCATCGTCTTCAAAAACTTTTAAATGGTCAAAAACGCAAAATTGCCTTCTCAGAAGTTTTTAAACAATTCTGAATAATAATCCCTCCAAGAAAATCAATGCCGTTAATACTGTAGAATATTTTACCACCAGTCAGTCTACAGTTTCATGTTTGCTTGCAGTGTGTTGATGTTCAGGATGTTTTCCCCTGCAAATGCACAGAGTAAATTTCTTTGCGCTATTTTAAGTCTATGTCTTTAAAACTAAAAGTAATCTTTTAAAACCGGTGAGCGGAGAATAGGTTTTATTTTTACCTCCACATTTCTTCAGGTCATTGGAGAGGAGCTCACCTGAGAGATGTATCCATCAGGTCCTCCTGGCCATTTGGAGCAGCCCCTCTTTCACAAGCATTTAAAAGCACAGCGTGAAGTTTGACTCATATTTATTTAATAACCATCTACCACCTCATCATTCTTTTATCTCTTCATTCGGTTATCTCTTATTACAAGGTAAGACTGCTCGTGGTGGATTGTAAAACACTTTACACATCACTTCAGAAACAACCCACATAGCAAAACTGGTTTGGCCCAGTGATGGGCCACACAACCCACTTTCACTTGGCCCAAATGCAGCAGTGAATTACGGTACATGACTGGACCAGTTCTGGTTGCCAGAACTCGGGCCACATATGGCCCATGGCATAGCCATATCTCAGCCAAATGTATGACTTTAGCTGGCCCTATTCTGGTACTATTCAGGACCAAACGATTGGTTCCACTTGTCAGCCTCAACAAAACCTTGATCTAGCCACTTAAAAGTAAAAGTGAAAGTCGTGACGACTTTCACCATCAGACCGATTAGGGGTTAGGTGCCTTGCTCAAGGGCACTTTAGTCATGGTATCGAAGGTATATATATATGTGTGTGTGTGTGTGTGTGTGTAATATTTGCTTCGTGTACTGTGTTACACTGTCTTAGTACATATTGTGCTTTTGTTGGTTTGCTTACGGTTTGTTGTCCTCTATTGTAAATCTCTTTGGATAAAAGATTTTGCTGGTTGTAAATTTAAAGTTTATGGTGTTCCATAATTATTGATGAAACTTTATTGATAGAGAGCAATAAACCCACGTTGCAAACAGGAATAGGGGAAACAGCTGTGTGTATGAAAATATTATCAGTTATGAAATATCTGTGGCAAAAGACTGGCCACACATATGTGGCCCACAGTTCTATATTTTACATGTGGGCCAAATAATACACTTAACAACTGGCCCATATCTTGTTTGCCGTCTTAAAGACGGTTCCATCTCCACCATAACCGGGCCATGTTCGGTTCACATGCCTTATGCCAGTGCCGGCTTCATGCCAAATCAGGGCCAGAAGTCTTTGCTACCTGGGAAGTTTCATTCATGCTATATTAACATTGTGGAACGCTGTTCTGATAAAGGATATGTCATCACAATGAATATTGAATATCTTTCCAAAATTCTCTTTGAATTTACATTTGAAATAAATGAAAGTAGATTAAAAGAAAAATATTTTCCAAATTTTAACCCTACAAATTTTGAAAATATATAACATTTAAGAAAATTTGTATTAATATAATAAAAATTTGTAATAAATAGGCTCGGCCCGCTTGTTTGGTGCACACCAGGGTTCGAATGGCTCGGTACAAATGAAACGGAGCCAATCACACAAGAGTTCCTTTTAATCGAACCAAAGCTGCCAAGTGTGAACACACCCTAAGAATATGTTTGACTTGTAATTTAAAGATCAGTTTTATATGCATGAGGGGACGTTTATTTATTTCATTGCCCACCGAAAGCATCAAACTGATTATGTTCATACGCTCAGCCAAAATGAGAGTGTAGTTTGTTTTGGTGAGCTTAATGTGCTTTCAAATACTTCAGAGCAAAGCTGCTCTGTGAAATGAGAAGTGATGAATGGCACATAAATAGCATTTCCACAGAGAGCAATGAAAATGAAAGAGGTTCAAATGCAGAATGATGTGAGCAGCACTTCTCCTAATGCTGCTTGCTTTGCTAATGAACAGCAAACCTCTTAGATTAATTGAGCTGTTTTAATATGCTCCAATTCAGTTCTTAGATATTTAACTATGACACTCCTTTTTTGGCTAAACAACGCTATTAAAACCACCCTGAAAATATGATCTTTCAGCAGTTATCTCTTCAAATGAAATGAAAATAAAACGGAACCAGTTTTACAAAAGATTTCTGTCAGACACAGAAATGGTTGGTGATATAAATATTTTATGTATTTTATATTTATTTGGAGGGTTCACACACAATGGAGGAACAGAGATACAGGTAGTGTAACAGTCTCTGGTACTTTGAAGAGCGACTTAGAAGAAGATGAGTGTCTTTGTATGTGGTAGGAAAGAAGCTGGCGGTGAAGGTGACTGGAAGATCCAACATATACGTCAGGATATTTATTACTAACTAAGCTACTGAAAGAGATGCTTCAGAGGTCATAGATCCTCTTCTTGAAATCATTAATTCATCTTGTCACTACAGAAAACTTTCAGAGGTTTAATAATAGCAATCTTAATAAAAAAAACAAATTGATCCTAAAGAAATAGTCATTGATAGGCGGATCTCAAAAATACTAGAAAAGCCAGTATCATTGCAACTATGTTTCTTTTTAGAAAGAAATGGTTTGTGTGAGGATTTCTGGTCAGGATTTAGACCATACCATGGTACACTGTAATGAATTGCTGTAAAAATTACAGCATTATTTTACAGCCGCTGGCTGTTTTTTAATAATACAGCATATTGCTGTAAACTGCAATGCATTCTGGGGTCACATGTTGGTTTGACTCAAATTTACAGAATATTGCTGTAAATTGACCCTTCATAATTTAAAAAAATACAGTTATTTACTGTAATCTGAGAATACAGGGAAATTCTGTAAATTAAAATAAAGTAACACAACTGTAGATTTTACAGTAACTGGCTGGCAACCCTGCTGCCAGTATTATACAGTAAAATTTACAGTAATTTTTTAACAGTGCACTGTAATGAATTACTGTAAAAATTACAGCATTATTTTACAGCCGCTGGCTGTTGTTTAATAATACAGCATATTGCCGTAAACTGCAATGCATTCTGGGGTCACGTGTTGGTTTGATTCACATTTACAGAATATTGCTGTAAATTAACCCTTCGTAATTTTAAAAAAATACAGTTATTTACTGTAATCAGAGAATACAGGGAAATTCTGTAAATTAAATTACAGTAACACTACTGTAAATTTTACAGTAACTGGCTGGCAACCCTGCTGCCAGTATCATACTGTAAAATTTACAGTAATTTTTTAACAGTGTACTGAAACGGCTCTTGTTAGAGTTACAAATGATTTGTTCTCATCAGATCATGGTTGTATCTCTCTATTAGTGTTACTGGATCTTAGTGTTGCATTTGGCACTATCGACTACAACATTCTTTTGAATAGACTCGATAATTATGTTGGCATTAGTGGAATTGCATAGGCATGGTTCAAATCATACTTATCTGACCGTTATCAGTTTGTAGTAAATGAAAAGATGTCATTTCGATCACGAGATCAGTGTGGAGTACCACAAGGCTCAGTACTAGGACCGTTGCTTTTCACTCTGTACATGCTACTCTTGGGAGATATCATTAGGAAGCATGGCATTAGTTTTCACTGTTACGCTGATGATACTCCGCTCTATATTTCTTCGCACCCTGACGAAACCTACCAATTCACAAAATTAACGGAATGCATAGCTGATATAAAAAAATTGGATGACTAGTAATTTCCTACTAAATTCAGAAAAAAGTTCTAATTATTAGACCAAAAACCTGTGCACATAATAACCTAAAATACTGTCTAACACTTGATGGATGCTCTGTTAAGTCTTCATCGTTAGTTAGGAACCTACATGCTAAAATCAACCGCAAGTAGTAGATCCTTCTATTTGGCACCTAAACTTTGGGACAATCTTCCTAGCATAGTTTGGGAAGCAGACACACTCTGTCAGTTTAAATCTAGACTAAAACCACATTGCTTTAACATGGCATGCACATAACACATTTTCAATTTATATTTTCACAGTCGTTGAAGGATTGTTAGGCTGCATAAATTAGGTCAGCCGGAACCGGGAACACTTCCTATAACACCCGGTATATTCGTCACCTCAAAAGAAGAATGCCATCTAATATTATTCTATCCGTTTATCCCGAGGTCTACCATAGTCAGTCGCATCCAGATCAGAGGGAGGACCAGCCCCTAGACACGACCACAATGCATCCCTGATGTCATGGGTGTTTGCGAGCAAACAGACAAAGATGATGAATAAAGAGCCAACAAAAGGTTTTAATAATCCTTGACAGGCAGGTAAAATACACTAAACATAATGGTGATTGGACAGAGACGGTGTGAACAGGAGGAACTTAAATAGCAAACACAACTGAGGATAATTAATAGCACATTGCTGACATATATGAACTAATAATGATGCTGGGAAACTGAACAAAGGAACATGTGACAAATGAAAACAAACTGAAAGTCCATGAACACAACACTAAGCTGAACACAACTGTGACACCACAATTGTCAGCAGAGATTCTTGTGTCAACTAGACCATCCCCTGTGAAGGCCTCATCGACACGACACCCTGTGGCATCATACTAGCGTGTTGAATCCAATCTTCAACTAGATGGAACTGGATTGAATATTTTGACTGGTGCAATCCAAATCTGACTTATGACCTGTAACGCTGCCTGAATCATAATCATGCCCTGTTCATTGTTGGCCAGAAGAGAACTGGCCCCCCTACTGATTATGGTTTCTCCCAAGGTTTTTTTTTCTCTCTATTTTGGGTTCCTTGCTGCTGTCGCCTTTTGGCTTGCTTAGTTCAGGATACTTTATATTCAACATTGTATTTGATCTGCCTGCATTGACACCATTGTATGCGAACTGAACTGTGCTGGACGATGATCACTGTTTTCTCCAGAGCCAATGTATAGATGAATTAACTAAATTAAAACTATTGATTTTTTTTTCTCTTTACAAAGGAGTGAATCAATACTAAATTTACTTAAGCTGGACAATGACACCTTTTTCCTTCTAAACCTGCTGTGCAGACAAAATTATTTGCCAGTTATCACTGTAAAGCTGCTTTGACACAATCTGCACAGTAAAAAGCACTATATAAATCAAGGTGACTTAACTTGATTTAATATTCATCCATTTGTGTTCATCAGAAAGAAGCAAGTCAGACACCTAGGTTGGCTTGAGAGTAAAGCTTGGGGTAATTTTCATTTGAAAGTGAACTAATCCTTTAATTCTCACAGAGACATGTGAACATCATCAACAAGGCTGTTATTTTAGCTTGTGCTAAATTTACAGCAGATTTCAATTCCAGAAATCTGAAAAGGCAATTTTATTCATTCCAGCCCCTCATGCTTTTTGAAATCATGTGATGGTTTAGCAAATCACAAAACAGCATATGCTGTTAACAATCTAATATTAACTACAGAAATATTAGAGAAACAAAATTCTTCTGGAAATGGGGCAAGCATGAATCTTCCTGCTCCTGACCTCTAAAGTTGAGGGAGTTCACTGCTCCTGTACCTCTAGCGATATTAATGTCGACACATGTTAAGAGCCTGTTTGATCACACAAATCCATTACGAACGGGGTGCCTTTCATAGTATTAGGAGACTAAAGGAAAGAGAGGTGAAGATTAACCTGTTTTGCTCTTGTTTAATTCCCATGTTGACAGCAATGTTGTGTCCATTTTCAGCGGTATGACTCACATTATGATTCATATTGCAGAAAACAGCTTTCAGACTGATGTGCTGTTATAGCTTTGTGTCTCACAAGGGTCAGGGACTGATGTGGAAGAAAATCGGGGTACAAGCTAGAGAAAGTCAACAATCTTTTTATTTTCAATGGAGTTCAGACAACAACTAATTAGAAATTAATGTTCATCAGAGCAAACTTTTACGTTGGCTTGACAAAGCCTTATATAAAAGTTTGAAAGTTTTATAAGCTTCCAAGCTTGTTTTGTCATGCTGTTAGCATATCTTAGCATGTGTATAGCATTGTTCTAGCATGAATTAGCATGTCTTACAAATTGTTAACATGTTGCTAGCATGTTTTATTACTTTGCTACATTTTAAAGGGTTAATTCACACAAAAATGAAATTTTTTTCATTACTCACCCTCATGTAGTTCCAAACCTGTAAGACCTTTGTTCAAATTTGGAACACGAAATAAGATCAAATCCAAGAGGTTTTTTTACCCTTACAAAAAAGAACTGCAGTATATTGAAGTAGAACTGCAGTAAAACTGCAGTACCAAGTAGTTTAACTACAGTTTAAGGAAGCACAACCATAGATTTGCAGTATAATGAAGTACAGTCACAGTACAACTGCAGTAAAACTGTAGTATAAGTACAGCTGCAGTAAAATGAAGTACAACTGAAAGTTGCATGAAGTATAAAAACAGTATAACTGCAGTTTTATTTTACTAGTACTTTAGTTGTATTGCAGTAGTTGTACTCCAGTAAAACTACAGACATTTTAGGTTATACTGCAATACTGCAGTTTTTTCGCGTCCAAAAAACTGCATTTTTCTATATGTAACAAAAACTGTAGTATTACTTCTAAAAAACTGCAGTAATCTTTTGTAAGGGTATCCACCATAGAAAGCAACATAATAAACATTCAAGGTCTAGAAAAGTAGTAAAGACATTGTTAAAATAGTCAACATAACTTCAGTGGTTCAACCTTCATGTTATGAAGCGACGAGAATCCTTTTTGTGCACAAAAACAAAGCAAAGTAACCACTGTATTAAAGAATTTCTTCTCTGCCTTGTCATTCTCCTACAGTGTTTCTATTGTAGACAATGCAGGCTTCCAGGTTCTACGTCAGAACGCCAACTCAATATTGGCTGGCGTTCTGAAGTAGAATTTGGAAGCCAAAACTGCCCTTACAAAAGATTACTGCAGTTTTTTAGAAGTAAAACTACAGTTTTTGTTACATATAGAAAAATACAGTTTTTTGGACACGAAAAACCTGCAGTATTGCAGTATAACCTAAAATGTCTGTAGTTTTACTGGAGTACAACTATACTGCAATACATCTAAAGTACTAGTAAAATAAAACTGCAATACAACTGCAGTTATACTGTTTTTATACTTCATGCAACTTTCAGTTGTACTTCATTTTACTGCAGCTGTACTTATACTACAGTTTTACTGCAGTTGTTCTGTGACTGTACTTCATTATACTGCAAATCTATGGTTGTGCTTCATTAAACTGCAGTTAAACTACTTGGTACTGCAGTTTTTCTGCAGTTCTACTTCAATATACTGCAGTTCTTTTATACAACGTAAACAGCGGTGAACTATCTTTGAACTATGAACTTTGTCTGAACTAATCCTTTAACAAATCATTTTATTTTAACATGCTTAGCATGTTTGAGCACATTGCTAAAATGATTTAACATACTGCTAGGATGTATAACATGTCATCATGTTCTAAAACATTTCTAGCATGATTTAGCATGTTGCTATCATATTTTAGTATGCTGTTAGCAGGAATTAACACATTGATAGCATGAATTAGCACGTTACTTGCATGAATGAGCATGTTGCTGGCATACTTTAGCACTTTTCTAACATGAAAAGTGATAATATGATTTAACATGCTGCTAACATGTTTTATGAATCCCACTGAAATGTTGTGGGGGGATTTGAAATTGGCAGTACAAGCAAGAAAGCCCTTAAACACCTTGCAACTGAAATAATATTGCATGGAAGAGTGGTCAAAAAAATTCCAGCAAGGCGATGTCAGAGGTGGACAATTATGCAAAATACTTATGTAAAGTTATTTCTGTAAAGGGGGTAGAGAAGAAATTTTATCCATTGGTATTTCTGTTGAATGAATCACTGCTAATTTCCCTTGTGGTTTTGTTCATGTATATCAACTTCATTAATAGAGGAACTAAAGTTTGCTTATCCAAATATGTCAAAAAAAAGAGAACAGTTTCCATGGGATGAGTTATTTTTTTCACATGACAGCATATTTTGATTATTTTGATGATTGTACATTTTACTGTTGAATTGTGCACGATAAGACCAGGAATGTGTTTTAAATACACTGCTATTCAAAAGTTTGGGCCAGCAAGATTTTTTTTTTTTTTTTTTGAAAGAACTGAATACTTGTGTAATGCACTTCCTAATGACTTGTCTTCTGCTAATTATGTAAATTCTTGAATAAGTGAGAAGAAGCTGACAGGAATGCTTTTAATGCTGGAAGAGAGAAAAATGTACTGTAAGTGCAAGATCAAAAACAGAACATGAAATCCAATCTTATAACAAACAATTAAAAAATACACACATAAAGTCTCTTTCTACTCACCAGTTAAGTGATAAAAATACAGTAAAAACAGTAATCTTGTGGAATATTCTTAAAATAAAAATAAAAATCTATTTGAATATGTTGTAAAATGTCATTTGTTCCTGTGATCAAAGCTGAATTTTCAGCATCATTACTCCAGTCTTCAGTGTCACATGATCCTTCAGAAATCATTCTAATATGCTGATTTGCTGCTCAAGAAACATTTCTGATTATTATCAATTGCTGTGCTGCCTCATGTTTTTATGGAAACCAATATTTTTTTTCCCCCAGGATACTTTAATGAATAGAAAGTTTAAAAAAAAAGTGTCTTTACGTATAGTTAATACATCCTTGATGAAAAAAGTATTCATTTCTTTTTTTTTGTTTGTTTGTTTACTGTCCCCAAACTGGCAAAAGGGAATTGATAAGGGAATTGACTTGAAGCGCTGTTGCGCAGACCGATCAGTGTATGATATCAAAGTACTGTGAGAGTGATTCGAAAGCATACAGAGCCATCTGCTCTCTAATCGCTGTGGTGATGATGCCATACACACTTAAAATCAAAATTTAAAGGGGTGGTGAACTAAACAAAAATCCTTGTTTACTTACTTTCATGTTGTATGAAACACATAAGATGTTTCACAGAATGTCCCAGCTGTTTTTTTCATGCAATGACAATAAACAGTGAACAAGACCTTCCAAAGTCCAAAAAAGGTCAAAAAAGCACCACAAACACAAAAGTAGTTCATGTGCCATATTCTAATCCCCAAATTTAAGCCCCTTTCAAACATCATACGTGCTCGGGCACACAAAACTCAGCACCTCAAGTTCACCCAGAAAAAGCTTCATCCATTGAATGACTACTTAAATCCAGGCTAATTGTAAGGCACTGGCTGAATCATGTGACAACGAACTTTCATAAATCTCTATGTACTTCACAAGGTTAGAGAACGGCAGTGAACGGTGCTGAATACATTCAGAGGACTAGCGCTAGATCTTTCATTCTCATGTAATATTAATGCCTGTAAGTGCAGAGGAGGAGAGAATGATAAGTGCTGACCTCCTAATGACGCCTACTGTAAGACCCTCTGTGCCCTACTTCTGCATGCTGTCAGATCTAAACACCAACACATCTCAGCACAACGATTTCATCAAAAAAGAGGCTTCATAAAACTATTACAATCATATTTAGGAGCTGCACACCAAGAACTAATTAAGGAGAGGGCAAGGAAAATGAATTACATCATTTCTCTTTAGCTACAGAGAGTTTCTGTGTGAGATCATGATATTCACACTGACTCTTGTAAATTATATTTTTTCCCCCTTTTTCTACTGGCAGTGAACAAGTGACTGGAAATGATACACCCACACAATCACACACACACACACACACACACACACACACACACACGTCATTCATAAACATACTCCAGCTCCAATCCATCAGCTCAGTATAAGACATCTCTCTTTGGCTCTTGCTGTCAGCGCTGATTAAAGAGCTAATCACTGCAACACTGAAAATAGAAGGGCATCAGTGCAGTGTGTGGGTACAGAGACGGACATCCTATAATAATCATCCATCAGAATTTCTCAGCCAACGCAATTACTGCAGAATAGAATATCTGTGCCTGTATGTGTGATTACCCTTAGATCTCCATTGACTGACTACATCAGTGGTTCTCAAACACTGGATTGCAGCCGAAAATGGGTCACAGGTCTGGCAAGTGCAAATAATATAACAATCCATATAATCAAAAGCTAAATAAGCTAAATGTTAGGATAGCAAAATAATAGGCTTATCAGGAGAAGAAAAAACCGAGTGCAATTTGGTAAGCTATAGTCCAAATAGGCAGATGCCAAACATCTGTTGTGTGTTGCCCAAAAACTGCAAACAAAACCTTGCCAGATAGAAGAAAATACATGCTAAAAAACACAAACATGAGTTGCGGGTTTGGTAGTTCATTGGGTCACCGCTTTACATCTAATGTGAATTCTATAGGTCCTGACTATAAAACCGAAAGCACTACTTGATAATCAAGGTCTAAATGTAAAATAAACAAATAGTATATAACATGATTATGGCATGAAAAAATGGAGGATGTCCACCAGGAAATATACATAACATACCTCAAATACATGTGCTTTTTTATGATCAATTATGTAAAACATTGACAACACCAAACAAAGAACTGTGAGCAGGGAAAACCAAAACTAAGGGTGCGTTCACACTTGTTCGGTTTGTTTGGTCCGGACCAAAAAAAAAAAATTTAATCCCGGTCTGATTAGCGTCCAGATTAGCAATATGGTCACCGAACGAAAAGATACGGAACCTAAAGGCATAGGGATACGTTCACAACCTGATTGGTCAGATTTTATGACGTATTGCCTATTTTGAGATGGAATTTACTGAACATCCAAAACAATGCTGAGACAAATGCTCTGGCATACTGTGCTGGCATGCATAACACAGCATTTTAGTTGTTGTCTCGTTGTCGTCTCAAAGGGAAAACCTTTTCCATTTTCAGTACATCGTTGTCACGTAAAAATACACTAAATCACAAATAAACTGAACATAGAGTACTTCTGACAATTTCCTTGTAATTCCCAATAATCTTAATAATTGATTTTTTTTAAAAAAATAATTGAAAATTTTCAATCAAAAAATATGGCCGTAATAATAAAAAAATTTTTTTCTCATATTTGACTCTTCGTGGCAGTTTGATTGACAGGCGACCTGACCAATCATTACCCCGAATCTGCCATTTTGTCTGACAAAGCAGTCAGGGGTTTTTTCAAAACTTGAAAAATTACAACATTCCTTCTGATGTCCATTCATGTTTAATTGATGCTATAAATGAACTATGAAGAGATGATCGGTTCACGAGCCGCTTGAACTGAGGAGCTACAGTGATCTGTCACGACACACTTTGCAGTATTTATTGTTTAAACTTCTTTAAAAAAACAATACAAAACTGACTCATATAAAAAGTAACCTTCTCTGTCTTGTCTGTCGACGCGAGAGTGTCCTCTTTGCTCTGTGATGTATTTTTCACTGCGTGAGAATATGTGTCCCGAGAGAGCACATGACTTGTCGGACATAGCAAGAGTAACTAAAAGGTTTTTGTGAAAGGTCAATTGTATTAGAAATAAAGTTTTGTTGCATTATGCTTTTGCATTACATAAAAAAATTCTTAGTCTTAAAAACAGCCCTCACTTACTTTTATTTAAATATATTTCTTTATTTCGATCGTGGGATGAAATAAGATCCGGAAACATGCTTTTGATGTTATATGCTTCTTTAGATTGTATCTACACAGACACATACACACATGCTCACACAGCTGAGTTTTATGTTCAAAAAACCAGAGATCATCAATCAGATATCAAAGATGAGCTTCAAAGCAACTTCAGAGCTGTGATGAATTGTAGTTAAAATAATGCAAAGACAAGCTCTGTTTGTCAATCGTCCTTTGATTGACAGAGTTCGTACAGAGATCTGGTTTTAATTCGAAAGGCTCAGCATTGCACTGAGTTTATTTTCACACCAGCATGTGCTTTCCAGGTGTTTAAGTAAACTTTATCATTCAAAGATTTACTGCAGAAATGTGAGATTCAATACACCTGTGGGAGCCTGATTGACAGCTCAATCTGCAACGTCCACTGCGTACTAATACTTCTCATTTCAAATTGACATAAGTGCTTGTACTTATTGTGATGGACAGTTCCTCATTTCTATTCTCCATTTTCTCCAGAGAGTAAATATGTCAGTCATACTGCGATATCTTTCAATCTAATGTGCAAATGCTAATATATATTTTTTGTAATCACAGTCATTTTTCTGTTGATTGGCAGATTTTGGTTTACTATAATCTATATTACCACATGTCATTCGCCTGAAGGCATCACTTCCCATATATACACATGATTTCTATCTACATATACCTTCTCTCAGCAGCACTTATTGCCTTTGAGATCTTCACAGAATTTTTGTTCACATAATCCTTTAAAAACATCTGATTACATGGTAAAAAGAGCCTTGATGACTTTCCAGTTGGCAAATTCCCTGTAATAGTGTTTGAACCCCTCTACACCTGCCTCAGTTCCTGTGCCAAATACCACATTATCCAACCTCACATGATCTCTCAGCCTTTGAACCAGCTCATTCTTTGTCAAAGCTTTTTTTTTATTTTATTTTAAATCACTGAATGGTGATATATGCTTTTATAGAGCATTAATATCACCTGTCAGTACACTGTAAAAAGTGCTACACCCACAAAGTAGTTTTAATTTACTTTAAATAGTTGTAATCTAGTTTATTTTATTTGTTTTACACTAAAAAATATCAAAATACTTCCTCTTTACTTAAAATATATCAGTTTTTCTATAACAATATATTTTAAATAAAACTATTGCAATTTATTTGAGTAGTTATCTGTATGTGGTTGTTGTGTACAAGAAATACTATAAAAGTGAGTTGACATACATAATTTATTTGAGTAGTTATCTGTATGTGGTTGTTGTGTACAAGAAATGTTATAAAAGTGAGTTGACATACATAATTTATTAGAGTAGCTGTCGATGTGGCAGGTGTGTGTTCATCAAACGTAAATATTTTAACAAAAAATTATAAGTTGGCATTATCCCTTTTTCACTGGCGGGACTTCCAGGCAGACGCAACATCTTCCTCGGCGCTTTAACTGTTTGTTCGCTGCAGCGGATTTGAATTTCAGACACTGATTAACACGGTAAGTTGAGCAAATTGAGCTGAATGATTGGTGATGTAAAGTCACGCGAAATCGCTAACTCCACAATGGAGCTTAAGTTAGGTTGTCTTGTATAGCTAGCTATCCAGCAAACATAGCAAGCTAAGATGGCTGCAGTAGTGTAATGTGGTCTTGAAGGCAACGATCGGCAGACAACGGCGGTTGAGACCGTGTTGTTAATATGAAATTAAATAAGTGCTGTAGTCATGCCTAGGCCTACTATATGTTTTAAAACCAATAATATAACTTTTAATCGTTAGTTAGCGTTAACTTAACTAAAGTTAACATGTTTTTACTAGGACTTTTGCCATTTAATGTCAAATATTAGTTTAAGTTAACGCTAACTAACGATTAAAAGTGACATTATTAATAAAATTAAAGCCAACGTAGCCTTAAAACACATTGAATGCATGACTACAGCACTTATTAAATTTCAAATTAACAACACGGTCTCCGGTGGGGGTGCTCGCGTTATCAGTAGCAGATAGCCCTGGCTCACCTGCTAACCTAACATCATCGCCACTGTTTCAACATTTAGGATGGACGTGTTAAAAACGCAGATACGTAGGTAATAATTAGTTGCGCAAATGACCTCAGTTATATTTTTAGATTGCACAGATTAAATTAAGGGGATCGTATGCGATCGAAAAGTCGCAATTTCGAACCTGGAGGAAATAGTTGTGCGGCCAAATAAGGGAAGTAAGCTGTGATGTTTTATGGACAGCAGGCAAAACAAGATAGCCGTGTCTTTGACATGACTCTGGAATCAGAGATCATGTTAGTATACTTTTGTATTAGGCAACTAAAGCAGATGCACAGACTCTAGAGATGTGTGCTTCGTAGTCTGTCTGATTTTCGAAATTTGATCCATGTTTTTTAATGTTGCATAGTCAATGAATGACAGATTTTTGGTTGGAAAAAACCCTAAAACTTTTTCTAGCCTTTTACTTAAATAAGATACACTTACCACTGATTTTTAACCTTATTCTAACATGTATTTTCCTGGTCTTTAGATACCCAAGCTCTTTTGTTACCTGGGGTCTTCAAGCTTCACATCCAGGTAAGAAAAACTTCAGAATAGATACAATTACAGCTATTCCCAGGGAAGTAAAACATCTGTAAAATTCCAAACAATAGTGTGGGCTCCATACAGTTACATTTCTGAAGACGTGTTTATGTACCAACCATCAATAGAAGGCAGATATGATCACCTTTCTGTCTCCTCCTCCCCACAACAAACAGTAAAAATCAACAAGTAGAACACTCATGCTACAGTAGATCATTATAGTTTAGTACCCACACTCTATGGCATTGTCAGGGTAGACTTCACTCTAGTCACAGTTTCTGTCTAGTATCCACCAATTTTAGCAACAAAAGTACAATTTTGACTTTGTGTCTTATCTGTCTTCTACCTTCTATGTTATTTACTGTTTGTCTGACCAAACTCTTGATTCTCTTGTCTCCACCAATAGAGTTGTGATGAAACAGAGGTGCACGCTGAGCATGGCAGTTGCCCCCTGATAATTTACATTATGGACATTTGGACTTACCTATGCCCTCGACCTCAAGTATCCATCAAAACTGGTGTGTACATTAGAGGTATATCAGAGGCTCTTTGTGGGATTGGACCCCATGCGTCCTAATTTGGAAGTTCTTAAAAATAATAGTTGTTCAAAATATAGAAATACTGTAATCATTTTTGACATTGCAGTTCCAGTGTGATACAATGTGATGTTGTGGCTCACATTTACCTTAATCTAATCATTGCAGATTGGGCAGTTTGGATATTTCTCTTCACTGTTCAGAACAGGTTGAAAATACACTTATACAGTGTTTGTTGTATATTATTGTGTACATGTGTGGCCACATTTCTTGGCTTCTTTGTAGTCAATGTTAAAAGTCACACTGGTTGACATTAAATAAATGTTATTGTCTTCAATCTATCTTCCCATCTTTTTCTTCTTCAATTGAATTTGTAATTGTTATTGACAGTCTGTTTATGTCAAGTTAATCACTGTAGTGCTTAGAAGATAGACATTTAGATTTCTTTTGAGGTTATAGCTAGAACTCAATTAAAATGTTTAATCACATATGGTTAATTTTACTAAAAAAATAATGTTCATAAAATCTAATTAAAATGAGTACAAGTTACTTGTAGCAACTTATAAATAAGTTACCTGAACCAAGAAAAGTAGGTTTATCTAACTGAGTAATTCTAGTATTATTAGTTAACTCAACTTGATTTTGTTGCATTTGTATTAAGTAATGTTACAGTGTTTATTATACTTAAAAAAGGCTGCAAGTTGATTCAATTTAAAACATCCAATGCAGCCACTTGCCTCACTTTTTATAAGTTAGATCTATGTATGACTTTTTACAGTGTATGCATTAATAATATGGATTGTAATGTTCAACAGTTTAAGGTTAAATTTATATGGGAGTGTTTCATCAACTTTTGGCATTTAGGTTAGTGTAACATACTTTTCTAATAAGGAGATAACAGTGTCGGTTAAGAGCAGGCTTGAGATAAAGACATCTGAGACAATTATGAGAAATGAGAGATATCAAGAATTCAAAGTAGATTTAATAGTTTTAAAAGTACACCTTGTAACTTCTTTCAAAACTTTCAATACATCATAAATCCTTCTTCCAAAAATGTGTTTTGTTCTAAGATTCACTATGGTATGCCTATTAGTGTTTATATTTCAGACCAGTATAGATGGTTTTCACAGGAAATTGTGTATCTGTCACACAACTGTGCGTGTCTCGAATGAAAGTCTCACAGGATTAGAACAACATGAGGGTGAGTAGCTTCTTGATGACTTGATGAATTTTCATTTTTGGGTGAACTAACCCTTTAAGAGACTTAATTTTAAAAAGACAGATATTTTTAATGGTGACAAGTGCTGAAGAAATATGAATGGTTACAATTTAACCAGGTTGTTCAAGTTTTAAATAAACTTATAGTTAAATGGTGCAGAGTGCCAAATTCATGTTTTTTAAATTACAAATAATATAAAGACAGTAAGTGTCAAAATTTGTATGTCATGCATAATAATTATACAATGTTTTTTTTCTTTATGATTAATTTTAAATAATAGTTTAAGATAAATTATAGCCTGTAACACAGAGGGCACTTTTATTTGTATCCTGGCAGTTATTTGTGAATTTAGTTTTCTTGTCTCAGAGGTAAATTCATTAGTTTGTTAATAAATTGTTTGTTTCTTTATGTTCATGAGCCAATTGAAAGGCTACGAAGCAACGTCAGCATAAATAATTAATATTCATAAGGAAACCTTCCTTATAGGCGTGTTACGGAGCAATGGCAGCACGACCTAATTAATATTCATGAACCAAGAGGTAGCAGCAGTAGTAGGATTCGTCCCGTCCTGGTGTGAGGCGGTGCTGTCGGCGAGAGCACAGATGCCTTCACAGACCTCACCAGAGCCTTCTGAACATCACATTCACCGAAATTACTCCTGGATTCACCTGACCGGAGAGGTAAGATCATTCCTTCGGGTTTCCATACAGCTAATGTGCAGAATTTGACAGTGTTTACGAGCAGAACAGAGTATTAAAGGTAGCTTACACTCGTATCAGAGTTTGAGAAAAAGTTATTTTAGGAGAAAGTTCTCCATGATGTGTATTTTGAAAACTTGGTTTCCTTTGGCTCTGTCTGTTTAATGTCTGTTTTTTCACTTTGCAATTAATAATACTGGTTGATTGGAAATGTAATTGTTGTGGCGTAAATAGCAATGTAAGTGCAGGGCGCTAGAGGGCGATAGCGAGTCTTCTGTGCTTTGTATGGGATTGATCACCTGTTATGATTTACAAATTTGCTTTTGTTTTGTTCATGCTTGGCTTGTATATAAGTTATTTGAATCCTTAATTATTAAGCTTTGAAGTAGGTGCATTTTGGATGGTTTGAATTGGAGACCTTGTTCATGGCAGTCAGTAATTCTCCAAGGAATGTTTTGTAATTGATGGTCTGATTTGCTCCCTGAAACTGCAGTATTATCAGTATGTCTAGACGTGAATGGACATTTTCATCTTGTCAGCATGAACAGGTTTTAGGTTATGCGGAGTTCCAGCACTTCACCGAGACTGCTGTATGAAACCACATTTTCATTTTCATACATCTGTACAAACCATCCTCATATTTTCATTACAGTTTTTCACAATTGACACATATCTTGAAACCTTCACCCATTTTCTCACAACATTAAACACAAAACCAGAACATGTAGTTATTGCATGCAGTAAATAAACAATTGTTGCAATTCCGTAAAAAAAGTAAAAGAATCCAAACTAGGTAAGATGAATATTTTGTATACTGTGTACTGCAAGTATAGTATTGAATATTGTATATTAATATATTTATATAGGCTAGTGCTTTGTACAAGCAGCTTTACCGTGAAAACAGAAAAACAATTCAATGATGCAAACAAAGTTCATTTTGGCTGTACGTCAGCATTAGTGTCATTATTAATCCGTTGAAGTCAGTTCAGTGATGATTCAGTTCCGTTATAAAGATCATCAATTATTAAATTAGTTAATTTCATCTATAAAGCAGCTCTGCAGAAAACAGTGATTTCATCATCCAGCTCAGTTTTCATCCGGTCAAATCAATAATGTTGTTGAATGTTATTGTATATTGCTGAGGAATTTGTTGTCAGGCAATGTTGTCTCTTGCCAGGCAAAGGGAAAATCCCTGCCTTGACAACACTCTCCACACCTTGCTCTTCTTCATCCTCATCCCTACCCCTCCTCTCCCTCTTAGATTGTTTCCATCTATTGTTCAACATTCAGTGCCACCTAAACTGGCTTATATTTTTACAGTTGGTCTGATCACATCATTAGAAACGGTGTGAACGATTTGGAGCTGTTGTGTGTAAATGATGACAATGGGGTTCGAGTTGTGTTTAACTTTTGCTCCTCATGTTTACTGTTTTGTAACATAATTGCATCACAGTGCAAAAGTGAGAATGAGTTTTGCAAAAAGAGCGTGTGCGATTCGCAAATGGTGTCTAACTGCCTAAACTTGTTTAAGGTTTTGCAGGAGTGTTTTATTCGACAAATGGGTTTAGGCCTTTGAGAATTTGGTTAAGAGAATGGGGTTTCGAATCTTAGCAATTGGGAAAAACTTTAATAACAGCATAACCTCCGGCCTTGTCATAAAGCTCTCCACTGCCTCTCGTCAGCTCTTTGTGAAGTTATTTGTTATTGTGCATTTGATCAGAATGCTTAAGGAAAGCTTATAAAATGACTTGAGGAGCAATTTTACTTTCATTTCTTCTTGCGTTTACTATTCAAATGGGAATTTGGAGCCTTTAGTTTGTGTTACGGAGATTCTATAGAGATATTTATTGGACAATTTGTACTGTATATGCCCCCATACAGACCAAAAATATTCGATATTTACACCCTTTTTTCCAAGAAGAGACTGTAAATTTCAAATGCATGCATTTGCTAAAAAGTGTATTTTTAATCACCACTTAGCAAAAAATAAATAACAATGCAAATTAGATCATTGTTTATATACAATAAGAGTATAAAGCTATAAATGAATGTGATTATCAGCTCAGATGTTGGTCTCTTGGTTTGAGACATTAATGAAATCTCTTATGAAACGCAGGAGACTTCATTGAAACTCTCACTTATTTAATCTCTTTGCTGTTTATGAGAAAGAACCGATGTAATGAAGAGATTTGTGATGTTTCTTTTTTGATTTTTGAGTAAATTATATCCGACTGAACAAAACACATTATCACATCATGTGTGTAAACTAGTAACAGACGATGCTTTTTTCAAAAGCTAATCTGCGGCTGTGGTTTAAAATGAATATGTCTGCCTATCGTCGGCACTAATCAGGTGTAATCTGGGTTAGTAGAGGGGTTACTGGGTAAAGAAATACCCCAGTTACCATATTCCCCGATGGCTGCGAGCACTGTTTCAGCAGTTATCAAACATTTAGAGGCACATTTTAAAAGTCTGTTACATGAATTATTGCTGCGGCAAGAACAAAATCATTAATGTTTCATGCCGAGGTGAATGAACAGAACTGACCCAATAGTCAAGCTATTGAACGATGACAACAAATCTAAATTTACCCACTTTAAATATCTTTGGAAATGCTTAGCCTGGTTGTAGAGGTATTTACTCAAAGTTCTAATAGTAATTCTAAACAAATATATTTAAATTGATGTTAAAATCATCAACCCCATTAACTTTCTTAATGCATGTTCCTGGTCTTATTGTGAACGATTCATCAATACATATATTCCAAACATTTTCTAATGGAAAAAATCAAATCCTACATTTCTCTTTCTGAATACCACTTGGAAATATGTCACATAATAGAAGAAAAAATAGGTGGATGAGAAGTTAGATGAGTAAAGTTTGTGAACTTGGTTTGGGATGTTGGCTTGAGAAAGTTTAGATAGATAGATTAGAATATTTGATAGATAGATAGATTAGAAATATTAGATAGAATGGAAGCTTACATGAGGGATTCAGATAATGCAGTTACAGCAATACAGTTCCTGCTGCACTTCTCATGGTTTTTGGGAAATTTTAGGTGGTTGCTAAAACTGAGCAGTATGCTAGCGATGCTTGCCTTAACAAAACAAGTTGCGAAACTAAGTTTTGGGATGCAAGAAACATTAAACTAAAAATGTTTGGTGGTGTCAGAAAGTGGCTCTTTGGCCTTTGTATAGTCTCAGCTATTCTGACCGGTCACCATTGAAATGGGATACCAAAGTAGAGACTTCCCTCTGTCAGCTCAATTAGTCTCCTCGACATGACCCTTCAACCCCATTCTGTCAGCCCTCGCTCTCTGCTTCTCTAATATCTAGCATCGGTAAGTCACTAGAGTGGAGACGGTGTGCAATTTGAGAAATGCAAACCTTGCGGAGTTGGACAAGGACACGGTAGAAAACTTGCTCTTTGAAAGTGTTTGTAACCTCAAGGTTCTTTCAGAGAGCCATCCGAACTCAGTGTCTTGATTTAAATCATCATTCAGCAGCCACCGGTCCATTACCTGTCCCAGACACACTTATTTTATGTGGAATCAATCAGAAATGCCCTGAGCTGGGTGCACAAGACATAAGACTTTTACTGCAAAAAAAAAAACATTTCCTTGAAGTGGATGTCCTCTCTTCTCAGATTCTAATTCAGATTCTATTCTATTCATCTAAGTGAGGTGTGAATTTGAAGGTATGATTAAAAACTGTAACACCATATCGTCCACACAGTTGAGATTGTCTATACAGGAACCTTTGAAGCTGAAACTCATCTCAAATTATTCTGTTTCACTTGGAAATAAATTAGATTATTTATATAGAGGCTTTGTTCACACTGTAAGCCTTAATGCTCAAGTCTTATTTATTGCTCAGATCCGATTTGTTTTGATTGGCTGTTCTCATTGTCTTTTAAATGTGGCCAAAACCAGATTCGAGTGTAAACTGGTTACGTTTCTGAACTGAGCCACATGCGCAAAAGAACGACAACAAAGATGGCACGCAGCAAGCTGTCATACTGCAGTAAACACGCAGAGAATTTATGCGTTTACGCGTTCTTTTATAAAGTGATGTGCCTTTGAAGCCAGCGGATTTGTGTGTATGCAATGAGGGCACAGACGAGGATGAGGAGAAAGATGTTTTTTCTCATACAGTTATTCTTCAAGTTTTGCTTGTATAGAACTGTCACCGTAATACTTATGAATATAATAACTCACTGTCCCTCCACTGACTAACTTCACAGCTGTGTACCGCTATGTAAATTCTTTGGAGTTGGATGTGGATGTCCATCAGAATTGTGACGAATGTCAATCTAGAGCAGTAATTCTTAAAGTGTGGTCCGCCATCGCCCCCCTAGTGGTCAGAGAAAAGATGACCTAAACTAGGCAAGCTCTTAACCCGCACCGGATCGCGGGCGGGGGGGTTGACGTCAGTGTGTTTTAATAACGAAAAAATGGATCATATCATTGCATTTGTGTTTGAATAATTAGTTTTTGACTTCAAACAGTCAGAATGTCCGTAATACAAACTAAAGGCTCCAAATTCCCATTTGAATAGTAAACGCAAGAAGAAATGAAAGTAAAATTGCTCCTCAAGTCATTTTATAAGCTTTCTTTAAGTATTCTGATCAAATGCACTATAACAAATAACTTCACAAAGAGCTGACGAGAGGCAGTGGAGAGCTTTATGACAAGGCCGGAGGTTATGCTGTTATTAAAGTTTTTCCCAATTGCTAAGATTCGAAACCTCATTCTCTTAACCAAATTCTCAAAGGCCTAAACCCATTTGTCGAATAAACACCCTATTAAACTTAAATTTAGTTTTTTCCTTCCTATTTTGTTGTTTTTGGGGGGCGTGTTAGAGTGGGATTCTGTTAGGTGGTCCTCAGAAAAAAATTGGAAGATAAAGTGGTCCTTGGGCTGAAAAAGTTTGTGAAACGCTGATCTAGAGTGAAATAAATGTCACGTGAATTCCGACTGAGGTCGCGTTGCAAAACATCTGACTTGTAGTTGATTTAGAACCACATATGGAAGTGGACTAATCAGAATAGAAATGATCAGATTCCATGTAGTCTGTGCTTTTCACACTGTTAAAAAAAAAAAAAAAATCAGATCTCAGACATAGATTTGGGCCACTTTTTCCTGCAGTGTGAACGTAACCTACCAGAGATCAGAAACGTCACAATCTGGCTCTAGTCTGGTGTAACAGTCAATACCAAATTTGAATTTGGTATTTGGAAGTAAAATTCTTTTATTTCAGATGGATAGGGGAATAAAAAGTAGATGTGAAGCAGCACATACAAAATAGGAATGATGTCTGTCAAATGATGGGGGGTACCATTACATTGGGTGCATGTAGTGTAGACAAGATCTGTTGATTATAATAGGAATGTCTAGTTGTGTTGTGTTGTAACATGCCACAAGCATCCAGACATGGTGTAGGAAATATCCATATGGATAGGGCAGATATTTCAATTTAGGAGACACATGGGCCTTTAGTGCTGTGCTCATCTCTTTCATGTGTCATACATTTGATAAATATAAAGTTCCCTAGGCATATGTGAAAAATGTCCCATAAAGACTTTTCAAAAACGCTTTCCTCAGGTTTCTTAAAGGGCATATCTGGTGAAGCTATTTTATCAGAAGCCCAGAGAAACTTTTAATTGGTGATCTTTTTCTGGTTACTTGTTGTGGTACACTAAAAAAATGGCAGTAATTCCAACATTTAGCGACATTTAAGCTAAAATCAGTTGAAAGCCCAATATCTTGGTGCTGTCAAAAACAACATAAAAGTATAATTTCTACTCCTATCTTAAATTTCTGTCTTGTCCTCACACAGAGATATAGAAAGGCTTCTGAAGGTTTGGACAGGTGGGAATATAACATTCAAAGAATTGTCTAAATAAGATATTCGGTATACATTCTTTTAAAAATACTTTAATATGCTTCTGAAGTGAATTTATCTTACTTTAAGAACATTTTTAGGACATTTTTGCTGAAAAACAAAGCAATTGATTTTTTGCGGCGTACATGTGATCATCAATAGTCAATGCATTAGGGTCAACCTATTTTTCTAAGTCAATATTTTGCGATACTTTAAAAACTTCTAAAGGTAATGAATATGGTTCCTAGAGAACGATGTATGAGTGTTCTGGAAAATATTCATGTGGAACAATGTCGAGATTATGCATACTCAAAATAGGATAAAAGATGTGATTAGTGCAATCAGAACGCATTATTCATTAAATTGTTCAGCTAGATGTGCAATTATCAGGAAACTTTAGCATAGGAAAAAAGAAACCCACATGCACTTATAGTACCATTGAACATTTGGACACTCCTGACTGTGTTTTTCCTGATCTTAAAGACGTTTGGTTTTAAAGACATATGCTTAAATGCTTGAAATGTGTTTTGCAGACAAATATAAATTGTGCTAATATATAAACAGGTTTACAAAAGTACAATTATTATTCTTTTTTAAATGGAGGAGTTTGACAAGATTTGTGTGTGTGTAACATAGCAGGTATTTTAATATGTAGTAGTTAGTGCATGATTGGGTTTAAGTGAAGCTGCCACAGTAAAGGTCAGTTCACCGCTGCTTTGAGGTCAGGTTAATCAAGTCAGTGAAAACTGAACCAAATTAGACCCTGCTCATCCTAGAAATGTCAATTTTTGTTGATTACAAGAATGTGAAAAATTGCAGTAATTCCACCTTTTAATTAGGTCTAAACTTAAAACAAATGAAAATGTCTGCATCTAACAAGGCAAAATACGTTTGGTAAGATTTAAAATGTAAGACTTTTAGGTGACCGAGGCCTCTTGAGCTCCAGAAATCAGGAAAGAATAAATGTAAGAAGTAAGGAATAATTGATGAATTATTGATTGATTGATTGAATAAAGTGCGTAAAATGACCTGAGTCTGTGCGGCTTTCAACAGTGTTTGGTAACCATATCTTTACTAATAATAACTGAAGTGGTGATAATATCTGAAATTCCTGAAAAATAACTGAGAGTGGTGCAGGGATGACGTCAAAACCTGGAAGACTAACTCGCCACTGGTTCCTTCGAAATGTCCTTTCTGTCCTTTTTGAGGAAACCAGTGCCGAATTAGTCTACCGGGTTTTGACGTCATCCCTTCACGTCTCTATTTGGCGAAGTAATATATAACTGGAACTAACTTCTGGAACTACTGTCGTTAACTGAAAAATAATTGCACACCTTAGAATGTTCATCAACCAATCAGAATCAAGCATTCAACAGCCTGTAGTATAATTCTCCAGTATATAATGCACTAGAACATGAGAAGATAATGTATTAGTATGTGTGAGTTCTTGATGTCTTTTTGTCCTGAAATCTTTGCTGATTTTTAAAAATTAAATATAAGAATAATTAATATATTGTTAGTAATATTTCAAGATAAACACATACTGGAGTGAAGCAACTTGGGTTAACGTGACCATTTTACAGAAGAATCGTGTTAAAATGTGATTGTATTGCATTACATTTTGTCCTCCACAATAACAACTGCAGAGCTCTGATCCTAAAACATGTAAATATTATCGTAATAAGACACATTACTGCGAGGTAAAGGGTGATGCTTGATATTTATGCGCATTTATGCAAGTTTGTCAGGCGTTACAGGATTAATTTTAGCTTAACATTGTTAGTGGATGTTTGGTTTAGATGACATTTACTTGTTGTGCTATGTTGAAGCAAAATCAAAATTGAGTTTAATTTTTAATTTTACTTGATCAACTCCTAATCACAGATTTTTAACAGCTTTACTATTATTACAAAATGTAGAAAATTGTAATTATGCAGAATGTGTATAGTGTGTAAATATTGTGTAAATATAGTACATGTGTATAGTGTCTAATATACCCTCTCTAGCTTCGTTTTCTCCTCACATGCTTGGCTTTTCCTTTAACCTCAGCCTAAACTTCAGCACCCTTTTACAGTAATCTAAACCACTAGCTGAGCTCTAAACCTCAGGTTAGACCGACAACACATCATCCTATACTAGCGCCACTGTTCTCCACTTCAGCCTGCATCGCTTGTGGCCAGGAAGTGGAAGAAGGATGGAGAAAAAAATGGATTGGGGAAAATCTAGGTGGAGACCCACACCTGTGTTGAGGAACTGCGGGTTTTCCATATCGGTTGCCTCATGTTGAGATGGTGAATGGATGAATTGGGCTGCAGGAGCTGTGTTATGGGTTGTTTGTGGAAGCTGATTGGAGTAAACCACAGAGGAGACCCGAGGGGCTGCTGGACAACACTGCCAAGCTTGTGTGAAATGGGTCAAGCTAAATGTTTTAAATATTAAAGCAAATATTGCTGTTCCCAAGGCCCCGGCCGCACAGTGACGTGCTCTTTCAGGCACAAGAGAGTCATTGATGCCTCTCGCCGAGGTGGGGTGTGTTGTGTTTTAAGGGGGGGGTCTGTGCACCTCGAGGCTGGGTTAGTCAAACACGCAGGTCTTTTTCAAGAGGAAAGTGTTTTTGTAAGGCACGATAGCTTTCTTTCTCCCTGTCTGTCCATCATTTGGTTAGCATAGAGGTTTTTTATGCTCCTACTTGACAAGTCTCTAATGGGAAAAAAATAAATATGCATATTAAATTGGATTCACCCCAATTACGATAACTATAATGATAATTATAACGATAACTACATTAGCGTCAACAGATAATACCAACAGTCACTATAACATTCTGATTATTATAAACCACGTGCCGCAGTTTTGTCATCTGCCACTTTAAATACTTGAGCTTTTTATCATCAGGTCAATTCTGATTGGCTGTCAATGTTTTTATCGTTCACCAGCTGGAAAACATTGGTTAAAAAAATAAAAAGCGTTATCGTTCATTGTTGGTATAGTTGGTGTGAATGGCCCATTAAAATTTTCATCATCCACCAGGTAAAACAGGTTAAAAAAATCCCACAGATTTACAGTGAAGAAAGAATGGAAAACAAGTCAGGGACCAGAATACCAGATATGACCTAGTAACCAACCAGAACACCCTAGCAACCATCCAGAAATCTAGAAACCATCGACATTGCCCAGGCTTTATATGTGTGAATTTTGCACTGAGATTGTTGTAGAGCCACAACGCTCTACAATGCGAGTAAATCAGTTGCATATGTGACCAAATTTCAAGACTAAGGGTGTTTGTAGACACTTTGGATCGTTTGTTTTTTTTCCAAAACAGGGACTAAATTTGTTAGAATGTTGCATTTTTTTCTTGGTTTGGTTCGCTTTCACACGGCAACATTTCAAAGTGTACTAAAATGTGTTCATGCAAGTCACATGAGAGTACAACTGTCCGCTTATTGGTCAGAGTTTTCTCCGTGTCACTCATCAAAATGATTGACAAGTTCGCTCCACGAGCTTATTGTGACTTTATTTATATACTACATTTGTATTAATTCTGAGGCAAATTCAAACGTGCTCTCTCTGGATCTTCCAGCCCTGTCTAGTAAGCTTACTGTGTTGAGACCATATATGAATATTATAACGCAGGTAGAGCCGGAATCAAAGCTTCGTCGGGAAAGCATGGAGAAGCGCAATTACAAAACATTTAAGATGAAGAGATGCTCTTTGGTTTTCAACTATGGTAATGAATGTGCTCACTCACAGAATCAGACACTACTGCTTTTTATGTAACACATTCCCCGTTATGAATTATGATATCGTTTGGTTCGTTGGTCCATTGGATTGGATTGCTTTCAGATCTCAAGCGAACTGCTCCAGAGTTCGTTTGAAAGCGTACCGAGACCACCTCTTCAAGGAGGTCTTGGTACGCTTGTTTGGTACGCAACTTGCTGCATTCACACCTGCCCAAACGAACCAAGGAGGACAACGAACTCTAGTGCAATTCAACCGAACCAAATGAGGCGGGTGTGAAAACACCCTAAGAGATCTTGGCTGGTAACTTGTATGATTTCAATTGCCTGTAATTGATTTAGAGGCAAAAAAAAAAGCTTTACGCACCATGGCTTGGCTGAGAGACCCCACACTCAATGTGAGCGTACGAGAGAGCACATGTAGGGCTCATTGACAGAACAGTCACTGTCCAGATCGGACCAGTGCTGCATCGATCATAACCCCGAATCCACCATTTTGTCCGACAAAGCAGTCAGGGGAGTTAGTAGATTAACGTTGGTGAACTTGAACTTAAAAAAAAAAATTGTGTGTACTCTCATCTTTCTGCACTTGAAACAACATTTCTTCTGATATCCATTCATCATATTTGATGCCATTAATGAACTAGTATGAAGAGATGATCGGTTCACAAGCCGCTTGAAGGAGCTACAGCGATCTGTCACGACACATTGAAGAGCCACTATACGCTATTGTTTCAACTTCTTTAAAAAAATTTACGATGGATTAATTATGAAACTGTTTCATATCAAAAGTAACCTGCTCTGTCTTGTCTGTCGACGCATTGTCAGTGTCCTCTTTGCTATGTATTTTTAACTGTGTGAGAGCATGATGTGTGGCGTGAGAGAGCACGGCTTGTCGGACATAGCAACAGTAACTAAAGGGGGCGGGTCTTTGCGAAGGGTCAATCGAGCTCTCTTTCACGTCTTGCGCTTGAACGTACAATTTCACACAAAACTGTCAAAATGTCCATCTTGGCGAGTATGCTAAGAAACATCGGTTATGTCTAAAGTGAATGTAGACAGTTGAGAAAGTAAACGTGTAACAGTGTATTGGATCCGTGCAAATCAGTCTTAAAGTGACAGCAGCCTAATATTCCTGCTGCTATCTGTTTTTAATGTTAATCAAACAGACTTGCTACAAAAAAATCACTCAATGATCTTGACTTTTGTAACTTTAATAACTAAGGATTAGCCTAATCTAAATTTAATTGATAAAAGTAGACTATGCAGTGTTATTTTACATTTGATTACTTTATTCAATTTCCTAATCTACATCTAGCTGCTGTTAAATCTCCCTGAAAAACCTGCACTGTTTATTTAATTGGCATCTTTTCTGTTGTGTTTATTTGTGCTATTGCTTGTAGTTTGCTTATTTGACTCTGTTTAATTGACTTTAATAGTGTTTGAAATGTATATATTATATTATATGTATGTAGATTTTTTTTTCATTTGCATTGATTTTGCATTCCATGTAAAAGGTCTTGTGAGTAAAATAAAAAATTACTAGCCAATGGCAACTCGAGCTTCAGTGTGTCCATAGAGGGGTGAGCTATAGGTTTAACACTAAATGTGTTTAATGCATTTCTTACAGATATTATCGACTGCTGTCAGAGTGTGAATTGCAGTGAACCTTTCGACTCAGTGGTCGAGATTCACACTTTTGACGTAGGTATTCCCATATTAATTTGTGAGTTGTTTGATATTATGGTGTGTGATGACGCCACAGAGATGAGTTGTGTTTTCTAGCAAAGTCAAGTTGATTTAGAATTTCTTACACAATGAACATGCTGCATGAATATTGTATCTTAAAATGAAAATTTGGCATCATTTACTAATTTACCATGCAACTTTCTTTTTTTCTGTCTAACAGGCAGTGTTATTTTAGTATCACTCAAATGCAAATCTAGTTTTTATGAATATTTTGAATTGGTTTTATTGGTAACACTTTACAATAAGTTTCATTAGTTAACGTGAACTAATAATGAACTGCACTTCTACAGGATTTATTCATCTTTGTTAATGTTAATTTCAACACTCACTAATACATTATTAAAATCTTGTTAACATTAGTTCATGCTCTGTGAACTAACATGAACAAACAATCAACAACTGTATTTCCATTAACTAATGTTAACGAAGATTAGTAAATACAGTAACAAATGCATTGCTCATGGTTATTGTAAAGTGTTTTATTTGTATGTTATTCTGAGTTTTAGTAAATGTTGTGTGTTTTTGTCATATTTATTAGTTTTTTTTTGCCCTGGCAGTGTATAATAACACTGCAACATATCCAAGCTGCTAATTTAATAATCATATGAATTTTGAACGACACGAGGGTGAGTAAATCCTGACAGAATTTTTACTTTGGGTGAACTTTTTTTTTTTTTTTTTTTTAATAAGATGTGAATCATACATCCTGGCAGTGACCTGTCAAAAGCTGTGGACGAGCCCATTTTTTTCCCTTCCAAATGTGACATAAAGTTTCCTGTGTGTATAAGAACAGTAATTTTAGTGTGAGCGAGGGAAGGAAAATTCTGTTTTCATGGGGAGGAAAAACAGTGCTGTATTCATGACGCTCAAATAGCCAGTCCCAAACATCGTAAGTTCGATCTCAGGTCATTTGACCCATGAACTGTAGAGTTTCTGAGATCTCCAATCATGCTCTTGATTGAGGAACTTAACCCCAGCTCGCCCTGGAGGGGGATGGTCCCTACTAGTGTACCCCGAATTGCTCTGAATGAATAGTATCTGCACAACCAACATTCTTTTGCTTGCTCTTCACCGCATGTTCACCTTCCCAGTCCACATTTGTCTCAATCCTACTGAAATTGGTTTAACATAACTCTTTCTGCTGGGGCGTCCCACTGTTTGGTCTGTTTTTGGAGCGTTGCAAAGGAAGATGAATGGTCCTCTCGCTGATGGCTTTAAAGGTTAAGAAAATGTCAGATCAGCAGAGCTATTAGTCTCCCGTGCTCTGACGGACCCTTGATGGGGCTGTTGACTTCCTCCTGAGATGCGGGATATGATCTATGTATGCTGGTAATTGCTGTCATGTTTGTTGTGTCCAACAGGTCAGGCTGGGCCTTGTGCTCTTTTCTCCCATCAGCCATCTGATTTCAGGACTGACATTTCACTCTGTCACTTAGTTGTAAGTCATGCAAGAACATTGGTGCAGGGCTGCAACTTGCGATTATTTTTTATAATCGATTAATATGCCAATTGAACTGGATGAAAAATAAAGTAATAATTTTTATCCATTATTTATCAAATAGTTTTTCAGTTTAACATTCACAGTGTTGTCCTCCAAACAATGTGCAAAATATTAACTGGTACAAGGATCACCCATTCACTCCTATAAACATCAGCAGAAAAAAAGAAGCATGAAACAGCTGTTGCAACGACGTCCAAGTGCCTATAGCGTTTGGCGCTCTGTTTCTCATAAAGCGTTACCAAACGCTAATTGCACCAAATCTTTCTTCTTCAAACCACTGACTTCAAATCGTCTGAACAAGTCCGACACTGAAGTTCCTCGCCATAGAAAAGCATCTCTTCAGTGGACAGCAGACAGATATTTTAACAATTGTGATTGTGTTTGTTTGCTGGCTTCCATGGATGCAATACACTGTGTTTTCGGCAAATTGGCTACCCGGGTGTCGAAATACTATTGGATAAATTGGCAGTGGGCGGGATCACACAGACCAATACAAAAACAGACATTCCGATATGGAATGCACATGTAGAGTAACTGGCTGTATCATTGTTTTTGGGAGAAACAAGTTATTATTTTCGAAATTTCGGCAAACATATTATGGTATTTTTATGCTTTAGTACAGTCAAAAAAATGACGT
Source organism: Opsariichthys bidens (assembly GCA_037194245.1). Classification (NCBI taxonomy): domain Eukaryota; kingdom Metazoa; phylum Chordata; class Actinopteri; order Cypriniformes; family Xenocyprididae; genus Opsariichthys; species Opsariichthys bidens. The sequence continues at coordinate 8,593,858 of CM074305.1, read as the reverse complement.
ACAGCACCTTTAATGTCTAACAAGAAATATTTTAGAAAAATGTTAGAATTATTGCTTAGGGCTGGTCGATATGGCCAAAAAAAATCATAACTCGTATTTATTGGCTGAATGGCGATTTATGGTACATAACTCTGTATTCGGTACATTTTCCACATTTCATTTGGATTTTGAATTTTGAAAAAAAAAAAATCTGTATTAATAAAACCCATTTCATATCATATCCTGCCCAATGTTGTCCTGCAAACAATATTAATATTAAACATTGTTTTATGCATTTTCCTCACAGCAGCATTCAGCGTCCTCCGCTATTTTTCAGATGTGCTCGTATCAAACTATATATATATATATATATATATATATATTTGATTCCATATCGTTTATACATCTGGTTGCATGTACTTGCTAAAGTCTGTGGAGGGTAACAGAGACTTTCTTGCTGTCAGGACAAGCCTCCTATTTGTGTGACTTTCAAACATTACAGATAAGATACAACTTAGGAAAACATGTCTCAAACGCATTAAACCACGTATGAATCCATCAAAGCAAATCAAAGGGCAAGCCGCATTGAACTCTAAACTTTCATATGAAGTACTTAATATGACAAATTTTGGACAACTTGCTTCTTGACTTTTCCCACTGTAGTTCAGTGTGTGTCCTTCACCATGTTTGAGATATGTTTTGTCCATAGAAATGCATTAGTCACAAATGCTCCCTAATAGTCGACTAAACATTAATCGAAGAGGCTTAGTCGACCACAATTTTATTAGTCGGTTAGTCGTAGAACATAAAACTCCACAGGAAGTGGCGAAGTCACAGAGTATGTCAGGCAGGAAATTCAAGCTTTCACCTATCATCCGTAGGCATCAAATATGGCTTGTCATTTTAAACATGTCAGTAGCAGCAACTTTGCATGGCTGCTTGCTCTTAACCTAGATAAACGTGCGCTATTAGTCTTCATACCCAAGTGTTCGTGCGGAGTGTGGAAGCTGAAGTATAACTCGACATGGAGGTGCCATTTTTTCAATTTAAAATGCTTTGCCATTTTTTGTCATACAGATAAGATTAATACATTGTTATAAACTGTAAATGGTCTACTTTTATTTGTGTACGCTCAAAATAACAACAAAACGTGCTTTTGTAAAATAAAGAAAACAAACAGGATGCTCTTTCTGCCATCTCCGTCTCCCTGAATAGCAGTGCGTTACATAAATGAGGTTACTTACCTCACAGACATGAGAAATGTATATCAAAAGCTTGAAACGTCTACTTTTAAATGAACCAATTTGAATCGAAATCAAATACTCAATCCATATGAAAGGTGCATTTCTCTCAATAGGCATGTTACTGTGGAGCATTGTCAACAACATCTTTGCATCGACACCGACTCCGAAAACTCAGATTAACTCTAGTTAATTAACAAACAATTAAAATGTTATTTTTCTATAATAAGTGCGTCAAGTGCAATCAAACCTCTTGATGATCCAGAACGCTGCTCTTCAACGATCCCAAGAGAGCCCACGTCACGCCCCTCTTCATCTCTCTGCACTGGCTACCCCTTGCTGCTCGCATCAAGTTCAAGGCGTTGACGCTTGCTTACAGATCCACCACAGGCTCTGCACCCTCCTACCTCCACACACTGCTACAACGCTACGTCCCCACCAGAAGCCCGCGATCACTAAAGGAACGAAGGCTTGTGGTGCCGTCACAGAGAGGCACAAAATCACTCTCCAGAACATTCTCCTTCACTGCTCCCTGCTGGTGGAATGATCTCCCTACCTTCATCAGGAATGCAGAATCCCTGGCAATATTCAAGAGACAGCTGAAAACTCATCTCTTCCATGAACACTTAATCTCCTCATAAAAAAACCCTATCCTTCCCTTTTCCCCTTCCTACTCTAGCTTATGGTATGAAACTTGTATTGTGAGCACTTCCTGTGCCTATTTGCCAATTCATGAAGAATCGCTTGTTTGTATTCCTCACTTGTAAGTCGCTTTGGATAAAAGCGTCTGCTAAATGACTAAATGTAAATAATAAACTTATATAAACTTTCTATTTATTCCGATACATTCATATTCATTATTTTTTCCAGTGCTTTGCAGCAAGCTTTATGCATGTTCTTGAGCGTGAGGCGTATATTCCACCCCCCAGTGTATTTAAGTAATTAAATTAATATAAATGGATTAAGTAAATGAACGAAAACGAATACTAGTCAACTAGAAAAATATTTAGTCGAAGGCAGCAATAGTGTACAGTGACGTAACTGTTGAACGTTTTCCGTGCAAAGTGAGCTGATGCGATTAATCAATTACAAATTCCATTGTTGATTATTTTCATTATTGATTAGTATTGAATTTGTCAGTGTTATGTTGCAGCACTACATTGGTAGCAATGCAGATTAATGGAAAATCAGATTCTTGTGTCGCTGAAAATGTAGTTATTGGCCTACGTGAAATGCAGAGGTATTTTACATGTTTGTTTAACTGTTTATGTTGTGAATAGTGCACAAAGAAGCTTTGATTCAGGTTTATGTCATTGATGTTGCATGTCGTCAGTTGTGTATCACATGACTCATCTTGTTGCAACAAGTTGGGATTTCAGAGCTACAGTCGAGGAGAAAATCTAAATGCAAGTGAATAAAAAGTGAAATCATGGAGTTTTTTTGTTGTCCTCTCTCTTCCTGTTTCTCTTTTTCTCTGTTTAGATTTAATTCGCTTCATTAATGCTCTTGTGAAGAGATCAACTACTCTTCCTCTGATGGGGAATCTTAATTCTTGTTATTTTCTCTTATCTTTTTCCTCTTTCCTCTGTCTTTCTCCGTTCGTCTCTTAGGAATCATAGGCAGTGTAGTTACTGTGTGAACATCTCTGTGTCTCAGGAGAATTTTTTCCTCTCTGGCAGAGAGATCAGACCTGACTGAATCCCACCTGACGGTTGAAGAATTCTCTAAATCGCACCATCATTCACTCTCACCTCCTGTTTTTGTTTTGGATGCCCTCCAGAGGATGATTTTATTGCTCAGCAGTTGCTCTTTCACAGCTCAGGAGACTTTAGGGAGATCACAGATATGTTTCATTTACATATCTTTATTTGGGATGTTTCACCTTAGGGGGAATAAAAATAGATGCAAATGAGTCAATCGTTGACATACAATAAGATTATAGCAAATCAATGCATTGCAAAATCTGTAGTTTAGTCTTGTCAGTATTATTTTTGTCTTGTCTTATGCAACTACATTTTGTTTGGTAACACTTGTAGTAGGTATATTTTCTAAAGACATCAATATGCAAATTAATACATATTGAGATCTGTTTTTTTTAATTGATTTCTTCTTAACCCCTAGATAGCTGGGGTCTTTTTTCAGGAGACGCATCTAAGCAGGAAACTTCAACAAAAGTCTTCACTTGCTCTCCCTTTTAATCTCATTGTTGTCTTGAAGACAAGTTTCAGTTATTTATATTGAGTTATTTATCCCGTATATCTGTATTTTTTTTTCACCTTGCATATGGGTCTTCATCAAGGAGAAGATGGACTAGTCAACTGGTCCTCTGATGCTGTGCTATCTTGTAAAAATCAAATTAAATATTGGTGGTATTAATTATACATTTTAAAGTGCACTGAAGTACTACTGAAGTAGAAATATAATTTTAATTATTGTTTTTATAGTGTATAATGTTTACCATTTTATTTAGCATAAAAAATAAGAAAGTACTACAAATGAAGTAAAGGTTGCGTGTATTTAAGTATTTTTTTTTTAGTGCATTCAAGTATACTTTTTTTTTTCACCCTGGCTGTGTATATAGCCATTTCATAAAGCGGATTCCACCGAATCTTTCTTCTTCAGACCATTGACTTTACACTGTCTGAACAAGCCAGACAGAAGTTACTCATCTCTTCAGCGGAATGATTTCAAGCTTCAACAAAATTCTTCACTTGCTCTCACTTGTAATCTCAGTGTTGTCTTGAAGTTTTAGTTATTTAAATTGAGTTATTCCATATGTATTTTTTTTTTCACCTTGTGTATGGGTCTTTATCATGAGTTCCTCAAAAGGAGAAGATGGACTAGTCAACCGATCCCCTGATGCTGTGCTGTCTTGTGATTGCAGCCATCAGACTGACCACAGGAGCAATGAATAGGCAGCCCTGAGAAACGCACATAAAATGAGTTAAAATATCCCAAAATACATACACCAAAAGACCTCTGTACTCTTGTCCCTGAAATACCGTATTCTCAAACACTGCCACTTTATATTTGACAGAAATAATCTTTTTATTTTTAATTCATTTTGAGTTTGACTTGGCTTTCCAAAAAATGTACCTCATTTCTCCATCTATCTCAATGCCACTTTCTTTCACAAACACCCACATTGCCTGCAGAAGAGAATATGGCACATATCCAGGGTACTGCATGTGTTTATAAAGAATGATTTTCAAGAATTAAGTTAAATCAGCGGGAGAAATAGAGAGTGGAACGAATAAAGTGTCTAAAAATGTGTGCTGAATTGAGATGATTACAACATAAGTCATGCATTTCACAGTGAGATCATGTTGGCTAAATCTGTTTTGTGTTTCTTCATCCAGTGCTCTAGAATGACTTATGGTACTGGCATCTGTTCAGACATGACATGTTCATAGTGAACCCCTCGAGAGGGAACACACCCGTCAGGGGCGGACCAAGGACTAATTAACACCAGACTACCTTGATGCCGAACTTTAACATACTATACTCTTGTTTTAGTAGTATTCCCCTTCTTTGTGATTTGATTAGACTGATTTGTTGATCATTCTGTATGTATTCTTGTTTCATTATTGTATTCTATTCTATTCTATTATATTGACGTTTATTTCATATAAAGCACCACCAATTTCCATGCAGGTTCAGGCTGATTTATGCTGGTTAGTGTTGTTTTGGCACTAGTTCGGGTTTAGTCCTGGTTAGAACTGTTATGATGCTTGTCTAACTGGTGTTAACTAGCCTAACCATTTTGTTCACCAGAGAAACATAACAGATGAACCTGATCAACAATCATGATCGATTAAACTAATAAAGCAATAGGTTACTGCTAGTTAAGTTGGTCAGCTATTCTGATTTTGCTGGTTTAGAAGTATGGTGGTTTGTTTATGCTGATTTATTCTGCTTTAGGGTTAAGTGGTACCACAACACAACAGCATGGTCTTCCTTGTCAAGATGGTTGACTTTCTGGTTAAATCAGTAAAGCAGAAAGTTATTGCTGGTTAAGATGGTCAGCTAATGTGATTTTGCGGGTTTAGAAGTTTGCTGGATGGTTTATGTTGGTTAGTGCTAAACTGGAGCTGGTTTATTCTGGTTTAGAGTTGAGTAGTACTGGTTTGGTGCTGGTCAGTGCAAAGCCATGCTGTCCAACAGCAAAAAAAGAAAAAAGGTCAAGCTAAAGCAACAGGTTCCTGCTGGTTAAGCTATTGAGATTTTGCTGATTTGGAATTTTGGTGGTTGTTTTGTGCTGGTTCATTCTGGTTTAGGGTTAATTAGTACTGGATTGGCTATGGTTAGTCAAGCTGATGGATGAAGGCGTGTTGTCAAACAGCAAAACGTTATGGTCTTCCTCATCAAGCTCGTTGACTTTCTGGTGATATCAGTAAAGCAGAATGCTCTTGCTGGTTAAGCAGCTGGTCAGCTAATGTGATTTTGCTGGTTTAGAACTGTCGTGGTTGGTTTATGCTGGTCCATTCTGGTTTAGGGTTAAGTAGTACTGGATTAGAGCTGGTTAAGGCTGGTTGGTGCGGGTCAAACTTGTGGACGAGCATGGCTATGCTGTCCCACAGCAAAACATCATGGTCTTCCTTGTCAAGTTTGTTGACTTTTTGATTAATCAACTGTTAGCAGAAGTTTGGTGGTTGGTTTATGCTGGTCCCTTCTGGTTTAGTGTTAAGTAGTACTGGATTAGAGCTGGTTAAGGCTGGTTGGTGCGGGTCAAGCTTGTGGACGAGCATGGCTATGCTGTCCCACAGCAAAACATCATGGTCTTCCTTGTCAAGTTTGTTGACTTTTTGATTAATCAACTGTTAGCAGAAGTTTGGTGGTTGGTTTATGCTGGTCCCTTCTGGTTTAGTGTTAAGTAGTACTGGATTAGAGCTGGTTAAGGCTGGTTGATGCGGGTCAAGCTTGTGGACGAGCATGGCTATGCTGTCCCACAGCAAAACATTATGGTCTTCCTTGTCAAGTTTGTTGACTTTTTGATTAATCAACTGTTAGCAGAAGTTTGGTGGTTGGTTTATGCTGGTCCCTTCTTGTTTAGTGTTAAGTAGTACTGGATTAGTACTGGTTAAGGCTGGTTGGTGCGGGTCAAGCTTGTGGACGAGCGTGGCTATGCTGTCCTACAGCAAAACATTATGGTCTTCCTTGTCAAGTTTGTTGACTTTTTGATTAATCAACTGTTAGCAGAAGTTTGGTGGTTGGTTTATGCTGGTCCCTTCTGGTTTAGTGTTAAGTAGTACTGGATTAGTACTGGTTAAGGCTGGTTGATGCGGGTCAAGCTTGTGGATGAGCATGGCTATGCTGTCCTACAGCAAAACATTATGGTCTTCCTTGTCAAGTTTGTTGACTTTTTGATTAATCAACTGTTAGCAGAAGTTTGGTGGTTGGTTTATGCTGGTCCCTTCTGGTTTAGTGTTAAGTAGTACTGGATTAGTACTGGTTAAGGCTGGTTGATGCGGGTCAAGCTTGTGGATGAGCATGGCTATGCTGTCCCACAGCAAAACATTATGGTCTTCCTTGTCAAGTTTGTTGACTTTTTGATTAATCAACTGTTAGCAGAAGTTTGGTGGTTGGTTTATGCTGGTCCCTTCTGGTTTAGTGTTAAGTAGTACTGGATTAGTACTGGTTAAGGCTGGTTGGTGCGGGTCAAGCTTGTGGACGAGCATGGCTATGCTGTCCTACAGCAAAACATTATGGTCTTCCTTGTCAAGTTTGTTGACTTTTTGATTAATCAACTGTTAGCAGAAGTTTGGTGGTTGGTTTATGCTGGTCCCTTCTGGTTTAGTGTTAAGTAGTACTGGATTAGTGCTGGTTAAGTCTGGTTAGTGCAGATCAAGCTTGTGGACGAGCATGGCTATGCTGTCCCACAGCAAAACATTATGGTCTTCCTTGTCAAGTTTGTTGACTTTTTGATTAATCAACTGTTAGCAGAAGTTTGGTGGTTGGTTTATGCTGGTCCCTTCTGGTTTAGTGTTAAGTAGTACTGGATTAGTACTGGTTAAGGCTGGTTGGTGCGGGTCAAGCTTGTGGACGAGCATGGCTATGCTGTCCTACAGCAAAACATTATGGTCTTCCTTGTCAAGTTTGTTGACTTTTTGATTAATCAACTGTTAGCAGAAGTTTGGTGGTTGGTTTATGCTGGTCCCTTCTGGTTTAGTGTTAAGTAGTACTGGATTAGTGCTGGTTAAGTCTGGTTAGTGCAGATCAAGCTTGTGGACGAGCAAATCCATGCTGTCTAGCATTACATCATTCTAAATCGTCTACCTCCTCAAGCTTGTTGATTTTCTGGTTAAATCAGTAAAGCTGAAAAGCTTTACTAAACTGGTAAAATTTACTCTTACTGATTATGAAGTTTGAGCATGACAGTTGTGTATCTTTAAAAAGCAACAGTGTTACTCAAGTCTATGTTTCAAGTCAGTCTGACTTGTGCTTTGATTGTATTGTATAGTGTGTTTGAAGCTTTTAGCTCAACTAAACTGAAAAAATGTTCCCCTGTGTAGTTGAGAGATCTTTTGGCTTTGTTGACTTTATGGATCCAGCGCAACTCCTGCATAAAATATCATTCTTTCCCCCATTCACCTCAGAGAATAAATGAATAAATAATTTCAGTGTGCTGAATTAAGCGACTCAGTTGAATGGAGTTACAAATGAATGGATGAATGAGTGAGTGAATCGGTTGATCTTGAGAAGAAGTCGTATAAAAGTTGAATTCAAAATCAACCGCCCTATTGCATATTGTGTTTTTGTGTGTGACGGGAGGCCTGGAGATGGAGGGAAACGGAATAATGACAAGAGGGAAAATGAACATGTTTCTTGATCTCTTTTCACCTATTATCACTGTGAAATGTCAGATTTGAATTGATTGAAAAGAAAATTACAGCTGTATTATGGGATGGTGTGTGGGGAGGGGTGTTGTTGCCACAGAAACTAGACGAAGTGCCGTTCTCAGCTAATGAGAAGGGTTTCAGATTGAATTGTTCTAAAAAGACACTGAAGTCACACTTAAGAATGCCTGAATGTAACTGCATTAAACCCAAATGACATTTATTTTAAAGAAAAAAAAATACACTTATTAAGTAGAACATTTCATAGACATTTTATTAAGTCTTAAGTGATAAAACAGTGAAGCATACTTAAGGAAGATGGCGTCTGTATTATTTGATTTGACATGGATGAAAATGAGCTGTGAAGCATTGACACAGTCTGTTCAAGTGGTTATAATTGTATTGTTTTGAGGTTTTAGGTTACGTTTAAACATATTTATAGTGTTTCATTGACTTGATTAAAACTACTTGTTTTTATTCATGCCAAATTATGTAAATATGGCATCTATGATTGATATATTAAGCCTGTCAAATATGTACTAATTCTTCACAATGATTTTTGCTGACCATATAAAAATAATTCAGGTGACATGATTTGGTGTGATGATGGGCGGAAAGAAATTAATACCTTTATTCAGCAAGGACTGTTTTTTATTGTTTAAATGGTGTTTTTTTTTAACTTTCAATCAGTAAAGAATCCAGCTTTGCATCACAGAAATAAATTGCATTTTATAAATTAAATATATATTCAATATTAAAATAAGATTAATGTTCATTAAGACAAGAAGTATGACACTTGTGAAATGTTAGTGGGTCTTTTTGATCAATAAACATTACTAGGTACCAGTATGAACTCGAGGAGACTTAATCTTGTGTTCTTGGTGGCTTTTAGTCAGTGTTTTAAGTCATTTTTAGAGGATTTATGAAACAAGCATTTGAGCACAGATGATCCTTGCTTGCTTATTTTGTTTCGAATGCAGTGACATCCCGACATTTTTAAGTGTAGCATCAGTGTACTTACTGAGGCTGCTCTACGCATCTGAGGTGCACCAGTCTCAGTTTGGGAACAGTTAGGAGAATTTTAACCCTTTCTTTCCCTGCGTCTGCTCGCTACAGATGCCGCACACACATGCGTCCTCGTGCACAGCCGTCGTGCCCCCAGCAGCCTCCCTCCATTGAGAAAGTTAACAGTTTGTTTTTCACAAGGCTGAATGCTTCACTGCACACATTACTGAAGCCCCCATCTCCCCCCTTTACTCTGGATGCAGCCCGTCCGTGAGAGGCTGACTAAAATTATTTCTCTCTCTCTCTGTCTTTCTGTAAGGATTCTGTTAAACAGATTTGAAGTCTATCGGATGCGCTCCTCTGGAATGAGCCCTCGCTGACACCTTACTCCCGGTGAGTACACTCTTTTTTTCCCTCCCCCCCCTCGTCTGTCCATTCGTGGACAAAACTATCCACTTCCTGTGAATCTTTTCATCTTGTTGCACTATGCTTTCCCTTCTTCTTTTTGTCCTGGAAGCAATTTTGCCCACATGTCTTCCCTCCCCTCATGTCCTCCCGTATCTTTTGCAATTTCTTCCTCTCTCCGTGCTCCATCCCGTCTTCCGTCTCTCTCTCTCTCTCTGTCTCTGTCCCCTCCCTCTGTCCGTGTCTTTGTTGAGGTATTCTGATAAACAGTTTGGCCGTCATCTCCAGACCTCCCCCATTGTGTGTCCAATTCTCTTTGTTCTCTCAGCCTGTGGCGCTGGCCTCTGAGTGTGTGTGTGTGTGTGTGTGATTGACCACTTCAAGTGTGCCTGTGTTTGCTTGAATAGATCGATCTACTATGCAAGAATTTAGCCGTATTGTCCATAGTGTCATTGCATTTTGATTCTTTTTGTGTCTGTCTGTCTGTCTGTCTGTCTGTCTGTCTTCTTCAGTTCAGTTCAATTCAGTTAAAATTTAATTTCAATTAATTAGATTTTCTTGTCGTTTTAGTCTATTTTGTCATTCTGTCTCCTTGTTTTGTTTTTCACTCAGTTGATTTGAGATCAGTTCTTTTTTTTTACTTGAAGTAATTTTTTTTTCAGTTCATTCTAATTAAATTAGTCTCTGTTGTCATGACAGTTAATTTTGTCGCTCCTTTCCATCTGTCTCCCTATTCTATCTTTCTCTCAACTCATTTTAATTCTGTTTCATTTTCGCTTTTAATCATATTCATGTTTTTATATGTAAGTTAGTGGTTTGTAAGATTTTTTTTTATAAGAACTAAATTAAATTATATTGATTAAAAGTGGCAGTACAGACATTTATAATGTGTAAAGATTTCTATTTCAAATAAATGCTGTTCTTTTGAACTTTCTGTTCAGCAAAGAATCCTGAAAAAAATGCATTACGGTTTTCACAAAAATATGAAGCAGCACGGCTGTTTTCAACTTTGATAATAATCAGAAATGTTTCTTGATCAGCAAATCAGCATATTAGAATGATTTCTGAAGGAATGAGAATGATGCTGAAAATTCAGCTTTGATCACAGGAATAAATAACATTTATTATTACAATATTTTAATTTGTAATAATATTTCACAAAACTACCATTTTTAATTTTGATCAAATAAATGCAGCCTTGGTGAGCATGACAGACATCTTTAAAAAATGTTAAACAATCTTTTGAACGATAGTGTATACTTTTTATATAAATTTACATGTATAAAATAGATTTTTTTGCACAGCATTTATTAATCTTGGTTGATGAAAATTTTTATAAATTACCCTTTATTGTTTATAATTTATAAAGCAAGGGCACTTCATGTGGTTCATTCATGTTAACCTATAAGTAGTTAATCATTGATATATGTGTAAGTTAACATTACCCAAATTTATTAAATGCTGTAAAAGTATTAAACGGACTATTGCGTTAACTAACATGTATTAAGGTAGTTTTTATAGAAAGAGTTTGGGAATTCTTTTTTCTTTTGAAAGGTCTATGAACTGCTATACTATTATGAATAGGTGGCTGTAGGATTTATTTCATAACATAATTATTTGCTAAAAGGAAACCTAAACGACCATGATAATGAAAATTCATGGATCTGCAAGTTCTATGTTCATGTCGTCCATTATTCAGGGCCAGCCATCGATGTGCAACGATTCAGGAACAAATATGCAAATAGCATACAGCTGTAAGCTGTGATTTTTGTTTCAAGCTTCTGAAGTTAATTTAAACCCTTCCTTTTCCCTTCTATATTTGTTTAGTACAGCAAATTATTGAAATCGTTGAGACAGACGCTTCTGTCACAATCCTCATGTTGTTAATGACACAAAGAGAATGAGAGATGGACAGAGAAAGGGAGAATGAGAGAATGAGTGAAACGTGAATGGCGTGAGGATGGACACAATAAAAAGGCCGGTCTTGTTGCTGTGCTGTTTAAGATTCTGCCTGGTGTCGGGTCCGTGGTCAGGCCTGAGTGAAAGTGCTCAGCTTTGGCGGATGACCACGTGCTCGCTCAGAGCGCCTGTAAAGCTCAACGGACTTCATTCACGTGCTAAAGAGCCTCTGCTTTGGCAGATAGTTGGCCGGTCTCACAGAGAAGGCTTTCACGCAGAGACAGTGAAGGAGTGCAAGGTTTTGGGGAAAAAAATAGCAAACAAGGACACATCTGAGAAGGCAAACACTTTCAGAGATACAACAAATATCCGTGGAACGGCTTCATTCTAACTGCTAATTTTCAGCTTGGATCATTCTCACTATCTCAGGTTGGCGTTGGCTCTTTGCCGGCAGAGGTTGCCGGCCTGTCTTAGTGCCCTAACTAGGGTAGTGCATGGACTTCCAGCTGCGTGAATGGGAATAAAGTTCATTTGGGGTCTCTTTTAGGGGATAAAGGTTTCGCTTTTGTGACCCCTTTCAGCTCTTAGAAGAAATGGTGGCTGGGCTCCCATGGGCAAAAACTGCATGTTCTTTGTAGGCGATGTCAAAGGCCATGCTTGTTGAAGAGTTTATTTATTTATTTATTTATTTATTTATTTCATCGGTGAATCTAGCTAGGCAATTTTGCATGCACTCTGCAGATGATGAATTTTAAGTGTAGTTCATCTGCAAGAATGCTGAAGGCAGTTTCTTGTTTTCTGTCATGTTGACGACACTTTACACAAGTAATCATAGACTACAGACTCCATTCATGAAATGCAAACAGAACAAATTTCTTATGGAAATTGTTGCACTAAATGGAATGTGACAATTTACGCAAGCATGGTTTGACGGGTGATTTATACAGAAATTTGTGCTTTTATTTAATGAATGAGGCTGTAGATGCATCGATTATCATTCTCTTACCAACATGCAAACAAACAACGTAGTCTTGCAGTTGTTTCAAAAGAGCCAATTTTGAGACGATATATCAAACTGACTAGTTTTCTCCCGCTAGTCCTTTTTTTGTTCTTTACTCACACCACCTCCTATTGTCTTTGTTGTCTGTAACTTTGTGGAAACTTTAGATTGTTGAAAAAAATTGATTTGAAATGTGGTAAACCAATGTAATATCACATTAATTTATGACCCAGTGTACTGTCAATATGAAGACATTTTCTGTATTGATGTATTTCCGTTTTTTTTTTAATCAGATTTGAGTTCATGTTAACTTTAAAAGTCAACCAAATTTGGGGCAGAAGTTATTATATTTAATCAAGGATTATGAAGACAAACAGTTTTCTTTTCTTTGAATTAAAATTTGAATTTCGAATATTTGTCGAATATAAAATAAATATCCACATTTAAATGCAAAAACGGTACATTCGAATTTTAGGTGTGCTCGCGTCGGGCCGCAACAGCTCGAGGCTGTCAACAATCGTGTCAGAAGTAGCGCGAGCGCTTTAAGTACATCAAAAATAAAACGGGGCATCAGTTTACTGTTGGAGATTTGTTGTGTTGCATCGCTCTGCATCTAGTGTAGACAGTATCGCTCACTATAATGGGTTCTATTGTCATTTGTCGCATCGTGCCGCTTGCATCCGGTGGAGACACGGTGTCAGGCAGACTTATCAGTGGCACACAAGATGCCATGATGATTTAAGAGACGTTGAATTTCAATGTTTTTGTTAGCCTATCATTCAAAACGTTGCAGAAAAAGAGAAGCTCATTGCGGAGAAGATCTTGGTTATGTCAAAAACATAACCAAACCATTCACACGGAACACATTTTCTGTACTGCTTTTCCGTTGTTTTCTATGTTAACAAGTACAAGACGCGCATCTTGTCTTAACAGAGAGCCGCATATTTAGAAAGCCATGTAAAGTAACTTTTAAAGACTTTGTGGGTTTTTCCCCCCCCGTTCGATTGTATGATGTTTTCAAACAAAAAAAAATTACTTAGTGTCACGTGTATGTTCTGTTTAGTTCATTTTCTGTCACTTCTGCATTAGTTCTCATTAGTTGCTATTAGTTGCTAAATCATATTTGATTTATAAATGTTACTTTAAATGTTAAGTTTGCTCATTGCACTTTCTTGTGGCCTCAGGAGACAAGCCGAACATTTTTTTTCCTAACTGAAATTATGCCTTTTAAAATCAAATATAATTTTGAATATTAGTAATATTTAAGAATAAAATGAATTTCGTTTTTCAGACATTTTGACCGCCCTAATTTTAGGAATTAAATAGGGTCCAATTTGATTTCATATGGACTTTAATTAACTTAATCAGCTCTTGTTTAACCAGAGATGTGATGTGACCAGCTCAGTTGTAATGTAAAATATGTACTAAATTGATTGGACTGCCTGGACTTTCCTGAGTTCACCTTGAAATGTTTCCTGCAATCACAGCTGCTCATTATCACTTCTCTTGTCTTCCTTTATAACTTTGCTCCCTTTTTTTCCTGACAGAGGACAATTAAAAATGAGTAGAGTCTATAAATCCTCTGTTTCAGCATCCTGATGCTGCAGTGGTTATAAAGCAGCGACACAGTGATTCAGGGTTTATCTGAGACCTTCTATTGTGGATTAGCATTAATCCTTGTGTTTATTCCAGGCTGTTTAGGTCAGTCGTGGATTAGATGTCTTTTAGTAATGTGCGAGAGGAAAGTATCTGTGATCAAGATCTTACTTTTGGCAGAATTTCCTTCAACGCCCTTCATATTTGCATTCTCACTTATTGTCCTTGTTACACGCGAAACTTGATATCCGAGGAGTTCAGTTGTTTATATATTGCATAATCTAAGAGTTTCGAAGGAATGTACTGAGTTGAATATCAACAGCATCTGTGGCCTGCCTTTGATTGCCACATAATTTTGGACTCGTGTTGCATTTACGTTAGAGCACATACAGTGGAAGTTTATGTCGGAGGGTTTCTTATATTTTCTGTTTATGAACTTAATCTGATTAGAAGTATATGTGTGTTAGCTGTAAAACCACAATCACATCTAAATCGTTGTGAAACTACTTTTCTTGGCAGATGAAGATCTAGTTATTATGCTATTTTACTGGTGTAACTTCTGTTAACAAAGTTTGCTCCATTTACACAGTATGGACAGTTATACTACTATTTTTATTAAAGTCTGGGGTCAGTAAAATTTTGTGTTTTTTTTTAAAAAAAAGAAGAAATTAATACTTTTTTGAGCAAAGACATTAAATTGATTGATAGTGACTGAAAAGACATATGTTACAAATGATTTCTGTTTCTATTCAGATAAATGTTGTTCTTTTGAACTTTCTGTTCATCAAAGAATCCTGAAAATAAAATGCATCATGGTTCCAACAAAACTATTAAGCAGCACAACTTTTTTCAACATTGATAATAATAAGAAAGATTTCAGAGCAGTATAATTTCTGAAGACTGGAGTAATGATGCTGAAAATTCAGCTTTGCATCACAGGAATAAATTACATTTGAAAATAAATTCAAATAGAAAACGGTTATTTTAAATTGTAAATAATTATACAATTGTTATATATTATAATTGCATACAATTTGCCAATGTTTTCTTTTACATTTTCTTTTGACATTTTGTTTGGTGGCACTGGCAAATGATCCAAACTTTACTTTTCAAAAGAAGTGCATGGAAAGTTTTTATGCATGTCGTTGGTTGCTATGTCTGCTCGCACAAACAATTAGCCTTGTATCAGTACTTTCGAAAAGGCGTATATTTTAAAATGTGTTTGTAAATGCATTTCTACCAGTTTTGTTCCTTCATACAAACTGAGAGAACTCAAGATTATTTTCTGTGGTAATTGACAACATGCTTAAATTGTATTGAACATTGGTTAAAAAATATTTGGCTCTTTTTACACATAAATCACACTAGCATGAACACCATAGAGGTCATTTTGGGCTCACGTCCTGAACTTCGAACCTTGTCTTGCGACACTGCTTTAGCGGGAACCATGGGAGTCCAGGGCAGTGTGTAATTCCACATAAAGGCCTTTAAATCTCTTAGTCTGGATTAGACTGGGCTGACGAGACGACAACACATTACTGCAGAGAACTCCAGGATGCCAAATACCTCCTGCGCTGACAGTCACAACCTCTTTCTCTCTCACAAGAAAACCCCCTACACTGTTTCTGCAGAAAGGTTAAGTCATTTTGAGTCTCCCATTGGATATTAAAGAGATTCTTTGAACATGCAGAACCTACATGTGGGAGAACAGAAGTGAGAGGAGAGCAGAAATTGAGGTGGGAAAGCATCTGTAAGAAGCATCTTACAAGTTTTATAAGACAGAATCTGATACTGCCTTTTTCAAAAAATGAAAATAATATTTGTGCTATTTGAAATTGTTTTTTGAAATGAAGACATGAGTTTTAGCATGTTTTTCAAAAACCTTTTTCTTACTGTATATGTAAAAACATTTGAACAGTTTCCATACAATTATTTAGAATCAAATGTCATTATGTCAAATAGCAGTGTAGTAAATTACCATGCAAAAGTTTAGGGTTGGTAATTTCTTTAAATGCTTTTGAAAGACGTCTCTTATACTTGTTAAGGCTGCATTTATTTGATCAAAAATACAAGCGAAATAACCCATTATTACAGCTTTCTATTTGAATATACTTTAAAATGCAAATTATCCCTGTGATCAAAGCTGAATTTTTATTTGTGCTGGTTCATGTTTTTGTGGACACTGATACATTTTTTTAGGATTATAATGAATAGACAGTTCAAGAGAACAGTAATAATAGAAATCCTTTGCAACATTACAAATCTCAAAATGTAATGCACCCTTGCTGAACAAAAGTATTAATTTATTTAAAAAAAAAAAAGAAAAGAAAAAATCTTACTGGCCCCAAACTTTTTAACGGTAGTTTATGCATTTATATGCGTGTATGGACCAGCCATGCAGAATATTTCGACTAAACCCCGAGCAGAAGCCTCATTTCAGTTAGTTCATAATCTCATGTTCTTGGAAAGTTTTGTACAACTTTCCCAAGGCAAGAAACATCTCTAAACCAGGTGTGACCTCGTGCAATGTCGCAAAGTTATGTAGAATTGAGGTACCCTTGTGCGTCACCAATAAACCTTTAAATGAAACCTTTAAATTACCAATAAATCTTTAAATATCAGGAGTAACTTGAGTAACACTTATTGTTCACTCAGTCTAATCCAGTTAGAAGAGTTGTCAGTTCATTATTAACCTATTCTGACCCCAATGATATCTGTGCGGATATTGGTGCATTTTTGTCTGTCATCCATCTTTGACCTTGTTTATTCATCTTGTTCTTTCATATCTTCTCATTTAACACAAAAGGGATTGTCAGTGGCCCACCTAGTCTGCCCATTGTGAGACCCAGGGCTCCCCTTTGGTGCATTTGTCACTGCCATTATGGCTTTCATGGGTCTCCATCTCTCTCTGTCATCCCTCCATCTCTATGGCCTCTGATGAGTCTGAGAAGGTGGGCATGAATAGGATGAATGTGGGAGTGCTGGGGGGGTATTAAGGGGGATTTGGGGGATTGAGGGTCTTTTGCTATTGAGGTACATTAGACATGGTCGGCGATGAAGTGTCTGCTGCACAGTGTCACGCTCCTGGAGCCAAGAATAAGAGCCTGGAACCTGCCGCCTGAGAATTCCACAGAAATCTCAACAGATTTCAAATACTCACCATTCACAAAATTCTACACCCCACATTTTAAGGATGAAGTGTGCAATTTCGACTTGAATAGATTCACCAAGAAGAAAAGAAATAAATAAATGAATAAAAAAAGGTTTCCCAAACACTTCTATTGATAAGACTTACTCGAACAAATCACAATGTGAATTTTTTTTTTTTTTTTTTTTGGGGGGGGGGGGGGGGGGATTCAACCTCTTATTGGCTTATTTATAGTTGTTCCCTGCATATTAAATTGGTATATGAAAAAGTATTTTAACCCAGAACAACATATACACATCAGCGAATTAAATCAAATGTAAAATGTAAATATTTTTGACTTCGCTTTGATATTAGTTTCTGCTAAAACTGGAACTTTCAGCTGAAAGTTTTCTCAGAATATTTTATTTTGAATATTTCCATATTACTATTTTTTGGGGAAATGGTATTATTTAATTATAATAACATTTTTGAAAGAGTTTTGAATAAAAGCTGTTTGCATAATAAATAAAATGAGGATTTCTTAAATTTCAGTTTTTATTTTAATTTTAGTTACAATTTTGGTAATATAAAATTTTGTTATTATTATTATTTAACTATTTTTATTCCACTTCAATTGATTTTTATTACAGCTTTAGTTTTAGTAATTGTAGAACTTAAACTTATTCCAAGGAAACATATGTTTAAGTTATTTTTTTTATTTCAATTTTTTTTTAATTTCAGTTTTTTATCAGTTACCATAAGTGATCTTCAATAGTTTTAATTTTAGTTTTTGTAATTATGTAATTATCATATCACTGTTTTAGTTACCAGCAAAGTGTAGTACTCTTCTTAGCCCCACTGAACACATTTTCCCATATTTAAATCATTCTACAGGATTTAAATAATATACTATAGTATACCCCGATGTTCTTTTACTTGTCTTGGAATATTATGTAAATACCATGGTACATAAATGGTAATCCTTCAGTACCATGAGGCACAGACAAGAATATAGACTTTCAACAAATGATATGTTGTCTCCTTCATATACAAACTAATGTGAGAAATTGCAACAGTCAATATAACGCAGCTATTAGAACGGCCAAAAGCCCATCATCTTTATGATAGAGGCATCAGCTGCTGAGAAGAAGCACAACTTGGTTGTTATTGATCATAATCTTTATAATAGTTTTGGGAATGTCAGTCTTTCCTCTTTAAAGTATTTGTATCCTGGAAAACAGCTTTTTTGTGGGTGTTTTCAAGATGATTCCATGTGGGCAGACTATTCTTAAAGGGACTGTTAAAGCATATGAGTGTTTCCATTTGATACTACCATATGCTATCAAGTTTAAGTGAATCAGTACAAAAGTGTGAAAAATGGCTTGTTTAAGGGCATCAGACCACCTCTCTAGTCTCTACAAAGTCGGTAATGATTGGTGTTTGTGTGTGTAAAGCCAAGACAGATACTGCAGTGGTTTCTCTATGACGCATCAGGAAGTGTATGTTTAAGTGTGATTGAGCATGTGTTTGTGCGTGTGTATGTTTACTAGGGGACCAAACAGGGAAGTTTGTGTTTAAGTGAAGCTGTGTGTGCATATATTCTTAGCTTGTGTAAGATCTCAGATGAGTATTTACACGTCGGGTTTACCTGAGCCTCAAGCGATGTCAAACATCTAATGGAAAGGTTAAATGGGTGAACTGTTTTAAGCTCTGGGGAGATCAGCACAGAGACCCATTGATTCCCATGACAGGCTGAAAATATATCAAAATCCCTTCCTCAACTTCTAATTAAACTTTTAATGATCTGCTGCTTCATCATCCGCAGGCTGACAATTACAGCAAAATCAATGTTGTATTTTAGAATAACATTATGTTGGAACTGCTGCAGGTCTTGGAAGGGGTCCAGTCGTTTACTCTGATGAGAGATGGAGGTTAATTAGATTAAAAATAGCACGACCTACACCATCTAACACGTCACGAGAAGATGAAGCCAGCTCACTTCTGCTCACTGTGGTCTTATTTTGTCTTTTTAAATGGATGTCCATCTGTTTGTGCATTTTTTGGATTGTTTTGTTGATTCAAACCTATTTTACGTTCTTCCCTGCAATGCAAAAAGGAACAATTTTGAAGAGTTACCACCATTAACTATAAGGATAAAGATCTAAAAATTGTTGTGAACATTGAAGAGTAGCAGAGTCCCCACCACAACTGTACTGATAACAGACAGCCAATCAGAATTCATCCTTCAGGCATTTAAAGCGGCTGATGCCAAAACTGCAGTGCATGCTTAGAATAAACCAAACAATATTGTCTGATCAAAAAGTTTTCCAAATTTGAATAACATGATGATTTTTGTCATCTCTCCTCATGTCAGGACCCTCTCACTTTTCCTAAGTACGGGAGTGGTTGTTGCGGTAACCATGACAGCTTTGCCGTTCTGGGCCGGACCACTGTCCTTCGCTGGACTTGTCATCCTCCGCCTCCTCTCTCTGCCTCTTGTCACGTCACAGACGCCATCACTCCCGTCGACCTCTGACCCGGAGCCTGTGCCCTCTCTGCCTGAAGAGTGCCGGAGAAAAATGCACCCTGTTACCTCCTACACAGGTGGGTGTAAAATACCTTGCTCTCTCCTGCCCTTTCCATCACTTGCATTTGGAGCCAAAGGTTAAAACGATAAGCTTTTGAATGATTTTTCCCTAAACGTCGCAGTGTCAAGCTTGTAAAAACTGCTCGTGAAACTTGAATGGCCAAACATCCACATTGCAGCTAGACCAGAAGTGAACATCTAACTGAAACCGGAGACAGTAAAAGGAGGATAAAAACAGAGAAAATCTCATTGCTCAATTTGGCATCTTTCTTTCAGATACTTTCAGAGACGAAAAGACATCACCTGCTTTTTATTCTACACAGATACATTTGCATTAGCTAGACCATATTTATCCACCAGGAATGCATTATATTGATGAAAAGTGACAGCAAGTTATAATGTTAAAAATGATTTCTGTTTCAAATAAATGCTGTTCTTCTTTCTGAGAATAATGAAAAACAAGTTTTCAACATTGATAATAATAAGAAATGTTTTTGAGCACCAAATCAGCATATTAGAATGATTTCTGAAGCATCAGTTATTTCACAATATTACTGTATTTTTGACCAAGTAAATGCGATAGTAAATAGTAAATGGACTTTTTGAGCATAAGAGATTTCTTTCATAAACAATCAATAAAATAAATCTTACTGTCCCCAAACATTTGAACGGTTGTGTGACCTGATTTGAACTAAAGAAGTTTATTCTTTCTACATTCAGTCCAATAGGAGATGTGTTAGCGTGATAGTGAATCCCAATATGCCCACCAAGTGAACCGATTTGCCTTAAAGAGACCAACCCTCGCTTCATTTGTCAAAAACATGTGCAATTTGACTCTTGGAAAGTGCGTAAAGCCAGCCAATCAGATTAGAGCTGTCTGTTTTGAGAAAAATCTCTTTTTTGTATGGATTATTCATCAGTCCGTTCATCAGTGGCCTGTTGCCGATCCAGGGTATGTTTTCATCTGAGACCAGTTAACTTCATATGCTGCCCAGATGTTAAAGGTTAACACAGCTGTGTGTACTATCAGGAGAATGTTCACACACCCTGCAGTTTCTAATGTCACACACTAATTGACACGGTCTCCTTTTAAATATGCAAGTGCTTGCATCCGTATTGTCTTATAATTCGTTCATTATACACATGTTAGCAAATTGCAGTAGTAGCTGACGTACTATTAAAGACATTTTTTGCCAATCGAGAAAGATTCAGGAGTGTTTATTTTTCAACCGAGAGACAGTGAGGGTGTAGTCGTCTGTTTCTGGGTGATAACCACTTTGATTCACAGCAAAGCTCACTTCAGCACTGTTTGGAGAACTAATTGGCTCCATACACAATGTTTCTTCTCTTCATCCTAACTGCTCCTGTCTGAACATTTCATCATTAGTCGCTGTTTTCACTTACAGTGGTCGCTAAGTATTTAGACACTTAAGTCACCTTTTGTTAATTTCCACTAGATTCAAGCCTGGTTCACACTGTATATTTTTTGGCCACGATTTTGCCGTCTGAGACAATTTTTCTTTCCTTTCCTTGCATGGCAAAAACTAACTCCAGACACAAACACTGACCTGAGTCTTAACTACGATGTACAATACTGGTCACAAATTTGGAAAAAAAAAGTTTGTCTTTTTTTGAAAGAAGACATCAAGGCTGCATTTATGTGACCAAAAATACAGAAAAAATAGTAATATTGTGGAATATTATTACAATTTAAAATAATGGTTTTCTATTTGAATATACTTTAAAATATGACTTATTTCTGTGATGCAAATCTGAATTTTCATCAGCCATTACTCCAGTCCTCAGTGTCACATGATCTTTCAGAAATCATTCTAATATGCTGATTTATTATCACCGTTGTGTTGCTTAATAATTTATTATAATTTGTAATACTTTTTTGAAAAAAGTTGAAAAAGACCGCATTTATTTTTTTATTTAAAATAGAAATCTTTTGTAGCAATATGCTCAAAATTTTGGGGTCAGTAATTTTTTTTCTTTCTTTTTTTTGAACAGAAATGAATACTTCAGTAAGGATGTGTTAAATCGATAAAAGTGATAGATAAGACTTATATTGTTAGAAAAGATTTCTGTTTTGAATAAATGCTGTTCTTTTTCACTTTTTATTCATCGATGAATCCTTGAAAAAGTATCAAAAGTTCCAAAAATGTAGTGTTCCAACATTCATAATAACTGAGTATCAAATCAGCATATTAGAATGATTTCTGAAAGATCATGTGACACTGAGGACTGCAGTAATGA
The DNA here is from genome assembly GCA_037194245.1 of Opsariichthys bidens. NCBI lineage: Eukaryota > Metazoa > Chordata > Actinopteri > Cypriniformes > Xenocyprididae > Opsariichthys > Opsariichthys bidens. The sequence continues at coordinate 8,571,924 of CM074305.1, read as the reverse complement.
CTGATGAAAATTCAGCTTTGCATCATAGAAATAAATGATATTTTAAAGTATATTAAAATAGAAAAAAAATATTCTAAATTGGAATAACATTTCACAATATTACTGTATACTTTATTTTTCTCAATATCAAATAAATTCAGGCTTGATGAGTATAAGAGACTTCTTTCAGAAACATTAGAAATAGTAATGTTTCCAAACTTTTGACCAGTACTGCATATCGCACAGTCAGACATGAAAGATGGTCTGTCTGTCTTGGCTTTTACTTAAGATTTCACCATGCTCATAACGTACAATCTGGCTAACAGAAAAAGAAGTGTGAAAGTGAAGACTGCCGCCATTCCTTTAACTACACGCCCTTTCTTCAAAAGACATGTAAGCCAAGCTGTTGTCAACAAACCTGAAAGCATAAACTGAAATCCAGATAGAAACGTAATATTGGTCTGTCACAGAACATTTTTAAGTGTGATATTCCAAAGTAACCTTTCATTTACCACATTTAAGTGTCCAAATACTTTTTAGGCTCTCTGTATCTTCTCCTTTACCTCCAAAAAGCAACATAGCAGCCAATGGCATTGTCTTTACTGATGTTTATTGAAGTCAAAATGTTTTGCGGTGCACATAGAGGTCACTAAAACGATTTTCTGCAGTGCATTATTTTGAAAAGAATTATCATGAAAGTAGTGTCTAGATGTTTTATTTTTTGCGAAAGTTGTATTTGGCGGTTATTTCTTCAACTCCTTCCTGCCTTTCTTTATGTGGGTTGTGTTGATCTCTCATATGTGACTGATGTTGTGACTGGGCGTCTGCTTTCATAAGCATCACACCTCATTAATGGTCCGGTGTGTGTGGTTTGGACTCCCAATCCTTGCTTTCCCTTGTCTCTCTTAATGTTTCTCTTAAACAGGACAACATATATTAAGAATCTTCACATATACAGCTGGAGTTCACCAGGTTGCCAGCAGCTGTTTCTGCCTCTGAATGTATGAAAAACATTGTTGGTGGGCTGTGCAATGTGCCATAGTTTTTAAAAATCTGATCATACACTACCATTCAAAAGTCAGGGTCAGTAAGATATATTTTTTTTTTTAATTAATACATTTGTTCAGCAAGAATGCATTAAATTGATCAAAAGTGGCTGTAAATAATGTTATCCTGAAATGTATCATGGTTTCAACAAAAATATTAAGCAACAATGTTTTCATACAGAAATGTTGATTCTAAGTTTTCAACATCGAAAACAATAAGAAATCAAAATAAGCATATTATAATTATTTCTGAAGGATCGTGTGACACTAAAGACTGGAGTAATGATGCTGAAAATTCAGCTTTATATAACAGGAATAAATTACATTTTACAATATATTGAAATAGAAAACAGTTGTTTTGAAGTTTAATAATATTAAACAATATTACCATTTTTACTGTTTTTTTGATCAAGTAACTGTTGTTTGGGTGAGCATAAGAGACTTCAAAAACACTAAACAGTCTTACTGACCCCAAACTTTTCAATGATCGTATACAATAATTTAGCACTCAATGAACTGACATATATCTGTTACGTGTATCTCTTTTTTAGACTGTCACATGTGTCTTTGTTTATGTTCCCACCACTGTCATCATTAGTTCATTCTCCTAGACTAGTTATTAGTCTCGTTATCTCCTCTTTTCTGTGTATTTATACCCTCACTTCCTGTTCAGTCTTTGTCATTTGTTATATTTAAGTTTAGTGTCTTGTGTGGCTCTTTCTCCTGGTTAATTCTCCTGTTTATTAATATTAAACATTGTTCCTGTGTATCCCGTCGTTGTGCTCCTCCTTAACCCACAAGAACGTAACAATATCATTGAAGTTTTCAATAGATGTCAGTAACAAAGATGCCATTCAATCACATTATGCTGGAAAAAAGTGTTTGTATGTAAATTGCATCAGTGGATAATGCATCTTATCATGAACAAGATTATTAATGCATGAATCAAACTCACTTCGAATCTTGACAGTTCTTGACACAGTTTGCTAATAGTTTGTGTGCAGAGACAAATCATACAGAACAGTGCAATTGCTCACAGCAACGTGAAGAGTAAATGCTGATAGTCGCCACATCATCATTTGCATAGAGTTTTCTTGTGGGAGTTTTCTAATTTTGTGGCATTAGTGTTGCACATATTCTCCAACATCTGTCTAAACAGTGAAAAACAGCAGCTAAACAACAGATCAAACGTCCAGGCTCACAGCTAACTGACTAAATGTCACCTGTGGCTTTTTTCCCCCCATAGCTTTGAGCCCATGGCTGTCCTCTTTCTCTCTGCCTGGAGTGAATGACTACTCGCCACTCGCACTCGACCTCACCAGAAACCAGCTGATAGTGGGAGCCAGGTAACTAACACACACACACACACACACACACACACATGTTGTGTTTTCATTTTTTATGGGGACATTCCATAGGCGTAATGGTTTTTATACTGTACAAACCTACAGTATACATGTACTATACAGTACCCCCTAAACCTACCCATCACAGAGACTGTTCTGCTATTTTAGATTTTCAAAAAAGATAATTCTGTATGATTTATAAGCTTGTTTCCTCATGGGGACATTTGGTCCCCATAACGTAGGGAATACACAACACACACACACACACACACACACACACACACACAGAAGTACAAGCCCAACTGAGCCTGTCAAAACTAAAGTATCTTTCTCTCTATGTAGGAATCATCTTTTCCGGTTGAGTTTGAGCAACGTCTCTCTCCTGCAGGTAGTGCTTTCTCTTTCTCTTCATACTCATTCCCATCTGTCTATTCAATCATCTTGACGTCTCTAGAAATGCAGTACTAGCACTGTCCATTTAATTCATCTTATGCCAAACACGCACAGTCTTTTATTATGATTGCCCAGATGTTCAAAAGTGCTGACTCACAGAAGCTGAAATATCACACACACACACACACACACACCTTCAGTAGCATGTTATTGTGCAGATGTTTGAGAAGCATTGAATTCCAAGACAGCTGCATCATGTTCAGTGTCCTGATTTCACCTCCTCTCTTCTGAAATTAAAAATTAAATGTTATCATAATTTTCTCATCCTTATGTAGAGTATGTTTTGGGCATAAAGATCAGACATAGCGTAGAAAATGTTTGGCATCAGGGTACTAATAAAATCTATTCCTTTATTTATTTCATTTTATTTTATTTCTTCATTTTTTTTAACAAGAGTATTTTTTGGGCTTAAGGGATCACACATGGGTCTCGGAAAACTGTTTTTGGTGCAAGAAACCTTCACTAGCAAATAAAGTGTAGAATATGTTCCCTTCAATAAGCAGACATCTGTACTCTTATGTTTGTCTGCTGCTACAGGCTGTCTGAATGCGAGGGGGTTCAAATTGGCATTGTTCATCTTGAAGAATGATTCGAGACCACCGCTGCACTTACTTTGGTGGGAGTGCTGAGATTGTGTTGTGCTTGCGTGACATGCCTGTTGAAAGCTTTGAGCGGTTGTGTGATATTTAAGACTGACTTTGCTGGTGTTTGTTGAAGACCCTGCTGGTGAACTCTATAAACGTTCACCGTAACCCTGAGAGAGCGTGACGCCCTAGAGGAAGATCTCACAAGAATCTGTCAGAATGCAGTGATTTAGGGTGACCTCTTGATCCTGTGTCCACAAGAGTGACCCACAGTCACCCCTCGAGCAAACACACTCGAACACACACGGCAGTATAACAAGCTCCTTACTGCAGTCCTGTACATGTCTGTTCTGAAAAAAAAGATCATTCAGAATTTAAATATTGCACATACGTTTAAGGAAAATTGTCATATTATGTTGATCAATAATTAAAACAGCATATTTAATTTCTCAATCATGAACAAATGTCATTTCCAGCTCATCTCAAATCATGCATTATACAAATTACATTTTAAAAGTAAAAAGGCTTAATCCTGTCCTTAAAAAAGTTCATAGTTATCAGTTATAGTTAATTGGCAAAATTACAGCTTGAGTGGAAATGCTATAAAATATATTAAAAATGCTGGGGGAAAAGCTATTAAAAAAAGTTATGGACTAAAAGTTATGGCGAAAAAAAGTTTAAAAATGTTTTATTTATTTTTTTATTTTATTTATTCAAAATTCACCACGCGAGGACTTTTAAAGTGCCTGAAGTTACATTTACAATTACATTTACATTGTAATGTAAAGTTATACTACATTTACATTTGTAAAGTTATACTAGCCTATAAACAAATTTAAAAGTCTAATAATATGAAGGTCACTGCTTAAAGTAGAAGTTTTGAGAAGCAGTTGTATTAAAAATTTAAGCATCCCCAAATTGAGTTTCAAAAATAATGACTTTTCAAACAGACATTCTGATATGGACATTCAACAAAGTTATGTACATCAGCCACGTCAATATATATGAAAGATATGATAACGGTATGGTGTTGTGGAAAGTTACAAAGTAATGAGTTACAATATTGTGTTAATCCTCTAAAAAAGTAATTGCATTACTTAGTTACTTTTTATGGAAAGTAATATTATATTACTTTTGTGCTATTTTTGTTCACCTGGGTTGGGCTTAACAACAACAAAAAACTTTTTGTAAAATGTAAAGTCCTTTTAACACTAAGGGCCAAATTTACTAACAACTTTAGATGCAACCCTCTTTTTGCATTAAAAAACTACTGTCAGGATTTACTAATGACGCGCGGTGAAATTATTGCAATTATTGCATATGCATTTGTTGTAGTTTCTCTTTCAAATGCAAAAATTATGGTAGGAGAGTATTTACATGAATTATGCAAGGTGATTTATTAAGGTTTGCGCTAGTGAATTGATATTGGTATTTGCTACATTATTTAACTTGCCCCCCCCAACAAAAAATAAAACGCTAATATGCGCTGCCCTTGGCAGAATGCGTTGGTGGAAACCATCCGGTGGTGTCTGTGAACTTTAAGTTGCACGTCGTCCATAGATCGCATGCAGAACTTTCCACTCCCATCTGCACTTTTTTGGAATTGCGCTCTCATGGTAATTTTCCCCTTTTTAGTACTCTTGCCCTAAAAGTGCAATGAATAAGCCTCAGGCTGAAGGAAATGCAAATTCACGCCTGTACCGTACACAGCTCAAACAAACCTTGCAGCTATGGAGTCATTGGTTAATAAATTGAGATTAAATACATGAAGTATATTTGTGTTATTTAACATTTAAATATTGCAGGTTTGTGTAATATTCTGAGTTTGGATTTCACTGTTTTTATTCTTTCTGAGGAACACGGAATCTGTTTTTGTGAAACTGAGATGAGTAAATGCCTGTTCACATTTAGTCAGAACTACAATAACCACCATGTTCACACAGCGACGCACCATTACTCACAATTTCTCTCGATTTCTCTCAGCACAGGGCAGGAGAGCTGTAAGTCAATTAATGGGAAAACAAACTAACTTGCGTTGCTCAGATATTTTGGTGTAAATTTAAAAGTAATGTGTTACTTTACTAGTTTCTTGAAAAAAGTGATCTGACTGAGTCATGTTACTTGTAATGTATTACCCCCAACACTGATAACAAGATGTTTGGATCTGTTGGATCTCATGTCAATGATTTATTATATCTCACTTGATATATTTCTGGTGTAATGATGGTTCTATGTCAGCCACTTCACTGTTGAGAGGAACAGATTGCAAAGAGAGAGATAGAAAGGTTAGATAAGAGTGTTTTAGCTGATGTCAAATCATCGTGCCTGATAGGGAAGACAAGGATGAGAAGATTTTGAGTGTTGGAGAAAAAACACAACCTTCTCAACATGACACACATCTGACCCCTTGAGATCTTTTCAGGGTGAATCCTGCCCTTTAAATGAAAACGTCTTTCACGTGACTGACTGCGGGGACTCGGTTAGATTGATGATTGCTTTCTGAACCCTTGCGCTCACTCTCTCTTTGTTGCTCTCTTTCCCCTAAACAACAAGAATGAAATGTAGTCTGCATAAGTCAAATGAACAGATGCGGTTTGTCAGAAGAAGTGTAATCAGTTTCTTTTTTAAAAAAGGGTATGTGCTCATCAGAACGCCTGGTGCTTTTCAAGAGTGTGGAAGCACAGATGTCACTTATCAAATATGTACTTCAACCTCTTTTTTGTGTATGTAATGTAGCTCTTAAAACTTCTCAAACTACCACTAAACGGTGAAAAACATAAGTTGTACGTCGTCCGTTGATTGCGCGCAGAACTTTCCACTTTCATCTGCACTTTTTTGTAATTGCTTAGTGAACTGTTTAGTAATCTGGCTCCGAGACTCCTGTATCCTGCAGCAGTTGTTCTGCCCACAAAGCCCCAGCACCCGACCTCCACTGGGTAGACCCTGGCTTTCCAGTCCGCCTCTTGGCACTCCGCTATCAGCTCGGAGTACTTGACAGCTTCCTCTCATGGGCTGCTGTCATGCGCTTACCCTGCATGGTAAGTTCAATGAGGAGGACCCTTTTCTCCACCATGGGCAACATGATGATGTCTGGCCGAAGGGTAGTGGTCACAATGTCTCTTGTGACATTGACCAGCTGCTTCCTGAGGTCTGCCAATATCTGCCACATCTTTTTTTCACTATTTATGGGCTTTTTGTGTCTTTATTTGAAGGATAAAGAGATAAAGACCTCGAGATGGGAATCAAACTCGGTTTGGCGTGAAGGCATTTGTGCCATATGTCGGCACACTAACTGCCACTCTTCATTGGGTGTGAGCATGGTATGCCTTTTCCGAGCAGGGGGTTGGAGCATAGTACCAGACTTGACAAATCCTGCCGTGAAAAGGCCTTCCTGTTGCTGGTGTGAGATTTACTGCTACCCTACAGCTCTCCAGGTCCTCCGCAAACTTAACCAGGTCTTGATCAGCCTGGTAACTTCATCCACCTCCATGGTCTTCTGCTGCCTCTTGGTGGCTTTAGACCACAGCTGCTGTTACAGAACTGCTGTCGTGCTCCCCAGTCTTGGCCAGCTTGACTGGTCTGGATTAGCCCCATAACCTGTCGATGTTGCAGACTGGAGATAGCATGCTCTACCTCAGGTTGCACCTTCCATTTACGGCCTGTGCGGATGGGAACTTTTGCACTCCTTATAAGTGGGTCTGCTGAGTCTTTCAGCTCCAGTACAAGGCATGCCTACACTTGCTTGCATCCTAGGCTGATGGATTTGATGGGGAGCTCCAGCATGTTCCGGCCAAAGAGACCTGCATCCGAAAAGCAGCATGGCAAGCCCAACCACTTTCAAAATTAGCTGTTGGCAAGGTTGTCCATCCAGCTAACTTCCGATATGGGAATTTCACAGAACTTTAGAGGCGATAGCATACATTAGTATAGAGTACACATTAGTGTACATTAGGACACACTTTGTGCTTCCCAGGTAGTTGACTTCTCAATTCTCGCCAAGCCCTGTGTGAGTTGTTGCCTACCTAGCTTCCCCATCTGACAGTTGGATAACTCTGTTATACTGTGTTATACTGCCTCCCCAGGCTTCTCAATGGTTTTTTTGTCCAGCAGTGGAATGAGCTCCCCTCCAGCCACAAAGATGATCCTGATATGAGGCACGCTTTTCCTTATCAAGCGAGGTCTTGATTTTTCAGCCTTGTTCTTCATTCTTGGCCATTTTAGCAGCTCATCAAAGCGCTTGAAGAGCCTGGTTGTGCATGGAGCCGTCTGAGGGATGCTTGTTATATCATCTATGTAGCTCCTCAATGGTGGAAACCTCTCGCCTGATGGTAGCTTGATGCCCCTGACTACTTGCCTGGCCCATCTGAGGATTACCTCGAAGGCAGAAACAAAAAGGTTGGGGGAGATGGCACACCCCATGGCATCCTGTCATGTATCCCTCCATATTGAAGCACATGTGCAGGTTGTATCAGCTTATGCGACACTGAGCCGTATGCATGGGCAAGATCTAACCTCACCACATGCAGGTCGCTCTTGTCTTTCTTAGCAAGCAGAAATTGATCCCAAATCACAGAATGCCCGATGCATCCAGGATAGCCTGGGATGCCAACCTTCTGGCAGATTGTGTCAATGTATCCATTCCCCATGAGGTGGTTACTCATTCTCCTTGCCAGAATAGAAAGGAAAATCTTCCCCTCCATGCTCAATAGGAGAATGTGTCTGAACTTGTTGATGGTATGGGAGTTCTGGTCTTTGGGAATGAACACACCAACAGCTTGTTGCCACTCTGCTGGGACATGCTCTTTCTTTCGAGATGTTTTCATGAGCTTCCACAGTACTTTAACCACCTGGGGGCAGTTCTTGTACAGCTTATAGGGAAGCCCATTAGGCTGAGGGGGCTGATGCTGACTTGCCTTCTTGATAACCTCCTCCACTTCTTGTAACTTAGGTGTGGATGTTTCAAATGGCACTGTCGGTAGGGCAGCTGTGGTACGTGCCCTAGGGAGCCGAGCTGTGTAGCTCGTCTGTTGTCACTGTACTGGCTCTTGATGTGTTTCTCCATGCATCATGGATGACGAGCATCCTTCAGACGGCTCCATGCACAACTAGGCTTCTCAAGCGCTTTTATGATGAGCTGCTGAAATGGGCAAGAATGAAGAACAAGGATGAAAAATCAAGAACATTATAAATGTCTTTACAGTCATATTTTATCAATATAATGCATCCTTGCTGAATAAAGGTATTAATTGTTTTCAGCAACAAAAAAAGCCTTACTGATCTTAAACTTTTGAACTGTAGTGTATATTTTGATTTTGGGATGAAGTTTGACTCGGTTCATCTAAATGTGTGAAAGCGTGAGTTTAATAATCTAGATCTGGCTGTGATTATCTTTGTCATATAACTTTCTCCGATACAGATGTTAATCTGTGAAGAGCTGTTTTATCTGTGGCCTTTCCACTCCTCTAACTCTATGCAGGGTCCTCACAATTCTTCAGTATGGTCACGACCAATACAAAACCATCATTATTTCATTCTAAAGTGTGTGTTAATGTTAATGTGTGTGTGTGAGAGAGAGAGACTTTGGTCTACATCATTATTTTTGAGGCAATGACAACACAGATAAACATGACAAAGCAGCCTGTGAAAGAAGAGGGAGGGACAAGGAACAAAAGAGAGGAATAATGTCTGAAACCACTGAAACAACACATTCAAGGGTTTTCGTTTCAGATAAGAGAATGAATGCGATTAGGACAAACCGTCCAGTGTTCCCTAATTAAATGTCACACAATTGTTCTTTCACACATCTTCCTCGCCATAGAGTCATATTGTGTTTTTGTGCTGAAACATCTTCCATCTTTTTGTCTTCTTTAATTGTGTGTTTTGTACCTTCTTCACATTAAGGAAAGAAGCTGCACAAATGGAAGAGCTTCTCATGACTCAATATCTTTCATTGTTTTCATAGTGCTTTTCATAGTGCTTTCATAGTTTTACTGCATTAAGAGGACATTCTGCAATTCTGCCTCCTTAAAAGTAAATCAAAGCCATAGTAACAGGAGAGGCTTGGATTTGTTGTCATGACTGTTTAAAGGTAATGGAATGTTGATAGTTTCACTTTAATGAGTTTGTTTGTTCGGGCAGTTCATTGAAATGAACTGGTTCAAGTAAACAATTTACAAATTTCTTAGAATCATCAGTAATCAGGAGTCCGTGTGTTGACCTCTTATAATTTTTGCAACAAAATAAATATTTAAATGCAGTTGTTTATCACTGTGTTTATCATTCCAACATGTCACCCACATCGCAGTTTTACTCACAAACAAGGTTCTTACAGCTGAGTGATAAATGTTTTGTATGTTGATTTATTCGAATCATTGAAATGATTGCAATTTTCTGATTTGGACAGGAAAGCTTGACTTTTAAATTTCAAGGTATTTCTTGTACATCCACATGCAAACACAGGCTGCTCTGCTGTCTTAAGCAGACCATACATGCTGATGTTGCTCTCTACAGCTGTTAATGTGCTGAGTCCAGTTCTGTCTGGATCTAAAGTGTTACAGTGTGAGTTGTTTCTGTAACATTGCTGCAAAGTGCTAATGCAGAAACGTTCACGCATCTGGAATGTTATAGTGCTGTTTTGTCAGTTAAAGCAGGGATTCCAGAGCAGTTTTGCCAGCTGAATCACTTTGAAGTAAAATATTTTCTTGAAATACCCATGAGATCTTTCAATAACACTTTTGCATTTTCATGTACATTACATTACTCATTTAGATTAACTTAATGTACTAAAACAACTACAAAAAACTATATAGATATATATATATATGAAATTACAACTACTAATAAAATTGACAAAAACACAACAAGATTACCAATATTTTACCTACATTTAAAATGAAAATACAAAAAATAAAAAATCTATATATTATTAATACTATAAATATTATTATATATATTTTTTTACATGTAATACAATCATGTTTTAAATTTAAGAAGCATAAATACAAGGTAGTATTACAAATATGCTGTAGTGAATAGATACTTACATAGCTATTTACATAATATATCATTATTGTTTCACTTTACAGTGATGATATTTAAAATTACCTTTCGTCATTTAGCAAACAGTTTTAACTAAAGAAATTGAGAATGAGATTTTTTTTATTTGAGAATTGTGGTGGGACTTCATTTTCATGGAAATAATTAAAAAATAGACTTCGTTTCTTATAATTAGATGTTCTTAAATATATCATTTCATAATTCTTCACTAACATTTAAAGGTCAATGTCACATGACAAACGGGTAAACAATTAAAATATTTAACTTTTTAGTAAGTGATTTATTTATTTATTTATTTTTAAATGACTATTTTATGTTATCTTTTTGTTAGCTTTTCATCAACTCTCAAACTCCCTGAAGTTCCCACGAGAACCCCAGTTTGGGAAACCCTGAGTTAAAGGATGCGTGGGAATTTTAGCAGAGCACAGGACTGGATGCATGTCTTGACAGCTTGACTTCTTACAGTGATGTTAATTGTCTTTTCATTGCAGGCCACAGAATGGGGCGTAGACGAGACCACCAGGAGGTCCTGCCAGAGCAAAGGAAAAACAGAGGTGAGAAGGGAGAGGTGAACCCTTAGAGGGGAACATAAAGTTCTGTGAATTGATGTACAGTATGTTATAGTGTATATGTCTGTGAAATGAAATATTTCTTCACTTCCTGTCCTCCTCTCAGGATGAGTGTCAGAACTATGTTCGTGTCCTCCTGTTGAACGGCAGCCGTTTGTTTACCTGTGGGACTAACGCTTTCATGCCGATTTGTACGACTCGCCATATTACTGACACGGCCAGTATTCTGGAGTCCATCAGCGGGGTGGCGCGCTGTCCCTACGACCCTCGACACAACTCTACAGCTATGATAACTGAGAGTGGAGAAGTTTATGCGGCCACAGTGACTGATTTCTCTAGCCGTGACCCTATTATTTACCGGAGTCTGGGGAACATGCCACCCTTGCGGACCGCCCAGTACAACTCCAAATGGCTCAGTGGTACAACACACATACTTATCAGTGAATCTGACAAAATCTGTCAAAAATGTCTCATATTGCATTCCAAAATCTAAATTCCTGTATAAGGAATAGTTTGCTAAAAGAAATTTTTTTTTACACATTATTTTCATGACAATTAAGCTAATTTTGACCTGTATTCTAATTACTGCAAATATAATCATTTTTTAAATGTATATTCTTGGTAGTATTTGTTGTACTTACTTTAATTTGTGCATTAATATTTTTAAATAAAAAAAAATATTATGTTATGTATTATTTAATGCTGCAACAAAATACTATATTAGAGAATTCCCCAATGAAAAAAATTAAAAATTGAAAACGTTTAAAAACTAAACATCCCGGATACATTGTTTATGATTTAAAAATGCAATAAATGTTATATTACAACATATTTTTCTTCTGATAAAAATAATTTATTTATAAATTCAGATCAGATCAAATCAGAAAAAATCAGATTAGCTTACCATATTTACTGTCATGCAACATAAAATACTGTATTAGAAAATTCCCCAATGAAAACTGAAAATAATTTAAAAAAAGTTAAACATCTGGATATGTTTTGATATGATATTTGTGTGATTTCAAAAAGTGTTGCATCAAATATTGTATTAAAGTATTGTATCAAAACAATCTGTATTAAGCCCTATTCACACTAAGAATGACAACTATAAATACAACAATTTTAGCTTCAACACCAGCGGGCAATATTGTTCCGTTTATTCTAAGCATGCACTTGTCTGTCACTTTAAATTCTTTAGCTCGTCACTGCAGGAGGGTTTCTGATTGGCTGTCAATATTTTTATCTTTCGTCAGATAGATAAAAATCGCTCTTAAAGTGATTCCAACGATTTTGTTTCTTATCTGTGGTGTGAACACTGCTAATCTTTAACATTGAGAATGATTTTTAGAACTATGTCTTTATCTTTATAGTTATCATCCTTGGTGTGAAAGGGCCTTTACAGTGGTAAGAATCACAACTGAAAATGTAAAATTTTAAGAAAATATTGAGTTAAAATAATATCACAAGTCAATTATCTTAATAGTGTTAAATATTCTACAATTAATGCATTTAACTTATTTTTTTCTTCTGATTTTGGAGTAAAATGTGACTCACGCTTCTATTTATGGCTATGTATCGAAAAAAGCGTTTTGAAAGTATTGTATTTTGCCATGTAAAATTACAATGCTGTCACTGAAAGTGAGATATCCACCTTCTTCCTTCCCCTTCTCTCCATAGAGCCTCACTTTGTCTCTGCGTATGAGGTGGGCCGTTTCACATACCTCTTTCTTAGAGAGAACGCAGTAGAACAGGATTGTGGGAAGACTGTCTTCTCTCGTGTGGCCCGCGTGTGTCAGAATGACATTGGTGGTCGTTTCCTGCTGGAAGACACATGGACCACATTCATGAAGGCTCGACTGAACTGCTCCCGCTCTGGAGACGTTCCCTTCTACTACCATGAGCTGCAGAGCACCTTCTACCTCCCAGAGCAAGATCTCATCTACGGAGTCTTTACCACCAATGTGTGAGTGGATTCTTCATCAATTACTGAAATTGCAATTCATAAAAGATGAACACAGTCACACAGCAGGAATTTCTTTAGTTCAGCACAAGCTTTGTGATGAAACATAATTACTTCTTGTCACCATTAGAACATTCTAGCACTCCTATGAAATGCAGTTAGAATGACCCTAAAATAAAAGATATCAGGGCAAAATTGTTTGTTTATATCATATGATATATTTTAGCAATATCACAAGAGTAACAAGTGCAATATCACACGAGTGATGGCACAAAAATGAATAGAATAAGTGCAAATGTGCATATATTGATTTTATACAAAAGTTAATATTGTATTATAGTTTAGACATAATGTTGTCTGGTTTTGCTCGATTTTGCCAATGAAAATGTTACCTGTAAAGCCAGAGCAGAACTCTTGTGTGTCTCCGAGTAGCACACACCGGTGTTTCGTTTTCTGAATGAATCGACGTTTTGAGCAAGTCAATCGGGTGAACCAATGATCCAATGGCACATTCATAAAGAGATCAATTTACTTAATTCCTGAATAAGTAAGCCGTTTGAACGAATTGAATGAATAAATGAATGACTCAAGGACTTACTCATTTAGACATTTACTGCCACCTATATATTTATCTTACTTATATAAAATCTTACTAACCCCGTATTTGTAATGTGATATAGGTCATATAATTGGAATATGATCAAAAATTTGATTTCACTAATTCCATTCAAAAAGTGAAACTTGAATATTATATTCATTCATTACACACAGACTGATATATTTCAAATGTTTATATAATGTTTATATAATTTTGATGATTATAACTGACAACAAAGGAAAATCCCAAAAAATGGACTGCAGCTGGAGTCAGTGCTTCAAGAACCACTACGCACAGACGTATGCAAGACATTGGTTTCAGCTGTTCATTCCTTGTGTCAAGCCACTCTTGGACAACAGACAGCGTCAGAAGCGTTTCGCCTGGGCTAAAGACAAAAAGGACTGGACTGCTGCTGAATGGTCCAAAGTTATGTTCTCTGATAAAAGTAAAATAAATTTAGCATTTCCTTTGGAAATCAGGGTCCCAGAGTCTGGAGGAAGAGAGGAGAGGCACACAATCCATGTTGCTTGAGGTCCAGTGTAAAGTTTCCACAGTCAGTGATGGTTTGGGGTGCCATGTCATCTGCTGGTGTTGGTCCACTGTGTTTTCTGAGATCCAAGGTCAATGCAGTCGTATACCAGGAAGTTTTAGAGCACTTCATGCTTCCTGCTCCTGACCAACTTTATGGAGATGCAGATTTCATTTTCCTGCAGGAATTGGCACCTGCACACAGTGCCAAAGCAACCAGTACCTGGTTTAAGGACCATGGTATCCCGGTTCTTAATTGGCCAGCAAACTCGCCTGACCTTAACCCCATAGAACATCTATGCAGTATTGTGAAGAGAAAGATGTGATATGCCAGACCCAACAATGCAGAAGAGCTGAAGGCCACTATCAGAGCAACCTGGCCTCTTATAACACCTGAGACTGATCGACTCCATGCCACGCCGCATTGCTGCAGTAATTCAGGCAAAAGGAGCCACAACTAAGTATTGAGTGCTGTACATGCTCATACTCTTCAAGTTCATACTTTTTGAATGGAATTAGTGAAATAAATCAACTTTTTGATCATATTCCAATTATATGACCAACACCTGTATATGTATATATATTTTAGTAGTGGTTAGTAAGATTTTTTTTTTAAATAAATGGGCATTATACATATATATATATATGCTGTTACAAAAGATTAGGCACAATATTACTGTTTTGCTGTATTTTTCATCACATGGAAGCATAAGAGACTTCTTTCAAAAACAGAAATCATTCTGACCCCAAACTTTTAATTGGTACTGTTTTTCTATTTAAGATTTTAATGTAGAATTTAGAGCGCCACACAATCCTTCACTTTCCTCTCTCGTTTCTATTCACAGGAACAGCATTGCTGCGTCAGCAGTGTGTGCGTTTAACCTCAGTGCCATTACGCAGGCCTTTAACGGACCCTTTCGTTATCAGGAGAATCCTCGGACCAGCTGGCTTTCCACTCCCAATCCCATTCCAAATTTTCAGGTGGAGGAAATTAACTGCTGCAGCATTTTATTTTTTCCTTGAAGCCAACTTACAATTTCATTCAAGACTTCTGGCACCAAATACAGTACTCAATTAGTTTTTTTCCCCTCTAATGTCCTCTTTCTTTCTGCCAGTGTGGGACAGTGAATGATTCGGGTCCTGGCGGTAATCTAACGGAGCGCAGTCTTCAAGATGCTCAGCGGCTCTTCCTCATGAGCGAGGTGGTTCAGCCCATTTCCACCGATCCTCTGGTCATGCAAGACAACATCCGTTACTCCAGACTGGCTGTGGACATTGTTCAGGGGAGGGACATGCTCTACCACGTCATGTACATCGGCACAGGTCAGGGAGGCGAAGAAATCTGACATGCATGCCTTCATAGAATGTCCTCCATTGTGTTCTCCAATCTATACTGAAAATCCAGCATATAACGGCATGGATTCCATGTTGGTCCAGGCTGGGTTAGGATGGAAAGAGCTGGTTTAGTGCTGGTCTAGCTGGTGGACCTGCACTTGTGCTTCTCATGCTGGGGAACAGCAAACCAGCATCCCATACTAGTCCCAGCATGCTAAACATTCCTTATGCTGGTGACCAACAATGCTGTTTTTTTAGCAGGGATGTTTAGAAGTACTTCTAATCATAGATGTTTTCTTTCATCAGAGCACGGCACCATCATTAAGGCCTTGTCAACAAATAATAAAAGTCTGCGTGGATGTTATTTGGAGGAGATGAACATTCTCCCAGAAAACATGCAGGAGCCAATCCTAAACCTGCAGATTCTGCACAGCGATAGGTCTCTTTTCGTGGGACTTCCCAGCAGAGTGCTGAAGATCCCTCTGGAGAGATGCTCCAACTACAAAACTGAACAGTGAGTCTCACACATGCACACAGTAGGATTACAACCCCAATTCCAGAAAAAAGTTGGGACATTTTGTAAAATGTAATAAAATCAAGAATCTATGATTTGTTTTCGCTTGGAAAATTAATTGTATTTTATAAATATAAACAAATTTGGATTTTTATACAACACACGCCAAAAAAGGTTGGATAAAATAATGGGGCAAAATAAAAGTGAAAAGATATCCGATGAATGTGCGTGACCTTTGAGCCCTCAGATGGCATTATGAGAGAAATCATTATTCTACTGCGTTAAAGGGTTAGCTCACCAAAAGATGAAAAATTTTTTTAGTTCACCCTCATGTCATTCCACACCCTTTCGTTCATCTTCGGAACACAAATTAAGATATTTTTGATGAAATCCGAGAGCTGTCTGACTCGTCCATAGACAGCAATTTAACCACCACATTCAAGGTCCAGAGAGGTACATTGTTAAAATAGCGCAGTGTTCAAAACTTATTTTTATGAAGCAACAAGAATACTTTTGTGTAATACATAGAGTAAAAAAAAAAGTAAAATTCTACAAACAATGCCCTATAATGACAACGTTTGTTTGAAATCTGTGCCAATTTATTTCATCAAAAATACAGAAAAATCTTTAATATTGTGAAATATTACAATTTAAAATAATTATTTTCAGTTGGTAATTTATTTAAAAATTGAATTCATCATAATTTATCAGTTGTATATCTGTTAACATTAGTTCAGACAGGACCACTTTGGCAAGTTACTTTGAATTCATTGAAACACAATTATCTTTGGCACTATGGTTCCTTATGGGGGTTCTTTTCTGTGAAATTAATTGAACATACAAGAGCTTTAGCATTAACCCCATTGAACCATCAGCTTGGGAATTACACAGATGATTAAGACACTTTAGTAATGTCTTTAAGTGGCAACATGCAAGCGTGGCAGTGAGACGGCTGTAGCTTGGCTATGAGGATGAGTGTCTCTCAGAAGTGAGGTCCATGCCAGCTAGGACTTGAAAGCCTTGGTAATCTGAAACAAAAAGAAGACGAGAACCAGAATGTGCACAGTAATATGCTGATGCTTATAGTGGGGAGTGAGAGTTGCGTGCAGTTTGAGCATACCGACCGAGCAGTAATGCCACGTATATATGTCCCCGGTCTAATAGGAGAATAGAAGTGACTGTTCACCGCACTATGCCTACTTTGCCTGACTGAACTAACGCTGCGCTTGATTTAATCCACTGTGAAGGAACATGAACACGAACATTTTTATCAACTAACATTAACAAAGGTTAATAAATGCCGCAAGAATATATTGCTCATTGTTAGTTCATGTTAGTTAATGCATGAGACCAAAAAGCATACTGACCTTAAACTGTTGAATGGTTTCAGATTAACCAGAAGTATAATAGGCTGCTAGTAGATTAAACAAAATGTGTGCTGAATGCACCAAAATGTTCAACTCCAACATCATGTGAAATGATTGCGTCAACTTCTTCAGAACTTTTTGATTAATTTGTGCTTGACTGAATCTCTCTTTTGACAGCAGACTCATGAGGTCAGTGCATCCTAACCTTTAACACGTTTGAACTTTTACATTCACACGGCATCACTACAGAACACCTTAAGCCATTAAATTGCCGGAGCTCATTTGCTGTCATTTTGATCTAAATGAACAATTGCTGTTAAATTACGGCAAAGGCTGATTATGGAACATATCCTTCCTAGCTTCTAATGCCCTTGAAGTCAGACAGGAAGTAGAGCTCAAGGGGATGAAGTGAATGACAGTACTTATGAGCAGTCAGAGATATTATTATCTCATAAATTTCCCACCACTGGCCGAGCCGCAGATGAATGATGATCTAGGTCATTTTACAAAAAATCGCTGCATCGTGTTCTCCATCACTGCTAAGAATAGAACACCTATAAATTGTCGCACATCATTAAAAATATATAATGCATGCATCACACATCACAAATGACTGCATTTACATTACAGATCTAATTAGATATCAGATCCATAAAGTAGTGGCCTCCTTCTAGACTCCACATAGATGGTTTGGGCTTCTAAGATGGATTTTTTTAAGTCTTTGTGTGATTTTTGTACCCTAAAACATGTTATAAAATCGAGCAAAAATTTCTTTTACGATTTGCTAAACGTCTTGATGCTCCAATATAGCATGTCACCATATTTAAAATACACCATGAGAGAAGTTTATATGGGTTTGTTTTCCGCCTTCATCCAGCATGTCATGTGAAAAGAGGTTTTCCATGTTATCTGTCAGTTTTGCGGCGCGCGTGTGCTTATAAGTTAAGGGTAGTGGTAATTACTTTAGAGGTAGAAGAGAGTCATTACGTGAGGACTGTGATGCCTTGGACTCTCTCCCTAAATTCCTGCCGCAGATGTTGTTGCACAACGCTCAGAGGTACACAAGACAGACACATTTGATATTGGACACTGTTTCTGGACGTGATGAAACTGCGTTTGTGAAGCCGCTTAGTGTTTAGCATGCTGATGCGATGGGAAGAAGTCATTTCATTACAGATTCTTCCCCATGCACATGTACACACAGGTGGCAGAAGGTCAGATCTCACAAGATTGTTGCAAATAACTCCAATTATTTTATACAAGTTTTCATCTATAGAGTCTGATTGAGCTGTGTTTAGTCATGTCATTATAATTTTATATAACCTTTAATTTATGTAAATTTATTCTTTTTAGCATCTCCAGCAAGATTTGTAGTTTTCTCATGTTGCCGGTGTGTAGTAAACGGATGTTCAGTTTGTTAGTGGGATGCTGAGACACATTATGTTTGATTTTGGGGTAAAATATAACGCTATACTGTGCCATTCAAAGCATCATTACTCCAGTCTTTAGTGTCACATGATCCTTCAGAAATCCTTCTAATATGTGATTTGCTGCTCACGAAACATTTCTGATTATTATCAATTATCAATCAAAAAAAGTGAAACTGATTTCTTTCAATTTATTTGAAAAATAAATCTTTTGTAGCATTATAATAAATGTCATAATTAACTGTTATGTTTTGATCAATTTAATGCATCCTTGCTGGATAAAAGTACTAATTTCTTTAAAAACAATTTGCAAGGTATTGCATATATGAATGTATGCTGGTATTTTACTGGTACCACACATTGTTTGATTTTTCATATTGTATGTCCTTCTTAAGAATCTAAAGAATGTCCTTCTTATTTCATTATTAAAATAATGAAACATGGTTCTGAATTAATAACACTGTCTCACTTCATTGAACCTAAAGGACACAAGGACATAAGGACAAGTCTGTTAGCTGTAATAAATCACTGGATGTGCTGTCAGATATTATTTATCTTCCAGAGCAGGATTTGATTCTTGTTGTGTCATGTTTTGATCAGATGCTTAGATTATATTACACTTCAGTTCAATCACTGACTTAGATTTCGACATTATAAATGGTCACACTTTAGATTAGGGTCCATTTCTCACTATTAACTAACTGTTAACCACTACTTTTTCCTCAAACTCTTAATTGCTTATTAATAGTAAGTAAGATAGCTGTTAAAGGGTTAGTTCGCTCCAAATTGAGAATTCTGTCATTAATTACTCACCCTTGTGTATTTCCAAACCCTTTAAGACCTTCGTACAACTTCGGAACACAAATTATGATATTTTTGATAAAATCCGAGTGCTCTCTGACTACTCCATAGACATCCATTTAATCTGTCAAGGCCCAGAAAGGTACTAAAAACATTGTTAAAATAGTGAACAGTGGTTCAACCTTAAAGGGATAGTTCACTGAAAAAATGAAAATTCTTTACTCACCCTCAGGTTGTTCCAAACCTGTATACATTTCTTTGTTCTGCTCTACACAAAGAAAGATATTTGGAAGAATGTTTGTAACCACGCAGATCTCACCCAGAATTTGTTTGAATAATTAATTGAATTGCACTGATATGTATTCCTCATTATTAAGATGTGCTGTATCCTGTAGAATTAAATTGCAGCCCAATGTCTCTTTCTCTTATTTTTCTCTCTTGTTAAGTTCTCATGACATACTCTTTGTGCCTTTATGGTGGTATTTACAAAGATTTTGTTATTGATTTGGAACTATTGGTATCTGTGTTTCTCCAGGGATTGTCTGGGCGCCAGGGATCCGTACTGCGGTTGGGACCAGAAAGAGAAGCGCTGTACGACGATTGAGGACAGTTCCAACATGAGCCAGTGGAGCCAAGACATCACAAAGTGCCCTGTAAGACACACTTTCAGCCAATATCTCATCACTCAGAAAAGAAAAATCACAACTGTCATCTCATTAATATATCAGGTGTTTCTTCTAGACAGATTAAATGGAGAGTAAATCAGTGGTAAACCTTTAAAAATCTGACACCCAAGAGCGTCTGAAGTCCAGATTCAAAACAACTCTGACTTTCTCTGACTACACCAAAAATCTGTTATGATTTTTTTTGCTGGTCATGAAGAATCAAATTTGTGATGAAGTGCCTGTTGGTTAACCCAGCTGATCCAGACGCTCCCTCTGACACTGTCAATTACACGCTGGTGTTCTGCACGACGGTTAGCCAATGTCACTCCTGACACTTCATTAGGTCCATAATTAGACATCACAAATTTCCTATTATCTTTGATGGTTGATGTCCTCAGAGGAGCAATAATAAACAGACCTCATTTTCTACAACACTGTGGAAGCTTTGGCTTCATCCCAAGTTGTATACTTAAACTATGCACTAAAAGTACTTTCTATCATGCTAATAGGCAATACCCACTGTTTCCATAGTAACATGTGACAGTTAGCAGTGCAGAAATCATTCCTAGAGTTGCTTTTGGTGTCCCGCCAGACTTGATCATTGATGATGCTGTAAAAACTTAGAGCTGAAGGATATTCAAAATAAAATGGTTACAATGTGTTACAGATGTGATGTAAACACCGGATGTACTCGTTATATCATAAGAAGAATGGCGTCTACACTAATTTTAGTCTCTCTGCTTATCCCGAGGTTTACCATTTACCGTAATTAGTTGGATCCGGGCCGTATCCAGGTCAGATGGAAAACCTGCGCCTGGTTTCTCCCAAGGTTTTTTTTCTCCATTTTGTTGGAGTTTTGGTTCCTTGCCGCTGTTGTCTTTGGCTTGCTTAAGTTAAGGACACTTGCTTGATATTCAGCAGTGTTTTTGATATGCCTGCATTGGCGCAGTTGTATGCGAACTGAGCTGAGCCGGACGATTATGTCACTGTTTTCTGCAGTGCTGATATACCTAAATTAACTAGACTAATAACTATTGATCTTTGCAACGAAATGAATCAATACAAATATATACAGTCGTGGCCAAAAGTTTTGAGAATTACATAAATATTGGAAATTGGAAAAGTTTCTGCTTAAGTTTTTATAATAGCAATTTGCATTTACTCCAGAATGTTATGAAGAGTGATCAGATGAATTGCATAGTCCTTCTTTGCCATGAAAATTAACTTAATCCCAAAAAACCTTTCCAATGCATTTCATTGCTGTCATTAAAGGACCTGCTGAGATCATTTCAGTAATCGTCTTGTTAACTCAGGTGAGAATGTTGACGAGCACAAGGCTGGAGATCATTATGTCAGGCTGATTGGGTTAGAATGGCAGACTTGACATGTTAAAAGGAGGGTGATGCTTGAAATCATTGTTCTTCAATTGTTAACCATGGTGACCTGCAGAGAAACGTGTGCAGCCATCATCGCGTTGCATAAAAATGACTTCACAGGCAAGGATATTGTGGCTACTAAGATTGCACCTAAATCAACAATTTATAGGATCATCAGCAACTTCAAGGAAAGAGGTTCAATTCTTGTAAAGAAGGCTTCAGGGCTTCCAAGAAAGTCCAGCAAGTGCCAGGATCGTCTCCTAAAGAGGATTCAGCTGCGGGATCAATGTGCCACCAGTGCAGAGCTTGCTCAGGAATGGCAGCAGGCAGGTGTGTGCGCATCTGCACGCACAGTGAGGCCAAGACTTTTGGAAGATGGCTTGGTGTCAAGAAGGGCAGCAAAGAAGCCACTTCTCTCCAAAAAAAACATCAGGGACAGATTGATCTTCTGCAGAAAGTATCGTGAATGGACTGCTGAGGACTGGGGCAAAGTCATATTCTCCGATGAAGCCCCTTTCCGATTGTTTGGGGCATCTGGAAAAAGGCTTGTCAGGAGAAGAAAAGGTGAGCGCTACCATCAGTCCTGTGTCATGCCAACAGTACAGCATCCTGAGACCATTCATGTGTGGGGTTGCTTCTCATCCAAGGGAGTGGGCTCACTCACAATTCTGCCCAAAAACACAGCCATGAATAAAGAATGGTACCAAAACACCCTCCGACAGCAACTTCTTCCAACAATCCAACATCAGTTTGGTGAAGAACAATGCATTTTCCAGCACGATGGAGCAAAAGTGATAACTGAGTGGCTCGGGGACCAGAACATTGAAATTTTGGGTCCATGGCCTGGAAACTCCCCAGATCTTAATCCCATTGAGAACTTGTGGTCAATCCTCAAGAGGCGGGTGGACAAACAAAAACCCACTAATTCTGACAAACTCCAAGAAGTGATTATGAAGGAATGGGTTGCTATCAGTCAGGATTTGGCCAGAAGTTGATTGAGAGCATGCCCAGTCGAATTGCAGAGGTCCTGAAAAAAGAATGGCCAACACTGCAAATACTGACTCTTTGCATAAATGTCATGTAATTGTTGATAAAAGCCTTTGAAACGTACGAAGTGCATCTAATTATATTTAAGTACATCACAGAAACAACGGAAACAAAGATCTAAAAGCAGTTTAGCAGCAAACTTTGTGAAAACTAATATTTATGGAATTCTCAAAACTTTTGCCTTCGTCTGTAGAATAAGCTGGACAATGACACCATTTTCTCTGGGAGCTGCTGTGCAGCCAAAAATTATTGGCTAATCACATACTTATAACATTTCAAAATACATGTAATATAGAACAATTGTCCTAATGTACTGTGATTATCAACTAGGGAAGGTATGATGATATCTATTCATTGTGTCTTATCTTAAGAGCGTTTGTGTTTAAATTTGTAGGAGCGGAACCTTACCCAAGATGGTGGCTTTGGCCATTGGTCACCATGGCAGGCTTGTAATCATGATGACGGAGGGGAAGGCACCAGCACATGCCAGTGTCGCACTCGATCCTGTGATCACCCTCGACCCCAGTGTGGAGGGATGAAGTGTGTCGGGGCCAACATAGAGGTGGCCAATTGCTCCAGGTACACTTACTTTACTATCAATGACCATGGCCATGACAACGGCAAAACACCATAAAAGCACCCTGCGTATTCAAACTTGTCATGTTGCAATTACTTACTAGGCACATGAGAACCATGCCATTTTGCATCACTGACAACAATCCTGGCATGACATATCTTGACAAGCTGTGTTTGCACATATGCAAACACATACCGTTCAAAAGTTAGGGGTCCATTCGAATTTATTTATTTTTTTCATGTTTTGAAAGAAGTCATACTCACCAAGACTGCATTTATATGATCAAATATACAGTAAAAACAGTAATATTAGGAAATATTATTACAATTTAAATGAACTATTTTCTATTTTAATACATTTTAAAATGTAATTTATTCCTGTGATCAAAGCTGAATTTTCAGCATCATAACTCCAGACTTCAGTATCAAATGATGAGACATTTTGTATTATTATCAATGTTTAAAAACATTAATATTTTTGTAGAAACCATGATATATTTTTTTTCAGGATTCTTTGATGAACAGAAAGTTAAAAAAAAACAGCATTTGTTTTAAATACAAATATTTTTTGTCAGAAAACGTTGTTTTTACTACTTTTCTGGATCTAGAATATGGTAATATTCTTTTTTTTGGGGGTGAACTAACCCTCTAAGAGACAGTCAAGCTACCTTTCTGAAAAAGTAGTTAACTCTACTACAAGTTACTATCGAAAAATAGCTAGCTACGTTGAAACTACTTTGATTTTTTATTTTTTATTTTACAGTGACTTTGTATATTGCAAGAATAAGCTAATCTATATACCTCTTTAAATAAATCATAGCCTTTGCAGTTTAATAAGCGCAGTGAGCTATATTGCAAATTTGTTTTCTGTTTCGATTGACAGGATTGGCTCAAAACTTGAGCCGTCACAGATTAGTCTATGTAATTAATGGAAAACATTGTATATTCCTCATTGTAATCAAAACAGAAATATACATTTGCTATAGATTCGAATAAAGCTCACCTACATTTTAAAGCCATAACAGTTTAAACTACTGATATATGTTTTTGTGAGCACTCACATCCGCAGCATGTGTCAGAGTCACTTGTGTCTGTGATCGTAAACAGCAGGGAAAGAAATTGCATCTGTATTAAAGTGACAGTAGTGTAATATACAGTACATACTGCTGTATAGGCTGTTAATATGAACCAATCAACAAAAGAAAAACAGAAAATCACTCACTGCTCTTGATTGAATAACTTTAGTAGCTTTAATAAGAATAATTTCTTACTTGAATGCCGCTGTTAAATGCTCTGGCGTGGAGATAAACTTGGAGGATTGTCCAGCTCACTACTTACATCTTTGATCAAACACCTCATAAAAGTGCATTTTGCATAATAGTTCAGTTTGAAAAATGTAGTTAAAACTAACTGAAAAAAGTTTGTAGTGTCCCAACTTGTACCTGGCTACTCCCCAACACTGAGTCATATGGATATGGTGGTGCATCTGAAAAATTTGATTTTTTTTTTTAAGTTGGAAAATATCCCCTTATTCACTTTAATTGCACAGAGAAGAAAGTCATAGGGGTTTGAAAGAGTATGAGAGTCAGTAATTGAAGGCAGAATATTTTTTCGGTGAACTAGTCTTTTAAAATCTGGGACTTCTCATATTGAAATGGCAGGTGTAAACAGTGTGGCTAGAGTGATATATGAGACCCAGAGCGATCAGCCTAAAGTCTTCAATCATAGCCAATCAAAGTGTCAAAGCACATAAAAGTGTTACGTTTTTATTCCCTCTGATTCAGCTCTTCCGTGAGAGAAACGAACCACCCATCGCTAACAGCTGCAGAGAATGAGGCCTTGAGTCCATCAATCCCGAACACTGATACAGACGTGCCGCGTGTAATGTGTGGCTTTATTCATTATCTACAAGATGCTGTCGCAGCACTTCTCACAGAGCAGCTCCTTCTTTGCATGTCCCATTATCCTGCAGTCACTGAATCAATGTTCCAATTATTTCTTCACCTCGAGAGCTTATCTAAACCCACACATCACCAGGTCTGGGTGCAAGGAACTAACAGGATGTAATGTTTCAGTATAACAAAAGAACAGCAGTTGTGGCAGGCTCTTTCAACTGTAGCAGACCTATAATAAATGATATACAGTTTGAGTAATGAACTGTTGTTACTTTTTTGCCAGAATGCTACTGTTCAGTTTAATAAAACTGATTTTACCTAACCGCTCTGAAGTTGTGATCACAATCCCGGGAAGTCATTATCAGGCCTTCAGAAGAAGTCACTTGACTCCAGATAGCTCCAGAGGGGCTGTAAAGATAGTGCCCCT
Organism: Opsariichthys bidens; assembly: GCA_037194245.1. NCBI lineage: Eukaryota > Metazoa > Chordata > Actinopteri > Cypriniformes > Xenocyprididae > Opsariichthys > Opsariichthys bidens. The sequence continues at coordinate 8,546,375 of CM074305.1, read as the reverse complement.
ACCCTACCCTTTATATCATTTCAAACTTGGATGACTTTCATATAGGTAGAAAGTTAGTGAGGTTTTGGACCCCATTTATTTTCATTGTGTAGACAAAAGTATTTCCACACAAGAAAGTGTCAGTGTTGTTACTGTTAAATAAAACAAAAACTATTTAAACCGTTTTCGTTAATTAAAATAAAGCTGAAATAAAAGATAAAAAACCTATACCATAATTACTAAAGCTTAAACTTAAAACAAATATATAAAAATAAAACTTAATGTATAATAATATATGTTCCACATAATAAAGAATTCATGCAAGCATCACTTACAATTTCTTCACAAAAATCTCATTGAAACATGGCTGCAAAAGCAGTTGAAGCATTATCACACAATGTTCACGAGCCGATTGAAGGAGCTTCAGCGATCTGTCACATTAAAGAGCCTATATACGATATTTATTGTTTAAACGTCTTTACAAAATTACGATATATTAAATATGAAACTGTTTCATACGTCTGTTGAGGAGTTGTCAGTGTCCTCTTTGCTCCGGGATGTATTCTTCACTCCGTGAGAACATGATGTGTGGCGTGAGAGCGCATGGCTTGTCGGACATAGCAACAGTAACTAAAGGGGGCGGGTCCTTGCGAAGGGTCAATTATCACATTTACATATCAACTCCTATACAGAATTTAGCAGCTGCCATGATGAAAGATAGTACGAAAGGTACTTGTACACAGAGGTTAGCCATAATCAGAATTAAGATCATTTACATATATATTATTATTATTTTAACATTAAACATTGTTTTTTTAATGTTTTTTAAAGTCTCTTGTGCTCACCATGGCTGCATTTATTTGATCAAAAATACAGTAAAACAGTAATATTGTGAAATATTATTAGTTTGAAATAACTGTTTTCTATATGACCATTTTAAAATGTAATTTATTCCTGTGATCAGAACTGAATTTTCAGCGTTATTACTTCATTAAATATTCATTTATCTAAAGAAAAAAAAAAATTCTGTCACCAAAACTGCAGAAAGATATTATAAGCCTGTTTTATTGTAATGGTTAGAGAGGAAGGGGGCAAATAGTCATGGAAAAACTAAATTGTGACCCAAGGAAACTTTGCTATCGTCATGCAATAAAGCAAAAGTGTCAAATATGACCTTTTTAATGTAGTGCAGATTACCTGCTAACTGACAGGTTCCCAGATTGTGTTATTGTGTGGTATCCATGCTAACCAAACTGCCTGTTTTTTCAGGAATGGAGGCTGGACTCCCTGGTCGTCCTGGGCTGAGTGTAGCACCAGTTGTGGCATTGGATTTGAGGTCCGTCAGCGGTCCTGCAACAACCCAGCACCCCGACACGGAGGACGCGTGTGTGTAGGTCAGGCGCGAGAGGAGAGGTGAGACAAGAAGAGAGATGGACTATAAGGCTGTGCTGTATGGTTTTGATTTGTGATTTAAAACACTTTTACGCTCGTTCACGCAGAACGTTAAAAACGTGAGATGCAGGTCATTGGAACGAAAAAAGCACTTGAGCACAAAAAGAACACTTATTTTAAATTAACTTTTAATGCATTTTTTATAATGTTGTGTCATGCGCGAGATACTGCAGTGCAACATATAGAGACATGTATTTAGCGTGTTTACATAGAAAAACAATGGGAAAGTCGTGCAGTGGAATGGAAAAGTGCATTCTGTGTGACCGGCCCCTTAAAAGAGTCATTCCTTTGAGAGTTGGACTACCCTGGTTGTATTCTATGCTTTTGGTTCACTAAAAAACTGACTTCATGTATTCAAGAATTGGTTGGAATGCACTGGCTGTGCTTTATGGTTTTGATTCACTAAAACAAACTCTTGAGAGTCATTCGTTTCGTTGTCTAAAGTCTGTAATACACAACATTTGGATTTTTTCCCCTAATTTGCAGTCTGGACAAGTATAGCTACTATAGTTATGAAAAGTCAGAGGCAGTCTGCAGATTTTGGGCAGAAATTTTTGGGCAGATTTTAGTTTATGATGGGCACTAACTCAGATTTACTAGCTTCAAAATTTGATTTCATCCATTTGGAAGTTATTAAACATGGATGATATTTTGAGTGATTTTAGAACATGTATAGACCTTATTTAGCCCTGCCCCTTTTCAGCTCTGTGCCCTTTGTGTTCTGTCTTGTGGTTTGTATTTCTACAGCAAGATGGTAAAATCTTGCAGATTTTTGAACCACTCATTTTAAAATCTTCCAAGTCTACTGACATCCTCTTCAAACATTACAAGGTTCACGATAACTTTCATTAACTCTACAATTAGTAAATCCATTTCAGTATAATCCACTATATTGCCATAGAAATATACAGAGCCACCGTAAAAACAGAAGTTCAAACAAAATTCTTAAGATTGCTACGTGCTTGTTTCTCTAGCACATAAGTTCTATAGAACACGAATTACAGGGCGCATATTTCTGCATGAGTTTGTGTTCTGAACGAATTAAAAGTTTGTTTAGAATCTGCTGCCCAGTTTTTCTCTGTAACCATTTACAAATTTGGCAAAAAGTGTATGATGCCTAGGGTTTGAAAATCTGTTCTGATTTGAAAAGTTGTGTAGTGTATTCCAGCTTTTACTAAAAAGAACCTACTCCATAAGCATATACACATTTTTTGAAAGAAGATTAAGATTAATCGTTCATTTTTGTGTCATTCAGATTGTGTAACGAAAAGAATCTATGTCCTGTTCCGATGTCCTGGGTCTCCTGGAGCGCTTGGTCCAAATGTAGTGTTGCCTGTGGTGGTGGAGTCCAATCCCGTGTTCGAACCTGCGAGAATGGCAACACGTGTCCTGGCTGCCCTCTGGTAGGGTCTTCAACTGGTCATATGTTGTATGATAATCAACAAAAAATCACATGAGAAAGGAAAAGAGATTTACTTGAAAACTAGTGACTCATTCGCATCTATTATTTGTTATTGCATTCAGGAGTATAAGGCGTGTAATTTGGACGCGTGTGCCGAGGTGAGGCGGACCACGCCGTGGACACCCTGGTACCCTGTTAATGTGACTCAAATGGGGGCGAGACAGGAGCAGAGGGTCAGGTACACCTGCAGGGCTCTCCTCGCCGACCCTCACGACCTGCAGCTCGGCAAACGCAAGATAGAGACTCGTCTCTGTCCCACCACTGACGGAGCTGCTGTCTGTGAGACCGACGGTACACACACACACACACACACACACACAGCCTCAGAAACATATAATCCTCTTATAAGGTACGGTGGCATGATTGGGGGGGGGGGGGGGGGGAATCAATTTTGCAATTTATTTGATCAAAATTTAAATTGTGATTTAAACAGTGTATTAAAAAAAGCCTTCAAAAGTTTTGCTTGTTTGTAGGGCTGCACAATTTGGCCCAAATTTTTGTGGTTATATATCAATAAGACTATAATAATAATAATAATGATGGTTATTATTATTATTATTATTTCTACTACTAACTAAAAATGTTAAACAAAATAAGAAATAATACTATAATAATATAATAGTTCACTATAAAATAAAAAAAATTGAGTATTTAAGAAAAATAATTCAATAGTGATAGTAAATTAAATTAGTAATTGAATAAATAGTAAAAGATTCAATTAGTAAAATTAGTGAATTAAATTTTTATTTTTAGCAACATTACGAATATTTATGGTTGTCTTAATTTCTTCCTTTTTAAACATTATACTATCAAACTTTTATTTTGACGGAAAACACTTTTGTTGACAACCGCCGGTCCATAAGGACTTCTCATTACATGTTTGGGAAGATGCAAGTTAAAGCGACTCAAACTAAGAGCCGATGCAGAGATGGAGTTTGAGTCGAGCAGCACTTACTGCAAAACGAGTCGCACTGAGACAGTGAAAACACTGTATCATAAGCTGCTCATGTGTAAGAATACAATGCCACGCCTCTCTCTGAAACAGTGCATATATTTATTTAATTCAATCCCTGCCTTTGTAATTTGATAATCGTACTGAGCCATATCCCGATATCAGTCCTATTTTGATTAGTTGCACAGCCCTATATGTACACTTTTATGTTTGTAGATCTAGTTGAGGACCTGTTGAGAATGGGTCGACCCGTTACACGAGTGCAAGGAGCTGCCTGGTCATCATGGGAAACGTGGTCTACATGTTCCAAAGAGTGTTCCAAAGGCTTCCGCACACGCAAGCGCTCCTGTGCCACACCGGATGGCAAGAGCACGCCGTTCGCCTGCAGCGGAGCGCCGGTCGAGTATCAGGACTGCAACTCTCAGCCATGCCCAGGTCAGATATTTTTCAGAGCCTTGTTTCCTCTGAAATATGTTACTCTTGTCCTGTTAATAATGTACATCCAGCCAGTTGTTATCGCAGAATAAACCCCAACAGGGTGATCAAGGTCTTGACTGGCTGGATGTATATTAACTCAATTATTACACGGCTACTTTACAAATAAGTAAATAATTGGACACAAATTATTGATTGTTGCTGAAATATTTTATTATCTCACTAAACGCGAAAGGAAGCAGTTGCTAGCAAGTGATTGAACAGCTAAAAAAACATTTAAGATAGAGTCATACAGTCATACCACTTATTACATGGCTTTTCACCTCATACATAATTATAGGGACAAGAGAAATTGATCTGACATAAAACCTTTGAAATTTTACCTGTTTATTATCTTATAATCCATTACAGTGTACAAAACATGAAGTCCTCCAATTTCATTTTCAATACAATTGATCAGTTTAACAGAGATGCAAGATGGCGGCTGCTACATTTGTATGAAACCAGTGTTAAACAAGAGACATGAAAGATACGCAGGCGTCAGATACCCAGATGGGTGGTGTTATTCAGCGTTGCTATTGACGAAGCTTGTTATTGGGGAATAACACACCTCGGTCGGTCGACTGACCAATCGGAATCAAGTATTCCAGAGAGCCGTGTAATAACTGGTTTTAAAAGTTTTGCCGAAAGGAGTCGTGAAATTAATGATGTTGTTTTTCAGTGAAAGGAGCGTGGTCGTGCTGGTCTGCCTGGTCTCAGTGCTCTACTTCCTGTGGCAGCGGTCACTACCAGCGCTCCCGTACCTGCTCTAACCCCGCCCCTGCTCATTCTGGAGATATCTGCATTGGTCTGCACACGGAGGAAGCTCTCTGTAACACACACGAGTGTGAAGGTGATTTTGGGACCCGTTTTATTTTCCCTTAATTTGCTTACATCAGGAGATATCTTTGATAAGCACGGTATAAATGACCATCTGTGTGCTGATGATTCTCAAAAATGTCTTTGTATAACTGCTTGGCTGATGTGAAGTGTTGGTTTTCCAACTGAATGAGGACAAGTCAGAGTTTATTGTCTTTGGTCAGAAAGGATGTGGTAAGGATTCTAATGACAGTCTGTTATTGCTTCCTAAAAAAAACTTTCCTTTGTGAAAAACCACGGCTTTATTTTTGACTCTAAACTTAAATTTGATCGTCAAATAAATGTTGTTGTTTATTTTTTATCTTTGTTCTATAGCCAAGTTGAAGTTTATCCTCTCTTTTAATGATTTGGAGAAGGTTGTTCATGCCTTAGTGTGTTTCCGTTTGGATTACTGTAACACTTTGTGCCTGGGTGTGAGTCAGGCCTCCCTCTCTCGCCTGCAGCTGGTTCAGAACTCAGCTGCTAGGCTTTTAACTGGTACCAAAACAAGAGACCATATTACTCCTGTGTTGATTTCATTACATTGGTTACCGATTCGATACACAATCCAGTATAAAGTGTTATCATATGTTTTCAAACCTCTCCATGGCTTGGCACCAGCGTATACAGTATTTCTGATTTAATTAGTTTACATCAACCTTTGAGATTTCTTCGATGCAATGATCAGCTGTGCCTGACGGTTCCTCGATTGCGCTTGAAATGTAGAGGTGATGGAGCTTTTTCTGTGGCAGCTCCTAGACTATGGAATGAGCCGCCGCTGTCCTTAAAAACATTTCCTACTCTAGGCTCATTTCAGAGGGTGTTCAAAACGTATTTATTTTCTTAGCTTTTAATAATGTGTGTTATAACCGTATTTTTGGTTGTGTGTGTTTGTTTATTTTTGTTATTTTCTTGTACTGCGCTTTTGTACCCATTGGGGTTTTTGAAAGTGCTCTAGAAATAAAGTGAAGAGTGACCTCTGAGCCAACGCATTCACTAAAAAGAACCGGATCATAAGAGTAATTTGTTTGGGAATTGGTTGAATTGCACCAGTTGTACGGAATTTATTTGATTCACTAAAAATAACCGGTCGTATGAGTGATTCATGTCGGTTGAACTGTACCAGCTATACTCAGTGTTTGATTAACTAAAAAGAACCAGATGGTAAGAGTCATTGACTGAATCTATTGATCTGTACCATTTTTACTGTATATTTGTTTGATTTACTCAAAAGAAGGGTCATTTGTAAAGTAACAAGACTAAACCAGTTGCGATGAATGCTTTTAATTCGCTAAAAGAAATGACTTAAATACTCTTTACGACTGCATTCATGATAACTAATAATGACACAGTTGTGAAATGTGTGTTCTGTTCATCTTTCTCACCTGTGTCAGGTGGATGGGGGGTGTGGTCAGAGTGGGCAGAGTGTAATGAGGAGGGGCAGCAGCTCCGTGTCCGTATGTGTGAAATAAGCTCCTCTTGCCAAGGAAACTCCACAGATCAGAGAATGTGTCGGCCCAATGAGAGCGCAGGTTAGTTCCTTTCCCTTTGTCCATTTCTGGCATCTTGGACTACAGTAGTGTTTGACATACACATCGTTTTCTTAATTCTAGTGCTGTCGAAGGGACAGAAGAGGAACTCAAACTGTGGAGGTAAATGCAGCTTACATCAAACAGCATTCAGGTGCCTAACATCTGTTGTTAAATGTTTTTTTTTGTCTGTTTTTGTCTCCGGCAGGGTTTTCTCTGTTCCACTTGGTGCTTACTGGCGCATGTTGTTTTCTGGGAGCCGTTTTGCTGTCCATCCTGGTGTATGTGTACTGTCAGAGACTCCGCAAACCCCCTCAAGAATCCGCAGTTATTCATCCCAGCACCCCCAACCACCTACATTATAAAGAGAACAGCTGTGCACCCAAGAACGACTTATACACACCCATGGAGTTCAAGGTATCCCATCATGCCACAGTGGTCTCTCTGTATTAGACTTACATTTACATTTAGTCATTTAGCAGACGCTTTTATCCAAAGCGACTTACAAGTGAGGAAAACAAACAAGCGATTCTTCATGAATTGGCAAATAACACAGGAAGTGCTCACAATACAAGTTTCATACATTGCTCAGTACCATAAGCTAGAGTATGAAGGGAAAAGGGAAGGAAAGGGTTTTTTTTTTTTTTTATGAGGGGATCAAGTGTTCACGGAAGAGATGAGTTTTCAGCTGTCTCTTGAATATTGCCAGGGATTCTGCGTTCCTGATGAAACTTGTGCAGTGGTCTTGTGACCCTGGAGCATAAAACCAGTCATAATGGTAAATTTTTTGAAACTGAAAGCTGAATAAATGAGCTTTTCGTTGAGGTATGTTAGGATAAGACAATATTTGTCCAAGATCTATTACAAAAAAAATCTAAATATTGAGCAAATCACCTTTAGAGTTGTCCAAATGAAGTCCTTAGCAATGCATATCCACTCACAAAAATACATTTTTGATATATTTACGGTATGAAATTTACAAAATATCTTCATGGAACATGATCTTTACTGATTTTTGACATAAAAGAAAAATTGATCATTTTGACCCATACAATGTATTGTTGGCTGTTACTACAAATATACCAGTACGACTTATGACCGTTTTTGTGGTCCAGGGTCACAAATAATAAAATGCACTTATAATTAGTGCTGTCAAAATTAACACATTTAACACATGCAATTAATTATTTCAGTTTAACACATTACAAATATTTAATGCAATTAACACAGCATTCATTTTTTCCGTCATAATTTGCCTAGAATTATATTAGCGCTCTCTTATTCACACAAATGCTTTTAAACAATTCAAGCACCACAGGACAAACAAGAATGCTCTATCTGTGAATGTCTTGTCTGTCACACACACACACACACACGACTCGTGCCAGAATCGAGCTTGAACAAACAATAACACAGAGTATTATGCCAAAATGCTAATTTTGTCAACTATCCCCATAAGAGCAGTCTTAAATAACGTCTTAAATGAACTTTAAAAGTTGTGAGAAAATGACATCCACATCAGATCCGCGTCATGTTTGGCAGCAGCAGGTCTTTTATTATTTTATTTTATTTTTATATTATTTTTATTTATTTATTTATTTTTTATTTTATATTAGGTCTTAAAGTCCTAATAAACCAATTGCTGTGATGTCTGTCATTAATGTTAGTCAAAGAACAAAGGTAACAGAGAAAATTGTAGATTTAATAAGGATTAATTTATATTTAACTTGCAATTTATGCAGTGAAGACTGTAAAGTGTTGATAACTTACTGTTATACAGGTAGGAAGGCCACAGGTACATATAACATTCATTATAATGGTTTTAGGATAAGATTTTAAGTTCACTTAAATTAAACGTTATTTTTATTAAAGCCTAATCAAAGTTGAAATTGATAGATTTTAGTTACTAGTTTTATACTGTAATGTTGAATGCCTATAATTAATGTTTAAAAACAAATCAGTTTCATAGAGACATCAGTATCAGTGATACTGGCCCTCATTCATAAAAAGATGCCAGTAAACAAATATTTAAAATATACAAATATCTTAAAGCTGTTTAATTTGGCGAGAAACTCTGAAATTATTACAATATAAAAACATTAAAAACTCCAATGTTTACAGAATTACAGAAAAAATGATTGACAGCACTATTGTTAGACATTGTTAATATAGATGAACAAATTATATATATATATATATATATAACCGCTGGCCACAAAAAATGAGTACATTGGGCCCAATATGTACACCCAATGGGTGTCAATATTTTGTGTGGCCACCATTATTTTCCAGCAATGCCTTAATTGGGCATGGAGTTCACCAGAGCTTAGCAGGTTGCCACTGGAGACCTTTTCCACTGCTCCATGATGACATCATGGAGCCGGTGGATGTAAGAGACCTTGCGCTCCTCCATCTTCTGTTTGAGGATGCCCCACAGATGCTCAATCGGATTTAGGTCTGGAGACATGCTTGGCCAGTCCATGACTTTTACCCTCAGCTTCTTTAGCAAGGCAGTGGTGATCTTAGAGGTGTGTTTGGGGTCGTTATCATGTTGGAATGATTCCAGTCTCTGAAAGGAGGGGATTATGCTGTGCTTCAGTATGTCACAGTACATGTTGGCATTCATGGTTCCCCCAATGATTTGTTGCTCCCCAGTGCTCGTAGCACCAGACTATGACACTCCCACCACCACGCTTGACTGTAGGCAAGACACTCTTGTCTTTGTACTACTCACCTGGTTGCCGCCACACACGCTTGACACCATCTGAACCAAAAGTTTATCTTGGTCTCATCAGACCACAGGACATCCAGTAATTTCAGTAATCCATGTCATTAGTGTGCTTGTCTTCAGCAAACTGTTTATGGGCTTTCTTGTGCATCAGCCATGCAGACCAATTTGATGCAGTGTGTGGCGTATGGTCTGAGCACTAACAGACCCCCCCCCCCCCTTTTGTAGAGCAAACAATTCTTTTTTTTTCAGATTCTCAGAGAGTTCTTTGCGATGAGGTGCCATGTTGAACTACCAGTGACCTGTATGAGAGAGTGAGAGCGACAACACCAAATTTAACAAACCTGCTCCCCATTCATACCTGAGACCTTGTAACACTAACAAGTCACAAGACACCAGGGAGAGAAAATGGCTAATTGGGCTCAATTTGGACATTTTCACTTAGGGGTATACTCACTTTTGTGGCCCCAGAGGTTTCATGGCTGTGTGTTGAGTTATTTTGAGGGGACAGCACTACTTTACATTGTAGCAAAGTGTTATTATATATATTTATATATCTATCTCTATATACATATGTGTGTGTGTATATGTATATGTTATATAGTTATAATATTATTATTATTATTTGTTCAATAAATAATTATGGTCTTCTGTTGGGTCCACTTAACATCTGTATCAGAAGCAGTTGAGAATCATGACTCTCCGTAATCTGTCTCAGAGGAAATGGCTCTAGTTCTGTAAATCCGTCTTATCCATCATTCTTCATTTTCCGGTACCGTCTCTTCCCTCAGAGCGTTGACATCAGAGGACCGCTGCAGCATGATGCAAAACACACTGTGGCCTTTGAAATATTGAAGAGACTTTCTGACATCTTGTGTGTGCACTTTTTGTGCTTTCTCTCTGTTCCCTGCAGACCCTGAATAAGAACAACCTGCTTCCTCCAGATGAAAGCTGCAACTTCTTCCCAACAGCTTTGCCGCAGACTAACGTCTACGCCACCACGTATTACCCGTCTCCTCTGGGCAAGTACGACTTCCCTTCCATGGATTCACCCTGCAGCTACATGCACAGCTGATGCACAAAGACACACTCACACACATATCATGCTTTCTTAGGGGCGTGTGACCCTCGGTTACACACCCTTATCCGTCCATGCAGATGCATTGGAAAATGCGTGGATCCACAGGAAAGTCGAGCGAATAACCTGCATCTCAAAAGATGAAGGAAAACGCAAAGGATTGTTGTTCGGTTAAAACGGGCCCATGTAGTTTCCTTGTAGCATTTCCTTTCCTAAATGTCATTTAAAACCGGACGTCACGGGTTCAGTTGATCACATGTATCGTAATACCTGCAGACTGACACTCACAAAGCATGCACACTTCTTAAAATGCAGAGGAGCAAGAGGAGTTCTGGCATCTTTGCTTTCCATGTGACGCTTAAAACTGAATTGTGACGTACTACTTTGTGTGCTGGCGTCTTCAGCTTTGTGTTGTTTTTCATAATAGAGAAAATGAAACGCAGAACTCGTTTTGAGTCGATAAAGCATGAAGGATTCCAGACAGCTGTGACGTCTCACAGTAAGCCTGAACATCTGTTTCCCTTATTTTTTCCTGGTTTATGTCCTTTTGGCTCCAGAACTCAAGCGGCGGATGGGAGATACAATACATGGAATCAGGATTACTGGTGATGCGACTAGTTAACGTCACACCAGTAGAGTCGCTGAACTGGGTACAGTATGGACTCATGGACTCATAAAAGACGCTATTATCTTCATCGTCTAATAAAAGACTTGAACTCATGAATATATGGCCACCTACACACTGTTACACATATGTTCACTAGTATGAATGTGTCTGTCAGGCCCAAATATGGCAGTTCTGTCATCATTTACTCACCCTCATGTTATTCCAAACATTGATTGTTTTTTTTTTTTAAAGCAAGACACTACAGGTGAATAGGGTAAAGAATATAATTATATAAAATAAATAAATGTCAATGGTTCTACACATTTTTAGGAATAAACTTTAATATAAAACAGGTAAATGATATATGAACAAACCCGTCTATAAGAACCTTAAGAAGTTAGCTTTATGTAAGTGTTCAATATATATGAAAAAAAATGTTTTAATTAGTATTTATTGTAATTCAAATCTACACTTGCAAATAGATAATAACTCAAAAATGAAATTTCTGTCATTAATTACTCACACTCATGTCGTTCCAAACCCGCAATGACTCTCGATCATCTTCAGAACACAAATATAGAACTTTTCTGTCCCTTCACTGAGAGCTACGCAGCTTCCACTTTTAAGCTTAAAAATTTCATAAAGAGAGCAAAAAAACTAATCCATATGAATCGAGTGGTTTAGCACAAATTTTCTGAATCGCCACGATCGCCTTATTCGCTGAACAGATTTCATTTAGGCTTTTATTCTCATCTAAACATTCATCAACTTCAGTTTTGGTAAACGGAAGCTCAAGCATGTTCGCTTGATGTGGGAGAACAAATGTTCATTCTTGTGTGTCACGCAGCACATTTGAACTTCTGCAAGAACCAATGAGGTTTATTCTCGCGCATCAAGCTTCTGTTTGTTTTTGCTGATCAATCAATCTAAAGTCAATCTGTTCATCATATAATGCGTTGGAGTATCTTAAGAAAATTTGGACTAAACCGCTCAATTTATATGAATTAATTTTATGAACTCTTTACGATTTTTTTGAAGCATCAGTGGTAGTTGTTTAGCTGTCAGTAGAAGGACGGAAAGCTCTCAGATTTCATCAAAAAGATCTTCGTTTGTGTTCTGAAGATGAACGAAAGTCTTACAGGTCTGGAACAATATGAGGTTGAGTAATTAAAGACAGAATTTTCAATTTTGGGTGAACTAACCTTTTTAAATATGTATTTTAAGTGTTTTCTTTCCACAAATGTGATGCAAAATATCCTAAAATCTCACAATCGACCAGTGCACAAAAAAACCCAATGGTTTTGCCAGTAGTGTCTTGTCTTAAGTGGAAGGTTTTTAAAAGATGTTCATGCTGCTGTTTTCCATACAATGAACTATTCAGTGGCCCGTCAAGCTCCCAAATAGACAAAATACCACTATAAACGTATTATAAAAATAGTCCATATGACTTATCCACTATATTCCAAGTCTTCTGGATCCATATAATATATTTGTGTTGGCTGACTGAAAAACAATAAGTATTTGCTAAAAGCTCCCAAATTTCCTAAAATAGTGGCGCGCACATTCTGAAAACCTTTTTTTCTCTGTTCTGTTCCATGGAAGAAAGTAAGTCTTACAGGTTTTAAACAACATGAGGATGGGTAAATAATAACAAGAGTGTTTTTGATTAATTGCTCTTTTAGAATAAATTGGCAGTATGAAATAGCTCTGTGCGAGTGTTATTGAACCTAAAGGGATGTACGTTTGTAAGTATGTATGTATATTTGTAACTGCCCTTATATATTTATACACAAATGATGATTCTTTTTGATGGAATCGTGTATTTTTCCCCCCGCTATAACTCCACAGCGAACATAAATGAAAGAAAACTTCTGTACAATAGAGTTCTTGTACTGATAATGTCTTCTGTATGTGTACGTTTAAATGAAAATCTATGTTTTCTGAAATATATTGTTTATTCTTTACTATGAGCCCAGATGAACTTTTTAATGCAAACTACAAAATCTTGCCTGATGTTGAATGTGGCATTACATTGTTTCTGATGATGGGAGGTGGACGAGCAGAACCGGACGCTGTCACATGCTGGAGCTGGACACTTGTCGATGCCGCTTTTTTACGCTTATGTTGCATGGATGCTGCATTTTCTGAATGCAGACGGTTCTCTATGCAATAAAAGAGAAAATGAATTTACAACACATGATCACTGCCTTTATACACTGTGAACTTTTTCTATGTTTTTATATGTTGTACATTGTAAAAATAAATAAATATCCAGCTGGGTGTCAAAACACCACAATTTACTTTCTTCTGTCAAGACTTTTGACACCATCTATCGATCTATCCATCGTTCCATCCATCCATCCATCCGTATGTTGTGAATAGCACTCTGCATGATGTAACCTTTCATTGTAACATTATTATGTTAATATCTAAAGTTGTGTATTCGGTGAAGGACTGTCCCAGCACAGAGAAAGGTTAATAACTCCGGTCATTAGCGGTACTGTAGCGTTGATTACAGAGCCTCCGTGTTCTCTGGTGTACGTTGCGTCCTCTAGGCTCAGCCTGCAGATAAGTATTTAAAGTCTTCACTTCAATCCATGTGATGAATGATGTTTGTGGTTCTAACAGTGGGTTAGTGATATGGCTTTTTAATGAGCTGTTTGCTGTTTGGAGGTTTTCCTCTCTAATGGGAGGAAACCAACCATTACCCAGCAGCTGGAGAGAGTTATCGGAGCAGACGGGCCATTTGAACTGAGACCTGTTGTGGCCTCCAGATACACCACTAATGAAAGCTGCTCAGAGGATAAAGCTCCTGGACTAACACTCACATGTGAGGCAGAGAGCATTTATTTGTAAGTGGAAAAAACATCTCCATAAAATCAAAAGAAATGAGTCTCATTGTGTAAATTAACCACAAATGTTTTAAGACATTTCACTCTTGAGGTTTTGTTTTTGATGAAAACAAGAACGAATACCTGCAATTTCTTGATATCCGGGGTACTGAATGTTGGATTTTTGGAGCACTCGGGATCAGCATGTTATGTAGAAATCAGCTGAGGTCACAGATGTGTTGATGATTGAATACAGCTGAGAAGTTTTGGAACCACAGCCGTCAACTTGACATGCATGACACAAACACCACACTCACACTAAAAAGAAACTTCTCAAGAACATCACGCAGATTCTAAGAAATGCCGATTATATTATATAATACCAAAATATTTAGATTCCTACAGATGTAATACACTCACTCACACACCCATAACGCTAGCACGAGTAGAGATCTTTTAGAGGTTAGGAAAGTCCCCGAAGGACATGTTCGGTGCAATTTCATCAGCGTGAGTGAGCAGACTGCCAAAAACAGAGTACAACACATTGCTGTGGGAACGAATGATCTCTGAACAGATATTGACTCCTCACGAATTGAACAGAGACATAAAGACTCAACATTATTTACCAATTCATTTTGTTCTGTGATGTGAAGTTTGTTAAATAAATAAATGGTATGAATCTTTAGAGTGCTTTATTGAAGACAGCAGGTGATTTGCTTCAAAAACATTTTTTGTTATGCTGGTTGAACGTCTCTTCACATCCTGATTGCAATCACAATGCTAAGTGATCTAAATGTGTTTATATCAACTGTGGAAGGCGTGGGACCATAAGTTCGTCCAATCGTTGCATTCGGTCTGAGGGATATGACAGGATGTCCTACCTGTCAACATATGTTTTTACATACCCTCGTGCAGACCTTATCAGCGCATTTCATGCCATGCAGAGCTATGACAGCAAAATGGTAGCCATCTTTACAGTTCCTCCTGAACCACAACAACGAGCTTATGCCGCCTTCATGCCATAACTACCAAAATTTGGAAGAGATTGAAACTCGTGACATTATACTCATATAATGTAATATCAACAATGAAATTAATTGGGTAGTATAATGGCATATCTCTTTTGTTTTCTCCCTGCTGTAAGCGTGTGTATTGGAAAGCGTTCTGAAGGAAAGGTGGGAACTTGTTTTCAAAGTTCGCTATAGCCTCTCCGAAAATTTTCTACCCCAACTTTATTTGCTTTGGAATGTTGTTTAAACTTTTTATTACAGGGCCCATCAAAAGCAGTCCTTACACAGTAATAAACAATGTTTTTTTTTTTTTTTTTAACTTAACCTAACATTATTAAGTGAGTTTATCATAATCATTCACAATTCAAGAGCAAGCAGGGTGAATTCAGCTCAAACCCAATAAATTAAGATATTGAACAGTAAAAGTCATGTGAGCTGCATGAACATTAGTTACATTAAAATGTGTTTAAAGATCACTGTAAAAACAATGATATAGTTCTACAGATATTTACTGGAAAAATCAAGAAACAAATCTTTTAAACATTTTAAATAAAAATTCATCAAAGCTGTGACTCCTGGAAACATCCTTTAAATCAGCAGCTCTTTGAGACAAATCATGTGGCTCGCCAGGTCTCGCACCCTTTACCAATAAATGATCGATAAAAAATTAGACACAGAAAAAGCAGCCAGTTACACCCTTTGCATACCGAAGTTGATGAAAATTATTATTATTATTTTTTTTAAATATTTCAAGCTGTACTGGCTAAAGACCGTGTTCAGTGCTGTTCGAGATTGTGATAACAGCAATCAATGGCAAACCACTTACATTTCGATGGTAACCTAGAGCTTAAAAAAACCCAAAACGCATAAACGTTTTCTGTTTTTAGTTGAAAACGGTGCCATGTAAAAGGCCCTTTGGGCCAAGGAAACTAAAAACTTTTTATGCATTCTGGGCGGTCATTCAATGACAACAGTGTTTTGGGGGCCTGAAAGCGCAAACTTTTGAAAACGGGTTTCAAAGTGCAAGTTGTTGAAAACGATACCATTATCTTCAGTGTAAACTACAAAAATGAGAATCTACGAAAACAGTGATGGCATGTTCTACATGTTCAGCCTATCCACCTTATATTTCAGGTAACAGTGGGTTTAGACATTTGTAAATTTAATGTGTCTGGCTTTCTGGTGTCATTCGCTTCCAGTTATTTTTACCTGTACAACCCCCCACCCCTTTTTCCCCTTTCTTTTTCTTTCTTTTTTCCCCCACAAATTTCCTAGTATGGTTAACTGCAGCTTGGCGTAATGGGCGTGCCGAACAGCAGGGGGTGTGCCTAACGGTTTCTCATTGGTGAAAGGACTATTTGTGTAGGCCAATCCGCGGTAACCATACATTTGCGTGTGATTCGTCATAGATAGTTATATAGTTATATGTTTATCTATGTGATTAATGCTTTATTTATCATAGATATGTATATTACGACAGCTAAAATACGATGCGTTTTGTGTGTGCGCGCGAGAGTATGTGAGTGTGAGCGCGTTTTTGTGATTTATGAGGAAAGTATTTTATTAAAAATGTGAAAATGCAGAATGTTTTCTGTGATGGGTAGGTTTAGGAGTAGGGGTAATGTAGGAGGATACAATGTATAGTTTGTGCTGTGTAAGAACCATTACGCCTATGGAATGTCCTCGCTTTGATAGCAAAACAAACCTGTGTGTGTGTATAAGACCTAAACGCGCGGTTTGACGTGATTCAGTACGCCATGCATAAGTTCTGAAGGCACTTTAGAAAGTAGTTTTTTAAAACTCGAATGTAATATTCTTAAAATCATTGACACTGTTTTTACATTAAAAGAATGGAATTTGGTTGTATAGTATTATGTTGGATTTATTGCTTTCTGTAGGCCAATAGCGATTTAAGAGTATGGCTCGCCTTTATGCAGAACAGGCAGCTTTCGTGACCAATGAGAAACCGTTCGGCACGCCCATTACTCCAAGCTGCAGTTACCCCGCCTCCAAATTTCGCGCATTACCGCCACTTCCCAACAAACACAGAACGTTGCCTCAACATAGCCAACATTTTAGAAACGTTGTAACAACATGGCTAAAAGGTTGTTGGTTCCATATTGTGTCGTTAAGGTTGTTACTGTGCTGTCACAATGTTGCCATTCAACCACGGTTCAGGACCATTGCTGAAGGTTGTGCTTAGGCTGTCTGGACAACCATTGTACAACATGTACTGTTCCGAAGCGCATTTTAAATTTGAACAGACCGTTGGGCCGTTATTCTTCTTCTTTTAGATAAACAAGATATGTAAATATCCAAACAAAACCGACAATTTTCATGTCTAATGTGCAGTGGCGGTTCTAGACAATTTTTACTAGGGGGGCCAAGGGGGGGCCAGTGTTTAACCAGAGGGGCACATTAAAAATGGTAACAAATTATATTTAAAGATTATTAACTTCTTTACTTTACAATCATATAAACATTTATTACAACATTGTACAACATTTGTACAAGAGTGAGTGCAGGTGCAAAAAAGGTTCATTAATATTGATGATTATTATCAATGATTTGTGAAGGATGATGTGACACTGAAGACTGGAGTAATGATGATAAATTCAGCTTTGATCACAATTACACTTTACTATATATATATATATATATATATATTCACATAAAAAAACAGTTATTTTACATTTTAATAATATCTCACAATTTTAGAGCTTTTTTGTATTTATAATAACATAAATGCAGCCTTGGTGAGCAGAAGAGACTTCTTTCAAAAACAACCAAAATAGTACCGTTTCCAAACTTTTGATTGGTAGAGCATATCTGCATGTATTGCATGTATTTCAAAAAATGTAGGCCTAGAATTTACTTTAAAAAAAGAAACATTAGATCCATATTGACAATATTGATTTTGTTAACAAAAAAGGACGCTATGTCCTTTCCTCGTTTCAAGATAACTATCGGAAGAAAAAAAAACGTGCATTACATTTCGTTGCCTAACCATCCCTCTCTACTTAACACGGGCAATAATAACCTGTTGATTACTTTACTCAAATGTATGTTATCGCAATGCAACAGCCAAGACAGATGAAGTTACGTGGTTAACATCACAACATTGTGCAGGAACAACCGGTTACTTGCGAGATACGAGTCACTCACGCGGCCGGCGCCCGCTCTAATTTACCCGTGTAGAACGTTCCGTCACGTTAGTTCCGCTTTTGGCGCTCGCGTGTAAAATCATAATAAAGTCATAATTCATTTTCTATTTTTATTTTTTGGTCAGCACAGGGGGGGCCACAGGGGTGGCCATGGAAATTTCTACAGAGGCACGGGCCTCCCTAGGCCTCCGTGTAGAACCGCCACTGCTAATGTGAGATTTATTTGTTCTGTTAATAAACTGAGTGGACAGAATAGCTGATCATTCACATACCGAGTCGTTTGCGATCGAGTTTGGTGTAAGTTAATGCTAAGTTAAGTAAGTCTATTATATTTGAGCTTAATATAATTAATATACTCTATATTAACGTTTTTTTCCCCCTTCAAATGTATGTTTTGGTAGTGTAATTATATGTATGCAATGTTTTAATAAAGTTGGATCACTGGGTTACTTTTTATGTATTTATTTTTTTTGTGGTCAGTCTCTTAATAATCATACACAAGATGAACATGTAACACTTTTTTAAATACTGTTAATCATTAATTGTTATTTTTAATATAAAACCAGCTATGAAACTTTAAAGAGGAAAAATGCCATAAGTTCATATAATCCAACTTTATTAAAACATTGCATACATATACACTACCAAAACATACATTTGAAGGGGAAAAAAACGTTACTATAGAGTATATTAATTATATTAAGCTCAAATATAATAGACTTACTTAACTTAGCATTAACTTACACCAAACTCGATCGCAAACGACTCGGTATGTGAATGATCAGCTATTCTGTCCACTCAGTTTATTAACAGAACAAATAAATCTCACATTAGACATGAAAATTGACGGTTTTGTTTGGATATTTACATATCTTGTTTATCTAAAAGAAGAAGAATAACGGCCCAACGGTCTGTTCAAATTTAAAATGCGCTTCGGAACAGTGACGAGTACATGTTGTACAATGGTTGTCCAGACAGCCTAAGCACAACCTTCAGCAATGGTCCTGAACCGTGGTTGAATGGCAACATTGTGACAGCACAGTAACAACCTTAACGACACAATATGGAACCAACAACCTTTTAGCGATGTTGTTACAACGTTTCTAAAATGTTGGCTACGTTGAGGCAACGTTCTGTGTTTGTTGAGCGTGTACTCAACTGACTGGTTCGAGTGGTCAAGAACGCGGGTGTTTCTTTACACACTGACATCGCTGGCCTGGCAACATAATACAAAATACATAATACAAATTTCTCTCTTCTTACTGCCGTTATCAATCGCTCTCTATTTTTTCCCGCTCTTTTAAAGACGTGAAAACTCTTTTTTCTTTTGCTATTTGCGCAAATCGAAACAAAAATATATTTAATGAAGTCACTCATTAAAATTTTTACCTAACCTTGTCAACTTCCGCTTCTGAGAAACCTGGAAATGTGTATATGTCTTCAATTTTTACAGTATGGGAAGGCTAGCGTACGGTGCGCGTGCAATGCAAGCTGCAGCGACAATGGAGGCCCATATAGACGAGAGATTGTGCGAAGAGGTTAGAAAGAACCCTCAAGTGTACAATGAAATGAAGGAAAACAAAGATTGTAACTCATGTCGAGAGATTTGCTCAAAACTGTACATGAAGTATAGTGCGTTTGACTGTGCCAGGACTTGACCCAGGGCTTTAGTGTGAGATCTCACACCTGTCATGAGGCTCAACTGTGATTAATGGGTTACATGTGTAGTTCTTTAAACTCGTTAATAAATGGCTGATGTAGAATCAAGGCATTTTAGCCAGACTTTTAAACCATCTCACAGGCAGGACTTTGAAATGATTTTTCTTTCTCAAATCAAGCCTTCCTATTGGAATTTCTAACATAATTTGAACCGCTCCTAATTGGAATCCGATCCTGGATATACTGTGATTCCTTTTCCAGTATTTATGTTGCTATTTCTTTCATATGAGCTTCCTTCAGATCAGGTGGGTGATGTGGAAATGAAATCATTCATGAGAGATTCCAGCATGTTATGGAGAACTTCCCGTTCTCCTAGGTTTTACAGCTCAATGCCGCCCTCTGCTGTAAACACTCTTACATTCACTACATTCATTACATTCACAGTTAATATTGGTAATTCATGGCTTCTGCCATTTTTATGACTAAAAGGCATGATTACTATTACTGGGAGACCGAATGAAGGAAGGAGAAACAGATGAGGAGCTGCTAGCATTTATTTTATTTATTAACATGCATTTGTGTGTAAGAGAGACTTTATTATCCTTCATTAGTTGTTAATGAACAATACTATTACTTTGCTGAAATTTAGGGTACAGTATGCATTACGAGCTATTTCAGTATCCCAGTAGTAAACATAATCCGTTTTCTACGGTGGCCGAGAGAGCTCAACATATAAGAAAACACATGCAAATTTTTTTGGGGGGGGGTCCCCTTGAAACATTTCCGTTGAGGTTTGTGCTATTTGCAGTGTGTTTCTGTATTTGCTCGTGTTGTGAGGATTTTCAGCACATGTTGTCAAACTGATGATCACGTTCTCTTAATTTGTTGGTGTTTTTTTCTATTTGCAGCGCTTTGAGCTCTCTCGGCCACCGTTGTTTTCATATATAAAATCACCTTAAAATTAACAGCTGGTGAACAAAAGTGGTAATGCTTTCTTTTGATTAATTAACATTTAAAATATTGTTTATATACTAGGGTAAGAGCAGGCATGAACAATACATATTGGTTCTACATTACCTATCAAGTCAATCCCTGAATATGTATATCTCCTTATGCATGTTATAAGTAAAGCTATATATTAATGACCACAATAAGGCAGTATGTTTAGATTAACATTGCTATTGCTATTTTGCTATCTCTGATGGGCATTTTGCATGATCAGAATCATCTTTTTATTTATCACTGATCTTTTTACATTAACACATTTCTGTCCTGGCTTTTTGGTTTGTCTGTCATACAGGCACAACAGCGTGACCTGAGGCTCGTTTCAGAACGGAGGTTTAGTGAAAATTAAAGTATGTTAACCCTGAAACGAGGGAAACTGGGTTTTCTGTTACAGAATCAAAGGTTCTCAAACCCAGGAAAGCAGGGTAAGTCAAGGCTATTTCTGAGAGGGTTAACTCAAGCCCCTTTCACACCGCACGTTGATCCTAGAAAATTGCCATAAAATTACTACAGTGCCTTCTGTATGAACACAAACACGTCCTGGGATCAATCCTGGAATTGGGTCCTAGTAACATTGCCGGGATCAGTCCCGGAATGTGCCCTATGTGAATAAAAGTCCAGACCAGTGCCGTAAGTGGTGTGTCGTAGTGATGCCTGAAGGTGAGATCGTTCGCCAGCTTAGTGGAACGGTATGCTATGCGCTAATTTATGAACAAATCAGAAAAAAATGCATGAGTGTGGTTTCTCGAGAAATTACAGATCTTAAGCAAACTTGAGATGCTCCAGAGACATCCTGATGTCACGTCTTTACGGGATGTGTGTGAACGCACAAACAGATTCCAGAAAATCACTGGCAGTGTGAATGAACCAAAATCAAACGATCCCTGAACAAATTATCAGTGTGTTTTCCGGAATCTGTATGAAAGGGGCTTTATACTCAGAGTAGCTTACCATGGTAAGTTACTCTGTGAACTTAACCTGGTCGGAAGCAGGTTTTCTTTGGTAAACCCAGAGTTTCTTTCGGTCTCCTTCCCCTTTTTAAAGCATAAGTAGTGTTTAAATACTCACTTAATGCACCCAGTAAAAATGCTTTTCTTACCGATGTACAAATATCTAAAAATTCTTAAATCAATATGCATTTTTGATTTCGAAGAAAAATTTCATAAGATATTTACTATTTTCCTGGTGAAAAAAAAAATTAAATGCATTTTGCTTAAAATGGGTAAAATTATCTCCCAATGGGCTAAGAAAAATAATAATGCAAACTAGATAGAAAAAATTCGTTGAAACGAATTTTAAGTTGGCTTGAAAAAGCCCAGTCAGAAAGTTTGAAGTAGTTTTAAAAGCTTAAAGTTTGAAATAGTTTAAGTTTTACTTTAGAAGTTTTGATACATAGATAGATAGTTGTGGTCAAATGATTAGATAGATAGATAGATAGATAGATAGATAGATAGATAGATGTGGTCAGATGATAGATAGATAGATAGATAGTTAGTTAGTTAGTTAGTTAGTTAGTTAGTTAGTTGTGGTCAAATGATGCTTTCCCCAGCCAACATAATAATAAGTTTAAATAGCATTTCAGTAAGTTGGCTTTTTCAAGCCAACTTAATTAAAAACCATTTCCCAAAAAGGAAAAAATTTGGTTTACCAAAGAAAACCTGCTCCCGACCAGATTTTTTTTACTGGAAACAAGACAAAAATACACTGAAACATTTTTTTGCAGTGCAGAACTTCATTCATTGGGCATATTTTCATCATGCAGAGACCGTCTTAGTGACATGCCATTTTTGTCTTTTTTTTTTTTATAGAGGATCTTGTAGATGAGGAGGCTGTTTTAATTCATAAAGAGTTACATTTACATCAGGAGAAGATCTTATTGTCATCCCTTTGCATTTTTATTTGATGCATTGATGGCACACGTATTCCCGTCATCGCACCTTCTGAAAATGAAACTGATCACTGTATGCGAGTAGGAGGTTCATCCACAGTATTGAACCATACCCTTTTAAACTTTAAATTGTTGTTTTTTGCTCATGATTTACATTTTGTTGCATCATTCTTTTGTGCTTGAGGTTGGCTTTTATCTACTTGTGTGTACTTAATTAATCAACACTTTTCACATTTTAAATTTTCCTATTTAAAATATATTTTTTATTGCAATTAATTTTTGTAATAAATCAATATACAGTTCATTTATTGCAACATTTATTGAACATTAACACCACAAAGTGAGGATAAGAGAAAAAAAAAAATTATAGAAAAAGGCAATAAAATTAAGCTGCTACTTACGTAGTTCCTCTTCCTGCCTGCTAAAGTAGTCTAATAATAATTGTACATCTGTCCCTTCCGGTTGCCCGTGTTCTGTTAATGCCTGAATGGGAGGCTGTACAGTCACATGAATGGCTGAAAGGTCCTCGCTGAAGTGGTCTCCACGTTCTTCACAAATATTGTGCAGCAGGTCAAAACCATCCTCTTTATCAGCTCCAATTTACAGCCATTCCTTTTTAAGAGACACCTCCATCGTGCCTTTAACCTCCCAAAACTCAAGTCCACAACTGACCTCGCACTACTCATCCTGAAATGGAACTTTTGCTTCTGTGGGGTTAATCTTCCAGAGTCCGAAAATGGCTTCATGAGCCAGTTTTGCATGGAATAGGCAGAGTCTCCGATCAGGAAGTATCCAACATCACAACCGGAGATGTGTGCTTTATTTTGGTTCAACAGTTGTCCATCATTCAACGTGTTCCACAAATAAGACTGTCTTAGGACTCTTGCTTCATGTACGCTCCCAGGATAGCCAACAGACAAATCCCAGAAGAACCCTTTCCCATCCACTACTGCTTGCACTACAATTGAATGCCACCCTTTTCTGATAAAATAGTCACAAGTGTATTTTTCAGGTGCTGTTATTGGGATGTGGCTTCCATCTATTGCACCAACACATCGTGGTACATTCAAATAATGTACAAATAATTTATATTAAACACTGCAAACTCCCATTAAAAAAATGAGACTGGTCAATTTAAAGTCAAAACAATTGGCAGATGTTCCAGGACATATGTTTTGTTATCACATATTATTTTATGACATTATTTTATTGCACATTTACATTCCAAGACAGGGAACACACCAAGTTGCAAAATTGTAAAGCACACTTACTAACTCGAAAAAATTGAGCGAGATTTGAAATGGAATGACTCCATAACAGAAATGTAAATCAGCACAGTACTAAAATATTAAACATTATTTTGACAGAGAAACATACTTTTTTTTTTTTTTTTTTTTTTTTTTATGTTTCTGAAAACCTTTCAGAAATTCAGGAGGAAATAAATGAGATTATCTTCTATTCCTTGTATCTAATTTCTAATTCACATGTGTGAATGTGAG
Source organism: Opsariichthys bidens (assembly GCA_037194245.1). Classification (NCBI taxonomy): domain Eukaryota; kingdom Metazoa; phylum Chordata; class Actinopteri; order Cypriniformes; family Xenocyprididae; genus Opsariichthys; species Opsariichthys bidens. The sequence goes on along the minus strand of CM074305.1, from coordinate 8,522,200 downwards.
ATATACCCAAAAATGTACCATGTTCACAAGATCAAAAATCTGAAAATCAAATTAAATATATTCTTAAAAACCCCTGATTGCAGAATTGAATCAATTTATTTAGTATTACAATTACAAATATCATTTTTACAATGCCCCGCCCCCAACTGAAATTAGAATCTATCCAATTATTTTCCAGAACACCTTTACACGTTTTCCAGTAGATGGGGGAACCCTGCACGTTCATTAAGCATAAAGATGATAACTAGGTTACCTGACGTCTTGAACGTAGACGGTGTCAATGACATTGTCTTTGAACTGCATGAAGACGTTGAATTAAATTACTTTGGATGTTAAAATACGTTCTCAAAACTAGTAGACAGACCTGTAAACAATGACTATGGTGCGCCATGATTGTTTGTGGGCGGATATATACTTACGTAGACAATTACGTCATCACGCGAAATCAGCGTTTTATTATCTTTTCTCTTGCAATGTTACAACTTGTGTAAAACATAACGCTAAAATCTATTTGGTTGATAGTAAGAACGTGTGTAAATAACATTCATAACATTAATATTCATATATATATAATACGTTATTATTAGCTTCATTCATTGTGAATTGCACTGCGTCCATATCACCAGTAGAGGGCGGCAACACACCATCTCTCACCCAATGAAAACCCTCACTGTCGAGGACTGGTTTGGTTGGTCAAAAAGCCTTGTATTTATTCATTAAAACTCGTATTTACAAATATGTCAATAAATAAACAAAGAACAAGACCACACAATATTTTATACCATTCAGGAATAACTTATACACACAAAAGCTGTTTGCTCCATTTCATTTTTGTTTCACGTGCTGTTTTCTGCAGGTATGCACTCCGTGATGTTCATGTTAAGTAAAGGAATGAACCTTGGGAAAAGGTGGGCATGGTCACAGGTGACTATCATTACTGATGATAATTATCTGCACCTGCTGCCACGCACTCATTAAGTGTCTATATGCAAACTAGACTCTGCCTGCTGCCCAGTAAAAGAAGTCCTCATTGTTGTTATTTTAGTTTTAATTAGGTTAATGAACAAGCAGGAGGCCAAGACTGTCCGGAAGAAGTGACTCACAAATTTAGTGGAAGTGCATGGATTTTGCTTTGTTTGTGAAAATTTCTGAAATTAAGCAGAAAAAAAGAGAAAGAAATGCAAACTAAAACGCAAAGAAAGCTGACAATGCATATTATAAATATGAATATAATTTTAACATCATCGCTTAATCATATTAATGGACTTCTGGTACAATATATTTTAGTTTTATAATACGTCTTTTAAAGTACCTCAGTTTAGAGAAATTAACTGTTTGCAGTCATGGTTGGATATTTGATGTATATGGGAGTATTGTTTTTAATTCTGAAACTTTCTGACAAGGCATGTATGCAAGCTTAATACTTATCAAAAGAACAAGAATTTATTTAAAGTGATTATTTTTTGTTTCGTGTTAAATTCTGCATTGGCTAATTTCGTTCTTAAATTTTTCTGTTACTTTGCTAAAATATGTATATCTTCAGTTTGAAAAAATTAATTATTGACCCTTCACAAAGACCCGCCCCCTTTAGTTACTGTTGCTATGTCCGACAAGCCATGCGCTCTCACGCCACACATCATGTTCTCACACAGTGAAAAAATACATCGCAGATCAAAGAGGACACTGACAATGCGTCGACAGACAAGACAGAGCAGGTTACTTTTGATATGAAACAAAGTTTAAAATTTCACATATTGAAAAACTTTAAAGAAGTTTAGATTAAACCATAAATACCATATAGTGGCTCTTTAATGTGTCGTGACAGATCGCTGTAGCTTCTTCAAGCGACTCGTGAACCGATCATCTCTTCATTCTAGTTCATTTATAGCATCAAATAAACATGAATGAACATCAGAAGGAATGTTGTTTTAAGCGTGGAAAGTCGTGAGTACATGCAATTTTTCAAGTTCACCAACATTAATCTACTAACTCCCCTGACTGCTTTGTCGGACAAAATAGCGGATTCAGGGTTATGATTGGTCTGATCGCCTGTCAATCAAACTCATGGCGAAGAGTCAATTAAAATGCAACTAGAAAAAACTATTTCAGCTGAGGTCTGAGCATTATTTGGGGTGTGGGCAAAAGTTTCTTTTCTTTTCACATGACTATTTATTTGTGTATGCCATGGCAAGTAATAGGCATTGTAGTGTTGTATGTTTTATTTGAAATCACCATTGTGGAGATGAGTGATTCTTATGATATACCTTAATGTACTTGAGACCTCATTCATTCCACATATGCAACTACTTCTCAATTATGCAAATTTTAAGTATGATCTATGCAATTACCATTGTTTTTCATATCATATGGTTAATATTGAATTAAAGCTATGGCGACTAGTATTCCTTCTAACTAAGAGGGACCTTTATCAATTTTAAAGTTAGTTCCAGGAGATGATGTCATGGTTGAAGGTCCTATTCCTAGTGTAACTTATTAATATCATAGTTGAATGAAACCACATGTGAAGGGCTGGATGAAAAAAAGAATCGGAATTTACTCAATGTTAATTATCAGCCTTTTATACACCGCTCACACTGTTAAAAAAATTACTGTAAATTTTACAGTATAATACTGGCAGCAGGGTTGCCAGCCAGTTACTGTACATTTTACAGTAGTGTTACTGTAATTTAATTTACAGAATTTCCCTGTATTCTCTGATTACGGTAAATAACTGTATTTTTTTTTAATTATGAAGGGTCAATTTACAGCAATATTCTGTAAATTTGAGTCAAACCAACACGTGACCCCAGAATGCATTGCAGTTTACGGCAATATGCTGTATTATTAAAAAACAGCCAGCGGCTGTAAAACAATGCTGTAATTTTTACAGCAATTCATTACAGTGCACTGTATAAACAAGATCAAATTTGTTCGGTGTTACTCACTTTATTCTGTATTATTAAGCTGATATTGCTAAAAACCCAGAGTAGGCGCAATATTCAACTAATAATACATACCTGAATGTAAATAAATCAATTTACTGCATCTACTTCCCTGTTAATGAACTGTAAAAAGGCTATTTTTAGTGCAAGATGACACTAGATGGCAGTTTTGATGTGCATATGCGTGTGTGTCGACCAAACAGTGATGCATCCATTTACACATACACACGAATTCATACAAACTCTTGTACACACATATATGCAGACACACACACCACTCTAAGCACACACTGCTTTCCCCCCTGGATTTTTACACTTGTTCTTCTCACAATTTGTCCTACTTTGTTCATTTTTATTTTTCTTGCTCATATAAATGCTTTAGCAATACAATGTACAATTTGTCATTCTAATAAAGCTCATTTGAATTTGAGAGAGAGAGAGAGAGAGAGAGAGAGAGAGAGAGAGAGAGAGAGCAAGCAAGTGTCCTGGCAGGGGAAGGTCCCATTCTGAAGATTTGTACCATGAGACTCTGCAGCCTTTAGAAACATGTGGAAGCAATTCCTTTGTTTTACAGCCAGAGTGTACGGGCAGAGAGAGCCCAGACTGGACTGCTGCATGTCAGGAGGCCTTAGGATCAGGTTACTGTGACAACCCTGACATGAATTGTGTGTGTGTGTGTGTGTGAGCTCTGCTGGGTAAGTGGTTAGGCTCAGGGAAAACTGATCCCCTCTTCTAGATTCTGGTCCTTTTCATAGTTGGTGATCTGTTTGTGTGAAGTCAGGCCAAAGAGGCAGAGTGACTGCGAGAGGACAAACCTTTCACCCTTTCCTCTGCTGTTCTCATCTATCACACTCTCTTGACGTTTTGGACTTGCAGAATTGCTAAAAAAAATTATATATATATATATCTAAAATGGCGAATGTAAGTATGTGATTTGGTAAATAATTCGTTCACCCAAAAATGAAAATGAAAAATCTTTCACTCACAATTATGTTGCTCTTCTGATGTATTATGTTCACGTCTTCTGAGTCAGTATAGTAGCTTGTGTGACTTTATTTCTAATAAAAAGTTTTTCATTATTCACTGAAAAATCCCAAATTTAATTTGAAAGCTACACTGAAAAAAAAAAACAATAATTAAAATGTAATTGCAAGTTTTGCAATTTTGTAAAAGAAGTTGAGTAAGTACACTGAATTAAGCCACACTTTTAAAGTGAATGCTATACTTGGAAACATCCAAGTAAATAATACAATAGATATTGCGCAGACACCATATCTACATATTAAAAGTCACGCTGAATTTGAACACAGACCTCAATACTTTGTACAAAATACACAATGACAGTAACATTCGATGGATCATTTTTGATTATGAATGTGCCATATTGAGTAGAAAATGAACACAAAATGGAGAGTTACTAAACAAAAATGCGAAAAATCAACCCTCATTAGTTATTCAAGGTCCAGTGGATGATGGGAACACCAGTATCAGAAATTTCATAATGTTGATATTTACGCTTTAATTTCTATAAGCTTGAATTGAGTACTAATAAATTTAAATATTCTTGGCTGAACTAACTTTTTCCATGTAGAAATTCCCTTTGTTTTTTTTTTCTGTGGTATTTGCTTCACCATCATTTTTATCAGTGTATAGTGGAAGGGAAGATTATCACTGAATAACAATGCTTCTTTATTTTTTCATATGATATTTGTAGAATATAGTGGAAGAGAACACGTTTATGATGCATTTTTGCCATTATGGGGCTTTACAGGTGTGGTTCCAGTTTCAGTATATAGAAAGTAGTGAACATTCATCAACATTTCTCCTTTTTAATCATAGCAGTTGTTTCTCAGTGCAGCCTAGGTTATAACTTCTAGTTTTGTTCTTACTAAAGGGCAATAGTATGAATTTCCTCAAGTGGACTAATACAGTGCAGCCTCTGTTATTAATGCAATAATTATGCATCAGGGTGTAGAGCTGAGGGAATTTGCGTAAGATTAATGAAGGTCACTACTATTCCCAGATGTTTTCTCGTAATTAAAGCTTTGTTTATCACGAAACCCAGCCACATAAAGAGCAAAATATGCATGGTAATTATTCATAATGCTTACTAATTCAAGTGTAGCCACCTCGGTTTGCACCTAATTAATCATGCTAATGTCTTGAATAAATCTGCATAATTACTCGTGGTCACCTGTTGCAATTGGTGACCGCCACAAAGTTCATGCGTGTCAATGATATTAAAGTGACGATTTGAATATTCATAGATTACTGAATGTTGTTGAATGCAATTTGTCCTGATGTTCTCAACAGAAACTCTGAGCGTCCAGAAGACAGCGACACCGGTCAATTTCCCAGGGTGCTTGCACTTAGGACCATGACGCTATTGGAATAATGTGTGCATATGAACATGCATATTAAAATCTACTTGGGAAATGCTTGTCCTTAGAGGCTGAAAGAAAACAACAGCATGATAAAAGAAAATTGGAAATGGAGGTTCTATTCTCTTCGCTATGGTGCTGTACTGTACTGTACTGCTGGTCATATAATATAGAAGTTTATAGATATAGAATATCATCAAAAAGCTGATTTTTTTCACTAATTCCATTCAAAAAGTGAAAATTGTATATTATAGTCATTCATTACACACAGACTGATACATTTCAAATGTTTATTTTTATTTTTATTTTTTTCATCATTTAGCAGACGCTTTTATCCAAAGCGACTTACAAGGGGAGCAATTAGGGTTAGGTGTCTTGCTCAAGGGCACTTTAGTCGTGGTATCAAAGGTGGATCAAGTGCTGTTTATTCACAATCCCCACTTTCAATTCCTGCCGGCGTGGGAATCGAACCTGCAACCCTCAGATTACAAGCCCGACTCCCTCACCACTAGGCCACGACTATCCAACTATGTTTATTTATTTAAATTTTCGTGATTATAACTGACAACTAAGGAAAATCCCAAATTCAGTATCTCAGAAAAATTAGAGTATTCTGAAAAGGTTCAATATTGAAGACACCTGGTGCCACACTCTAATCAGCTAATTAACTCAAAACACCTGCAAAGGCCCTTAAATGGTCTCTCAGTGTAGTTCTGTAGGCTTCACAATAATGGGGAAAACTGCTGACTTGACAGTTGTCCAAAAGACGACCGTTGACACCTTGCACAAGGAGTGCAAGACACAAAAGGTCATTGCAAAAGAGGCTGGCTGTTCACAGAGCTTTGTGTCCAAGCACATTAATAGAGAGGCCAAGGGAAGGAAAAGATGTGGTAGAAAAAAGTGTACAAGCCTTAAGGATAACCACAGAGACCATAGAGATTCACAAAGAGTGGACTGCAGCTGGAGTCAGTGCTTCAAGAGCCACTACACTCAGACGAATGCAAGACATTGGTTTCAGCTGTTCATTCCTTATGTCAAGCCACTCTTGAACAACAGACAGCGTCAGAAGCGTCTCGCCTGGGCTAAAGACAAAAAGGACTGGACTGCTGCTGAGAGGTCCAAAGTTATGTTTTCTGATGAAAGTAAATTTTGCATTTCCTTTGGAAATCAGGGTCCCAGAGTCTGGAGGAAGAGAGGAGAGGCACAAAATCCATGTTGTTTGAGGTCCAGTGTAAAGTTTCCACAGTCAGTGATGGTTTGGGGTGCCATGTCATCTGCTGGTGTTGGTCCACTGTGTTTTCTGAGGTCCAAGGTCAATGCAGCCGTATACCAGGAAGTTTTAGAGCGCTTCATTCCTCCTGCTGCTGACCAACAGGACCTGGCACCTGCACACAATGCCAAAGCAACCAGTACCTGTTTTAAGGACCGTGGTATCCCTGTTCTTAATTGGCCAGCAAACTCGCCTGACCTTAACCCCATAGAACATCTATGCAGTATTGTGAAGAGAAAGATGTGATATGCCAGACCCAACAATGCAGAAGAGCTGAAGGCCACTATCAGAGCAACCTGGGCTCTCATAACACCTGAGCAGTGCCACAGACTGATGGACTCCATGTCACGCCGCATTGCTGCAGTATTTCAGGCAAAAGGAGCCACAACTAAGTATTGAGTGCTGTACATGCTCATACTTTTCAGTTGGCCTAGATTTCTAAAAATCCTTTCTTTGTATTGGTCTTAAGTAATATTCTAATTTTCTGAGATACTGAATTTGGGATTTTCCTTAGTTGTCAGTTGTAATCATCAAAATTAAAAGAAATAAACATTTGAAATATATCAGTCTGTGTGCAATGGATGAATATAATATACAAGTTTCACTGTTTGAATGGAATTAGTGAAATAAATCAACTTTCTGATGATATTCTAATTATATGACTAGCACCTGTATATGCATGTATATATTCAGCCATATATATATATATATATATATATCTATATGTATGTATTCACACAGACACACACACACACACACACACAGACAGTATAGGCAGCCAAACATCCAAATGCTTTTGTCCAAACCTGTAAACTCACTCTTGGCCCATTTCATATATTCATTATTGATCATCAAAGTCATTCAAGTGTGGCTGGTAGTCATATTTTCAGTGGGGGACAAAAAGCTTGCATTTGTCATGCTAGAAATGAATTATGAATAAAGCAGCAGAGGTCTTCATGGATAGCAGAGTAGTCTATCATCATGCAAAAAGGAAGAACATGAAATTCGGTCCATCTTATTTTCGATTATGACCTGCTTTTGAAAAGGATGAAATCATTTCCTACAGGAGGACAGGCAGAATCCTGATCGCACATAATTACGTCGAACATATCCGCGGTCTTGATCCCTCTCCAGATGAAAAGGAGAGTTTTCAGAGTGGAGGGCATGGGGAAAATGATGGAGGGCTGGATGGTTAAAAAAGGAGAGAAGATGAAAAGTGTTTTTTGAAGTGGCTTTCTGCATTAGCCTCCTCTCCCTGAACCCTTCGATTCAAGCCATTCTACCTTGACCAACACTAACCTCTCAACGCAAATACATACACACACATGCACACACTCCATCCCACACTATTCACAAGACAGGATACACAAGAATCATTTGTCTGATTTTAACATTGAGGCTGTGTTTGGAATGGAGTACTTTCTTGCTTCTTTTTTATATATCAAAATGCTTCATATATTTCATATTAAATGCTACTCCTACTCTACTAACTACAGACTTGTTCTCTTTCTTGACTGGAGTACCAAACGTTAAGACATTTCACACAAAATTCAATAATAATAATAATAATAATAATAGTAATAATAAATATCCGTTGATAACTGCCACTCACATGCAACGTAATGAGTTCATGCAACAGTATTTGTTGTGCAATCATTATTTTGTTTACTATTTGTGAAGAATAAAGGCTTGTTAACACCAAGGACAATATAAAGATAAAGATATAGTTCTGAAAATTGTTCTCAATATTAGAGAATAGCAGAGTTCACTCTTATAACATTTAGAGAAGCTATAATTGGAATCACTTTCAGAACGATTTTACCCAGCTGATGAACGATAAAAACAATGACTACCAATCAGAATCCATCCTGCTGCAACGAGCACGAGCATTTAAAGTGACAGAGAAGCATGCTAAGAAAAAAACTGGTACGGATGCTAGTATAGTTATCTTTATAGTTATCATTCTTGATGCTTAAAGGGGTCATATAATACCATTTTCACAAGATGTAAAATAAGTAAAATGTCCCCAGAGTGTGTATGTGATGTTTTAGCTCAAAATACCCAACAGATCATTTATTATAGCTTGTCAAATTTCCCCCTTTTTGGTTCTGTCCCTTTAAATGCAAATAAGCTGCTGCTCCCTGCGCCAATTACCTCACGCAGACTCATTGAAAGTGTCAGAAACTGTTCAGCCGTACATTGTTCAAACCGGAGTCGGACAATGATGGAGAGACTAAAGAAGAAGTGACAACATGTAGAGTGCAACAGGTCGTTTCTGAATGGTTAATTGATTCATTTATGTAGTTAATGTGGAGTTAACTATCTATAACTTAACTACAGTCATTGATTAGCATATTCTGTCATGATCATCTATAAATCACTCGTGTGGGAACCGTTGTAAGATGCCTACAGAGCCAGGGAATACGCTGCACGAAGATAGAACAGGTATAATTTAGTTTAATTGTGGTTATAACTTATGCTGTCATCTTGCTTTTATGACATGCTGTTGCATTTGTGTTACATACAGTGAATTGTTGCTTGTTCATAGGGCCAGGGTTTATGTAAATTTTATGGTTAATGATGTCACAAACCCGGGAAGAAACTCATTGTAGTTCCTACCAGCTGTTAGTTGTAGTCCTTAAACAGTGAATTCAGTGAAAGAAAATATCAACTTTGAGCATCGTAACTTTGCTGATGTTGTTTATGCTCAAACAGCAGCAACTAAAGTAAAAAATGTGAAATCATAATCAACCACCCCTTTAAGTGTAGGATTTACTTTGAATTTTTACTCTAATATTGCTAGTGATTTTCAAAGATAACTCTAGAGAAAAACTAAATTAAACATGACATTTTGAAGTGAAATATTAAAGATTCACAAGTCATATCCTGAGGAAAAAGATGATGCATTGTAACGACAATCGCATTTCACAAACCCATCATTTGAATAAACAAGACGTAAATGAATTTAAACAGGAGGGGTGAAACTGTAGAACATTAAGCGAAATGTAAGCTTTGCGAATGTACAAAAACGGTTAATGTTCTTTGACATGAAAACATGACTGATTTGCAATGACACACACAGACTCACAAAAAAATGCATGTTTCAGCTTCCAAAGCAGTGGTGCAGCACACATCTATCCTCATAGAAAACCTCCATCAATGATCAAAGTACTCCAATAATCTGCTTTATTTACAGTTTTGAAAATAATTTTAAAGAGTATATGCAGCAGAAATATAAAATGTGATATGATAGTATGCCATTCCAGTACAACCACTGCAAAGAACAGTTTAGAAGTGCGCTTGAAGTATACTGAACTTGCGTATACATTTGGAGTTGCGGTGGAACCATGTTTATTTTTGACATTCCACACTCGTATGGTTTCTGTGATCTTTCCTGTGTATTTGTGTGTGTATTTTCTGTCTGTGTATGCTTAGCGAAGTGAGTCTCGGGTGAATGGACGCTATCTTTTGCGCTTGTTTGACAAACACCCAATCACATGAACATTGCCCACAGCCATGAGAGATATCAGCACATCAGCCACCACTAAGGTGACTATTCATCCCCTCTCTCTCTCTCTCGGCACATCTTCACTCCTTCCATCTTGTCCTCTTTCACCCTGTCTTCATGTGCCTCAGGCTTTCATTCCATGAATGTCACACAGTGTCTCAGCCTGTGTAAAATTGGTCTTTTGGGATTCATAACTGATGTCAGCCTTCCAGATTTCAGAACGCTCAAAGCTCAAGATATGATCTGACCAACCTCTGGTCCAGTACTGGTCCAGTGCTAACAGCATGGCATGATCACAATAAACAGTTTTTTATGCGCTAAAAAACATTAACCACAGAAGTCCTGTCCCTTAAATTCACCTACATATTCAAGTCTTGGACATACAGTGGACACGTTCATGTATTGTCATTGCAGGTAATATTTCCTTAGAGCCCCTTCTATGCTTTTTCGAGTGTTACCTTTCATGCACGTGTAATATAGCTGTTTGTAAATGTAAAAGGTTTGCAAAGTTTTAAAGATCAAAGTGCATGAGAAATGAAGTTATTGTCTCCTAAAAAATCATTCTGAACTGCTGAAATGAGTCAAAAATTTGCATATGGTCTTCATTGGCTGCCTATGAACAACATACTGGGACCGGCACTCAAACACTGTAGTTGTAGTGGAGGCCTGGAAGAATTTGGTTCATGTTATTAACATATCAAGAAGATGCTTCCACTTTGCATTTACTTGAAAAGGATGAGGACTCAAGCTGGAATTGATATGGAAAAAAACAACGCCAACATTACTGTTCACTGCTTATCAAGCGCTGAGGAAGCTTCTGGAGCTGGTTTCGTTTACGACACACACTGTAAGCGGTAGACCAATCAAAGCAGAGGGATCTACAGAGACTGCATAATTTATAGAACTGTTTCAGACACTGAGAAAAAGGTGATGGTGCAATGTATATTATAAAAAAATTAAGTGATTTTGGCTTTGGATACCTGTAAACCTACTGCAGAAGACCTTCAAAACAAAAGTAGGAGCCTTTAAAATAGCATAATAGTGGCACTTTAAGAGTAAGTTTGCATTCATTAAACAGGCTAAGTATTTGTTCTATATTCAATAAACTTCATGGCTTTTTTATTTTGAGATGATTTCCATGAATACTTTAGTGTCCTGTAACTTTTTAGATGCACAAATCCCATAGTATCTGACATAAAATTAACCAAGCATGAAAAGAAGCAAATGCATTGAAGTGTTAGTTCTCCAAAAAATGAAAAGAATGTCATCATTTACTCACCCTCATGTTGTTCCAAACCCGTAAGACTTTCGTTTATCTTTAACATTCAAATTAAGATGTTTTAATGAAATCTGAGACAGTCCATGCAACTGCCACTTTGTCTCTTCAAAAAGGTCATAAAGAGATTGTAAAATGAATCCATATGAATTGAGTGGTTTAGTCAAAATTTTATGAAAGAGACTGGACAACTTTTTATGATGAACAGTTTCTTTAATTCACATATAAACATTGATCAACGACCATAAACAGAAGCTCAACCTCGTGCTTTGACGCGAGAGAAAAAACCTCATTGGCTCTTGAGGAAGCTCAAACGTAACACGAGAATGAACCTTGTTTGTTCTTGCATGCATCAAGCAAGCTTCCTTTTACCACAACTGATGTGTGAGTTGATGAATATTGAAATGTGAATAAAAGCCAAAATTAAATATGTTCATCGTATAAATCAATCGTGTCTCTTAAGAAAATTTGGACTAAACCACTCAATTCATATGGATTGGTTTTATGATCTCTTTATGAACTTATTGAAGCATCAAAGTAGTAGTTGTATGGACTGTCAATGTAGGGAAAGAATCAAAAAATAATTTCATTTGTGTTTCGAAGGTAAACTAAAGTCTTTTTGTTTGGAACAACATGAGGGTGAGGGTATTTTTTGCTGCTCTTGATCTCATTGACTGTATCAAACAATTAAAATCAGAATAATTTATTTTAAAAGAATAAATTTGGCCAAATGTTGTTTAATTAAAGCTGCTGTCCGTAACGTTTTTGTTTAAAAATGATCCAAAATCAAATATTGAGCAAGGACATAACCAATCAGTCTTCAAAACTAGTTAAAAACAGTAACTAAGTAAGTAATCTGAGTAATCCTGGTAGGATTTCGCAGGAAATACGAGTTTGCTTACGTTTGTCTTTGCATCATTATGTCACGTCTTTAAACAGAAAGAAGGAGTCCTGGCTAGTAGGCTATATCTTGTTTGTGGATGCTGTAGAGTCATCATTTGTAGGTTCATTTTACAGCAGCTGGAATGTAATTAATTTTGAGATGGTGGCTTGTAATCCTGAAAGTTATAGCACTCTTTTTTGCTTAATCCATACAGTTATGGATAACGATAATGCACACTATAGTCACGCAATATATACACGTAGTCACGCAATGTTGATGTTTTTAACTAACAATTCGAGAACAATGTATAACAGTAATAATTTGCATCACTGGTTGCCCTATTTATTGTAAAAATTTAATTGGTCAGAACAAAAGTGGATGTAATTCTTCAGATTGCATTTTCCGGTGAAACATACATGGCATCATGTAATTACGAGGTACAGTGAAGATCCTCACTGGTGCGTTGACTGACAGCCCCCACGCATTGCTGTACCTCAAAACATTAGATTTATCCTCGCTGAGGAGCCGTGCCAATGCACAACCCTTGTAAAGATGATAATGCCGCAGATCACTGCTTTTGCAGGTTTCAAACAGAGATTGTAACAAAGAGGAAAAACTAATGGACTGCAGCTTTAATTGCAGTAAAAAGTTAATTCATTTAATTAACAGAAAATGTAATATGTAACTGTCTCAAATTTTGTGTGCATCCCTATTACCGATTTTACCATAATGCCAAAGGGGAATTATTAAGGGAAAGCCGAGTTTAGGATCATTTTGCTTTCCAAACAAACTTGTTACCCATGTTGACACATGAAGGATAGTTGCATACTATTTGGAACAAGCCTACAATTAACATCGATTTTCTGCAGTGCCTTTCAAGGGCACACAAATGGCATTTGGAATTTGCCCTTACTCTCTCCCTCTCGCTGTCAAGCTTTGGTATCAGCGACCTCCTCAGCAGCTTTGGGGCTAATTAGCACATGCTAGCAATTATCAAACATGAGTTAGACATATGTGTTAATATGGACCGCTGCCATTGGAAAGGAACCAGTCTGAGAGAATCTCCTTCTCATCTACTTTAATAAATGACCGTAGTCAAAATGCCAAGTGTTTCATCACTGGTGTCTTGGCTAAGAGCGCACTGCCTGTCAGATTGGTGTTAATTTGTGATGATTAGCTTATTTGTAAAGATGTAGCTGGTTTTGTGCAATGGAGCGACATGAGACTTCCCCATTCAACCCCCCCCCCCCCCATAAAAAAAGTCATAAAAAGGGAGATTCTGACAGGTTTTTACTCCTTCAAATGGAGGTTCTATGTTATTTTACTTGGGTTTGACATTGGTACGTTTTGTTGTTTATGATATTTATATTGGCGGATGCATATCATTACTATACATCATTTAATTCCATCTTTGTCGTTACATTTATATATCATTATATATGTGGTCTTTCTGACACTTCATAGTCAACAGTGTTTACAACATTCTGAAACAACCAGCATCTAAACTTTACCTAGAGCATATGCATGTAAGGCCTGAGAGGCCATCAGTTGCAGACTGTGTATCTGGATTATTCATCTCCCTGTCCACTGCTCCTTCTCTTACAAAGCATGATGGGAGTCTGCAGTTTGTTTTGGCTCTAGTATATTCCTGTGAGACCGTCTGGCCCCCTGTGAGGGTCATCCCTCTTGATGCCATGCATGTCATCGCCTCTCAGTGAAACAGGAGAAAATGATGGACCTGATACATATGAAACAGCGCTTCATACATATGCATGCCATTGAGGCAGAGCGGGGGTTGGGCCATACGGAGTGGAGCGGGAAATTGCTCGCTGGCCAGACATGGGGTTGGAGCTATTTAAATATGCATGAGGACCCAGTGTCGTGGTATTAGGCCACTCCTCAAAATGCATATTTAGTTGAATGGTATCTGTAATAATGAAACAGCTTGTGTCATTTTTCATGTATGATAGAGTGTGGTTTGGGGCTCGACTGGGGACGACTGGGGACGAAGCATTAAAGAGGCTTAAAAACAAACTGACACCATGGAAGGGAATCCTTTTGATGTTGTTTCTAAACTCACAACTTTATTGAAACTGTACTGTCTAGCCATGCATTAGTGTTTATAGCAGAAGCAACATGATTTTATGAGAAAACCTAACTGTTTTATGAAAAACGGTGATTTCACTTGAAATCATTTGACGGAAACGGATGTTTTTTTTTTTGTTTGTTTGTTTGGGGTTTTTTTTAAAAGCACGCCATTAACCCCCTAAACCTAACCATCAATGGGGAGAAAGCAGATCATACAAAAATGTACAAATGAGAAATTTCAAACCAATCATTTCGCCAAAATTTAAAATAGTTATAAATTGACATGAGTGTGTTTGCATTAGTGTTATTTTATCATTGAGGCAATATTATAGTCTTTATTAATAGTTTGAATTCATTTTGATTTTTATATTTTTATTTTAGTTAAATTTTTGAAATGCCTATATAGTTTCCAGTGGCCATTAAGGAAATTGCAGACAGCAACATATTGCTCGCACCTGTGCACATCATGTAACGCAGTCGTGTTTCCACTGAAATAACCTGCAACAATTTGTCCCTGAAACTTTTTTCTCCCTCATTTCCATTGCAGTCTAAAGTACTGTGAATATTAGCCAAATTACCTTGTCTGTCGTATTTTTTGTTGATTCGAATAGCAAATAACTCTTACTGCATGTACCAGAACAGACTTTTAAAAATGGTGGTTAAAATATAATGCTTCATAGAGTCAACCAATCAAATTGTCAAATTGCTACATGAACTCAACCACTCAGCATGTTTAGCGCCCAAGTCTCACACCTGAGAGTTCCTGAACTTTGAAAAAGTACTACCTCACAAGCAGGACTTTCTGAGGGGGAAATTTTACTTGGAACTTCATTTAGACTCTGGCCCATGTGGTCAAAAAAACCAGCAAAGTACCACCCAAAGTTCTTGGGAAAAGTTCCTGCAGTGGAAACGTGGCTACATACATATACAGGTGCTGGTAATATAATAAGAATATCATCAAAAAGTTGATTTATTTCACTAATTCCATTCAAAAAGTGAAACTTGTATTTTATATTCATTCATTACACTAAGACTGATATATTTCAAATGTTAATTTCTTTTAATGTTGATGATTATAACTGACAACTAAGGAAAATCACAATTCAGTGTCTCAGAAAATTAGAATATTGTGAAAAGGTTCAATATTGAAGACACCTGGTGCCACACTCTAATCAGCTAATTAACTCAAAACACCTGCAAAGGCCTTTAAATGGTCTCTCAGTGTAGTTCTGTAGGCTTCACAATCATGGGGAAAACTGCTGACTTGACAGTTCTCCAAAAGACGACCGTTGACACCTTGCACAAGGAGTGCAAGACACAAAAGGTCATTGCAAAAGAGGCTGGCTGTTCACAGAGCTTTGTGTCCAAGCACATTAATAGAGAGGCCAAGGGAAGTAAAAGATGTGGTAGAAAAAAGTGTACAAGCAATAGAGATAACCACAGAGACTGTAGAGATTCACAAAGAGTGGACTGCAGCTGAAGTCAGTGCTTCAAGAACCACTACACACAGACGTATGCAAGACATTGGTTTCAGCTGTTCATTCCTTGTGTCAAGCCACTCTTGAACAACAGACAGCGTCAGAAGCGTCTCCCCTGGGCTAAAGACAAAAAGGACTGCACTGCTGCTGAGTGGTCCAAAGTCATGTTCTCTGATGAAAGTAAATTTTGCATTTCCTTTGGAAATCAGGGTCCCAGAGTCTGGAGGAAGAGAGGAGAGGCACACAATCCATGTTGCTTGAGGTCCAGTGTAAAGTTTCCACAGTCAGTGATGGTTTGGGGTGCCATGTCATCTGCTGGTGTTGGTCCACTGTGTTTTTGAGGTTGATTTAGTGAAATAAATCAACCTAGCTCATATTTTTGCTCAAAAAGTCACAATAAGATATAAATTTCAATATAAACTTAACTTTTTTTTATCCAGGGTTAAATGATCTTATCCTGGTTTATTTCATAGCACTATTCTTTGTGTGTCAACAAATGACTATTTGTTTTCATTTGATACAAAATCTATAGCCTACCTAAAATAAACCAATGAGATGTCCATAAAGTCTCCTGAACTATGTAAGACCCAGGTAAAAAAAAAAAAAAAAACTTTTTTCACTTTTTCAAAAAAAACTTTTTTCACTTTGGTAGCAATAAAATTGCCCTCTGGGTTGATATGAGTGCATTTAAATGTAATAAAAAAGCTGAAAACTAGCAACCCACATTCTGATTATAAATGACTGTGTGTAACTATTTTGATTTCAGAATGGGCTGAAAAAACACAAAGCCTGTCCATTAAGTCAAGTGTGCATTAGTCACCATGTTTTGAGAATCTTCATTTATGCCCATAAATAAATCATTCACCAGCTAAAATGAACATCAAGATTTTATTTTGATCTTCCAAGGATACGTTACAAACACCTCACCAAGCGGTTCTTATTATTTGGGGTATGGTGGGGGGAGAGATGTAAAAGCAGAACATCATGATGGTGTGACTGTTGTCTGTATTAGCTTTGCTGCAGTCCCAGGGGGAGCTCTCCCAGCTTCAATCAGTGTTAGGGCTTCTGGGTTCAAGTTCAAGTCGAGAGCTAGAGAAACATGGCTCACCACCCACGAGTAGTACACAGCTCTGCACTGGAGGGCCATGAACTCTGTTCAAAGCAATCAGGCCAGTATTCCATTCTCAGGTTTTACATTTAAAAGGTTTGGGCTGCTGCATTTTGAATACCTCTGCATGGACTTCCAGGCTGTAATTATGATAATGATGTGTGATTCAAGCTCTCAGCTCTTTTGAATACACCTATCTGATTTCCTCTACCCCGATAATAATTTCAGATCCCTTTCAGATAGGACAGTTCAAGCAAGCAAAGGTATATTCTGAGAGAATCAAGAAATGAAGACCTGGCCAGTCTGGAGGGGGCTGTGGCATTGCACAATGAGTATTAAACCCATTGTAATGGGAGAGAAAGACATAATGTGTGATGCCCTCAAGTCAGCTTGTAATAAAAGAGAAAATAACACAATTTTCTCCAAAGCTTGCATGCATATATGTTTGTGAAGAGAGCATTAATGCGGAATAAAACAGAGCTGGATGTTATTGAGTCGAAGAAAAAAAAAAAATCATTACTTTTAAATGTCATTCCAAACCTGCATGTTCTTCCGTGAAATACAAAAGGAGATGTTTGTCAGAATGTTCCAGCTGCTCTTTACCATAAAAAGATTTATACTTCTAACCTTGCCTTATGTGAAAGACAGAATTTCTTTATTATACCAGTTCTTTCAGTGATGCCATTGATTCATGCATATTATGCGACCGAGTGTGACTCAGCAAGTTTGAATAAATGCAACGATTGTGTGTTTGGGGTTGGTAAGTAAGATCGAATGCTTTTGAAAGTCTCTTCTGCTCACAAAGGCTGCATTTATTTGATCCAAAAAAACAAAACAAACAAACAAACAAACAAACAAAAAAACCCCAGTAAAATGGTTTTGAGTAATATAATTACAACTTTAAATAAGTGTTTCCTGTTTTAATATATTTTAAATGAAATTTATTTCTGTGATGGCAAAGCTGAACTTTCAGCATCAATACTCCAGTCTTCAATGTCACATGGTCATTTTAATATGCTGATTTGCTGCTTAAGAAACATTTCTGATTATCATTGCTAAACACAGTTGTGCTGCATATTTCTTTTGATGAATATAAACTTCAACAGAATTAGAAATAGAAATCTTTTGTTAAACTATAAATGTCTTTATTGTCACTTTTGCATCCTTGCTGAGTAAAAGTTTCTTAAAAAAATCTTACTGACCATAAACTATAGTCATTTTTATTATATAGAAAAAAGCAGTTCTACCCAACGTTCTTTTGTGTGTGTGTTCAAATACCCTTTTTTATATTATTATTATTTTGGACAGGAAAGACCTGCCTTAGGTTTTTTTTACCTTTGGTTCCTGCTGAACACAAAAACCTCTGTGTTCTGCTTGGATTTCTTCTTCAGATTAGCCTTCCTTACTGTAACCTTCTGAGCCATTTTCCCTTCATTTGATGGAAAACGGAAACATGTCAGACCGCAAACATCTCAATGACATTCTGCAGCACTGCACCTTTTACCTCAGAGAACCTCCCATCTGAGGGGATGTGACAGGGATCTGCGCACTGGGGAAATATTGCATGGCTTCCCATTAGCTGCTGCCTTTGCTGATCTAAGATCAGCTTCTGGTGGATCGTACTCAGTACCTTGTGACTGAGTGTGTGTGTATGTGTCTGCTTTAAGGCCATGTGTCACTGAGATGTTGAGATGAGGCAAGATTTGAAGGTCCGAAGGCATAACGGTGATGGAGATACTGAGAGAAATGGATTGGACAGATGTAAAGAACAGACAGGAATCAACTAGTTTGAAACTGACCACAAATGGTCTCTAATGCCTTTTTTGATAATATATTCATGCATTCCTTTTGAGAGCGTATATTCTTTTCTCTTTGTTCTGTGAGTCATAGAGCCTGAAGGAAGCCCACAATGACAGGCTCGTACCTGGTTGAATTTTTCTGGCGGGCATCATGTCGAGCGAAGTGCGCAATGTCTGCTATAACAGATTTAGAAGTAAACAGTAACAAACAATGAGCAGCAAAATTGATATAAACATTTTGAAGTAAGATATCCAAGCTGCTATTTTCAGCAGTGTATGCAGAATTATAGGCACGCTGATTTTCTGATCATATTTTTTTTTTTTCCAGGCACATCTTAATTCCAAAAGACATTTATAATTATTAAAACTTCTAATTTTGTATTTAATCATATTTAAGTGATATATAATTGTACATGAAGGTTGAAAATGAAAAACGCATTATATTCAGGTGTGCTGTATTATTAGGTATGTGTTCTTTTACAGACAAAATGAGCCAAAAAAGAGATTAAAATTATTAAATGCCCATGAGAAGGATGCAATACTTAAATTGCAGTTAAGGCATGACAATTGGACAGCAAAACTTTCATTGGGTCAGCAGGGTTAGACAAAAACAGGTGGAGAAGAAAAGACACTTGTGACTTGTAAAAGAATAAATAATTAAGCGTGAAACGATCAGGAACCCTTTAGTCTCCAGCGCCACCATTTTCCAGAACTGCAAACTACCTTGAGTCTCCAGAAGTGTCAGGATCTCAGAGACTTAGGTTAGGTAAAGAGTCCTAAAAAATGACCCCAACTTAATGAGAATCATAAACTGAAGTGCTGTAAAATACCTGCTGACTGTTTTTTATAGGCTTTATAGACAGACAGATTGAAAGTGATTCTTGAAGGACCAGCACCATATCCTCTTGTACCACTGTTTGAAGAATTCATCCTCCAGAATCTGGCAATAAGTTTTGGGAGTTCATTTTTAGTCCATCTCCTACCCTGAAGTCCATCTTTCAGATATGGACTAATGATGATCTTCCAAACCTTACTGTCTGAATCTGGAAGATGAATTCTTCAAACAGTCTTCATGTGCTTTTGGCTTGCAAAATGACATCCTTCCTGCAGCACTATAAAGTGCCAAAAACAACACAAATGAAGCCACAAACTGAAAATTTAAGCCATTATACACTGATAATATTCCCCTCCACCAGGAATAAAAATGCTGCATTTGGGCATTGGTTCTCATGTGTCGCATAATCAATCATGACACAATGGATTTAAATATATGACCGTAAATGAGCTATGAGGAAGTATAGAAGTGAAAAAGAACTTTCAAATTGAGGTATGTTCATCACACAAATTGACTTCATTTGTACAAAAGAAATAAACTAATACAGGAACGGAATAATTTAGGATGAACCCAACATTTTTGTGTGAACTATTCCTTTAAAGGATCTGTTTTTACATTGTACATTCATATTCATTCATTTGAAAATGAAATCTGCGGATGAAACGTCCATATTTTAGGATATTTCGATTGCTTTCTAATACTTGTCTGTTATGGCCAGTGTTGGGGGGAAATGCATTACAAGTAACTTGAGCTACGTAATCAGATTACTTTTCCTCGTAATTAGTAAAGTAACAGAATACTTTTTCAATTTACAACAAAATATCTAAGATACTTTTTCAAATAAGTAATGCAAATGACTTTTTCACATTTATTGACTGACAGCTCTCCTGTCCCCATGTTGAGAGAAATAAAGTGCAGGCATTGTGTGCGAACATGACGGTTAATTTAGTTCTACACTAAATGTGAACATGTATTTACTCCTCTTGCTCGAAAACATTGAATATTCCTCAAAATGAATAAAAACATTCAAATGCAATCTCATAATTTTATGCAAACCTGTAATAATTAACTATATTAAATTACACAAATATACTTTATGAATTTAGTCTCACATTATTAACCAATGTCTGACCTTCAATGATCTAATTCAACCATACTAATAAGCAAAAATGACTTTAGATTACATTTAGAAATAAGAGTGTTGAACCTCCTGAAAGCTTTGTTTGAACTGCGCCCTCTACTGCACAGGCGTAAATATGCATTTCCTTCTGCCTGAGGCATATTCATTTCACTTTTGGTGTGAAAAGGGCCTTAACATTTTCCAAAAATAGCACTTTTTTTGTTTTTATTAAAAAAACAAACAAGCAAGCAAGCCCAGCCCAGGTGAGAAAAAGTAACGCAAAAGTAATGTAACGCATTACTTTCCATAAAAATGTAATGCAAGTGTTTGCTTTTTAGGGAGTTATGCAATATTGTAATGCATTACTTTTATAAGTAACTTTCCCCAACACTGGTTATGGCCGGGGAATATTTATGGTCTTCTTGGAGTTTGCATGCAGAATTATGCCAATAATCCCACCACTATGGAATATAGTCAAAATCAATTTGCATGCTGGGTAGATTTGGCATCATGCCCCCTCTCCAAAAAAACACCCTCATTAAATACAAATGTGCCATGAGAAGATGTGCTATGCCACGTCAGGGGTGCCAGTGGTTCAGTCTAAAATGTCTTTTTGTGTTCAACAGAAGAACCATACAGATTTGGAAATGACACGAGGGTGAATAATGACCAAATTTTCAATCTTCTGTCAACTCCCCAACCTAATTCCTTATAGATTACTTGAAGGACACAGTAGACCCTTAAATAGATTTAGATATGTGATTACTCCTTCTAGGCTTATCAATGGCCTTATGGATAATTACATTGTTTGTGTCAGCCTCATTGTCAAAGCGATCATGCCTACACTATCTTTAAAATGGAGGATAAAAAGGTGAAGTTCACCTTACAGCACCTTATGGGTCCTCAGAACTGATAATAGTTATTGTAGCCCTGAATGTTTTACTCTTTAATGCATTCATCCACAAGCTGCGGTGATATCTTTGAAAGTATGCCATCTTTTTACTTGACCTCACCTTGTCATGTTCATCTGCCACCTCTCCATCTCATTCTCACCTTCTCTTACGCTTCAGATCACAGCGTTGACCTCTGCAGATTTCATTCCCATCAATTGATTTGTGAATACTCAGGCGCTGAGATCGATGCTTTATCAGTGGGAGTGATAGGGTTGTGCTCTCTCTCTTTCGGTCAAACCTGTTAAAGAAGCTCTGGCAGCCATCTCTGTTTTAAAACTCTTGGTGGTAAGACAGTGCAATAAGAGTGTTGAAGAGGAGGAGGAGGAGGAGGAGGTGGCGGTAGGGCATCTGGCTCTTTGGAGTGATGATTTGCTGCTCCGATGATTTTAGTCCCATCTGCATTCGATTACAGCCAGACTAAAGGTTCTGTCCTTCACCCGTTGACACCTCCATTCCCGCAGTAATGTAACCAACCTCACAAATACATCACTCACCTCTGGCTTTGCATAGAGGGAAATAAGAAATAGACCCATAAGCGTGGCACTCTGAACAGTCAACTGAATTTACAACCTTGCTAATACTCATACCGCACAAAAAAACATTTGATTTCCAAACGAGAAACGTCCATCTGCACTACAAAAATATTTTTAAATCAGTATTTTGTGTGTTTGTTCAGTAAATGCATCTAAATATCATACATTTATTTGAGATTCATCTAAACATGAACACTCTTTTGTATTGTGTTGCCATCAATCCAGATTAAATTTTGAAGTAGGAAGACCATGAATCATTAAAAAAGATAAACTTTTGACATGGTACTGTAACTTTAGTTCTTGCACAGTTCTTTAATGGTTTGAATCAGTAATCACTCACTGAATTGTTCTGAGTGGTTCTTTGACTGACTTACTGAACAATTACTTTTGTTGTGTCTAATTTAATGTACTAATGAGCCTACATGTACTTAAGGATAGTGAGATTATAATCACTTACTGAATTCAAAGTAGCATGCTAGCATACTACTCTTACTATTTCTCCCATATATTTGTATAGCACAAATAAAGTAGTATGCTGTAGTATGCTTTTCTGAATTCAGCCACAGTTGTTGATGACTTTTTGCTCATATGCAGGGTTGGGTATATTTCTTACAAATTGCAGTCAGTTACTGATTTCAAATTACAATACAAAAATTGTAATTAACAATCTATTACATTGCACATTTTCGATAATATAATCTACTTTTTGATTACTTTTAGATCACTTTTGACCTAACTGATTTATCACAGGGATTTGAATAGTATAGGCTAATCTTGTTCCATATTTTTGTAAAAATACAAAGAGAAAGACAACATATTCCATTTCTACAATAAACCACATTACATCAGGGTTTCGTGAACTGAGCGCATTTCTCCAATGTGCGTACATATGATGAACTTACGCACAAAACAACGTTACATATGTCAAATCTATAAATCGCAAATGTGACCCTGGACCACAAAACCAGTCATAAGTAGCATGGGTATATACATTGCATGTGTCAAAATTAGTGATTTTTCTTTTATGCTAAAATTCATTATGATACGAAAAGTAAAGATCACGTTCCAAGAAGATATTTTGTAAATTTCCTACAGTAAATATATCAAAAATGTATTTTTGTGAGTGGATATGCATTGCTAAGGACTTCATTTGGACAACTTTAAAGGTGGTTTTCTCAGCATTTAGATTTTTTTGCACTCTCAGATTCCAGATTTTCAAATAGTTGTATCTCGACCAATTACTGTACTATATTGACCATACATTAATAAAGATGATGATGTTTAGATCTAAATTTCAGGAATTGACCCTAATGACAGGTTTTGTGGTCCAGGGTCACAAATGATCTTAAAATTGTGCTCAGCTGAATGGTTTCAGATCTCAGTCTTGTAAATGCTGCCTAATTAATGTAATTAACATATAAAAGATCACCAGTCAATGTCCAAATAAGAATGGCGAGCGGCAGTACTCCAAATACTCTACCACAAGCAAAAGTCTGCACTTCTGCTTAGACCCTGATGTGGCGATAAGCACTTTTCCACATCAAAGACTGTTTTTATGAATATGATTGTTGGAGTACATTTTGGCATACACACACTCTATAAGTTCAAATCTGTAGCTATGCACGTTTTATAAAGGAGACCCCAGATTACAGTCACTACCCAGAACTGTTCATATGACAGTGTGTAGTTCAATATAGTGTGTCTGCAAAAGATTCGTTGTAATAAATGAAAAAAAAAAATCACAGTGTTATGTTACCAAAAAGTATTGTTTCTATTGTTCTCAATGCACTCGACCAATCAGTCATCAAATTCTCATAATACCACTGACTTGTCGTTCAAGATACGTCTGTCTGAGTTTTGTTAGTATTTCCTAAGGTACTAAAAAGACTCATTAAGAAACCAGAATTGCTAAGGGTATTTGGAATCAGAATAAGAATTCTTTTTACGGTTCTCACCCACATTCAGTTATTAAATTCTCATTTATCCTATTGGTTATGCATTTTTTTTTGTCTTGTTGCAAACTGATTATTGTTTATCCAGATAATCTTAATTCTTTTCAAAAGAACGCTGAATTAATAGTCTTTCAGTCTTTCTGCATCACAATGGGATTTTGTTTTTTTCTTAAGACACCAAAGACTAACAATGGGTCAACTGAAGCATCCTAATGATCTATTGTGTCACTTAGGTGCAGTTATTTTCATCTTTGTCCATGCTTATGTCAGAGTCTCATGCATACTTGGAAGGGCACAGCATGTGTAAGACATCAGTCCAGGAGATTCAGGGAGCCGGGACTCCTCTACCATGACCTTGGTCATGAGTGACATCTATTTTCCGGCTGATTGCACACATATTTGCAAACTGTGTGCAGACGAAGCTAATTTGTTTTTATGCAAGTTTTTTCAGCAAGACCATAAAAAAGCGGGTGTGCGATTAAACCCCCGGCAGGACACCCTCCCCCTGTTTGACAACTACAGAAATAGCCAATGAAGGATGTGTCTCTGCTTGAGTTCACATATGGAAGGGACCTCTGGGTTTAGACCAGTGTATGGAACATGGCTGGAGCCCAGGTTGAAAATAGGTTTATTGCATGATGAGTCAATTATAAAAATATTTTAAAACTATTTATAAATAGCAAATAAATCTGTTGGTAAATCATTGATGTCATGATGAGCTGATGAAGTTTAAAGAAATGTTATGTAATATTATATAATATTATAATGTTATGTAACGCCGTGAAACATAATGCTGAAAAATGAATCAGTTCACTATGAACAGAATCAGTATTTTAACGTTTCTGTCCTTGCACTCCTTCTGTAACGTTACAGTTCCGAACATGGTTTGATTAGAAAAAATATTGGTGAATAATGTTTTTATTTTTTTGCCTTTACTTTTAAACCAGAGCTTGAATCGATCTTTATGCTAAATATATTTATCCTATGCTTAATAAACCTCGTAACTCCAGCGGAACTGTCGGCAAAACCTCCTACAGCAGCTTCACCTGCCTCCATCATGAATGAAGTTCTGCACACATTTTGGTGACCATGTTTGCAGTGCAAGGGTAAATAAAGAACTGCTTCTTTGACAACATTTTCATTAGCTTATTCATAAAATATGTTTGCACGTGTTTGTAAATGCTATAATGTTTCATGTAACCAAGCTATTTGAGGAGATGAGAAGAGTGTCAGTCTGGAATTTGCCCTCTAATCATAACCAATACAGCATGTATTGGCTATGATTAAACAGATGCAGCCATTAATGACAAAACACATCTCTGACATTCGCTGGTGAAAAACCTCGCAAGTCCATTTGAGCTTGATTTTGGGAAAATGCTAATAATGATAGGGGAGACCAAGGATGGTTGTAACATTTTTGACATTTCTGTCTCTTGGACTTCTTTTAAGTCAGTGCGTTCAAAATGTGATTAAATCTAGCCTAATTATAAGTGTCATCTATTAAATGACATAGGCTGGCTGTTATCTTTGCTGCACAAACAGAAAATGTGTTGTTGGTTTCAAACACAAGGAGTGAAATGTTACAATTCACCCCATAGTCCTCGGGGGTAAAATCCACGTTTTGGTGGTCTTCCCCTGTTAAAATTCTCATTCCAAATAAATATAATTGTATTTGGGATTGCTTCAACCCGCAGACATGTTAAAGTAGTTTTTCCCACTGACTTGGCAACACTGACGCTGGATATTACCTGCCATTTATTATAATAATTTAATACATTATAATACTTTATGGTTGGTGAGATATCCTCGGAAAAACTCATGAAATCCAAAAGCTAATGCCAGCGACTTGTCTATGATGACTTGAAGTGTTTCTGTTCAGAACGATTAAACTTGATTTTGTTTTCAGTTTTGTTTTTGATGGTTCCTGTTAAAAGTTAATTTCCAGTTTTTGTTTTCATTCCCTGAACCGGGAAGGAGCCCTGCTGGAAAAAGTCACCTATCGGTCCACAAAGTCACTAGATTTATCATGAGTTGCTTTTTGGAAAAAAAGTTGCTAAAGCGGTCTGAAAAGTCACTTATTAGTCCAAAAAGTCACTAGATTTGTCCTGAGTTGTAAGTGTTTTTTTTTGTTTTTTTTGAAAAATTAAAAGTCGTTAAAGGCGTTGGTGATCACTCCAAAAACTTGCTAGGTTTGATGTTAGTCGCTTTTAAAAATCACTAAAGGGTTCTGAGAAGTTGCTAATCAGTCCAAGTAGTGTATGGATTTGTCAATAGTCTCTTTTTTGAGGAAAAAAAGTCGCTAAAGGGGTCTGAAAAGTATTCTCGCTGAGTTGATATGAATATTAATATAAAAGGTCCATGGTCTTATGCACAGAAATAGAAAACCCTCTCACAGTAACAACAACATTAACATAATGCAATAAACATTCATTTGACAACATAAGATGTAACATAAAACCCTAATGTTCATAAATGATAACAAAAAACTAAGAAAAACATTATTATTAAAATGAAAAAAACATAAAATCTGAGCTGTCACACAGGGAATTCTCAGAATGTCAGTTTACAGCTTTTCACTTTAAATTATAAGATGATTTGTTAATTTTTTACTTCCAAAAATGATAGATTTAACAAAAGGCCTATTTTTTGGTAAAATTACACAGCAAATTTAGACCTATTACATTTTTTTCTCATATAACAGAACTTGTGACAATTAACAGGTTTTTATTGTAGCAAATTTCTCACTAGGAAATTTTGATTGGGATATCAAATCAAATAGCCTTTGTTTAATTTTGAAATCTATTGAAATCCCAATGAAAATGAATGGGATTTTTACTTCCGGAACCCATCTGAATTTAAACTGTTCATCTGTTTGTTGATAATAAAACCATATTTGAAGAGTGGGATTAACACAATGAAACCAATACCACAGGCTCCTTATACATTGTTGCGGACACACACACACACACACACACACACACACTCACTCACTTACACTCAGATAACACAGACCTGTCACTCAACCGTGATGCAGATGGAGATATCATCAGTCCGTGCTGGAGATGGGAAAGGCCAGAGGCGTGACCAGAAGCCAGATTGTTTGATGAAATGATGAAAGCGATTCAAAGAGAGGTAGATTTCTTAGTAACCCTCTTCATTTTGACCCATATCCCATTATAGTTGCTAAGCAGCAACCATGGAAATGTTCAAAGTAAATTCAAGTACGAGCAACTGCTAAAATGTACACAAAATAAAACCACTTCAAGCAATTTTACAATTATATGATGATTTATTGTGTCAATAATAATGTTTTGAGATTTCCAATTAGGTGGGTATAAATTTGTAACTATAAATATTAATTTCACACAAAAATATAACTGTTTTGAAATGCATATTTGAGAAGGACAAATATTATTACGGCCTCATAAGACCACATTTATGTTTTGAGGGCTCCTGGGATCTTTATCAAAATTACATGCAACGTAGGGAGACAAACATTGAGTTATGACAGTTGACAATTGTGTCCCATCCCACAGGGACTATTTTCACACATGTGATTATCTTCAGCATCGGCCCTCTTGCTCTACCCATCCCATCATGCATCTGGAACAGCTGAGGGTCCAGACGGAACGCGACTGAGAGCCATGCGTGTCTCATTCTAGTGGACTGAGACTGGACGTCTAGACGACATTTGTGTCCTGCATTGCCAGGGGTGATGGCTTTATGCAAATGCAGCCGTGTCAGAAAAACATGCTCTTCCAGGGCTCTGGTCATGTGACTTAGAGGGCTGCCACAGTTGGAAGACGAATGATTTGTCTTTCATGTCAGTTTGTGAATTTATGTTCAGTAACCATGAGAGGAAGGTAAACAGCAATTTGTGCAATTTTATTTTCATTTTTTAGATTTTTATAAATTGTATTTTTTTCAGGATGGCTGCCTGCTGACCTCATGGAATGAAAATTCAAAAGGTACACCATGTGAGAAACATTCAAACCGACTCAGTCTAATTCTGTCCTTATATCACCTTTGTACTCATCTTTGACTTCCTCTCTGTTTCTCTCGTTTTCTGTCTCTCGTTCTTTAGAGGCAAGACGAATGACCGTTTGTCCCCTGAGGTTCCCTAGAATGGTATTAAAGAGGTCATTATGAGGAAAGAAAGAATTAGAGGGAGAGAGAGAAAACCATGGCTGGATAAATGGAGTTCAAAGTAGATGACCTGGTGGCTAGTCTTATGATTCGGGGCGTTTCATTTTAAACTTCTCCGTACCCACTGCCCCAGTTCTGCTACATGTGAGTCACATGTCATGCGGCAGGATGTCCATAAGTCTATATATGACCTTTGACCTCTGGAATCTGAGAAAAGGCCACAGGAGAGGGATTGTGAATGGCAGATTTCGGGCACAGCCAGTGTTTTTGAATGAATCCTTCGAATGAATGATTCAATGACACAACACAACACAACACACAGCAAATGACACTTACCGCAGTAACGATGCACACACTGACATTCAGTAACAGAGAAACACAATGAAAAAAGTACAAAACAGATACACAACATTATTGTCCATTTCAAACTATGTGAAATAAAGACTAAGAACAATAACAAAAATACAAAGTGAACATATATAATAATAGCAAAAAATAAAAAAGATAAAAAGGCTTTCTGAAACAAGCAGAGACACGCGGAGTGAGACGGTCAATAGTCCGATAGAATGCTTGTTGACTAATCAGATTTGAGGACCAGAACAAACAGTTAAATAAATATATAAACATAATAATAAATATATAAAGGTGAACAGTTTGCTCATTGGTTATGCTCATCTTTGCTTGCTCGTTTGAAGTTGTCTGCTCTAGCACATACATAAAATACCTGAACTGGAAGCAACGCAACCTGTTTTACAGAATATGGAAGTTTGTTGTGCATAACCCCCATTGTGATGAATATCAGGTGAGTGACAGGTTTCCCCGACCTCGAGCTGAAAAACACATCATCAGAGAATGTTGTTGCAAGAGAAAGGGGTCATTTTGATTAAAAATTATGAAGGCACATGAATTAAAAATAATAATAATAATAATAATAATGATGTGCACAGATAAATCATTTAATATATACTGCAATATTCATTAATTTTGATTTCATGATGACTAAAGAAAAAGCAAACCCTTAACCTGTGTCTGACTCACAAGAAGCCACAGTATGAGTGCGCCCGGAAGTGATATTTATAGGACACATAACTCTGTCTAAGCACCTTTCATATGTTGTTTTTACAGTTTCAGTGCCGCATTATATTCTTACTGTGTGTGTGTGTGTGTGTGTGTGTGTGTCCTTTTAAGCTCTGACCTGTTGGAGGGGAGAGGAAATTCATGTCTATGGCTCTGAAATGGCCTCCTGGATGACATGGAGGAATAACAGAAGCGGCTGGCCTGTATTTGACCTCTCTGTGACCATTGTGTGCGTTTGTGTGTGAGTGTCTGTTGTGTATGTGTGAGATTGTGGTGACAGACCGCAGGGGAAAAGGAACAGTATTTTCCTGTCAGAGAGCGGGTCGGAGGCGCTGTCATGTTTTGGACATGTAGAGAAGAAAAATAAGGGAAAATCTGTGGGTTTTATCTACTGTACAGCTCAGAATACCATCTAGCAAGCCATGTGTTTGTGTACATGTTTGTGTTTGGGTGTGCCTTTTCTTCTGTGTGGCTGCCTTTAAAGTGACTATATCTGCTAACAGGGTTAATGTTCTCAGAAGTTTGGGCAATGTTCAGGCAAGGTTATGAACAAATGCTCTTCCAGTAACGTTCATTGAACAGTTTTTTGAATGTTCCTACTACATTCTACATTCAAAAGTAATGTTTGCAAAATGACACTATGCAATGTTCCTTCAACATTTGTATAACATAGAAAAACAAAAACCTTAAAACTTAAAAAAAAAAATTTTTTTTAAAAATTTGAAGTTCTCAACATTCAGGGAAAATTCATAAATAATGTTTTCATAACTTAATGGAAGCAAAATGTTCTTACAATATAGTTTTGTTAGCTAAGATAATACAAAGTTCTGTCATGAAACTCTAGATGGTGCTGGTCCTTAACTCAATCTGCTTGCAATCACATCATTCTCTATAGGGCACAGCCGATTGGTTCCTGCTGTATCAGTAAGCCAATGAGCTCGCTGCTCAACTTCCACATACTGGTCAGCATTTTTCTGTAACAACTCTAAGAAACCCTTCACCCTCCCCAGCTCCACCTGTATATATCTGCTATGAGTAATTCATGTATGCTATATTGTATGCCAGAAGCAGCAGCAGCAGCATGTCTTACTTGCTCATATCAGTGTGTCGTGTATGTATTGGCAACTTGCTTTGCAGCAGCAATAAATAATAGCAGCAGTAATAACAGCAGCAGCAGTGTAGCAGGTTTATTCCACTAAGACCAAACATATCAATATTTTCATATCCATTAACATGCCAAACACTCTGAGAGTTGTCATGACAGAAATGCATTTACATTAGGTCAATAAACTTTATTAAAAGAATATGAAAGTAAGAGGTTCATTTTGAAATTACTTAGAGGTTAATGTAAGTAAGCCATTTGTAAGTTTATATCCCCGAGAAGTGTAAATACTGGTGCTATCCAAAGGTTTATGTCAAGATCATATTTACTCCACCACAATGTTGTAATTGTGAGTGTGAAACTGTAGTATCTTTAAGGCGCCGAGTTTCTAAGTTGGGTGCCTATCAGTAAGAAACATGGCATACGCAATGAATGCAGCACTTATAATTGAAATTTGTATGTAGAAGTTACTATTATTTACATTTACGATAAAACTAGCTAAGTTGCATGTACAAACTATGACACATACATTCAAATATGGCACATCAAGACAATGCAAAATAATAAGGTTTCACTCCAACTGTCTGCAATTCCGATTAAAGTCTAAATAATCACAGCTTTTGGTGCATTCAAGACCTTCAAGGAAGCGCGTATTTACGTCACTCTAAAACTAGAACATTTAAACTACTTTATTTGGAACAAGACAGCGATGAACCTTTTCTTCATAAAAATTGAACAGGGTTTTTTTTTTTTTAACTCTATACTTCTACATAACGATGACTAATCAATGCACATCAGATGTGATTTTGCTTTGTTTTTATTCAATTTATAAAAATGGTGTATATTGAATTATTATATATTCTAACAGTATGCATCAAATTCGACCTGGTACACAAGAACCATTTGACTTCACTGACTTCAAACTGAGCCTGACCTGTCTGGAGCTACAATGGAGGGAAAGGTTTTTAGTGTTTTTTAAATGCTCACATAGCTATTGTACAGCCTTGAAGACATGAAATACAATATGTAAGTGCTATGGCTACTTTTATGCTTCACAGGAAAGAGCAAACACTCTACAAAACCTTTCTGGTGTTTACCTCATGACATGAGGGTGAGTAAATATTAGCAGAATTTTTATTTCAGTGTGTGTTATTCCCTTAAATGGAGGGAGGCAGGCCCGTATATTTGCTCGTTGAATATGTAGAAGTGTTTTGAGAGCAGATTTTCATAACCAACGTGTAAAGCAACGTTCTCCGTTAACCTCAAACGCCTCCCTATATCCAGTGCCGTTCCTCGTCAGTCCCACGGCTCGATGCTTCCTGTTTCTTTTGTGTCGACAGCATCCCATTCAGATTTGCAAGGTCAAAGATTGTGATTCAGAACTCGAATTTTCACCATCCAGCCTTGAATATGAAACATCTGCGCATGACACCTTTCAACTCCTTCAAGTGGCGCATTCTCTAATTTTGTTTATCCCCAGAGCTTTAAACAAAGGCAAAAGCTTACCCAAAACACGCTCCCCTCTCTTCCAAGGATGAGACCTTCCGGCCCACCAGTTCTCCGTCTGCATTTGAGTCTCCGCTCGCATTCAGCGTCATTGTAAACTCTGTGTAGCGAGGGGGGTGAGTGGCATTAGAATTGTTAGCCCTTTTCTATAGCCCCTGTTTATATACAACATGTTTCATAGACGGCAACAGAACTGGTCGTGACCCCCCAGGTGTCCTATCTTGAAATGCGTTTCTCCCAGATCCTTCTGTCCCACTTCAGGCTCTCTGGCGGTGACCATTCGTGACCCCTCGCCCGCCTGCTGTATGGGTGGAGGTGGTCGTGGCAATAAAGACCTTGGGCACTAATAGACTAACCTCTGCTTTCTTTGTGGCACACCTACAAAACAGACCGTGGCCCAGCATACAAACCCCCACCTATTCAAATCTAATAGAGGCTTTTCAGAGCATTCTTCTCTCCCCTCTTTCTCTACGCTCTTCCCTCCTGCACTCTCCTTCGCCTTGTAACCTAAAGAGCTGCTCTAATGTTGTCCAGCTGCTATAATGTGTCTGAATTCAGATATCTTGCCAGGATTATTGGCAGGATCCATTTGCCTTGTTGTGAGTGCCACTCGAAAGCCGTGCACGCTCACGCACCCGGGACCCACACATCCATTTCGCCATTGTCCTTCCGTATGAATGCTCTTCGGTGGCCGATAATTATTCCCGTGCCTTTGACACAGCGATCCACAGGCAGTCCTTATTCACTGGGTAATTTGCCTGTCCTCCTCATTCATAGGGAAGGTACAAATTATCCTTTTCCACAGGAGGCAGTCCATTCTCACCCTCTGGCACACTGCCACTAGGGAGGCAGAAGAGGAGACAGAGATGAGGAAGAGCAAAATGGATTGTGATGGCCTTTTACACTTATCTTTCTCCCTCCATTTTTCTCGCCCTTTCTTTCCGGACCAGTCCTCTGTCCTGCATGCGGTCATATAATGCTACATAAGCCCTATTTGGACAGGACTAGTTTTCCTTGAGAAAGGTAAAGAGTTACTTCACCCCAAAATGAAAAATTCTATCATTATTTGCTCACCCTCAAGTCTTTCCAAAACCTTCCCAGCTAACAAAAATAACATTTCTATTAAGGTATGAAAACGTTATTTCTGAACGTTTTTTAAACGTTCAAAACATCCACTTTTTTTTTTAATGTATTAAGAGCGTTTTATTCTTAGTTTATGTGAACATTAAAGGAACATTACATTCTTTCATATTGAAAATGTTATGTCCGAAGGTTTTCTGAACATTCAAAACACCTCGTACAGATGGCCTCTCCGTCACCGGGGTCACACACAGACAATTTAGTATTGTTTTTTTAACTGTGGCGGTAACCCACATTGACAATCTTCGAACTCGGACTCGAACCGAGCTTAGTGCTACCCACTAGGCTACTGTGCTGCTTTCTTTATGTTTATGTTTCCAGAGTTTCTCCAGAGTGTTCCCAGAGCGTAAAAGTTTGTAAATGTATTAAATATTTGAATTACAAAAAAATATCAGATAGGACTTTATATTAAGATTGACATTTTACTCTAGTAGTACACTAAACTGTGTAAGACTCTATGGGAAGATCAAAGTCCTGATTGATTAGTGTAATACATTAGGTTCAATCCCAGCAGGAAATGTTCCCATAACTTTGACTAACGTTCTTTAAAAGTTACGTAAATGTAAGGACAAAATGTTCTTAAAACATTTTTAAAAAACTACATGTTTTGAACATTCAGAAAACTTTCCGAAATAACGTTTTCATAACGTAATGGGAATGTTAGCAAAACATTCTAAGAACATATTTTTGTTTGCTGGGATGAAGTCAGTGTATTGTTCCTACTTGTCTGCATATTTAATATACAACTTACATTCATTGTTTGTTCCTTATGCATGTTCTCTTGACTTCTCAATAGTTCAATATTCAATAATGTTTAAAAACTGTTAGATGAACCCAACTAAACCATTCCAAAAAATCATGTTCAATGAACGATATATAAATAACTTTTTGTGCTAACATTTTGAGAACTTTTTTAAAGACCAGATAACTTTGAACAAATGTTCTATTACCATTCTATTATTATCTATTTTATTCTACTATTCTATGAACATGGTACATAGAACATTTATGATAATATTATGAATACATTGAGCTAATAATAATAAGGTTGTTCCTAAATGTTATTCTAAGAACCTTTTCTCTTAATGTTACGAGAATGTATATTAACTATTAATAACGTTACAAGAAAATTACTTTACGTTTTGTCCTAACATTTGCATAACTTTTATTTTTTGTTTTTCAGGAATTCGAATCCAATGCAGATAGGAGTATAATATAAAATGATATATTGGTGGCATTATTTATTGTGACCTTCATTGAACACCATAACTAAAGCTTTAAAATGGCATCTATGATTTAAAGAAATTAAATCAGTAAGTAACTGAATGCTCAGAAGGGCCACTGTTAGCAGCGTTTATCAGGTATTCACCTTAATTAATTCTTTGTTTTAATTATATAATTCAGTAGACACTCCCACATTAATATTAGCCACAGATATCCCAATCCAATCTGGAACAACATTGTGAAAAAGATTGGAAAAGAAAAAACCTGTGAACAGGCTAACTGTATTAGATCTAATGGGACATTTCAGTAAAATACTGTTAAAAGTACAGTTTTTGGAAGTAAAAAAAAAAACAGTCATGTTATAATTTACAGTGAAAAAAATGTTAACTGTCATTCCTAGAATAATGCATGAAGTCAAGTGATACTTGACATTTTATGTTTTTCATTTACATAACGATGTTTCTTCTTCATTTTTTCTTATCAGTTATGTTAGGATTTTATGTTACATGTGGTTTTGTTACATTAATACTTATTGTATCTGATCGAAAATCTAAATTTTACCGTAAATTTTACAGTAAATATATGAAACTACAGCCATCATATGTTAAAAATCATATCTCGGATGTTGGTTACAAAATGTATCCCTTGTTCTCTTTGTACGCAAATGGAATGTTTTTATGCATATGTTTAAATTTTATTGAATGGCTGCTTGCCATTTGCTGTGTCCATTGGAGGAGGGTCAGGCTGGTGCAGAATGTATGTATGCATATATGCGGCCTCTAATATATTGAGATGTATTCTCCATGCATGGCATTAGAAAGGTAAGGGCACTCTTCCACCCTCCGACAGCCCCATCCATCAGAGCGTCCTGCTCCACTGCTTTGCATTTGGCACTAGGATTTATGGGATACCCTTCCTACATTATGTCTAAATTGCAGGAATGTGGAGAGACGTGATATTATTCAAAACTACTGATTATAACAGTATAGCCATTACATATGGACACCTGATCACAGTATCACCTTCTGACTTCCTGTTCCTGGCTTGCTGCCTTACTTTTGATTTGCATTCAGAAGTGAGATTGGAGTAAACCTCAGTTTTATATATATATATACGCACATATAATGCAATCATTTTTATCCTGTGGCTATTTTTTGTTAACTATCATTTGTGATATGCAAGAAACGGGCTGTTTCAAAACCTTGCATCATTTTACAATGTTTGCAACATTAAAGTGATAGTTGACCCTAAAATAATAATTAAGTTATAAATTACTCACCTTGGTGTTGTTCTAATCTTTTATCGGATGCAAAAGGCGAATTAAAAAAAAAAATGTCCCAAACCCTAGCAGAGAAAGAAATGGCAGTAAACACATTGAATTAAAAGTGAAATCTTTAAAGAATGAAATAGTATTTTTAAATAGTTTTGAAATACAGAAATAGATGGAGTCCCAACTGGATAACCTGGGAAATGTAGGGAAAACCTTCTTAACAAACTATATCAGCCTGACTAGACTCAGAGACTATCAGGGCTGTGAACACCACAGAACTTGAAGTGACTGACAGATTGGCAGTTGATCAATACGGGCTTTTCAATGTCAGATATTTAAACTCCTTCCAATCTTGAACATTCTACTACATTCTTGCACTATATGCAAGATGAGAGAGCTAAGACTCTTTTCAGTGCAAAATGTCAAGATCAATGAAGTCTTTGAGATCACCCATTCCCATACGGAATTAATCTTAGGTCAGGCAAACCTCAAAGAGCACGAACAACGATGAAGTTCATTACTACTAGCCCCCAGGAACGACCTGATTTCAATCCACCCCAGCAAGTTCAATTGCCCTACATGGGCGCACCACACAATGGTGGCACTTGATTATACTACTATGCTTAGTTTATTTAATGCCCAAAACAGGAGATAATTTAAAATCTAGGTCAACTAATCAAGCCAGTTTTTTTCACACATCTACCCTCTCCCCACCTCTCTCGTTATATATTCATTTCTTTCATACATATCTCTTATTTTACCAAGCTATTGCTGGAAAGTGGTGCGTTTGACACACTTAGCACCGGTAAGTCAAAGAGCCATTTGCAGCTTGTGATTAGCATAGCCGTGAGCACCAAGTCCCTTTAGAAACAGACATCACGAGGGAGGCCACAGCTGCACCATCTTACAGACTGAGGAAGAGCCCTGGGGCTGTTACTGTAAATGCCCCAAAATTACAGTGATTTCAACAGTAAGGGATTGGGTCTATATGTTAGACTGGGTTAATATACATTGATCTGGTTGAAGATTGGCATCAAGCATTAATTGCGATACTCTTAGCCGAGTGAAATTACTTCTCAAACGAGAAAAAAAATGAAGGCCGGGACTTGATTTTTTCCATCGGGAACTGATTGGATTGCTAGATCATTGTTGTGTGCTAATTGCAGTCATCTCATGCGACTGGCAGGTTGTTGGAAGGGAGAAGTTATTGTCCCGGCCTCACACTGTAGTGAGGGGGAGGTCAAGCTATTGTTTTTATTAAGGATTACGAAGACATTAATTTAAAAAAAAAAAAAATAATGATGTGTGCATATAAATCATTTATAATAAACACGGCAAGATTGCATAAAAATAAGAATTGTTTTGATTTCATGATGATCTTACTTTAAAGGGTTAGTTCCGCCAAAAATGAAAATTCTGTCATTATTCATGCTCATGTTGTTCCACACCTGTAAGACCTTCATTCATCTTTGGAACACAAATTAAGATATTTTTGATAAAATCCGATGGCTCAGTGAGGCCTCTACTGGCAGCAAGTTAATTTCAATTCCCAGAAAGGTACTAAAGACATCATTTAAAATGGTCCATGAGACTACAGTGGTTCAACCTTAATGTTTTGAAGTGAATAACAAAATAACGACTTTATTCAACAATTTCCTCTTTTCTGTATCAGTCTCCGATGTGCGTTCACCATGCATGTGTTGATGTGAGAAAAATGTGCCATCTCATCGTCTAAATTATTCAAACTTTCAAGCTGTGGCATGAAAATATCACAATCAATGCACTTGGCACTGATGACATCTACACCATCAGCTCTCCATTGCTCTCTTCAAAAGCTTGTGACTACTGTTGCATCCTCTTCCATCTCTTTTAATTCGTTCTCTGTATATTCTTATTCAAATAAATAAGGTTTTTGCAAAAAATGCAATTCATCCTCTGTGTCGAAATCTGCAGACATCATTATGAACTATTTTATGTTGAGCGTGCATCTTCCTCTGTTTGTAAATGAGTTTAGCCGAGGTAGAGAGGAAATAATGATTTGATTCAATAAAATCCCATCACTCCTCCTTATTATTTTCTTCTTCCTTCCATTTTTTTTAGGTTTATTCTTGATGAAGTAAGACAGTGTGTGTCTGGAGATGGGAACTGACCATCTCACCTCCATTAAATGTTATTTTAAGTTCAAATTTGCCTTGGGTCATGTAGTCAGGACCACTACGTGTCCTCTCACGAGGCTGAACAAAACCAAAGAGAGCATTTTAAAGTTTAATGGCAGCAGTGCCGCCTTTAGCATCCCCCCTCATAGGACTTAGCCCTTTGTTCTCCCAAACATTCTCCAATCAATAACATGGAACGGACCCAGACATCTTTATTCCACGGAAGCTTAGAGAGAGCAGAGGCCCCCTTTCTTCCTCTCAGCGTGTTGCAGAACGGAGCAATGTTTTGGCTTTCTTCTGCTAATCTCGTCTCATTCACACGGAGGCTTTATGTGAAGAGTCTGTCAGGCTCCCATAACACACCTTTCTGTTTGGACTTCAGATTAGGACACCAAAAGTGCACCATATAACTGTCTTTATGGTTTCTACATAATCAATGTGCTAAAAAATCGTTGCCTGAAAAAGTTAAGCATTTACTGTTTGATGACCATATTCAAATGCCCTGATGTACTACAGTGCTATGGTATATACGTGTCGAAAACACCAATGTATTACCTTCTGTTTGACAGTAGACTATTAAGGGCAGAATCCAGCAAGAATTAACAGTTTATTTGCACACACTTTCTGTGCTGTTTTAGCGGCCAATTTACTAATGGAATTATGCAAATCAGTAAACACACCCACACAATTAGTGCTGAACGCTAATTCCATGAACTTGTGGTTCATTTGTAGTGTTCAAATGTGTGTTTCCTAATAGATATGAAACGTACAAGAGCTTGGATTTTGTAAAATGAAACTGCACACCCTTTGGTCTATACGGAACCTTAAAGGTTCGTGCGAGGCATTTGTATAGAACCCATTAGAGGTTCCCATGGGATCATTTTATGGATTTAGTTGTAGTGAATTAATTTTGTTTTAAGTCATTTTTTTATTTTTATTACAATGTATTTAAGTTAAACAGCTTGTAAACGTACTTAATCACCAGTGTTTCCAATTCAGTGACTTTGTCGATTTAGCGACTTTTCAGACCCCTATAGAGAGTTTTGCAAAAGAAAAAAGCGACTACCGAAAAATCTAGCGACTTTTTGGATAACATTTAGTCAGTCACTATATCATACTCTTAAATATGTAAACAAGAACAGGTTTATTTGACATTCGGCTGTATATTATATTAAATTACAGTATGTGAGCATGGATTAGGAGAGAAAATGAATGTAAAGTGCAGACAGTTGTCATCTTGTGACATACTTTTTGAGCAGGCTTTAGCTACTTTCTATTGAAAATAGTTGGCAACACTAAATCTTTTATTTAGAATCTATTTTGAATCTTTTTGGGATAAAGAGTTCTTTAAAAATTGAACCAAGAACCTTAGGGTTCTATATAGAATCCATTTTTCTAAGGGTACAGTGAATTGTTTGGACATTTTCATTTGCTGTAACTGTGCACAGAAACATGGTGCATCTGTATAGTTTTGAATATTTTCTACCAATGTTAAACCCAAACCTCCACCCGTGATTATGATACACTTTTTATTTGAAAAGCCAGAGTATCAAAGTAGAGGATTTGCAACAGAGATGCTCTCATTGTGGATTCCTCCGGACGGGCTCCCACAGACGGGTCCTCCGTGTCTTTGTGTCTGGGTTGGTGCATGAATAGGGGCTTAGACATGGCCTGAAGCCCTGCACCTTTTCTCCGCATTGATGGGGAATACATTATTCATCTGCTTTAAGACTCATCAGACGGGTGTAAGCTCTGACCATGCCGCGCTCTCTGGGCCACGGACACAATAGGCCCTCCATCTACCCCGCACTCATTCACTCACTCCCTCACTCATTCACACACAGCCTTTCTCTGTTCGTCCCATCACCCAGCCGAGATGAAAGTGGACTTTCCCATTATTGATTATTCGACCGAGCTTTCCTGGCATGGAATTATTGGCGTGCGAGCTTGTGGTTAATGAGATTTTAGTGAAGGTTTGGCAAGGGCTAATTGTTTTGAATATGGTAGCACATTTGAGAGCTTTGATTTCATTTATGATTACATGAGAACAATAATTAATTAATGCTTTTGTCAAATTGCAGAAGTCATTGCAGTAAATCCTTAAAAGAGAACAGGAAATAGAAACGGACCCTTTGTACTTTCTTAATCAATATCCCTGGTCTTATTTTGCAAGATTGAGCACATTGTTCTAATTTTCATATTCTTTTATCAAAATATTTAGAGTTCATGGCAATTCATGGAGCTTTCAGTTGTTACACTGAATAATCAACTTACTCTCAAAGAAAGAAGAATAGAAAAGTTAGGCAACTGTGGACTTACAGTAAGAGTTTATACCTATAACATTTATACTGATAGCATGGGTCATATTTTTGATGATAAATGTTTGACTTCATAATGAAATGTTTGAATTTTGAAATGCTGACTTTGAGAAATTGTTGAGATGTCTTTGAAAGCTGCATAAAAAATGTAACATTATTGTGGTCTATTCCTCATTAGAAAAATCTGAGACACAGTAGACTTCAACAATTTGCTTTGGACTGAAAATCATTCTCTTCTAATATCTACAGATTAATTCTCCAAGACAGAGTTCTCATTGGGGAAAAAATGTTAATATGAGACCTCTTTAATATCCCAGAAGTTTCTCTTCACAGCAATGCTATTCAATGGAGAGCAAATGTAGACTTCTGCCTACATCGCCCGATTTTCCCCAAACCACAACCATCTCACAAGGGACTCTAGATTTTTGGAAGAGACCTCTGCATTTCCCTTATTCAGATACCAAAGTCTACGGTATGTCTGTTTATTTAAGATACCTTAGGAGATAAATCCAAGATGCATCCAATGCAATGAGAGTTGATTCTTTTAATGTAAACGGGATCTCCAACAATAGCTTTGAAAGAGAAGCCCCTAAGCAATATATAAACAGACTGAACAATAATAATAATAATGCAAAAAAAAAAGAAAAAAAAAAAGTGATGGCCTTGCAATGCATTAGGTCTTTCAAAGCATTTAAAAATGTTTCTTTTTTTCTTTCCTTTTTTTGACTAAAAGGCAACAGCATCCAGTAAAGGGCGGAAATGAAGAATCTGCTTCTCACGGCTGTAAGTGGTTGGTGGAAATGGGAAGAATGTAACGGGTCTCTTTAGCTCAGGTAAGAGCAGTCTCTGGGTTGCTAAATGGCATCACGATTACTTATTGTGCAGGATTGTTAGGAAGTGGAACAACTACCTTCGTAAAAGCGTGTCATTATGGTGCTCCAACTGAATACAGCGTATGGATGCTTAAGAGTTTGGGGTACTCTCTGTAGTATTTCATGTTGTAAACTGTAGGTTGTCAACCGCAACTACCCAAGCAAATCCAAAAGACTTAACCCTTTGAAAAAAAAAGTCCAAGTCTCAGGTGATTTGCTGGTTTAGCTGGACCAGCTGTCAAGTGACCAAAACTCCTCTAAAACCATCTACAGTTTAAACATCAAGCCAACCTGGTTTCAACTTTTTTCAGCAAGGGTTATATCACACTAAAGTTGTGAAATAAACATATATGATACTTAAGCCTCTTGCTTCAAAAAGCACAAAATTAATCAATCAAACAAACGAGTAACATAGTTAGAGAAGCTTTCTGCCCAAATGTGATTTGAATTTCAATTGTACAATTGATTCATGCCCTCACACTATTTTCTCCCTTTATTAGAGCTCAGGATCAAAGGCTCTCATTAGCGTTAGCCCCTTGCAGCATTGTTAGCCTCCCAAGATAGCAACAAAGGTCTTTTTCCAGGCCCAGGTTGTGCAGAAGAAAGAGGCAGTTATTTCTGAGCTAAGTTCACATCAAACACTCGAGGGCTCGGGTGGAGAAAGATGAAAGAAATTGGTGCAACCTGGAAGATCAGCACAATGTGCCAAGCTGCCAGTTACTCCACACCCAAGGCAGTTTGAACTATCTCCTTAGAATAGCATGAACAACGCAGTACCAGCTGAAGTTAGAGACTTTATTCTCTCTCATTTATGCATAATATAGAGCATAGGATATGTTTGTGATTTACTGCTATATTTCCGCTCCTGTATTTTTGTCCATCTGCAAAATGAGATACCCAGAGAAATAAATGCACCGCCGATTAAACACTTACCTCTCGTCTGCAATTCAGCCACTTTGTTCTCCTTATGAATTATTGAAAGACAGGAGCTTTTGATGAGCTCCAATAGATTTTCATACTGCAGACATCAGTGTTAATAACGTTTTTGTCAGTGGTGCCTGGGAGCGTGCTTAGATTAATGCCACCCCAACCTGCTATTGAATCCATTTGGAGGTGGAGTAGCTAATTTGATTTGATATCGTTTTAATAAAGTTTTTCAGTGATTTGAGAGATTGTTTCGGGCTATCTATGTAATTTTACAGTTATTACAGCCACTTATAGGGGAGCTTTGATAGCGCTGGTTGGCCCTGCAGTGTTCTGAATACATTAGGCAACAGAGAGAATGAGAGACAATCACACGGGAAGACACTCGGCAGATGCTACATTTTGCGGATTACACATGGTAATGGAAGGGGTTTTTTTTGTGTGTGTGACGTATTTCTGTGTGAAACAGGATGTCACGACATAAGCTAATTGAAAATACTTGCCTCTACCTACAATTTTGTACGTATTCCAAAAATGTACGTACAATTCACTGCAGTTTTCAGCTGAACTTAACAATAGCGCCAGGAAAATACCAGCAATGTTTATTGAAGGTTTTTGTATGAAAATCTCACCAGCACCAGCACTGAACTTGCGATATGGAGCGCATATCAAGTTCTATGAAACACAAGTCATTAAGAGCTCAGAGACCTGTAGAAGCAAGCTAGAATGGCATGGCTGCTTCAGAAAATATGTTTTATTAATCTCATATTTGTAGTTATATTATATAATACTATTTGTTATAGGGTATGGTTTAGTTTAGGTGGTACAAACCTCTTAGCGCCGAAATGCCATACTACACAACAAACAATGTAATTAAACGTTGACAGATTAATGTTCATCTGCTTTGGATAAAACTGAACACGCTTTTAGCGCCACTCACTGGACATTCTCTTTGAAAAATGTTGCGAAACGTTCAAGAAGCATCGTAGCTAATATCATTTCGCAGACATGTAACCACAGGCACGTTTTTCCAATGAGTGGCTACAATTCTTAAGTATTAAAAGTAAAACATACCAATTGATGCAATTATTTTGCAATTTCATATAGGTAGGCTTCTCCATATCTACTGCTAAAAATTCGACAGTGGTAACTTACTTTTCGCGCCATCACTCACGCACTCAAGCTCCGAGGTTCTCCCTTCTTGGATCATTTTGAGTCTGACTTGTGAATTCAGTGAATTGTTAGCTGGACACTCGCTCTGACTGGTTCATTTGAATCAGTGATTTGTTGACTCTAGAACAGATGCAATCAGATTGGTCAATGAATGAATCATTAAGTGCGATTTGCGA
Source organism: Opsariichthys bidens (assembly GCA_037194245.1). NCBI lineage: Eukaryota > Metazoa > Chordata > Actinopteri > Cypriniformes > Xenocyprididae > Opsariichthys > Opsariichthys bidens. The sequence continues at coordinate 8,478,990 of CM074305.1, read as the reverse complement.
ATTTAACAGGTTGTTTGAAAAGAATCAGCTTCTTCACCACTATTCTGTCAGTCTCGGAGCAGAAGATGATTCTTTCAGTTCAAAATAACGAGGAACGACACGTTTTTATGAAATGTAGTGGAGTAAAAGTTATGATATTACAGTTGCTGGTCATATAATTAGAATATCATCAAAAAGTTTTTTTATTTCACTAATGCCATTCAAAAAGTGAAACTTGTGTATTATATTCATTCATTACAAACAGACTGATATACTTCAAATGTTTATTTCTTTTAATTTTGACTATAAGTGACAACTAAGGAAAATCCAAAATTCAGTATCTCAGAAAATTAGAATATTACGAAGACCAATACAAAGAAAGGATTTTTAGAAATCTAGGCCAACTGAAGAGTATGAACATGAAAAGTATGAGCATGTACAGCACTTAATACTTAGTTGTGGCTCCTTTTACCTGAATTACTGCAGCAATGCGGCGTGGCATGGAGTCGATCAGTCTGTGACACTGCTCAGGTGTTATGAGAGCCCAGGTTGCTCTGATAGTGGCCTTCAGCTCTTCTTCATTGTTGGGTCTGGCTTATTGCATCTTCCTCTTCACAATCCCCCATAGATGTTCTATGGGGTTAAGGTCAGGCAAGATTTCTGGCCAATTAAGAACAGGGATACCATGGTCCTTAAACCAGGTACTGGTTGCTTTGGCACTGTGTGCAGGTGCCAAGTCCTGTTGGAAAATGAAATCTGCATCTCCATAAAGTTGTCCAGCAGCAGGAAGCAGGAAGTGCTCTAAAACTTCCTGGTATACGGCTGCGTTGACCTTGGACCTCAGAAAACACAGTGGACCAACACCAGCAGATGATATGGCACCCCAAAATATCACTGACCGTGGAAACTTTACACTGGACCTCAAGCAACATGGATTGTGTACCTCTCCTCTCTTCCTCCAGACTCTGGGACCCTGATTTCCAAAGGAAATGCAAAATTTACTTTCATCAGAGAACATAACTTTGAACCACTCAGCAGCAGTCCAGTTCTTTTTGTCTTTAGCCCAGGTGAGACGCTTCTGACGCTGTCTGTTGTTTAAGAGTGGCTTGAACAAGGAATACGACGGCTGAAACCCATTTCTTGCATACGTCTGTGCGTAGTGGCTCTTGAAGCACTGACTCCAGCTGCAGTCCACTCTTTGTGAATCTCCCCCACATTTTTGAATGTGTTTTGTTTCACAATCCTCTCCAGGGTGCGGTTATCCCTATTGCTTGTAAACTTTTTTCTACCACATCCACATCTTTTCCTTTCCTTCGCCTCTCTATTAATGTGCTTGGACACAAAGCTCTGTGAACAGCAAGCCTCTTTTGCAATGACCTTTTGTGTCTTGCACTTTTGTGACACTGAATTTGTGATTTTCCTTAGTTGTCAGTTATAATCATCAAAATTAAAATAAATAAGCATTTGAAATATATCAGTCTGTGTGTAATGAATGAATATAATATACAAGTTGAATTTTTTGAATGGAATTTGTAAAATAAATAAACTTTTTGATGATATTCTAATTATATGACCAGCACCTGTATGCTTTGGAATGTAGTGAAGTAAAAGTTTACCGAAATAAAAATACTCAAATAAAGTATGATGCTTTAAGTACAATAGTGAAGTAAAAATACATATTGTCCATCATATTTCTGAGTGAAAATGAGAAAAAATGTTGATTTTTTTTTTTTTTGGGGGGGGGGGGGGGGGGGGGGGGGTTGATTATATCAAGAAAAAAATTAACAGTGGGTGTTAAATACAAGAATACGGAGCCTGACTGAATGTGTGTTTGTTGTGTGTAGCATTGCCTAGCTATTTGGCTATGCTCTGGCATATTGTCTTTTGCCAGCTTGTAACACAAAATATGATCTCCAACTTTATTTTTTCTATTAAAAACAAGTGACTGTATTATTTAGAGAGTTGGTAATTAGGCACAGCAGTAATTAGCAAGACATTAACATTTGTGGACCTGTGAAGTCTAGCTGAGCTGAGCTCTTGCTGTCAGTCTGTTTTTTTTTTTTTTTTTTTGCATTAGTGTGAGAGTGGACACCAAATGGTCACAGAGCCTGACTCAGTTGAATAAACCCCAATTCCCAGTAGGCACATTAATAGCGCTAGCTTCCTCTCTAACCAGAGGCTGGGTTTCCTATTAATAAAGACAACATTTAACTACAATCTTTTTTACACTGCTGCACGTTGAAGCAACACTTTATATGTCTAGTGATGCATTATAAAGAAAATCATAATCAAATAATAAATGTAAATTAATACATGTATTCATAATTATACAACACAAAATAGCCCAAAATAACCTTTTCATAATTAATTACATCCATATTTATAATATTTATATTGCACTTGGCAGGCAGCTTACAGTGCATTCAAAGCAATTTTGTCAGTATTCAGTGTTCACTGGGGATCAAACCCACAACCTTGACATTTCTAGCATATTTTATCAACAGGACATTTTTTAAAGCATCTTTACGCAGCCTTTTCAATAGAATGACAGGTCATAGTGATCACATCTTAAAAGCATATCACAAGTGTTCTGGGGTTGCCCATTTTTGGATGAACTATCCCTTTAAAAAAAAGAATCCTACTGTCTAAAAAAAACAGACTTTCTGATATCAGTGTGTAAAGAGATCAGTGTTTACGATTTATTATAGTTAAAATTTCATCCATATTCATTATTTCACACATTAGTTCAAAAGATACATTTCCACTTATTAGTCTTGTTTACATATCTGAGCAGTTGTGTGCATAAAATGAGGCTATTTTCTAACCCATGTACGCTCTCTTTGTTTCCTCATTGCAAGTTTGAGGTCAAGAGTCACAATGTAGAACAATTATTTAGGTCACAGTTCATCAGTTTACAAGAGCTAAGTGAAAACAGAGGTCTTTCAACTCATACATCGCAGGGAATAATTATTCAAGCTGCTGTTTTAGTAAAAAGCCAACAGTGAACAAATAAAGCACATGTTCTCTCAATTTAGAATTTCAATGAAGGACTCAAATGAGGGAGTGCATATATTTCACAGCAGCGCTATCGATTAATTATGGAAATAGATATGAATTGCTTATTTCTACTAGATGTTAAGCAGAACCCTGGTGTGTCAAGGAGTCAAAGGTTTGCAAGGAGCATCACTCGAGTCAAGCAGGTCCACTGAGATGTCCTTCCAAGTTCAGATGTCCTGAAGGCATGAATCAATGACCAGATGAGCTTTCACTTTGATTATTAGACGTTCCATTGGGGCAGTTAAGTATACTGGAAATATTCAAATGAACAGATTGCAGCATTTTGCAGCACATTTTGCTTGTGGAATGGCCTTGAAGGGCCTTGGGTGACCTATAACACAGATATCACCATATATACAAGTATTATGTCATACAGTATCTCCACTAAACATAAGTAGTTCAATCTCTTTACATGTGTCCCTAGTGTGTAAAATGGTAATTTGTGACTACATGCTAATGCTACTTAAATTAATTGCAATAGATAAAGCAATTTAGGAAGCCCTAAGGAATCACAAAATGAACCATATTACTTATCTTCATTCCGTGTACCTCTGTCCTTAAAGATTTCCCTCCTCGTTGTTTTTAAAGTCCTCACATTAAAGCAGCAGAAAATTCTATACTTGTTACAAGCCCTTCAAAGATGGCATAAATTTGTGTCATTTGTTTGCATTTGTGTTAAAAATGATTGTAATAGCTTATGCAAACTTTTACTATATTGTTCATAAAAGGGTCAATGACATGATGGGTCATTTTTTTGTCCAAAGGCCTTAATAATAATAAACAAAGATGTGACCTTCAAAGTATGTAGGGCAGTACAACGAGATCTCTTTTATTGAATTCAAAAAGGTTTTAATTATATTTTGCGACATAGAAAGGTATTTTAAAGATTTTGAAGTGTCAAAAGATCACTCGGTTTAACCATCAAAAGGCCTATACAGCCATTTCATTTGTGATTAAAATATCTTAAATTGTAATATATATATATATATATATATATATATATTTATCTTTGCATGATTTTATAACATCATATATCAACATAGTGCAAAATGGTATCAAAAGTATGTGTAACAGTTGTTGCTTTGTTATGGGAGAGAATATCCAGAAAAAATTATTTCATTGATGTCATTCGGAGTAACCAATACAAAAGGACCATTTTAGTTCAAGTCATGCAAACACCTGCAAAGGACCATATGGTTGTGAAGCAAAGTAACTAACTTTCTCGCAACTATTTGAAGATTCATGTTTTCACTTGTTTATACGCATGTCCCAAAACATGTCATTAGGTACAACTGCTATAAAACATGGAAAATGTTTTAATGTTTTTAAAACTTGTAGCCTACTAAATATAAAATTTGTGTTTGTCCTTTTGCTAGCTAGCTAGCATGCTAACTAGATATCAGCCTGTTTTAGCACTGTTTGAAAATATGGTCATTCGGTATAACCAAAAGTGTCGGTAAAACCGAAAAAACTTTGCGCTCGCTCACAAAATGTTTTGCTGTTGCTCTCAAAGAACAAGCAACGTTTCTCAGGGGACAGCAAAACTTTTGTGAGTTGAAATGCATTTTTTCCTCCTATCATATAATACATATGATATATTCATCACCATGTCCCTTTAGGGGTGATGTATTTTTTGTGATAAGCAAATGACAAGTGAAAAATGTTTCTTTGTAGAAATGTCAGCTTTAAAATCTCTAAGAAGTGCCTTGTAATTTTATAAACCGGAGAACCAGGCTTGTGATGTCAAACTAAACAGTAAAACTTTCCAAATTCATAATTATATTTCAACATATAGGCTACATTATAATCTATTATTATATAGAATTATTTTTTGCTCGCCTGTAGGACCATCAAACAGAACTGGAGATATAATGATTGACAAAGAGGTTTAAAGAATATTTAGAATCTGTCTCATACATTTATCTCTTAGGCTTCAGTCTAGAGTTTGTTCTTGAGCAGCTACTGGATACAAACTACGCCAAGAGGGAGCGCAAGGTTGATGGGGTATTAGGGTCATGTCAGCCCTGGATTACAGGGGGGTTTTGCCTATATAAACATTCGCTAGCTCTAATTTAACTGCACCTTCTGGGATCTTATAGACACAGAGAAATGTAAGAAACAGATGTGTTTGTGAGAGTATGAAAATGAAAGACTACGCCACCTGAATCTCATCAGGTGGAGTGAGGACATAAAGCTGTCGAAGCTTTTATTATTGCGATACAGGTCGGGTTTGGTTGTTTAAAAGATAATAATTAGATAATTTAATTAGATAATAAAACTCTTACGGAATGAATGAACACATTTATGAATATATCTTTATTATCTTTAAAGCCAACATGATTTAAAAACCTGTTTGCTTTCATTATGTAAGTACCTGATCCTATTGTGCACAACTGATTGGTACATGTCATTCCTAGTAAAAAAAAAAGTTGGTCTTTGATCTTCCATCAAAATTGCTTTTGTCGATTTCGATCTTCTCCACTGATTCTTCAATCCCTCCAACCATCTGAGATCTATTCTGGTATTTAACACCCCCAATCCAACCTATTTCTAATGGATCAGTTCAGATCCGGCCTTATTTTCTCGTTGAATGACCTCTTTCAATTGGAAATACATAAGACTATAGAAGTAAAATGGGGTTGTGAATGGCACTTAATGTTGAGTTTAATGGTCTTACAGTATTTGTTCATCTTTGTTAATGTTAGTTAATAAAAATCCAGCTGTTTATCTTAGTTCACAGTGCATTAACTAATGTTAACAAATACAACTTTTGATTTACGTAATGTATTAGTAAATGCTGAAATTAACATTAACTAAGATTAATAAATGCTGTAAAAGTATTCATTCTTAGTTCATGTTAACTAAAGTACTTAAATAATGTTAACTAATGAAACCTTATTATAAAAGTGTTATCAGTGTAATATATAAACACATAAACTTACCCAAATTAAAAGTTATGATTTTTAGCAGGGATACTTAATGAAATTTTTCCCAAAAATATTTTGTCAGTAAAAAATCCACCCAAAATGCATTATTTTATTTGTTAATGGGTAGTCGTGGCCTAGTGGTGAGGGAGTCAGGCTTGCAAGGTTGTTTGTTGGTTGTTCGGCAGGAATTGAAAGTGGGGATTGTGAATGAACAGCACTCTCTCCACCTTCGATACCATGACTAAAGTGCCCTTGAGCAAGACACCTAACCCCTAATTGCTCCCCTTGTAAGTCGCTTTGGATAAAAGCGTCTGCTAAATGATGAAAAATGAAAATGAAAATTTGTAAGTAAATAATATTTATAGTATTATTGTTACGAAATGCTCAAAAGTTCAGTTCAAAATCTCTATTTAAAATAGTGAAAGTGAATGCGGACAGAGGCTGTCAAGCTGCAAAAGCTATACCAAATTGGTCCATTGTATACCTGAAGCCACACAGTTGGTTTGTGTAATAAACAGAAGAAAATGTATGTCATTATTCACTGCAGCAAACTAGTTCCTTCAGCTTCAGTCCCCATTGATTGCAATTGACCTGCAGTTTGATTGACAGGCCAATCAGACCAATCAGAACCCCGAATCCATCATTTTGTCTGACAAAGCAGTCAGGGGAGTTAGTAAATTAACGTTGGTGAACTTGAACTTGAATAATTGTGTATACTCATGTCTTTCCGTGCTTGAAACAACATTCCTTCTGATGTCCATTCATGTTTATTTGTTGCTATATATGAACTAGTATGAAGAGAAGATCGGTTCACAAGCCGCTTGAAGGAGTCTGTCACGACATATTAAAGAGCCACTACACAGTAGTTATTGTTTAAACTTCTTTAAAAAATTACAACATTTTAAATATGAAACTGTTTCATATCAAAAGTAACCTGCCCTGTCTTGTCTGTCGACGCATTGCCAGTGTCCTCTTTGCTCCGGGATGTATTTTTCACTCCGTGAGAACGTGATGTGTGGCGTGAGAGCGCATGGCTTGTCAGACATAGTGACAGTAACCAAAGGGGGCGGGTCTTTGCGAATGGTTGATTGCATGGAACAGGGCAACATTACTTTTCTGTTCCATCAAAGAAAGAAAGTCATACAGGTTTGAAGGGTGAGCAAATGATGACAGAATTTTCATTTTTGGGTGAACAAATTTTGGTCTACTTTCAATCAATTTGGGGCGGTGTGTTGGTTACTGTTTGGCAATGAGGTAAGACTTGAGTCTGTCTAAAATGGATGGTGGCCTAGAGGCTTTCTGTCCAACAAAAGACCAGGATAACACAGATCATAAAGCAACTGACAGCTTTGGAAAGGAACTAAGGGGTAACTCCTTTGAGCTCTCTGCCAGAACTGGGTCATAGTTCAAAAGGATCTGCCCTCTGCTGGATCATTAGCACCAACATAGAGGAAACGGCCAAGGCTTCTTCTACTCCTCTTGCTCACCCTGCGCTGAGGAGCATGAGTGAAATTGAGGGAAAGGAGCAGAAATTAATAAGGTCTGATGCAGGAAGAGTCAGACAGTGTCAGCTTTTGCCTGACTGTACTTGCTATGTTTATTTGAACTCCCTACCAAGATGGTGCATGTTTTTTTTTTGTTTTGTTTTTCATGCCATGCAAAGCTATTTGAGATCATTTCTTTGATATCACAGGTTTAATATGGTAGAATGCTTTCAATGGATGGTGGGTATCTATCATCGACTGTGTCAATGATGAAAAGAGGAAAAGAGGTTAAGGCATCAGAAAGATTTATTAAATCATCTGAAGCTCTCTTAATGGAAAAGAACAAAGATTTCACCTAGTCCTGCATGTTGTAGCCTCTCTGGATGTGGGTAGAGTGCTAAATGATGTAAAACAATGCTAAATGTTTGACTATTAGGCGTGTGGCTGTTCTGTGCCCTTGAGGAATCACATTTCCTTGATCTTTTGAGATAAAAGAGTTCATTGTGCTATAAACGATACTGTAACTTTCAGAACTTCCTCTGTCTCAACTTTCTAATCTAACAAACGAGTGACTGAAGTTTATTTATAACAAGGTCCCTGGTTATTTCAGTCAAACTTTCACAGTTTAACAGGAACATTTTCAGTGTTTTGTGAAACTGTCATAATGTAATACGAGATTTGCACAGATGCTGTTATTGAAAAGATGATATATTATGATCTGTCAGTTAAAACCACAAGTAAGAGAAGATTTACGTAGGAGCCTTAAAGGCACAACAGAAAAAAAACAGTCTGCCTGATATTCTTGACCAGAATAAGCTGCGGTATGGAGCAGATATTTTGCTGTGTAGTCAACATTCTGGCTACATGAGACTAGACAGAGGGTAATGATTATGAAAAAGTTTTTTGTTTTTTTTTTGCAGTTTTTGCCATTATGACAAACGTGCTGCAAAACACTAAAAAAAATTCTAAGCAGCTTGATGTGAGTAAATTTTTTTGTTTTTCTTTGAAAGAAATTAATACTTTTATTCAGCAAGTATGCATTAAATTGATCAAATTTGAGAGCGAAAACTTTTACATTGTTAAAAAAAATTCTATTTCAAATTAATGCTATCTATTGAAGAATCCTGAAAAAAGAATCACGGTTTCCTTTTCAAAAATGGACTAATAAAATGTTTCTTGAGCAGCATATTAGAATGATTTCTGAAGGATCATGTGACACTGAAGACTGGAATAATGATGCTGAAAATTTTACATCACAGGAAAAAATTACATTTTCTTACAGTTTCTTTAAATCATACTAATATGTCACAAATTACTGTTTCAACTGTATTTTTGACCAAATAAATGCAGCCTTGGTCAGCATAAGAGATGTCTAAAACATTAACAGATCTTTCCAACCAAAATTTTTGAGGCAGGGACAAATTTGCTAATGGCAAAATGTGACGTCAACGGTTACGGTTCTACGCTTTTCATTCTGTCTGGAATAGAGTAACACAATGAGCCAGGCTGAGTTTTTAAACTTTTTCTTCATAAATCATATCAAGCATCTGGAAGAAATTGAGGTTTTTTGCAACACCGGACAAAGACAAACCAGATCACTGCTTGGACATGACAAAATGCCTCTGAACCAAAGATGCTGTTGAGATCAGATCTGGTCTGGTCAGTACCTTGCGCCAATACTGAGACCTCAGCAAACACAATGCTTGTATTGCTATATGTCATTATGGAGTAAATAATTTCTATCATATGTCTAAAAACTCCAAGCTGTCATTAGAAAGGAGTCTTGGTTTGGTTGAGTTTGATTGAAGATGCTATTTAATCGGCCAGAGAGAGTTTCTTGTGTTTCCTGTCCAAGTCTCTACTGCTAAAGTTCAAATGTAGCCTGTGCGCTTTGGAATCTGTTGGTTATTAGTAAGCATTCCCAAGAATTTTCCCACTTTTTTTTTTTTTTTTTTTGGTTTACAGAATACAATAAATACATCACTGTAGTAAATGGGAATTCAAAAGTGATTTGAAATGATAATGAAAATATAGATAATTTTATAAATAATATAACAAAATCACCAGGATCCATCACTGTTGGATGACGACAAGCCTTTGGAGGGAGTTTGATGCTCTGGGAAATGTTCTGCTGGGAAACTCTAGCGTCAGGCCATTCATGCGGACATCAATTTGACACTTGCAACCTGCCTAAATGTTGGGAGAATAGAAAGGTCAAATTAGTCTTTGCCAAATAACATCTAAAAAAAAAAAAGAAAAAAAAGCCAGACCACTTCTGGAAAAGTATTCTTTGGACAGAGGAATCTAAGATCAACCTGTAGGCTATGGAGAAGGCTTGGAACAGCTCATGAGCCAAAGCATTCAACACAATATATTAAACACAGTGGAGGCAGTGTGATGGCATGGGCATGCATGGTTTCCAGTGGCACTTTAATGATGATGCTGACAGAAGCAGTTTGAAGAATTCTTATAGGGTACTGTTTGCCCAGATTGAGCCAAATGCTGCAAAGTTGATTGGATGGCACTTCACAGTATAGATGGACAATGACCCAAAACATACTTCAAAAGCAACCCAGGAGTTTTTGAAGGAAAGGAAATTGAATATTCTGCAATGCCAGAGTCAATCACCTGATCTCAACCTGATGGCATGCATTTCACTTGCTGAGGTCAAAACTAAAGGCAGAAAGACAACAACAACAGATTACAGCTGCAGGAAAGGCCTTGTAAAGCATCACAAAGGAGGACACCCAGTCTTTGGTGATGTCCGTGGGTTCCATACTTCAGACAGTCATTGCCTGCAAAGGATTCTCAAGAAAATATTAAAAATGGATTTTGTTCACACCTTTAAAGCTGAAAGTCTAAACTTCAATTTCAACTTGATTGTTTCATTTTCATTCCATGCTGGTCAAAATTATGAATTTTGTGTATATATATATATATATATATACTGTATATATGGACACACTGGACAATTGCTTCTTTCTGTGAATTTCATTTCAAAACTTTTTGTGCTAGTGTAAAATTAAGAGCAAAGTGGGTTTGTAATTGTTTGTAATTAATCCTTTATCTGTAAGTACTTTAGCATCATTGTCATAGAGAATGTTTTATCACACAAGCCGGAAGAAAAAAAGATAAAGAAAATTAATTAAAATCAATTTAAGGCAAGTTTAGAGTTTCCTACTGATAATTAAATCATTGTAGTGTTGTTCATGTGTCCTCATTTTGTTAATATGATTATTGCGACATCACTTATAAAGGCTGCAAAATTCACAAATACATTGTAAGAATGGTAATACATTGTCTGGAGGATGTTTTGAGCTTTGAAAGCTTGATTTTGTTTAGTACACTGTACTGTTTCATTTCAGAAGATCAAGGAAGAGTTTTTGTTTCTTCTTTGTAATTGTGACTGTCAAACAACAGGCCCATAGTAGCTATTGGCTTGAAATACTTCACTTTCATTCTTAACTGTAAAAGCCCACCCTAAAGCAAGCAGTCTGTGTCTATAGTGCGAATCTGAATGCACTGTCTCTCTGAAGTGTTTGTTTAGCCTGATGGGCTCATCCTCTGGAGAGAGTTGGATCACTTCACCATCTACACCACCGTCAATGATCCATTTAATCTCATCTCACAGCTAAGCCAACCGTGTTCAGCTTTTCACTTCAGCAACCAACTCAGAATGGAGGAGCTTCAAATCATCTAATCTTGTATAGCCAGACTTTTCATCTGAAACAGCCATTCTGAGTCGGGACAGCTGTAGACTATTAAACGTTTGCAGAATTGGGGTCAGGGAATATCTGAAGAGAGCTTTGCTGCATAATTCATAGTTTAACTTTCAAATAAGTGCAAAATGAACTCAGAAATGGCAGGTAGCTTGATGCACAAAACAGTGTTAAACAATATATGACACAAACAGTACAACAAAGAGAAATTTTTGGAAATATTTCTTTTTTAGCAAATGTTCAGTGAAAATATGTACTCACAGTTCATCTGCTTCAGGAGGTCAAACTGAATATTATATTTTTCTTTACATTTATTTGTATGTTTTGCTACCAATTTTTGGGACATATTAAAAAATGTTTGTGTAATTTCTTTCTTTTCTATACAAATAAAGAATAAATAAACATAAAACATTCCATAAAATATACACATATTATCAATTTAATCTCATCTCACAGCTAAACCAAGTGCATTTAGCTTTTCACTTCAGCAACCCTAATTTTTGTCATTTCTTTCTTTTCTATACCAATAAAAATAACATATATATATATATATATATATATATGAAAAATATTTGTTCTAAACTTTTTAATTTCTTTTTAACTGTCTCAATCTGTTATATATTCTTCTGTGTTTTTTGCCGTTGTCATAGTTACTCATTGTTTCATTGCTCATACCTGTTCCTCATTTGTTCATTAGTTTCAGTGTATATAATGCCCGTAGTTCCTTTGATTGTGTTTAAGTGCACACTGTTGTGTTTCCTTTCTCTTGTTAAGGTTACTTTTGTTGTTGGAATCTCTTTTGTTTTGTTTAATGAAGACTACTGGATTAGATCCTTTTTGCCTAACCTCGTCTTCTTCTTCTGACCGATGTTACATTAACAAGCTTGTGAGCAAAATGTGATCAAAAGTTATATATATATATATATATAGATATATATATATATGTCACGAAACTGATATCAAAGTCATAATAAAAAGTTTTCATTTAAAAGTTTCTACTCTGACTTTGATATCAGTTTCGTCACTGTTGGATTTTGTAATTTTAATGGTTGATGATGAGGAAGTCAAGACCTCTGATGTTTGAACTGACATTCACACATTTAATGAAGGACAGTGTGATAGTTATAACAGTTTATCTAACAGATGTAATTGCTCCAAAGAACATGAGATTTGTGCATCTACTGCTTAAAGTAACATGGTTTAAATCTATGGAAAGTGCCATAAGTAAGTGCCTGAAAACATGATGCACATACACAAGAACAGATAAAGAGAGATGAGATAGAGAAATGACACATAATTACAGGAACATACAAAGCCACACACACATAAAATAAGAAGCCACATTATTTACCTAAGCAGATCCAGACCACTTCAGAAGTTTAACCACACTATGCCAGCCAAAAAGCGGCTTTTGAGTTGGAATGCTTTCTAGTGCTTGTCTGGTCTTGTTGGCCGGGATCCAGCGTGCTTTGCTCCGTGGGGGTCAGTGTGGATTACAGAGGATCATCCATCCATCCATCCATCCATCTATCCATCATCTATCTATCTATCTATCTATCTATCTATCTATCTATCTATCTATCTATCTATCTATCTATCTATCTATCTATCTATCTATCTATCTATCATTGTTTCACAAACAATAACTATAGTAATAAAAGCATTCTGTATCTCTTTTATTACTATTCTTATATGTGTTGTTTGGCCATCATTAATCATTCTTTTTCAACAATTAGTTAAAGGCATATGCATTATAATTTTCTATGCTTTACACTTTGCTTTTGTCAAGCAATTCTAGGATATTTTATTTATTTATTTATCATTTGTTCAAAAATCATAGCTATAGTAATACACTTAAACATTCTGTATTTTAATACTATTACTACTATTAGCTGTTGTTTGTTTATTAATTATTAGTCACCTTTTGATCCATTAATCAATAAATCCTTTGTAAACACCACAGGTTGATTTAACTTCACTGAGTAGTTAAAACCATCTTTATAGCTATTTCATTTTAATTGTGTTAAGTGTTTCGGAACTAGGCCATCCATTTGGACCAATTTGAACCATTCAACTGCAAACTAGGAGAAACTAAACAGTGTTCATGACATATGCATTCTGTAATGTGAGCATGAAGCAGTACGTGATTTATGTTTTCATAGCATACTCTATGAGGATCTGACAAAGCCATGGGCTAATAATGACAGGTGTGTGTGTGTGTGTGTGCTTTATAGAGAGATCTGCAGAGATGCATTTTTATCTCCTTCCAGAAATGTGGACATCTGACCCCAGCGTCTCCCTACAGCAACTTTACATGCAGACAAATGCTATAGTGAACTCCCAGAGGACAGTGTATGTGTGTGTGTTTGTCCATGTGTGTTGGCCAAAGGACAGTTTCTTCAGAAAGAACTATCAACTTCTCAACATATACTGTAAAAAACATTAATATTTCTCATTTCCCAGAAGAGTCTGATGTTGTAAAATAGTCATAAAAGGTAGACTGAATGCCTCACAGGGCACACACACTCACACGTACACACACAGTTGCTGATTGCGGGCTGTCAGTGGACAAAGGTGTCAACAGCAGTATCAATCATTTCCAGGAGTTCTCAGATGGTTTCTCTGTCTGTGCAGTCTTTTTCTTTCTGGTTATCATTTTATTACTTGCCAATTATATTTTATCAGTGGTGGTAAACCCTGTCTCTCTTAGTCTTATCTTTTGCTCTGAGCTGACCACAATGTCTTCTAAGGACAAGAGGGGAAGTCAGGAAGCTGGGAGAATTAACCAAGTGGAGATGAAAAAAAATTAACACTTACATAAAAAAAAGAAAAAAAAAAAAAAGATTCCTGTTATTAATCCCAAATAGAAATGTATCTGTTGGTGAGATTTTTTAAAGGAACAGTTGTTATACCAAACCTGACCTTTTTCCTTAAGAGAAACAAATAATAGTTTTAATAGTTATATTTTCAATGAAATATTTTCTTTCATTTATGGGAAATTATTATAAATAATTATAATTATGTTTTATAATATGATATAATTTTTAATATACTTAATCTTTATTATCATGTTGGAATTTTAAAGAGCTGCTCTTTTCCATACAATGAAAGCAAGGACCTTATTATAAAAAAATGACAATGAAAGTTGTCATGTGTAACTGAATGCATTGTTATTTTAGTATTATTGACATACGATTATAGTTTTTTTGAATTAGATTTTATTTTAACATTTTTGTTTTCTTTTTCAATTTAATGTGTTTTATTTTTTTGTCATTTTTATTAGTTTTAAAAAAAAATTAAGTTCATTTTTAGTTTTAGTTTATTTATTTGACAATTCATGAAAAGTGAAAAGATTCAGTTAATTATAACTATATAATCCAAACTAGTACATGAAATCACAGGAATCGTATGTTAATAACTGTAACGCAAGCATTGTTACTGAATAGCGCTAGATTGACGTCAAACCTGGTGCAACATGTCTCAAAGTGCCAAGTGCATGCAAATAAAATGAAATTTCTGCAGGTAAATTTTTGTACACAGCATTTTTACATGCTGCTAACCGATTCATAGCAAAAGTACTGTTGATGCACACAAACTTAACAGAAAAAAAAAATCAATGACAACCACAATTATTGAATTTGGCCACTCCAGCCAGTGCAAAACCCCCCCTTCCTTCACAGACGGTCCTTGTGGGTCAGGGAAGCCGGGAGAGAGAAAGCGATGGCAAAATGGAGCGAGGGGGTGGGGACAAAGACCTTGGCCTTGTGGCGTGACCCGGTATGGGGGCCCCCTGTCTGGGTCCTTGGCTCTGTCTGACACCCCCCATACCCCCCCCCCCCCAGATTTTCTTTGAAAGCAGGATCCCTCATTATAATCCGGGTGTCTATGGAAGCTGGGGGTGAGGGGCACGGAAGACCGACCAAGACATGGTCTGGGTACGACAGCTATTGATCAATGGCCTGACACAAAATCAGCAATCTTAAATGGCTAGGTAAATGCATGTGTGTTGGGGGGGATGGGGGTCCTTAATGCGCTCAGACAGTCCAAGTGAAAAGGAATTCCAGATCGATTGGGGTTTGTTTCTTTCCTTGCTGGGCACTGCACTTCTCAATATTGTGCTGTTTGCAAAAAGGGCTTTTGTGGGGGGTGATACGCTGGTTTATCAGTGGGTCAATAGGGGATTATTTTTTTTCATGGTAAGGTTATCATCAGTGTTCTGTGTAATAAATTAGCATACAGTTTTTTAGCTCAACTTTGGGGACTAAACTGTGAAAAAACCCTCTTTTTTTTGTTCAAAGCTCCAAATGATTCGCAAAGTAAATCAGAGTCCTCCAGAATTACAATTATTTATTTTACATCAATATATTATTAACGTATTTAGTAATATTTAATTTTATATATTCTTAGTATATATATATATATATATACTGTTCAAAATATTTGGAGTTGGTAAGATGATTAATATTTAATGTTTTTATTGTTTTTGAATAATAGGCTTGTATTCCCTGTAGCTGCATTACATAAAAATACAATGAAAAACAGTCATTGTTTGAAAAATTATTATAATTTTAAACAGTTATCTATTTAAATATATTTTAAAATGTAATTTATTCCTATTATGCAAAGCTGAATTTTCAGCATCTTTACTCCAGTCTTCAGTGACCCTTCAGAAATCTTTCTAATATGTTGATTTGGCTGCTCAAAAAACATTTCAGATTATTATCCATTGTGTAATGTTATAAATGTCTTCACTGTCACTTTTTGATCAATTTCTGGCTAATAAGTAATTATTTAGTGAATAAAAGTATTAATTTATTTAAAAAAAAACAGTCATATATTATATAATATAGTATATATATTATATTAGGTAGCAAGGTAAACACGTGTGTGTGTGTGTGTGTGTGTGTGTGTGTGTGTGTGTGTGTGTGTGTGTGTGTGTGTAGGAGGGAGTAAAACCCGAGCCACAGCAGGGGAACGGGAAAAGGGCTGGTTCATAGTTCATGATCCCCTAGCTCTTACAAACACACACACACACACACACACACACACGCACACACACACACACTCACTCTCTCACCCTTCCCCTCTGGCCTCGTCTGGTCGAAAAGGTCAGTGCATGTTTGGGAAAAGCGGAATTTTAATAAATTCTTTTTTAAAGGTCACCCCCTCTTCCCAAAGACACAAGTTCATCAGATGACCACTTTAAAACACAAACATGTGCATTCATTATGCATAGAGACTAAATCATAAAAACTAAGCATGTAAACATTTACTTTTGTGACAACAGGTGAAGTATTTAGAAAGCTTCACATTCATAACTTCAAGCAACTGTAGTTGCATTGCACTTTATCTCACTAAAGTTCAGTTTCATTTATTTTTTAATAAATTTTTAAGTACTGTTTTCTTAATGCAAGATCGCAGCTAGACAGAGAGGGCAGCCCTATATGCTTTAAACCCACTGACCCGCTGATTTTACCGTAGACAGAAGGAAAGGGGGTGTCTAGGAGGGGGGTGGCAGGGTCACCCAGCTGGCTGCCTTGAAGAGTAACCATATCATACTACTAAACTTCTGAAAGACTGTCTTTATATTTTTACAATTATGCCCTTTTTTTTTAGATAAAATGAATGCCATAATTTCATCATAAGACACTTTTTATTCATTTATTCTCCATAATACTTAAAAATAAATAAACAGCCAATAGGATCTAGACTATACCATACTATATTTTCTGAAATAAATGTGATGAGAGCTACTGCTTTGAAGAAAATTCATAGGGTCATTGGGTGGTTTCTATGAGGTTGCTTACGGCTCCAGGTAGAGTTCATAGTCTTTATGACATTGGCTTCCCTGGATACACTACTGTTCCAAATTTAAGGTCAGTAAGATTTCTTTTAACAACTTTAATGTTATTATGCAAGGATGCATTTAAATGAACAAAAATGATGACGGTAATTTTATTTTACAGAGTCATTGTTACAAATGTTACATGTAGTTACTATAGTTGTAACTATAAATAATGCATAATTACATTCAACCAAACCAAACCCTAATTCTAACCTTATAGTAAGTACATATTAGTCAGTACTTAAATGTATAATTACAGTGTAACAAAGACACCTTAAAATAACACTTTAGTTGTTACAGTGTAATTATACATCGAAGTACTGATTAATTAACAACACGTACTTACCATAAGGTTTGGAATAGGGTTGGTTTAGGGTTATCTGCATGTAATTATGCATATTGTTCTCATAATTATGCCTATTGCATTTAATATGTTTAACAAGGACACTTTAAAATAAAGAGTTAACGAATATTTCTTGAGCACTATATCAGCATATTAGAATCATTTCTGAAGGATCGTATGACACTGAAGGAAAATTCAGCTTTACCATCAGAAATTAATAATATGAATTGTTAAATTGTAATAATATTTCACAATATTACAGCTTTTACTGTACTTTTGAAGCCTTGGTGAACATGAGACTTTCAGAAACTTAGGAACATTTTATATGACTTGGGTCCTTCTTTCAATGTAAGTCTATGGGATTTTCTGTGTTTTTATCACCTGATTTATCATCCCATCATATCATCTTTATATACCTCAATTGTGAACAAACCATCGGATCTGAAGTACGAAGCAAAGTTCAGTAGTTAGCATCAGGGTTCTATTCAGATCACTAATCCTAAGTATGAGCAATATTTATAGCGAGGGTTTCCATAGCATGCACCGCTAAAGACTTTACAGACCGCTGGTGTCTGTCCACTTCCTTTCGCAGTTAGCACTGTGTAGTTTAGTTAGTATGTTTCACTGTGTCTGTTTAGTGTGCTATTAAAAGTGTCACTGTCACAAACACAAGCTGTCACAAAGATGGAACTGTACAAACACCACAGACAGAGCTGAAAGCCTCAGACCAATTAATCACCTGAAGTTTCTGTGTGCTTTTGTTGATGTGCTTGCATGGTGATATACTCGTGTACGTAAAATTGTGTCCTTTTCAGGTTTTTTGGTCGTGTTTGTGCTTGATAACTGCTTGTCTGTAGTTTCTGAATATGTGAACCCTTCGTTCATCCCCCCCTTTCAAATACTTCTGTTGTCTCAGAAGCTAAGACAGTTTCATGCTCTCTGTCAGTGCTTTCCCCTCCCTGACCGGGATTGTTCCAGATTAGATTAGACACAATATGAATAACCGTAAACCAAAGACCTCTCAGACTGTGAAAGCTATCAAAGGCATATTTTCACTGTTTAATCCCCCCCCCCCCCACCCCCCAAACACACCCTTTTTTGTCTATCCAATCAAACTGCTCCCATCCCTCCTGATGCAGTCTGGGATTATTGGTGCTGTGATGAATTATGCATTAATGCCAGCATAGGTTCTCACCCGTTCGCGACAAAGCTTGTGATTTTGGGGTGAGGGGGTCGTAAGAGGGTCAACCGAAACATCGGCCGGTCTGGTCTCAGGTGGAGTTCAAAAAATGAAACAGATAAGAAAAAGAGGGATGAACTTTGGCTCTGTTATTGATAGGGTTGTAAAGCTGGCGCCCTACTGTCTCACCAGAACTGTACACAGACACCCAGGACAGAGGTCAGCGATAAATGACCCTCCTGTTCTCACACAGACAGATATCAGGAACTGCTGCTACTGGGTTTGCAGGACAGCCATCGTTTTATGGCAGGGCGTGCAATGCTACACATCACCAATGCTGGCTCTCTTTGTTGTGCCCAAGCTGATTGGATCATGGAGTTTGCATGGATCTTCAGAACTGGAATTGATGAAAAATGTCCCTGTAGCGGCATGTTCAGCTAGCAACACCAAGGTCATGGGTTTGATTCTCGGGGAATGCATAAAAGAGAGAGAAGAGAAAAGAAGAGTAGAGAAGAGAAGAGAAGAGAAGAGAAGAGAAGAGAAGAGAAGAGAAAAGAGAAGAGAAGAGAAGAGGCTAAAGGGGGAAGGTTGCTTTTGGGGCCCTTCTCAGACAGACATGAAGGCCTCCTGGACGTTTCCTTTCTGCTGGATGGCCTCAACAAAGGTGCTCAGTCATGTGAAACTTAATCTTGAGCCCCCAAAAAAATCACCTTTGACCTTTCTCTGCCTTCATCCAAGGAGAAGGGGCCAGGATCGGAGGCATTGGAGAGAGGTCACGTCCCCCAAGACTCTGCCAGAGCACACGTGTGCGGACATGTGTGTGTGTGTGTTCTTATTTGCGAAAAAAAGAGGGAGCGCCCCTTTTACTGCATTTTTCCATCCTAGACAAAACACAGACCCGATTCTAATCCAGTGGTCCTCAACTTCTGTCTGGGCAAACAGAAGTACCTCAGCCAAGTGATCATTTCTGTATATTCATTGGATCTTAAGGGGACGAGACTCAAATCAAAAGGGTAAGCAGCTGCAATCAGTCCACAAGTCCAACCTCACTGCTAGAGAATAACACATACTGTACACCCCCCCCCCCCACACACACACACGTCTGGATTGCTATCTTAGTGAGGACATTACATATTACATATATGGTCAATGATATTTTCTAGCACCTAACACAACCCCTACTCCTAAACCTACCCATCACAGAAACATGTGCAAAACATTAGATTTAAATAAAAACCTATTTTGGCTGATTTATAAGCCTTTTTATCTAGTGAGGACCAGTCACATGTCACAGTATAAGTGAGGACATTTGGTCCCCACAAGTATAGCCCAAACGAGTACACACACACACATACACTCACACACAGGATTAACCTCATAGAGCCCTGGGACTGGGGCTCCCCTGTCATCGATGCAAAGCCCTGTATAGTATAAACACTGAGGCAAGACAGAACAGACACCAGCACATTCAAGAGAGTAACACACTGGCTCTGTTAGTCTTACTAACTACTTCCTATATAGTACGCTGACTTCTAAGGCGGCATCCTAACAGAAATGGAATCAATTTGGAATGCTTTACATAACCACTAATGTCATACAAATAGTGCTATACTCACTCAAGTTGTTAAGCTAACCATGTAATACTCTAATAAGAATAATGTCGCTTTCGATATGAAATGTTCAGAGAGTGGCACTTAGAATCATGTTCAATTTCCCCAGAAAACAGATGAACATGAATCTGGCTGGTTGTTGTATGGATCACGCAGTTTAGAAATTAATAGTTTGGACTAAAGTGGCGCTAAAAGGTTATGCTCTGTCACGTATGAAATTACTCTAAACCCTACATTAAAACTCACTGACAGTATTAACAAAAGCAAACCTGAGATAAAAACGCATTCCATTTTAGCTTGGTTCTACAAGTGTTGTGAACGCTCTTGGTCAGAAGTACAATTCTGTACCAGATGTGAGCAAGTTTTCTATGCCAGAAAAACCATCCCATATTGAGCTGGATGTTTGATGTAAACATTAAAATGTATTTTTTGCAAATCATACACTATGGTAAAATTGTTTTGAGGTCATTACATGGTATTGTGCAAGGAAAATGAGTCTTTCTTAATCAATAATCTGCCCCTGTAATCATACTTTTTGTGAAAAGGAATAAAAGTTGTTGGTGTTCTTCTGTGAGGGAAACTGACAGATCTTCCCTGAGAGCCTGAAAATATATTCTTTAGGGAGGGAGAGAGGCAGAGAGCAGAGGTCAGGACCTGCTATGGGAAAAGTATGCAGGCTATGCACGCTCTGTTTGGGTCCAGGATCCCTGTGACCTGCCATTGTTCACCCTTTGACATTGAACTTGGGAGAGGGGAGCAGAAAGCAGACTCGGCTCTTAAGCCCCGTAAAACACATACACACAAACATGCCACAACCCATAGTGCCCATCCCCAAGTCTTAAGGGCTTTTATCTCAACTGTCAACAGTTTAAAAAGCTGGATCCTTTTCTAAGGCTGGACTTTAATCACCTCTAGGTCAGTAAACAAAGAGCCGAAGCAAGGGCAGAGAGACAGATAAAGAGACACAGAGAGAGAGAGATTACTTTGTCACATTGGTGTCAGTCCACAAAGGAAGAGCAAAGAGTGCAAAAATGAAAGAAAAAAAGATGCTGTTAAAGTTATAAAACAGACATCCAAATGACCACACAAAGCCCGAGACAAAAGATAGAGCAGCCAACTTCCGTCTTTTCGTCTGGGTTTTCCAAAGCAAACACACCTGGTGTTAATACTCATGTGTACACATCCACACACATGTGGGCAGCGGCGTAGAATAAAGGCACCAGTGTTTATCAATTAAATACAAAAAGAAGTCTGTATATCAACTGGAAGAACTTGTCATTTTTTCTTTTATGTGTTTATTCACACTTTTAAATGTTAGTCTAGATCAGAGTTATGTGCAAAAAGATTTATGAAAGTCTTAATGGTTGACAGTGTTGTTATTGTTAACTAAAACTGTTAAAATAGTTTTCAGCAATTGAAATGAAGCTGAAATAAAATATTAGAACAATAACAAACTTTAAAAAAAAAAAAAACTATTAGAAACGATGTCTTGGCTAAAGTTCTGAAGTTCCAAAACACATATGACAAAAGCATATTACAAAATTACTAAAAGCTAAATACAAAAAATAAAAATGAATAAATACTACAATTGTATATAAATAATACTAAAATAACACTGATGGTTAATAACCACTTAAAAAAATGGATCAAATTAGACATTTATGTAACTGAAGGAAAATAATTATTTACGCATATTTAATAACCAGTGACTGCATTGTTTGTGTCTGCACTGCTTTTCTGCTGGGGAAGATTTTGCAAAATTGATTTAAATTTGGTCAAATATGTTGAACGGAGCTGTGGGAAATACACACTAATATTGGTAGCAAAATGCCTAATCAAAATAGGGGAAATATTTCATAAAGAAACATGCAAGTGGAAGGTGTAGTACATTACAACTGGCAGACAATCCAACTCTGTGGAAGTTCTGTGGCTGTAGATTCTAGGTGGGTCTGGACATTAATAAAACAAACCAAGACAAACTGTACAGTTGTATTTCAAAATGCATTTTAAATGTATTTATTGACTCTTGATTCATTGCATAAGACATCCATTCTTTCAAAGATGACTGGAATGTTTCAGGTTGTGGGGGAGACAGGGATAGTTCAAAATAAAGAGGGAAACCCACTAACTATGAAACTTTACTGCATATCCAAAGGCCAGAGATCATAAAAGCACCTGTTCCTCATCAGTGTGTTATTTCAAGGAGGATTGCGTCAACAGACCATTGTATAGCCTTTTATCTGTGTAACCCCCCACATAGCTTTTTTTTTCTTAGAAACTCATACATTAAAACGATTCACACTATATTATCCTGCCAAGTTAAGGAGAAAAGAAAAAATGGTGGCAGCATGCTGAGCTCAACTACAGGTATTTTTGTACCTTTAAAGTGAACAAGGAACAGTCTGGAATTCTAGTCTCTATATAAATACTATCTTGACTACTCTTGATGAACAATTAAATCCAGATCCTCTCTACACATTGACATGGCAAACTGAAGTGTGTCACAATAGCTTTTGACAGACCATAAGTCAGCCCTATAAAATGTCAAACATACTCCTACAATCTCATTATAATGCATCCTGAAGAACTGTGTATGCCAAAGCGAAAAAAAAAAAAGAATCAGAAAAAAAAATAAAAAATCACATAACATTTAGTATTTACATAGTACATTGTAACCCACCAAGAAATGAAGATGAGTGGCAAAAAAATGGAACACTTTAAATTAATTTCCTGTTAAAAGTATTATAAAAAGAAACCCCCAAAACATTTAATCATTAATTCATGTTAAAATTCATAAAAATAATAAAATAAAATAAAAGCTGTTGAAGCAGCGGGTTTGGAGTATATTCACTGAGATACTTACACTGTTCCAGTTTAAAGTCTTGCTTCTAAATGAACAGTCTCTTTTTAATTGTTTTAAGCTGACCAAGATTTCTAATCTAACTCTATTTCACATAATATGTTGACACCTAATTAAGTTGTTCATATGAGAGGAAATATCTCTTGAGTGTCTCTTGTAAACAGGAAAAAAATTGAACAGTGCAGGTTTTTTGTGCCATTGGAGAGCAGTTTTGTTTTATACTCAACCACCTGCCCATAGATTAGCAGGACAGATACAGAATTTCAGGCTGAGTGGCAAGTGCTATTCATAAAATTCACTATGGGATAATGTAGAGAATAAAAAGTCTGAATGTCAACTCGACGGGTACAAAACATGTGAACGTGGCTAAGTGCTTTACTAATAAACAGGGGTATTTACAGTTCATAGCTTTCGAAACTGAAGAGTGTTGGATAAAAGATAACAATGTGGAAGTACTAGCAAGCAAGTTAACTAAAGTATTCAGACTTTCATCCAATAATGCGTAAATGTCCTGAAATACGTTCCTGCATTGCTCCATCATAACTGGTCTTGGTAAACTACTTCTATTTCTATCCAATCTGAGCTTATTTCAGAATTCAAAGGATTTTCAATCCCGCCAACTCTTTAACAGCTTATTCAGGGACTAAATGTTAAGTTTTCATGGATGACCCTGTCAAGAAAGTAATTTTATAAAAATGGACATATTTACATAATAAGCTTTTTGTTCCATGCACCAAATAGAAATGTATCAGTAGAGACCAATAAACTGGCTATCTACTGAGTAAAACACATTTTCAGGGCTACTTTCTAAAAAACCATCATAGAAAACTCAAAGAAACATTGAGACCCTAAGTTAAAAGAAAACTTACTAATATACCTGTCCGATACCAAAACACAAGATAAAATCTCACCAAGCCAATAGGCACGAAGATGCCAACAAAATAATCATACTTAAAGGAACAGCATGTTATACTAGAAAATGATATACACAAGAACATATGCTGGATTCCTGCATTTTGCAAATTCACAATAGGTACTTGATGCAAGACCTAATTTTGCATTGAACAATATCCCCAGGCTTATGGCAAATGGCAGAAACCACAGATGCTTAAAACACCCAAGGCACTCTTTTTTCACAAGCAACAATAAAAGTTCTAACTTTTTTAGTATTTTAGTAAAATGTTACCGCTCAAACTTTCGTTGGTAACCCTACAGTTTGTCTATACCCCAAATGAACAGTGTAAACCCCAGTGTGAATGTAGGTAGTCAAAAGATTACAGGCTTAAATGACAAAATACAGCTAGGTATGATATGTAAAAATTAATTGTTTGCAGCATGAAATGTCCTGTTTGATAAAAGACAGTAACAACAGCAACACAGCTAATCCTTATCAATCAAGCTAACACATGAAAACATGCCAACCAGTAAGAAAAGAAGTACAAAACATTAAGTTATTGCACATTAGAGAGGCTCAGAGTCTTGCGTCATTCTCAGCCAGCATAATTAACCGACGCTGTGCTTTAAATATTTTTCTTGGACTGCAAAAGACATCATAAAATTTACTCTGTTTTAATTTCAATGCTTAAGGGCTGATCGTTGTGCCATTTTTTCATGTGCTTCTCCAGAGTGCTGTAGACGCTAAAAGGCATGTGGCATATCTCACATTTGTAAACGTCCTTGCCTGTCTGTCCATGAGTCTTCATGTGCCGTGTTAGCTTGCTGCTCTGAGCACAGGCATAGCTACAAAGCTCACATTTGTACGGCCTCTCGCCGGTGTGGCTGCGGCGATGCACTGTCAAGTTGCTGCAGTTTTTGAAGACTTTGCCACAAAACTCACACGTGTCACTACGCCGACCATCCTTGGAGCTGGGCCGACCAGTTTGAAGGTGGGGTGTGCTGGCCCTACTTCCAGTGCCACTGCGCCCAGAGGCCGCCCCTCCATCCAACTCCCCTGGGGGAGTGGAGAACCTGAGACTTCCATTCTCCGAGGAGTGCTCCGAAGAGGTGGCGAAAGGTGATTGTCTTGAGTCCCCAAAGTTGAGGAGAGGTTCCTTGAGCTGGCGTGATGCGGCATATCCAGCCAGCCACTGTGAGTACACATTTTCTGAGTTGGGGATTGAAGGAGTTGAAAGATCAAGGTCTTTTTCCACCTTGATGCGTTTGGAGAGAGGGCTGTCAGATCCTGGACTTCTGGCAAGAAGTTTTCTCGAGAGATCATCGTTTGGGTAGGAGGATGTTCCATTTGCCACGGGACCATATCCCTCGTTGACTTGATCAGACTCTTTTGGGGAATCGTCACCACCTGTCTCAATAGCTGATCTGTGGTCCCCTCGTTTGTAAAGTTTTAGAGAGTCTCGATAGTCCTGAATTCCCTCCACACTTTTATTGTGTCGCTGTCTATTGTTCTCATGGTGACGTGCACCTTCTAGACTCAAGCTAAATTTTATATCATTCCTCTCACCGACCTCACTCCCATTCTCTTCCTCCTCCTCCTCCTCTTCTTCCTCCTCCTCCTCCTCCTCCTCTTCCTCTCCTTCCTCTTCTTCATCCTCCTCCTCCTCCTCTTCCTCTTCCTCTTCATCATCCTCCTCCTGTCCATTTTCTGGGATCATGCCGTTGTTCCCACTTTTAAACTTTGCCACCACAGATTTGAGAGCATTGGTGGCACTGCTTATCAAATCACTTGTGCCTGGCTCAGGGGAACTGGCAGTTGAAAGGCCATCATCAGATTTGGAGGTAGTGGAGGAGGATTTGTGCCGATGAGTCTTCATGTGGCGTTTCAACTTGCTGGCCTGAGTACAGGCATGGTTGCAGAGGTGGCACTTGTAAGGTTTCTCTCCGGTATGACTGCGCCTGTGGACAATTAAGTTACTCTGGAACTTAAAAGACTTTCCACAAAACTCACAAGACTTTGCCTTCACAGTTGGCATGGTTGGCGTTTGTTGAGTGGGTGTTGAATGAGGTCCAGAAGGAGAATGAGATGCCCCTGGCTGGAATGGCTGCAGCAGCCGTTGCATAGGGCTAGGCCTGTTGGGTGACATGGGTGGAGAGGAGCCAGCAGAGTTGCCTGCAAGTTCCCGTAGTCGTCTCGAGAAGTCCATAGATGGGGAGTCCAAGGGTACCGAATTAAGACGCAGTACCCTGTCAAAGGCGCTTGGGTGGTGGGGGGCCAAAGCCAGATCATCTGGGCTCATGTGATGCCGTGGTGGGGGACTAAAGAGTGGAGGTGTCCTGGGATATCGGCCTTCCCTAGGCACCGAGGACCCATCTCTGTTGGCTATCCTCATCAGGCTATAGGGACTACTGTCTGCAAGGTGGGCTGCATGCAGCGGTGGCTGTGAGGCACAATCACCACCCATGCCTGGAGCGGAGGCCACCCGAGGAGTTAACGGGCTTCCAGGTTCGCTCTCCAGATATATTCGGAAACCATGAGTATTCTGGGCATGCTGTAGCAGGAACCAAGCAGTGCTGAAGGGCTGCTTACAAGTTGTGCAAGTGTAGCTGCTGGGCTCATCTTTTTCTGCAAGACAAAAGCAGATGGATAAAGTCAGTTGTCCATTTAGGAAATGTTCCTCTTCCACAACAAATGTTCAGTAAGAATTCGCCATAGAAAAGCAGCAAGAAAGTACAAATTGAACAGACACATTTACTAGAACATTTATAACAAGGAAAAACCAATAAACCAGTAACGTTTCACTTTCTAACCTAGAGCTTTAGCCACAACCTCCATCATCCAAATGGATCCTGCTTAACAAGTCTTAAAATGATTAATGTTTTCTGAAATGTTTTACATTGTTATTATTTATACAATTATGTTCTTGCCTTAACATTTTGACTTGATAAATCACAACTGTAAAACTCGACCTGCTGAAAATGGAAGGGAGTTCAGTTTCTGCTTGGAAATCATTTCAAATTTCAACTGCCTCACCTGTCTCTGAGATATCTGACACAAAGGCCAGAGAGAACAAAAAAACTGTACCCAATCAAAAGACTTTTTATTGCATAAGAGATGCAAGAGGAGGCTGGTAAATTATGGATCATTACAATCTGCAAAAATTGCAGTTAATTGCTGCCACCTGTGTGGGGTTTGACCTCCTCTGGAGATTTTTCTGTCATAAAAAGGCTACTCACTTTGCCTGCTTATTCTCATGCTTACTCCAATTAAATCATATAACATTATCACATGAATCATACGATAAGGCCAATGCTTATATGTGAATATTTAAAAATACATATGTTCCACATCACCATCACTGTAGATTTCTTACAAAATTTCGTAATATCTGTATGCTAATTCCTGTTTTGTTTTGTTTTTAAGGGAAATTTTGGCAGAGATCCATGCTCCTTCCATCTTAGATGTAAGTTTGGTTTGTTCATGTAAAAACAGGTTTTAAACTCAGGTGTGTACCAACCAAATCCACTTCAAAAGATGGTCTGGGGTACAGTGAACTACTAATTGTTGCAGTTCACATTCTTTGCATGTCTTGCACTACAGTAAAAAGCCTTTTCATTCTGGGTAAAATTAGTGATAAACAAAACACAGTGGTTCCCCAAAATACATTGTGAAAGAAGTGTAGGACAGGGGGGAAGGTAGCGGAAATCAAGTTCTCAAGTTCGGATCAGGCAATCAAACCAAGTGTGAAAACAGCCTAAAATAAGTGAAGTGTTCTCCTTAGACATATAATCATCCTGCATCGCTGACATTTAAAACACCCACCTCACCAACAGCAGCTATTACTTGGTGGCCTTGTCTGAGAGGGCGACTTATTGATTACTTTCAACCTTGTTCCTTTCAGCCGACAATCACATTTTCTTTAGTGATATGCTAAAAGGTAAAGGGAGGTATGGCAGAACAATTTGTGGGCATTTGAGATTTTAAGAAAGGTATAGAAAAGAACTCTTTTGTGTCTGCTTGGAACATCAGCAAAATACCCTCTTCTAGGATAAATCAAAGATGTCCAGGCATGTTTATGTTACTTTTAGTATTATATAATTCCATTCATATCAAACAACAAGCTTTTCAATTTGTTTCCTATGAGCTGTGTTTGAACTGAACAGAGCAAATGACCAATATTCAATATATTGTCTAATATATATTTGAAAATGTGACATAAAGAGTTACACTTTAAGTTAAATCAGGTATGCCTGAATCCCAGAGCACCACATGCAGGTAACAGCCCCTGCACTCAGACCGTTCAATATACAGTCCTTCTCATGAATACACACAGTTAAGCATCAATGTGAAACCAAAGACTTGAACTTTGTACTTAAAGGGCCCAGATCAGAACATCTGACATCATGAAAACACATTCAAGATTTACTATTTAAGGATCACAGAGGCTACAATTACGCATAATTTGCCAGAAAATAATTACACTTCACTCAAGCATCTGTGCCCTCACACCTAACCCTAGTTTAATCTAGACATGATTATTCTCATATTCAAATCAATGTAATGAAATGCTCCTAATGCCATATGGATACTCCAGGGACAAGGTGATAAAACCATATTCGGCCACAGGAAAGAATGCGCTCATCAGACAGCTGGTATACTCTTGTCAGTGCCCATAAACATGTGTTGGCCCAAGTGTTTAATTTCCAGTGTTCTCAATATCAGCGCTGGACACACACCCTACCCCCCACAGCAAATTGAAAGTGTCTGAGAGGGTTGAGGAGGGTAGCCATCTTGGAATGGGGCCTCTCATAGACCGACAAGCAATGGGTCAGCAGTCACCTTAGCAACGCACATTAAAGAGGCGGACCAGACAAAAAGAAGTTGACCAGACGGAGAGGTGAAGGGGATAGCGGTTTAAAGCCCACAGAGGGGTGGGGTGTTTGACTGGGGGAGGTGACCGTCTGAGAAAAAGAAAGAGGATGCCATTGGGAAAGATGAACTGGTGTAGTCTGCACAGGGCAGAGGTGGAAGTTCTGTTAGCATAAAAGACTGTCCCACAGACAGAGCAAACACTGAAGATAGAAGACCAGAGACGAAAGGAAAGTAAGGTTGAAACAGTTTGAGTCTGACTCCAGCAACCATCTACAAGCAATGATCGAGTGCTTATGAAATACTTTTTGGAAAATGGTTAGTTCTGACTCTAAAATCAGATTGATTTTTGATATTCAAAGCTGCTGTAAATAGTAAACATTTTAAAAATCATTGTATTACAGATTGTTCTTAATCACCACTGAAAAATAGTTTTGAGATTCATGCTAAAACTGTAATCAGCAAGTGCATCCCATCCAGGCATAGCATGATAAAGCAGTGAAAAAGCCTCTATCTGAGTTTTTGTCTAATCAGGACAACCATATACAACCTTTTTGTCGATTGCATTGTGCTGAGTATCCCTGTCCGTTATCCAACGTCATTGGTCCAAAATCCTCTTCCACACAACTCTACATTAAAATTTTAAATATCTGCTGCTGTCGTTGACAATAACTCTGACGTTGAGTGGCTTACTGCTTTATTTAGAACTGCTGCTCTGAAGATTTCCAGAAATTCCAAAAACACAGCTGGCCTTCTGCACTGATGAATAGTGTACAATGAAGGGTCCAGTATAGCTCTAAACCTTACCACCATGCCAACATTTCCACACTGCTCAACAAAGATTATTTCAAGTCATCCTGTCCTCTTCTCTGTTCCTTTCTTTGCATTCTCCTGATCCATGAGAGGACTACAAGCTTAAATGGGCATGTGATAGTCAGGCCTAGTCAGAGGGCTCATTCAGGAAGCCCCCCTCAGGCAGAGCTCTGGTACTGGGACCAGTACAAAAAGACCAGTGTTCCCAATTCACATTACAGCCACGGGGTCAATATTTAAGGCTTCCCATCTGGCGCATCTTGGGCACAAGTGATGTAGTAAATCAAGCTAGAATTAAATAGTTTGATTTCTGTTATCCCTGCTTAATTTAGAAAGATAACTATGGAAGTCATTTATAGTTTGATTCCCCAAAATTGCTATTGCATTGCTATCTCATCTACTATTGTGAGTTTGAGAGTGTTAGTCTACCAATGGGTGATGGACGACGTTTTTTTCTTGTCGTACAATTTGCTGATGCTAGCGGCACACCTCATTTATAAACTAAACGTGAAGCTGAAGCTGAAGTTAACAGGTTAAGCTAAAAAGCCATGTTAGTGTAACTTTCAGGTGACGTTTGAGAAAGAGGGGCTATGAAAGCCAAAAGCAGCTGTTACACTCAAGCAGACATAGTATTACTACCTTTCCAGACATTAACTCAAATATAATGGTGCTACCACACACTGAACAACCTGAAACATAACATTTACCATCAATAAGCCTACATAAGATGGATGCACCGATCACTTGTCTAAGACAGGCCGCACTCACCCCAATTCTTCATTTATCTGGCATCAAGCTGGATTCCAGCTCTCTGCTTTGCTACTTAATTGGATACATATGTTCTGATCGGCATTGCGGTATGGTAGCAGATGGGAGAGTTCTGCAAAACGCCACTGCTTTCAGAGCATCAATGAGTAAAAATAGCCGGTAAATTCCGAAAAAATGCCTTGTCCCAACCAGGTGCAACATGGGGTTTCTTACGACAAGTAAATTAAGTCACTTTTTCAAAAGGAGAAATGCAGACCAACATGAAACAGTCATAGCTTAATATAACTATTTTAGGAGATGGCGATTCTGTATAAATTTGTACAATGTAATTTGTACGGAAACTTGCATTTGTTACCAAAAAACAAGCATGAAGGTCCACCCTAACTGTGGGATTGTAAGCAGATCACATAAAGATCTCGTTCAAATTCATTCGCATTAGCCACCAATTTGCCAGAATATTAAAAAGTTACTGACTAAAATGAGAGTGTGAGTTATGATACTTAACATAATGAAACAACTTTATACAGTATGTTAGTCGCCTGGTTTATACAGTGTCCCAACTGAATACTTTTTGTATCTGAGAGTCCATAGTAAATATCCAAATAACAAGTGAAAATACTAGTGTTACAAATTAATCTAAATGCTTTGTGGATAAATGTTCTTTGAGTGAAACTCCTTGTGAGAATGATTCTTAATCATCTACAACATTGCAACTTGGTGTTGTCATGAAAGACGGTGGCAGATGGCAGAAGAATCATATCTGTCAGGGCTATCAGATTTCAATCGCAACGAACGGAATATTAATTAACCTAGCAAGAGATAAATCACCTTTTTAACAACCCACAGCTCAGGAATTTCGAACGGAGTTGGAATGTTACCTGTGCGCTCTTGCCAGAAACCTGTCTAGAGCCCTGTAGATCACAGCTCTTATACAGTACATACTTTCGAGACTGTAGCAGGTCAGAGGTTGGAGAGAGGGGGCTGTTTTCACCAGGTCTTCTAGCTGATGTAAACGGATGTCAACAACATTTTTGTAACCTCATGGAGTACAGGGTGAACCAGTTGTCTGCTTTTTCCAGTTTAAGAGCGGGAGTGTTTCATCTGTGTGTGTGGTCACGTACAACTCTTTCGGTGGTGGTGAATGAGCTCTGAAGATGTTAAATCAAAGACACAAAAGCTTCCTTATTCACCACAGAGCAGGAGGCACAGATTTCTGTTTTGAGACACTTGTGTGGTTAACTAAAGTAGTGTGACTGAGTGAAAAGTGGAAGAGAGTGATAGAAACAACAAGCGAAAGAAGGGGAAAGCTTTGGCCTTCCGATGACAGCAGGATTTATACTCAGGCAGCTGTAGGACAGCACACCATCTCTAGCTACGCACTAGGAGAGTCCTTAAATTCAGACATTCCAGGGAGGCGCTGGCAAGAACGTACACATACACGGCCCCACTGAGGTCAAGGGTCACAACTCAGTGAGTGGTGGAGCCAAGCGGAAGAGTATTTGACAGAGCGGCACAACAGTTATTCATCAGCTTGTTGGCTAGCACGTATTTTAAGGGAAAAATACATACAGACCTCGTGAAATCAAAATTGGAGTTTTGTTGCATTAAATCCATGCGTGTTAGCTTTGAGGTCATTATTATGCTAATGTACTCCTAAAAGTTGACAAACTGAGCAGATATATGCATTCAAAATCTCTCGTCTTTTTGGTCCAGACAAATGGACCAAAAATATTGATGACTCTTCGCATTTTTGATTTTAGCATTTATTCAAAGCCACTTATATTGCATTCAATGTTTATTGGTTCATGCATTCCCGAGGAGTCGAACACATGTCCCTGGAGTTGCTAGCGCCATGCTGTTTGAGCTATACGACTAGAAATAGCGAGGATAGTTCCGGGTAAAAATTTCCCCCTCAGAAAGTCCATGCTCACGAGGTAGTACTCTTTGAAAGTTCAGGAACTTTCGGGGGTGGAACTTGGGCACAGAACATGCTGATTGGTTGACTCCACACAGCATTTTATTTCAACCACCATTTTTAAAAGTCTGTTGCGGTATGCGCAGTAAGAGATGTTTACTATTCTAATCAACAATGGAGTTTAAAAAATACTACATTCAGGCTTTATTAAGCTTAAACGCGCAGTACAAAATCCAGCAGGAACTGGAAAGTTGCGTGCAGCCCTACATCACAGGACTTTTTTTTTAGCTGAATCTTCACAGTACTTTAGACCAACACAACAACAGGTCTGGGGGAGGAAAATTTGTTCCGGGTAATTTTATTATGATATTTGCTTTAGATTAGAGTTTGATTATTTGAATATAAATATGATCATTTCAAATTTAAATACTTTTTTTAGCCATTTTGAGGCTCCTTCGGAAGAGGCCCCTGGTTGAGAACTACTTCCTTAAGAGTACCATATCAGTACCATGTTACATGAATATGGTTCTCATTCAGTACCAAATCTAAATATAAAAGCACTATGGCCTAACCATCTGATACTATCAGTATACTAACAGTTTTATTGGGGAGATTGTTCCAGGAAAGTCAAATAGACTCTCAAGGTTCTCGAGGCTCTCAAAAGTTTTAGTAGCTAGAATGTTTTTCTGTTACATTTGATTTTCTTAGCAAAGCATCTTTTCCCTATGTGTACTCACATGGCATCTTCTGGCTCTTAATACATGACAGGAAAATCCTGAGGAGGCTCAACACCACAACGAGGGCATCTGTCCTCTCAGTGTGATGGGCCTCTGGGTTTATATGTGTCTTTGTGCATGTGACAGTGTCTCTGTGTGTGTCTGTCTGCGATAGTTCACTCTGACAGGCTTGGAGGGCAGGGGTTCACGGAGCAGGGCAGGGGACAGAGGAGATGATCCATTCTCATCCAGACGATAATGACATGACAGGAGCAATGGGCGCAAGGGGGATCAGAGTTTAGATTTGGACAGATTCGGGGTTTTTTAAATGTACCCGCCCTTCTGAATGGCTGAATTGTCTGGTTACTGCACTGAAAGGTACTTTGCCAGGCGAGAGTCACAAGTATAGCTACAAGAGACTACATGTAGGCACGCAAACATCACATGCCAAATAAATTAAACCAATCTATGCATGTCAACACATTTATACCATACCATTAAATGATTTGACAGATTTTCCCCACAATGAAAGCGTGTAACACTGTCCGTCTGTTTTTCACACACATGCATTGTTTCAACCTTCTCATCAAACCCTCTTTCTTGCCATAAACTTCAGTAGACATGCTTTCACATGCAAACTGAACACGCCACTTAAACTGTCATGGGCCTTTATGTTCAGTCAGTAAGACGCTGAATGGAAGCTTTGTGACTGTTTCATGCCTGCATTCTACAAGTGCTCAATTTGTTACAGCTGTAATGTCACCACGGTGTGTTGCTCAAATGCAAGAGAGGCAAACAAACAACAGAAAGAGGGACGAGAAGACAGTGGAAAGAAAGACTATAAGACAACGGGTCTAAGATGGGATCGTTTGAGAGGTATAATGAAAGAAAGGGAGAGAAGAGCAAACAGCCAAAAGAATGAAAGACTGGTGTGAGAAGAGTAGAGGAGGCTGATACAGAGAGAAATACATCGATGGACAGATAAGTGCTAAAGCAAATTAACCTCTTTAATTGGACCGGCGCTCTCTCTCAGCTCAAAGATTGTTTCAGGCCGCTGACAGCTGACGGGGTGAGACGCTTCAGGCCCATGATGGGACATCTGCTCCCTGGCTAGACAGATAGCTCTTCTGGACACTGTATTTCATGTTTGTCAGAGCTAACGTATGGAAGGAAGGGATGTCAAAGACAAATAAGAAAGAAAGGCATTAAACCATGGACTAAACATAAGAATTATAAAACACAAAATGAGATGTTTTAATGAATGTTCATGCTGCTATTTTCTATATAGGACAAGGTACATTTCGTGGGCAGCAGATATAGATTTTTCAATCTTAAAGAGCAGGGTGGCCGAAGTTCAATGATATCATGCTTTTTAAATTTAAAGATATGAAATAACACAAGAATAACAATTGTAGCAATTAAATTTAGATTTATTTGAAATACATTTACTAAAATAATTAGAAAATAAATTCATTTGAAAAAAAAAATGAACCGTAAAATAAACTGGAAAGTATATTTAGATAGCAACTTCTTGATTTAATAATCCAATTTAATAATCAATAATTGCATTTATTTATTAACATTAATAATTTAATAATAAATGAGAATTTTCTAAAATGTTCTCTGCTGTATGTTAAAATAAAAGTCCCATTTATGACACTTAATGGCTTATATGACACTTAATATATATATATATATATATATATATATATATATATATATATATATGTTATGAGTAAATGGTGACAAGATTTTGATGACAAGGGAACTGTTCCTTTAACATAAGGTCTGAGGCCAAGACATCTCAGTGGAATGGCAAGATTGTATGTATGTGCCTTCAAGAGTAAAACTCAGGGAAAGATTTAGATTGTTGTCTCAATGATTTCGGAAAAGTAATTCCATAGTTACATTTCTGTCAGGGATCAGCAGTAACAATGAAAGGTCAAACTATTTCCCCACTGTAGTGGCTGTTTCCTGAGCTCTTTAGAATTGAGGAAGAAGTCAATGGACAAGGAGAACACATCTAAGTGGCCTCCATCATGATATGGATGGCCTTGGGTAGTTTCGCAAAAATATATCACGTCTGATAGAAAGCGAGACGTGGAAAAACTAAAACTATTCATGGACGGCTGTAAAAAGAGAACATTGTGAATGTATAGCCAGCATCTCTCCACATTCAGAGGGGATATTGATAGGCCGTCTACAGCTCAAGTATTCACTTACCAAACAAAGCTACAGAGCACCATCTGGAAGTTGTGGCCCACTTTGAAGACTCAGAAACGCAGTATGGCACATATATACACACATATAATGAAATAGAGAATGTGTAAAAAGAGACATCAACAGAAAGATTGAGAAAACAGATAGAGTGAAAAAACAGACCGACATACCCTAGCACATTTACACACACACACACACACATAGACATACCCAACAGAACCAAACACAAAGACACACAAATTCACACTGAGAAACCGTGACACTCAGAGACCCCTGCTGTGTGTGAGAGCCCCCTCAAAAATCTGCATAAATACATATGCAAATGTGCGGGTCAACTGATAGACAAGTGAAGAGCGTGCAAAGGAACATATTTATCCATCTCTATGCGAAATGGATATTTTCACAAATGTGTGATTTTTCACACTTCAAATGAACTACTTGCATCTTGCATTTATCATGTTTCGCCTCCATACACAACTGAGCGGTTTCATGACACCCATCATATTCAATTCACAGTGTATATCTCTCAACTATCCTGCTTCTTCATTGTTCTGCACTCTCAAAAGGGGTTCATTCAGGTGTTCTTTCTTGTGTGTATGCATGTGTTTTGTGAATTGTCTTCAACACAGGCACGCAAGTGAAGACGAGGCCAGCCAACCGGTTTGAACCAGTCCAAAAGTCAGCACCTCTTTTTGCCTTCGGCCCAGAAAAAACAAAACAATAACAAAACTAGTGGCATTTGATATACAGACGGCAGGTATGAGGGCTGCATATGTGTGTGCGCATGACGTCTTGTCAGATTTAAAAGACCTGGAGCTCAGCCAAGTTGATCTAGAAATGGACAGCCACCATCAGGGTGAGAGGACGGCCCTTCCCCCTCCAGCAGTTCTCGACTTGACCCTCTGTTAACCTAAAGAACACATGCTCAGCTAGCACACTGCTCTCCCTCAGCCACTTTCTTTTCCTTTATCTCGTTCCTTCTCTCTATCTGTCATTTTGTAGAGGAATAGTTTGTTTAATATTCAAACAAAACTAGCATGACATTATGTCTTTCATGAAACATAAAAGGAGATATTTATTGCAGACTGTTCAAGCTGTAATGAACAAAGAACATGCAATGAAAGTGACCATGGTTGTGAGGACAACATTTTTAGGAATTAACTGGTCCGTTCCTTGAACAAATATATCATATTGATGATTTATATGGACTATTTTTTATGATACTTGTATTGTGCTTCTTTTTTTTTTTTTTTTTTTTTTTTTTGCATTTTTGAAGTTTTGGTCACCATTAACTTTCAAAGTATGGAAGAGAGCAGCGTGAACACTTGTCAAAGCTTCTATATTTGTGTTTCTTAGAAGAAATTCAGTCAGAAATTATTCATATGGTGCATATTTGCCATTTTGGGTCACAATCCACTGTATGTATGAAATAGAGCAGCATAAATATTCATAAAAATGTCAATGTTTTTGTTTCATGGAAGAAAATCAGTCATACGTGTTTGGAAGGAAACGCAGGTGTGTAAATGGCAGGGGGAACAACTAATTATCAACTGAATTTCTCTTTCTGTCTCACTGGTTTGCCGAGCTCTTTTAGTCACTTATTTTTGCATGTTTCTCTTCGTTCCTGTCTCCTTCCCTCTAAAGCTCTTCAGCTAGTGAGACATAGATCATTCCGGCATCTTCCCCCCTGCTCTATTCAGGATAAACAAAGTGCCTCAAGTTCAGGCCCCACCCCGGGACCCTTAAACAAAGCCATCTATCATGCTGTCTGGCCCGACCTGTTTGGCCACAGCCAGGGCTGCCTCAGCCTCCGAGCCCCCGCCCTGAGCACAATCCCCCCATTGTGTCCACGTCGGCCTCCCTGCCGGCCTCTTCTCACACCCCATGACATAGACACAGGGTTAAGTCAGGCTCAGGAGGAGAGCCAGCACCTGTGATGGGGCAGATAAAGGTAGCGCCAGCTGCAGTGCATCATACATGAAAATGAAACACAGGTGCCAATTTCTTAAATGTACTGTGAGAGCAGAAATAACCCTTGCACTGGGGTAACAGTGAAGGAATGAACTTAATAAAGTAAGCGAAAGGAATATTCCTGTATGCGTATATTCAAATGTGTCGACAGCATCATTAATGTGTTCATGTACTTAATGTGTCCTTGCATTACTGTGAAATCCGCTACTCAAGTGGGCAATAGAGTTAACTTCAAATGTCTGGGGCATTAAAGGATTAGATCACTTTCAAATGAAAATTACCCCAAGCTTTACTCACCCTCAGGCCATCCTACGTCTACATGACTTTCTTCTTTCTTTGAACGTTAAATACGGAAGGCGGTCTGGCAGAAGCTAGATACTTTACTTCATAACTTGTTAAATATGGATCATTCTTTTAACAAAAACGCATTGCTTCCCTTCAGAAGGCCGTTATTAACCTCCCTGAGTCGTGTGGAGTACACGTTTATGAGGGATGGATGTATGTTCACTGCCATTTTAAAGCTCGGATGTGTCGGGAAATTTATTAAAATATCTCAGATTGTGTTCATCAGAAAGAAGAAAGTCATATACACCTAGGTTGGCTTGAGGGTGAGTAAAGCTTAGGCTAATTTTCATTTGAAAGTGAACTAATCCTTTAAATCAGACATGTTATTCTTCAGGTAGATAGCTACAAACTTTAATATTTTAAATATTTTTTCAGCAGTCAGAACGTGCGCTATTGACATGTCACAGTGCAACATGAAATTGAAGTAGCATAGTTAAAGGGTTCTGATGTAGAACACAGAAGCCTGCATTGTCTATACAACATCTATACAACGTAAACAGTGTAGGAGACTGACAGGGGAGAGACGAAATTGTTGAATAAAGTATTTTATTTGCGCACAAAAAGTATTCTCGTCGCTTCGTAACATCGTACGGTTGAACCACTGTAGTCACATGCAGTCACTACTTTTTTATACCGTGAATGTGGTAATTACGTTGTTTTCTATGGGGGTTCAAAAAATCCCCTCGGATTTCATCAATAATATATTAATTTGTGTTCCGAAGATGAACAAAGGTCATATAGATGTGGAACGACATGAGGGGTGAGTAATTAAAGACAGAACTTTTTGGGTGAACTAATCATTTAAGAGCGAAATTGAACTCCAATTCAAATATTGTAGATAAATAAATAAATTGTAAATAAATTGATCATGGTTGAACTATGTTGTGAACTTGGAATCATGACCAAATGTATACATGAAAGATTCATCAAAGCACACGTTGAATTAAATTACATCAACCAGCCACCTCAATCTCCTTTCGGTTGCTAATGTTTTAGAAACACTAAATAATCCATTATGAGGCATCATGTAGCACTAATCCAACTACATTCTGTTTGGAGTGATAAATCATTAATGACTTTGGCTCATGACTGCTACATGGGAATCCAGTAGATGTTTGTTTACATTTTATGCAATGTTCATTGTTATATAAAAATACTATTTTAAACCGTGAGACTTGGAATAAAAGACTCTAAAAGTCATTTAATGGTGCACAGCTCTGTTCTGATCTGTTTATTTCTCTAGCGACTCAGTCCGTCTTTGCCTGACGCATATCAACTGAATGAACTCATAATGGGCTAATCAAATATGCAAAATAATTGGCAATTACCTAGAGGGACTAATGGTCATTAGAATTTACAACAAGGTAATGAACTAAAGTCTGCATGTACCATGCATATTCATAAAGCAATCAAGGCTTTGAAGATTAAAGAAGTGCTTCAAATTCAAATGAGCCACAGAATATTATCAGTGAGATTCAGAGAGAGAGAGAGAAAGAGGCAGAGAGAGAGAGAGAGAGAGAGAGAGAGAATGTTTCCCAAGATAAAAGACTAAACATTTTGTTACATTCCACTTCAGTGCTTCTATTGCAGTAAAAGAGCAAAATTAAATACCCAAGATTTAAACGAATTAATCAGCCTCTTTATAGAACTACTTGCATTGTGCTTTATACAGCTGATGTCTTTACATATAAATGATTAGATGATTATTTGCCATCCTATTCATTGTCTATAGCCATTTCCAAAGTCCAACGTTCAAAGACAGAAGAGCGGAGTCTTAAGTGTCTTTACAGATGTGTATTAATGTTGAGTCCCCTCATTCATCAAATTTGTTTCATTTCACAGCATAGCAAAACTACAGATGTCGCTCAACTCCAATGCAAGCAACTGACCCGAAAGAAATCGAGATTGCATGCAAAAGCATGAATAAAGAAGTAAAAATAAAATGTAGATGGAGAAAGACACCGAGAGAGAGAGAGACCGAGACCGAGACTTTCAGGGAACCATGACACTAGACACAGACAGTGAGGGGCCTCTTGGGTCTTTATCTCATTCTATAGAACACAGATAAGACACACCAGCTGCAGACCACACACACACACATTATATATATATATATATATATATATATATATATATATATATATGAGTAAAAAATATTTGCCTAAAGAGGATATAAATGTCAAATTGATGTTTAGAAGAGCACATTTTCCCATTTCTCCTAATCAGTTTACTTTAGTTTACACCTTTGTACTGCTTTATACACATTTTTGATGCTTTTTGAAAAAAAAAAAAGCTTGTACAGTATAAAACCTATACTGTATATTTTATATTACCAATAATATTTCAACACAGAGCTCCAGGCAGTTTTGTATTTCCCAGGAAACACTAAATAGAAGTGTCTTCAGCTGGCTGGCCACACTCATACAAAAACACATCCGTTCACACGTACACACACATGCACACAGGTAAGTCAAAATATCAAATGATCCTGACAGATCAGATGATTGCATAGCTTCATGCTGAAAGGAGTTTGTGTCATAACACAATCATTACACATTATGGAGATTTGTTTATGTGTGTCCACAATAAATGTTTGCTCTGCTATGCAAACATAAATTGTATCAATGCACTGTATATTTTTATGAATATAAGAATAAAGAATAAAGTAGTTTACATGCTTTAACCATCTCAATTCTAACAAGTTTCATTATTTTAACTTTTAACTTTTTTGAAATTCACTTAGCCCTCTGGTGGTCTTCGGTCATTTTTAACCAAAACGGGTTTTTTAATTTATAAAATTATAAAATTTTGTACTTCATTGCAATGGTACGAAACTTGGTAAAGGTTTTGGTGATTGCTATGTGAACACACATACACAAAAATCATGGACATGATTTGTGAAAATGTTAAATGGTCCTGAAAAAAATAGCCACATTTGTTTTTTTCATCTAGTGGAAATGTTTGGTACTGCACCCAAACAAAATCATACTGAAAGCTAATTTTTTGAGATATAAACCTCAGATTTGAAACCCAAATTGTTTAGAGGTATAGCTTTGATTTTCTCTAGAGTAAAACATGTTTATATATATATATATATATATATATATATATATATATATATATATATATATATATATATATATAAATCTCTGCATTTTTCTTAACAATAAACTTAAACTCCTATAGTTCACTTTTTTCCACTTCTGCAATAACCTGCCAAATGTTGAGACCGAACTTAAGTCTGTGCTCCACAGCATTCAAGATTTATTACAGTTTAAGTTGAAAATTTCATTTTCAGGTCTACGCTCAAAAAATGAATTAAAACTACTGCATAAATATAATTTTGTACTATAGAATCCCCTAAAAATACAAAATATTAAATAAAAAATATTATCAAATTAAAATACAGTAGATTCATTTCATTGAAATAAAATAATTTGGCCATTTTTGACCGCCATATGAGGAGTGTTGTGACATGGAATTTTTAAAAAATACTAAAATTCCATGCAGTCCCTTAATTAATGAGGTCATAAACCTGCAAGCAAAATAGTATGCATGTCACACTGCAGGACACTGCTGTTAATGCTTGAAATGTCATGTCAGCGAACAAATATATAAACTTCACAATACACTTTCCCGTCTGCTCTGTGCCAATGTCCTGCCATATGCCCACTGAAAGGGAACCCTCGGCAGCGTTTGCCAAGTCAAACGCGCTGTCATGTTGCGTCGAGACAGACTCAGCAAACCACACACAAACACACACACTTTTGCTCGGATCAGCCACTTTTTCTATGACATTAATATAAGAAACATCACCTCTCATCTATGTAGCATCAAACTACTTTAGTTTATTGCTCAAAATTTCATAGTTCTCAAAAAAATATAAACTTAACATGAACTTAAAGAAGTAAACATTTTTGACAAACAGAGTACACAGCTATGAAAAATGATTGTGATCATTGAAATCACTGATAAATTTGAGTGCAATTCGAGACATCATTGTCATGATCCTGTCTGAAACAGTAACGTAGGCAAATGTGAGATTACAAGGGTCTTTTTCTCAGGAGAAAAGTAGAAGCCTTCAGTATAAGTTTTTATATCCTCTACATTTATTCTCTTTGCTCTCTAGGAGAAAAAAATGCGATGGTTCCTCAGTGATGGTGCACTATTGGAGGATCCCCAAACTTCCTGTCTCCCGTTCCACTTGCTCTGTTCCAGCTAATGATCCATAACTCTCCCCAGTAAGAGAATAGTGGATCAGTGCCAACGACATCAAGACACCAAGGCCAAGAACACCATCAGACACCGGATAAAATAACAGAAAGAGTCCATTTCATTGCAATTTAGTAGTTACACGCAGTTAACTTGCAATGTAAATATGATCTGCACAATAAAATATTGTAGTTAACTCATCATCAAAGTTCTTCTCCTTATGTTTACATTATGCTTCTAAAATCTGAGGGGACCAGGAGACGGTACAGCGCTTATTAAACAACAATACGAGACGGGATCACCTATAGCAGCCTCAGAGAAAATGGCTTCACATGGATGTACTTAAGAAAATAACCCTAGAGAGATAGCAGATAAGGGGCCTGGGGGAGGGAGGTCTGCAGAAAGGGGTTATTGCCTGAACTCATCGTCTGGCCGCTCGGGGCATTCAGACTTGAATAAAATGGGGGTGTGATGGGGTGTTTTTAAGGGGGGTATTAAAAGCTGCTGTGTCCACATGCATATCTTAAATTGTTTATCATGCAAATTTCTCCAAGCGTGAACCTTCAACGGATTCACCATTTACAGCCGATACAGAATTCCATCTGTTGTGACGGACATCTGCTTGCACGACGCGACGGATCACGCATGTGCTTTACATGTAACGGCGAAAGCGTGTGACCTGTCTGGACCGGGACGGGCAAACACTGAACGTCCTGAGAGATACTACAAGGCGTACATTGATTTTTTTTTTTAGGTTGTCCTTGTTACAGTGTTACCGTACAATTATGTAAATAACAGTAATATTATATAACGTTGTTAGGGTTTGATTTAGTCGTATGTAATTGTGCATAACTTGCTGTTATTACGGTAACACTGTACAATAAGGTTCATTAGTTAATGTACTAACTAACATGAACCAACCATGAGCAATACATTTGTTACTGTATTTACTAATCTTCGTTAATGTTAGTTAATGAAATACAGTTGTTCATTGTTTGTTCATGATAGTTCACAGTGCATTAACTAATGTATTATTAAATAATGTATTAGTAAATGTTGATTTAACAGAGATTAATAAAGGCTGTATAAGTGAAATCCATTATGTTGACTAATTTAACCTTATTGTAAAGTGTTACCGTTATCACTATAGTAAATGAATGTAACAAGGACAATGTAAAATCTTTTTAATGCTATCAAATGTAGAAAGATGGATAGATGCTTCAATAAATCTCATCCCGATGTGACCTCAAAACAAATGGCAGCTTGTAAAAATCATAAAATATTCAGAACTCAAGCAGAAAAGTTTGTCTGACACAAGCCGAGCTAATAGCAGCATTGCATTTTAAAGTGGAAGCCCTAAAAATGAATTTGTATTTGTAATTTGCATACTTTAAATGTATGCTATATCTATATATGTATATGTATGATTGTATCAAGATATATGCTGCATGTTTTTCTTCTTTCTGGATACGCGGTGGCTAACGCAAAGGGAAACGCTCACTCATAAGTATGAAAATGACTAGGATCAGTAACAATCTGTGGCAGATCTCATCTCGGACAGCTGAAAATGATTTTCTTTTCTTTTTTATCAGTTACAATGTACCACTCTGCAGCTAT
This sequence comes from Opsariichthys bidens, assembly GCA_037194245.1. Taxonomy (NCBI): domain Eukaryota; kingdom Metazoa; phylum Chordata; class Actinopteri; order Cypriniformes; family Xenocyprididae; genus Opsariichthys; species Opsariichthys bidens. The sequence goes on along the minus strand of CM074305.1, from coordinate 8,435,645 downwards.
ACATTTACTGGAGTAGGATATGACCTTAAGAAAACCACACTAAACACAGCAACATCTGTCAAAGCCACATAAGAGAACTGAGAGAATGTCCATTCATACTGACAGCAAGGACACTATTTTCATCCACTACACAGTCAAGTTCCTTTTTTCCCTGAACATTAAAGGAGCAATCATAAACGGAAAGTGGAAGGCTGTAAAACCACAACCTATTGGAAACATGGTATTCATCAAGGCCTTCCGATTAGAAGTCTCATAGATTCGCTTCAACGCGAACATCTGTTACTCTACCTGTTAAATTCTCCTGCTTGGGCCGTAATCCATGCGGTGTGGAGGCTAAATGTTCCTCTCCGTGCGGCGAAACTTGAACTGCCACCTCCACAGGGATGCAGGCTCGCCGCAGGCCTGCAGGTGGAGGCGACGGTGGCAGGTCTGAACATTTGTCCATGCATAGGCGTCCTTGACACTGCCTGCGTTTGTGCTCGATGAACACCAGGATGTCAGCCAAAGGAAACCTGGAGCGGCACTGACCACAGGTGAGCAGGTCCTGATCCCCTTTAGGGGTGGAGGGTTCTGATCTAGGGTGGCTTTCCCCGTCCTCTGGGATATCTGCCGTCACGGGCTCGGCTACGGTAGAAGAAACGCAGAAAGGGAGGTGTGAGAGATGGCGGAAAAACTTTCTGCAATATCCATAGCGAAACTTGATAAGTGCTAATTATATATGTAACGTAAGTGATAATTATATTCATTTCCATACAACTGGAAGAGGTGTTGAAATCCGCAGTAGTGTTAGAGATGTTATATGTCATACGTAGACAGGTGTCATAGGGATACAGAATAAATAAATGCTGATTTAGGCACAATGATGTTCATACTCATGAATTTTTCCAATACTACAATGGATCAGTATAGCATTTGCACCCGAAGACATTAATATCTATCCATTATTGAAACACGGACACTTCTATCAGAGGAATACAGAGATGCAGAGAAGATGAGAAACCAAAGACGGAGAGAAAAACAGTGGTTGCCCAGTAAAGAGGAGGGGGTTGTTCACTTTAGTTGCATGACCCTGTTCATTATCCTGCCAATCTCACGTCTTAATGAACCCAACACCTCAGAGAATCAAAAAATAGATTCTAATTTGACTGCAAGATGATTGGAACCCATTTAGTTAAAAGTGCTGGAATCCTCTGAACTGAGGTTAGCTATTGAGGGGAGTATGTGGGGTAGTTCCCAGAAGGACAGCCAGAACATATGAAAGAGCAATCAAAACCACATCGTGTGTCTGAACTGGGCTGAGGGAGATTGTCGCCATCGGTGGTAGGTTAACCCTAATTCTGTGTCAGGTCATGTGGGAAAGGTGGGGGCGACAATATATGAGTTTCTGACGAAGACTGAAAACATGCTCCAATATTTTAATCGATCCTCTTTTTTTTTTCTTCCAAAGCACGCTTAAGATACTCAAAGCCTCAGACCGGATCGTACATTGGACAAACAGGTGTAATTCAAACCTCTTGTGAAACATCAGGAGAGTTTCCAAACAACACAATGCACTAACACTTTTAAACCATCCTCCATCCTTTGAGAATATTTCACATGATTTAATATTTTATACATTGTAAATACTTGATAAACGCAATGACTAAAAGGACACATGGATCGATAACGTGGTGTTTTTTGTTTTTTTTTTTAAAATCACGATATATTAAATTACTCTAAAATTGTATACCCTTGATTATTCAAAGTGCGAGGGATATTTTAGTAGCTTTTTATAGCACTTTTTTTGAGCTATTGATTTTTAAATTGAATATTTAAAAAAAAAAAAATGTACTAACTCATCATGAATAAAAAGATTATATATCTTTTCTATGGCACATGTGATTTAAATCTTTGACAGATTTCATTTTTTCACACACACACATATGTGTGTGTATATATATATATATATATAAACTGTAAATGTATAGAACAGCAGAACAGAGAGAAGGCTGGTCTTAATAAAACCAAGTTCAAGTTCACCTAGCAGTGTCTCATCTTGAATGGATCTTCATTTGTTCATTTTCTGCCCCCTAGCGGCAACTCGTTACACACGATGCAGTATCAGAGAACACGTTTCAAACGCAAATTAAATACAGGTATAAAGTCAAGCCCTACTAGATCAAGGGTAAAATTCACTTTCACATGGAATTTCACATAATTTATAATGGCCTTTATGTTTGTAAGGTTTTGACACGCAGCACTTCAGGTGCTTGATCGGCTCGCCGGGGGGTTTTAACAGGTTTGACCCGATAAATGCCTAAACCACGTTTGTATATCATTCAATGTATAACGAATCTTCTTTCTCTGAATAAATAATAATAATAATAATAATAAAAAAACCTTCGTTGTCCAGATTCTTGAACATTGAAATTCAAGAACCGAAGGAGGAAGTTGAGGGGAAAAACACTTTCTGAGATGTCGATGCTCTTGTTCAGTTTTGTAAACAAACGTTACACGGTATCTTTAATAAGTTTATAATACACACCACAAATGTATTATTTAAAGCCTAAAATGAGTAAAAACTAGTTTGGGCTTTTAAAATAGCCTATGTAAAGGGAAAGGGAATTCCTAATAGGCTTTCTTAAATGATTAAAAAGCTAACAAATTACGTTTAATTCACTTATATACATTCATAAACACACATACATAAGCTACATGCACATAATATGTAACCTAACCTTAACGTAACCTTAACCTTCAACCGTTGACAATCATAGCGAGGCGTAACAACATCAACACGCGCTTCATTTCATCTCGAGAGACTGTTCACGAACTCAGTTATTGATATATTTGAGCCATCAAGAGAGAAGAAGAAATCCCCGTAAACTTACGCGAAAACTCCCGTTTGCTTAAGTGCTGGGGTTTGCCCTGCTTGCGGCGAGACATGTTGGACACGGTCTCAGCTGGGCTCACATTGGGAAGAGCCGGAGTCTTCAGAGAGTCCAGAGCAAAAATCTTCCTCAGCGATGCATCGGGTATCCCACATGAACTATACAGAATAGTACAGAAGAGACGCGTGTAGTGGCAAGACGCTTCCGTTGGGCTTCATGGCTTCTCGGAGAAGAACACAAGACAGGAATGGAAAAGTAAGCGAAGCCCCATGAGCTGCTGCAAGTTCAAGTGCGGACGTGACGTGCCAGCGAACTTGACCGTCCAGAGGTAGATGATGGACATGGATCTGCTGAACACAGGCGAGCGGAGGACGGCTGAGAGTGGGAGGGGGTGAGACTCGTAAAAACCAATGATGGGCTGCATGTGAACCATAGACCTCAACAGCCAATGGGCAGAGAGAGAGAGAGAGAGAGAGAGAGAGAGAGAGAGAGAGAGAGAGAGAGAGAGAGAGAGAGAGAGAGAGAGAGAGAGAGAGAGAGAGAGAGAGAGAGAGAGAGAGAGAGAGAGAGAGATGTAGCATGCACAAAGGTGGTCAAAATGATCCTTTCTGTATTCAGTTGTTTTCTTCAAATAAAATGTCTCATGTTTTTTATTTATTTATTTATTTACAGCATAATTAAATACTAATAAATGGTATACATTTTAATGAATAAGTGGATAAATGAATATTTTTTTTTAAGATAATGAGAACAGTAGCATTCACTTTGTTCAACTTTTTGATTAATAATCCTAAACAAATGATCTTGGCGTGCATCTGCCTTGAAGGAGTTCTATAAGCAGGACACTTGTTGGTTGCTTTTCATTTACTCTTCACTCCATAAAGAAACATCTATAATTGTAAGAGGCCTGATGAAGTAATGAAATGGAAAAAAATGAAATAAATTGAAAATGAAAAAAAATCAGTTTAGGGCAAAATATTGTAGCAAATAAATCAAACTCATGTCCATGAAATTAAAATGAATAAATTTGCTTAATTTAAATACTTTATATTTCTTTTTTTTTTTTTTATCAATTTCATGTGATTCAAATTTTGTTTGAAAAGTTTTTTTTCTGAACATATATCCAAGAACACACAGACACACACACACACACACACACACACACACGTGGGGTTTCCATGTTTCTTGTGGACGTTCCATACTGTACAAACTATTTATTCTAATCCATCCTCTAACCCTTCCCATCACAAAAAAACAACAACAAAAGAACACTTTCAAAAACCATCACCTGTTTTTCCTTGTGGGGACCAAAAAAAAAAAAAAAAAAAAAAAATCTCTCCTCAAGGACAAGGATTTCGGCTATTGCCATCTATTATTGTAGACAGTTCTGTTGAAAATCATGTCGACTGTCATGTACAATTTCGCCATCTAGTGTTCGATGACTGAAACAGTAGCCAATTAATTTCATGTCTATTTTGTCTATAAGTGGCAAAAAGCTGACAGGAATCAGAACGAACTATTAATGCATATTTAAATCTTAAAAACAAATAAACATAGCCTACCACTAATCTTCTAGCAGTTTTATTTTGTAGTAGACTATTTATTTGATTTTAAATATTTTATTTTGGTATCCTTTTTATTCAAGTCTCCATAGCTTGTTTGTTATATATTGGGATTTTTTAACGAAAAAATAATTGCTTATATTTCCGCCCATAATTCCACTTTAATTTCTCAAAAGCAAAAATCAACGCTGACCACAGGGAGCGCTTGTCGTCTTGTTCTTTCTTGACACCGCAGCGCCATCGTGCGTCAAGACGCGCAACTGCACCTCAGACTGGGATGGGCAGAGCAGCGCTTCTCCGCGCACCAGAGCAGACGGATGTCATTTATGGAATAAATATATTGGGATGTTCTAGGTAAGTGTCGCGATGTGTTTTATATATACTAATCACATTTGTTATGAACATATCCGTTTTAAATTTCAAGAGCAAATATTTCGCTTTATGCAAAGGAGTAATTGGCTGTCATGAGCTCTAGAGGCGACCGATCCGGCCTATTACCGACTGGAGGTCTCTAACGGCGTCTGATACGTGATGAAAACAGTAGCACACTCATTTAAAATTATTTAGGCCTGTGCATGCGTCGATTTGTAGGCTACTTCTCCTCACGAGCGTCATATATAGCATAAATAAACGCGCAATGTAACGTATTTAAGAACTATGTATCAAAATATGCTTGGGTGTATATAGTGAGCGACTGTCTCTTAGAATAAATATCTATCTGTCATTACCGGTGCAGAACAAGGCCAATGCTTTGAAGGCAGAGGCGGAGACTGACGCTCCACACGCAAATGATGCGCTTCTTCTCTAGATGAGGATGCATGTATGCATTTTAGGTGTTTTAACCTAAATATTTCAGTTCAAAATCTAAAAACACGCTACAGTATTATCATTCTTCATGATAATGGAATTTATTTTATCGCATTATAGAAATTAGACATTGTTGGGTTTTTTTTTTTTTTTTTTTTGCAATACAGAAATGAGAATGGAACTTATCCCATTACATCAACGAGAACTGGGCAGACTGATTTAACTGGCATGAACATGTATTGCTAATTGGTCTCATTTTTCTGATGCATCATGTTCTTGACAGGATCCCTTATAGTCTTGTGGATTTCTATACAGTCTTACTTGGTCATATCACTTTGCACTGTCCCAGGATTGGTCAAAATTAAGAATTGAAGAACTGGCCCCCTTTTGGAATCATGAATTGGAAGAATTGAATTGACCCTTCGCAAAACCCGCCCCCTGTTTCTATGCCCGATGCGCTCTCACGCCACACATCATGCTCTCCCGCAGTGCAGAAATACATCCCGGAACAAAGAGGACACTGACAACATATAAAACAGTGTCATATTTAAAATATTGTCATTTTTTAAAGCAGTTTAAACACTAAATACCATATAGTGACTCCTTAATGTGTCGTGACAGATCCTTCAAGCGGCTTGTGAACCGATCATCTCTTCATACTAGTTCATTTATAGCATCAAATAAACATGAATAGACATCAGAAGGAATGTTGTTTTAACTGCGGAAAGACGTGAGTACACACAATATTTCAAGTTAAACAATGTTAATCTACTATAGGCTACTCCCTGACTGCTTTGTTCGGCGTTATGATTGGTTAGATCACCTGTCAATCAAACTGTTTGCGAAGGGTCAGTTGCCCTCAAACTCAAATTCTGTTGCAATTACAGATCCCATCTCCCAAAATTAAATGCGTCTCCACCCTTATCTATAAAAGTTGATTTATTGCATAGGCTATAATGAAATAAATATCCTTGAGGGTTTTTTTTTCTTTTTTAACTCTGTCAATCAAACAATCAATATGGTATCAGTCAGATGGCAATGCAATGGCATTGAATGATTATCAAAGGCTACTTAATACTCCCAGGTACAATGGATAGCCTAAATAAAAAAAAAAAAAAACATGGTGTGGCCATTTTATGTTTCATGTAGGCCTACTGTTAGTGTTTTGATACTAAAATGTTTTTACCTGAAGTATGAAGTCATTCACAAGCTGCAAAGATCGTCTTAATCACTGGAAACTGATATAGCTTTAGCAGTTTGTTTGAATTGATTGTAAGTAGCCTAAATATCCACTTAATTTATTGTTCTCTTTTGTTCTCATGTGCTCCAAAAGAAGCCTATCGTGTTTCAAACAGCAGCGAGAAAGCGATTCAAATGATTAAGTTTTAACTGTCCAAATGATTCAAACTGATTTGTGAGCTGAATCAGGTCAGTTTGCTCAACCGCTTGACCAATCCCAAATGGAATCAAAATTGGGAAGTCTGATTCATTCCGAACCAGTTCCTTCATATGGTTAATTTTAGTGAACCAGGTCAAAATCTGTTTTTTTGGTTCTTTTTATGTACATCATCAAGTTGTTGTGTGCTTAAACATTAAACCAGTGAACTCCTGCTATCAAATTCGATTTGCAAAGTGGTTTGAGTTGCTAATTGTAAATAAGAAACAGAAATCATGGGTTTTAGGACTACATTGTTTCCTTTTGAGTTGGAGTGTCAGACACATTTGGAGTAACTCAAGACACAAAATATCAATAGATTCAGTCCAATCTGATAAACTGGTTCAAAATATTCACTGAAATTAGCCGGATCTAAAGAACTTGTTCATGAACAGAACATCACTACTAATTGGGACTTTTGATTCCAAACAAACAAAACGCAATTGCTTAAAGGTAGGTTAAGCATTTTTTTTTTTTTTTTAAAAAACACTCTTCACATCCTTATAGCAATCAATAATAAAAGTGCTAAATATTTAAAAAAGTACATCCTGGAAGTCTCAGGACCAAAGAATCTTTGTCCAATCATTGCATTTTGTGCGAATGCAGTGATACAGTGTCCAACCTGCCTGTCAACATATGAAGAGTTCATTTGCAAAAACCGATAAATGCCACTTTAAAAAAAAAAAAAATGAACTGACTGCTGTGCATATTCACATATACCACGTTCTGAACCCTAAATCTGTTTTGTCAGAAAAGCCGGTATTGTCCACTGTCAAGGCATCGCGAGTTCACATTTATCGACAAGCGCCCTTGTTGTTTGTGTACAGAAACCAATAAGTCCGTTTTAGCGAATCACCACGCAGTATTCGGGTCAGGTGACAAGGCTGCCAGCCACTTCAAAAAGCAGTGCTCGAGGATTTATAATTCTGACACCTGCAAGTCCGTGTACACCATACAGGTCTTACATGAAGAAACCTGGTTTGTTCTTTTCCACTTGTGTTTGTGTGCATGCCGATCTGTTAGTGTCTGTGTGCGTTTGTGTGCACACGTGTGTTTGAGTGTGTTTTAAATGCAATTACAAAAGCAATTACTTGTTTTGGTTTAACTCTGAAACACTTCGCTTGGTATTTTTTTATTATTATTATTACAGAAAATGTACAAAATTTGTAAAAGTATGTACAACTCACAACAAATATGAAGAGAAATACACATTTATGAGGGAAAACAATTCATGCCAGGGGTAAAAAATTACAAGAAGTTAAAGTGACAAAATGCCTCGTAAGTCTTGCATTTTTGTTTTTAATATTATCAAAAGTTGCGCCACAATGTTTGTTTAATTTCTTGTATCAAATGTTCATAATTTGTCTTAGCTTTAGCTAATTTCTTGACATGAATGTGATATTTTCCAAGTAAATTAAAAGGTGAATGAGAATTTATTATTATTATTTTTTTATGTTTGGAGTCAATGGTATCCTGTATAAAAGAATGACATCATTCAGATCAGAAGAGAAGCCGGGGAAACATTTCCCGTGACTGTCTGCGTTTATTTACTAAGCACTTTTTTGTTGGTATAGGTCTAGTTTAGTTCAGTATCACTTATTTTAGTTTAAAGAAGAGACCCTTTTTTAGAGGGGAAAGAGGTTCATCGTTTAAGTTGTAAGAGGAGTCAGCTGCTTGTCTGGTGCTTAGCAATGAATTATCCAATTTCATTAGGAATGAAGGAATTCGTTTCCACAGGGTATATTTAGCCTTAAGGACTGCACTTTAAATAATACAAACTTATATAGCACCATTCTCATATTATTGAGACTAGACTCTATCAACATACCGTATGTATTTGTCCGTTGATAGTGAATACTGTTTGTCATTTTGTCTCTTTTTGAACAACGTATATTGAAAGAGGCTATAAGGATTTTAAGTGACCCGTTCCATGTATTACAGTCCAGCTATGAACTCTTATCTTCTGGGAGAAGGTACTCGTTGTTTAAAAAATGAGATTGTGCTGGTATCTATTAGGTCCTCGTTTTTTTATTTTATTTTATTTAAAAAAAAGATTTCTGTGATGGTGTATATGGATGTGTATGTTCATTGAATGTGTAGTACTTTTAATATTTTTAGGTGTACCAGGTGATGTTCGAATGTTGGTTTTGGGCCTACTCCAAATTTTTCTATCAGGGACAATAAAGTATATTTCATTTAATTCAGTATACAGTAGATGTATTTCCTCTATATTCCCCTAATATAAGTTGAGTTGAGCTTGTCTAATTGATTTACAGTCGCTGTTGACAACAGCTCTTCTCTCACATTTCAACAGAATGACCTAGAGAGAGATCAGGAGGAAAAAAGGAGGCTCGGTTAAGTCAAGATGAGTTTGACATCCTGGTTCTTAGTGAGTGGTGGGGGATTAAAGCACCGCCTTCCCCGGGAAATGATCTTCGTGGGACGGGATGACTGTGAGCTTATGCTACAGGTAACTCGACCACTGTTACTCATACACAAGCAGGAGAGCATCATTCTTCAAGTGTACAGTCTGTTCTTCCTGGATCCATAACTGCACTGTTAAAAAATTACTGTAAATTTTACAGTATAATACTGGCAGCAGGGTTGCCAGCCAGTTACTGTAAAATTTACAGTAGTGTTACTGTAATTTGATTTACAGAATTTCCTTGTATTCTCTGATTACAGTAAATAACTGTATTTTTTAAATTACGAAGGGTCAATTTACAGCTATATTCTGTAAATTTGAGTCAAACCAACATGTGACCCCAGAATGCATTGCAGTTTACAGCAATATGCTGTATTATTAAAAAACAGCCAGCGGCTGTAAAATAATGCTGTAATTTTTACAGTAATTCATTACAGTGTGTGCATATTTTAGGCTTATATGGTACTTTACACAACTTTGTTTCACTTAGTGGTAAGAGCTTGTAAGATTACCTAACATTAATGTTAACATACCATGAGGAAGGTTACATGTCCGTCAAAGGTCTGTCATGCTCACTCAATCAACCTTGAGATCAAAATAATTTTTTTTTAACTTATGGGAAAGTTGGTGCCAAATGAGCCAAGTGATTGCTTGTATTTGTATCCTGGATTTTGTTTTTTTTTATTGAATATAAAAGAAAAAAGCTCATTTTGAAGCACATTCATTATTTTACTAATTCCTTTTACTCCTTTTGCATTTAAGAGTTTCTGGCCATAGTTACTACTCTATTTATGTGAAGTACGATGCAGAATGTTTCAAAGCATTCAAAGATAGTTTCCTCTAGCCCACCTTCACTTAGAACCAAGCATCCACTAATCTACACCATATTATTTTTTCCCATAATCCATTTACTTCTCTTTATATTCCAGTCTCGTAGTGTAGACAAACAGCACGCCGTCATCAATTATGAAGAAGCTACAGATGAACATAAAGTTAAAGACCTGGGCAGCCTGAATGGGGTGAGGAATGTGCCTGTTTATAATAGATATTAATTATGTCTTCATTGTTCTGATGAGAAGCATATGGTGACAGCTGACCTCCTTTTCTCTCCTGTAGACCTTCGTTAATGATGTTCGTATACAGGAACAGCAATATATTACTTTAAAAATGGATGACAAGCTACGGTTTGGCTATGATATCCTTTTAGCATAAAAATAAATCACAACTTGATGGTTTGGTTCGATTTGTTCCTCTGTAGTTAGTTTGTACAATCACAATACAACAAAATGTTATTGAAAATTTTAAGTATGTACAATATAATTGCAATTGGACCAAGTATGCAATGCATCTCTTTTTATATAATGTTTCCTCCTTAACCCATCTTACATACCAACCTATTTACCGTAGTGCGTGGAGAGTTACATGTTCCAGAGGAGGCGCTTAAGGTAATACAAATGCAGTTACTTACTGACCCCAAACTTTTGAACTGTAGGTAATCAATATCAATCCGATTTACAGGACAACGTATCTAGTATTCTGTAGTGACTTTCTTACATTCACCTTTATGGACAGCACGAAAAGTTCACCAGTCAGCTTCAGCTAACCAGGAAGCCTTCACCATCAGGGGAAACCACCAAAAGTCCAGAGGTGAAAGGGGCAGAGGGAGGAAAAGATGCTGAGGTTACACCTTCAGAACCAGCGTCAAAGGCAGAAGAGAAGGTGTCAGGTGAGTAGAAGATGGGTGATTTGTGAGTTTACAAGAGTTACATTTAACTTACCGAACTCAAAGTATCTCAATTTTTCAACAGGAGACACAGCTGTGTTCCACAGAGGAACACCTCTTTATGGACAGCCGTCTTGGTGGGGTGACGGAGACGCAGATGATGAAAATTCTGCAACAAATGATGCAAAAGCCTATGAGCAAAAACAAGCTAGATGTGAAACGGGTAAGATTGTTGTCATTTTTGTCGTGTTCAATTAACTGACTTCATGAATGCCACTTGCTCATGTTATGTGTACTTGCAGGCCGTAAAGACGCTGCAACAAAGCAGGAGGTGGAGCCAATAGTCACAACGCAGAATTTGGGGACCCAGGAACCAAGCTACTTTGAGATCCCCTGTAAGGAGGCTCCTCCAGTCGGGGGCGACACAGGAGAAAGCCTCCCTACCAGCTTAGAGGCAGTTGCGTCAGCTTCTACAATTCCTGCATCGGAGGGCGGAGCACATGGACATGCGTCCTTCACTATTGAGTTTGACACAACGGCTTCAGGGAAGGGCAAAGAGCGAGCCTCAAAGGGTGCTCAAGACCATCGACAGCGGCCGAAAAGAGGGGCAGGGGAGGAGCTGAGTGCCTTGCAGGCTGCCATGGTGGCGGCGGAGGTAAAGGTAGCAGACTGGCTGGCACAGAATGAGCTGCCACTGGCCCGCTCTGACTCTGTTGCTGAGGATGATGGAGACAGTGTGAAGAGTGATGTGCCGGTTCAGCTGAGAAGCCTTAGAGGTGAGGTGAATGAGTTACTCATGGCTCTATTTGGCTCTATTGTGTGTAATGATGCTTAAACAGACACATATATTTTGAAACTCTTTCAAACATGAGATAACAAAACAAAAATCTTATAAAAACAACAAAAAATTGCAAAGCTTTTCAAATTCATGTAACTACCCCAATATTATATAGCACTTTTATCCCAGTTTTTTTTTCTAATTTTATATTATGATTATGATTATGATTATATTTAAATTCATGTTCATTTTATTTCATACTCTCTAAACTGCATTACAATACCTTATATTTGTCTTGTACATTTTACATTGTACTTGTCTGTAATTGAATAATAAATAAAAAGTATATGGAATATGGCGAGGTGTTTGCAAAGGAGAGTTTTAAAAGGGTTAATTCACCCAAAAATTAAAATTCTGTCACACCCTCATGTTGTTCCACACCCATAAGACATTCGTTCATCTTCGAACACAAATTAAGATATTTTTGATGAAATCTGAGAGCTCTCTGACTCCTCCATAGACAGCAATTTAACCACCACTGTCAAAGCCCAGAAAGGTACTAAAGACTGAAGAATACTTTTGTGCGCAAAAACAAAACAAAAATAATGACTTTTATTCACCAATATCTTCTCTTCCATGTCAGTCTCCTACACAGTTGACGTAGTGAACACAGTCCAGGTTTCCATGTACAGTATACGTCCGAACGCTGCCTCTGCAATGTGTTTACTGCACCAATTGCATAACAGACTGACAGGGAAGAGGAAAAATTGTTGAATAAAGTAGTTTTTTTTTTTTTTTTTGAGCACAAAAAGTATTCTCGTCGCTTCATAACATTAAGGTTGAACCACTGTAGTATTGCTGACTATTTTAACGACGTCTTTACTACTTCTCTGGAGGTTGAATGTGGTAATTTCATTGCTTTCTATGGGAGATTAAAAAAAAAATCATAAAAATATCTTCATTTGTGTTCCGAAGACAGTTCCAAAAGTCTCACGTGTATTGTTGCAAGAAATAATACAAACTACTTAAGGTTTTATTTTTGTGTTTTTTTGTAACGAGACATTCAAAAATTGTTGTCACAGTACTTTTATTTTTATTTTTTATTTTTTTGCAAAAAATGTAAATGAAATTTAATTCAGAATTGAAAAACAATTTATTGCATGTAAGGATTGAATTTTAGTGTAGATGCAGACAAAAAATTGAGAGGCATGACGAAATGACGAAATTGACCCATAAATGATGAAATACCTTCTGGATGCCATTGGCTACAGTCACAAATGATTGGTCATGTGTTTTGCACCACCCTTCTTTATGTTTCGCCCCCTTCTTTTCAGGCAGTAAACATGAGGATGGCACACAGAGTGACTCAGAGAATGCACTGGGAGAGCAGCTCAGTAGCCGGAGGGCATTTTTGCAGGAGCGTTACAGAGGAAGGCAAGGCGTGCAGAAGACAGAAGGTCTTTTCTGTGGGACGGAAGATCTCTTCCAGCACAAACCATCATCTGTAGCTAAAAAGATGGCACCAGTAGGAGGTGAAGTTGGCAAAAGAACCAACCGTTCTTCCCCACAGAAAGGCAACGTGCCCAGAGAGCAAAGCATTGGGTCTCAAGAGACTCCAAATAGGGGACATATAGATGACCAAAGCGACAGAGGGACCTACACCATTGAACTGGAAAATGGCAATGCTGAGGAGGAAGAGGCCAGGCGTATGATTGATAAGGTAGACCTGCAGAAGCATAGAAGTTATGTTTTCTTGTATGGTTGAAGATGTCAAAACCAGTAGACTTGGAGTCCTTTTTAAAATCGTAACAGCTCTCAGTTACTGATAAGCAATGATGGTGCAGAGTGTGTTACATTTTAGGTTTTTGGGGTGGAGGACAACCAAGCCCTGACTAAACTGCGTTTTCCAAAACACCAGAAAGATAGAGGAACTATCTGTCCAAGATCTGGATCCATGGAAAACAGACAAACTGGTTGTGTAGGTGCAGAGGTATATCAATAATATTTGCCACACTTTTCTGAAGACATTTCAGTATCCTTGAAGATAATCAGTAAAGAAAAAAAACCCCTAAATTTTCTGTCCATTTTTTCCTCTTTAAAGGTGCTACCAGATGACTTGGTTGTAGTAGGTGGTCCAAGGTGGGTCTCACAATGGGCTACTCTAGCTGCAAATCATATACGGACCGATCCTGAGGGATCTGGGGCTGAACCCACGCTGATTTCCACAGATGAAAAAGGTTCAAGGGTGTCAAACATCTCAAAAATTATTCAGTTTTGATAGATTTTTCAGTTTTGATAGATTTTCTTTTTGTTTCAACAGCTGATATCAATGCGCCTGAACGTAAGAGAAGGACCCTCCCGCACCTCCCTTCTGAAGACTCTGCTATGGAACCACTGGCTCCTGAGGGCACACAGAGCCAATTCAGGCGACCAGTCCCTTCTTCAGAGAAACAAGATCTAGAACTTCAGGAGAAGGTAGATAAGCTCAATAGAATCTCTAAAACTGGACAAAGAGTTTCAGGAATGGCCTCAGCTATCATGGATGTAGATCGGTCCAAAGTGAACAAGCCAAGTCCGCCCAGAATCCAGAATAAAGTTGGACAACAGGGAACTCATGCTAGACAGATTGAGAAGAAACAAGAAGATGGGAGACGAAAAAAAAGCGATGAGGACCGAGAGAAGACAGGGAAGCCGCTACTGAGGCAAGAGAGCTTTACAGTGGAACGGCCTAGTGCTAATGTTCCCCTAGAGCTCATACCTTGCATCGATGGGCCTGGTGCCTCAATACAGCACAGGGAAATGGCTGTCATCAATGAGGGCATTGATGCTGCCACCATGCTAAAAGACTCAGAGGCTGTGGCAGCTTTTTTGGAAACCACTTTATCAGACCTTGCAGATCCACCGAGCTACTCCCTGGAGGGGTCTGTCTCACCTGAATCTGACATTGATACGACAAGCACAGTCAGCCAGGCTGGGGGAGAAGGAGGGCGTAAAATAGTCCAAAGGAAACGTTCAGCTGGAGGTCCAGGCCGCGAAACTGCCAATAAGAACACCAACGCCATAGAAAGAAAAGGCAAATCTCAGCCCTCCGGCTCAGCTGGCTCCAGGGCTTGGACATCTCTTGACCTGACAGATGATGACTTGAGCTCTTCGCTTGCCCAGGACGCTACTTTGGTAAAACGACCTCAGGGCCGGGGTCAAAATATCAGCTCTAAGGCAGAGCCAACAAGTGGCAAGACCAAAGGAGCAAAGTCGACTGTAACTCCTGCACCAGCCACCTCTAAACCAACCACCCTTCCCCGGCCCAGACCCACACGGTCTTCCCTTCTTCGCCGTGCACGGCTGGGAGAAGCTTCTGACACAGACCTCGCTGATGTCGATCGCATGTCTGTTGCTTCAGAGGCCTCTACCGCCAGTTCTGCATCGAGACCTTCAGCTGGACGCAGGACCCTCTCTCGGATTGAAGCACTTGCTCAGCCACGAAGGCCGAGAGTGTGCTCTCCTTCAGCTCGAAGTGACTCGGAGGCTACATCAGGCAAGATGAGGGGCTTTGTCCCACGCCCTGCCCCGGAGAGTGCTCTGCGACTCGGTCTACGCTCTACAGCAGCCTCACCCTCTGTGGCCGTCCCCAGAGCGAGAGCTAACAGCGCTTCCAAACTGCCTGATAAATGTCCTGGCGCTCCCTGTGTTCAAAATACACATGCAGGTCAGACCTTTAGGGAAAATATACTAGAAAGGATAAGTGGCGAAAATTGTTCCAATTAAAACACTATTCTTCTGTTATATGTCTTCTTTATAGCTGGTGGAAGGTGGCGCAGGGTACCTATCGAATATGCTTCTACCTCAGAGGATGAGTATGGCTCCAACCGTCACCCCACTCAGCATGGTCGCCTGCGTCCAATGGCTCCACGGGTAACCCAGCTAGGGGGTTCAGCCCCTGCAACACCCAGCCCTGGAGGCATCTCCATGCTACGACACCAGTCTAGCAGAGAGCAGGATGATTACATGAGAGACTGGACTGCCCACAGTGAGGAGATTGCCAGGTAATAAATAGTGCGCAAGCTACTCAAAAAGTTCAGAGAACTAAGCTACTAACTACACAAATTTGCTTAGATAAGCTTGCTTTTAAAGCTAGTTACTATACAAACATGGAAAAAGTACTTTGCTACATTGATGCAACTTCATAATGTTTAAAAACATGATTTGTTTAATTTCCTTTTTTTAAAAAAAAAAAAAAACATCCCCAAAAAAAAGGTATAAAAATATTATATTGGCATTTGTTGTTCATGGCTATTTGTTGAGGTAATAATTAATAATAATGAGACATTACCTCACATCATACTATCAGGCCAAAACACTTTAATAGGAACATAGCATCAAAATCTATTCAAAAGAGTATTTATAGGATGTGCATGTGTATTCACACAATGTACAATAAGAAATTCATACTTCCAAAGTTTTGGGTAGGTGCAATTTTTAAAAAATGTTTAAATGAAAGAATGCTCATGCTGACCAAGGCTGCCTTTATTTGGTCAGTAATACAGTAAAACAGTAGTGCTGTGAAATATTATACCACTTTAAAGCATTCAAATTGAATTTAAAATAAATTTTGTGATAGCAAAGCCTTTAGTGTCACATGATTCTTCAGAAATCATTTTTTCGTATGTGTCACCGTCAGGTTTGTTTGGACGTGTGTTTCTGTCAGATTTTTTAAAAAATATTTCCTATTTGCCATCATCTCCATCTTGGTGTGTGACAACATGCTGATTTGGTGCTAAAATAAAATTTCTTATTATTAACAATATTTTTGTGGTAACAGTGAGTGATCCATTTTAAAAAGTTCTATAAAACAGCATTTATTTGAAATAGATATAATAGTTAATAATAGTTTTTTAACAGTTTAAATGACTTTACTTTCACTTTTGATCAATGTTAAGCATCCTTGCTATTAATTTCTTCAAAAAGAAAAAAAATCTTACTGAACATTAGTGTATGTTGGAAAAACTCCAAACGATTCAAGGTGATGTCAGAGCTATATCCTTGTGGCCAGCGCTGCGACATGTGGTGCAGCCGCACTGCAGGTCCTTTCTCGATCCTCTTCTCCTCTCGATTGCCACAAATATTTTCTTCATCTTTATTCATGCGACTGCCAATCACTGCGTATGCCTTAAAAAGTCTTTGTATTATAAGTAAAATGTACTTTTACTCATAATACAAATAATTTTTGACCCAGTAAAATTAAAATGATACTTTGTATTCCTTTGATTGTTCCAGAATCAGTCAAGACCTGGCTAAAGATCTGGCCATGTTAGCGCGAGAGATCCATGACGTTGCCGGCGAGATTGACTCCGTTAGTCCTTCCTCCGCTCCCGCAGCTTCAGTGAGAAGATAACTACATCATTTCCAGAGCCATGTGCATCTTCTATATTTATGTGGACCATTTAATTCTTTGGTGCCTGGAAAGATTTATATCAATACATCTCGACAAGTCTGTTAAGGACTTTGGTTGTGCATACTGTGCATTGTTCACAGAATTAATTCAGTGGTTAATTAAATGCGTTTTGACAAATTCATCATTTAAGAGATTGTGATTCAAAGCTGTTATTGTGAGAATATATAATAATGCATGTATGTAGACATGCTTTCCCAGTAATGCTTTAATTTTTTTAGATGTATATTGGAATAATTCAAGGTAGAAAATAACAGAATTGTGTAATCAGTGATGTAAGCAATTATCTTTTGACTTGTCTCAGGTTGAGGATCGTGTGTTTGAGGATGTTCTAGGCAGTGCTCCAGAGATCAGTGGCAGAGGTGTGGAACTAAGAGCTCGCGGTGCTATCAGCAGTCAAGATCCCCGCGCCATCCGCCGCAGGACCTGGAGCAGAGATGAGGTGAATCTTCTGAATCTCCAAAATTTTAGCGCTTGTTAGTTATCGTATATGCATATATACATACTATATGTTTCTAGAAATTCCTTTATTTTGTTACTTATTTTCCACAAGAGGGTGCTGAAGTTATTTTTTTGGTAACACTTTCAATAAGGTTCATTAGTTAAACATTAGTTATTGTATTAACTAACATGAACTAACCATGAACGTTACATTTGTTACTGTATTTACTGCATTTAGTTAATGAAAATACAGTTGTTCATTGTTTGTTCATGTTAGTCCACAGTGCATTAACTAATGTTAACAAGATTTTAATAATGTATTAATGAGTCTTAAAATAACATTAACAAAGATTAATAAATGCTGTATGAGTGAAGTTCATTATTAGTTCATGTTAACTAATGTCGATAGCTAATATTAACTAATGAATCTTTTTTTGTCATAACAGAAAGCAGTATCTTGACACGTGTCTCTGAATCCATCTCATATCTTACAGTGACAGCATATGCTTATTCTGCATTCACAGGGTGTGCTCGACAGTTTGCTGTTGGCATCAGTCTCCCAGCTCTCAGCAAAAATCAAACAAGCCATGGAAAAGACAGCCAACAAAATCAGGTACACTGCTATTCAAAAAAGTACATAGCTTTAACTTTAAATAAAGCCTGTGAATTTAGCATGTTAATTTAGTGACACTAATCATTTCAATTAGCTATTAATGTCTAATAAATTTGATTCAAAATTCATTTTTATTTCTTTACATTTGATGTCATGTTTGTTAAAATTGTCTGCACGGAATATTTGTTATGAGAATTTTCCTTGTGCATCTCTGACCACGATTTGCTAACCTTGTATTATGTAAAAAATTCATACTTTTAGCTCTGAAAGGTCTTTTGGAAGGCCACATTTTGAATTATTATTTTTCATACAGAATTTTATTCAAAGACAAGGACCGAAAGTGGGAAGAGATTGAAAGCAGACTGCAGGCAGAGAATGAGGTGCCTCTCCTCAAGACCTCAAATCAGGTGAGGGGGTATTTTTTGAACAATGATCAGAAAACATTGATCGTCAAACGGAGGATTATATTATATTATACTTCATATAGGGTAGAATGGGGGAAAATGCCTCCTTGGAGTAAAACGCTCCTTGTTTTTACTAAAATAGCCACTAGATAATGTGAGTGATATTGAGGTATTCACTGTGAAACTTACCTGAAGTTTGCATCAGCTTACAATATTGTTAAAATAGGCTGATTTTCAGCATGGTTCATTAATAAATTTTGGTTTGTCTTTTTTAAGCTAAAACGGCTTGCATTTTTGGTTTTGGTTTTTACCGGGGATGATTATTCATCCAGTGATGGTGAAGTTGTCCTGATGTTTTGGTAGATTTCATCAAGTTCATACATCACAGGCGCCTCAGCTGAAGATCTTTCAGTTTAATTGGATGGGGTTTTTGACTCATGGTTTGTCACCTCTCAGATTAGGCCTGAGGCGTACCAACTCTGTTCAGTGACAGGGCAGTAAATCTAACTCTGTAATGCAGGCTGGCCTGAACTGAACTCTTGGAACTTCTGAAATGAAGAGGCTGTTGAGCGGTGGAGGAGCACAAACGACCGAGCGCTGACAGAAAATAAAACTCTCTCATGGTTTAAACTGCCATAATATTTACATAATGTGTTTACCCACAACCATATCAGTGTTACGAATCTGAAATTTCAGTTACATTATTTAAAAAAAAAAGTCATAGCAGCTTACACAAATCATCAGAATTCTCTGTTCAGTGTGCTGTAAAGGTTTGATTATATGTTAGATCTGGCAGCTTATGACGGTTTCTTTTTCTTTCTTTTTTTTCATCCTCAGGAGATTTCTTCCATTCTCCAGAATCTGAAAAGAGTGGAACGACAGTTACTCGGTAAGCGCCACTGAGGTGTTCTTGTCTTGTCCATACGTTTAATTTCTGCTGTGCAATATCCTCCTGAGACCCAACAAAAAGTTTTTGGTATTTAGTGTTTCTTTTTTTTCATTATATTTTCATTATATTTGTAGATATAGGCCTATAGTATGTAAATTTATATAGTAATATAGTGGGAAAAAAAGTGTATTTGTTTATTTTTTTATTATTATACATACAAAAAGTCATTTTTATTTTTAGAGTGTTTACTTAGAAGTCTGGTAGTGTGTGATCCTCAGTTTTTTAGTGTATGATGCCCATTTTTTTTTTCTGTAACCATTTACAAAGTCTGCAAGTGTATGATGCCTAGGGCCAGATTTACTAAACAGGGCAAATTAGCGTGAGAGTGCAATTCAACAAATGATGTGAGGGGCAAGTTTTACGCGTGACCTGCACTAATTAGCATTGGGTCACAAATAAGCAGAGCTGATGCTCATCAGGTGTGAGTGACACAGGCATTCCAAAGAAATTGATACGACTGGAAGATATTTTCTCCCTTCTACGACACGTTCTCTGCCATGTCTCCCCCTTGCAGGAACAATTGCAGCCATGTCGCAAAATGGGTTAAGAAAAGTTTTTTGGGTGTTAAATAACGGTACAAATACCAGTAAATTTACTAGCTTAAACATTAGTAAATCGCGTTCCATGATTCATTTAAATACTCCTTCCCATAAATGTTGCGTCTGAAAGGGAAACTCCTACAAATGCATATGCAATGAGGTCAGTTGCAAAAACAACTCAGTCCACGCCTTTTCAGCGCTAATTTTGCACTGCGTGTCTTTAGTAAATCCCAATTGTAGTTCTTTAATGCCAAAAGAGTGTTTGCACTGGCGCGAGCAGTTAGAAAATCTGGCCCCTATAGTGTTTTAAAATCTGTTCAGATTTGAAAAGTTGTATAGTTTATTCCAGCCTTTTGTGCACATTTATTAGCCATCATTACCAAACTAAGTTTTTGACCATTTTAAAACATTTTATAGTACATATTTAGTATGTATCTACATACATATATATATATATATATATATATATATATATATAAGTTTGGTTTGGTAATATTATTCAATGTGTATGATGATTTTAATGCATTGGTAACACTTTACAATAAGGTTCATTAGTTAAACATAATGTAATGAAGGGGTGCGTGACAAAGTGGATGTAGATCCAAGTGCAGGCTTTATTTACAATGAGAGCGTAGTCGTACAGGCAATGGTCAAACGACAGCAAACAGGAACAGCAAAGAACAGGCAGAATCGTGGTCGTAATATAGGCAGAATGTCGAGACAGGCAGCTTATAATCACAGTCCAGTAGACCAGGCAGGGATCAGGACAGGCAGCAGGAATCAAACAACTATAGCCAGACAGGGTGTCATGCTCAGATTTGCACACCGTTGTAAATACAAGACCTCGAGAAGAAGGCAAGTCTGAAATTCACTTAAATAGTCCAGGTAATGACTTGCAGCTGGATGGGGTCATCAGTATCAAGGTACGGGGCTGATGGGAAATGTAGTGTGTGAGTGTAAAGTCTGTAACGGGTCACTGATGGGAAACAGGTGAGTGTATGATTAGTTCCTGTATAGTGAATTGTGGGAAATAGAGTCCGACGGTGTGGTAATAGTTCAAGGTGGAGTGCCCTCTGGTGGCTGTTAAACTCCACCAGATAACCCTAACACATTACTAACCATGAGCAATATACTTGTTATTTGCTAATCTTCTTTAACATTAGTTAATAAAAATACAGTTGTTCATCGTTTGTTCATGTTAGTTCACAGTCCATTAACTAATGTTAACAAGATTTTAATAATGTATTAGAAAATGTTGAAATTAGTTCATGCTAACTAATGTTAACTAATGAACCTTATTGTAAAATACAGTAAAAACTTGCTGCTCAAGAAACATTTCTTATTATTATCAAGACATCTGGACTAGGAAGGAAATATAAGAAATTTAAGAAATATTTCTTTAACATTTTCTTAATTGAGATGTCAGATACATAAAGACCAAGGAGAAGAATTTGTCTTAACTAAATCCCCATAGATATGGTAATAGAAATACTTCAAAATGCAATGTTTCTTAAAATGAAATTCAAAATAAAATCAATGTCCTGTACACAGTCTCTATTCTGCAAGGTCCCAGGAGTATGAAGTTTGTTTGTTTGTTAATTGACTTAATGATTTATTGTGCTTAGTTGCTTTGGTGAATGACTGTATAACAGAATAGCTCAATAAATGTATTTTTCTTGAACTTTAAATCACTAGTAATTGATATCATGGTGGACCCTGATGGTACTTTGGATGCTCTGAGCAGTCTGGGTTTGACCAGTCCACTTATGGCTGAGAACAGAGTTAGTCCTGGCTCACAAGGTCCAGCTGGCAACCAGGCTGCGGAAGCATCGGCCAGTTCGACCGCACTGCCCTCTGCCTATTCAGAGGTTGCAGAACGAGATCTCGGCCTGCAGGAGAGGAGCAAAGAGCAGAACACTGCCGATCAAAACTGAATTACTCCAAACAGTTTACACAGAGATCCTGCGCTGGTTTTCAAAGGCCAGGTCATCAGGACTTTTATGTGAATAATGTGAGGTATGCTGTAAAACTTCCTATATGACATTGCATTTAAAAGTTTGCTTCATAAATTCTATATATCCATGGATGTATTTTCAAAAATTAAAGAAAATATTTTGAAATATCCATCAACTGTAACACCCTGTTGTCAGAATTAATGTACACAAGCATTAAATTTGCCCCTATTATACTATTTCAAAAGTTCCTCATTTTGTTTCGAAGGTCTCCTACATGCATCCAAGGTCAAAGACACCTTAATTTTCTCAAAACATACATTGCAACATAACATCGACATCTTTTCTCACAGTGTCTGAAACGGCTTGATCAAGGATTGAGTCTCTCTAAACCCATCCTTTCTGACACCCTATTTCTTCTCTGATTGGTCAGATGGCCCAGCCTGTTGTGATTGGTCTACCGCTTACAGCGCATGTCAGAAACCAACCTTCTATTACCGTATCTGAATTCCACTTTTACATTTTACATTTACAAATAGCTATATTACACACTGCATGAAGGGGAATATCCGAAAAAGCATAATACGGGCATTTTAATTATATTGTCAACATTTGTCTTTAGAATCGGCTGTACTGTAGATGTGCCCAGGAAGACGTTGAGCACATGACTGTTGAACAGGAAGTGAAATGTGAAAGATATAACATGTGCTTTACGCAAAACTGTATTCATGCTGTGTATTGTCAAGTGTTTAGCCAAACTCCTGACTCGCAGGGTTCAAAATGAACACTCTCTGAGCCCAAATCGACCAGTTGGCCCCCCATTTTGATTAAGAACAACAACATAATATGTGATTCAAATCAAACCATGTACTGAAGAAAACAAATGTCTGACAACGTTTACCTCAGTAGAGAATTTTCCATCATAGGATGCAGAGGGTTTTTTTTTTCTTCATAACTTCATGTGGAAACACATATGTGGAATATTTCTCATTTTAAATGGAGAGTTTACCCAAAAATAATAATTCCGTTATCATTTGCTTACCCTTGTTTTGTTCCTAAGCTGTATGAGTTTGTTTCTTCTATTGAACACACAAGAAGATATTTTGTAAAATGTTTGTTAGCAGCCATTTGACAGCAGCCAGTGGTCACTGTTAACTTTCTGGTTAACAACATTCTTTAAAATTTTACAAAAGAAAGACACTCATATTGGTTTGGAACAACATAGAGGTGAGTAAATGATCATAGAACTCTGACTTTTTTGGTGAACTATCCCTTTAAGGCACCAAAACTAATATAATAAGGAAAATGACACAATGACCCACAATGTTTTTTCACAAATGACGAAATTTCTAAATAATACTATTGTCATGGTCAATATATGTATAACATATATATATATATATATATATATATATATATATAATTATATACACACACACACACACACACACACTATACTGTTCAAAGGTTTGACATCAGTGAGATTTTAATATTTTTGAAATAAGTCTCTTATGCTCTCTTTTTCATTAAATGTATCAAAAATCATGTAAAAACAGTAATATTATGAAATATTATTACAGTTTAAAAGAACTTTTCTATTTTAATATATTTTAAAATGTAATTCTTGCTGAATAAAAATTTTAATTTCTTTTAAAAACTCTAACTGACCCCAAACGTTTGAACAGTTTAATGGCTGGTAATTTTACATTTTTTATTTGATCATAGGTGTGATCAAAATTTTATTTTGGACCCTGTTTAAACAACAGTGAGCCAAAAATCAATATTTGACATATTTTAGTAAAAATATTAAAAGCCAGTCTCTGCCCAAATATTGAATGTGCCTACTGTGTAGCCAAAGCTTTAGACATTGGGGTTGACTAACTGAAAATGATTATCTAAAAAGACAATATCGCAGTAGTTTTGCTGCAGTGAATTTGTGATTTATGAGAAGTATGATATGTCAAGACAAAGCTTAACTGTGTACTACACTGGTCTTTATTTTAAACATAAACATTTTTTTTAATGTTTCTTCTTTGGCTCTTAGAAATAACCCAGTATAATATGAACTGTAAAGAATCAAGCATTCCATTTTGACCCAGTCCTTCAATTTGAGTCCTTCAATCTTTTGTAAATTTATTGTAAAACATTCCTCTGCAAGTACCTTGCATTACTTTAGATTCTAATGTTGCTGTGTACCTGTAGTTCTATAACAGTTGCCATGTTCCGAAAATACCCTTTTCATATATAGGAATATGTAATAACCAATTTGGGATATTTGTTCCAAGTTGTCTCTGCCATGTGATAGCCAATAGAAGGGCCTGGATTTACCAAAATGTTTATCAAGCTTGTTATGTCACAAAGTGCCCATTATCAAGGTCATTATCTGATGATGTAGACATTAAGAATCATGTTATTTTGCACAGGCCAATGTATCAAGCTGTTCGAAAGAGTGTTGTGAACTAGCGACTTTTGACAGATTGAAAAAGGCTCATTTTATGTAAATTATCTTTGCAGGCCATCTGGTTAGGTAGGTAGCATGGTCAATTTTCTCTCCTCGTATCTTCCGTCTGCCTCATACCAGTGGTGTTTACACATGAATGTAAAACTAATACCGATTTAATAAAGAACTTTCATATCCCGCTTGATGTCATAATCAATTTGTCATGTAATAATAAATCATGCACACTCGCACTGTTTTTTGTGTATTTACATGGCACGGGTCACCTCATGGGGGCTGACATTTTGAGATCACATACTATTCCCTGCTTTGGACAATTTCACATAATTTAATCATGGCTACAAATGACATCACTACAAATGGAGCATTTCGACAATGGCTTTGGGGACTGAAAATGTTTCTTTTTGTGTGATGCTGAATCCTGTGTCTGTGTTATAAAAAATATACGATTTTTAGTTCATTGCATCGATGTATATATGCATAGAATAGATATTATGATAATTATATAGATATTATGTAGAAAAAAAAAGGTTCGATGGGCTTTTTCTTTTTTTTTTTAATCAAAAAACTGTAGACATAGCCATTTAAACGGAATTGTTAGACCTTTTGGGTTCATTTTGACCCAAAAGTGAACTGTAGGAGTGTGACGAGACACGGGATTGAGTTCATGAGAACGAGACACAGTATTTTTAAGAAATCCTCAATAATGAAATGCATGACAACGGTCTGCAGGTGCTGTTTTAACTAATCATCTTGTGAAGATGAAATTTCGGTTCTACTTTCTGAGTATATCATATGCAATAAAAGACAACAATACTCAAGCACTGTAAAAGGATTTGCCACAAACTCAACTGACTGGCTTCTGTCTTGTTAGGTTTCACTTGAGTCTCTTCAGACCTTAGAACTGTACATGATTTATGAGCTTCTAACTGAACTCCTTTCCACAAACAGTATAAATAAAAATGAATGACAGTTTTCTCTTAGTCTTTTTAAGTGCAACCATAATCAAAGCACTCCCTCAATATTCAAAGTGCAAATAGAAGAATTTCTTCTTCAAGCATGATACAGAGCTGAGAGATGGTTACAACTACACAGCCCAGCCTAATGCCGAGTTCACACTGCACGATTTTCAATGTCGTCACGTTTCTTTCCACACCGCACGACTTTTTTCAGTCGCTGCTGTGTGTACATTGCACGATGGATCAGCGACAGGGGTTTTACATTGCATGACTTTACAATAAGAGGAATCGGCAGCACCACACATGCGAGAAGTGATAAGGAAATAATGCAAGCTCTCGCGCAAAACTGGAATTGTTATTAAACGTTATGATTTGAAACATTTGACATTTGTTGGAAACAACAGAAAATGGTTGGGGAGATGAGGGTTTATAACTCCTCCCCGAACTTCTTTCTGCCCTGTATCTTGCTCCCTCATTGGCTGTAGGTCATCGCTAATGTAATTTTCTGACAGGACACATTTCACACTAGTATTTTGAATCGCTGACAGGTCTAGATATTTAGCATGCCAAATATCTCACAGGCGTCAGCGACGCATCGTTGATCGCGTCTTTGATAATTCACACTGTGTGACTGTCACAAAGTTTGTCGGCCAGTGAAAATTGGGCCTAAAATCGAGCAGTGTGAACTCAGCATAAGATAGCTTTTATAATCGGAGATATTTGGATGCATCAGGGAGCCGCTTTCAAAATGCGGGAAATTGAAATCGCGTTTGAATGCGCACTCGCGTTTTACTTTCACTTTCGTGCGTATTCTGTGAATAGGGAACGGTGGTGCTGAGTGCGTATTCTACGAGACAAGACATTTGTCAGACTCTGTTGTGCAACAAATTCTCCACCATGGTCTTGTCAGTCATCTTGTTACTACTCTCGTCACGTGATCAGTGAACTCTGATTCCTGCTGCACAACGTACGACTCTGCAGCTCGTGTTGGATGAGCTAGATGGAATTGATCCTTCGCAAAGACCCGCCCCCCTTAGCTACTGTTGCTTTGTCTGACAAGCCATGCGCTCTCACGCCACACGCAGTGGCGCAATGGCGGATTCGAAGTTATGATTGGTCAAATCGCCTGTCAATAAGCAACTGCTATCCAACTGAATTAAATAGTTCTTTCTATAAAAGAAATCTCATCACATTTTAATCTCACGAGATCTTATGACACAACAAATTCAATAAAGTTTCATGAATTATTTGGGTAATTCTCATATGTTCTTATAAATTTCATCTGATGATATATTCAAGTAAAACTTCTAATAAATATTGATAAAAATTTATCTTTTCTTGCACTGGCTTTTGCTGTAGATACAATATGGTTGAAAAATATTTATGTTATGACAGTTTACGTTCCAACTGTTTACATTCCATCGTGTACATAGACCCTGGTGCAAAAAGGTGTATACAGTTTATTTTATTATTTATTTATTTATTGTTTCATTAGTAGCATTAGTTCCTGATGAACACTATATTGATTATTCTGTTTCTCTTAGAACTGTCACAATGAGGCTATAAAATAAGCAATTCATGTTGACTGTATTTATTTACTTATGAACTAGCAAACAATCATATCTTTACTGTTAAAAACTAAATAACATTTGAATAAAAGAAGTGACCGCAAATACAGCTGCTTGCCCTCTTTATCCCCCCACACACATACTCTTCGAGAATGAGGCAAGACTGATTTGCATGTCATGCTCTATGAAGGCTATTAAAATAAATTAAGTTTAAAATCCCATGAGGCTTTCGTTCAGGTAAAGAATTCCTGTTATATAGCACTCCTTAATCCCATCTTTTGCTCTATACTAGCCCTGCATTAAACAGGAAAGTGCTGGAGCAAAAAAAAAAGGATAACTTTTTTCGACTAATCTCACAGTGAAGCATTACCCTTTATATTGTAGCTCCTAGCCTTACTGTGTATAAAGAGAGAGGAATGCGTGTGGAAATAGACTGTGCAGAGTATGTTTTTTTTTTTTTTGTTTGTTACATAACAGCTTTTCCGCAGTGTTTGATAATCACCACCAATCAGTCAAACGGCTCCTCGGGAAGACACACGTCTTCCCGGAGGATTTTGGTTATATAGGGGACAGGGCATTTACATATTCTGTACATGTGGTCGATGGGCAGTTATTGCTGAGGGTCTGATTGTATTTCAGGAGAACAGAGAGTGAAAAAAAAAAACTGCTGAGTCATTGGTTTAATTATGCTAACGGACCGAGGGAGGAGGAATTAGTATTCGTGGAAGAGCATGTGGGAAAGACCACAGTCTGGAGAAATCAGTAAAAGTATAAAGCCGAAATCACAGAAAATAAACTCCCGAATAAGCTCTGATCTTGTTCATATGAAATGAAAATTGGACAGCTATTTATTAGATAACACTTTACAATTTTGTTGCATTAACAACATGAACAACAAAAAAAAAACTGTAGTTCTATATGAAACTTGAGCTAATATTAACTAACAATGTATTCATTATAGTTAACAAAGATGAAAAAAACACTATAACAAATGTATCGCTCATTGTTAGTTGTCACCTAATGGGACTTTATTATAAAGTGTTACCATTTATTTTCTAATAACTTTGTTGAACTTCCCATTTTACACAGAAATACACCACATTACAAAAGTAATTTTAAATGTCCTTAAACTCATTTTTTATGCTTCAAGGGACAATAAATCTTGGCAGTTTCTGAGTCTTCCAATAGATTGGTAGTCTAGCTCATCTGTTTATATTGACAGACTTATGGTTTATCACAACATGGCTCCTCTTATGTTATGAGTTTCATCAGTATTGCATTGACGTATTGCTTATCTCCAGGATCATAATAGATTGAAGTACTTCAGAGAAATGCGGTGCGACGCAAACGAGGAAATATGAGGCAATCAAAAGCAATCACAACTGCTTCCTCTGCTGTAGAGTTTTATTACAAAATCATTTCCTCTCATCACCCAATAATACAGATGGGTATTTGTTTTTGAAAGAGTGTACAGTGTGCAGGCAGACGGCTGTGAACTTCTGGGTGATGTCAAATGAATACTTTATTGAGTTTGCCCGCAGCACTTCTGAGTTAATATGCACTGATGCCTATGTGTGTGTGAGTGTGTTGGCAGTCATGCATCAGAGCCCTACGAACACACTCAGCGGAGGGGAGGGTTCCAGGTGCAGGATGTGGGGTATGCATCCACTCCCACACACTTTCTTAGTCACTGTGCCCACTCAGACTTTGCCAGCCCCTCCCAGCAGAGCAGGGAGACCCCTTTCTGCCAGTGTGTGGATGAAATCCAAAGAAATCAGGCACTCTGCAAGGCACGACTCAGTCTAGCACAGACTCCAACAGTGCTTGCTGCTGGGACTGGCTTAAATGCTTTCCCTCGGGGACTGAACTGTGACGAGCTACCTGTGGGTGAGCATCTCTTGGAGATAAAGTATTGGATACTTGATGCGTTAGAAAAATGCAAGATAGGAGGTTTGTTTCTGAGGGTCCAGGGCTGAAGCCTCCGCCCGAAACTGGGTTCTTCTCTGCACCTCTCGCCCGGCCGGGTAGCAGCGTCTTCAGCGCCGTCCAGCAGCAGGACTACTCCGCCATGATCTGGCTCAAAAGAAGAGATAGAATGGAACGGGTAAGGCTGACCTTTAACGACTGACCGCTGATATTGACAGTAACTGCTGACTGCTGCCCTTTTCCCCTCAGCACTGAAACCATCCACCTGTAACCATGAAGGCACAGCACACATTGTCCCGAACAGAGTAGAGTTGGCAGGTCTGTTGTATCATGTTTTTGACTAAAAAAAGCAGTTTTAAGTTTCTAATTGAATTGAAGATGAGCTGAGAGAACATGTTCATGTTCAGACTGTAGTGATGCATGTAGTTATCAATCTGACTAGACTGTCTATAATCTGAAGAACACACATACACAGGTTTGTTTTGATATCAAAGTGAGGATATTCCATAGGCGTAATGGTTTTCATACTGTACAAACTGTACATTTTATCCCGCTACACTAACCCTACTCCTAAACCTACCCATCATAGAGAACATTCTGCATTTTTACATATTTAATCAAACATTGTTTAGTGTGTTTTTAAAGCTAAAGGACTCATGAAATGTCCTCATACTTAACCAGTGAATACCAGTGTAATTCCCATGTCATTATACAAATTTGTGTGCTCATAAATCCCAAAAAAATTGCGCGCACACACACACACGCACACACATATATAGGGTGAAAAAGGAGCCAGATGTTCTTGAGACTCCAGAGAGTCTAATGAGATAGATCTATAAAATCTCTCTCTATATATATATTTCATAGATATAGTATTTATATTTAGGGTGAAAAATAGCCTATATAGAAATTACCGTTCAAAAGAAATAGATCTGAAAAATGAAATCATGAAAGATCTGAAAGATGATCATGGCAGTTCAGATTAAATAATTCCACCTAGTTGACAGGTAATGAAGAATAATGAAAATGTCTATCTGTGTAATCTGACTCATGGCATTATCGATAACAATCATGAACTGAATTAATTATAAAATTAATCAATACTTATTACTGCAATGATGATCTTCTTTTAAGTAAAAAACTATTTCTTTTTGTGCTAACATTGAATGAATAGAAAGATCTTATACACTGCCATACTAAAGTTAAAGTTTGGGGTCAGTAAGATATTTTTTGTTTTGGAAGGAAATGAAAGAAATTAATATTTTTATTCAGCAAGGATGAATTAAATTGATCAAAAATGACAGTAAAGATATTTATAATGTTACAAAAGCTTGAAAAAATTGTGCACAACTGTTTTAAACACTGATAATAATAATAAATATGCATCAAATCAGCATATTAAAATGATTATATCATATGTTATAAATGATAACACATCAGCACTGTTCAGTTAGAACAAATGTCATACATGTTGATGTAGATGAAACACTCAATCAATGTGCTGAAATGAGATTTAGTGCCATCAAGATAGTTTGGGTCTGTGCCATTTTGGTATCCTCATTGTACTCAGATTTATCTCAAAGACAAAATGTGAACAAAATACGTCATTAAATGTATTTTATTTAAATGGTAAAATATGCAGATTTGCTTTAATGAGGATCTAGAAAGCATCATAGAGAATTACTATCAAAAAAAGGGAAAAAATAAAACATTAATTAGGGAACTGAAAATTTGCCATGGTTTTGTGAGATTGACATATCTACATGGATGCCCTCCCCCCCCTGTAGAAAGCCAGCATTCATGTTCTCTGTTAACAATGTACTGTAGCAGGTACTTCATATGGCTTTGCTGGGTCTCTCTCTATCACTCAATGTCTTTCTCTTTCTTGGTGAAACGAGCCACTCGGGAGTTGAAGGGAGGGAAGTGTGCTGTGCTCTGCTCTGCCTTACCCGATAAGAATTGATTACTTTCTCTGTTCTGCCACTGTCCCTGTGTTTCTATCACATAAATATAAATCATGCTGTGTGCCAAATCTTTGACTTCTCCTTCAACCTTAAAACCAAATTACATAACCAGGCCACTATACCAGTGAATTTAGTACTTATACCTGTTGTAAATGTGTAGTATTTGATCAAAGCAGTGGTTTCATTCCTGGCTCTATAGATCTTCCTGTTTAAATGAGCTGCGTTTAGCCTATGGGTTCAGACTGAAATCTATGAGATAAAGCTTTGGATGTTTTAAGTATTCTGCTCAGGAGGGACATCTTGTCCTTACACAGCCCAGTCTCTCTCTCTCTCTCTATCTCTCTCTCTCGCTCACACACACAAACACACACACACACACACACTTGAATATGTGGTTTATGGGAACTCTCTTAATGGTATTTATACTGTACAAACTGTATTTTCTAATCCGACACACACTAACTAAACCTACCCATCACAGAAAACTTTCTCCATTTTTTGAATTTCAAAAACATTTTAGTTTTTTAAACCATTTGGTTAACGAGGATACAGGAAGTGTCCTTATAAACCACGTTTGCACTTTAATAACTATGTCTTTATACATTCATAAACCATATCTACAAGAACACACACACACACAGGTTTGTTTTGCCACGAAAAGGGAGGACATTCTATGGGCGTAATGGTTTTTATACTGAACAAACTGTATATTCTATACACTATAACCCTACTCCTGAATTTTTACATTTTTAATAAAACATTGTTTAGTATGTTTTAAAAGCTATTTTAAATATGAGGACTCCAGATATGTTCTCATATTTCATGTTTATGTCATAATACCAGTGTAATACCTATGTCATTATACAAATTTGTGTCCTCATAAATCACAAACATGCACACACGCACCTCATTTTACCTTGCATGTCTTGTACAAATGTGTACAGTGTTTAATGTTTGAAGGAAGCATGCATTAATTCAATTCGGTGAAAGATGTCATCTGTTACAGTGATTTTACTAATGGTGTTCATGAAATGGCGCAACATGAAATAGCTATATAATATATGCAATTAATACAGTTTTTTATTCGCTTTGGTACTCTTTTCACAAGTAAGGTGTACATTTTTTCAAAACTCTTAGTCGAAAAATCCAAACTGATCACACTTGTAACTAGGGATGCACCGATACCACTTTTTCCAGAACGAGTCTAATACGATACTTTCATTTACTTGCAGATACTGAATACAATACCTATTTCTTCCTATTTTCTCAACTGTTTACGTTTACTTAAGACATAACCGACTACATGTTTCACAAAGATATTTGAGTATACGGCATTTTGACATAATGTTGTGTGAAATTTCTGGTTCAAGAGCAAGAAGACATGGAAGAGAACTCGATTTACAGTTGTTGTTTTTTTTCCAGACGCTAGGATACATTTCTTGTACAGTTGAGGTCAACAATGACTATGATTTTGAGATCCATCTTTTCACACAGAGGAAAACTGAGAGACTCAAACACAACTATTAAAAAATCTGCAAACATTCACTGGTGGTCCAGAAGGAAACACAATGCATTATGAGTTTTTCTTATTTTGTTTAAAGATCATATTTTTTTCATTTAGTACTGCCCTTTGGAAGCTACAAAAGATACTTACATGTTTCCCAGAAGACAAAATCAGTACAATTTATCCTATTCATCCAATTCAAAAAGTTTTCACCCCCCAACTAAATGCAAAAAAAAAATACTGTTTGCAACTTTTTTTAATAGTTGTGTTTGAGACCCTCAGATGTCCTCAGTGTGAAAAGATGGATCTCAAAACCATACAGTCATTGTTGGAAAGGGTTCAAAAAAGGGATAACTGTTCGGGTTCAGTTTTTTTCCATTTGAATGGACGATAAAGAAATTGAAAGACTAATACTTCTGTAGGCGTTCAGTTTCATCTAATTGCTTTGATTGTATTTGATTTTTTTTTAGGTTCAGAATATATTTCATTACAATACTACTGTAGAAATGTTGTAAATTTCTCTTATTCAGTTTAGTATTATATAGTACTATGTAGTTTTTTTCATCCGCTAGAGGTCACCTATTCAAAACAAAGGCATAGCTTGATGACACCAAATTTAAGCGAGGAATCTTGGGACATGTGGTCTCATCCTCGCAGCTGCTGGAAAAGAATCGGGACGGGACTCGGGCAGAAATTGTATTCAAGCGATTATTAACGTTACTGTAGTATGAAGCAGAGCAGGGCCGAGTGTTGTGGGAGCTGAACGAGGCCACTGGAGCCATTGTTAATGAAAGAAGAACGCGACACACGCCTCACAAACAGCAGAACATTTATTTTGCCACAGTCGCCGGCGCCGCTTCCGCTTTTTCCAGTCATGAGTACGAGGTAATGCAGCTCTGTTTATCATATTAGATACGTTTGAGTGTGTTGAACATTATGTTATAATATGTGCGTTCGCTCGGCGGCTGCTGTGAGACACTTGTAGCAAGCTGCAGTAAGTTAGATCGATATTAGAATATCATATTAAATTCTGGATGGGCTGTGTTGATAAATGGCATGCGGCAACAAACTCTGACGTAATCTGACCTGGCCATGAGCCGTTGCCATGACGATGATGCAAGTCTCTTGCACAGACTGCGGCTTGATCGCGCATGCATGACTTTGCAGTTTGTATAAAAGTTACATAAAAGTTATATAAAAGTTACAGTAGTGCAATCCGTGCCATTCAGGAAGAGCACTCCTCCATGGTGGTGATGCCTCTTGCTCATGTGAAGAGGATTATTTTTTTTCCATCAATACGGGAAAGCATGTAAAGGACTTGAAATAATAAATAATAAAAATATATATCAATATGGAAATATTTGGATTTGTGCCAAAAGAGAGAGGTAACGTTATAAGCGTGAGAGCAACGCAGGTTTAAACTACGTTTGTTTAGCTACAAATGGTTGTATATGCCCTTGATGGGTCGCGGTAAAAAAAGTTTTAAAACCGGTGTAGGCTATACAACCCCAAAGCAATAGATCAGATCAATGGCTATAGCGCTTCGGGTTAGTAAATTTGCCTCAATACTTTAATACAATGAAAAAAAAAAATATATATATATATATATATATATGTGTGTACTCCCTCTTCTGGATTTTGGTTATTAAAATACTCTCCTTGGACTATTCCTGTCGAGCGCTTCATTCCACAAACACGTACCGTGACAGTTACACGTATGTAGTTGTGGATCTCAATTTTTCCCAGTCAGACTCGACTCTCAGTGACTCGTTTGTTGGGGCAGTGTGAACATGACCGTTTTTTCTCATAGAATTCTAAATCCAACGGCCAACTTGCTTGTTGGTGTTTGTTGGCGTTTGTCGATGCGGTGTGAATCGGCCAAAAATGTTCAGTCGGGTGAAAACAGACTCCAACCAACTCCAACAGATGCCGACAGGGGTATCGCATCGATCCAACAAACTCCAACAGACGTGTTTGTTGGTGCGGTGTGAGTTGGCCTTAAAATGCTGTTTTTGACACCATCTGTCTCCCTTCTTCTGATGCATCTTTGATCAGTCTGATGTTATACAGTCATTGACTGGTTCCTCTCACTTCCTCTATCCTGCTCTATGTTCACAAATTGCAAATCTCTGCCTCACACACACACACAACATAGTGGTTATCATCCATGATAAATCGCTTATAATATATCCGCATCGGAAACTGCAAACAAAGTAGAAACTATATCTATAGAATCTGTATCGAATTCTATAGATGTACCAGATTCATTGATTAACCATTGAGATCAGATGGATTAAATAATAGACAGATGT
The DNA here is from genome assembly GCA_037194245.1 of Opsariichthys bidens. NCBI lineage: Eukaryota > Metazoa > Chordata > Actinopteri > Cypriniformes > Xenocyprididae > Opsariichthys > Opsariichthys bidens. The sequence continues at coordinate 8,401,007 of CM074305.1, read as the reverse complement.
ATTAAACTGAATGAAAAGAGATGCACACGAATACTTAAGTTGTAGTCAGTTACATGATGAAACTTTTATTTATTTTGATAAATAGATTTCTTCCCCTTTGTCCACTTTATTCCTGAGGAGCCTACTGCGTTTTGAATTATGGGCGGCACTTCCGGTTCGCACACGCTGCACAAACATAGAGTTTCCCGCTGTTGTTGCATGCAGACTTAATATTCATCTATTTTGGTTCCTAATTAGGCGTCGATGAGCACATGAAACATTGAGTCGTGCTGCTTGTATTTAGCAAGCAGTAAAAGCGCCTTTTCCCGAACCCAAAACCAATTGTCAGTGGATCAGAATATTGTCCTGTTCCACTTAACAGACGATGAGAGAAAAGAGAATTTCTGAGTGACAGGACACTCATTTATGACACTTTATCACTGATTCGATGGGTTGTCATACGCAGGGTTGGGGAGTAACAAAATACAAGTAACTTAGTTACGTATTTAAAATACAACATTTGAGTAACATTACAGTTACATTTTAAATGGGTGGTAATCAGATTACAGTTACATCTGAAAAGTGTTTTAGATTACCAAAGTGATTACTTTGAGTTTTAATGTCATTTAAACAGCAATTGGTGATTCTCTGACTCTGGCAGTCTGAAAAAGAGGAGTTCAGTTTCATCGACATTTTAATACTTTTCAGAGGGATCATAAAAAGGTTGTCATTTTTATTTAGTACTGTCCTGAACAAGACAAAATGACTGAATTTATAAAAAATTGCCCAACTCTTAACTCAACTGTCCTGTCATGACCTGATGATCCACGACTGTTTTCATGTTTTGTGAGTCATTTTATAATTCACTTTTTCTCACAATTTATTTTTTCCCCCTCACAATTGTGAGTTTGCATTTCACAATTCTGACTTCTTTTTCTCAGAATTGTGAGATTTAAACTCACAATTGTAAGATATAAAGTCAGAATTGGGAGATATAAACTTGCAATACAATTGTGAATTTAGTATGTGAGTTTATATCTCATAATTATGACTTTTCTAAATATTGTGAGTTTATATATCATAATTTTGAATTTTCTCAATATTGCGAGTATCAAAACTTTTACTTTTCTAAATATTTTCAGTTTATATCTCATAATTTTGACTTTTCTCAATATTGTGAGTTTATTTCTCATAATTTTGACTTTTCTCAATATTGCGATTTTATATCTCATAATTCTGACTTTATAACTCACAATTGCAACTTTATATCATGCAATTCTGAGGGAAAAAGTCAGAATTGTGAGATAAAACTTGCAATTACCTTTTTTGTGTTTGTTTCACACGTATTCCAAAGTATTCTAAAGTATTTAGATTAAGTTACTAAACTTGGGTAATCTAACAAAATACGTTACAAATTACTTTTTAAAGCATGTATTTTGTAATCTGTAGTGAAATACATTTTAAAAGTAACCTACCCAGCCCTGGTCATACGTCATCACGCTATTTCAATGTCATTGCACATAAACTCTCCAGTTTAGGTTTAGTGTTTGTTTACATATCCTCTCAATCGGATTACAAAAGGAATAAGGAATGAAATTGTAATTAGATCATTCTGATTGACATACTTGTGATTTTGTTTCATTCCGATTGTGCAACTAGTCCAATTGCAATCGGATTATTAGTGTCCATGTAAACGCAGCTAGTGATACCCGTCTCTTATTGCTGTGCAAAGAATCTCGCTTTTGGGGTTATTCATGGTCTGTACTATGAATGTACTACCTTAAGTATCTTGTTGATGTTTTTACACTCTTAAATGTTCTTTTAATGTTCGATGGTTGAAGGGTGAGTAGAATAATACTATCTCATTGTACCCATTTTTTTTTTTTAAACATATTATTGTGTTTATAGAGAAAGCCTTTCACTGATTGTGAGCTTAACGGAATTTACACCCATAATTTTGCGCAAAGCATCATGGGGCGTGGGAATAAGGTGGATACTTTTAATCCGCATCTTACAACAGCTTAACATCAGATCTTTCAATCAGATTTAAATGTTTAATAAAAGCAAGAACCAATGAAACATTACTGATTCACACATGCCAAATATCTCATGGTTCTTAAAAACAAAATCATGATCCAGTAAAAAAGAAAGAAAATAATTGATCTTCCAGCCCGAGATGCAATAAATGTACTTTCTTGCCCTCTCCAAATAACCCAATAAAGGTTCTAGCTGTGTTTTATATAAAAAAATAATGAGACATTGTTCAGCTGGGCCTGTTTTTTCAATGCAGGCACAGTGATTTTATGAGTCTCTCATGTGGAACACCTCCCACCCCTCATTTATATCAATTTTTGCTCATTCTTCCTGTGCAACTTACTGGACGAATTCTGCCCTTTCATCAAAGTCAGCCTGACTGTGTGCTGTTCACCGAGGTTTAAAGTGTGATATCCTGCAGACAGAAGCACAGCATACACACTAAACACTGATGTTACCCACAGTATGTGACGGCCACACACACTCACTGACCTTAAATCACACAGATGCACAGCGGGAGTGAATGAGTCAGGAATATGAACAGGAGTGTTTCTGACACCCAAAAATGGCGCTTGTGAAAATCGCAGCCAATGTACATATTGATTAATAACCCATGGAAACACGTGTTGTTGTTGTCCAATCGGGTTTCTGAACATTGAGTTTCATGCAGTGGAAGCTCTCATCTCACAGTGGACAGAGAGGTCAGTCACTGGAGCAGGTAGAACGGCCTAATGAGTCTTATAGGAGAAAGATTGTCTCAGTTCTGTCCCCTAAGGATTATATACTTCAGTTCCTGCTTTTGTCCTGGATAAACTAAGGATGCTGAGGATGTGACCTGACTGGATTTTGAGATGGTGTTTTCTAAAAAATGGTCTCTATTGAGGAAACTAGATAATGGTGTGATAGTGGTTAAAGCTCAGGGCTGCTAATTAGATTGTTTGCTTAACGAAAGGTTACTTCAGGTGGACCATCCCTGTATTCAGGCACAGACAGACTCTTGTCACAGTTTCAAGCCCTGTCCATATGAACACAGGTATTTTCAAAATCCCAGCTTTTTCTATGTGGTTTGGCTGTTCGCACACTTTGTGTGCTATTTTGAAATGCGCATTGTTGTAGTGTATGTGTTTTATCAGCATTTTCAAAGCACAAATTACCACCTTCTTTTATTTCTTTTATTATCTTCTTTTATTTATTTATTTATTTATTTATTTGGGAAGTCGTGGCCTTGTGGTGAGGGAGTTGGGCTTGTAATCTGAAGGTTGCCGGTTCGATTCCCACACCAGCAGGAATTGAAGGTGGGGATTGTGAATGAACTGCACTCTCTCCACCTTCAATACCATGACTAAAGTGCCCTTGAGCAAGACACCTAACCCCTAATTGCTCCTCTTGTAAGTTGCTTTGGAAAAAAGCGTCTGAAAAATGTAAATTTATATTAGAATATAGATGGACGAATGGCTGGATAGATCTACCTTTCGCCAGACTGCTATTCACTTAGGAAGAAAGTGTAAACTGGTTTATCGAACTGCGGGAGTTTTACACTTTCTTCGTAAGTTCAATACGGAAGGCTCGTCTGAAGCTAAACAGGGAATATGGATATTTTTTCACACACCAATGCATCACTTCGCTTCAGAAGGACTTTAACCCACCTTTAAGAATTAAACAACAAGTGAAAGTGAAGCATTCGCTCAACAGAGTATGTAATTTTGAGATGCGCGACGGTTCCGCTATGACTTTGTTGTAGTATTTGTGTTTTAACAGCCTTTTCAAAGCATGAATTACCACCTTCTTCTTCTTGCGAGTGAGTATCATGTTTTGAATTCAGAGCAGACACAGCTGCTTCTGCAGGCAACACATCTCTCCAAAACACACTTACCTCACTTATTGTAATTTATAGGCCAGAAGCAAATACATAGGAGGCATTGCATGTGTAAAAATGAATTTAGTTTTATTACTTGCCTTCCACAATATTGGAATGCCTTCAAATTGTCTTTAGGTTATTTGGGGGCTTTTCTCAGAAAATATCGATATATTTGATTCATTGCATTTAATTCAATTAATTTGATTGCGATTTTGACAAATCTTTCTGTCAAAAACGGATCTTTCTGCCAGGTTCAAAAACTATTAGCGAAACAGTTGACTGTTGTTGTATATAGTATTTCGTACAGTGCCAAGCCCTAAAATAAGTTTTCCTCCTGGCCATAAGGGTCCTCTGTCAGAGGAGGACTGTCAAGTTTTTCTTATATATTACATCCAGTCTGCGCCACCACTCCCTGGAGAAATGACTCACCTAGTATTGTCTGGGCCATCATCAGCCTCCTTTTTTTCTTTCTCTTTCTCTCTCAGTTTTCAATTCATAACATTTTATTGCTCTAATATTTTTTCCACAAGTATTTAATTACCACAGCCCTTGTAGGAAAAGTTATAAAATATATGTTTACATTTTCTTAAGACATTGAGCTATTAGCCTGTGCAAATTGACTTCACCACAATACTAAAGTGTTGGTGCTGGTTTCCAGATAGCTTGTGCTATGCAGTTGCTAAGGTGTTCTGGGTGGATGCCAGAGAGTTAAGTGGTTGCTTAATGTTCCAAGTCAAAAAAGTCCTAATGTCTATGAATTTCAGGTCGTTTAGAATTATCATTATTATTATTATTATTTTTTTTTTTTCATTTGTGTCCATTGCATAAATTGTGCATGTTGAATTTGAGGTTTACTTAGAAATAGAATATAAGAACAATTTTGGGTTCCTCAAAGAACCTTTTGCAGTGAGTAAGAACCTTTTTTCTTAATAAGAACATTTTACATTTACATTTAATCATTTGGCAGATGCTTTTATCCAAAGCGACTTACAAGTGAGGAAAACAAACAAGCGATCGAAACAATCACGAAGAGGCAAATAGACACAGCAAGTGCCCACAACACAAGTTTCAGACATTGCTCAGAGCTAGAATAGGAGGTGAAAAGAAAGGATAGATGGGGCTTATTATGAGCTGTCTTGTGAACATTGCTAGGGATTCTGCATTCCTGATGAAGGTAGGGAGATCATTCCACCAGCAGGGAACAGTGAACGAGAATGTTCTGGAGAATGACTTTGTGCCTCTCTGTGACGGCACCACAAGCCTTCGTTCCTTTAGTGATCGCAGGCTTCTGGTGGGGACGTAGAGTTATAACAGTGTGTGGAGGTAGGAAAGAGCAGAGCCTGTGGTGGATCTGTAAGCAAGCGTCAACGCCTTGAACTTGATGCGAGCAGCAAGGGGTAGCCAGTGCAGAGAGAGATTATTTTAATAATCTTAATTACCTTTTATAAAGTAGCTTTTGTGTAATAGAAAGGTTTCACTGATATTAAAAAGTTCTTTATGGAGCCATAAATGCCAATAAAGAACCTTTATTTTTAAGTGTGTATAAACTATAGTAATAGGGATGCAAACACTTTTCTTTTCCCCTCTCCTTTCTATTTGACCTTCTTTTGCAACCCATCAGCAGCACTCAACATTTCTACAAAATGCCCAACTCTCCCCTTTTAATAATTTTTAATAATGCATCATCTATGTCATCTTATTGTTTAATAATTAAAAGTCACTTTTACATAACAAAAACATAAACACTGTACTTCTGCACTCTACTGTATGTAAGTGCAGCTGCTGTGCAGTGATGGAGTGCTTGGCGTTTTTAGGTGAGGGGCTCAGCTGTAACTAATGGACGTCAAGCTGACAGTGTCCTCTATTCCGACTTTTCGGTATATGGCCAGGTTCATTCCCATTTCGTTTCGCTATCTTTTTCCTTCACTGAAAAGTTATGCAAGGAAAGTCCCAAAACACAGGTCAATATATCTCCTGTCCAACATACTGCCAGTTCTCTTCGATGCATCAACCGCTGTGAGTGTTGTGGTCTGTCAACAGCGCGTTTATTCGGATGGCTTTTGCTGACTCTAAAGTGGTCAAGAAGGGGGATTAGTTGCTTTTAAATACGCTTACTCCACAAACTCCACTGTGTAATCACAGAACTGAGAAGAATCTCATTAAGCAATGATACAAATCCCAGTGAAGGAGGTCGTCTGTATCTCATGAGTATAGACAGTAATTAACAGAGCATAAGTGAGGTGAGATTCAGCAGGAGTCTCCCGCTGTAGGCAGCATATGCTCCATTCCATGGCTGCATGTAGTGTGCCAGGAAGGTCTGCGGAGTGATTCCAGAGAAAAATTCATTACTTCAAGCGCTCGCCCTTTTTGCATCACGTGAGCCAACCAGCTAACTACCCTATTGAAAAATCCAACAAAACCCAGTATGAATACCATGTTGGTCCAGGCTGGTTTGTACTGGTTAGAACTGGTATATACTTGTCTCCCAGTTGATCCAGCATAGTCATTCTTTTCTCCAACAAAACTGAGCTGGGTTTAGCTGGTCCATCGGCACTCCCGCTTTCCATGCTGTCTTAGCATGCAAAATGTAATAATTGTGTGTAATTATAATATTATTAAATTGTAATAATAGTATTTACAATTACCTGGCTCTCTTAAACCTAAATGGAATGGAAAAGGACTGGAAGGCCAAGAAAACTGATGAAAAATGATGAGAAGTTTCTCAGAATTTCTACTTTGATAAAATAGAAGTCCAGGAGGTCACACCTAATTCTAAATTCTCCACACACACACACACACACACGTTGTGTTTTCATTTTTTATGGGGACATTCGATAGGCGTAATGGTTTTTATACTGTACAAACTGTATATTCTGTCCCCCTACACTACTCCTACCCCTAAACCTACCCATCACAGAAAATGTTCTGCTATTTTAGATTTTCAAAAAAGATAATTCTGTAAGCTTGTTTCCCCATGGGGATCAAAAAAATGTCCCCAAAAGATCAAAATTTACTAGTATTACTATACCTGTGGGGACATTTGGTCCCCATAATGTAGGGAATACCCACCCACCCACACACACACTCACGCACACACGTTGAGGTGGGCCACAACTGAACAAGCCCAAACACTCCTTGGGCGCCGTAGCAAAAAATGGCTGCCCACTGCTCACGGAGTGTGTGTGAACAATACTCACTGTTGTGTATGTGCGCACTTAGATGGGTCAAATGCAGAGCACAAATTCCAAGTATTTTCACTTTGTCTCAAATTGTGCTCAGATTTACTGAGATTTTGTTGTGATCTCTTCTGAAAGTAAAGAAAATTTGACAGCGAGACCACTGGAGTCTTTTCAGATCAGTAGGAAACCAATGCAATTTGTTCTAATTTTCTGTTTCTAAGAAACAGATGCATACTGGTGAATCTCATATAGCCTACTGACTACTTACATTTGATAGATTAGTTCAAAAGCTTGCCAGGCATACTGAAATAGACACAAATGAGACATTATAGCATTAGTATAGAACTATAAAATGAAAGGAGAGATTGGTCTTTAATGAGAAATATGGAGTTCAAATGAGCTTTTGATTGCAGACTTTTGTGCTTTGGCAAATCTAAGCACAGTTTGAGAACACTTGCTTGCTTGTTAGATCACTGGGATCTTTTTCTCATTAGAACAATCTGAAAAGCAAAAGTCTCCATTTGCTTTCCCTTTAATGTAATTTACTGTCTGAGAGAAGACAGATATTAAATGGATCTTCTAGGTTATTCAGATTCTCAGATTGCCTGAGTTGCATACCGGTGACTCTAATAAACAACTTACTTGATAGATTACTTCACGAGCCGAATAGCCAGTTGCAACGATGCTGAATTATTTATAGGGAACTTGTCAAGCTCATTTATGCTAGCGCTGAACTTTCCCTCTGCCGGGCTGGAAGGCAAAGAGACAATACCTTAGAGATACTTTGAGTCAGAGGGTTGTGTTTTATAACATGTCTTTTTTCCCCCTGGTCTTTCTTCTGCTGATGCCGAATCCATTTGCACTCTGCCAGGAGAGTTTTGCTTCACAGGGCAGGTGAGAAAGATGCAGAGGGGAGGGGGATTGTTCTGTGTTAGCCCAGCATTGGATGTTTCGAGAGAGGGAGTGGACCATGTCTTTCTCTCTCCTCCTCTCTCTTTCTCTGTCTCCATCACTATGAAGTTGAGGCGAGGAAACCACACAGCCAGTGGAAGCATGTATGCGCTCAGGGTGCTAAAACAAAAGGCACACTATCATCTATCATCCACTATATCATTCCGGAGACCTGCACTTCCATTACAGTGATGAGCGTAAGAGAGAGGCTGAGCGGGACACGTTACCAAGGAGACTACAATGATGAAATTCACTAGCGTCTCGTTTTCCATGTTTCCTGAAGTCTGAAGGAACTTAAATGCTGTTATGCCAGCCTCTGCCACTCAGGAGAACATCATGAAGGTGAGGGTTAACTTTCTTTTCAGCATCTTAAAACCCCATCAGATTTTTTAGAAAGTGTCTGCATTTTAAAATTGAAATTATATGATATATATATATATATATATATATATATATATAATTTAATTTCAATTTAAAATGCAGACACTTATATATATATATATATATATATATATATTATATATATATATATATATATGCATACACAATTGCCAAATTATAATCTGCTACCACGTATCTGGTAATTATGAGTAATAATAATTCTCACTAATAAATGTCCAGTGTATACATACATTATATAACACACACACACACACACACATATAATGAGATATTTGTTTTACAGTATTGGCATTTTTATGGGATAATATGCCAATGATGTCAATAATGTCAAAATTTGAAAATGCAAAAATGCTCTTTAGTTTTTGTAATATATAATAGATTATAATATATTATAATATAATATAATAATGTGAAATATGAACTAGACATTCATTTGTGAGAATTACCCAATTATTCATAATTACCAGATACTTAGAAATATTAGCAGATATTAATAAATTTATTCAAAAGACAGCAGAAAACAACTGTTCCGTGAGCACTTGACCTCATCATAATATATATATATATGTGTGTGTGTGTGTGTGTGTGTGTGCTTTCACTCTCCCATAATCCCTCCATATTCCAGTTTATGCTAATATAAGCACTGTCTGAAACTTTGTATTATGAGCACTTCTTGTGTTTATTTGCCTCTTTATGACAAATCGCTTGCAGTATTTAAGCATCCACAAAATAAATGCAAATGTATTTTTTTACCACCATTAGTGATGGCAATTGATTATGCATTTTTTAAATTACATATGAGAATACAATGTGTGTAATTAAATTTTGTAAGAAATTGTTTTATTAAAATTTATTTTCCTCTCACACGTTGATTCTCGACAGCATGATTTACAATAGTCTGACTAAGCTACATGTCAGGCGTTTTTGATTGTATGTCAGGGCGCTTAACTCGGCAAGACTGAACTCTGAAAAGTAGCAGATAAGGTTGGAAGGAGCAGCACATCGTCATGTCAGTCAAAAGCGTCAGCACGGTCAGCTCAGTGCAAACACAGCAGTAATTTGACAGGATTTCCCTTCAGGCAAAGAAAGTCTCTGTTTACGGACAACTTCAATCCTTCCATCGCCACTGGCAATACACAGATTTTATTACAGTAGCAGAAATCTGACATATCTTTTGATTACTGCAGTATGTGCTCTCAGCTACTAGAAAAAATTATGAAATTGACTAATTAATTTCAAAATATCTGAGAGACCCAAAGACATTTTGAATGGCTCAACATACTAGACACTTCAGTGTAGGTGGATGCGATTTCACCAAGTACAACATTCCAGTCAAACGATCATATTTGAGAAACAGGTTTACAGTTTATGTCAAGTTTACGCTTACAATTGGTGCTTCAATCATTTCCCTCTGATTTTATGGATAATTTATGGTTAGGTTTAGGTGTAGGGATATGGTTAGGACTGAATTTTTGGACAGGAATATGATGGATCAACAAAATATGTTGATCCAGGAACATGACTCACCTGCAAAATCATGTGTTTAACAGTGTTTCTGATCTGATTTTAAACCACTTGATATTCAAATTTGGTATTCAAACGCTTGAGATAAAATAAAAAGGAATACAGCTTCAAAAACATGGTAAATGTCAATTTTATTTATTTATTTATTCATTCCTCCAAGTTCTAACATTTGGTCTGTGGGAATCCAAACATAAGTAAAGTCAATCATGACTGTACATGAGGGTAAAGAAAGGGACACTAATTGACTAAATCCACTTTGATGGCAGGAAGGTTAATACTTGTGGTGTACTTGCTTTTTAATTAAACTTCACTTTGCATGTCTCCTTCAGAGGAAAATGATATATGATGTATGTGTCACTCACAGACATCTGTAAAGCTGGTACTGATGCAGGCCAACAGATGGGAAGGGAGACAATCTCTCTCAGGGAAGTGCTGTGCTAAGCAAAAATCTAGTTTGGAGGGAAAATGAAAAGTTCTGTGCTCATTACAGCAGTTGCTCTCAAATACTATTGCATCAGGATCCATATTTTACAACACAATACCAAAATTATTTATAGTACAAAAGTAAACAAAATGTTGAAATGCAGTTATATTTCTGAATATAAAATGTCCATTTAACTGAATATGCCTGAAAATAGTCAAGAATAATATAAGCTCAAGAATGATTCCTTATTATCAGTGTTGTAAACAGTTGTGCTGCTTAAAGGGGGAATAAAAAAATGGTTTTGATCATTTGACATGTAAGGGGGTATTTGTGCCTTTAAAACATCCTGCAAGTTTCAGAGCTTAGAGCGTCCTCATTACAAACAAAGCATTAATTTAATCAAACTCCAAAATAACTCGTATGGACATTAGGGGATTCGTGACGTCGCACAGGTAAATGTATTTGCATATGCCTGCCTCCGGAGCAAAACATCGACGAATAGTTTTACATCGTCACATCATAAGCTCCGCCCACTGGTGGCAATTTAGCCTATAAAACTTTCGTTTGACTACCCATAAAAATATTAGATAGTTACAATTGTATTTCAAAGAGTCATAATTGTAATTTGACCTGTCAGAATGATAATTAAAGATATCTACAGTTATAATTGCACTAGTAAAAACCTCAATTTGAGAAACCGAGATTTGCCTAGTACCAAGTCAATTATAGATATCTTTAATTACAATTTCTACTAGTAAAAACTCATTTGTAGATATCAGAAAATATTTTCCAATGGAAGAATATGACTGGTCAAAACATTGTAGATATCTTAACTCCAATTACAAGGAGTCAAAATTGCAGAATAGATATCTGGAATTGGAATTTCGACTATTCAAAACTAAATTATCAGTACTTCCAGGGGTATTTAATGCTAAAACGGCTTGTCATGCTTGGCGTCTGACACTTAGAACGGATGTGAGCGTCGCATTAAAAGCAAATAGAACCCATTATAATCAGTGATGCCGACTAGATGCCGACAGAATACAGATTCCTATTCACTTTACTCCACACACTTGAGTCTGCTGACAGAGGAAAAATGGAGGAGGAAAAAGATGCCTAAAGGACCGTTCGCTTTGATGCGTCCTGTTTAAACAGCTCATTTACTCATTTCTGTGGAGACTTCAGAAAGATACCAGCATCAGTAACAAGTGGATGGTTTATTTTAAACGTCCTGGATCGCGTGGTGGATTATGTTTGTTCGGAGAATTTGACTGCAGATTGTTTTTTAAAAGAGGCACAGTGTAATTGAGAGTTTTGAATCAGTGAATCAGTCACATGTGTGATTTGACAGCAGCTGCATCACAAACAGTAAGTAAATTATCTTATTATGCTTGTCTGTAAATGATGGTTTTATATGGATAATATTTTCGAAGCACTTTTAATTTGCAAGTTCACGAGCTCAGACAGGTAAGGCATCAAGACGCATCAAAAACGCTCGCTGGGGCGTCACCGACACCTCAACGACGCCAGAAAAATATCTAAGACAGGGGTTCCCAAACACATTCCTTAAGCCTCCCCAACTCTGCATGTTTTTCATGTCTCCTTAATCAAACACCCCTGATTCAAATCATCAGCTAATTAGTAGAGACTCCAAGTCCTGTGTCAGACAAAGGAGACATGCAAAATGTCCAGGAATGTGTTTGGGAAGCCCTGACTAGCATGCCAAATATCTGGATGTCGCATTGAGCAACAGCCAATAAGAGCATTGGTGCCGATCCCGAGCAACCACGGAAAAACACAAGATATTCTCCATTCATTTTAAGTCATACTAAAGAAAGCAGCTTTCAGACACAACTTCTAATTTTTATAGCTCATTTGAGGCCGTAGATTTTAATGACAGTTGTCGATAGTGCATTATTGACATGCGAGAACGTATCCACGTAACGAATCTCTCCGCTCGCTGGTGGATTTCTTTCACTCTAGCATAAAACTGTACGTGCGCTCGCAAATATATAGTAATCTCACGGCTCTTCTCTGGCACAGATTTTACGTGTGCGTGCTTACTAGAATTGAAAATTATTTCATATTTATTATTTAATAGTTATTTTTGAGTTAAGTGTTTATTGTTTAATGGAAGTTGTACTTATTGTAAAGGTGTTTAATTAAAATATTTAGAGCTGATCATCAGAAATCAGTGTGAGCATGACTCCATACAACACTCATGGATGGAATGTTTTTGTTTGGTTGGTAATGTACAGTATTTGCAGTCCGTGTGTTTCTCTTTGAAAAACACTAATATTTTTTGTGTAATTAATTCATCAGGCGTATCATCGAACGGAGAAAACAACAGTACTCTTTGAAAAATGTGAATGTTAAAATGTTTTTAAGGGGTAATTTCGTATGTGCATCAGTTGTAATTTGCTCATGGAAACTGAATAAAAATGTATTTTATGTTTGGTTGGCAATGTATTTGCAAGTGTGTTTCGGAGTGTGTGTGTGTGTGTTTGTGGGTGGGGACCACTTCTCGCTCGTGGCGTGCGTCTCAGTCAGCTCCACAGTTCAGTAGTCAGGGAGTCAGCCACATTCATTTACACGATATACTGATTCACGACCTAGGAAGCTAGGGAGCTGATTGAGACACAGGGGTGTACGTGTAGCCCCCTGTTGTGGATCATTTATGTAATGTCACGAAGTGAACACCACAACAACTTACAGCAAGTCATGTAGACGTAGTCTGAACAGCACAGCGATCTGCCGACGTTTAAAGTCCTGTAGTGTGAGCTAGAAACTATAGGCATGAGTAGAAAGTTCAAAAGAACAGTATTCTTTCGTAACATTATAAATGAATTTACTGTCGTGTTTGATCAATTTAATGCGTCCTTGCTGAAAAAAAGTATTCATTTCTTTTAAATAAAAAAAATCATATAGGACTATTGTTATTTCCCTGTTGTCCATGACCATCAGCAACACACCAGTTACCACCGCCTTACAGCACACCACATTTTATCTACAGACCACATCAATATTTATAGACACTTACCTCGGTTTCATGCTGATGCTTGTTTACAGCAGTGGTTTGGAGAGAATGCTGCATAGTGGGAACACTCACAAACATTAATACCTTAGAAAAATCCACCAAGCATACAAGGGAAAAAAAAAGAAGAGCCATCTGTATAATAGAATTCAGGTGGATGACTGAACTGGGAACAGATTTCAGAGCAGAGCAGTTGAATTTTGAATACCATGAATCAGAAACTCTATATTAATAACTTCATTCAAGACAAAATTATCCTAATGGAGTGCATGTCTTTTTACACCAAGTTCAGATAGCCCACCTTGTTGGCAGAGAATATTTACACTAACTCTGCCCACCAATGCCTGGTTGAGCTTAACTAAAATTACAAAAGAACGCCTTCTGATAAAAGTAGCTTTGGTGTAAAGAATAAAATGGGTGGCATTAGGTATTTGTACTTAAGTAAAAGTCTTAGAGTATCTGATTTTAACAGTACTTAAAGGGTTTGTCATTAATCACTCACCCTTATGTCGTTCCAAACCCATAAGATCTTCGTTCATCTTCGGAACACAAATTAAGATATTAATCATATAATCTGAGAGGTATATGACTCATCCATAGACAGCAATATAATCACCACTTTCAAGGTCCAGAAAGGTATTAAAGACATTGTTAAAACCGTCAATTTAACAGCAGCAGTTCAACCTTAAAAATTATGACGCGAAGAGAATACTTTTTGTGTGCAAAACTAAACAAAAATAATGACTTTATTCAACAACATCTTCTCTTCTGTGTCATTCTCATACGTTTTTTACGTCCAGCGCTTCCAGGTTCTACATCAGAACGCCGACTAAATTTTGGCCGGCTCCTGCGCCATCATCACACGCATGCGTCGTGTTGCTCACATGATCAGCTTTGCCCAATACTCAGCTGGCTGTGTAAGGACAATGACAGGGAGGAGAAGGGATTGTTGAATAAAGTCATTATTTTTGTTTCGTTTTTGCGCACAAAAAGTATTCTCGTCACTTCATAAAATACCGCTGCAGTCATGGCGACGGTTTTAAACAATGTCTTTAGTAACTTTCTGGACCTTGAAAGTGTTGATTATATTGCTATCTACGGACAAGTCAAATCATCAAAAATATCTTAATTTGTGTTCCGAAGGTCTTATGGGTGTGGAACCACATGAGGGTGAGTAATTCAAGACAAGATGAACTAACCCTTTAAACATTTCACTCATACTGAAAGTAGGTTCAAACATGCTCTAGTCCTCAACACCAGAGACATGACCGTGGAAATAAGAAACAATTGATTTGTGAGATGAGAAATCAAGTTTATTTTCTAAAATCAAAATGAATTTGAACACCTCAATATTGCACTAAATAAAGGTTGATACAACAGCCTCTTAAACTGCTACAAACTCTCAAGTCTCAGTTAAGCTCAAGTCTTCAAAAAGGCCATAAGTAAGCCAATATCCTTCAAAAAGGTCTAAGTCAATATGGCAAATAAAATAATGTTAAGTAAAATTAAATAGACAAAGTCTATTTGCAGTGGGTGTGCTGGTTTCGGCCTCATCGCCGGCAGCAGTCATGACCTCATCTCATAAATCAAACACCTGCGATTCAGCAACTACCTGCTAACACATTCGCATTCATGTAAAGTAGCATTGTGGACAGGTTTGGGTGAGTAAAGGCACAAGGTATAGTGCCTTCAATGCCCTTAGATGGCGATATCACTCGAGATAAACTGCTGCAGAAAAAGTTAGGAGTAAAATGTAATGTGTAATTGCATTACTCATCACAAATGTATTGGGAGTAAAAAGTATGGTTACTTGTTCAAAAATGTAGTTAAGTAGAGAGTAAAAGTTGCTAATATCTTTTATACCCATTACAACTACAAAGTAGCCAAAAAGATACTTAAGTTCAGTAACTAATTACATTTACTCAAATACTTTAAACCACTGATGTGAATAGTGTTAAATACTATTTACACTAACTGCAAATAGCGATCAATGCAATTTACATTAAAAGAAAAAACAAACAAACTATATTTTATTTGCATTGTGTGCAAAAAATTGTTAGATGCTATTTATACTTGTGCATATAGCCTCTGCCTTATCATGCCTTAACTTATCTGAAAGATGTGACTGGCAGACCTTCTCTGTATGTCTTCTATAGTCCCAGCAGAAGTGTATTGCTGTGTTTGCACTGGTTTGCTGCTTTGCTGTCCTGGTGGCTCTAATTTTCTCTGCTGTGGATGTCTGGGGAGAGGATGAGGATGGCGTCACCGAGGAGAACTGCAGCAAAAATTGTCGGTAAGAAGCAGTCCCCGATGATGTTATTTGCTACAGTATTTTAAAAGACCCCAAAAGTACACCATATTCATCTCTGTTTTGTATCTTCAGCCAGCATCAGCTAGTTAAGTGCATCTTGGCAGTGTATCATCTTCATTTGGAGCATTTTAAAACTTTACAACTGGCTTAAAAGTATAGTTCACACAAAATTCTGTCATCATTTACTCACCCTCATGTTGTTCCAAACCTGTATGACTTTTTTTATTCCATAGAACAAAAGAAATTCTGAATAGCATACTGTAGGCCAACAACACACTTTTTGATGCAGTTTTAAAACAATGTGGAACTGAACTTAAGCTTCACAACAGTTTCATAAAATTATAAGTAAAAATATACAGACTGTGAGGAACAGTCTGAAATTTAATTCAAGTTCCCTCAAGCAGTATTATTTTATTTTTATTAATATTTTGGATTAGCTTTTTAGTTTTCATATTAATTTTACTTTAAGTTTGAGTCATTTCGTTATGTTCTTTCATAAATTTATTATTAATATTTTTATTTATTTAACAACGCTATTTAGGTTTAATTTTTTTACAGTTTGTTTAGTTTTAAATTTTAATTATTTTGAGTTAATGATTTTAGTGCTTTAACTTAAAATTATTTCAGTTTAGTTAATGATAATAACCCTTCCCTTCAGTGAGCTGTTAACCATGATCAAATCATTTAAACCACTGTGAACTGAATTGACCGATTGAAAGAAAATATCTGACTAAAATAATAATTTTTTAAAGAATCAGCCATCGCTGCTTCTTTTATGAACATCCCAAGGAGAGATAGGGCAGATTTAAATTAAAAAGTTAAATTTTGGTCTGTTCCTCACACAGGACTTGAAATATTCTGCATGAGTTGTGAGGACAAGCTTTATGATGCTTTTTATGTAATTTTTGAACTTAACAGCCCCATTCCTCATTCATTTTCTATAATGAATAATGAAAAGAGTTGCCAGAATTCACCTAGTGTTCTATGGTAGAAAGGAATTCAAATGATTTCAGTACTGCTTAATGAAAGATTGTAATGTAAATGAGTAAATCATTATTGTTTAATTCCTTCAAGACTTAACTGCTTGGCCTACAGTTTTTTTTTGGTTTTTTTTTTTGGTTTTTAGAAATAATGTGCCACACAATAAGATCAGGAATGTGCATAAAGAAAGTAAATAGGGTCAATTTTGATTTCATGTTGACACCTATGTTGTGCATAAAACTATTCATAGATCTAACATCTCTTACATCAATGTGCTTTTAGAATTGTTCTTGTGGAGAACATCCCAGGGGAGCTGTCATTCAATAGTTCAAACCATGTCCCTCTCTCTGTGGGTCTCAACCACCTTTTGGACCAAGCAAAACTGTCAGTTGAAATAGTGTCCCCATACTGGGCCCTGACCTCCGTCGATCAGGGGTCACGGCTTTATTCTACCTATCAGGTTAGTTAGCCTGTGTTTACTCTATTAAAGTTGATGGAAATATACATATAAACACTTGACATAATTATGATCTTTTTTTATTAATATGCTGTGTTGTAAGAGTATAGTTATCATACTTCTTATTTCCAAAATAGTTTGTGATTTAGTTTAACTTTATAATTATGGATGCACTGATATTAAAATTCTGATCCTTTTGTTTATATAAATTTTTTTATAATTAAGACATTAATATTGACTGTAAATGACTGTAAGGGGAGGGAAAAAAATATTTCAATGGTTTTGCGTTTGCTTCCAAAACTTTGGTGATGGAAATAATATGAGGAGGAAACATATTTCAGTGCTTTTGTGAGTAAATGCAAAGTTTCTCGGGAAAAGCAATAATTTTGCGAGAGAACGCAAGTATTTCTCAGTGGAATGTGATACTTTTGAAAGAGAATGCCATCTCATAATTTTTACCATCCTAACTGAGGAAATGAATATGCACAAAATATTGTAATTAAAAATAATCTAAATGAAAATAATATTGGCTAATAACCAATGTAGTAGAAATATATTGTGCATATACTTCCTACCTATGATCATGTACTGATAAATCTACATCTAAAAAGTCATTGGCATATATGGCGTATGATACTAATATTATAAAACCTTTTTGTTTTCTAGGGTCAGTATTTGTTTCAGAGATTATTAAGCCTGAAGTCTAAAGGTGTCAAATTAAAGATTGTCAGTGACCAGCCCAACTCAATTGAGCTGAAAAGCATGTCTGACCGCAGTAAGTGAACTCAAATCTCTCTTATGTTTAGTGATGCATTGATTTCTGTCTGCTGAGGTGCTGAATAAAGTACTAAAGCAGTTCTCTCGAGGCAAATGCTGTAAGATCACACACACACGGATCCATCTGTCATAACCTGGCATAGCTCCTTGGGCTTTTCTCAGCTCCAGTCCCCCAAGGCTACGCACAAGGTCAAAACATCACGAATGTGCAATATTGTTTATGCCAGAGTTGAATGACAGACAGACAGACATCTCTCGTCAAGGTTGAGCGGTTAACTGTTCCCCAACCATTGCCCTTTCTCTCTCTCCCAGATGCTGAAGTGCGCTATGTCAACATGACGGCCCTCACCAGAGGTAGACTGCTTTCCTGCTTTTGGGTTGTGGACAGAAAGCACATTTACATTGGCAGTGCTGGCATGAACTGGAAGGCAATGTCCAAGGTAAAGAATTTCAAACTTACTGTGGCGTTGAAAAGTACTTGGATGATGTATGAATGTAATTACAAAACAACAAAATACTAAACCTAGGAGCATTTAGTTTAAAGAAACTGCACCAGCACACTTTACAAGTACAGCACTTCACATTTCATGATGAGATATTGTGATTCTTGTTCCTGTTTTGTTTGTTTCAGCTGAAGGAGCTTGGGGTGATAATTTACGACTGTAGTTGTCTGGCGCTGGACCTGCACAGGATCTTTTCTTTCTACTGGCAGCTGCAGTACAGAGACTACATCCCTTCAATCTGGTCCAAAAGAGTCACGGCCGTGTTCAGCAGAGACCAGCCACTCCAGCTCAGACTCAACAATACAGACGCTTCAGCCTATGTGTCGGTGAGATCAATAAATATCTCACTTCTTTGTCTGACTCTGTGATCTGCCAGTGTACATCTATTTTTAAAATACAAAGGGAAGAAAGGGCTAGTTGGCACACATTTTGCCCTTTTATCTTCAGTATCCTGAAAATAAATTCTGTCATGACAGCTCTCAGAGATTTTGGCATCAATGGCATGGTAATGGATATGTTAATATTGATATATTTGGTCTTAGTGGAATAGATCTGCTACACTGCTGATTCTGAAGAGCAACTATGGGACTTATACTGCCAATGTGAGCTAGTAAGACATGCTGCTGCTATAAAAAAATAGCATACAGATCTATACAGGTGGAGCTGGGGAAGGTGAAGGGAGCTTTTGAAGTTTAAGCAGCGAGCTCATTGGCTGCTGATACAGCAGGAACCAATCAGTTGTGCCATAAGAGATGATGTGATTGTAAGCAGATTGAGTTAAGGACCCAAGCCATTTAGAGTTTCATGGCAGAACTTTGTATTTTTCAGGGTAGATTTATATTTTGTTTTAGATTAAGCCAGGAGTAGTTCAATTAAGACATTCAAGTAACTTTTATAAAAGAAATAATAATAATAAAAAAACATTACTGGTGTGCATCTTGAGATAATACAATGGCAGTGCAAGTTGCTTTTAGTTAAAACAGCTCAAACACGCATTTTTGTCAGGGACTAGCCTAAACCTTGTCTGTGAAACTGGGGGACAATGTTGAAAAGATTTAAAATAAAGATTTTAAAAAAATGCTGTTTTTTTTAACTTTCAAGAATTCATTAAAGAATCCTGAAAAAGATCATCAGTAGCATCACAGTTTCCACAAAATATTACATAAATGACACTTAAAATATATTAAAATAGAAAACAGTTCTCATGCGATATCCCAATTCGCCGGTTCACTTCTGACGTATGTCTCCGTTCCCTCCTTCAGGGAAATGAGGGTTACATACGTAACCAAAATGTTTTTTTGTTTTAAAAATGTAGAAATGTTTCTGGGTTAGGGTGTAACGTGTGGTAGCAAGCCAACACAAGAGCACAGTAAGAGCACAGTGGCCTCCATAATCCTTAAATGGAAGACGTTTGGGATGACCAGAACCCTTCCTAGAGCTGGCCGTCCGGCCAAACTGAGCTATCGGGTAGAAGAGCCTTGGTGAGATAGGTAAAGATGAACCCAAAGATCACTGTGGCTGAGCTCCAGAGATGCAGTTGGGAGATGGGAGAAAGTTGTAGAAAGTCAACCATCACTGCAGACCTCCACCAGTCAGGGCTTTATGGCAGAGTGGCCTGACGGAAGCCTTTCCTCAGTGCAAGACACATGAAAGCCCGCATGGAATTTGCTAAAAAAACACCTGAAGGACTCCCAAGATGGTGAGAAATAAGATTCTCTGGTTTGATGAGATCAAGATCGAACTTTTTGGCCTTAATTCTAAGCGGTATGTGTGGAGAAAACCAGGCACTGCTTATCACCTGTCCAATACAGTCCCAACAGTGAAGCATGGTGGTTATAGCATCATGGTGGTGGCAGAATCATGCTGTGGGGATGTTTTTCAGCTGCAGGGACAGGACAACTGCTTGCAATCAAGGGAAAGATGAATGCGGCCAAGTATAGGGATATCCTGGACGAAAACTGTCTATGTAATGTCCCAATTCATTTAGCTAAGTAAACTGTGTGTGGTCTAGGTAAATCCTACGTTATGCAGACAAAATGTCCCCACAAAGATGACCAAATATCCAAAATCCTTATAAATCATAAAAAGTGATGTTTTTTGAAAATGTAAAAATGCAAGTTTTCTGTGATGGGTAGAATATACAGTGTAAAAGTCATTAGGTCTATGGAAAGTCCCCATAAAACATGAAAATCCAACTGTGTGTGTGTGTAGGTGCATGTGTGAGAAAAATAGGATTTGCATGACTGTACCAACTAATACATTTGACATTTTACTGCACAAACATGTCATGATTAATTCTCCAGTTCCATGGTGTTTGAAATATGTTTTTGTCTATGTCCATTCTAATTACAAAGATTTTTATGTAAACTGCTCTTTCATTGGTTTCACTGGATATTATCTGATTAAGGAAAGATCACTCACTCTGCAGGTAATTTATCCCACACATTATTCCACATCCAGCTGTGTCACATGTGAGGACACTGGCCATCGTGTTCTAATTTGAGTGTAATGAATCTTGACTCCCTTCCAGCAACAGGATGTTTACTCGACATGTTTTAGAAATCCATCATCTCATTCAAATGAATAGTGCTGTTATGTTATAGGCTGTAGGGAGACATTTCTAGCTCAGTGATAAAATTCTCCTGACAATGATGTATGTACACAGACGGACATCTCATTACCTTGGTCTGGTGTTTTTTTAAAGCTGAAAAAAAAAAAAAACACTTTTAAAAAGGAAACTGCTGTTTTATCTCCCCCCCCCCCCCCCTACTTTTCTTCATAGACGTCTCCAGATCTGTTTTGCCCCAAGGGTCGAAGCAGAGATATAGATGCTATACGACATGTGATTCGAGACGCAAAGAGATTCATCTACATCTCTGTAACGGATTACCTGCCCTTAGTCAACCGCAGCTTCAGAGGTTCAGCAATCATAAGGTAATGCTGGTCATTAATACATTTCAGCACAAACAACAGCTGTTAAAAAAAACACGTGACTCAGTGGGTAGCACTGTCGCCTCACAGCAAGTAGGTCCCCAGTTTGAGGAGTTTGCATGTTCCCCCGTGTCAGTGTGGTTTTCCTCCACACAGTCCAAAGACATGAAGGTTTGGTGGATTGGATGTGCCAAATTGGCTGTCGGAGTATGTGTGAGTGTGGGAATGGCATCCGGTGTAAAACCTTTGCCAAATCCAATGTGTGTGTGCGGATGATTCTGATGAAGCAGACCCTGCAAATGAGCGGGACCAACTCTAGGAAAATATAATGCACTATAAATTCACTTTTACATTGTTTTTGAATTAAGTGCCCACAGTGTGTGTACACAACCACCCTATTGTGGTAAAATCCATTCACTCTGTTTGTTATTTTCCCCATAAAAAATTAAACGGTGGCCATTTCTCAATATGCTTTCTTAAGCCGTCTTACGTCCTTGTTTTCTCGCACTGTGTCATTAACCATCGAAGTTCAATTCCAATACTCAAGAACACAAGTATAGATAACGCATGCAAGTAGCTGGATGCATGTTCTTGAGTTCTTGGAATTGAAAAACAATCAGTGTCTCAAAATGAGCCGTTCAGGAATATATTCCTATGTGATATCACATTGGAAAAAGCCCCACCGACAACTGGCAACAGAATCTGCCCTATTAGCTTAGTTTCTCCTGAGTGAGCTGTACACAGTCCACTCTCCTCACCAGAGCATTTACCAGCAGCATTCAAGTAAGAAATATATTCTTCTTTAAAACTACAAAAGTTATTCAATCAAGACCAGAGAGTTATTTTCTGTTATTATTTTGATTCATATTAACAGCAAATACAGCAGTAGGTACAGTATGTACACAGACATCTAATATACACATGCAATTTCTTTCCCCGTGGTTTACGTTCACAGGCATAAGCGACTGTGTTTGTGAACTTTGTCCGTTTTTGACACTACCTTGTGTTTATTTGGTAGTTTAAGCGCAATAGAAGGTGAAAGAGAAATTTGTTTAATACTCATGTGATGCGCCGTCTGACAGCCAGATTTCTGTGTGCGTGCTTCGGATGCAAGTGCTCAGAAAACAATATATCAAAGGTTTAAACTGATAAGGCTTTAAAACCCATGCAAATAACCAACTCTTATGATGACGAAGAACTGCAATGTCAAGCGATCGTAACCGCGATAGAAATGATAATCAAAACCAAATGATGTTTTGTTTGTAAGAGCTGTGAAGGCGCTATTCTTTGTGTGTGTGTGTGTGTGTGTGTGGGGGGGGTATATGCACAAAAAAAGCATGTTTTTGCTTCCACTCAAAAATATGCATTTTCAACATCCTATGATGAATGATATGTGGAGTATATGTTGAGCTGAAACTTCACAGACACATTCTGGGGACACTGGAGACTTTAGAATTATTTAGAAAATCTCTGAAAGGTTTAAGTTTTAATTTGTGTAGTGTTAAACTCAGATTTTATGGTTTTAATTTTTGTATTTTTACTATTATTACTATTATTTTGTATTTTATCTTAATAAACTTGATTTATTTTTAAAATTTAAAATGAGCATGAAGATGAACAAAATGTTTATTGTAACTTTTAAATGTGTGACTAATTATTTTTTGGTTCAGATACTGGTCGCCAATAGACGAGATGCTCCGGGAGGCTGTAGTACTGAGAGAGGTCAAAGTTCGTCTCTTAATCAGTTTCTGGACACATACACAACCGCTGACCTTTAACTTTATGACATCAATGCAGGCTCTATGCACAGGACTGCCAGTCTGCTCTATAGAGACGGTGAGGAAAGAATCTACTTTATTGGTCTGCTGATACACATGCGCACACACCCAAACATATATTTAAATCTTTTTTACAATAGGCTGTATTTTATATATGCATGTTTGTTTTGAGTCAGAGATTTTACAGAGCCAAGGAGCAGATGGGGGGATTTCAGCACAAGACAAATGAGAATAAATTTATGGTGACAGACAACGCAGTATACATTGGTAAGACTCTGTCTCTCTCATCTCTCTCTCTCTCTCTCTCTCTCTCTCACACACACACACACACACACACACACACACTAAATTTAGTGTGGTTTACTGACATGACAAACTGACAGAAATTGCAGAAACAGTTTGAAATAAGTAAAATAAAATAACTATACTATTGTTCATCGTCTGTTCTTATTAGTTCAAAGTGCATTAAGGAATATTAACAGACACAACAAACAAAAAGTGTCATTTAACATTACCATAGATTATTAAATGCTGTAGAAGTATTGTTCGTTTGTTAGTGCATGTTAACTAATTTTTAACAAATGAAACCTTATTGTAAAGTATTACTAAATAACCTTAATTAAATGTTCAATTAGTTTGTAATTTTATAATTAGTGTAATATTAAACGGGATAGTTGTAAAATGAAAAGTATGTTTTAAGCTGTATCATATTAAAGAGGACCTATTATAATTTTTTTTTTTTTTTTTACATTTTCAATTTTCTTTAGTGTGTACCGTTGCTTTTTGAGCATGTCTGAAAGTCACTCCAAAGGGAGTTATTCTCTATATCACTGCGCAGTTTCTGAACTCCCTGAAACGCCTCCATTGTAGCCTTGAGTTTTCTTCCAGGAACGAACACATCATACTCATTTAAATAATTCCTGCCAAAGCAGACATTGAAGGGGCAGGGCCTGGTTGAGTTGCATTAGTGGTGTGTTGCCACCATGTCCAAGACTTGCTGTTTTTTCCACCCTGGAAAACCTGGTTATGGTAAGGGGTGTGACAGTTCCGAAACTGATCAGACAATCACAACACACTGATCCAGCTGTCCAATCAGAGCACATTGTTCTTTTCAGAAGGAGGGGCTTCATAGAAACGGGAACTAAACAGAGCGTTACTGACAGACTGGGAAGAAAGGAGCTGCAACAATATAAAATCTTTTTTGAACATTCAAGCAGGAATACCTATTCTAGTAGACCCCACATTCAAAAACAAATTCAAGGCCAAAATAGGTCCTCTTTACTTCATACAATTTACTGTTTTGCTCTTATTTATTCACATTATTCAAACTTTATCTCAAAAAGGGAATCTGGACTGGGTTGGCAGTGAGTTTGCTTTCAACGCAGGAGCTGGGCTGGTGATTCAGGAATCGGAGAACCAGCGGAAAGGGCAGGACTCGATTGTAGAGCAGCTGATTGCTGCTTTTGAAAGAGACTGGTTTTCACCCTACACAATAAGCCTGCTATCTGGCAGCACAACCCTTCAGGAGAGCCAACACGGGAGGCAGAAACTGCAAGCTCTGAAGACAAAAGCAGAGAGCAGAGAGCATGAGTGAGCGGTGGGAATTTCTCTCTGAAGCGGGACCAATAAGCCAAGGACTTTGTGCCTCAGAACATCTGCGCCATGACTCTTAACATTTGAGTTTCAAATGCTGTCAATGGAACTGAATTATAATCTCTGAAGGACTTCTGTGAAGGGAAAGATTTTTGTGTGTGCTTTCTTTTTAACTTTATACAGCACAGCACTTTGAGTGAAAAACAGATTACTCTTTCACTAAATCTTTATATAATGCATGCCTATTTAGATGAGCAGAACTGTGGAAATTATTTACTCTCATATTCAGATTTTTCTTATTTTAAACCAAAATATTCAGAGACTCAATATTGCTCATGGAAAACTGTAAGGAAACGACATTACCAAAATTTTAAAATCATTGTGTTTTTTTTCAAGATGTTCATTAGCCATCATTTTTTAAAACCAAGCACATTTTTACAAAGATAAATTTTTTAAAAATCTGCATATATGCCAACACACGTGCTCATTACATACGCGGCCTCATACTGTCATTGCTTTCTGGTCCACTAGATACTATGGCCCATCTTGCACTGTGTGTGTGTGTGTGTGTATTATATATATTACACAGTGGGGAGAACAAGTATTTGATACACTGCCGATTTTGCAGGTTTGCCCACTAACAAAGCATGTAGAAGTCTGTAATTTTTATCATAGGTACTCTTCAAATGTGAGTGACAGAATCTAAACAAAAATCCAGAAAATCCCATTGTATGATTTTTAAATAATTAATTTGCATTTTATTGCATGACATAAGTATTTGATCACCTACCAACCAGTAAGAATTTCGGCTCTCACAGTCCTGTTAGTTGTTCTCCACTCATTACCTGTATAAACTGCACCTGTTTGAACTCGTTACCTGTATAAAAGACACCTGTCCACACACTCAATCAAACAGACTCCAACCTCTCCACAATGGCCAAGACTGGAGAACTGTGTAAGGACATCAGGGATAAAATTGTAGACCTGCACAAGGCTGGGATGGGCTACAGAACAACAGGGAAGCAGCTCGGTGAGAAGGCAACAACTGTTGGCGCATTTATTAGAAAATGGAAGAAGTTCAAGATGACGGTCAATCTCCCTCGGTCTGGAGCACCATGCAAGATCTTACCACGTGGGGCATCAATGATCATGAGGAAAGTGAGGGATCAGCCCAGAACTACACGGCAGGACCTGGTCAATGACCTGAAGAGAGCTGTGACCACAGTCTCAAAGAAAACCATTAGTAACACACTACACCGTCATGGATTAAAATCCTGCAGCGCACGCAAGGTCCCCCTGCTCAAGCCAGCACATGTCCAGGCCCGTATGAAGTTTGCCAATGACCATCTGGATGATCCAGAGGAGGAATGGGAGAAGGTCATGTGGTCTGATGAGACAAAAATAGAGCTTTTTGGTCTAAACTTCACTCGCCCTGTTCGAAGGAAGAAGAAGGATGAGTACAACCCCAAGAACACCATCCCAACCGTGAAGCATGGAGGTGGAAACATTCTTTGGGGATGCTTTTCTGCAAAGGGGACAGGACAACTGCACCGTATTAAGGGGAGGATGGATGGGGCCATGTATCGCGAGATCTTGGCCAACAACCTCCTTCCCTCAGTAAGAGCATTGAAGATGGGTCGTGGCTGGGTCTTTCCAGCATGACAATGACCCAAAACACACAGCCAGGGCAACTAAGGAGTGGTTCCATAAGAAGCATCTCTAGGTCCTGGAGTGGCCTTGCCAGTCTCCAGACCTGAAACCAATAGAAAATCTTTGGAGGGAGCTGAAAGTCCGAATTGCCCCGAAACCTGAAGGATCTGGAGAAGGTCTGTATGAAGGAGTGGGCCAAAATCCCTGCTGCAGTGTGTGCAAACCTGGTCAAGAACTACAGGAAACATATGATCTCTGTAATTGCAAACAAAGGTTTCTGTACCAAATGTTAAGTTCTGCTTTTCTGATGTATCAAATACTTATGTCATGCAATAAAATGCAAATTAATTATTTAAAAATTATACAATGGGATTTTCTGGATTTTTGTTTAGATTCCATCACTCACAGTTGAAGAGTACCTATGATAAAAATTACAGACTTCTACATGCTTTGTAAATGGGCAAACCAGCAAAATCGGCAGTGTATCAAATACTTGTTCTCCCCACTGTATATATAAAATGTTTACATGATGCAGCATGCACAGCCTTGAAGTAATGTATAATCGTACGCACAAGAAGAGACTGTTTTTCTTATTGAAAGTTAAGCTTACACCCTTTAAATGTAGCTTTATAGAGTAGCTTTTATATGTAGCTTTATAAATTATCCTTTAGTTGATTGTTTTAATGGAACAGTAATGTTTTTATTAAACAGTCATGATTGTTGATATTATAATACAGGTTATATATGTTGCATTGATTTCTCAGTAGTTTGTGGCCTGATGCGCATGTTTTGCCTTATATATGCTGCCATAAACTGTAGCTGCTGTTGCTTTCTGGATGACTACCTCTTATGATGCATCTTATGATATACTGAATACATATAGACATATATAATAAAACTGCTTGCTGCAGCACGGGTCATATATTGAAATAAATTATAGCCCCATGTGCAAAATATACTGTCTGTTTTTTACATGGAATGAACAATTTATCATGTGATTAAATGTATAGCACCTTAACCGACTGTTATAATTAAATATTAAAGAATTCATTAAAAATTGACTGCCGGTCCTAAATAGGCAACATATGTCCCATTGATTTCTCACTTTGTTGATGTTTAGTAATTTATGTCAGACTGTCAGCAAACCTTTCTCAGAATCAAATCAATTTAAAGCCTCTCTCGGGGGAGCAATTTATTTGGCACAGCCAAAGCAGTAACAGAGTGACTGAATTCATTCATACTTCTCACACTGTACATCTCAGTGAACACATGGAAACTCACAGACAAATGCTCTTCTTAAACATAATAGTCTATAAAGAATACAAATCATACACTAATCTTTAATTTGTGGGTTTTAATGAGAAACGGGATGTCAATTACGAAAGCAAAAAATTAATTGTTCCAAAATTGATCTCAATTTTGCAACATAATTAATGGTGACTAATGAAAAAAAACACTTGTGGGGCTGAGATTGATCCAGTAAAGCTGGAAATGCTGAAAGCTATTATGTGATACAATAAGTTGTTTTAATGCAATAAAAATTCAATACGCCTATATAACAAATAATTGACATTTTTATGGAATTGTAGAAAATACTGCTCTCTGAAAGATTTCACCGAAATAGCTGTCATCGTGATATATCAGGCCAATCTCTAGAATCTGTAAATCGTAAAAAAAAAAAAAAAAAAAAAATCATCCTGAAAAGAGGTCCACAGTAGGAATTCCATACAAGGGAAATAAGATAAGGGACAAAACATGTCTTATACTCAAAAGGCCTCTTTATTGTTAAAAATAAATTAATTAATCAAAATAAAAATACTTAAAAAGTTACATCTAAAGGAAATCTGGATACTCAGGACATTCATTACTTTCATTTTTAAATAATATTGTTAGTATTATTTATTTGAAATACACGCTCTATACTTGGAACATACATGTAATTTAGTCCTCAGCATGAGGTCACACTGTAAACTTGCCAAATAAAGTTTAAAAATGCAAAAAAGTAAAAAAAATATATACATTTAAATTGAAAGGTGGAGACCTGTAACACATCAGACAATACAAAAAGTAAGTCTTGAATTATATTTTCCATTAAAAAAAAGCCTATGTAAGTGGTGTTCACACTTGAATAAATCAGGCATAATGTCATGGTCATCTTCAACTCTGAGGACCCCTTTCCTTTTTGCTGCCCATTGTGGATCTCGCAGTAGTATACATAGTCCTTGAAGTTTTATGCATGTTTTTATATTTTATGCAAACAATGTTCCCGGTGTAATAGCTTCTGTGGGATAAATCTTGCCATTTTTTATGTTTATTAAGGCAGCAACAACTGAGAAAGAAAACTAAATTGCTCCACTGTACAACACATGGTTAAGGTGGAAAAATATTCAGGTTTGTCAACTCTGTCAGGTTTTATATGTCTGATGGTTGACAAGTGCTCTCAAAAGGTCTATATAATGTGATTTAATGTTTTTTTTGCATATGGGGAATTCTTCTAATGTTGTTTCAATTATATTTACATATACTGTATATTTGGCCCCAGCTGGACCTTAGTCAACACCGTCAGTATTTGTCAACTCGATCAGTATTTAAACACCGTGAGGTGAAGGTTTTTGTTCATTTTGAAAGAAATGTCTCATTCCTTTTTCAATTTATTGTGTTGAAATATTAAAAGATCAACTGAACTACACGATATCATGTCTGATTTACCTAAGAACATTGGTTATATATGTTTAATATTAAAAAGGAGGGTAGACAATTAAGGAATTTAGGAACTGGGTTGTTCATAATAACCCTAACCCAAGAAACATTTTCAGAGAATTTATTTTTTCACTTAGCTCCTTTAGTGAACAGCATTATACATAATTGAAGACTTTACACAGTTGTTGGATGGATCAAATTCAAATAGCATGTTTTTAATGGGTTTAATGTGAGTTGACACAAGTTCAGAAGTAAATAAATGTCAAAAAAAGGTTTCAGAAAAACTGATATCTACAAATACCAGTTTTTAAATATATATATATATATATATATATATATATATATATATATATTATTAAATAATAATACACTTAATAATAATAAAGTAACTTCTAAAACGTTTTGTCCCTTATCTCAAGAATCAGTGAAATATACATTATTTTTATACCTGTCCACGTTTTACGCAGCCAAACGGCCAAAAAAGTATAAGACAGGATAATAAGGTGGAGAATAATTAGACTAAAAAGCGAGAAGACTAAAAAGAAGCAACTCGACAGTAAAAACCGCTAACGTCTTTCATCGCTGGAGGGAGCTGTAAGCTTTAAACTCAAAGCGCTTGAAACAGATGTGAGCTTGCTCTGCATTTGCCTGAGAAGGTGAGGTAAGCTACCGTGGTTACGCCAAAAACCCTCGAGGTTACGTCTAGAGGAAAATATCGCTTACTTTACAGCACCTTTTTAGTGCAAGTGGAGCCGCTGATTTAGTACAGAAATCTGAGGTGTGCATCTAAAGTGCAATTCTCAACTCTTCCGCTAGATGGCGCCGAAACCTCGCATTATATATTTAATGAGTAATTGTCGTGTTATTTTTTTTTTTTCATATTATGAAATATAAACCAAACATATTCAAATGAACCATACCATTCCAGGTAATTAAAATAGCCCTGCAAGTACATTTTAAAGTATTAAAATGTCCTACTCATCATGTCACCCAAGATGTTCATGTCTTTCTTTCTTCAGTCGAAAAGAAATTAACGTTTTTGAGGAAAACATTCCAGTATTTTTGTCCATTTAGTGGACTTCGTGTTTCATGGAGTGGAAGGTCCAAATATCAGTTTCAGTGGAGATTAAAATATCTATAATACAATCCCAGACGACGAAGAAGGGTCTTATCTAACAAAAAGATCGGCTGTTTTCTAAAAACAAACAAACAAAAAGCAAAACAAATAAAAAATAAAATGTACATACTTTTTAACCGCAAATGGTCGTCTTGCGCTGATCTGCGACCCGCCGAGCATTACGTTGAAAACTCGCGTGACGGAGGCGGAAGTCTCGCGCTAGGGCGAAAAAATATAATTTTCTCCTCCAACTTCAAAATCGACCGATATCGTTTGTTTGACCTTTTTTATTACTTATTTATTTATTTTTTAAGGGCGTTTGGCTTAATCTTTGCACATTCGCTCTGACACTGGATCGGTACGTCGCGCGTGACCTTTGTAACGTGATTACGTCATGTATGGCGGATCGCAGGGCAGTGCAAGAAGAGCATTTGTGGTTAAACAGAATAAAAATTGTATTTATTTTTCTCCCCCGTTAGATAAGACCCTTATTATTCGTCTGGGATCGTGTATAGAGCTTTGAATCTGCACTGAAACTGCAATTTGGACCTTCCATCCGGTGAATCCCACCGAACTCCTCTATGTCCTCCTGACTTCCAGCAATGGAGTTTTGTCCTCTGTAGAGGACATTAAATTTTAGTGAATTTAGTGAATATTTTAGTCTGGATGTCCTGTAAAGAACACATTCAGGGCTTTTCAGAGATACCAAATGTTTGGAAGTTGCACCACGATCACTCCCTCTCCTTGGTCTTTAAAAATGGCTGACATTAATTTAGTGATCATATTTAATACCCTTTTGGAAATATGATGATATCTTGTTATTATCATTTACAATTTTACAAACCAATTGTCAAATGTCTTAAATCAACACCTCAGGAAAATATAGGGTTTCAAATTAAAATATGACTTCCTGTAACGAAACAAGACATTGATTTTATACATGTCCCAACAACAGGACTTAAACCATGTTTATCTGGCATTTTGGGAGTGAATAGGGAAATAAATTATTTATCAATATTCCTATGAAATATTAGATATTGTTATCAAAATCTTGCCAATTATTACTCCCGTTATTACACTTCTATTCAACGTGTAATTGTATATAGTGGGAAATGATTGGTGATTTTTAAAAAAACGTTGTTTTTGCCTTTTCATGTCTATTCTTGTCTTATTTTATTATTATTATTATTATTATTATTATTATTTTAAATTGAGTCCTGGTGTCCACTACAGAGGACATAGCATAACATATGTATAAAATATAATATTTAAAAAATTGAAGATTATTGTTTCTCATATTCTAAACAATGTGATGACATAAAAAATACTAAATTCACAAAACTTTTTCCCCCTGGTAGTCAGGAGGATATAAACAAAAATACTGGAATGTTTTCCTCAAAAACCTTCATTTGAAAAGAAGAAAGCATCTAGGACGACACGGGGGCGAGTAAATGATCAAGAAATTTTCATTCAGAAGTGAACCCATCCTTTAATTGACCCAGCCCTCCGCAGAACCTGTTCACGTGATCATTAGAGACATTGTATGCCTCATAATGGCGAGTAAAGCACAGACCAGGAGAGATTACACCCAATAAGCCTGTTATGATATTTTAACTGGTGGTGATTGGGGGTTGACGGCTGTTGTTATGGTAACAGATTAAGGTCAGAGATGTACTAAACCACAGTTGCCATGGAATTACTGCTGTCCAGATCAGACTGATGCTGCTGGGACGGAAATAACAAACTTTTTCACTTAGATATGATTGTTTTTTTGTTTTGATGAAGGAAGCATAAAATGGCGCCGAATGACTCACCGTTAATTTAGCTATTAAAATTCTATGTTATTTGGATTGTAATTGCCGGTGGTCTCTACTTTATAACTTCACATGCACTAGTGCTAGAGCTCCAGCAGTCAACACCCCTCGCGCGCACTGCAGCTTCGGCTTGATGTCTGAGTGGCTCTGGAAGATGATGCAGTCCTGACGGAACGTTTGAACGGCAACATTCGGCGTTTATTTTCAATATAATAACAGATACCAGTTTGTTGACGAGGAAGCAGCTTCGTGACTATGAAGTCGTGCGTCGCAGTCGTGTGAATTGCAGATTTTGTTTTGTCCTGTTCAATGATGTAGCAAGAATTCCTCCGCTCAGCTGCCAATGGAGGGGGTTAAACCATCCAACCAACTAGCATTCATATCGCTTCATATGTCTTCATAAGTGTTTTCTGATTTACTAAATCGCTGTGATCGTGTAATATTAATATGGAGGGTGACATTCCAGTCACATTAGAGCAGTTCATGAGCAGCTCTCTTGTCACTTGGGTAAGTTGCAGTTTTTTTTTCTGTTTGTTACGTGCAAAACATAGCAAACAACACAGCAAACAGTCAGAGCATCCGTTTGAAGATCTGTATGTTGACTGACAAACTCTGATAGACTGACAAACTATATATAAATATAAATATATATATATACAGGGTTGGGGAGTAACGAAATGGATGTTAGTTATGGATTGAAACTGAACTGTATTTCATTACAGTTACATTTTAAATGGGTAGTAATCAGATTACAGTTACATCTGAAAAGTGTTTTAGATTACCAAAGTGATTATTTTGAATTTTCATGCCAATTAAACAGCAATTGGTAATTCTCCGACTCTTGACAGTCTGAAAAACTGTTTATTTTCTGTTCTGAAGTTTCATAGGAGCCATTTCACATAACAGATGTTTACATGTACCCCACAAGACAAAATGATTGGATTTATAAAAATTGCCCAATTTAAACAATGTACTTACCCTCGATTCTTTATTCTGCTGTCAGATTCTGAGTTTGCATCTCACAATTCTGAATTTTCTCATTATTGTGAGTTTATATCTCATTATTTGGACTTTTCTCATTATTGTGAGTTTATATCTCATTATTCTGACTTTTCTCAATATTGCGAGTTTATATCTCATTATTTGGACTTTTCTCAATATTGTGAGTTTATATCTCATTATTCTGACTTTTCTCAATATTGTGAGTTTATATCTCATTATTTGGACTTTTCTCAATATTGTGAGTTTATATCTCATAATTCTGACTTTTGTCAATATTGTGAGTTTATATCTCATTATTCTGACTTTTCTCAATATTGTGAGTTTATATCTCATAATTCTGACTTTTGTCAATATTGTGAGTTTATATCTCATAATTCTGACTTTTCTCAATATTGTGAGTTTATATCTCATTATTCTGACTTTTCTCAATATTGTGAGTTTATATCTCATTATTCTGACTTTTCTCAATATCGTGAGTTTATATCTCATAATTCTGACTTTTGTCAATATTGTGAGTTTATATCTCATAATTCTGACTTTTCTCAATATTGTGAGTTTATATCTCATTATTCTGACTTTTCTCAATATTGTGAGTTTATATCTCATAATTCGGACTTTTCAGATACTTATTAGTATTTTAAAGTATTTAGATTTCAGGAGTTCATGTGCCCATATAATCTTAGCCTAAGTGGTAAACATATTTGGCTCGCTGTCTGCTATTGAGGGTCTCAGAGAGAGAATATTCTACTCGAGCTCCGATTACCCCCTATAACAGACAAAACTGTTCAAAAAAGGAGGAGAAGGGGAGAAGGAGGGATTTCGAAAGAACTAACAACAGGAAGGAGGCAAGATGCTGGTTTTATACCTTTGTATTAATTGGAAGATTAGATGGGCGTACTCCTCCCGAAATTACGTTTAATAACTTTGCTAAGTTACTAAACTTGGGTAATATAACGAAATACGTTACAAATTACTTGTATTTTGTAATCTGTAGTGAAATACATTTTAAAAGTAACCTACCCAGTCCTGTATATATATATATATATATATATATATATATATATAGATAGAAAGATAGATAGATAGATAGATTTACGTTAGTTATTTTTGTTATATATATTTTGTTTTGTAAGTGTAAGTGGTGTTTCTATATGTTCTGTGTTTAAATTTTGTGGTTTAATTAATTGCTTTGTATTTAATAATCATTTTTAAAAGTATCTAAGCAGGTATCTATAGTAGCCTGTTCAATGGAAGGTTCCATTTTGACAATTTACCCCAGATACTGTAACAACTTCCTCCTATATCAGGGCATGTTGTCACGAAAGGTGAATACTATAGACTTTAAAAGTTCACCCCAAAATTAAAATTTTATCATCATTTACTCACCCTCATGTTGTTTCAAACATTGTATTAGCTTCTCTCTTCTGTTGAACTCAAAAGAAGATATTTTGAAGAATGTTAAACAAACAGTTAGTAGCCATTGACTTCCATAATATATCTTTTTTCCTACTATGGAAATCAATGACTACCATCAACTTTTTGATTGCAAACATTCTTTAAAATATGTTTTTTTGCGCTCAACAGAAGAAACAAACTCATACAGGTTTGGAACAACTTGAGGGTAAGTAAATAATGACAAAATTTTCATTTTTTGGTGAACTACCCCTTTAAAGTTTGTGTCCATACCATTGGTATTTTCTTTATAGATCATAAAGATGCTCTGAGAAATATTCTCTGGAGTGAAGTGTAAGAACTAGCCATGAGTTTCACTGATTATTTTAAATTGCCCTGGCCTGCAATGTGACTAATGTGTTTAAAAGTATACTTTACCAATATACCATGTAATTTCTCAATTTAAGGTCTCAAAATGCCACAAAACTGTCATTTATAGAGAATGTCACTGCTATCACTTCATTACATGTCACTTTAACTACCCATTTATGCCTGTGTTTCAAAGGTTAAGACATTTGGTCAACTAGGTGACAAAGAGGGGAACATGCTCTCTGAATACACTGAATTAGTGGACGGAATATTCTTGAACAAGGTCATGAATCAAATGTAAGTATGTGTATGTCATAAATCTGCACAGTTATATTATCTAAATACTTAACTCAGAATAGTAAGCATTGCATTTGAATGTAGTTGATGTCCATTCAAAAGTTAGGGTCATTTTTTGTTTTTCCTTTTGAAATAAATTAATACGTTTATTCAGCATGGATGAATTTAATTGATCAAAATTGACAATAAATACATTTTTAATGTTACAAAAAACTTTTGAACGATAATGCACATCAAAAGAAACTTTTGGCACCCATTCAATGAGCTACTGAGTCTAAATTATTCATCCAAAGCAATTAAACACTTAGTTAAGTGCTTTGCTTAAGGGCATATTGTTGAAAGTGTTCTCTCAGTGACTTTTCAGTTCACAGGTTGTCTGTACATGTGATCAAAGTCGTGCTCCCATTCCAGACGTGAAGTAACCAACACCCTTTGGTGTTGTTTGCGTGTAATATATCGGGCATTTATTGCAGACAGCATGTGTTTCAGCTTTTAAATGACTCATTCCATGTAGGAGACCTAAAACACTGTATGCTTTGTCATGGCAATGAAGGAACACTTTGTAGTCAGTCGTTCAGACTGTTCAGCTGGACAGAATTTGGATGGGTGCATATGGGTGAGTTGTTTTTGCCCCAAATTCTATTTTCATCTCAGACAAAAACCCATAGCTGTATTTAAATGTTTAAAACCCATCCATGCCTTTGTAGGGTAACTTGCACATATTTGCATTGCCATTTAAAGAACACTTAATGCAAAGACCTTGTGTTTTCAAAAGCAAAACTAATCTGTAGAGATGCTGAGGTAGTAAACAGTACAGTATGAAGCTGAAAACTGTAATCCCATAGATGGATTAGAGCTTCTTCTTTTTTTTTTATATGTTGGCATGGACCACATCCCAGAAAGAAGCGCAGCATGGGACAGCAGCGTTTCAGGTCACTGTGTCAGTACTCGAACATTGCTGAAATGAGAGAGTTAAAGTCTCAGTCAAGACTTGACCTGAACTGAATTCTGCTGCTCTTTGGCTCTGTTTGTGTCTGTCTTAGTGCTGGCTAGTTGAGGAATGAAGTCATGTGAAAAAAAAAACAGAATGAATGAACGGATTGTGTGGTGTTGCTATTATTACTCATACCCTCAATCCAGGTTAATATACTAAACAGGTCTTCTTCAGAAACATGATGTTTCAGATGCTTCTTGCTCGAGTTGATTTTATGTTACAGCTATAAGTTTGTCTTTTTTTTCCCCCTACAGAAATCCGAAAGGAACTGTTCAAGTTTTAAACAAAGTGTATAATGATGTCGGCCAAAGAGCTCAAAACCTGTCTGTTCTCATTTACCACATCAAATCATACTATCAGGTAAGGCAAAACAGAGCCCAACAGTTTTCAGAAGTAAAAATAACATTCATTTTCCCTATGGAAAAATTAAATTTTATTGATAATGCACACACCTCTTAAAACCTCTTATTTTAATATAAAAATAAAAATAAACACAATAAAAAGTTTATAAATTATAAAGTAAATTATGAAAAACTAAAGTATCTTTTTTTTGTTATTGCTGAATTCCTAGCGAAGAACTACTCTAAATTTAATCCCTGAAGAGAAATCGGATAAGTTGCCATTGCATTGAAAAATAGGTTGTGTTTGTATTTGTTTGAAGATGCTATTGTATACTTGCAATCAATGAATTCAGCCAATAAAAGAGATAAAAACACTGTCGGATAATACACAGCTTTGTACCTTTTTTTCAAATACATTTTGCTTGGATTCTCTGAGCTGGTTGGATTTGTTCCAGTCTACAGTGTATCCGGAACGTATTCACAGCGCTTCACTTTTTCCACATTTTGTAATGTTACAGCCTTCTTTCAAAAGAGATTAAATTCATTATTTTCCTCAAAATTCTACAAACAATACCCCATAATGAAAACTTGAAAGAAGTTTGTTTGAAATCATTGTAAATGTATTAAAAATAAAAAACGTTAAAAAAAATTGCATGTTCATAAGTATTCACAGCCTTTGGCCTTGACACTCAATATTGATCTCAGGTGCATTCTGTCTCCTCTGATCATCCTTGAGATGTTTCTACAACTTGATTGGAGTCCACCTGTGGTAAATTCAGTTGATTGGACATAATTTGGAAAGGCACACACCTGTCTATATAAGGTCCCGCAGTTAACAGTGCATGTCAGAGCACAAACCAAGCCATTAAGTCCAAGGAATTGTCTGTAAACTTCTGAGAGAGGATTGTATCGAGGCACAGATCTGAGAAGTCAGGATCGAGGGAAAGATGAATGCAGCAATGTACGGAGACATTGAAAACCTGCTCTGGACCTCAGACTAGGGCGAAGGTTCATCTTCCAACAAGAAAAAGACCTGGAGAAAACAGCCAAGATAACAAAGGAGTGGCTACGGGATAACTCTGTGAATGTCCTTAAGTGGCCCAGCCAGAGCAGACTTGAACCCGACATCTCTGGAGAGATCTGAAAAAGGCTGTTGCACTGATGCTCCCTATCCAACCTGATGGAGCTTGAGAGGTCCTGCAAAGAAGAATGGGAGAAACTGCCCCAAAATAGGTGTGCCAAGCTTGTAGCATCATGTTCAAAAAAGCTGTAATTTGTGCCAAAGGTGCTTCAACAAAGTATTGAACAAAGGCTGTCAATACTTATGTACATGTGATTTTTATTTTTATTTTTTTGTGTTTAATAAATTTGCAAAGATTTCAAACAAACTTCTTTCACGTTGTCATTATGGGGTATCGTTTGTAGAATTTTGAGGAAAATAATGAATTTAGTCTCTTTTGAAATAAGGCTGTAACAAAACAAAATGTGGAAAAAGTGAAGCACTGTGAGTACTTTCCAGATGCACTTTATATATTTAAGAATTATTGTATTTCTTTAGATAAAATGAATGAGAGAAACAAAACCAACCCAAACTAAGGCAAATAAGTGGGCAGTTCAGTTGCATATATAGATATGCCCATTTTCTGCCTTGTCTTCTTTGAAAAAGTTAATATATTAACCAAAGTCCTTATTTCACATGTGCTTTGTTCTGCATGCATAAGTTCAATGTTAAGTTCCTCTTTACTATACTGGATTCTGCATATTCCCAAATGGAGGCCCTTTGGGTGGATGGACAGGATTTGAATTTGTCATACCCTAAAGTTCCTACTATCCCCTTCCCCTCACAGAAAGCCCACCCTTCATCCTACACATCTGTCCGTGTGGAAATAGTCTCGCCACCAGACCTACAAGCTCCTCTCAATGAGACTGGCCTAGATATCAGCATGCCAAGCCAACATCTGTGTAATCAGTAGCTAGGAAACAGCAGTGGCCTGGAGCAAAGCTGGAAAATGACCCATTTTACATCCCATGAGTCCTGTCTCTCATGGTGCCGGCTAAAACGGTCAAAGTAATGAAAGTACCCTAAAATGTAGGCTGGCTAAATAACGGAATTATTTCCTGTTGCTTAATTGTCACTGGTTTTCAATTTGTCAGTGAAATTATGGCTTTGTAAAACCATGTATTATCTTATGTAAATGCAAATCTAAATGCAAAGCATAGCTGAGAAAATAAATGTGCATAGTGCATTTAAAGTGATGTGACATGTAGTAGAGTTGTTCATACTCAGCAGCATTCATAAAGAACAGTCTCAAATCGCTGGGATTGACCTCATTGACTTCCCTTAAATTTTGCTAGCCTGAGGAAATTCAGAGCATTTAATCATTGATCTGACTTATTCAGTGAAAACTAAAATGACCTTGACCAAGAAGAATCTGCATTAACTTATTCCCATATGGAAAGTTGACGAGCAAAATAAGCCCACCCATACCTTTGTTGATTTGTTTTGTCACATGGAAAAGCCCTGGACATTGTGGGGCATATGTGTGCCACAAGGAGACATTATTAAATAAAGTTGTTTAATAATTAATAATACATATTGCCATGTTGATTTAAAGGGTTAGTTCACCCCAAAATAAAAATTATGTCATTTATTAGTCACCCTCATGTTGCCCTACACATGTAAGACCTTCGTTCATCTTCGGAACACAAATGAAGATATTTTTTGATGAAATCCAATGGCTTAGTGAGGTCTCTATTGCCAGTAAGGTAATGACCACTTTCAGATGCCCAGAGAGGTACTAAAACATATTTAAAACAGTTCATGTGAGTACAGTGGTTCAACCTAGACTCGAGAATACTTTTTGTGCACCATATCTAGTGATGGCTGAAAACACTGCTTCGAATCTTTACGAAATATTTGTTTTGAATCAGTGGTGCAGTTCGCGTATCAAACTGCCAAAGTCTCTTGAACTATTGAACTATTGAATTGAAATTATGTGGCTTTTTAAGAAGGTCTAATAAATCTTTTAGTGAGTACTGTGCAACCTAACTTCTTGAATTACCTCTGCAGTGGTCCAGTGTGTTTTGTAGACATGAATGAGATTGCAGAAAAGCAAGTTCATCTGAAGCACCACATCAAAGTTTAATAATTGACTTGATTAAACCATCTCCCATGGGCCTGCACACAAGTTTCCTGTACTCTTTGAGACATCTCTGAACAATTACCCCAGTCCTGCCTGTAATTTAAGGCTTAAAACGGTTGAATGCAATGAAACTGATTGCAGCTGGGTCTGTTTTTGCTCTTTAATGAAACTGAAAGCTGCTGATTTTTGAACAAGATTCTGTGTATCTCATCTCTCCCGTCTCCTGTTTCTGATTTTGCATCCTATTTACTGTAGGAGACCCTGCATCAGCTGATTATGATGTCTCCTCCCAATGTGCTGCTGCTGGGCAAGAACCCGCTCTGTGGTACGTCAGCTGTTGAACAACAGATTCTGAGAAAGTGCTGATAGTTCCAGAGGCTAATGACGCACACACGAACAGTACATCTGGAATTCTTACATAAATCATAAAGCTACTGCGTGTAATTTTAGTTTTACTTTCCCATTTCCAGTACTGCATTCATGTCCCCCTATTCACACTTATAGTTGTTATTATAATATAATATCTAGATCCACGATATCTTTGTTCAGAATAATATGTGTACATAGTGAGAAGCGGGAGGCATTTATTTTAATTAACAATAGTTCCCTCATCTAAGTACACTACCTTTCAAAAATCAGTAAGTCAGTAAGATTTTTTTTATTCCAGAAATAATTGAATAGTTTTATCCAGCAAAGTAGCCTTACATTTATCAAATAGACAGTAAAAACATTTATAATGCTACAAAAGATTTCCATTTCAAATAAATGCTGTTCTTTCGAACTTTCTAGTCATTAACTAGAACTGTAAGACACCTGCAAAAAATATATCTCAATTTCCAAAAAAAAATAATAAGCAGCACAACCGTTTTCAACATTACATAATAATAATAATGTTTCTTGAGCAGCAAATCAGCATGATTTCTGAAGGATTATGTGACACTGAAGACTGGAGTAATAATGCTGATTATTCAGCCTAGCTATCACAGAAGTCAGTTACACTCTTAATGGTTTAGACCCTTTCATTGCTGTATAATTTTGCCTGCATTAAAGGATATTAAATCTCTTAGCCCTTTTCTATAAGTTTGAATGGCAAAATAAAAGCAAGAACAAGTTTTTTTGTTGGGCACCGACAACATAGTTTTATATAATTAGTTCAGTTATAAGGGTAATGTAAATATATATTAAAAAAATTAACATAAATACTTAAGGACTTTTGAGCTGCAAATTTGAAAGTGACCTATAACATCCTATGACATGATATTCATCTAAATTTAAATGATCTCATAGATGTGGCTGTTGTGGTTTGTGGTCATAGTGGCACCAGCTGGCTGCAGTAAATATGGCATAATCAAACATTTTTGACATAATTCTTTTAAATTTACCCACTTTAAATGCACAATTTCCTCCCTGCACAGTTTCCCTAAAGTGGTGGTGGTGGTGGTGGTGGTGGTGGTGCCGGGGTTTGGGCCTATCATCGCTGCCAGCAGCTATATTAAAATAGAAAACGGTTATTTTAAATTGTAATAATATTTCACAATATTACTGTTTTTACTGTATTTTTGATCTAATGGATGCAGCCTTAGTGTTTATAAGTCAATTGATTCAAAAATATTTGGAATGGTAGTGTACATCTTGGATTGCACAAGATTCAGGTTCATTTGCATTCCATTGTAAAGCACTTAATTGTTTTAAGTCGGGGGTGTCAGACTCATTTTGTGGAGAGCCACAGTCCTGCAGAGTTTAGTTACAACCTGCATACCCTGTAGTTTTCAAATAAGCCTAAAGAACTTGATTAGCTGGATCAAGTGTGTTTGATTAATGTTAAAGCTAAATTCTGCAGTTTGACACTCCTATTTTAAATGAAACCTTTTTTTTCTAGAGGAGGGTCTAGAAGAGATCAGGAAGTTACTTCTGCTGTTGCTCGGCTGTGCTGTGCAGGTAATATGTAACTGTGTGCACTACATATATTGTTTTAAACCAAGCACTTGACTATTAGAGTTAACCTTTCATTGAACAAACTGGCTGTCAAATTGATTGCCATTTTATGATCAAAATAAAGCAGTTTAGAGACCTAAAACTGTCTGTTGCTGTTTTACAGTGTGAAAGAAAAGAGGAGTATATCGAGAAGATACAATGTCTTGATTTTGACACAAAAGCAGCAATCGCAGCTCATATCCAAGAGGTACTGGAATATACTACATGAGACACTACTGCTTGGCAAATATGTCTGATTATCGGTATAGTCATGTAGTAATTATATTCGATTGGAGAACTAATTTAAATAATCCCTTCCTGAAATAAGCCACCTACAGGCACAATGTGTTTCTTAATATCTTAACAAGATAATACATCAGAGCGCCTTTTGTTTTCATATTGTGAATTATCTATTATCTATTATGCACATTCTTGCCAGGAGCTGTTTTGAATGAAGCAGAAGTTAAATGTTACAAAATGTTATGTTATAATGCTCTACAAAATGACTTTTTTTACACTCCAGGTGACACATTGTCAAGAGAATGTATTTGATCTACACTGGTTGGAGATGGAGGATGTGTGTCCAGACGAATGGGAAAATCTCTGCAGAAGTATGAACATTAATCTCAAAATGTTAGTGGACCAGCGAGACCGGCAATTTGAGGTATCTTCAAAAGTCATTTAGAAATTACTTCAATGACAAATCCATTCCCCGCCTCACCTTTCTGGGAGATAATAATTCAATTTAAAGAGGTTTATTGTGCTTGTTGGATGCACTATGAAGGAAAATAACTTGTAGCCACTGCTTTAAAAGATAACCAGCCAATGCATGTGATATTAAATGCCTATTAGGTGAAGCCAGAGCAGTTTAGTTGGTAAACTAGTTCATTCTCTCGTCTGACCTCTCTTGTTCTTTCTGTCTCTGCTGGTAGGTTATCGTGGAGCTGATGCAGGGGAAAGAGATGATGAAGTCTGTAGTATTTGGTGACCACTCCTCCCTCACAGAGTCCGCCAGCAGCCAGCTCCCTTTATCCCAGCAGCATCTGGCACTAGAGCTGACGGACGCTAAAGCCAAGATCAAACGCCTCAGACAGGAGATGTGAGCATATGCACACACACACACACACAAAACTGACCTACACATGCAAAGACATGACAAATGATTAAACGTCATCAAACTGAAACAAATCCAAAGTGGCTTGTATGTTTATGGGGGGTATATGATTGGAATCATGGTTCATGTTTGTCACTTCCTCTTTCAACACATAAAAGAAAACGGCGCCTATCAAGCCGTTTCATGTGGTCTTAGTGATAAACAGTATATTGGCAGTCTTATCTGCATCAGTCAATATTTTTGATTATTTTATTTTGTATTTTTGTTATATATTTTTTTTATTCAGAGTTTTTTTTTTTATTTGACTTTAAATATATTTCAAATTTTTCAATCAATATTGAAAGCCTATAATATTAGTTTTCGATGTCCACAACATTATAACTGATGTTTATTATATATAGATCTTTTAAATGCAATTATGCATCATTTGCACTATCCCAATGTTCTAATAAAAGGTCATCCTGCGTATTATCTTTTATGATTCACCTGTGTGATAGTAAAGGTCTGCTGATTAATCTATAATAACTGGTTCTGTGGTTATGGTAAGATGTCTGTAGGAAGCTTGCCGGAGATTAAAAATACCCTGGCACAGTGCAGGGTCCGTCCTTATTCTGCTGACCCACTTTGATCCTCTTAGTGTAATGCTACAGACAGTCAACCCCCCTCATTTTCACCCATCCATCCTTCTATCCATCAATTTGTTCCATCCACCCACAAACTCACTGTACAATACTGCTCATACTGTTGCATTCTTAAGCTTCTATTTTGGAGTATATCCTGGAGCAGCACTTGAGTGTTAATGCCTGAAAAAAGCAGCACAGCTTTCTCAGTGATTTAAAGTGAATATATGATGTTTCATTCACTATTCAAAGGAATATTATTTTGTAGTGATGCCCTGAAATGAAAATTCTGGACACACTGGACTATGAAATTACAATAGACTTTCAGTGACAGACTGCAAACATATTCATCTAAAATTTATCTGTGTTTCAGGATTAGAATCATGATAATTTTATTCTGGTGTCACCATTGTCCTGTGCATTGGGTTACCAGCACCAAGTCCGAGCCTATTCATTTCCACTCACAATGTAATACCAAATTTAGCATTTTAATCAACAGTACATTTCTTGTTATACTTTTCGACCTATGTATAACAGTATGTCGTGGAGTATCACAAAAATATCGTATCGTGAGTTCAGTATCGTGATATGTATCAAATCGTGAC
Organism: Opsariichthys bidens; assembly: GCA_037194245.1. Lineage (NCBI taxonomy): Eukaryota > Metazoa > Chordata > Actinopteri > Cypriniformes > Xenocyprididae > Opsariichthys > Opsariichthys bidens. The sequence continues at coordinate 8,357,159 of CM074305.1, read as the reverse complement.
ATGAGGGTATCGTTACACCCCTACTGTCTGTATGGCACAGACAAATGCATGTGCATAGCCTGTTCGACAGTGGGAAATGCTATTTATTAATGAAATAAAGCCAATGTTTCTTTGGGAATTTTCAATGTCTATTTCTGTGATTGGATTTCTTAAAGTAGCAAATACACACACACACACACATACTTACGGGCCACTTTATTAGGTACAACTGGATCAGATGCCCGTTTGTCTTCAGACCTGCCTTAATTTTTTTTGTGGCATAGATTCAATGAGGTGCTGGAAACATTCCTTGAAGATTTTGGTCCATATTGACATGAGAGCATCATTCAGTTGCTGCAGAGTTGTTGGCTGCACATCCATGATGCAAATTTCCTGTTCCACCACATTCCAAAGGTGCTCTATGGATTAAGATCTCTTGACTGTGGATCACCATTTGAGTATATAACATCATCCTGTTCAAGAAACCAGTTTGAGATGATTTGAGCTTTGTGACATGGCACGTTATCCTGCTGGAGGTAGCCTTTAGAAGATTGGTACACTGTGGTCATAAAGGGATAGACATGGTCAGCAACAATACTCAATAAATTTAAATACATTTAAATGATGCTCATAGTTATTAAGGGGCCCAAATTGTGCTAAGAAAATATCCCCCACACCATTATACCAGTTAAAACATTTATATAAGGCAGAATGGATCCAGACAAGGATCCGATCATCTGAATGTTGCAGCAGAAATCCAGACCCATCAGACCAGGCAACATTTTTCCAATCTTCTGTTGTCCAGTTTTGGTGAGCCTCTGCAAATTGTAGCCTCAGTTTCCTGTTCTTAGCTGACTTGAGTGGCACCGCTGTGTCTTCTGCTGCTGTAGCCCATCTGCTTCAAGGATGGGCATGTTGTCCTCTGACTTCAACAAAGTATTTTTGCCCACAGAACTGCTGCTCACTGGATATTTTCTCTTTTTCTGACCATTCTCTGTAAACCCTAGAGATGACTCTGCGTGAAAATCCCAGTAGATCAGCAGTTTCTGAAATACTCAGACCAGCCAGTCTTGCACCAACAGCCATGCCATTAATGAGCAGTTGTACCTCATAAAGTGGCCGGTGAATGTGTATATATATATATATATATATATATATATATATGTGTGTGTGTGTGTATATATCATAGGATGGCTGTGCCTCTTTGTTGGCTGGGTTGTACTTGAAGTAGATGTGCATTTGTGTACACACTTGCATGTGGTTATATTTACACTTAGTACTTATGCTTATGTGCACACATATTCGGTTGTGTGGTGTTGTACTTCCTAGGTCTTCTCTGTTAAATTATTGCATGTTAATCACTCCTCTGAACGTGTATGAGTGTTGAAACTTTAAATCTCTCAAACATCTGTCTCCTTTGTCCCAACAGAGAGGAGAAAAGCGAACAGCTCTTGGACTGCAGGCAAGACCTGGACAGTGTGGAGGCAGAGCTTAAAAGACTCCAGCAAGAGGTATTGAAAAGAAAATGAGCTCAGGCTCCTGTTAGGAACTTTCATGGCAATTTATATTTTGCTGCATATTTATTCCTTATTACATATGCTCATGGTTCATTGCCATAGAGATGACAAGTTCTGAGTAATGCCATGTCTTCGTAGTAGTAGTAGTAGTAGTAGTTGTAGTTTATTGTCATTCCAACACATGTGGCACATGAAAGGAACAAATTTACGAAATCAGGTCCCAGCAATAATGCAACATGGCAATAAATCACAGCATTTATAATAAAAAATAAGTAATCAGCAATATAAAAAATAAATAACGCTACTAATCCATCAGACACACAAGTAGTAAAATAAATAAATAATACCCTCCACTTACAAACCTTGTTTTAAAATAAGGAAAATCAATGATTAAACTCAATTCATCACTTTAACAGTGTACAAATAACATTCATTGTTAATACCGTCATCACACAATGAAGTACAACTATTTGTATTTTAAATGCAGCATTATAATGTTCTGTTTCCACTTCTGGAAAGAATTTATTTCTTGGCCTGGTGGATCTGGCCTTAATGCTGTGCAACCTCTTTCCTGAAAGAGTGGCAAACAGACCATTTTCTGGGTGGGCAAGGTCCCTCATAATACAGGTTGTCCTCCTTCTGCATCTGGTGATGTAAATGTCATTTACAGTTGGCAAACTATAGTTGATGATTTTCTGGGCAGACTTAACTACCCGCTCTAGTACACCAATCTCTTTTATTTCAAAAGCTGAAAAAAAAAACATATCCAATTTAGTTGTGCTATATTTGTTTAAAATAACAACCTAAGTAATATGTAATGTTAGTTTTTTCTTCCTTGTTGCCTCTATCCTATCTACTTTTGGGGTTCTGTGGCAGAACATGCAGCTGTTAACAGATGCACGAGCAGCCAGGATGTACCGTGATGAGCTGGATGCGATGAAAGAAAGAGCCATCAGAGCAGACAAACTGGAGAGTGAAGTGGCTCGCTACAGAGATAAACTTCACAACATGAACTTTTACAAAACCAAACTGGAGGTGTGTATAGAAGAATGAAGTTTACACTTCCGTTCAAATGTTTGTGGTCGGTGAGATTTGTTAATGTTTTTGAAAGAAGTATCTTAACCTCACCAAGGGTGCATTTATTTAATCAAAAATACATTAGGGGCTTTCGCACTGAATAGTTCTTGGACCTCAGTTATAGGAACCAGCCACTAGGATAGTTCCCCAGGAACTAATTTCTCCCCCAGGCCATGTCCCTGGATGCATTCGCACTGGGAATAGGAACTATGAAGCAGCAGACAGCGGCGTCTTTAAGCGCGGCATTTACAAACGCTAAATACCGATGAACAGAGAATGTCGTGTTCGGAGCTGTGTTTATTGTGTGTCCTGGGTTTTGTGATAACGGAGATGGAATGTAAACGCGTAATCTACACTACTGAAAGAGTAAAAAGTGGGGCTAAGAGACGAAATCTCCAATGACAACTTTCAGTATCAAGGCGGAGAATAAAACACAACTCTACAGACAACAGGTAAATGCCGTTGTTTTCCATGTTTTTGAAGTAAATATGTTTACACAGCTTTTTAAAAATGCCAGGTACCGGTGTTCGACAAATCAGCGTAAACTTACGTCACTGATAGTTCCTACAGAGCTGATTTAGAGCCTACTCTGAAGTAGGAGCTGATTTACTTCTCCAAAAAGGAGTTCCTAGTGCTAAAATTGTTCCTAGTTCCTGCGGTCGAACACGGCAAAATCCGGGTGCTTCAGCCAATAGTTCTCGGAACTATGAAAAGGTTCCTCCGGTGAGAAAGCCCCAATTGAAAACAGTAATATTGCGAAATATTATTACAATTTAAAATAACTTTGTTTTTTTTTATTTGAATATATTTTAAAATGTTATTTATTCCTATGGCAAAGCTGAATTTTCAGCAGTCGGTACTCAGAAATCATTCTAACATGCTGATTTGGTGTTCAAAACAAATACATTGTTATGAATGATTTTCCAGGATTCTTTGACGAATGTTAAGTTCAAAAGAACAGTATTTATTTAAAATCTGAATTTTTTTTTTTTTTTTTTTGAACAGTAGCGTTTAATGCATGAGTGAGAAAAATCACCTTAACTTTCTTTTTGATAATGACAGGAGCTGAAGGAGGATAATCAGGTGTTGATGGAAAGTAAGGCCCTTCTGGAGGAACAGCTACAGAGCATCAAATTACGATCTGACAAACTTCACCATATGGAGAAACACAACCTCCTACTAGAGGCAAAACTCCATGACATGGAAGAGGTGAGGAAAAGGAAATGGTACCCTTTAAAAGGATCTGCTGCAATATTACTATGCACCATTTTCTCTTTTTGCCACTTCAAATTGTTTTCTTATCTGCTTGACTTGGCTGTCTTATCTGTGTTAGGAAAGAACTGTGGACAGGAGACAAATAGAGGAGCTGCTTGAAAGGAACATCTTATTGGAGCTCTCTCAGAAAAGTAGTATGGAGGAATCACAACGCTTGGGCTGGGAGCTAGAACTCGCCAAGAATCCTCAACAGAATTCAGGAACAGGTATTTGTATATATTAACACTGCAATTTAACATGTCAAGGCATATTAAAATGTGATGCTCAAGGACCATTGTTCCATTGAAGCATATGGTAAATTGCAAAATAAATGAATTTGACCACCATCTCATTGATTATTTGACAGGTAATAAATACACTTAAACATGAATAAACATAAATTTGTTTGTGGTTTTAGAGCTGAAGTCTTTGGGCCAGGAGGTAACTGAAAAGACATGTAGCAGGTTGTTGAAACTGGAGAAAGAGAACCAGAGGTTGTTGAAGTCCCTGGATGAACTTCAAGGAACCAGTCACCCAATGGATGCTTTTATTTCTAAATCTAAAAATATGGAGGAAAATGTGAGGACCAGCAACCAGTCCCTTGACACAGAACATCTGCATTCATCCTTGGAAAATACTAACGGCAATCTTCATTGTCTTGAAGTAGAGCTCCATGAATTGGAGATGAAGAACCAGAGTCTTCAAGTCAATTTAAACCAAAACCAAGGTCAAGTAGATATAGAACACAAAGGTCTAGTGAATGAGAATGGACATCTGGAGCAAGATAAGAGTTGTCTGGAGAAGGAGAATCGGAGATTGCAGCAGCAAGTGAAGATCCAGGAGGCCTCATTGAATAGTAGCAGTTTGAAGTTGGTGGTTCTAGAGAAGGAGAACCGTACACTGGTTAAAAAGACTACCTATCTTAGTGAGGCCTGTGCCAAGAACAAAGAACTAGAGAAGGAAAACCAGGAGCTGATTCAACAGGCTGGAGTAGACAAGAGGATGCTGATGACATTAAGAGAGGTTGCCATTGCAATGAATGCTTTGTCGATTATTATGCTTTGTCAATGTTTTCGTATTTTTCTTCATTTTACTCTTTTCTGCTCTAGGAGCTGCTGGACGAAAGACTGAAATTGCAACAGAAAGAATCTGATCTTGAGAAATTAGGTTATGAGCTGGAGAGGATGAAGTTAAACCAGGATAAACGAATGGGAGATCACGAGGCTGTAGACCAGGGGTATCTAGACTTCACTTATATATTCAGTCAAGCCCAAGGTAATACTATTAAATGTCAGATTCCTTTTTAGACATGTCTAATGGCCAACTATGTCTTTGTCTCCATCACTCCTCCACTTTCAGAGAGTGTAAGCAGTTGGAGTCAGAACTGGAGTCATCTCTAATGAAATCCCTGAAGATTAAAAAAGAGAGAATGGCTGCCCTGGAGACCCGTCTGCAAGAATCAGCCAAGATAAACCAGCAACTACGACAGGATCTCAAAGCTGTGAGTCGAAGCCAAGTCCAAAGCAAGACACTTTACTTGGTAGCCATTTTGCTAATATGCTTGAATGGGGAACCCAGCTAATAGGCAAAGTTCTCAGAACTTTGGCTAACATTCTGGCAATGTTCTCTCAAAGTTATTAACAAACGTTCTTGCAGTAATGCTTATAAAACTTTTGTACAAAGTTATATGGTCTTCAATAATGTTCTCAAAACTTTAGTACAAAAACATTATCTATACATCGTTAATGAAACATTTTTTTTAGGAAACATTTTCAAATAAACTTGATTCAGAATGTTCAGGGAACATTCAACAGTAACAACCCCATAATGTTTGCAAAATGGAATGTTCTCTGTTGTTCACATAACCAAGAAAAAAATTGACGTTTTTAACGTTCAGAGAACATTCAGAAATAATGTTTTCATAACTTAATGGAACATTAGCAAAGCTTAGGTCTTAGAAGATATTTTTGTTCGCTGGAAAAAGTACAAACCCGTTTACCAAAATCATGTTTCACTTAATAAAAAAATAAGGGCTAAATTTACTTAAAAATTTTTTAATAAAAATAAATATTTTAAAACCAATTAAAATCTGATCAAAATTGTCTCTTAAATCAGGCAAAAAACTGTATTTTTTGTTTTTTTTCAAGTTGTTCCAGTATGGTCATTGGCTCATTTCATTTTTATCCAAAGCGTTAAATGGCATTTAACAAATATATTTGCATTGCAGCATGTCAGAGCATAGGCACTAACTGCTAAGCTATGACTCCAACTAAAAACCATGTTGTTACTGTTGTTCACATTTACTGTTGTTCAGTGGATTTTTTGGGAGGAGAAAAGAGTAATTTTGATAGGAACACATGCAATCAGTAATTCTGTGTCAAAGATTTGCAGACGTATATTTCACAACTGGTTCAAGTTTGTCACACAGAAATTTTACCAATTCCTTTAATGTGACTGCACCTTAAAGGGATAACTCACCCCAAAATGAAAATTTGTAGTTAATTTACTCACCTTCAGGCCATCCAAGATGTAGGTGTCTTTTTTTCCTCAGTAGAAATATAAAGAAGATTTTAAGCTCCTGACGATACATTGAGGTCTTATGAAGCGAAACGATCAGTCTGTGCAAAACTGTACATTATTTACAACGTTATTATATGTAATCCATCCTCAGCAAACGGTCCCGAACTCATTCACGACAGTCAGCATTGCAAGCTTCCTGTCACATAATGACGTACGCGTGTGAGCAAACTTTATACGGTATAATTTTGTTTTGCTTGTGTATATTTTTTGACTCGGTAGCCATTTACTTGCATTAAATGAATCACTAAGGACCACAGTTTCAAAGTTTTTTACATTTTTAAAAATCTTCTTTACTGTTCTACTGAAGAAAAAAAGACACCTACATGGATGGCCTGAGGGTGAGTAAATTAACAGCAAATTTTCATTTTTTGGTCAACTATCCCTTTAACAAGATATTCTGTCTCCACTAATTTTTGTGATTGATGAATTGTTGCAGGTAAAACAGAACTATGAGGCATTGCTTCAGAGGGAGGAGGAGGAAAAGGCAGGACAATGCTCTCCAACAGAGAGGGCATGGCACAGAGACAGTCAGGAGGCCACGTGGGCGTTGCTGAAGGTCAAAGATCGTCTCATTGAGGTGGAGAGAAATGTGAGTCTCATGAAGGAGGCAGTGTCCACCTAGCCAAACTCAGACCCACAGTTAACCTGTTGAAATACTTGAGGGGGGACTTTAGCTTGAAATAGTGTTCAATTCCTAAATATGCTAAGTATCTTCATAAATTTACAGCGCAATTTTTTGTCTGTACATGTGTTCTTTGGTAATCAAATACGCAGCATTTCTGTTGTAAGCATTAGGGTGTGCTGGGTGAGCTACAGGAACTGGACACATGTTCCCTTGGTTTGTTTTGTACAGAATGCAACATTACAGGCTGAGAAACAGGCATTGCAAACACAACTGCAGACCTTGCAGGCGCAGTCAGATGGGTTGCAGGCACAAATAATCGCATTGCAACAGCAGACGGCTTCCTTGCAGGAGAACAACACAGCACTGCAGACACACAATGCACAACTGCAGGTAAGTCACATTAAATTAGGAATGCTGCCTTATATGCAATATAGGTATTAAAAACTTATTTTCAACAAAAGAATGCTGAAAAAATGTACCACTGTTTACACAAAAATATTAAGCAGCACAATTAGATAATAAGAAATGTAATAAGAATCATATTTCTTGAGCACTAAATCAGCATATCTGAATGATTTCTGAAGGATCATGTGACACTGAAGACTGGAGTAATGATGCTGAAACACAGGAATAAATAACATTTTAAAATATATTAAAATAGAAAACAGTTATTTTAAATTGTAATAATAGTTCAAAATGTTATTTTTTATTTAATATTTGAATAGTTGTGTGCATATACTTAAATAAAGTATTAAATGTGTAAGTGGAAACCATTTTAGATCTAATCAGTCATTGGCCTATCTTTGTCCTCCTCAATCCTCTCCTAGGTAGAGAAGACCACTTTATCTTCTCAGAATTCCTCTCTGAATGCCCATAATGAACAGCTACACCGGGAACGGCAGAGTTCTGAGGCTGAGAGGGAGGGTGCAGTACGGGAGAGAGATGATCTGCGCACCGTTAATGAACTTCTTCTCCGGGACCACGAGAGATTGAGCCTCCTGCACGAGAGACAGGCAGCAGAGTTGGAGGTGCTCTCCCACAGGTACTCAACAATGGAGAACAGTCATCGAACCCTGGAGATAGAGCACAGATCACTGGAGGACAGGTTAGTACACATACCATAAGATGTCTTTACAGTGCCAGGCTGTGATACTGATTCAAAACTCTGTATAAAGATAACTTGAATGTGCGAGGCTTCCAATGTCAACTGCTTCCTAGACATACGAATACAGTCCACTATGCTGCTTGATATTATCGCAGTCATATCATGCTGTAGTTCAAGACTGGTTGCCCACTGAAGCTAAGCAGGATGGAGTCTGTTCAGTACCTGGAAGGGAGACTACCTGGGAAAACTGGATTGCTGCTGGAAGAGCTGTTAGCGAGGCTAGCAGGGAGTGCTTACTCTGGGGTCTGTGTGGTTCCTAATGTCCCAGTACAGGGTTTGGGGCACTATTCAAAAATGTTCATCAAAGTTGCCCCAAAACTTCTTCTTTTTTGATCCACTTCAAATGTTAACTACTGTACAAGAATTGCCATGGGATTTTTTTATGACCACAGAGTCAGAACCTCGATTTAACATCTCATCCGAAGGATGGTGTCTATTTACAGACACCATTAAATGTTCACTTCAAATGTTGATTACTGTAAAAAGAGTCGGGGTGTAACCCCGGTGTCCTGGCTAAATTCCTTCCATTGGCCCTTATCAATCATGGCCTCCTAATAATCTCCATTTTTTGAACTGGCTCTCTCTCATCTCCACCTATAGCCAGTGTGTGGCTACCGTCACATCATCCTGGTGGATCCCTGGGTGGTGGATGAGAAGAGAACCCTGATATTTGTAAAGTGTAAAGCACTTTGAGTGTTCAGTAGTACATAAGAAAAGCACTATATACATGCTTCATTCGTTCATTCATTGCAAGTTTGTATTTACAGGTATAACACGCTACTTCAACAGCGTGCTCAGCTGGAGGGGTTAGAGAGAGCTCTCAGAGAAGAACAGCAGAAGATGCAGAATGAAATATGCACAAACAGGAACACAACAGCAGAGTGCCAAAGACTCCGAGACGAGAAAGACTGGTCAGTTGTGTATGTGTGTGTGTTTCCTTGGTGTACACCAAGTTCAGAAAACTGCTGGCAAACATATTTTAGAGCGAGTGTTAATCTCTAATAATATTATATATATACTGCCTGACCAAAAAAGTCACTGTTTGGATTTTAATCAGCAAATACTGCAGCCAGTGACTGCATCATTTTTTACAGTGATTATTATGTTTCTAGCAACATAATTATATAATTAATCAACATTTTATGATTGGAAACGGTTCTTTTAACCTTAAAATATGAGTGTGTGGCTTTTCATGTCATAAACAACCATGTAGGAAGACAGATTATGGCCATATTCCTGGATGAAAATGTCAATATTCATTAGGGTTAAAATTGTGACGAATCATTTTAATTGGCACCTCTGAGTCCCGACCTTAACCTCAATGTAAGTCTTTGGAAAACTCTTTCAACACTGTTTGTGTAGTGATAAATAAAGAATCATGTCTTCTTTTATTATTTGCAACAAACATTGTGCTTTGTACTCTACCCAGGCTGAATCAGATCTACCAGAAGTTGTTGGCAGAGAATGAAGGACTTCAGGTTGAGCACAAGAGCATAAAGAGCCAGTTGAACTCCAGCAAACTGGAGCAAACACAGCTGGAGTCAGAGCTGTCCAAACTCAAAGAGCAGAACCAGCAGCTGGAGATAGCCATTATTAAACTGACCAACCAATGTGAGGTATATAACACCCATTAGGCATTGTCATTCAGACAGAGCAGATTGGAAGATTTTACTTCAATCTTTTACATACCTACAGAGCATATCATCATCCAGGCTGGTTTATGCTGTTTAGAACTGGACAAAGTCTTGCCATCACCCTAACTTTGTCGTTTCTCAAACAAAGTTACTGATTAAATACTTTAAGTGCAAAATGAATCACCTCCTTTTGTGCATCTGTTCAGTTGCTGACCCAGCTGAAGGGAAACTTGGAGGAAGAGAACCGCCACTTGCTGGACCAGATTCAGAGCTTGATGCTGCAGAACCGGACTCTGCTAGATCAGACTATGGAGAGCAAGGACCTGTTCCATGTCGAACAGAGACAATATATGTAAGAAACCTTTGTAAAAGCTGTGTTAACAACACAGCAGTGGTTCTCAAATGAGCAAAATTATTTACGCTTAATTTTTTAATGGGAAGACAAAACAATTCCGATATTTTTATTGTTGACATCAAAGTCTGTGTGTAAAGTCTTCGGCATTCACTCGGTTGAAGCCAGATTACACAAATGCCCATATTCGGAAGGTTGTTCGGCATTCCCTCATCCTAGAAAACCATAAACAAAACTATGCAAGGTCAAAAAATACAAACCATATGATAATAAATAAGGGTTGACTTGCAGATAAACATGGTTTATAATATAAACTATAATAGTAATACTAAAATAACACAGATTCACACATTCTTGGAAAACCTGGATATATGAGGAAGCCCATTTTTAAAAGTGTGATTTCTAGACCTTGCATAGTCATGTAAATTAATACAATCGTAAAACTCCTTGAACACCTCTGAAACATTTGATTGAGTAAAATAAAATAATATTAGATTTTATTTGGTTGAATAAAAAATATTTGTAGAAATCCTTATCTAGGAAATCACAAACAAATGGAGAATTCCCGGGGCCATTGAAGATTGTTTTGGACAATAGGTGTCAAAAGTCAAAAAGGTCCAGAGGCACTGCTTTAGAGCACAATACAGAAACTTATGGCATGTTGTACGGCAAGTTCTGTACTAACTGCACTGTTTTTTTGACAGAGACAAACTGAATGAACTCAGAAGGCAGAAGGAAAAGCTGGAAGAGAAAATCATGGATCAGTACAAGTTCTATGACCCATCGCCTCCACGCAGGTACTGTCTCGTGATGTTAATAGAAGCTTCTTGTATACATTAAAGATGTTTTTTATTCATCCTGTTTTCTGTCTTTCCTCAAACGGTTACTAAATAAAGACGAGGTAACTGGATAACGCTGAAGATGAGGAAATTGATGAAGACGAGGGCTCGTGATCAGGAGCAGGTCCATTCTCCAACTCTTCGCTCCGAGTCATGCGAGGGTTTGGATGACCTGCGCTGCCATGACAACGGCTCCTTTGTGGGTTCTCAGGGCTCGGAGGAATCTGTTCCCAACTCCCTTAATGGTGACACCCTGTCCCCCAAGAGGAGCAGCAGTGAGTATCACCTCAGTTACATGAAACGGTCAGAGTCCAATCATTCCAGCCAGGAACATGCAGAAACAAGCCATTTAATCAACTGCAAACCCTTCATCCCAACATCCTCAGGTCAGGGGAGTGAAAACAGAATAGCATGGAGCAGCCAAGTAATAGATAGTAACTCACCCCAGAATCCGCTGATTAGAAAACTCGTCAACTTCTGCTCTCCGAGCCCTTGGCGCCACAGAGCACTTCAAGAAGAGTTCAGCTACTCTAATTAAACATTTATGCAGTTATTTGATGAATGTTTCCTGATTTATTTCAAGTTTGTGGGTCATGTCTTTGATCCTCTCTTTCACGGTGTTCAACACAAACATTCTGGTAACACTTTACAATAATGTCTCATTTATTAACATTAGCTAACAGTGATGAGTACATTTTTACAGCATTTATTAACACTTATTGTGTTAGCTAATAAAAATGTTCATGTTAGTTTACGGTGCACTAATGTAAACACAATCTTATAATGTAGTTAAGTTCTGTTAATAAATGAAACCTTATTGTAAAGTGTTACCAATGCTTCTTGTGTTTTTAAAGGGGTCATATCATGAGGAATTAAATGTTAAAAGAGAGAACAAATTGTACTTTAATTCTCAGAACTCAAAATTCTGACGTCAGAACCTGTTTCCAGGGATAAAATTCTGTCATTTACTCACCCTCATGTTGTTCTAAAACAGTATGAGTTTCTTTCTTCTGTGGAACAGAAATGAAGATGTTTGAGAAGGGATTTTGTCCAAACAATGCAAGTCAATAAGCTCCAAAAGCTAATTTCATAAGTGGAAATATTGTATCATAAAATGTTTTAAAATAGAAATGACCTCTTTAAGACAAGAAAGAAAAAAATACATGTCATAAAATCATAAAGGATATAACAAAAAGTCTTACCATTCCAAGTACTTATGTGTTTGTGGTTGTTATGTGATTTTTCGCACTGTCATGTTTTTCCTCCCTCGTTCTTTGTCTTTATGTTTTCCGTTGTGGTGATCAAGTCCGCGCCCTGAAAATGTTTCATGTTAAGCGTAACAAACCAAAGGATAAAGACAAAGCCGACTCTCTCTTCCGCCGATCTCTGTGTAAGACCTCACATCCTGTCTTTCCTGTAATGGCTGTGCCATTCCTGTCATTGCTTTTTATTGTTATACATGATGCTGTAATGATTTTTGCATCAGCCATGATAGCTTACATATGAGCAAAGCCTTTTACAAGTAAATCAAGGCCTTTTATTCTTCAGAGAACGAGAAAAGGATAATGCAATAGAAATGCTTTGACTCCCTTTATGCTGCCTCATAAACTTTCAGGCCCATAAATGTCATCTCATGTCATCTTCATCTCTTGTCATGTTTCATCTCAGCAATGAATGATCTGCTGCAGTCAGAGGGATGTTTGGATGAGGACTCCGGGCAGCAGGAAGATCAGCTAGAAGAGCAAATAATGCAGCATGCCATTGCCATTTCAAAAAAACACTCCACATCATCATCATTGTTTCTAACCTACTCTTGCATAGACAATAATACAACAATCTGTAATCAAGATAGTAAGTGGAAACTGCACAAATATTTGTAGTTCATCTGTCATAAATGGTAGCATCACTATTACTATTGCTCATATTTATTAGTGATCTAAAAAAAAAAAAAAAAAACCTCAACCCTACCCCTAAAAGTATTTTGGTGTATAACTAATCCCACAAGTGATCGGACATACTTGTGAGAGCCAATACATGTCATGAGACAAGAAGATCATAATGACTTGTGGTTGAGGGGTGGTTCTTTTAGCCAGTGCGTAACTACAGCATGACCGTCCGTATCGCTGTACTAGCACGTGAACAGATCTGTGTTCCTCTTTATTACTAGTTATAGCTCCAAATAGACAAGAATGAACATCAGAAGGTATGTTGAAAGATAAAGCACAGCTTACTGAAATGTATCGTGTCTCATAAAAGTTTGTGAACAATATGTCACATAAAGCAATTCAATGACCATGTTAGTTAGCTATGTTAGTTAATTAACTCTTGAGAGGAGCATTTTGCTAAATATATGCACATATTTATTATATTTGTACTCTTATATCATTTAAAAAATTATAGAAGTTATGACATTGTTATAAAAACCACATTAAATTAATTGTAATATAAGAATGAGTTGTTCATTTTAACCTTCAATAATAATACCAGTTCACAGGTTTCCCAGTATGTTTACAGCATTAGTTGAGAGAGATTTGTTTCCTTGAGAAAACGTAATATGTAGGCCCTGCTGTACCTGATATTTAGCCAAATAAAACGATATTGAATCAAGTGAATGGCAAGCGTATCCATAACTCTCACTAAACTCAAAAGTTGGCAGCCCTTCTAAAAACCATTCAGAACAAAAGCTTAGCAACAACTTGGCAGACCAGAACACCTTAGCAACCAAAAAGCGGCATGTTATAAACCAGTTAAGACTTCTTTAGTAACTGCATAGCAACCGAAAACACCATAAAAACTACATTGCGCTTGATAAAAAACCATTAAGAACACAGCAACACCTTGGCAACCCAGAACACCATAGCAACTACAAAGCAATATGCTTAAAACACTTACAAAACTTTAGAAACGGCATAGCAATGCCCTGGCAACAACCTAAACATAATAATAACACCATAGTAACAGCATAGCAACATCTCGGGAAGCCAGAAAACCATAGCAACATGAACCAAAACACTCAGAACACCTTAGCAATTGCATATCACCACTTTGGCAACCCAGTACACCATAACAACCCCAAAGCAATATGCTAACATCAACTCAGAACACTTTAGCAACTGTACAACAACACCCTGGCAACCCAGAACAGTGCTAAAAGCCATCCAGAACACCTTAGCAGATCCACAGCAATGCCCTGTCAACCACCAAAACATTCTAGCAATATCCTAAAACCACTCGCCTTAGAAACTGCATAGCAAAGAACTAGCAACCACCCGAAAACCATAGCATCCACATAGCAACATGTTAAAAACAATCAGCATATTTTAGAAACTGCATAGCAATGCTCTGGCAACCACCCAAAACACCCTGTACCACGTAACAACATGCTAAAAGCACTGAAAACACCTTGACAACCCAGAAAACCATAGCAACCACATAGCAACATGCTAAAAACCACTGAAAACACCTTGACAACCCAGAAAACCATAGCAACCACATAGCAACATGTTAAAAACAATCAACATATTTTAGAAACTGCATAGCAATGCTCTGGCAACCACCCAAAACACCCTGTAACACATAACAACATGCTAAAAGCACTGAAAACACCTTGACAACCCAGAAAACCATAACAACCACATAGCAACATGTTAAAAACAATCAGCATATTTTAGAAACTGCATAGCAATGCTCTGGCAACCACCTAAAACACGCTGTACCACGTAACAACATGCTAAAAAACCACTGAAAACACCTTGACAACCCAGAAAACCATAGCAACCACATAGCAACATGCTAAAAACCACTGAAAACACCTTGACAACCCAGAAAACCATAGCAACCACATAGCAACATGCTAAAAACCACTAAAAACACCTTGACAACCCAGAAAACCATAGCAACCACATAGCAACATGCTAAAAACCACTAAAAACACCTTAGCAACTGCATATTAACACATTGGCAAACCAGAACATCATAGCATATACATTGTAACATTAAAAACCACTGCATAGCAATACCCTGGCACTCATCAAAACCACCTAGGAGCATTAGGCGCAACATTTTGGCGACCAATACCACCTTAGCACTATTTCACTGCATTGGTGCTTTACTGCTTTGCAAAATAAAAAATCATTGTTCAGCCTGGATATGCTGAATGATCTAGAGTATCTAACTGTGTGTTTAAACATTTGACCCTTCAGGTAAGGATATTCAAGGAGACACAATTCCACCAAGTCTTGCAATTGGCACAGAAGGCCAAAATCATGGTAAGAATTTATTGGTTGACCAAAAATAGCTTTCTGAGAGTTTTATGATCAAGTTGAACTATAACCTCCTCGTCATTGTCCAGCTGGCCGGAATGGCAAATCGAGTCGTGCCCCCAGTGCGAGCAGTGGTGAGTTCAGCGTGAGCCTGGAGAACGAGACCTGGTCCAGTGATAGCAGCCCTCTTCCAGATCCATTCCCGTCCAACCGGCAACGATTCAGTGACTCCCCTTCACCAGCCCGGCCCAAACACGAGGAGCTCAGGCAGGGTTACTGCTCCTCGGGGAGTGCAGTACGGAGGTCTAGCAGTGGGAGATCCGCTGGAGAACATTCAGCACAAAAGCTGGACAAAGCAAGCATTGGACTGTATAAAACTCAGAGCGTGCAAAGTACAGAGTTTGATCCTAAATCTACTCTCGAGACACAAGGGAAGTCCTCCTCCGTATCAGGGTGTTTGAACTGCTTTGCCACTCCAATGCGAAGCCCCAAAACCGGCCAGGCTCTGTCCACTTTACCCCGCGCCAGCTGTGTCATCTCCACGTCAGAGGGCAACAGTCGCCGTGCCAGTGTCCATAGCACTATGTCAGTGAAGTCAGTGTCAAGCAAGAACGGCGCTGATCCTCATCCTGACCACAGTGAAGAGGTTTTAAAAGGAAGCCCCGTCTTGGAAGAGGAAGATCGCAAACCGGAACACCTTTTTGATTCAGCGTTCACCATAGATTCAGTCTTTACAAACACAATTTTCAGTGAGTCAAGTTAAGGTGATACCAACTCTCCTAAAAAAAATGTGTTGTAAGAATGTTTTGCCAATGTTTATATTAAGTTCTGAAAATGTTATTTATCTGAATGTTCTCGGAGTGTTCAAAACGTGCAGTTTTTTTTTAAAATGGTTTTAAAGCATTTTTTCTCGGTTGTGTGAACGTTAAGGAAGCATTCCATTTTGTCATCGGCAAACATTATAGGATACTTTTGGATGTTCTTTGAACTTTCTGTAGCAACATTTAATCAAATTTTAGATCCAACATCCAACTGAAACGTTTCAGAAAAAAACATTCCATGAATGATGTATAGGCCTAATATATGTAGCCCCGCCCCTTTTCAGCACTGCGCTCGTGTTCTGTCTTCCGATTTATATTTCTACAGCGTGAAAGTAAGATCTTACAGATTCATGAATGAACCGCCAGTTTTAAAACCTTCCCGGTCTACTGACATTTGTTATGACATCCGCTTCAAACATTACAAAGCTCATGATAACTTTCGTCAACTCTTCAATGAGTAAATCCACTTCATCAGCTAATTACTCTTCGACAGCGATGCCATTGAAATATACAGAGCTTCAGCAAACATAAAATTTGCACTTGTTTCTCTGAAGACCATATAACTTTACTGGAAAAACGTTTGTAGAATCTTACCAGAACGTTAGCCAAAGTTCTGAGAATTATGACCTTTTAGCTGGAAGTTAGGAAAGGTTCTACAAATCAGACTTATGCAAAGAATCATATAAATATGAACATCATATTTTGAACATGTGAAAGCCAATGTATGCACTATGATTATGCTGTCTGAGGAGCATTCAGGCATATTCAGTCAGGAAGCCGACAAGAAACAATCTATTACCTTTAGTTTATCTTGGCATGTTTTAGTTTGGTTGACATATTTATTTTTTTCCTTGTCAGTCCTTGTTTTGTTTCTTTATTTTTTTTTAAATATGTTTTGTATTGTTTGTATTTCATGAGTTAAATGTTCGCTTTTTTAAATTATATGCATGAAAGTAAAAAAAAAAGTCCCTCATGTGTAGCATCAAAACTGCTGTGGTTCATTTGTTCCGACTACTGTATATTACAGTCATTGTTCCTTTTTTTTTGCAGAATAGAAGAGCAGACTGTGTTTTTTGTTGTTTATTTTTAGCTGAAATGCACCCTGTATTTGTTAAAACCAGTAAATTTATGAGAGTACCTGCTTTTTATCCAATGTTATCATCATGTTTTCCTTCTAACTTAAGAAAACTGCAGGTTTGTTTGCTCATATTGTTATGCTTTGTGTTCATATTCCCTACATTTGTTAGCATAAGTGGTTTGAAAGATGAATAATAAAACATTATGATTTATGAATACATAAATTATTTCTTTCAAATCAACATTATGAGTACGATTTTTTATTAAATAATTAAAATAACTTTAAGACAAAATGTGGTTTGGTGACTCAGAAATCCTCATTTAAATGCCAGTATTTCATATTGGACAAATTTTGATTGTATCTGGAGTACAAGTAAAAATCCACATCTGCAAACCATTTATTTTTTTGAGAAAAGTAACAAACATTTGCATATTCGAGATTCAAGTATTAATTTTGCCATGGGAGAAGGCTTTACATTCCCAAAGTATAGTTATCATTAAATTAGAGACATACATATTTACACACATTTTCAAATAACAATAAAAAAGATTTATAAAAATAATTTTTTAAAAAAGTACAGAATGAGATTGATTGCCAATGCCAACACAAGAAATGTCTTGATGAAGCGTCCAGTATACAGAAAAAAATAAACAACATACATATAAATACAAAACATATATAAATACATATATAAATACAAAAAAAAAAATGAGTATAAATACTGTGTTAGGTATTCCACATGTTTTATTACAAATGTTTCCGATTAATTTATGCTTACTTGTAACCCGAAGGTCGTGGGTTCGAGTCTCAGTACCAGAATCTGAAACTCTCACACATTAATTTTGCAATTGTACATATTCAGAAGACTTTTGGAAACAGGTTTCTATGATGATTTTTGATACATTCTACAAAATAGTTAAAATAGATGAATCTATGATCCTCTTCTTGGACTGTAATACTGGCAGTGAGATAATTGATAATACATTAAAGTTAATTATTCTTCTTGGGAAGTTTCACATACATAAAGCTAATGTAATGTCTATTACACCCTCATTTAATTTATTCTGTAAAGACCTTATGACTCTTTGATTTCAATCGGCAGAAACAAGAAATGTATAAAAACTTCTCTTCTATTGAAAAAAGTAATTTGCAGATTTTAATATTTTACCATGTTTGTTGTAAGATCTGTTATATGTATCCCCAATCTATTTTTTCCTTCTTTTTTCTTCCTTTTTTATTTTAAATGTTACTGTATGCTTGTGTCTTGAAAGTTGAATAAAATAAAAAAAAAAAAAAGTCTCAGTACCAGCAGGAAATGTAGGTAGGAGGAGAGAATGACCAGTGCTCCCTTCCACTCTCATTACCCACAACTGAGGTGCCCTTTTTGAATTTTGTCGCCACCGCGTGTTTGTGTGTCAGAACTGCAGTCTGCGCAATACATTGTGGGATATACTGTCATGGCGGCGCCCACACAGCAGAAATGACATATGATTTCAGATATTATTTGCTTTGAAAAGCTGATTTTTTCTTCACGCATCTGCTTTTAAAGCATGTACACTTAATGAATTCAGCGGTGAGTGTGTTTTCTCTTATTTAGTAAGTAAGTTTTTCACATGCAGGTAAATAATCATGCTGGTAATCTGTCTTGAGCTTCTGTGATGTAATGTCAGCTTTATAGATGTGTGAAAAGATACAAAAAGTGCCTTGGTATTACTATGTTTTTATGATGGCGATGACATTTTACATGGTAATACTATTTTATTTGAACATATATTGTGGTATATGTCTTTTGCCATGGTAATACCATGGTGTTCTTTGAATTGGCTCGAGTAATATGTAAATACAGTTGAAAATTAATATAGTAAACATTCAGTACCTTTACATGTATCAAACTACCATGGTATTATAGCTTTAGAGTTCCTTGTTATCAAATTGCAAAGAGAGTAATGAACTTTTGTGTTGTTATCATAACATTTGCATAAAACAAGCTATTTAAATAAAACTGCTATTCATTATACCGCTCTTTTAAAAGCATTTGGTCTTCTAAGATGTGCTGCAATTTGTAGTCATTGTACTGACCTTGTCCTGCATTAATGCTATAGTTTCACATGCATTGTGCGGATATTAACTGTTAAGCTTTTTTATTAGAAAATCTGCAATGAAGCGGATAGCAGCCTTGATTGGCAGGACTGCGTTTTCCTGTTGGCATCATGGGAGCCCACGTCTTCCCCCTCTACCTGCCTGGGTTCCTGGCCCTCCGTCCACCTGTCTTCAGGTCCGACACCTGGCTGCAAAACAGGTCAGTCTCAAAATGTTGAACCCTTCACTGATGCTTAGCAGAAGGGTTACACCAGTGCAAGGCAGATCACAAGATTATTCATGATTCCAGATTACAGTGTTGTCTTTGTCCTGCTGTAGAATAAGGGCCATTTCAAAGGTGAGAAGTTCAAATCGAAACTAGAGAAACAACAGAAGCAGGAGGTGGAGATCAAACAGAGGATGACTGTGTCTGAACTCGCCAAGGCCATGGATAAAGACATTGGTGAGTGTTGATCTAAAGCTTGTCTCTTCTCGGTATATATACATCATGACAACGTTTGCAATGTTTCTGAAATAAGTCCCTCATGCTCACCAAGCCTGCATTTGTTTGATGAAAAACACAATAAAAACAGTGATATTGTGAAATATTATTACAATTTATAAGAACGGATTTCTATTTTAATATACTGGAGGTCAAAAGTTTGCAATAATCGCAAAGGCTGCGTTTATTTGAATAAATAAAAGGATTGTAATAACAGTAATACTCTGAATGTTATTGCAATTTAAAACAACTGTTTTCTACTATATTTTAAAATGTAGTTTATTGCTGTGATGCAAAGCATTACTCCAGCAATCAGTCTAAATTATTATCAATGTCGAAAACAGTTTAATATGCTTAATATTTTTGTGGAAACTGTGAAAAGCATTTGAGTCTTAACTATCACTTTTGATTATTTTATTGCATCCTCGCTGAATAAAAGTATTAAAGTCAGCATGAAACAGAAGTTGTGATAGTTATTTCTTACCTATTGTGACATATATCCCAGCTTCTGGGGGAAAAAAGTGTTTACAGCATGTCGTAATGACTGTAATTATGAAATTTCAACTTGTAAAAAGCTTTTTTTTTTCTTCGTAGACCTCATAATTACACTTGTAAGCTGGGACTTTTCTGAGACCTTCAACTTGTACCACATGACCTCTGTGTCTCCTGACTGCTGCAGATTCATTGAGACATTGATAATGTTGCCATAGAAACACATAATTCCCAGTTTGAGTACGTGAACAGCTGATAGAAGAACGTCAAATTTTGCCATCATAAAGTGACAGTACAAGAACAAATGTTGGGCGGGACTTGATTTTGTCCATGGGGATTTGATTCGATGGTTGTAATTTGCTATTGGATTTCATGTGAGTGATGGGTTGTCCCGCCCTCGCACCAGTAAACACGTCATCAGAAAAGAGATGTCTCTGCAAGAGGGAGGGGAAGATATTTTTATTAAAGGTTCGATTCCCACGCCGGCAGGAATTGAAAGTGGGGATTGTGAATAAACAACACTCTCTCCACCTTCGATACCATGACAAGACACCTAACCCCTAATTGCTCCCCTTGTAAGTCGCTTTGGATAAAAGAAAAAATTGAAAGATTATGAGGGCACTTGCATTTAAAAAAAAAAATGGTGTGCACATTTCATGTAATATTTCATAAAAGATAAGAATCTCCCATTTTTATTTCAACAAAATGTCCCCAAATGGTGTTCACGGTAGTGTCTCTGTATTGTTCCCCCTCTTTAGATCACATCTATGAGGCCCTGCTCAATACAGATGTCGATCTGGACGAGTTGGAGCCCGACACAGTGCTGGAGGAGAAATGGATAAAAGAGGCAGTAAAGAGATCGGGAATGAAACACAAATGGGCCAAACTGGTGGAAACCAAAGTCAGAGAAAACAAAGATATCCAGAGACAGTGAGGACGATTTTAATACTACAGCTGTCTGACTTATGTTTTATTTTCTACATGTGTCATTTTGTCCATTTTTGTAATTCATAAAACATGTTTCAATTGTCAGACCTCCCCCAGGTCCCGCTCAGTTAGTGCCTCGAGCTCCGGTGGTGACCATCATGGGTCATGTAGACCATGGAAAGACCACCCTGCTGGACAGTCTGAGGAAGAGTCAGATCGCTGCTCAGGAGGCGGGGGGCATCACGCAACACATCGGAGCGTTCCGAGGTACTGAACTCCTCAATATATCAGTGCCTTTTATGATTTTTTGACCATCCTCAGAGTCCCAGCATGGCACAATTGTAATGTTCATATAAAGCAATTAAATAATACCTCATTTTCTCTAATTATAGGTAAAATCGACACATAGCAGTAAACAATGTTGGGGGTAAAGCGTTACAAGTAACGTGAGTTAACCCTTATGTGCTGTTCGGGATGTTTTCATCCACTATGGGGAATTTTTGAGTCTTAATTTGGCCATAACTTTCTCCGTGTTTCAGCAAATGGAATGATTTTTGGTGACAAATCTTATTTTGACACATATTTTGGGAAAATGCTTTGAAAATGTTCGAAAACTCAACAGTACTCTGTGGGCAAATTCATTACCCTTTCGTTTTAACTGCTTTAAAAATGTATCAGATAAATATTTTTTTCACATTTTTTTGCTTAAATCTATTAATCAACCTCAGACCTGATCAAAACTACTAAATTAAAAAAAAAAAAAAAATCAGGATTTTAACTCTTTAATTGCCAAATTCATAAATGATGTCACTGATTTGGGAAAAAAAACGTGTCAAAGATTAGAAACAACATTGGCTTTGATGCGTTGTTACTTTTTGTGCAGTTTTAAAGAGTTAAAATCCTGATTTTTTTTTTAAATGTAGTAGTTTTGATCAGGACTGAGGTTGATTAATAGATTTAAGAAAAAAATATTTATCTGATACATTTTTAAAGCAGTTAACGAAAGGGTCGTGAATTTGAACAATGCACAAGGGTTAAGTAATCAGGTTACTTTTTAGTAATGAGTAAAGTAACACATTACTTTTAAATGTACAACAAAATATCTGAGTTACTTTTTCAAATAAGTAACACAAGTTACTTTGTTTTCCCTTTTATTGACTGACAGCTCTCCTTTCCCCATGTTGAGAGAATTCGGGAGTAAGTGCAGACAGAGGTGTTGTGTACGCTGTGTGTACATGATGGATATTGTATTTCTAGGCTAAATGTGAGCATACATTTACTCATCTCACTTGCACAAAAACAGATTCAGTGTTCCTCAAAATGAATAAAAACAGTGAAATGCAAGCTCAGAATATTACACAAACCTCCAGTAATTAAATATGCTTCAAATATACTTTATGTATTTAATCTCATTTTAATAACCAATGTCTTTGCTGCTGACATTCGATGATCCAATTCAACCATACCAATAAGCAAAAATGACTTTAAGGTAAATACCACATTTGCGTTTCTTTTTCTTTTTTTTTTTTTGCTCAAGTAAGAGTGTTGAACTTCTGCGTTCTATTTTTGTGCAATCCAGAATGGCAGGTTTTTGTTAGCTGTGCCGTCTGCTGTACAGGTGTGGACATCCATTTTCTCCAGCCTGTGGCTTGTTCATTTCATTTTTAGTGTAAAAGGGCTTTTATATTTGCCCAAAATAGAACTTTTTTATTAAAAAACAAAAAACCCAACAACAACAAACAAGCCCAGCACCTGTAAGAAAAAAAAACATTAATTTACATAAAGTTAAATTAGTAATGCAATTAGTTACTTTTGAGGGCATAACATAAAATTTGTAACGCATTACTTTTATAAGTAACTTTCCCCAAAACTGACAGTAGATGACAGTGTTTTGGTGTAGAAAGAGCTAAACATTAAATGCCACAGGCTGCTAAAGTCACACGCACACAAAACAAATGATCTTTTTACAAAATAAGTATTTGACAGATTATTTAGAAAAGGATGGAATATAATGGAAAAGTCTTCAGTGCCCTGAAATTTTAATTGTACATACATTTGAGACCATTTTTCTAAGTGTAGAGGTCAAATATATTTCTATTGCACCCACACAATAGAGACTATTCAATTAAAGGGTTAGTTCACCCAAAAGTGAAATTTCTGTCATTTATTACTCAACCTCATGTTGTCCCAAACCCTTACTACCTTTGTTCATCTTCAGAACACAAATTAAGATATTTTTGATGAAGTCTGCGGTCATATGAACCACACATTGCAGGTCCAGAAAGGAAGTAAAGTCATTGGTAAATTATTCAACGTGACTACAGTAGTTCAACCTTAATGTTTTGAAATGACAAGAATACTTTTTCTGCGCAGATTCAAAACAAAAATAACGACTTTTATTCAACAATTTGAACAGTTGTCATATGCAGTTCACCTTCCAGGCTTCCGTGTTTCCGTCTGTATACCAGTCGCCAATGTTGACTATTTTAACAATGTTTTTACCTTTCAGGACCTCAAAAGGTGCAATGATGTTGCTGCCTATGTGTGGTTCAGAAACCCTCGAATTTCATCAAAAATATCTTAATTTGTGTTCTGAAGATGAACGAAGGTCACAAACACACACAAACAATCCTAGGTGCCCAAAGTTGGTAATGATTTCCCAAGAATGTGCGCTCTCTTTCCTACGAATGCCATGTTTGGCATCCTCTGTGCTAAGTAAAGGACTTTTGTGATACAATGCATCTGTCTCTCCTCAGTTCAGCTGCCCTCAGGTGAAAAGATCACTTTTCTGGACACACCTGGCCATGCAGCATTCTCTGCCATGCGGGCACGTGGAGCCATGGTCACTGATATCGTCATCCTGGTGGTTGCAGCTGATGACGGTGTGATGAAACAGACAATTGAGTCCATACAGCATGCCAAAAAAGCCAAAGGTAGTCAGCAATTTAAAAATAATTCAAATAAATCTAACATTATTTTGAATTAAAATAAATTTAATTCAGCTTTGCCATCACAGGAATAAATTAATTTGTAAAATATATTCAAACAGAAAACAGTTATTTTAAATTGTAATAATATTTCACGATATTACTGTTTTTACTGTATTTTTAATTAAATAAATTCAGCCTTGGTGAGCAGATGAAACTTCTTTAAATATTTTACAGATCCCAAACTTTTGAATGGTAGTGTGTTTATATATATATATATATATATATATATATATATATATATAATATAATATAATATAATATAAATATAGAGATTAATAATTTTGTGACCCAGCTAGAGTTGTTTTGTTCATTGTGTGTCATGAAGGTTCTCTGTTTTTATCTGCAGTGCCGATCGTTGTCGCTGTGAATAAATGTGATAAACCTCAGGCTGACCCCCACCGTGTGAAAGAGGAGCTTGTGGGCCATGATGTAGTCTGTGAGGAGTTTGGCGGGGAAATACAGGCCATCCATGTGTCTGCATTAAAGGTACAGTGGTTCTGCCTAATATCTGAACTCTTATACCACCCTTAAAAATATTTAATGTCACTGGGTAAAAAGTCACATATAGCAAAATAGCAAACCAATCAGCATTTTTTTTATTACGTAAAACCCAAGAAACTTCTTTTTGTGAAACATCTTGCTTGAAAATTGTGCTTGTGCTTTTGATATATTTTAGCATCTAATGGAATAACATTCATACTTTTTTGGTGTGGTTTAGGTGTCTATAAATATTTGCTCACTCTCCAGTCCGTATGTAGTTTTGTGACCGTTGTACCTCACCACATGATAATGGAATTATTATATGTGAATATGACAGCAATTAGAGTGTAATTTCTTACCAATAAGCATTTCTTTGCAGGGGGACAATCTATTAGAGCTGGCCGAAGCCACGGTGGCACTGGCAGAGGTCCTGGAGCTGAAGGGTGACCCCACAGGCCTAGTAGAAGGGACGGTCATCGAGAGCCGC
Organism: Opsariichthys bidens; assembly: GCA_037194245.1. NCBI lineage: Eukaryota > Metazoa > Chordata > Actinopteri > Cypriniformes > Xenocyprididae > Opsariichthys > Opsariichthys bidens. Next base: position 8,332,019 of record CM074305.1, on the reverse strand, counting down.
ACAGACAAAGGCAAAGGGTAAGTGTAAACAATACATATCCTTAAAGGGACACTTCACCCAAAAATGAAAATTACCCTATTATTTAGTCAACTTCAAGCCATCTAATGTCTAAATTATGCGTACTATCGTCTACTGGAAGCTAGATATTTTACAGAAACCCATCGCTTCGCTTCAGAAGACCTTCATTAACCCCCTAGAGCTAATGGGCTTAAATAAATTTTGGGCTTAAAATCATGTCCTCCATACACTATCATTAAAACGCTTGGAAGACCCAGGATATTTTTAACTGTATCTCTGATTCTGTTCGTCCGAACGAAAATAGTCATATAAACTTAGGATAGCTTGAAGGTGGGTAAATCATGGGGTAATTTTCATTATTCACACCAAGGACGGTAACTATAAGTATATTAGTGTCCGCACCAGCAGGTTTATTCTTCTGTGCGTGCTGCAGTTTTGTCATGTGCTGCTTTAAATGTGTCAAGTTCTGAAACTTGGCTGTCGATGTTTTGATTGTTCATCAGCTGGAAAAAAACACTCTGAATCAGATTCTATCATTTCTCTGTGGCATTATAGGCATAGTTGTGGTTTCTTTTATATTTAGAACAATTTTTAGAACTATATCATTATCATTTTTGTAATAGTTATCGTCTTTAGAGTGATCAGTCCTTTACAGAGCAAGAGATTAATAAGAGTTACATTTTTATATTATACATTGCTGCAATGAAGGCATTAGTCAAGGATGATAAGAGTCACATGTTGTGTTTCACAGGCCTGTTACCACGGCCATCATCCAGCGTGGCACTCTGAGGAAGGGCTGCACGCTGGTAGCAGGAAAGTGCTGGGCTAAAGTGCGCTTCATGTTTGATGAGCACGATCAGGCTGTGAGTGAGGCCGGGCCCAGCATCGCCGTGGAGATCGTGGGTTGGAAAGATCTCCCCTCTGCTGGTGAGGAGATCCTAGAGGTGGAATCAGAGGTATCCTTGAGCTTTATGTTTTTAAAGAGATACTACGCTTTTGTAGCATTTCTTTTTACCATATATGTTATACCAGACTGGTCAAAAGTTTGGAATCATCAAGATTTTTGTAATGTTTTGGAAAAAAATGCCATGGTGACCTTAGGAGTCTCCTTTCAGAAACATTAAAAAAAATCTTAATGATTACAAACTTTTGACTGGTATTATAATTGATATATGTCATGACTGGCTAACCTCCATACTGGCATAATTCAAAGAGTTTTTTTCTCTAAGCAAAGGGCCCGTGAGGTGGTGGAGTGGCGCAGCTACATGGAAGAGCAGGATAAGCTGAAAGAAGACCAGCAGGCCATCGAAGCCAAGCAGAAGGAGCATCAGGACAGCTACAAGAAAGAGCGGGAGAGCACGGCCCATCTTTCCTGGAGGCAGAGGAGGGCGGCCATGTACCGGGCCAACAAACACAAACTCATCCATAGGGCTAGTGAGAAAACTGAGATGGAGGAACTTACGCTGCCCGTGATCATTAAAGGTGAGATGATGCCTCCATTTCACCAGGGCTGTTGAAAATAAGTGATTGAGCGTTTTCCATATTTGGAAATCTTCCATATTTGGTAGTACTTACATTTACATTTACATTTAGTCATTTAGCAGACGCTTTTGTCCAAAGCGACTTACAAGTGAGGAAAACAAACAAGCGATTCTTCATGAATTGGCAAATAGGCACAGGAAGTGCTCACAATACAAGTTTCATACCATAAGCTAGAGTAGGAAGGGAAAAGGGAAGGAAAGGGTTTTTTTTTTTTTGCCATACTTCTGAGTGAAATGGATTGTTGAAAAAGAACAAAAAAGTAGGGCGGGATTCAATTAATTGTTTCGATAGAGGCAGATCTGAATGTGAACTTCAGGTTGATTGCAAAAAATTGCAAGAAAAGATCGGAAAAGATATATGTTGATTCACTGGAAGTTATGGAATTTTGCTTAAGAATTACGGTAATGCTGTATATTGATAGTCCACTTTAGACATTCTACTAACTATATATAACTTTGCAACTACATGTCAACTACCAGTCATTGGAGTATTAATCTGCTTAATATCTGCTAACACTTTATTATCATACAGACATTCTACTGACTATAAGTAACTTTGCAATTACATGTCAACTTAATCTAACCCTAACCAAACCCTACTAATACTCTGTTAGTTGACATGTAGTTGCAAAGTTTCTTATAGTTAGTAGAATGTCTAAAGTGGACTATCGAAATAAAGTGTTACCAAAACTAAGAATGCAAACAAAATTTTAAAAATGAAACAAACATTATGAATTGTTCACAATAAGATCAATAATATGCATGTCGAAAATAGATATGATAAATTTATATTTCATGGTGAAATGTACAATAATATTATATCAGGATGGGCAAAATGAAGTCCCTATATTATTTTATTTAGAATGGGGCGTCAGAATGCTAAGAACATGGTATGTGACCGGCTGCACTCATTATTTAGGTGATGTTGACGGCTCGGTGGAGGCTATTTTGAACATCCTGGAAAGTTACGATGCTGATGACCAGTGTCAGTTGGATGTGGTACATTTTGGTGTGGGTGACATCTCAGAAAGAGACATCAACTTGGCAGAGACGTTCTCAGGTGAGAATCCACGACAGCCATTGGAAAAGAACAAAAAATGGCCGCTAAACTGTCATTCATTTTGATCAGTAGTTGTGTCCCAAATGATGCACTGCAATCTATGTACATGCACTATGTACATAAGTACATTTAGTCTATGAATTTTATAAGGTTACTTTGTGATTCAGCATTGGGATTTCGCCTCCACTATGTAATTAAATCTGTGACAATTGAGTGCATGAAGTGTCCAGCATTCCACACTTCATTTTTGGTTAATTAAGTTCATCATTCGGGTATTTATGGTGCACTTTTTTCTCTTGGAATTTTCAGTGTCAACACACTACTCGCACTATTTACCTTACAAAACATCATGGAATAGTGTATGATTTGGGATGCACCTAGTGATTCAATTAGAACCCATTAGACAAGCTTTAAAATAAGCTAAAACAGCTAAAAATCTACAACTGTAACCTTGGAAAACCTGGATATATGATGTAATTTTAAAAGTGTGATTTTAAGACCTAGAAGAGTAATAGATATTAGTATTATGAATGTAATATTTTCTACTTGTCAAGCTCAAATATTTTTTGGGGTAAAAATTGCTATTTGTGAGTTAAAAAAAAATATTTTAAAAGGCAATCACAAATGACTAGAAAAGTCAAATTTTATAGTTATAGTAAATCCTGAAGAACAGTTATTGAAACATATATATTATTATTATTAATAATAATAATAATTTTTTATTTTATTATTATTATTTTTTATATATTGCCACTCAAAAAGTTCTGTAAATATAAAAATGAGCAGCTTTTACCAAAAACTTGTGTGGCAAATATTGCCTTTGTCACTGGTGGGTTCAGAACCACTCATTTAGAACATTTTTGTTTGCCTTGTCAAAGTGTCAGACTTTGTCAATTTCTTAATTCTCTCTTTATTTCCATCATTGGTCAGGCATCATATATGGGTTCAATGTTGATGCAAATAAATCGATTCAGCAGATGGCTGCTAAAAAGGACATTCCCTTAAGATTACACAGAGTCATCTACAAACTCATAGACGAACTCAAAGACGACCTGAGCAGCAAACTGTCCCCAACCACAGAAGAAAATATAATTGGTGAGTTTAACTTTAATATCACGCTTATTGATTTTAAAGTATTTGTTCTATTTAACCCTTGTGCTGTGCTGAAAATTATTTACATAATTTGATGAACTGGGTCAAAAATGGCCTGCCTTTTATATTGAATGTAAAATATGATATTATTATCACCAAATACTGGATTTAATCTTAAACTTGTTTTCTTTCTTTCTTTCATTTCCTTTTGGAGCTGATTGAACATATGCCTCATTGATATGAGCTTATGCACCTCAGAAAAAAGTTCACTCAGGCTTATTCACATAAAATTAAAAAAAAACTGAGGCACATAAGCTCAAATCAATGAGGCCTACGATCAGTTGGTTCCAAAAAGAAATATGAAACATGTCTTTGTTAACGTGCTATAAGCCTTGAACCAAGCCAACCAGCTACGAGGTGAATCATAACATTATAAACTTAGTTTTGAAGCAAAAAAGTATCTGAAAATTAAACAAATACAAGTACAAGACTGTGTACTTAATGGCTTTAGTGAGGGAACTACAATCCCATGAAGCATTGCAATGTGAACAGCATAATCGAATTAAAAACAATGGAGAAATACAACACTATGCATGTTGATATGTATGAAAATGTTATGTATGAAAACTATATATTTATTTCTATATAGTTTAATTCAAAATATGCATATATATATATATATATATATATATATATACACATTTTTTAAATTTATTTTTTAAGAGTATTGAGAAACCAATTTGATTGTGTCATGCTGTGCTTCATAGGAGTGGGTGGAGCTAAAGGGCTCTTTTGGCTTATTCTACTTGTTTCAACTCAAGTAGTGTAGTTTTTTACCATGAATTTCACTGTTAAACATAGTTATTTTAAAATTAATGTGGGCTGACGGTTTTAATAGAAGAAAATACCATTGATTAATAACCTCATAGCTCACAGTAGGGTTTTATTTAAAGATCTATAAGTTATCATTAAAAATTGGTTTCCCTATGACGAAAATGAATGAGTTTTTACCTCTAGAACCTGACTGTTTCACTCTTATAGTCAAGTCACCTTTATTTGTATACATTGAGCCAGAATATTATGACCATCTGCCAAATATGCTGTTGGTCCTCCACGTGCTGCCAAAACAGCGCCGACCCGACCTTTGGTATCTGACACCAAGACATTAGCAGCAGATCCTTCATGTTCAAGGTGGAGCCAATAGTGGTGCAGGTATGACGTCAGAACCCAGAAGTCTAACTCGCCACTGGTTCCTTCAAGATTTTCCTATGAGGGTTTTTAGTTCATGTATTCAATAAAGCCTTTGGTAAACATAATTTAACTAAACTTTGACATTTTCTTCTACAATGTAAATTGCACACACCCAGAGCGAAAACACTTTTTGAAGCAGTAATGTTAATTTTTGAAAGCGCATGTTTTTTTTAAGATAAGACAGCTTGAGGTATGAGTGTCTGCAGTGTACTTTGTATAACAAAATGTCAAAGTGTCAAGTTTTGTTCATAATTACAAGTTTTGCATTATTTTACAAAAAAACCCTTGGAAAATCTCAAAGGAACCAGTGTCGAATTAAACTTCCGGGTTCTGACGTCATTCCTGTACCACTCTATGGATTAGACTTGTTTGACCAGTCGAGTACAGTGGATAGGGGTCATCATAGTCACTCGGATTGGTCTACACAACCCCATATGCAGCAGAATGCAATGCATTGTGACACATTCCTCCCATTGCCTTCATTAAAGTTTTGTTTGACTTGTGCCAAAGTGGGCCTTCTGTCGGTTTGGTTCAGACGGGATTGCCTTCGTTGCCATTGGGAGCCCAATGACCTGACCGGTTTGTGGTTTGTCCCTTCTCAGATCACTGTCTGCAAATTGTCACCACTGCTGACCAGGAGCAACACACAAGCCTTGCCATTTCAGAGATTATCTGACCTTAAAAATCTGGCCATTGTCAAAGTTGCGCATTTCTTTACAACGGCCCATTTCTCCTGCATCTAACATGTTTTCTACAAGTGGCCTTGTTATACAATACAGTCCAATTTTTAGTCCAATGAGATAACATATATCCTGTCTGGGTCAAAATGACCGAAACACAACCAGGTTCATTCTTTCGCTCATGAAATGACCAAGCCAACAATTGTGGGTGAACTTCACCAGTCATTCTTCCCTGGTGCCCATGCTCAGATATAATCTACTAGAGATTTTCTTGCACTGATTTTGAGCTGCAAAATGAGATCAAAATATCATAAAATGTGTTAAATGGAGATGCAAGTGCTACAAACACATTGGTAACTGAAAGCATGAAAAATTATGATTCAAAATACTGCGGATGGAGATTTTATATGTATATGAAAAAATTTGTTTGTTTCTCTTTCTTGCCCTTGAATGTCGTTTTTCCCCCCTCTTGCTTCAGGTGAGGCCTCAGTTCTGGCCACATTTGATGTGACGGTCGGGAAAAAGAAGATCCCAGTAGCTGGCTGTAGAGTTCAGAAGGGCCTACTGGACAAAAAGATGAAATTTAGACTTATTCGAGGGAGAGACATTCTCTGGGAAGGTAACCCAATGCATCAATAGTGATAAATGCTGTGGTTATGCAGCTTGGGTGTTTGACATGATAAATGCACGCCGTTTGAATTGATTTTTTTTCAATGCATTTGTTTCCTCCAGGATCCGTGACAACACTGAAACATCTGAAGGATGATGTTCAGACAGTAAAGACAGGCATGGAATGTGGCCTATCTTTAGATAATGAGGAACTACAGTACAAACCTGGGGATGAAATTGTTTGTTACAGCGAATCCGAGTTGAAACAGAAAATATCTTGGGATCCAGGATTTTAAGATACTGCGATTGAGGCATCAGTATACTATGCTATGTAGTATGCATGCGTATGCAAATGCTGTAACAAAATTTGCTATAGCAATCCTACACTATCATCTAAAGACAATAAAAAACAGTAAAGTTTGATTGTCTTCATTTTGACTCTCCAAATCAGGACTGAAGTAAGTGTACATGATGTATTTTAAATTGTAAATAAAAATGGAAGTCATATTTTTGAAAATTGTTCTTTGAAAGGGATCATGATTTTCATGGTGGCTTTTCTTTACAAAGAATGTATTTTAACCTTTATTTCACAACAGAGCTTTCATAATCCATTAAACAGTACCTTAATCCATTAAATATATACTTATATACACAATCCTGGTCAAAATTAATTTTTTTTAAGTTGTTTAAAGTAGTCTCGTGCTCACCAAGGCTGCATTTATTTGATTAAATATAGTAATATTTTCAAATGTAATTTATTTCCTTGATGGCAAAGCTAAATTTTTAGCATTACAAGTCTTCAGTGTCACGTGAACAGAAGACTTAAATCATATTGACCAGTAAAGGAAGAATTTTAGGCGTTTAACTATATAGTTGCATTAAAAATAAGCACGTGTTCATAATTGTATTGCAAAACACTTGCTGCTATTGAGGTGGGATACAGTTATGGGTAGGTTTAAGGTGCAAGGGAAGGATCAAAACTCTAATTTTAAATATATATTTAAAAAAAACCCGCATATAATTACAAGTACAATTTAAAATCATACACAATGAGTGCATTGTATCAAATGATTAAATGTTAATAAACAGACACCCAATATAAAGTGGATGAAAAAAAACCCTCCAAAATATACTTTGTTACTTAAGTTTTCTGCGTGTCCGTTTTTATAAAACATTTTTATTCATGATCATTTACCAAAAACAATGTTGATGTTAATCAAAACACTTTACGATAAGGTTCATTAGTGAACTATTAATGAACTGCACCTTATTCAGCATCTTTGTTAATGTTCAACATTTACAAATACATTATTAAAATTATTAACATTAGTTAATCCACTGTGAACTAACATGAAAACAATTAACTGTAGTATCATTAACTTATGTTAATGAAGATTAATAAATACAGTAACAAATGTATTGCTCATGGTTAGTTCATGTTCATACATTAATGTTTAACTAATGAACTTTACTGTAAAGCATTACAATTTTAGCCAACTTGTCAGTGCAATAGGTCAAAAGCCCTAAGAAGTAAAGTTAATCAGGAGACGAGAGATTTTTAAATGTGTCAAACCACAACTTTATTTACAAAGTACAAACTCCAGAACAGAGTCTCCTGTGTTACACAGAGCATGTTGTCAGGAGTGTACTTCACTTGTCTTCTGGTTTGTTGAAGCAATAAGTCAGGCAGCACTTCCCGCAGTAATGACGGTCGAAGTGGCTGGCCATGAACACCCCGGCACCACACTCATCGGCGGGACACTCGCGGCGCAGCCGGTGGATCTTGCCGTTCTCATCAACCTGAGGATCAAGACAGACAGCGTAAAGATCATACTGATAACTCCCGAAGCCCAACGTAGAACACATGCCTGAAAGGTAACCTACCTTGTAATATTTAAGCACAGCGAGCTTGACCTTCTTTCTCTTGTGCTTGTTCTTCTTGGGGGTGGTGTAGGACTTCTTCTTCCTCTTCTTAGCACCACCACGCAGTCTCAGCACGAGATGCAGTGTGGACTCCTGGATGAATGAGCGCAGTGTTCATTTGGATGCTTTGGAGTCCATTACATTATTGGAAAACTTGAGAAAAGACAGAACCTTCAAATCTGTAGGATCATCAACTACTGACCTTCTGAATGTTGTAGTCAGACAGGGTGCGTCCATCCTCCAGCTGTTTACCAGCAAAGATCAATCTCTGCTGATCAGGAGGGATTCCTGCATTCAAGATATTCAGCGGTCAGTCTTTTGTCATAACATTTTTTGTGGTTCAAAGCATTGCACACGCAATTTACCTTCCTTGTCTTGAATCTTAGCCTTGACATTTTCAATAGTATCAGAGGGTTCAACCTAGAAAACATTGAGGTCAGTTGAGATTACATGACAGTAAACTGCACTTAAAGGAACAGCTATTTAATCAATTCAAATGTAAAGGAGACCAACAGCAATTAAAACATTTTTCGAATATCAAACAAAGTGAGGCCTAAGGCTGAGTTCAGACTGTCCACACTATTAATTGCAAGTGATTAAATAACAAAATAACGTGTCCCGACATAACCAACCAGTCTGCATGGGTTGCTTTGGTAATGATGTAGGTGTACTCATGTATATGACTTTCCAAACAAATGCAGGAAAAATGGAGGTGCATCATCTTGATGTCTAAATAAGCATTCTGTAGAGTCACGGTGCAGAACTAAATCGCTCAAGAAAAACGCAGCAACGTCCAGGAAACTGGTATATATATATATTGTGATGCTGTGCGCTACAGTCACTGCAAGCTTTGCTGTGCGGCGTTTCTGTCAACGGCATTGACGTTATCGCTGTGGTGTTTTAAGAGCGACGCAAAGACAATTTGAAATTCAGATTTGAGCAGCAAGACTGAGACACAAAAATCTGATTTGAATCGCATTTCAAAACGCCTCCAAATGTGGTTTGAATCATATCGGGGAAAAAAAGAGAATTTTTCTGGATATGCAAAAAACGGGACTTCTGCTAACACTCTGAACATCGCCTAAGTCTGACATTGTTTTCTTCTGTTGAAATTTCTTTAATTTAAACTAATACCCATTTTCCTTGATTGAAAAAGTTACAAAAAGAGCAATGCTGACACTGCAATTGACATCAACCATATAATGGTAGCGCTTTACAATAGTTTCATGAGTTAATATTAGTTCATTTGACACTAATAGTGAGCAGTATATTCTTACAGCATTTGTTAATGCTAAAATGTTCATATACGTTTACAGTGCATTAATGTTAGTTAACTCTCGACCTAAATGTATTAGTAAATGTTCATTTGTAACATTAACTAAGATTAATAAATGCTGTACAAGTATTGTTCACTAGTAGTTCAAGTTAGATAATTAAGTTAACTAAATAAATGAAACTTTACTGCAAGTTGTTACCAATGCATTATTGTTGTGGCTGTAAATTGGGAGTGGGTGTCTTTAAAAAGTAAACTGCATAACTGAATTGAAATATTCCTAATATTTCCATAAAATAGACAGTTATAAACAATTTACATTTGTTTCCAGTCTCTTTACTGTACGAACGCAGCTGAGCCACGTGACATGGCATTAGCATTGTGTAGGGCTTCCGTATAACAAAAAAAATGCCTTTGCCCAAGTTATTCCAGTAACTGTCCAATAATACCAAATTTAAATGTTCATATAATGCCAGATAATGGGCCTCACATAGTCAAACGCTGCGATAAAATCAAATGGTAAAGTGTGGAACGGTCTCGCGCCGCTCATTCGCTCCTCACCTCGAGGGTGATGGTTTTCCCCGTTAAGGTTTTCACGAAAATCTGCATCTTGATGTTCAATCCACCTGTGTAAAAAACATATGAATGTTTTTGGATCAATTTAAAGCACATATACGAACGACTATCATAATTATTTCGTTATTATTCGTTCGTAGCCGTAACTCACCACCAGCTCCGAGATGGCGGAAATCGGAAAAGGGTCCTTCAAACGGTACAACGTGCTCTTCAGCGCTTTGAGGCTGCCCGACATATTGCCTGACGATTAAAAAAAAGGTCCACAAAAAGTGAGTCGGGTATTTAACACTTCTGACGATGTTACATTTTAATGTTGTATAGACGCTGTTAATTTAGCTATTCTGGTATAATTATGAACTATAACATATTGTATTGTCATTTTATTGAGTCGATTATTTTACAGCGTTTGCAAATACAAACACATATCGATCGATACATGGTTATTTGTCTTGCTGAAACATCACATTATAAGAACTTCGTTTACTCAGTTTTGCCTCATAGGTTAATAAAAATGTACTGCTTAAATGCTATTTTTGAATTTATATCTTGAGTATGTGGGAGAAATGTGTGTACACCACCAGGGGCGCTATAACAAGTGTTGGCACTATATTTTGAAAGAAGGGGATTTTAGAGTTGGTCACCATCAGAAATAAAAATGGTTTTAGTTCAGTTAGTGTGGTAACTTGATGCATTCAGTGGGCTCAAAGGACTTTCAAATGCATACCGTGTCCAACAAAGTCCTCCTTGTGTCATGTCTGATTACCATGCCAATTTTTCTACCTCTTTGTTGTATTACATAATACATCCTTTCCAGCCCTTGTTGTAGCTGAAGGTCTTTGGCCAATTTTGCCTACCAATTTAACATGCTCAATGCTTTGTCGGTATTTATGTGAATATTGTGTAATCTTGGTTTTGTAACCACAGGCAACAACCATAACATGGCTCTTCCTTCATCTCTCATTGCCAAAAATCTAATATTTTCTTTGCAGAAGCAGAATGAGGAAACGGAGCTCTCTGTATTTGTGCATCCAGATCTGGATAAGTGCTCTGTTTCTGAACAGCATGTTTTCAAATAGACGCCAGCACAACATTTAAAAGAATGTGCCAAATGAATTCTCCTTTTACACTCAAACATGCAATGGCCCAGAAGGCATGAGTGATTACTGTTGACACCTAGGTGTTGCATGATATTACAGAGTTGTGGCATGAAGTAAACCATGTGTGCCACCACATGAAGTGATCCAAAAACAGGTCTGTCTCCACCTGTGATAAATGGAGGGAGCAAGTAGATACAGAGCACAGCTGCAGAGCCAGATCTAAACAGCAGTGTATATTTGACATGAGAGAGCAGAGGACATGCTCTATGTCAGCCTCCATGAGATCAGGTATCTGCTTGTGTGAATACTAGTCAAAGGATAATGCAAGATAAAAAGTTACAATTAGCAAGATGGAATGAATTGCTTGCTTTCATATTAGATAAAAATGTACACACCACACTGAAATGGCATTGAAGCTGATGCATGCTTAGGGGCTGTAAAAATTACTTTGGGAAAGAATTTAATTAAACACTCAGAGTCTGAGTATTTTAACTAATTCAAAGGAATAGTTTGCAAAAAGAAAAAAAATGCTGGCATTATTTGCACAACCTTAAGTTATTCAAAACCCTTGTGCTGTCTTTACAACACAGATTTTTTTTTGAAAAAGCTTCAGGGTTGTTTACACAACGCCATTTTCAACTAAAAATGGAAAAGTTTTTATGTGTATTGCCCAGTCATTTCACATCATCTGAGTTTTGTGGGCCTGAAAACTGAAACTTTTGAAATTGGGTTTCAAAGTGCATTTTTTGGAAAATGTTATTGTTTGGAACATTTGAAAATGATGACGTCATGTGTATTACGTTTTCAGTTTATAGTTGAGTAGTGTTTAAACATTATATATATATATATATATATATTATAATTTATTTTTATTTCGGTTATAGTCATTTCAATATACTTAAACTCTGCACCTTCCTACCTCCACACACTGCTACAACGCTACGTCCCCACCAGAAGCCCGCGATCACTAAAGGAGCGAAGGCTTGTGGTTCTGTCACAGAGAGGCACAAAATCACTCTCCAGAACATTCTCCTTCACTGCTCCCTGCTGGTGGAATGATCTCCCTATCTTCATCAGGAACGCAGAATCCCTGGCAATATTCAAGAGACAGCTGAAAACTCATCTCTTCCGTGAACACTTGATCCCCTCATTAAATATATATATATATATATATATATATATATATATATATATATATATATATATATATATATATGTGTGTGTGTGTGTGTGTGTGTATATATATATATATATATAAACCTTTCCTTCCCTTTTTCCCTTCCTACTCAAGCTTATGGTACTGAGCAATGTATGAAACTTGTATTGTGAGCACTTCCTGTGTTATTTGCCAATTCATGAAGAATCGCTTGTTTGTTTTCCTCACTTGTAAGTCGCTTTGGATAAAAGCGTCTGCTAAATGACTAAATGTAAATGTAAATGTAAACTTATTTTGTTTCAGTAGAATTTTTTAAGTTCAAAGCTACAAATATGTAACATTTTTGCAGTAAAATATCCCAAAAAAATACCAGGCCAGTGTTATATATTTTGTTCAGTTGAGTACTTGCAATATCCCAAATATTTCCAACTATTTGTAAATTGTGAGAAAATCAGTATTTTAACCAAGGATCCGGGACATGTGAGGGAGTCGCCTGTAAATGGCGTCATATCTGCGTTAATATATTTTGTAGTTAACCATGGAAACACCAAAGACGCTTTAATATATTACATATGGGAACACAAATAAGGGAACATCTCTTTTGATACACTTATAGACAGAAAACAAATTATTATAATATAGCTCAACACATTTACTTTTATTGTTTAAATCTAATTTTCTTGATTTTTTTTGCGAGTAACGTTATGTTTACCATGCCTTAGAGAAAAACACTATTTTGTCAAGTAGCTAACACAGCATAATAAGATGCAGCTTTATTTTTAGTAATAGTAATAAAGAATTTTCTCCATCATACAATAAGTTTTAATATTAATTTTAAATTTTTTGCATGCCAGTTATCGACACAGGCCATCCAGCATTTACTGCAGTGTGAACAAGTGTCTCACAGCAGCAGGTGAGCAAACGCACAGAGTAACATTATAGCATCATTTTCAACACACTCAAATGTATCTAATATGATAAACAGAGCTGCGTTACCTCATACTCAATCGTAAAAGCGAAAGTGGTGCCAATGACTCTGGCATAATAAAAGCTCCATCCGTCTCTCATTAACAATCGCTCCAGCTCAAGTCCACAACACTCGGTCCTGCTCTGCTTCATACTACAGTAACGGTAATAATCAAATCCATGAACATGATTTTATCCAAGTCCAATCCGATTATTTTACGTTGGCTGTGAGGTGAAGTCCACATGTCCCAAGATTCCTCGCTCAAACTTTGTATGATCAAGCTACGCCTTTGTTTTGAATAGGCGATCTCTGGCAGAAGAAAAAAAAACTACATACCTTTAAGTTTTTCATGTAGTTTTTATTTCATTTATTTGATTTTACCTTTATTTCAGTTATGAAAAAATGATTTGAATAGTTTTAGTTAACAATAACAACACTGCAAAAGTGTAATAGCAGGAGGTATGCTTCCTATTTAATCATATTTTCCCCCTTTTTAAAACTCTGTTTACTTTTCAGAGGCAAAGTAGATTCTCTGTATTTTTATGATATGATGCATGAACATTTCATACTGTCTGCAATAACATCTCAGCAATTATAATGACTCTGATTTGTTTCATCAAAGCAGAAATCTCCTTAGCCATTACAAATGTTATGAGTGGGTTAGTCATACTCGTAATTAGGCTGAAATAGTTGAAGATGTTTCAAAGATAAGCTTGTGCAGTGTTATATCAAGAGACTGTTTTCCTTGCCAAGTGAAGCCACACCCCTGCTGAGTGAGTGACTGAGAGTTTAATGCTGTGATCACAGTTCAATGACCTGCAAACCTCACTATTAAATACCAGCCAGATTCCTTTCCCAAATTTGGAATGGCAAACCCGCAAAACACCCTGAACAGAAGAAGACTAATTTCACTCCCAAAGAAACCTGATATATTTTGTGAAAGAGAGGGCGGAACTATTGAGCTGATCGGTGGGAAGTCTCCTCCTCCCTGTCTTTGACGTAATTTGCATTTCAGTAAACGTGACATTTAATAGATTTGCATAATAAAATAATGTTTTCATGGAATGTTTTTGCAATTAATATATTTTTATTATCTAATTACCAATGTATTGGCTCTTGCTGTACATTGTATATAGCTTGAGTGCCTAAATGTGACCTTGATTACTTAATTAGAAGATAGCACACAAATTATATGTATAGATATAACAAATCTTAGGTCATATTGTCTCCATCAGGGAGACTCCCTTTTCCCCCTACTTAGTATGACTAACTGTTCTGGGAAATAAGTACACTGACTGATTTCAAGATAACTGTTATGAATCAGCAACATGAGCTACTTTTATGACTGCAAAAAGTTTTAAATTCAAAATGTAAAAATATATTCCTGCTTCCCTTTAACAGACGTTAAGATGGATTATGGCTTGTCTTTTAGCACAAACCATAGATCTTACCCAGATGAGATGCATCAAACATTCCTGATTAATCGATCAATCGAAGCAACGGGCCGGTTACAGTCAGCCCACACTGGCATGACTCCAGTGCGGCACAAAGACCCCGCAGAACCGGTTTGGTACTTTGCTTCCCCACTGGCATCTGGATGACAATGGAGACTGCAGTATCTGGAGAGGACAAACTATCCCTCAAATCTGCCTTTGTCTCCTTTTCACACAGAGGACAGACAATGACATCTTCCTAGCAGACATCGACTGACTCACCAGAATCTACAGGAAGACCTAAAAGATCAATTTATTGTGCTAAAACAGCTGATGAGTAATTAATTGCTCATAAATTGTGCAAATTTCAGCCATTATTATAGTGGTTCTGTTGCTTTTGCTCGGGGAGTTTTAAGTGCACTCATTTTTCAAGTAATCAGGCCTGCAGTTTTCACTAAAGGAGGGACCCGAGACTAATCTAGGATCGGGATAACGAAACAGGAAGGTATACATGCTGCAAGTAGTTCTTGTAATTTTACTAGTTGTTTGAGGTCGCAGTATCTGGATCCACCTGGACTCCTTTGTTGATCTATCATTTGACTGTGACAAAGATAACATTTACATTCCATAAGTTCAGACTCTTCGGCGCATAAGAGAACAGATAAAAAAAAATACCCTATAAAAATGCACATGTGACATTTCTTGTAATGGAATAGTTTATCAAATCTTTAGATAATTGATATGCTTGATACGTCAGGCTTTTATGCTTAATAGAACTCGTCCTATTCTATTAAGAAAAAGTCTTTTTCATTCAAAGGTCTGAAATGAGAGAAAAACACGCAATTTGGTGTATAGTTGCTGATCTTTTTATGACGAAACAATAAAATGAAATTCTCATAGGTTGTAATGTAAATCAAAGAGGTCTTTATAACAGTTTAGCAGACGAGGCCTACTTAAAATGCAAATAAATATGCAGTTATTTCTCTGTATTCCCCAATAAAATATGGTATTTAAATAGTTTTATTTAGTTTTTATGGGGGGCAAAACATTTTAATGCAATACAATGATAATCGATAACTGAAACCAGACGTTATTCTTATCCTTACTTCATAAAAAAAAAAACATTACAGATTTCACGGCAAAAAGACAACCTGAAGGTGTGCGTTTTTATAAGTATATTAAAGGTAAGAGTAAGAGATAAGTTGAGAGATACCATGTTATATTGTGAATGTTGTCAAGGATAAAGATTGTTGCTTAAGCATGACATCAAATATTTTTTTAAACAAAACATCGTACAAATATTGAGAAATATCATTTTCATAAAGAACAAATAAATCAAAAGTATTTTCAAAACACTGAATTTTAAGACTGTTTGAAATGCGGCCATTTTCAGCATACTTTTCTATTCAGGAAGCGAAAGCAAGGGCGCGGCTATATCGTCACTTTCACCGCTTACCCAATAAAATACCCACAAACTTGCATACTCCGCCCCTAATTAAGCGCATAGCATGGCAAATAATGATGTGTATGGGCGTCGCGGAAACGCCTCTTTTCACTGTTCAGCCAATAAAACAGTTTACCAAATTTGCATACACTTCCTCTAACTAAGCGTCTCCAGTCAAACAGTTTTCCCCGTTCTTCGTTTTAGGCCTGTGCTGAATCTGACGCACTCTCGTTGGTGTGCTGAATAAGTTTTGAGAAGACATTTTCTTAAATCAAAACAACTTGCGCGAGTACTCTTCTTTGAATAAGTTACTTTTTATAACTGTGTAAAGTCATTGTTAGCGATGGATGATCAAATAAGCTCCACGACACCTTCATATGGCTTTCAGCATGATGATGAACACCGAGTAGACAAAAACGTGAACTCGCTGCTGGATGAAGCGAATGATTTCTCGATTAGAGAGGCAGTGGCTGGTGTTTCAGAGGAGGATGAAATATTAGATCTGGCCGGAGGAGCTAAAGATGCGCTCGAGAGGCACAGGTCCACACTGCCACGTCCCGAAGAGCCACTGCTGGACTTTGATGAACCAGAACCATCATCCATCTCTAAACCAGAGCCAGAAGCCGCCAAGCCAGCACTGATCGCTGCATTTGGAGATGCAACAACAAAACCGACAAAACCAGAAGAAAAAGAAGCGAAAACAACAGTTACCCCATCTAAATCTTCATGCTCATGTAAGTACAGTATGCATTTGAAACGATTCATTTTGATCAATCGTGGATCTGAGTTGTTGTCAGCAACTTAAAATTAGTCAACTCAAGTATCCACCCAACATGTTACACCACCAACAATTTACATGACGTCAGATCCGTTTAAATAATTCACATATTAATCGGTGACTTTTTACCTATTTTTTTTTTTTCTATTGCACTAATACAGTTTGATCACATTTAAGTCTCCCATTACAAGTGCATGTAAACTGATGCTTATACGACCAAAAGGTTTTATGAACGGGCTATAATCTGTTATAAAATGTACCATAGAATGCGGACTTGTCTAATATGATTTAAAATGGCTTTTTACCTTCTTTACTGCACGAGCAACATCAAGATACGACAAACATTGAGACATTTTCAATCGTTTCGACGTCATTTTGATTGCATCCCTTTACTGCCATCTCGTGGAGAGTTTGTGTAAGTGAAACGGCGACATTTCGTGTCTGTTGATTTGAAATAAAATGTATTAAAATCAATTTATACTCTCTGGTTATGTAAAAATCCGAAATAAAATGTTGTTTTTAAGTGAACGTCACGTACTTGTTCACCTCCCCTATTGTGAACGGCAGAGTGTGCAAAAGTCATTTAGTTCATTGACCGGGTTTACTCAGTACGTCACTGACTTTGAGGAAAACGCAGTGACCCGTCGACACAACGGTTTCATAAATCATCCATTAATATACTTTAATTCTTCAATGAACCGTTGTCTAAAGGAACGATTGTGTCTGAATAACAATTTGTTACCTGAAGCAGTACAAATGCCCATTTTTCTGCAAATTAATGTGACTAAACTAAGACTCTTGATTTTCATTTGGCCCCATAGCAGAGTATTTTATTGCATCTGGGTCATTATGAAAAAGTGCCTTTTGGAGTTTTATAAGGTATTTTGTTTCACTTCAATTTAATTTAAGCTTGTGTTAATTAAAAAAACCTTTGTGCCAATGCTGGGACAAATGATGTCTTCCAGGCAAAGGTGCTTGTAGTTATTATAATATTTTATTTATTAATTATTGTGTCTTTTTAATTTTCATTTGATTTTTAGTAATTTTGCCATGTTCCCGTCATATTTCTTTTTAACATTACTAATTTTAGGTTTATTTTAGTTTATTATTTATTTTGATAGTTAGCTAGAAAAATGAACCATACAGAAGAGCATTTTGCTAAATAAATGCACGCTATTAGCTGTGTCTGAAACCGTTCACTCGTTCACTCGTTCACTAACCCCTATATAGTGCATGACAGTTGAGTGCACTATATCAGCAAAGAATGAACGAAAATGAGTGAGCGAATTCGGACGCTGACGTTAATAGCAATAGCAATTTCGTCATTAACATTCCTATACCCATCTGTAATATGTCCTGTTTAGCTTAATATATTGTATATTACTGTTTATTTGTCATGTTTATTGAGAATAAAGAGAGAATAAAAACACCTGTGTCATGCTATTTAGTAAATTTATATTTTAAAATAACGGAACAAAAACACTACACTGTCACGTGTTTATAAAAAATATAATAGTAAATAATACAATATAAACAACAGTATACAATGTACAACAGTTCACTAACATATTATCATATGATAATTTGGTCGATTTTTCTCATAAGTATATATATTATGATATAAACCTGTATCATTTCGCTTCAAAATATCTTTACAGAGATGTTCTAATTAATAAAAAATGACACTCACATTTGTAGAAGTCGCCGCCTCCCGTATTGCCGTCCGCCATATTTATTTTTCTTTCGCGCTCGATCGTCCTATCGCGTTGGATTTTGGGTAACGGCGCTTTAACGAGTGTACATCGAATGTACGCTCAAAATCAGAGAGCATTGTGGGTAAAAGTAGTGAGCGAATGTAGGGAATGAAGTCGTTCACTCAGAATTCGGACAGCACTACAAAATGACCGACACCCGATATAGTGCACTATATAGTGGATAGGGAGCGGTTTCAGACACAGCTATTGAGTTCATTACATTTTTACTACACCTTTTCTTCAATATTTAATGAATGTCTCAATAAATCAATCGTGTTCATGACGGCCGCCATTTAAACGTTTCCTCTTTTTAAAAAAATCGGAGAAGTAGAAAAATGTAGTAATATAATGTATAATAGCTCCCTTGGTTGTTAAATTTAGAGTTTTCTTTTTTTCCTTGAAAAATTAATGTTCTCTATCTGATACGCACAAATGAATCTATGGAATCTCGAAATTTGTCTAATGCCCTACTCTAAATTTTCTGCTAAAAATCTCATCAGAATGTGTGCATTCGCTCCAATAAGCGACAGGCCGTTTTTTTGACGTACGCATGTACACCAAATGACGTCCATTTTGATGTTGTGCTAAAACCTCATGTTACTAGTACACTGCGTTCAACACCTTTGAATGTGGTCAGCTGACCTCAGCAGTGCTGGCCTTTGCAGAACGTGATCAGGCAGTTCTGCTAGGAGAGCCGTAGCGTCTCTCTCTACCCTTCAGTCCTGTCCTGCCCCAGCCAGAGACTCGTACCTCCTTCCTCACCCCCGGCCACCTCTTCTGCAGACCCTTGACTGGAATGTATGACTGATGCACGCCAATTCAGATAACACGAACTCTATGACAACCTCGGAGATGGAGATAAAGAACTGGAAAGAACAGGGTATATGCTTATTTTGCCCTAATCGGCCTGAAAATGAACTAAAGCGATCGTATTTCTGCTTGCCTTGTCCATGAATGTTATTTGGTAAAGCTGTGAGTAAGTTTTGCTTGGTTTTGTGGGGTTGCTTGCAAAGGTCCTTGTGGGAGAGAATGTTCTAGTTGCGCTGAGTAAATGGTCTGTGATGTCTTGATTACAAAGCATATTGCATAGGCAAGCATTTATCCCTCTGCCAGAGAATGCTATTGGCAAACTGCCTGTTTGCTGCACAAAATGTTGTTCTGACTGCATATTCTGAATTCAGTGCGTTTCGAAAGAAGTTGAAGAATAAATGAGCCATTCGCCACCCATAACATCTGAAGTGTCACTGCTGCTTTGAGCAACAATTGATTCGTTTTATTTAGAATTTTTGTGTTTTCATCGTTTTATTATTGTGCTAGCCGATCTCCTGTTCGGGATGGCCTGCAGTGCTGTTTAAATTGTTTGGCACTGATTGTGACTATGAAATCAAGCTGGGAACATGTAATGAAGACTGACGTCTGATCTAAACTTTTGCAAATCCTTGTGAATGTTGGCTTGTGGCTTAGTTTCCTGGATGGATGCTTTGTGTCTGACTTCAGGGCCTGTGAAATATGGTGACAGGATATGATTTGGCCATTTTGAGTCAAGATTTGTCATTCTGTCTTATGTCAGTTGCATTGTACGTTTTGTTTTCGAAATCAGTGTTAGTGAATTGAGTAACGATGGAAAAAAAACTGCTTATCACTGGTTCTCAAGTATTTTGTCTTCTAGATATTTCAGCTGTAATTACGTTTAGTGATAAACATGTACACTGCTGTTCAAAAGTTGGTAAGTTTTATATGTTCTTTTATTCAGTAAGAACACATTAAATTGATCAAAAGTGACAGTAAAGACATTTATAATGTTAAAGATTTCAATTTCATATAAATGCTGTTCTTTTGCAATTCAAAGAAAAAGGCATCACATTTTCTACAAAAATATTTTGCTGCAAAATATAACCACTTTCATCATTGATGATGATGAGAGATGTTTCTTGAGCAGCAAATCAGCATATTAGAATGATTTCTGACGGATCGTGTGACACTGAAGACTGGAGTAATGCTGAAAACTCAGCTTTGATATCACAGGATACATTTAAAAAATATTCAAATACGAGATTTTAAATTGTAATAAAATTTCACAATATTAAAGTTTCCGTATTTCTGATTAAAAAAATGCAGCTGACATTTAAAAAAAAAATACTGACTTCAGAATGTAGTGCATATATATATACATGTATGTGTGTGTGTATATATATGTATATGTACGTGTGTGTGTGTGTTACACTTATTTATATATATATATATATATATATATATATATATATATATATACACACACACACACACACACATATATATATATATATATATATATATGTGTGTGTATATATGTGTGTGTATATATGTGTATATATATATGTGTGTGTATATATATGTATGTATGTGTGTATGTGTGTGTATGTGTATATATATATGTATGTATGTGTGTGTATGTATATATATGTATGTATGTATGTATGTGTGTGTATGTATGTATTTGTATTTGCATTGGACAATTAAAAAAAACATTATTAAAAAAAGGAAAGTAAAGAAGAACAAAAGAGTAAACTTATGAGGTCAACTTTGTCACACGTTTGTTTCTGTATTCCTGAAATATTTAAAAAAATATATATATATATTTATTGATGTATATTTATTGGAGGCAACTGCGTATGACTCAAATTTGCCGGACTTTTATTTACTGGATTACTGAGGGGCTTTTGTTTTGAAATCATCCCCGTTTGCCCGGAACTACCGTTTGTCACTGGAGTTGCGTGCTTCTCGTGTGTTCTTGGCCCTGGCTGTCTGATCGCAGATGAGCGAGATGGATTCCAAACAAGGTTAGTTAGTGAGTTGGACCGTTAAAAGGTCTGTAATTACGTCCCTCCTCCACGTGTCACTGTTGATTTATGTGCTTTTATATTGCAATGTGTGTTTAGAAGCACTGTCGATAATTGGAATGAAATCATGATGATAAAATGCAGGTTTTATTCAGGGGGTCTTGATAAGGCCGCGCGACTTACCGTTTTTTTCACGCATGCATTATAATAGTACACATTTATAAGCATATATAAACATGCAATGTGTTGAGCTTCGAAAATGCGGCACATTAATACTTGGTGAACTGTTGAGTTTTGATAAGCTTATGCAACGGTCTGTTGGCAAGAGTACAAGAGGAAGGGCAGCATGTTCTGTTAAAGTTATTGATTAAATTCTTTGGCTTTTTTGGGTGGGTGATGTTTGTTTTTTAGGAAAGCAGTGAGACGAGAGCGCGTGCGCGCTGGTTTGTCATGAACTCTGATCAGATCTGTTGGCACATATTGTAGATTAGGTTTAATTATTGAAGGGTCCTTGACTGACTGTGAGCTTTCTGTCCTATTTTTATCCTCCCTCCAGCATGAACCGACTATGTTTGCTGTAAAGTCAGATTTGAACATGATCACACCATGAAACTGAACCATGGTGTCCTTGACTGTCTGCCTTTTTTTCTTTTTCTTTCAGAATTTAGTTATGTTTAGTGTGGTCAAGTCATTTGAATATTAAAATAATTGTTCCACGTGCTCATCTGCAAAGCCACCATCAATAGAATTCCCATTGAATTCTTTTCTTAACTGTTCTTGTACTTCTGAAACTCAGGCCATCAACATATTCCAAATAAACTTATTCTACACTTTTTTTTTTTTCTTTCGATATGTTGAATAAATGTTTGATTTGACTTAAGTAATTCAGCTTAACATCACTTCTGAAAATCTACTACTTTGTCAATAGATATTGGTTATTTGTGCCGTCTTTTTAAATTCAGCAGTTTTGAATATTATTTTGTGTAATTTTATATTAAACACCTTACAAAAAGTTTCCGGTTAGTTCACCCTAAAATGAAATTTCTGTCACGTTTTTCCAAACCTGTAACACTTTTGTTCATCTTTTCGACACAAACGAAGATATTTTTAATAAAATCTAAGCCACTTCTGTAACCTCCATAGACGGCTATACAACCACCACTTTGAAGGTTCATAAAGAGATCATAAAAATAATCCAAATGAATCGAGGGTCCAAACTAGCCACTAGGGGGGGTTCCTTGAGAACTAGTCCGTTTAACTAGTTGTGTTCGCACCACCAGTAGGAACTATGAAATGACGACAACTTTGCTTGTTGTGACTTTTATTTCGACTGCACTAAGAACGCCTGAGCATGCAGCGCTCACATCCTCGGTCTATATTGGTTTACAATTTGTTTAACAGCCTGTTGAATGTTATTCGATAGAACTGTTAGGCCTATGCAAAGATAGTAAGTGAATGAAAAAGTATCAGCGTTTGCCATGTGGTTGATGTCCAGTGTCACAAGTTGAGCAGAATCACGTTTTACTTGGTCCCCTCAAGGTGATGATACATGGCAACTTTTTGAGCAGTGTCACCTTCGAAGTTGCATTGGCTTTTCTCCTTAACTCGAGGTCCATCTATCATTGTTTTTCACGTTTGTGTGCAAGGCTTTTTGAAAAATGGCGGTGCTGGTGTTTTGCGTGCGTTCCGCAAATCAACATACACTTCCGTCCCTGCTAGTTCTGATAGTGCTGGTTTAGACCCTACTCTGAAGTAGGAGCTGATTTAGTTCCCCTGAAAGGAGTTTTTGGAACTAAAATCGCCCTTAGTTCCTGTGGCGCGAACAAGGCAAAATCTTGGTATTTTCGCCAATAGTTCTAGGAACCATGAAAAGGTTCTTCCACTCCGAAAGCCCCTATAGATTAGTTTTATAATCTCTTTATGAACTTTTTGTAGCGTCAGAGTGGTAGTTGTCTATGGAGGGACAAAATTCTCAGATTTGATCTCAAATATCTTCATTTATGTTCCGAAGATGAACGAAAGTTGGAACAACTTGAGGGTGAGTAATTTAATGGCAGAATTTTCAGTTTTGGGTGAGCTTTAATACATTAGTTAACATGAGCTAACTTCTAAAGTGTTTCTTAATCTTGGTTATTTTATTTGTTTTATTTTATTTCTTAATCTTGGTCATTTATCCTTTTGTTATTTAAATTAAAAGTTGTGTCTGTTGATATTTAATGTACCTGCACGAACATGAACTAACAACGAAGTTGTATTTTTATTTACTTTTTAAAGCTCATTGTTATTTAACGCTTTCACGAATGTATACTAATGAGACCTTACTGTAAACCATTTGTTGGTGTTCTTCACTGGAATTCAGCTCATTAATTCTCATTCACGTGTTTTCACCATAATGCAAAAAATGAAGGTCATGAGACAATTTTTTGCTTATGGAAATTGGTTTAATGTGTTTATAAGAACGTGCTTTTTACATCCTTATTGTATTAAGCCAGAAAGTTGCAGCATCTGGCTGTTGAGGGTTGATGTAACTGTTCCTTTCTGTCGGCAGTGGTGGACCTGCTGTATTGGCGAGATCTGCAGAGGACGGGGGTGGTGTTTGGAGCCAGTCTGTTCCTGCTGCTGTCTCTCAGCGTGTGCAGTATTATCAGCGTGCTCTCCTACGTGGCCCTTGCCCTGCTCTCTGTCACCATCTCCTTCAGGATATACAAAGGCATTTTACAGGCTGTTCAGAAGTCGGAGGATGGGCACCCCTTCAAGTGAGAACGCACACATGTGTTGAATGCATATTGTGACGGCATCAGGCTGACGTGTTTCCATTCCATGTTTTGTTCACTTTGCGTCGCCTGAGTGTAAAACGGTTGGGATAATCCTGCTTTGATCAGTTTGTGTTCCAGTTTATGTAAGGAGGCAGATCTGTGGAGCTTAGCTTCTGGGCTTACATGAGGTGTTGCACACTGTTGGCTCTGACTCTCTGCCAAAATGTTTAAGCCTCGGCTTTGAAATAGAAGTGGAATGACAAAAAAAAAACTGAGCACTTAAAAGATTCTTGAAGATGTTTTGGAAGGGAAGTGGTTGCAATATCTGTGCATCTCTCAGAAAGTTTGTTTGATTTTAATCTACTTAATTTCAGTCAAACTGCTAGGTTCTTTTCCGAAACTTTC
Source organism: Opsariichthys bidens (assembly GCA_037194245.1). Taxonomy (NCBI): domain Eukaryota; kingdom Metazoa; phylum Chordata; class Actinopteri; order Cypriniformes; family Xenocyprididae; genus Opsariichthys; species Opsariichthys bidens. The sequence goes on along the minus strand of CM074305.1, from coordinate 8,307,387 downwards.
CGAGATGCTTTGCTGTTTGAAAGCAGTGACAATTCAGTAAACAAAGGCAACATTATAATTGAAATGGAACCTCATAAGTGGTAGATTTGAATGTCACTCTCTCTCTCTCTCTCATATTCATATATATATATATATAATATAAGAGAGAGAGTAAAATAATTGGTATTAGCTGATAAAAGCAATTTTCACACTATTTGCTATCGGCCGATACTTTAAAAACAGCTGATAGACAGGGCCGACATATCCCGTCAATCAAGAGTGCAGGAAAATTAGCTGAATTTGTGCTTTGTGTAAAGAAAATACTAAGAAACCGGTTTGATGTTCCATATTAATAGTAATTTTTATTCATTAAAAACATTCAGAAAGTTCAGAAACATTAAATCTTCAGAATTTTGTTGGTGTGTTTTGTAACTGATACCAATTTATTCTTTGAAATTAGTTGATGTAATGGAGAGAAGTTTTTATTTGTATTTCTTTCAAAGTAATTCATGATTCTATTTTTAATTTATAAGGAAATTATCATTAATTTTAAAAGGCAGAACCCCCAAATTATCGGTATCAACAGATATCACTCTGAATAATTGGCTATCGGTGGAGAAATTCTCCTCTCCTCTGGTTTTACTGGTGTGAAAAACCTGTTACTCACATTAGATCAACCAATAATAAACCATAACATCCAGTCAAATCCTCATGGACAAAATCAAGTCCCGTCCTGCATTTTTTTTTTTTCTGTCTCTCGCTAGAGAAGCTGTTTCACTTGGATATACCACAATAGGGAAGAAATTTCCGTTTCATGCTGATTTGGTTAAAAGTGTGTGTGCTTTTAAAACCTCTTTACACTCATACCCATAATTACAGCTGCACGATTCTGTATTGAAAGTCATTTTTTTTGTTTAAAATGGAGACCAAGATTCTCAAATTGAGAAAAAAATTCTAATTTAATTAAAAAAAAATTCTAAATGAATGATTCAATGACTAAATTAAATCACTGGTGTAACGATGTGACATACAATTTTTACTTGAAGCATCAAGTTTTGCTCTTATGATCGCAACTATAGATGTCAGCGTTAATACCCGAACTATAAACGTTCATCCTAGTACTTCTGTGATAATATGTGAAATATTGTAAGACAGAAATAATGATACTGTGAAAAGTTTTACTCCTCTGGTTAACAACTGATCTCTCAGGGTCAGCAGCACCAACGCAGATTTGAATGTTCCGATGTTATTGTACTTTTTCAAAGGTTTAATAGGCATAGCTAAATCGTTGACATTTAGGAATAAGATTGCCTGGGTATCTGAATTGAGATCGCATTTTTTTTTTAACAGCTCTAACCGTAAGACAGGGAAGGATTGTAAAACTGATGGCTAACTAAAAAGCTCTTATCATAAATGTTATGATAATTTGTGTTATATCATGAAATTTTCAATCTCTTGCTAGCTCACTTGGGTTATGGAACGGAGCTTTAGTCTCACGGCAAACCCCCTCTCTCTGTGCAGGATGTATCTGGATAAGGATATCGCGATCCCTTCGGACATGGTTCATAAGTACAGTGACACAGCTCTGGTACACATCAACACTGTCATTAAAGAGCTGCGACGACTCTTTCTGGTGGAGGATCTGGTGGACTCACTCAAGGTTTGTTCTAGAAAATGTAATCCTGATCATGCTCTCTCAGCTTTATGCCCTTTTATTTGATTTGGGGCTCCATAACTGCTCTCAGGGTAACGATTGGAAAATAAATCTTGATATCCAGATTCCCCCCCAAAGAATTAAGATCGAAATTGGCCGTAAAACGTCTATGTTTGTGTCTGCTAATCTAATCCTCATTCTTATATTATAGTCTGGCCAATATTTTGAGATTATGAAACACTGAATATGAGACATGGCCTCCCATTTGTTTTTAATAGAGATGGTTAGTGGGCAGGTCTGGGGTGTATGGTCATGTTTTGCAGGAGAGGGTCATGAACGGCTCCACAAAGCAGCCTTTGTTGATCAGGCTGAGGGGATTTGGACTGAGCTCTGACGGGATAGAAATGGTGCCAAAGAGACCAACCTGTCTCTCTCTTCACAGCCAGCAACTCTTTTTATTAGGAGGGGGAGGGGGGTTTAACCATCAGCTGTGATGTAGCATTGAGGAATGCCAGTCTTTGGTCATGTGATGCTCTGTTTTAGACAACCGTCACATGACGAGGTTAGCTGCAGGGCTGAATGATCTTGAATGAATAGCTGGAGTATACTTTCCAATTCCTTGCACGTTGTTGCTCCAATGCCCGCGTTGCTATGTTGAGGGCATTCTAATTCTGAAGAGAGGGCCGTTCAGTATGCGCTGCAAATGCATTTTGTGTATTTAGTTCAGCTATTGTGGCATATGAAGTGTAGTGATATACCAAAATGTCTGAAACCTGAAATTAATTACAATAATTTTAGTGTAGCACAAATTTTAATATAACAAAATTATTATTATTATTTTTCTAATTTTAATATTACACTTTTTAATTAACCATGAATTTTACCGAAACATCAAAATGAAGTTTTTTGGAAAATGAAAAGTTTATTTAATATTCAGCACTCAAATAAAACTGAATTGTATTTAAATTGCTCGTGAGGCACCTTTTAGCTCATTTAGATCACCTTTTTAATAGAATTTAATATAATAAGGTTCCTTCTCCAATTTGATGGTTAAATATAAACATTTAAACAATGGCTATAATAAAGACATTTATTTGAAAATTTAAATTTTGCATTAAAAATGAAGACATTACTAACAGGTGAAATTATTTTATATTTTTACTAAAAAGTAAAATATGTAATGTGTAATACAATGCTTATATTTTAGTGCTGCGTCGCCGTCATCGACTACGTCGACGTGCGTGAAATGCGTCGACGCGTCACACTGTTTACATTCATCTGGCGTAATGGCGGCTTCTGCTCCTGGGAACGGAGAAAGTTCCATTCTATCACAAAAACCTCGACCGCGATTATCAAAAGTATGGGAATACTTTAAACAGAGGCCAAATAAAACTGTCCTTTGTTCCCTTTGCAGAACCGAAATGGCGGACCACCGATGGAACAGGATCTCTGCCAAACAAAAATAATCGTTAGATTAGTCGACTAATCGAAAATAATAATCGTTACATTTACATTTAGTCATTTAGCAGACGCTTTTATCCAAAGCGACTTACAAGTGAGGAAAACAAACAAGCGATTCTTCATGAATTGGCAAATAACACAGGAAGTTCTCACAATACAAGTTTCATACATTGCTCAGTACCATAAGCTAGAGTAGGAAGGGAAAAGGGAAGGATAGGGTTTTTTTTTTTTTTTTATGAGGGGATCAAGTGTTCACGGAAGAGATGAGTTTTCAGCTGTCTCTTGAATATTGCCAGTGATTCTGCGTTCCTGATGAAAGTAGGGAGATCATTCCACCAGCAGGGAGCAAAGAAGGAGAATGTTCTGGAGAGTGATAATCGTTAGTTGCAGCTCTAATATATTTAGCAAAATGTTGCTCTTTTTCTTGACTAACATTGGTTTCCCTGACAACAATCTCTTGTTGTATGTACTTGTATGTTGGTTTTTGTTGTTGTTGTCGTTTGATCGCGATCTTTGCTTTATTTTTGTTTCGCATAGCATTTTGTTTAGCTTCAGCTATGATCAAGAGACATCCACTCCTGTGTATTTTGGGGACGGAGCAATGAAGGGACAAACGGGTGTTTCTTTGGGTTGATTGCAAATATCAACAGTTTCTCAGAAGTCTCTTAAACGTAATAGTTTCTCGGTCAATGATTTCGGCCCTTCAAGATCATTTTGGCCCATAACTTTTGACCAAAGTTGCTGTTTCGGTTAAATTTATATGTACTATACTATACTATACTATACTATAAATAATAAATTAAGTACATAAATGGATAAAAACAGTGAAAATATTTTTACTTCTGAAAGTTCACTCTGCCTATAAATGGTTGATAACAGCAGAACTAAGGTCATAAGAGTACAGCTTGGACTCTGGTATACTAAATACGTGTTCGATCCTGGGATAAGCGCTTTTTAATCTTGCGTAAAAATGTCTGGCATTTTAAGGGGACGCCCTGTTCTAAGCAAAGTTGGCGTAATGGAAAGGCGTCACTAACATTAATGTTAAATCAGCACCTCATGGCTTTTCTTGGCGCTGCGTTGGCCCACGTCTCAAACGCAGGGGAGCCCGGTGGATGGAAGCATCCGTGTAAGGAGATTTACTGCCCTGTGAAGGGGTGGTGGTTATGGCCTATGGATAGAGTTACAGCCAGACCCCACTGCCCTTTCAGAGCTCTGGAGGTCTTCTACAGCTGGGCGGATAGATTCTGTCCCAGCATTCAGTCTCTCTGTGGTCAGATGGCTATATTGAGTGACGTGTCCAGTTACGAGCGACAGTTTATGTGCCGGTGGGTTTTGAACAGTTTCTGCTGTTTGAAGGATCGGCATGCTTTTTCCTTTTTATTCTTAGTTCAAATGAAATGCATTTGAGGTTTAGAATGTCAATTGTTTATTATCTCTTTTTGATTGTAAGGGCTAAATTTGTTCACCCAAACATAAAAATTATAAGTCTGCTCACCAAGGCTGTTTAGGTGATCAAAAATACAGTAAAATGTGAATATTGTGAAAGATTATTACAATTTAAAATAATTATTTAAAAATTGAATTTATTCCTGTGATGGCCAGTCATATAATCCATCAGAAATAATTCTAATATACTGGTTTACTGCTCAAGAATCAGTTCTTTGATTAATAGAAACCATCAAAGAACAGTTTATTGTTTGCATTTTTGAACGATGGAAAATTGATCCAATTGCATGGATCAAACATGCGTCTGTTTTGAATAATGTATTCATTCTTTATGGGGGGAAAAAATGGCTGACTTTTAAACATTAGTAATACTAGCAATGTCATTGTGTTAGTTTTGTACTTTTTGGCATTACACTTTTTTATGTACTATATTATATGTTAATGTACACTTGCACAAGAATGTCAAATACATTTCTCACATGTGACTAAAGTGTTTCCTCTGGTTGTATGTTGACGTGGTTTACTCTTCTCTTCTCAGTTTGCCGTTCTCATGTGGATCCTGACCTATGTTGGTGCCTTGTTCAATGGTCTCACCCTTCTTATTTTGGGTATGTCTATTTTGGAATGTAGTCCTATTTTTAAATTGATGCAGTTAATTTGTCTCTTGTCAGAATATGGCATGATGTTCAATATGTGTTTTTCTTTAGGTCTCGTAGGTGCTTTCAGTTGGCCAGTGATCTATGAAAAGCATCAGGTATGTCTGTTTGGCATGTCTATGAAGTGATAACTTCTGCCTCAGGCAGCTGTCGTTGTATATTAAGGGTTTATTGGAGTCTTCGTGTCTCTAAACGCATAATAAATCTATAATGTATATCTGAATGCTGTAATTATTCTTCCTTATTCCTAATACAGGCACAAATTGACCATTACTATGGACTGGTGAACAAGCAAATCAAAGATGTTGTGGGAAAGTAAGTGTGTTTACATGTGAAATATGTGACTGGTGCTTTCTTCAATGAACCAGCCAATAGTGTTTTGTGATAATTTTGTTTTGATGAACACAATTGTAGACCAATTGCAATGTTAATGTAGTATCATTAAAGTGTTTATATTTTTATTTATATATATATATATATTTTTTTTTTGCCATTCATTTAATGTTTAAGCATTTTTTTATCATTTTATTTTTGTCTGTATAATTTTTTATGTTTATATAGTGTTTTTATTAATATATTTTTTAATTATGTAAAAGAAGCTTAAAAAAAACTTGTTTTATTTCAGATTGCACATTTCTTGTTTTCATTTAGTCAATTAATTTATTTTTAATGGTTTTAGTTCCGCTATAATATGCCTGACTATATAAAGCTGTACATTTTCTGACTGGATGTTTATGACTGAAACATTTGATACCGCATTGCTGCATCATTTGTTTAAAAATGAAATAAAAGTTAGACACTTATGGCTTTTTTATTGCAATCTATATGTTGTGTATTGCTAAAAGTAAACTCCAAAAAATTCACCAGATACACACATTGGGCCTCATTCATGAAACCCGAGCAGAGCGAATTTGCGTAAATCGTTCGTAAAGAGGTTATGGCATAAATTTACACCTGCTCCCTACCTCGTGTAAATGGTGCTTAAAACATTTAAACGTTCTGTGTTCGTTTTAGACAAACTGATGATGATGAAACTGCACACTATGTACCATAATTTTTTTTTTTTTGTGGTAGCTTTTGTCACGTTCACTTTTTACCCAGCCGTCCAATCACAGTGGAGGAAGAGCGGGACAAAAGCTACACCGACCAACCATCCTACTTGTACAACGACTGACCAACAATAAAGTTGTTATTGCTGGTTACTGCGTTTTTATATTCCGCAATATTCCTCATAATTAGAAAAGCATTAGAATTAGTCTCAGCTTGAAAAAACGCCGCGCCTCCAGTGGACACACGTAAATTGAATATGTATTTTTAGGAATATAGCCTTTTAGTCTCTCATGTGTTCATGCAATATAATGGGTCCAAACCCGAGAAGGGAGACCACAAGATTAGAAAGTGTTCCTGGACACGTAATTCATAGGTGGGGATTAAGAAGCATAATTCGGGAAGGTCTGTTTTACTCTCAAATTACTCTGAATTTACTCCTATACTTGCAAAAGTTTAATGAAGTGAGGCCCATTGTAATTATATTGTTTGTCCATTTAAGGCCGTTCAAAAGTAGCTGTTTTGATTTTTCACACACAGTGTTGAATAATTTAGTATAAATGAATGTTTTTCATGTTCCTTATGGGCTGTAGTCATATCCTTTTGTTTGTCATTAACAGGATCCAGGCCAAGATTCCCGGAGCAAAGCCAAAGACTGAGTGAAGAAAGTTGGATTGTGATGATTCTCTGCACGAGAAGTGATGATGAAACAAGAGAAGATGGACAGAATCGTGTTTGGTTTGGAAAAAGGCCTTAGACGATGCAATGTAAACTTTATTCCCCCCTCCCCCAGCGTTTGAATTGTTAGTTTAACTGAGAATGAAACCTTTTTAAACCTCCAATCAGTTTCTCACACGAGTCGTCATCACTGTCTTTCAGAGTAGATCTATGTTAAAACGCAGCTACATAATACCATTACAGAATGTAGTCCGAGGAACTCATGTCAGCGAAGGCAGGAATCGATGAGATTTTTTTCGTTTACTATTTGGTCAGTGACGCGTTCACCATTTTTGAAGGCCATTTTGATTCATTTCAGTATGATAAAGGGAGTGAATTGTTTTGGTTACGAAGTTCCTTCACAAGTGTTTTGATTTTAGCTATTTTTTTCTTTTTTTTTTTTCCTATTTCGTTCGTACTTGGTGTGATAGAACACAGTGGTGTTGTGGTGTAACTGTGTTAAAGTTGATGCAATTATATCATGTTAGAGGTGAAGAGGCTTCTAGTCTTCTGTAGCAGAGTTTAAGAGCAGTTTTATTTCGCATTTGTCTTCAAAGGGATCTGTTACGGCATATTGCACCAACTATTCATAGTTTTTAGCCGTTAAGTGAAAAACTAAAAAAAAAGAAAAAAAAGTGAACTAGAATGTAATGCTGTGTCGGCCTATCTCCTTCCTGTCATGTCAAAAATCATCATGTTTGCAGAATCGGCCGTCTCCATCGTGGATCGAATACCTGAAACGGCACACGCTCTTAAAAACTTGCAAACATCAAGCACTGTTTCTTCATGCAGGTCATTTGTAAAGGGTAATTCAGTTTTGATGAAAATATGCTGAAGACTGTCTGTGGAATGCATTGTGAAAAATAAGCCAATAAAGTACCAATAAAGCTTGTAGAGAAACTATTTGCTTTTGTTCTTAATTTGAAGGTTCGTCGCGTTGACTTTGACGCCATCCAGTGGTGCTGTAAGGAAGTGTGAAATTATTATTTCTGACGTTAACGAGAATGTTGATTGTATTTCAAATGTACTGTAAATTGTAAAAATAATAAAACTAAGATGATGCTGTTTAGGTTAAGCAGAAGTTATTCAAAATATGCAAAAACATGTGACTTGCATAAAAAGTAGACTTGATTTCGATCTTGATGACATGAAAAAATGTCCTGAGAACAAAGTGTTTTTTTTTTTTTCTGCCCTCCTAATAGTGCAGCAGTCCGTTTCTGGAAGTAAAAATCTGATTATACTGCTCACATTTTATATTAAAGTAAATGTTATGTGTGCTTGTTTATTTATATATATATATATATGTGTATATATATATATGTATATATATATATATATGTGTATATATATATATATATGTGTGTGTATATATATATATATATATATATATGTGTGTATATATATATGTATATATATATATATATATGTGTGTGTATATATATATAATATATATATATATATATATATAATGTGTGTATATATATGTGTGTGTGTGTATATATATATATATATATGTGTGTGTATATATATATATATGTGTACGTATACATATGTGTACGTATGTATATATATATATATGTGTGTATATATATACATATGTGTATATATGTATATACAGTATATATACATATGTATACATATGTATATATATATAATTTTAGGGTTTCTGTTTGCAAAATTTGGAGTCTGTTTAAATATTTTAATACCCAATTTGTGTTGGGGCTGCTTGATTTAATTGTACGATATGAAAAATAACGTAGAACTTGAACGCGATTATCGCTTGAACGCTTCGCGCTATTATAAATTTGCAAAGGCTGCGAAATGCGCAGCTTGTCAGTGAAGTATGGCTCCAAATGCTAATCCATCTGAAAGCACAGAGTTTGAGTTGGTTAAAATGCACATTTGAAAAAGCAACGCACATTAAACATCTTTCCAGACATGAGAAGCATTTATTAACATCTTGTCCAACAAAAGACAACACTTAATATGTTTTTACTTCAAACTAACTTCATAACGACAGTTGAGCATCCTTCTGTGAGATGATGTGATTTCTTACACAGAATAAAGCAGTCATGTGTTATGTTTGATCAGTCAAAGTTTAAATCTTCAATTTATTCTGTTAAAGGGCATATTTTGAGTTTCTGCGCAAGAGCGCCCTCTGGCTTTCAAATGGAAAAGCATTTACTACTACAAGTCACGCCCCTTCAAGTTACGCCTTCCGCGAAGAAACAAGCGTGGACATCATTGACTAAAACAATCTTTTAAAGTCAATTATTTTGTTTTATGAATGAAATGTGTGTAAGATGAGCTTATATTGCTTTCGAATCTTAAGTATGAAACAACAGTAATAAAACAAAATAAATTGCACTATCAAATTAATACAAACTCATGGAATTAAAGCTAAAAACCTACCCCCCACACCTAAACCTACCCTTTCCATAAAAATAAAAATTTACTGTAGAGTTTCATAGATAACTAGGTGGTGATAGTGAAGCTTAAAAAGCAAGAAAAATGAAGTAGAAGAAGAGAAATAGTAGAAGAGATATAGCTACATCCAGAAGTGAGGCAGAATCTTAGGATAAATAACAGTAAATCAAATGTGCAACTTATCAAATTGTGGGGTAGGTCTACACCTACCCCAACCCTAAACCTACCCTTATAATACAGCAAATACAGTTATTAAATTAAATTAAATAAATATTAAATGGCGTAAATATTGACGTGCGCATCCCTTCTAGGCTTTACCGAGTAAGGGGCTCTGATCTTCTAGCATCATCTCTTTTTTACATCTCGTGTGGTTCTGTGTGATTTGGACAACTTCAAATGTGTTTTTCAAAAGTTTGGGTCAGTTTCTTTTTTTTTTTTTGGTTGGTTTTGAAAAAAGTCCCTCATGCGCACAAAGGCCGCATTTATCTGAACAAGAATTCAGTAAAATATTAGAAATTTAAAATTAAGTGTTCTTTTTTAATTTTCTTTTAAAAATGTAATTTATTCCTGTGATGCAAAGCTGAATGATCCTTCAAAAATCATTCTAATATGCTGATTTGCTTCTCAAGAAACATTTCAGTAACACTTTATTATAAGGTGACGTAGATACACATTCCTACATGTACTTACTAAAATAATAATAATAATGTTTAATTACAAGTAACTAATCCAAAACCGAAAACGTAACTCTATAGTAAGTGCATGAAGTTAATCAACATTACTCAGTACTTATTTCAGTAATTACAATGTAAACATGTCATCTTAAAATAAAGTGTAACCAACATTTCTTATCAATGTTAAAAACACTTCTGCTGCTTCATATTTTTGTGGAAAACATGATACATTTTTTTCAGGATTCTTTGATTAATAGAAAATTTAAAAGGAACATTTTTTATTTAGTTTAATGCGCCATACACTGTGTGTGTGTGTGTGTGTGTGTGTCATATATTAGAAGTGATGAGTTCAAAACTGCCTTTCTATTATGATTGTATGGAAAGTTATGGTTCTCATTAAAGAAATAAAATTAAAAAGTGGTATTTAGTTTAATACCTGGCAAAATTTCCTACCAGTTATTACCACTGTGACAACCAGTTTGAGCAATGATAAACACCAAAGGCCTTTTTCAAAAAAATAATCCCTATTTTCTAACTCTAAAATCAAGCCATCCATGTTCACTTAAACTGCTTCTAACTCACTCTGATCAGTTTTCCTCTCGCTCTCACGCCTCCATCAGTGTGAGTGCATTGGAGAGAAAGAGAGTGATAAAGTATTGTCGGTGTTGTTCAGCGATTCATTTGAATGAAGATTAGGTCATCCTGTTGTGCTGGAAAGATCATTAGGGACAGGTGCGCATGCAGCCAAACAGATTACCAGACTGCCTTTCTGAAATGAACTTTCTATTGATTGCTGGGCTTTTTTTAGGGAGCAGGAGAGGAGAGGTGAGCCTTGTTTTTCTCTCGTCTCGGCTGAGCACAGATGCTTCCGTGCTGGGAAGATAATTTGCTGCATGGAGGGCCACTTTCCTCTCATTGGCACACGCCTCATGCCTGCTCTTCATTCCATTCGCATTACGATTGCTATTTACTCAAGGATAAATTAGAAAGTTACATCAAATGAAAAATACCAGGGGGGCTAAAGGAGAACATTCATATGGCACTAATAAAAATCTTGTATTCTGGTTCTTCTAGTGTTTTTCCTGGGATGTTTTTTAAGACCTGAGGCAAGAAATAATAATGGAAATAAAGGAAGCAAAGCTGTCAAATTTGATTTTGACAGAGAATTGTCAAAATGATGTTGAATAATTCTTCCATAGTGCTTTTTTAAATACGTGACCTAACCGACCCCTTGTATGTGGCCCTGTCAGAGCTGGTTAGCGTCTCGCCAAATATGATAAAACGAATACAGACAGCAGCCAACTCACCCCGCACCCCCCCAAAAAAACATGCAAACACACTCTCGCTGTGTACGATTGTAAAACCATGGCATTTTTTCACAGGCACTGAAGATTTCATAGAGTCACCCCACTCACTGATAATTCTTGTAATAGCAGTGTCTGCATAAATGTGTCCAAAACTAGTAACAGCAAGTCATAAATTAAATGAATTTGTGTCACAGGCTTCAGAAACTAGGACCCCCAGATTTGATCATTTCTTTTGGTCTTGGCTCACACTTGCAAAAAGGTTGCCTCATGTAATAAGCGCAGAGCAGAAACATCACATCGGTGCTTTCTGGTTATGTGGGCTTCAGACAGGCATGGAGAGAGAGGAGTAGATTAAGGCCGTGCATTTGCAGCGGATATTGGGTTCTTTTAATTTCCCTGTGACAATGCTGACAGATAATTGAAAATGACGCTAAGGTAATAGACTCACACACATACACACACTTTGTGTCATGTTGAACTTCTGCTCTCAAGGAAAAGGGATGTCACACTTGAGTGTTTTTTTAAATATATATTTAGAAAAAGCATTCTACTTCCTATTTCTGCAATAGGCCTAGGCTATACGTACATTGTACACAAATATGACATTTTTCTGTATGCATGGTTATGCATGACTGTGTTTTAGTCCAATTTTTTACGCCCTTCCCTGGTTAACTTCCCTCTGTCTAGTTGCACAAGCGCCCACTACTGGCGGAACCCTTGCGATGGGTTTGGAATGCCCTAAACTCTTGATGACTTGGAATTCTCAATGGAATCGATTTTTTAATTTACAGTTTTCTTCCTTATTAATTTGTTTTACGCACATTTCTATGGGCGTGTATGTTTGGGCCGCCTGTTGGAGAAAATATAAAAAATTACACAAACGAAAATGAGAACAATACAATAAACTATAGTCAGCTTATATCGTACACTAGAGTTGTGTGGGCTGGGGCTATATTAAGTGCGATCTGTTGTGATATCACAGTCATGTTTCATTGTGGTGTATGGATCTGCCTGAAGTGTAGACTACATCATGGGGGCTTCTCATTACTTATTTGTGCATCCTCCTTTCTTTCCTCATGGCTTAGCTTCACCCCTTTTGGATGAGAGGGAAGGATACACTTGTCTTCACTCATGACTCCTCAGGAAGCTTCTTCATGGTGCGTTCACATGGGGTGTCTGTGTTAACCCTTCTCATTTACTTTGAAAGTGTGACGTCATGAATTGCCGAACTAAATTGTGGGTCCGTTGCATCACGTCACCGGCGTTGCTAGCAGCAGAATTTGGAAAATTTTCAACATTTCAAGTGCCAATGCAGGCGTCATCCAATCAGATTGCCTTATGCAAATACCCTAGTGTAAATACTAACCAATTGCGTTCATGCAGCTGAAAACTCATCTCTTCCGTGAACACTTAATCCCCTCATAAACCCCCCCAAAAAACCCTATCCTTCCCTTTTCCCTTCCTACTCTAGCTTATGGTACTGAGCAATGTATGAAACTTGTATTGTGAGCACTTCCTGTGTTATTTGCCAATTCACGAAGAATCGCTTGTTTGTTTCCCTCACTTGTAAGTCGCTTTGGATAAAAGCATCTGCTAAATGACTAAATGACTAAATGTAAATGTAAATGTCATGCGTTCAAAATATAGGAACATCAAAATGGAGGAAAAGCTTATCATTACGGTTGGGTAATCACTCGCTTTTTTACAATCAATCTTTATAAATGTACTGGGACTCAGACCAGAGTGGCCAAGCCTGGAAGGAGGTGGCAGAGGCTGTTGGTCAGTCTGGTGTGTATTGTCCTTGTTTTGTGTCCCTGTACTCTGTTTTTCATTCAATGACAGCTTATAGCATAACATTTAAGTAAGCTGGAAGTAATGTAATTGGCTGTTGTCACTATGGCGTCAGCACCAAGTTTCACGCCCTCGTTCAAACGTCGTCGCCCCGTGTGAATGCAGTGTCACTCTTCATTCCTCATCTCCTCACTGTGCAACTATTGAGATGTCCTTCAAGATGGCTAAATTCGATCGGTTTCCAGGTTATGGGCTTGAGGACATAAGAGGGAGGAATTGAGGAAGCATCAGTTTGAGTATTGAGAAGCACTCACTGAGTAGACTCGCTCCCTCTGTTAAACTGAAGGGTCGAGGGTCTGTCCAAGTACACTTCCCTTGCCCATGACGAAGTTGAATGCACTCAAAAACAGTGGCAGGGATTCCCCAGAGTAGTTTGCGAATATATGTCTAAAAGTGGGGTTAAATGCAGTAAAGTCTGGCTGGTTAGCAGTTAGCTTCTGCTGGTAGACGCTGGTGTTGGTAGAAAGTATGTTTCTCCATTGATGGCTAAAGCAGCCCTGATCACATAGCATTTTTAGCTCAAGAACATTATTTTCCAGTTTTTCCCAGCAGAGAGACAACTGTCATCAAGATAAATGCTAACAAGTTGGCTGTGTCCAGACATATTATTATATTATAGATCTCCTTGGACCTAGTCACATGTGCAGTTTATACTACACAGAATAGAATAGTGGAACTATGACGTATGTTTGTAGGCCAAAACCCGGAAGCGAGTTAGCATTTTAGCACTTCCAGTTCCATCGTCCTAAAGTCAGTAGGTTTTTTGAATGGCTTTTCGGTTAAATGGCTAAAATAAGGTCTGTGGTTAACACAAGCTCAAGATATGTTCACGTTTTGTGCGACCGTGGTGTAGTTTGCTTATAGACTGCCTTTAGCTTTTTGCAAACTGGCGACTGCATTTAGACTTCAAAATTCATAAAAGTTGTGTTCATCTGTAAAAATGATGCACGTATCATAAACTTTTGTTGATCACAGAACTTATTTTTTGTGATAATCCAAAAGCCTATGGGAAAATCCTATAGGGTTTTTGTTGAGGGAACCAGCGTGATGCTAACTGCCGACTGGCCTACAAAGTGACGTCATAGTTCCACCACTCTATGATTCCAGCTTCCTTTAACATCTCTTTCTTCGCTCTTTCTTCACTTTTTTTAACCAGGCTGCTCCTTTTTTAACACAAAATTATATATATTAAAGATGATAACTGGACATAATGAGCATACTATTGTTAAACGTGGCCTATCCAAGGTGATGGCCTATCCAAATTGCGAATGAATCTTTGGGCAAATTTGATTCTTGTGAATCTGTCAAAACAGTTCACAAAGAGGTCTGAACTTTTATTTCACAAATCATGTATCTTAAGAGAAGGAAAAGTGGATCTCCACTGGGGAATCAAAAGAGTAAGGTTTAATCTGTTGGTTATGGATGAAAATTATTTTGAACATTGTGAAGGACTGATGAATTTGACTGTGATAACACTTAAGTGATGGAATTCTCCTGCCTTTTCTTTTTGTGTTCATTTGTGGTGTTTTCATGAGTGGTACGTGGTCATCTATTGAGCATTGCTGTGTTGTTGCTAGGGTGTTCTGTCTAGTTTCTAAGTCTTTGCTCTACTATATACATTGGCTTAATTCCTCTTGTTTACTTCGTATTGTCTTATTGTGCATCAAAGACCCACTGTTGAAGGACTCAGTCCCTTCATAGACTACTATCATTACCATTGTATTTATAAAATTGACTTGAACTTTTGATATTTAAGGAGATTAAAGAGTCCTGACATTGCTTTTTTGTATTCAATTATAATGTCAATGCAGTGTTTTTTAAAATTGTTTTATTTACAAAACACAAAAATATAGGCCTATGTGTAAAAATGATTATTTTCAACCCTCATTCCGATCCTACGTCTTTGCATAGGAAACAGTTAACGCCCGCTTCCTAACATTTTCCATGTAAAACTATCATTTACTGACAAAGCGTTATGAAGTTGTTTACTTTCGGTTTGTGGTCTGCTATCAGATCAGGAACAGTTAGATGCTTCATCTGTCAACAAACATTTCTTTGCGAACTCTCCATTACACTGGGGCTCGTTTACAAAACAATCTGCAGTCAAATTCTTAGAACGAACATTATCATCCACTTGTTCCTGAAGTCTTTACAGAAATGAGTAAATGAGCTCACACAACATAGATTGATTAAATAAATGCTTTATAATGAGGATGACGCTTTAAGGGATGAAACTTGCAGGATGTTTTAATGGGATAAAAACATCTTATGTCAAAAGATCAAGGCAAATTGAATTTCTCTTGTCATGGCCCCTTTAATACCATTTGCTTTAATACTTAAGTAGGCTATTTTTCTTATTTTCTCAAGATATCAGGTATTTACACCGAACATATACTGTGTTTACCTGTATGTGCATGGAGTGCATGTCTATCTTTATATCCAGGGCTATAATCTCATTCCTGCTAACCCTTCACAGATGCTGTCTGGATGTGTGGCAGACCCTCATTTCCAGCAGTGAATATTACCCCCTCCACCTCTGCCATGGGGTGTTGACTACCCTGCAATGCCAAACACCTGCATAGACAGACATCAAACCCTACCAAGCCTTTTTTGTTCACCGAAACATGAGTGAACTATGCACTAGAATAAATAAGTTATATTGTTACATTAATTATGTGACCTCATGATCCAATGCATAAGAAAACTTTATTTTATTGTTTTATTTTTTGAGGATTTGTCATCACTGTCACTATGATTTCATGTAGTAAACAATTTATAATTGAAAATGGGATATTTGTTTATCTTTCTAAGAAACACTAGTTTGTAGAACGCTACTTTAGAGCCTTTAATGTTAAACTGTAAAACTCAACCCTGTTGCCTGCAATGCTTTTTCTTCTTCTTTATTTTTTTTGATTAAAAAGGCAATTCTCCAGCAGGTGGCACCGTAGGCTGTCTGAATGGTAGTTGGCTTGGCTCCCTCAGGACTGGACCTCAGGTGAAAACCTCACTTCACCGCACCGGGCTAAAGAGAGCGTGTCTGCTTCATTGCTCTGGTCCACCCTGTCATTTCAGATCTGTGCAGTGGTGAGAGGACAGACAAAAGAAAAAGAAAAATACAGTCTGGTAGGCTGATGGATGAATGTATTATTTGTAGTGATTTTACTCTTATTTGAACAGAGAATGGAAAGTGTGGGAGAAATAAGAAATAGTTGAACTGTGAATCACGTACAACTGTCCCTTACAGAAAATGGTCAAGGTAAACATTGTTTCCACTATTATTGCTACAGAGAAATTAGTCAAGTATAAAAGTATCAAAATCTAGAATTGTAAACTATATATGGGACAATTTAGATCATCTTTGTAAGGGGTGAGAGCAATTTGTGCAACAGGGCTTGTGATGTCACAGTAATGACATTTTACTTCTTGACTTTTACTTTATCACATATTTCACCAGGCTGTCTGGTGTTTGTTTGCATTTCACTAAATAGTCAATCCCCTCTGTGTCCAAATCATTTTCTCATGTATTAAAAATAGACATAATATTTCCCCCCTTCCATTCTGTCTTTTTTAGTTAGCCTACCCTTTCTTGGGAAATTAAAATATGGATCAAAGGTTGACTTTGTAATTCATGGGAGACTTGTAGGAAGTGTCACTTGGCAGGAGTTAATTAGGAGACCACCTCTGGGGTACAGTTACTAATACCACCCTGCAATGTAATAACAGACAGGAAATTCATTTGTAGTCTCTTCCTGTCACAGATTCCCAACAAGAGAGAAGTCTTTTATTCTCTGTGAAGTCTAACGGGGGTTAAACTTATTCTTAAATCGCATTTCAAACCTTGCCTGTAAATATCCATAAATTACTCAATTATATTGAGTAAGACTATATGCTCTACCTTTAACCTTATGTGTAAGTTTGTTTATAGGTCACAGGTGCAGTTAAGTCCTCTCAGGGCTGTCCATTAACGTTAGAACTGCCTCCCTGTGTGTAAGAATTTGTTGATCCAATATATGTGGTCTGAATGCATTCCCATCACAGCATCTGAGTGGGTCTCATGTACAACACATTTCTCATCTGCTCCGACATGTCTGCTCTCCTCTACTGCAGTCCAGGGAGTGACCGGCTCTCTCTGGTATATAAGCAACTCTCATCTGTGTGACCTTTCTGAGTTCGTCCAGTGTGGAGCAAGGAGAACAGAGCGGATAAATGGAGAGAGACAGAGTCAAGCCAGCACTGCACTGACACCGCTAAGAGGACAGGACAGGACAGAGGGGACATTGGCACAACAATGGAAAGAGAGAGAGACTGAGTGCGCTCAGAACAAGTAAGAGGTAAAGGGAGGGTCTCTCCCTCCCTCACTGTGGCTAGTCCATCTGAAATACGATACTAATTACATTTATTGCCTCCACAAACTCCATCTGAAATTACAGAGCAGGGAAAGGGGAGGGGGGTGACAGAAGAAGATCACGGAAGAAGAGAGCGAAGGAGGAAGAAAGGTCAACGGGACCGGGTCTAAAATAGAAGGCGAGGCTTCCATTAAAAAGGCATAAAACAAAATCCATACTTCTAAAACCCTGAAATTAAAACACAGTGACTCTTGTCAAAACAAGGTCAACGCACGTCTTTTGAGAAATAGACTAACCCACTCAAGGTCGTGCCTTTCTTTCCTTCTTTTCTCTCCCAAATGCTTTTCAAGATTTGTTCCTCTCTTCTGGTTCAGTTAAGAGATGATTCATCTGGTTTTCCCACAATGAGAGAATGAATTAAATGCCTGAAACAAGTCAGAAGACATAAAGTCCAAATGTTTAAGCTTTTGTTTGGTCAAGCTTTTATAACCTGGATAAAAGCTGGAACGAAACTCAGGATGAATAGATATCTATAAATCTTCTGGCCTTGTCCCATCCATTTGTCTCATTTCGTTTAGTTTCTTTCCATCCTTTCTCTTCCTTATGTCACCTGTGCATTTTCTTCTCCATTTCTTATTTTCCTTGTTTCATCTCTTCTGATCTTCCCTTCTTCGCTTCCCCATGTCTTTTTCTGCATCTTCTCGTCTTGTCTAATACTTTTGTGTCCTCTCTTCCTTTCTCCTCTTCATCTCTTTCCATCCCTTCTCTTCAGTATTTTCCCTTCCATTCCTCATCTCATCTCAAATCTTTTCTTTACTTCACTTCACTTCACTTCATCTCTTCTCATCTTGACTTGTCCCATCCCACTGTCCCATTTCATCTAGTTTCTTTTGACCCTTTCATCTGATTAAGCCCCTTCCCTTCCCTTCCCTTCCCTTCCCTTCCCTTCCCTTCCCTTCCCTTCCCTTCCCTTCCCTTCCCTTCCCTTCCCTTCCCTTCCCTTCCCTTCCCTTTCCCTTCCCTTCCCTTCCCTTCCCTTCCCTTCCCTTCCCTTCCCTTCCCTTCCCTTCCCTTCCCGTCCCGTCCCGTCCCGTCCCGTCCCGTCCCGTCCCGTCTTCATCTTTTGTCCTTTTCCTTCACATCATTTTGTCTTAACCTTTCCCCTCTTCATCTTCTTTTGTCAATGCACTTCTGTTCCTTTTTTTTTTTCTCATCTCATTTCCTGCAATCCTCCTTTTGTTACATCCCTTCCATCATGTCTTCTACATCTTATCCTCTCCTCCTATAACGTCATTTTGGCTTTTCCTTTCTCTTTATCATCTTGTCACCTATTCTTTTTGCTTCTCCGCATCTCTTCCTTTATCTTCTGATCCAACATGGTCTCCTGGTACTGCGTATCTATGGCACGAGATTACGTTTATGTTGTTATTTATGCGCCGAAATTACTTTTTGTGCGCAAATGTTACGCAATGGGTAGGATTAGTGGTGTGGGGTAGGAGTGTATTATATATACTCTAAAAGTACGTATCATGTGCACGCCAATATATTGTGTATCATATGCATGCTGCAAATTGCATATCACAGTCATGCCAATTGTAGTTTCTGCGTATAAATAGCATGCTAAATAGAAACAGAAAATCGTGGTATTGATACGCACATTCATGAGATCGGGTTCTCTGATTCTATCTCATTCGTTGGTCTCATTTTGTCTAGTTTCTTTCGATCTTTCACTTCCTTAATTTGCCTTTGCTCTTTCTTTTTCACATCTTGTCTCATTTTTTCTGATCTTCCTTTCAAAGTGTCCTATACAACCTCTCATTTTCTGCATCTTCTCATTTCGTCTCTTCTACAATTTTCTTTCCTTCCATGTCTCATCTTGTCTCTTCCTCGTCTCTTTAAAACTCTTATCTCCCTTTTAAATGTATAACTCGCCAGCAAATTATGCCTTCATTTTATAGTCTTTGAAATACGGCCTCACAGAAGATTAACCGAGCTTGATTTACACAGATACAGCGAGCGTGATTACTCATATGACTTTATTTGGTGTGAGGCCTAACCTTTTGGGATCGCCTGTTGAAGGTCGCTTTTGATCAAATTACCGCGGACCCTCGCAGAGAGAGTTTGTGTGTGTGTGTGTGTGCTTGTGTTAAATAAAAAACACTGTCCCTCATGTGGCCGGCATACCAAGCAGTGTGAGTGTCACGTTAAGATGCATCCTGCATCTCTCCAACCTCCCCTAATGACCTAGCTTCTCTCTCCTCCTCTCCTGTTGCACCAGAAAAATGATTAACTGAGTGTGTGCATGCACCCTCTTAGAGCAAAGTCATGAGAAGCCCTGTTTGATAGAAGGATTTTTGTATAAAATGTGCAAGATGAGGCCTTGAGCCATGGTACTGCACCCTAAATGTCCCATATGAGCAAAAAGAACCTTCAAAAACGAAGCTATCTTGTAACTTTGCTTCGGGTACTTCAGTAAAGGATGCCCGAGGCCTTTCGTGTTGGGTTCCTGTTTGCTTTTATGTGAAGTGATACATTTATTTAGCCTTGTGGCATTTCAGTGCTACCTATTCTTTCAAGAGAGAAAGGACCCATTAACATAACATCTGTCTCAGACTTTGAGTTTTTAAAGAGCCTCTTCTGCTCTGAAATTCATACAGGCTCTCCTCAGAATGGAATAGTAGTGTATACAGCATATGGTAGAGTATGTACTGTTGTATACTATTGTTTACAAATAGTATGTGAAACAGAATGTAGCCTACGCTACTATAAACATTTAAAATTGTTGTCATTTATTACATTTATTTATTTGATTTGTCTCATGATCTCTTTGCGCTGCATCTTTACAGGAATAGGTCATCCAAAAATTTAAATTCTGCTACCATTTACTCACTTCTCTATGGGGCGCCAAAAGGGACATGGTGATGTGTAAAAACATATTTATTATCGTCACAGTTATATTTATTTTGAAAAGTTTTCCATTCCCCCATGAAATTTTGCATATGATCGCAAAACATTTGTGTTCCAACTAGTAATGCAAATAGAATGAGGTAGGAGCAAAAACAATATTTTAATGCTTTTGCGAGCAAACACAAAGTTTCTTGCGGGAATACTATACTTCTGGAAGAGAAGACACCAGTTTTGCGAGATAACGCAAAAGCATTCAAAAATAATTGTTCCTCCTATCCCATATCATTTTCAGTCACTATTTCTGCACTTCACCTTGACATGCCATATTTGTGAGAGCATATGAGATTTGAGAGCTAGTGCAGAGAGAAGAATCAGTGAGCTGTGCATGACCTCGGAGGAATTTGCTTTCACTGTATTAAAAAAAAATATGGGGCCCATTAACCAATTGGTTAACCAAATTCTTCAAAAATCTTCTTTTCAGCAGAGGAAAGAAATTCATACAGGTTTGGAACAACTTGAAGGTGAGTAAATGACAGAATTTTCATTTCAATTGACCCTTTGCAAAGACCCGCCCCCTTTAGATACTGTTGCTATGTCTCTCTCACGCCACACATCATGCTCTCACACAGTGAAAAATACATCACGGAGCAAAGAGGACACTGACAATGCGTCGACAGACAAGACAGAGCAGGTTACTTTTGATATGTAACAGTTTCATATTTAAAATATTGTAACTTTTTAAAGTTTAAACAATAAATACGATATAGAGGCTCTTTAATGTGTCGTGACAGATCGCTGTAGCTCCTTCAAGCGGCTCGTGAACCGATCATCTCTTCATACTAATTCATTTATAGCATCAAATGAACATGAATGAACATCAGAAGGAATGTTGTTTCAAGTGTGGAAAGACGTGAGTACACACAATTTCTCAAGTTTAAGTTTACCAACGTTAACTCCCCTGACTGCTCTTTCAGAGAAAATCTGGGTTATAATCGGTTAGATCGCCTGTCAATGAAACTGCCAGCGAAGGGTCAATTGGAAATTAATTGGAACGTCAAGTGCATACTTTCATTGTGGGATACAGTGTGTAGTGCTCACATTTTGTACAGTATTACACATAATGTTCACAGTATACAAAAGGCATACTACTTTCTTACAAATATAATAGGTTGTATGCATTTGCTGCGTAGCTATTGGGAGTGTTCTAGATTTGTTGCATCACTTGGTATCAATGTTGGTTTATATATAGTGTGTTTTAGTATCAGCACCTGCCTGTTTGCTCACTTCAGAGACAGTTTGTATTTGTTTGAGGGTTCCCTTTTTGCCCATGAGAGGTATGTGTGTATGTGTTTGAACACCCTAACTCATTCTTTCACAGGTATGGCTCATTACTGTCTGCATGTGCAGAGCTTGATGTATCAGCTGAAGACGCATGCAAAGAGTTATGAGCTCTTCTCCATCTCGTCTCCTCCTCTTGGTTGTCTTTATCACCCATCATTACCGTTACACCCGCAGAGAGTGTGTGTCTGTGTTTGTTGGGGTATATGTGTGTGTATGTATGCGTGTGTCTCAAGCCGCACCTGACAAGTGGGCCATCCAGTCCCCTGGGTGTGCAGCACTGCTGTCACCGAGCCTGTATGCTTTTTTTTTCTATGACCTTCAGAAGTTCACAGCTGCCGGACAGGCGGCGTCTCACGCCGAACCCTCCCCCGTGCCCTTTGCGTTCACCTGACTGGTGGTGATCTGTAATGTTCAGTCTTTATATAATCAATACAAATGATCTGAACACAGAATATTCATAAACATAAGCTTGAGATACAAAACTAGACCTCATCTATAATGACTGTGTCTGTGTGTGACCTCTAGATTATTGTCCTCTGGGGTCTGATTGAATCCAAAGCAATCAACAGACCCCTCCGGCCTTATCTAATACTTTTTTATGGTTGTCAAAGTGGGCCGAACCGGTATGCAATACTGCCACTTGTATATTTTAACCTGTAGTATACCCTCACTTTTACTTGCCGGCACTTCTCACACGTTGCCAATACTCTGAAAGCCTAAGACATCCTTTAGTGTCACCCTTTAGTGTGATGTCAAATTAACCTGTATATTCAACCTTGTTACTTTTTTAAAGTCAAAGCTATATAGATGAAAATGGCACAATGCAATTTTGGTCAAACTCAGTCCTTGAGGGCCACTGCCCTGCAGAGTTTAGCTCCAACCCTGATAAAACTCACTTGCCTGTAGTTTCTAATAATCCTGAAGGCTTTGATTAGCTGGTTCAGGGGTGTTTGATTCGGCTTGGAGCCAAACTCTGCTGGGCAGTGGCACTCATGGACAGAGTTTGCCCATCCCTGGTCTATGGGCTGCACGGTTTGGTGAAAAAAACAAACAAACAAACATTGAATTTCATTTTTGTTTCCTGATAAAAATTGCCTTTACAATTTAAACACTTTTTAAAAAAAGTCTGTGATTATTATTATTATTATTACCAAAAATATTAAACTAAATATTATGTGTATGAAAATCTAATATTACAGTGTTAAATAATTACAACAGTAAAAATGCTAATTTACAGCTATCTTCATTTCAGCTGGAAACCGCACATTCAATTAATTAAAGCATACCTTTTGTGATTTGACGATATTGTCTTGGTTTTTATTTCAGTTAGTCATCTGATAAAATATTAAAATTATAGACATTTTCAAAATTATTTAAAAAGGCCTTTATTTTTAAAATAAATCACCTTTTCAAAATGCAAAAAGTACTCTACATATGTAATGAAAGGTAGAAGTCAAAAGGCATTAGTTATTAGAAGAGTAATCCACAAAACAAGCAAAGGTCAAAACACAGGCAAAATACAGAGTTCAAGGCAGAAGCAGAACAGAGAATCCAACCCCCCCCCCAAAAAAAAAATGAGACATAAAACCAGGAATACTCAGAAATACAGTATAGGCACACAGAAGACTTAGTAGTGACTGCCAGAGGGAACATGGTTTATATAGGCTGGGACTAACAAATGAATGATACACAGCTGTAGACAATTAGTGATGAAGAGACCAGGCAGAGGATTATGGGGGATGTAGTTCATGTGGGAATTGCAATGAAAACCAGGGACAGCCAGGGCACTCCAGCTGGTGATCGTGACACCATAGAATAAACTTTAAGTTAATTACAGTACAGATTATAGTTAAGAGATAAGTTTGTGCACCTACAAAATATTGCAGGAATAATTTACGTCTAGGGGAAACCATTGAAATTAAGAAAGAAAACCTAAAAAAAAAACACTGCAAGAGCAAGAGTAAACTTGAAATTGTAAATACTGTAAAACAATTTTAACAAGACATCTTTTACAGACATCTATTTTCTTCATATACATCAATACAAATTTAGATTTTTTTGCACTTCTCCTTTTTACATATTCTGCTGCTGTTTGCATTTTCAGCACAATCAAATTTAGTTGTTTTAGTTGTCTGATTACATTGCAAATAGTACTGTTACATATCAGTTACTACTGTTTCAGTGTGCAGTGATAACCCTGACTCCATCGACTAAATTATATTTTTCATTTCTCTGCATTCTGTTATTCCTCTGTTTAATGCAACAGTATGAATGCATGTTTTGTGATTGTCTGCTCCATTGCTTCTCAGCGTATTTCTGGCCTCTGTTAATTTACTCAGTCTCTTCCTTTTTCTCCCTCTCCGAGTCTTTCTTTCAATCATCCTTTCTTGTTTCTCTCCAGCTGCTGAAACCACCTGTCTCATTATAACTGTGACACCTTGTCTTTTATATTTCGCTTATATTAATTTACATTCAGTCCCTTGGGTACCACAAGCAGGCAGTTTCTCCAGTTTCTCTCTCACTCTCTCTCTCTCCATGTGATTGCATGTTGAATGGGTGCTATCGTCATTTCGGTCTGGGATGTAATAGGCTGTGTTAAACACTCATAATCGGTCTCACTTACGAGGCGCTGAAGCGGCTCTGCAAAGGGTCATGCTCTGATTTCTACCTCTCAGGACCACACACATATAGAGGCCGCGCCACACACACATTTTGTTGGAATTCACCGAAGTGTACGTTATACACTGTAGGCTGCTGTGGGCCTTGGGTGTTGCTTTAGCAACCTGTCATTGCTGATTTATTGAGATGGGAACGCACAGCTGGAAGTCACGATTACTTGGCTGCAAAACAGAAATTAGATCAGGAGTCCGTACAAACCTCTACCAGACAGCTGTCGGATACATAAAATGTGCGTTTTCTTTACATGTTCACCTGTTTTGAGCATATATTATATATAACACACAGGGCCAGGCATAACATTATGACCACCTTCTTAATATTGTGTTGGTTCCCCAAAACAGCCCTTGACCAGTCGAGGCATGGATTCCACTAGAGGCATGCTGTGCGGTGGTATCTGGCACCAAGATGTTTGTAGCAGATCCTTTAGATCCTGTAAGTTGCGAAGTGAGGCCTCCATGGATCGGACTTGCTTGTTCAGCAGATCTCACAGATGCTCGATTGGATTGAGATCTGTGGAATTTTGAAGCCAACACCTCAAACTTCTTGCTGTGCTCCACAAACAGCAATTCCTGAACCATTTCTGCTTTGTGGCAGGGCGCATTATCCTGCTGAAAGAGGCCACATCCACCAGGGAATACCGTTTCCATGAAAGGTCTGCATCAATGCTTAGGTAGGTGGTACGTGTCAAAGTAACATTCACATGGATGGCAGGACCCAAGGTTTCCCAGCAGAACATCGCCCAAAGCATCACACTGCCTCCGCCGGCTTGCCCTCTTCCCTTAGTTCATCCTGGTGCCATGTGTTCCAGGAATGCGATGCACATGCACCCAGCCATCCACGTGGTGTAAAAGAAAACGTGATTCATCACATCAGACCGCCTTCTTCAATTGCTCTGTGGTCCGGTTCTGATGCTCATGCGCTTTCGGCAGTGGACAGGGGTCAGCATGGGCACCCTTATTGGTCTGCGGTGCACTGTCAGAATACACAGTACAAACTGCGATGCACTGTGTATTCTGACACCTTTATATCAGAACCAGCATTAACTTCTTGAGCAATTTGAGCTACTGTAGCTTGTCTGTTGGATCAGACCACACAGGCCAGCCTTCGCTCCCCACATGCATCAATGAGCCTTGGCTGCCCATGACCCTGTTTTCACCACTGCAGACCAGGAGCACCCCACAAGAGCTGCTCTGACCCAGTCGTCTAGCCATCACAATTTGGCCCTTGTCAAACTCACGCTTGCCCATTTTAACACATCAACTTTGAGGAAAAATGTTCACTTGCTGCCTAATATATCTCAGCCACTAACTGGTGCCAAGATGAAGAGATGATCAGTGTTATTCACTTCACCTGTCAGTAGTCATAATGTGCCTATATATATATATATATATATATATATATATATATATATATATATATATATATATATATATATATAACACTGATGAGGCAAAATATTACCATACGCCTAACACTTTTTTGTAATTGGTGAATAATTACACATTAAGATTTATCTCCAGAAAAAAACAAAACAAAAAACAAACATTTATTAACAATATATTTCTACCAAATTCTAACTTATTGTATGTAAACAATTATATTAGTTTTATTCCTTTAATTTCTGAATTTTAGGGGAAAATTTTGAGCATGAAAATTGTCTTTGAGAGTGCTTGCCCTTGTTAACTTCCATCAGCAGTACAGTTC
This sequence comes from Opsariichthys bidens, assembly GCA_037194245.1. Lineage (NCBI taxonomy): Eukaryota > Metazoa > Chordata > Actinopteri > Cypriniformes > Xenocyprididae > Opsariichthys > Opsariichthys bidens. Next base: position 8,281,188 of record CM074305.1, on the reverse strand, counting down.
ATGAACACGGGGTGGCACTGTTGCTCTTTAAAAGTTCCGCTCCCTGAACTCACACCACCGGACCATGAAGTCTCCTCGTATTATCAGTAGTTGTCTGTTATCTACTCTGGATCCTTCCTATTGTACTACTTTAAGATAAAGGCGGCATGTGTCGGACGGCTATCATTCTCTACCATCTCTCAGATATGCTCTGGGTTTGACAGCGTGAAGGCTGTTAGCGCGAAGAGAGAGTGGGAGAAAAACAGAGGTAGAGGAGGAAAGATTAACAGATGGCTTCATAGCTGAGCTGTAATTGACCGGTGGCAACAAACCACCACGGCTCTCCTTCTTTTCTCGGCAGGTAGCCTCTCGTTCACACTCCAGCCATCTCTGTTACCCTGTGCGCTGATACGTCGACATGGCATTGTGCCGAAAATGCGTCAGTTTGTGATGACCCCTTTTCCAATAGCTCTTCACTTCATGACAGAGCTATGGATTGAAACATGCTGTGATTATATCTATGGTCAGCTTGTCAGTTACAAAGAAGGAATTTGCCTTTGTATTAGGTATCTTTGTTGTGTTTCCTTTGTATATTTTGTTAGATGAGAGGGTGTCATAAACTCTTGGTTTCATCAGTTTTTAAAGCAGTAGAGGGATAAATCCCATGTTGTGTTAGATAAACTGCCTAATGTGGCATGAAAAGTGTCTAATTTTAACTAGGTCTGTACCTTCTCCTGTTAAACTCAGCATTAAATGGAAGTTGTGATAGTCTTTTCTTCCATATTATGACGTATATCTGAGTGAAAAAGCTTCTCAAACAAACAAACAAAAAAAAATTGTTGGCCGGGGCTTGATTTTGTTCATAGGGAATGGTTGTAGTTTGCTATTGGTTGACAGGTTGTCCCGCCCTCACGCCAGTTAACACGTCATCAGAGAAGAGTTGTCGCTGTAAGAGGGAATAGAAGTTATTTTGATTAAGGATTACAAGGCACATGAATTTAAAAAAAAATAAAGATAGATATTTATATTAAATAATACTGCAGTATTCCATAAAAATTAGAACTGTTCATTTTCATTTAAAGTTGACTTTAAAGGTCCACTGAAGTGCCTTGAAATGTGCAGCATTATTCAATGTGTTGATGTAATTTCCACTGAAACAGGAAGACAGGGCAGGACATATTGAACAGCTCCTCCCCTTTTTTAAAATAGCCAATAGTGTTTAGTTTATATCACATCACACCTCAGTTTCCTCTTAAACTCCTCCTTATTGCTTTAAGATATAGCATTCTGTGAATTCAAATGGGTGCAGTACGTTTTCTGGAGTGCACCGATTTGCGCATATGATCCGGTGTGTGCCATCGTGTGTCTGGACCACACTGCGGCAGTTTGCGTGACACTAACGTGAAACCAGACTTCATTCGCCCCAATGAAAAGCATATTTACACAGTCTGAATCGTTCCATTTCCCCTATTCATTCATTCATTCATCTTCCACCGCTTATCCGGGGCCGGGTCGCGGGGGCAGCAGTCTGAGCAGAGACTCCCAGACTTCCCTCTCCCCAGACACTTCCTCCAGCTCTTCTGGGGGGACACCGAGGCGTTCCCAGGCCAGCCGAGAGACCTAGTCTCTCCAGCGTGTCCTAGGTCTTCCCCGGGGCCTTCTCCCGGTGGGACATGCCCGGAACACCTCCCTAGGGAGGCGTCCAGGAGGCATCTGAAACAGATGCCCGAGCCACCTCAGCTGACTCCTCTCGATGTGAAGGAGCAACGGATCTACTTTGAGCTCCTCCCAAGTGACCGAGCTCCTCACCCTATCTCTAAGGGAGCGCCCTGCCACCCTGCGGAGAAAGCTCATTTCGGCCGCCTGTATCCGGGATCTCATTCTTTCGGTCATGACCCAAAGCTCATGACCATAGGTGAGAGTAGGAACGTAGATTGACCGGTAAATCGAGAGCTTCGCCTTGCAGCTCAGCTCCTTCTTCACCACGACAGACCGGTACATCGACCGCATTACTGCAGAAGCTGCACCGATCCGCCTGTCAACCTCACGCTCCTTCCTTCCCTCACTCGTGAACAAAACCCCAAGATACTTGAACTCCTCCACTTGAGGCAGGAGGCTCAGCCCGAATGAGGGACGTGGGGCCGACCTCCCGTGGGCCCACCACCTGCGGGAGGAACCATATGGGGCCGGTGCATTGTGGATTGGGCGGCAGCCGAAGGCAGGGGCCTCGGCAACCCAATCCCCGGACACGGAATCTGGCTCCATTTCCCCTATATAGTGCACTATATGTCACTCAGAGAAAAATTTGTGAACAAGTGACTGATTTTAGCCACATCTCCAGGAGGCGGGACGCTTTAGATACTAGAGAGCATTTGATTGGACAGAAAATCTGATGAGAAGCTGAAGTGCAGAGTGATTTCACCAAACTCATTGATCCATATTGGCGGAAGTGAGACACTGTAAGTTTCGAACGCTTCTATATCTTCTAAATTCGAATTTTGTCATTATTTTGGACCACACTAGCTTATAGATAACAGAAAGGCTATCATAGTCAGACTAAAAGCTAAAAAACTTCAATTTTGATTTCATGGGGACTCTTTAAGCCCAAAGTATGTTTCATTTCTGATGCAAACGTGTCTTTCACAGTATTGACTGTATCTAACTACTGACACAATACAATACGATTTTAACGTAATCTGTACAAATATTCATTTAATTGTAATAATAATATTTTGAATTACAATATTTTAGTTAATTTTAGTAACCCATTATAGAAAAATGTATGGTTTATCAAAATTATCATTACTTTTCTACAGCATAACGGCATAAGTTAATGATCTCATTCCATTTTTCTGAAACATTTTTACACAAATTTTAGTGTTATTTCAACTAGGAACATGCAGGATATCATAGGAGTAATAATCATAAAACACAACCACATAAACATAGACAACACCGATCATTGAGCAGAAGCCAAGAAGGCACTTCCTCGTTCTGTAATGAGTCCAACTAAGGTGGGAGGAATTCATGGAGCTGGAGAGGGAAGGGACGGGGAGGGGCTGGAAGAGGGAAACACAATGGAGGAGATGATGGAGAAAGGATCCAGATGAAGACCCGGAAGACAGCCAGGACTAAGGCCCACCATGGAACCGATGAAGAGAGGAGCCAGGATGGAACCAGGGACCCGACCAACAACGGTGGAGCCGGTTTAGATGGAGACCAAGGTGAAGCAGGTACAAAGAGATCGAGTGACACCAAAGGACCTGGAGGAACTGGATGGCTTAGGCAGAGGAGGCGGGAGAGACTAGGTGGGACCATCAGTGATGAAGGAGACTTGAAACTAAACAAAACCATCACTGACATAGGGGACTTGGAGCTGGGCGAAGCCAGTGGCTACGGGAGACTATGGGGAATAATCCTTTCCAATTCGTCAAATAATTGTATGAGTGACAGGAGTTTGGGCAGGACTCCCACTCTCGTACCCTCGTACTCCACGAGAACACCCACAGAATTACACTGTGTTGCTGGCTTTTGAACTTGGTTAGACTTCCTGTTGGGCTTCAGGATGAAGCTGGGCTCATGCATCGGCACTGGCTTTTTGGAGATCTCGGGATCTGACTTTGCAATGGGCTCTGGCTACTGGTCCGTGATGGGCGTGGTTGATGGTAGGCTGGGCTCTGGGTCTGATGTGGGGCTGGCAGTGCCTTCCTCCATGGGGCAGACGAAGAAGAATACAACACAAACACTTTTATTTACAACTCAACTAGGAACAGGCAGGAGATCACAGGAGTAATAATCATAAAACACAACCACATAATCATAGCTGAACAATGAACAGAAGGAACTAAGGGCTTAAATACACACAGGTAAATAATCAACGGAACAAGAAACAGGTGCACAACTCAAATCAGAAACCATGGCAACTAACGAAACTAGAACTCAGGCAAACTGGAACAGGGACAGCCATTCAACCCTGTTACGATTCAATCAAATTTATTGTAACAAATTATTTTATTTCAATTAAAGCTCAATCAATAATTAACTAAAAAAAGTGAGTGAAAAAAAAGTAAAAAAATTGCAAACTTTATGCAAAATAATTTGAGATTTTTGCAAATCAAAATTTTCCTAAGGTTAAGCACCTCATTTAACTGGCCATATGTTGAAAAAAAAAATGTAAGTTTGTACCCTGTTCAGGGAAAGTGTTAATAATTCATAAAGGAAAAGCAGGGCCATTCTATGACATCCATGCTCACGTTCGGTGCCAACCAAGGCAAAATCCATCAACACTAGACTTTGCCCTTCGCTTAACATTGCTGCTGGCCAAGAAAAAAGGGCAGGTAAAATATTTGTTTGTAGATTAGGACTTAAATCAATAACCTTTAGGACTCAGAGCTTGACTGCTGTAATGGAAACTGACAGCATGGGAATTAGAATTTGATAATGACAACCTGATATTTCCTCCATCGGTGGTGGAGCCCCCATGCAGGATATGTGTGTGCGTGTGTGTGTATGTGGCTTTCCCCCTCAGCTTCCCCCAGGCGTTTCTTGCTTTCTGTAAATCTCATCACATACTCAAAAAAGATTCTCTGAAAGCCTCCAGGCCGTGAGAGGTGTAAAGCTAAAACCACAACAGCAAATAAAGTAAAATTCATCTGTTCATAAAGCCCTTTACATGGCCCTCTATGAAGATGTGCTAAAGACTCAGACAGAGCACTTGTGATGCATGGATCAGTGGTTTGAAGTGCACAGTTCAGGTTCTGCATTCTGCTCTCTATGTACGGCAGTGGATCTTAACCTTTTTAACATCAAAGCAACCCAGTTGTCTACGACAACTTTTGAAGGACCCATTCAGCTCAACTAGAAAGATGTATATTTGTTATAACAATAACCAAATAATTAAATGATGTACACCTAAAAATACAAATTCTTTACCAAACACCTCCAAATTCTTTACCAATAAATTAAAATTCTACCATTTACCCACCTGTGGGTAGTGAAGGAAGTGAAGGAGCACGAGGCTGCCAGGGTCCAAAAACCACTATTAATGTATCATAGAAATAGCCCCTATGATTTTATTCTTCTGAAGCTGTGACGAACAAGTTCAACCATTCACTTAATATTTTTGATTTAAATTAAAGCTCAGTCAATAACAGTTATTCAAAAATGCCTCACATTACACCGTGTTTCATATCAGTTACTATCAGAGACCCAAAGAGAGAACCAAAATTATTTGATTTCATTCACTTCAAGCCTGATATGACATCTGTTTTAAAGGCAAGAGTTAGCTTATTTCAAATTAAATTTCTTGAACTGATCCTTCGCTGGGAGTTTGATTGACAGGCGATCTAACCAATCGTAACCCCCAATCCGCCATTTTGTCCGATAAAGCAGTCAGGGGAGTAAGAGGAGCTACAGTCTTTCATGACACAATAAAGAGCCATTTATTATTAAAACTTCTTTAAAAATGACAATATTTGAAATTTTGTTACATATAAAAAGTAACCTGCTCTGTCTTGTCTGCCGATGCTCCACAATGTATATTTTTCTGCGCGAGAACATGCTTGTCATAGCAACAGTAACTAAAGGGGGCGGGTCTTTGCGAAAAGTCAATTATATTATTTAAAATCATACGAAGTCTCTATTACTTTTTTCTAATTCCATAATGTGATAATCAATATATTCAAGCTGTTCCAAAGTGGTACACATTATATTTTTGTTAAATATTACATAAATAAATAATCAGCACCACCTAATCAAATACATTAAGACTAGAAATGGAGTGTATTAAACAGAAAGAGCAATGGGGATTTTATATTGTAAACCTATAGTGTATTTCACTGTACTTTAAGTTGTTTTGTTAAGAATATATCTGAAAACACAAAGACTTGTGTCATGCCCAATAAAAGATGATGAACAGGTTTCATGCAACTGTTTTTGGACCATTTGTGTGGTTTGATTTCAGTGCTTAGAATAGATCTGGATGTCTAGATTTTGAGATTAATGAGAGAATCCTTCTCACTCCTGTCTCGAGTTCAGATGTGATGCCATCATGCCTCTGACATCACCATGGAGTCATTGCATTCCCAAGTCTCCATGGTTACCATGTGCTAACTAGATGGCCATCATCAAATCTGAGAGGTCCATCCTCAAATTTCCACCTCAATGAAGCACACAATGCTCTCTCTCTCTCTCTCTCTCTCTGCTTTATTCCCATTCTGTATTTCCCTCACAGGCTTCACATGAGGCACATTCAGAAAAATTAAACTACTCCCACATCTCTATCTCTACCCCCCCACCCCTACTTTTATACATTTATTTTCTCATCTCTCTGAGGTGCATCTAGATTCCCCCTTGGGCCACATGCTCCACCAAAGGTCAACGCTGGTGAGGGCAATAAAGTATCTGAAGGTACTTCTCCAGCGACTGTTAGAATGGGCCCATCAGACAGGCGAAGGATTTATGGGCCTATGAGAGAGGAGAAGCCTGGGACTCAGGTAATTACCCACCCCCGACCGCGGCTGCCAGCCTGGGGCACAGAGATTGAGAGCTATATCTGGAGTGCAGTGGTCAGGAGAAACATCTGTAGGGGGAAACCGGAGTGTGGCAGGTGTGCACATATGTCCATTTTTAATGGAATGCATAAGATACCAGTGATCATATTGTATTAATTTATACATCACTTAATGTCTAAAATGTCTTAAAGACATCACCCTGATGTCTGCTTATTGTTTTTTTTTGTTTTTTTTTCACTATTTAGTTTTTCATGACAACTTTCCACTTCTCTCTTATCCATGAGGGCTTTGGACATCTGAAAAGAAGCACAAAACCATTACAACACAGTCAGGACAAAACACAGGTAACTTAAAGCAGTGGTCCCCAACCCAACCAGGATCCGGGGTCCACTATATATATATATATATACTTTTTATATATTTAAAAATGATTTAAAATTAGCCTAAAGTCTTATCTTTGAAAAACCACAAATCCCACTGTCTAAATGAGGTAACCTAAATTGGAAAAGTCATGTAAATGATTAAAACCGTTAAACTTTGTTGCCATAACAAATATACATATATTTTGCTTTTATTTCTCTTGTTAAGCCAAGCTCTGTTGGGTTTAAAATCCTCACAAGGTCAAATATTTCTGGTATTAACTTATTGTCTTTGTTGGGACATGATGTCCCCATAATGTAGGGTTTAACAGGACCACATACACACACACACACAAATAATAATAATAATAATAATTTGAGGACGTTGGGGTGCAAACAAATTTGGACCCCAATGACAGTGAATTGTAATGAATTTTTTAAAATATACTCGAATGGTTTCGAACAACATGAGAATAAGTAAATGAAAAGATTCAAGACTGGGTTTTACACACTTCAATAAAAATAAACCTTGATGGAATAATAAATCATTGTTTAATGTTAAACAATAAATTAGTCAAAAAGACAAACTTCATAACAAACCTTTGATAAACCTAATAAACCCCTTGACAACAGTTTTTGTTTTGGTTCATATTTAATGGAAAACTATGTAAGTTTACTGGATGAATTTTGAACCCCCTCAAGGTTTTACAGCACTAAAATAAAAATGTATTTAACACAACCTCTATAAAGTTCAGAATGAGCCACTTTTACAGCTTAGTTTCACTAAGGGCTTTTTTCCGCTGGGGACGGAATTTGCATTCTGAAACTTACAGTATGTTTTCACAGAATGAACTGTTTATTCTCAAAAGATCAAGGAAACTTTGCATCCTCATCTGTAACTCAATCTTTCTTCCAATGCCACTACATACACAGTCTTCCCTTTTTGGGACGGTTCTCGCAGCGCTGACCCCCCTCTGTGTGTTTTGTGAGTTTGTGTCATTTCCGTGTTGTGTTTACTCCCCACCTGCCACATCGGTACCCTCCCCCCCACGGAGAGATGCCACCTCGGCCCAAAATACCAGTCGCTTCTCACTGCTCATCAAAACTCTGCTCCACCTCCTCACCGCGCTGACCTGCCTCTGAACTGTACACATCTCTGCATGTCTCCTCTCTTCACACCAGCTCTCTCTCTTATTCTCCAGTGATTCTGTTTATCCCCGTCTGGTCCTCCCACGCAGCTCTAAACTCGCCGTGGTCATCCATTCTCTCTTTGTTTGGTTCATTACCTAACGAATAACTGCCCTCACATAACAATGATCATCTAAAGCATGCATTAACAGGCTCTAATGACATGTAAGAAGTTTTCTTAGCCCATAAATACAGTAACGCTGCTATCAAAGCTTTAAAGAGCAGAGGTATCAGTCTTTTCTGCTGCTGCCTGCATCATTATGTTGACTATTAAATTAGTATTGATGTGGCGAGGTAAGAGGTTCAGAACATTTTGCAGTCCTTTCAAAGCATATAAATTACAAAACAATTTTTTGAAAAATATTGGATTCCAAAAATGATTATTAATGATATCTAACTCATAATTAGTCTTCAAAAACTTCAAATTTCATTCCTCAAATTGTGAAGATTACTGAGGTGACCGTTACTGTGCTTACCGTTAAAGTTTTTGAAATAAATCTCTTATTTTCACCAAGGCTGCATTTATTGAATATAAATACAGTATTAACAATAATATTGAGAAATATTATTACAATTTAAAATAACTGTTTTAAATGTAATTAATAAATGATGACAAAGTTGAATTTTCAGCATTACTCCAGTCTTCTGAAATCATTCTAATATGCTGATTTGATGCTCAAGAAATATTTCTGATTATTACCTTTCATAAATAAATATAAACCTTTTTTCAGCATTCACTGACCAATTGAAAGTTCAAAAGAATAGCATTTATTTAAAATAGATTTTTTTTTTAACAATGCAAAAGTCTTTACTGTCATTCAATTTATTTAATCCTTGCTGAATAAACGTATTTAAGGTATTAAAGAATAAATTAAAGGGATAATTCACCCCAAAATGTCAGTAACCAAACAGTTGATGGACCCTGTTGACTTCCATAATATGTTTTTCCATACTATGCCAGTCAATGGGGTCCATCGACTGTTTGGTTACCCATATTCTTCAAAGTATCTTCTTTTGTGTTCAGCATAATAAATAAATAAATTCATACAGGTTTGGAACAACTTGAGAGTGAGTAAATGACTTTTTTTGGGTGAATTATCCCTTTAAGGAATCTTACTGACCCCATACTTTTGAATGGTCATGTACAATTCAGAAAGAAAATGTCAAAAATGTTTGCCAAAGCATGGGAAAATTCCTTACACTTAGATTTAAGAGGCCATATCTACTTCATTTTTCATTTTTCATCATTTAGCAGACGCTTTTATCCAAAGCGACTTACAAGGGGAGCAATTAGGGGTTAGGTGTCTTGCTCAAGGGCACTTTAGTTGTGGTATCGAAGGTGGAGAGATGCTGTTTATTCACAATCCCCACCTTCAATTCCTGCCAGCGTGGGAATCGAACCAGCAACCTTCAGGTTACAAGCCCCACTCCCTCACCACAAGGCCACGACTACCACGACTACTGCATTTATCACAACATTACAGAGAATTGGTTATGGATTCTTTAGAGAGTAAGCAACCACCCTTAGCTCCAATGGCTGCATTTAACTCCACTTTTAGACATACACTTGCAAACTTCCCTAAGCACTTCCCCTAGGGGGAATCCCCACCGCCATTTTAAAGTGCGTCCAACTTAGTCAAGTGGTTGAGGGAAGCTTATTTAGACAAAACCTCGGCTCCTTGATTTCAGCAAAAGTCTACACATATGTACAGCCAGATCCAGATACTTTAAGCCAGATCCATAGACCACAGTGCAACACGATTTTGACGTCACAACAGCAATCTGCAAGGGAGGCTCCAAGTGAAAAAGGGCTTAGGCGGTTCCATTTAAACCCATTACAAGGGTTCCGCCAGTTGTAGGCTCTCATGCAACGTAACCAATGAAACGGAGGGAAGTTAGTGGGGGAAGGGCATAAAAAGTGTACTAAAATGCAGCCAATGTCTTATTTTCCCACACCAGCTCTGTTATTTTGACCCCCTCCTCTAGAGGGCAGTATTGATGGAGGTTCATTATTGATGGATTGTTTGTCTTTTGTGCTTCCCACTCAGGGATATCTATTTCCAACCCACTCTCTGTCTCCAACACCAAGCAGATGTCTCAATAGACCTCATGGTTCCAGCCATGCAAACTATGCAAGTAGTTGCTGAATGTTTGTAAAAAGAATGAAAAATCTTCCCATCTCTTACAACTGTAACTGTTGTGGGTGAAATGCACAGAGGTTAAATAAAGAGCCACCACAAAAATAATTCACACAACTGTTTTACAGATTGTCTGAGACATATTGCACTAAAATGACAAGATCTTTCTCAAAAATCTTAAGTAGCAAGTAAACACAACATATCTGAGCATATCGGTCTAGTCTTGTGTAATTTGTCTGTTTGTTTAATTTGCAATATTATTTAAATGATATAATTTAGCAATATTTTAAACGGAATATCAAAATTGGGTTATATTTTATTTTAAGGTGACCATGTTACAGTGTAATTATACATTTAATTACAGAGTAATAATAATTGAAGCACTTTATTTTACAGTCCCTTTCCCCATGTCAAGTCAAATCAAGTCAAGTTAAGCTTTATTGTCATTCCGCTACATGTGGGGACAACACTAAGATGCTAAAAAACTAAAATACAAACTATACAGACTATACAATGCTTCAGATAAAAACTGTACATGTAGATATTATGTACTTATTATAGTAATTGCAATAACTGGGTAATAACTTGGTACTAACCTTGAACCTACCTTACCTTAACCTTAACCCATGTAGTTACCTTATATTATACAATACTTTCTTAGGTGAGTACACTGTAAGTACATGTAAGTGTACGTCATGTAAAATAAAGTGCAACCATCATTCATAGTTTATAGTTATTACTACATGTAAGTTGTGTAACAAGGACACTGTAAAATAAAGTGTTATCTAAAGTTGTATTATCGATGTGCACTTCTTTACAAGTTACATAAGCCTAATTAGTTAAAAATACTCAAATGATTTGAAGAACCTTATTCCCCCAGTTTAACTAATTAGTAACGGTGCCTAACAAAACTTGTTTTTATCAAATTCACTTTCCATTGAATTAACTTAAGTATTTAAGTACAGATAACTTAAAAGGCAAGTAGATTTAATTCAAAGTTTCCTGTTTTTAAATTGCTTTTACTTATATAATCATTAAAACATTTTATTGCTTCACATTAATATCTTTAAGGTTTGATCCCAATTTATTTCATAGCTGAACAATAAAATATAGTTGTTATGAACCTCCCAATTTGTCTAGGGGTAGGAGGATATAACAATTATTGTAACTAAAACAATATTAAATAAAACTAAAATGACTGACGGTCACTTCGATGCCCTGATCCAGAAAAGCAACAAACACCCAATCAAGCAAAACAACTTAATTTATTTTAAGTACAATTCAAAGATAAAAGCGACACAAACAAAGACATAAAGCAATAAGGAAAGGAAGCAAATTTTCAGGACAGGGCCAGGCCAACATAACAAACGAAACTTTCTAAATGACAATGATCACATTTAATAACCTATACCAAAGTAAGTAAATAAACAACAAAGTCTTACCTTACTCCCTGTCTAACATCAACATAAACCAAATCCAAGTTTGAAGAAAATGGCACCCTCTCCCTATAGCTCCTGAATTCAAAACAGAGTATTTACATAAATTAAGTAGTAAAGAACATAAGAACCAAAGTCAGCGTTCGCACGCTCTCTCACAGCTAGCGGTTACGCAAGTCGTACACAAAATTGAAAATAAAGCAAGGTTGCATTTTGTTGCACACATGAACTCACACAAGAGAAGATACACTATAGTGTTTCTAGATCAGGGAAAAGCAGCATGTTCCATCAGCACTGCAGCATTGTTTCTCAACTCTGTTATAGTGTTTAGGATCTGTAACGTGCATTCAGCTGACTAGCATCAGGTGGAACCCAATTAGCAGCCTGCGCAAAGGAGAGGGACAAGAGAGAGAAGAGAGAGAGAGAGAGAGAGAGAGAAGAGCAAGAAAATAGAGCATGTACACAGCATATTACATGTTCAACAAATAGTATCATTCTCCCTAACTCACACATATATTACAAATACGTCCACGGGACGTAACATAGTGATTTAACAGACATAATAACATTTTCCCAGGATGCTTTGATGAATAGAAAGCTTTAGGTTACACTTTATTTTTTTTGTTTACTTTAGACATTCCACTAACTTAGCAACTACATGTGAAATAAGGCGCCGTTTACATAACATAGTTTTCAACTAAAAAAACCTTTTTCTGCATTTTTTTTGTAAAGTGTTCTATTAAACTACAATGCCGTTTGGATTTCAAAGTGACCATTATCATCAAAATGCGAATTTGTGAAAACGGTAACATCATACGTATTGCGTGTTCAGTCTGAAGGCGTGTAGTGTTTCTTTGCAAAGTGACATCGCCAACTACTGGCCTGGCATGAATTTTACAGCGTTTATGTGAACAGGAATCATTTTGACAATGTTGTTATGTCAGTATAATGTCTTTTGGGGACCATCAAAATAAAGTGTTAGCAAATGTTAAGCAGACAGTCTACTAATACTTTAACGACTGATAGTAGACATGCAGTTGGAAAGTTACTTATAGTTAGTAGAATGGCTGTTCGCTGTTAGTTTGGAAACTACTTTGTACTTTGTTCAACTTGCATTATGAGACATGCCTATGTCGTTTCATCCTTGACATGAAGCATTGATACTTCTATGAAGTGTTTATATATCTCTATATCTGTATTTTTATACATCTTGCAGTGTTTGCGTTCAAAGACAACCCATTGAACAGTTACAAGAAAAGAGCGATACAAATGTTACTGTGAGTACATTTCACCAGAAATTGACGCATCAATCCCTGTAGCCTGACTGTATCTTCTCTGAGTGTTCATGCTGCCCTCACTCTCAATGCAAACTCAAGGTCAGAGCTTTAGGATTGGCTGATAATAAAATGTTCATGCACACCATGATCGTGTTCTAGATAAAGAAGTTGTGGCTGGCTGCATCTCTTCTTTTGTCTGATATGGGTATTTGTCCTCCAAAGGTGCTGGGCCACAGTCAGCAGTCGCTGGGTGAAGGCAGATATTTACTATGATAAAAAGGGGAGGCGAATCTGTAGTAACTGCCATAATACTGAGCAGGAGAGTGTAGAGGATAATTCAGTCACACGGCCCTTGAAATGACAGGCTGATGAGTGAGTGGGAAAGGGGAATTGCAGTTTGATGACACCCTCTTAACCAAAGGAGGCGATTAGAGCCAAAATGCGAAAACCAGGACTGCATTCCTTTGGCTGAAGAGGAGAATGAGAATTTACAATGTTGATTATGTTTCTGAAAAAATCATCCATCTTTGTATGAAAAGAGTTCATTCCTCTTGTGAATGAACATGCTGTGGACACTAAATGACTTGCCTGAGGTAAATGTAATGCTACATGAGATATTATTCTCAAGCTGTTTGACGTCTTTCCACGGTTCAAACACTGGTTGAGAGATTACATATAAACATATTTATAAATTGTCTGTTCTTCGACGCTTTTTCTTGTTCTGGCCGTTAGCAAACAGCGTTTGCATTATTGTGCGCACGCCCCCGTCTCGCCCCCTTCGTTCGACTGTATCCACCGAACTGTGATGCCTATACAGTGAAAGAAGCTCACTGAGGCTGGATTTATTTTCATCAAAAATACAGTAACTGTAATATTGTGAAATATAGAATTTAAAGATGTCTTGTAATGATTTAGGGATGATTTGTGGCTCTTTGCTGCCCACAAGAGATTGCAGGAATCATTGCATTTTACAATTTTTTGTTGTGTTTTTACTATTTCTTTTTCTTATTGCATAGACTATAACAGATAAGACTCATCCAGCTCATCAGGACATACAATAAACCATATTAAAAAATTCTTAAATCATGCATGTCTGATCTCAAACACGAAATTCACTGGGGAAAACCACAAACCTTAAACACAGCCCTGTTCTCAACACATACATTTTGGCACCCTTTATAAAACTTCAAAAAGCCTTTATGTCCTTTTCACCTCAGTGTTTCATTTGTCAAAAGTGTTTTCAATTAAGAAGAAAGCAAACCACCACCAACAACAAAAATGTAGAATGAGTCTGTCCATCTGGCTGTAATTAGCATTTAGTTCAAAATGCCATTTTAATGAATATTAATGTTTCTAAATGGTTATAAGCTAATTAAATTTTCTGAGCCTCTCAGAAATTGCGATATAGAGTGTCTGGTGGGAAGACTGAAGAGCTCTGGAGAATGCCAAAATAGAGTACCACTCAAATATTCGAATACACCTCGCCAATGCATGCAGAGCTCACAAAGGGAAGTACAGGAAGTTGTTCATTTACTATCTTACATTCACGTCTCTCTCTTCTCCTCTCTCTCTATAACCAGCATCCAAAACGTTTCTGAAGGACTGAGTTTAAATTCATCTGTCGCTGAGGTGGAGATGGTTAAAATCTGGTCATTATTTCTTATCACAGACAGGATTAATACAGTTTTACAGTTGGAGCAACTCTTCCATTTGAGAAACATTAATTACTGGATCACTGCAATTATTTATGAGTCATTAAAATCTGTGCGGAGGTTTGGATTGTTTTGCCTACACTATGAAAATATTTTGTCAGCTAACCTCAAAAAGAGCTCAGTGTGGAAGCATCTAAATTAACTGGCTTTATTCAAAGTCAAATATATTATTTAAATGTAACAGTTTTTTGTTTCTCCCGGACTTTTTAAGTGTCGGATACTGTAGAAATAGTTTTCTATTGTAAATAAATTACAAATTTTAAAAATATTATTTATTTGAATATTTCTTTGGTTCAGTTATTATAGCTTGTCCATATATTATAGCCAAACATAGCCAAAGCATATATCATAGCCAAATAGCTCCCTATTTGGGTGTGAGCAAAAAATATGTCCCTTTAAATGCAAATGAGCTGCTGCTCCCAGCCCTCTTTCCTGTTAACAGCTCACGTTTCGGTTGCTCAACAACAATAACAAAACTGGAGAATCTCACACAGCCAAAACATTGTTCAAACCGGAGTCGGACACTGATGGAGAGACTCAGTTACAACATTTAGAATGCAACTAGATGCTTCTGAATGGTTGGTGGATAAAATTATGTAGTTATGTAGTTACGCCATTTTAACCTTTTGTGCACATCCTTGTTTGTGAAGCAGTCCAGCATAAAATGATGGCATGGCAACATCACGCTACTACAACAACTCTTTGGGTGCTTCTCATTTCTTATTTGTGCATCCTTGTTTCCTTCCCTCGCTTCCTTTCCTCGTGCCTCAGCTCCATCCCTGTAGGATGTGAGGGGAAGATACAAGGAAAGAAAATGAAGAATTTGTACGTGCGTCAGGTTTTTAAACGAGAAAGACCTGTATCCTCGCTTACGACTGCTCAGCAAGCTTCCTCACTCCTTGTTCCTCATCTTCTCAAAGTGCAATTAGAGAATTGAGATGTCCTTCAAGATGGCTGAGTTTGATCAGTTTCCTGGTCACAGTCTGGAGGGTGCAAGAGCGAGGAAACGAGCAAGCATCAATTGGAGCATTACGAAACACCCCATCTCTTCTCTGAAGCAGCCCAACATGGCCTTTGTTGTGTGTTGGGGGCAGGGTTTATGTAAATTTCAGGGTTCTTGATGTTACCAACCCATTTGTTATAATTCTTAAAAAGCGATTTCTGTAAAAGAATATCTCCTTTTTCATTGAACTTTTAGCGTCATAACTTTGCAGATGTTGTTTATACCAAACAGCAACGTTACAGTTAAACAAGTGAAATCATAATCAAGAACCCCTTTAATATAATGGATTAAAAGTCATTATATTAATTGACGAAATGTTATATTCAGATTAAATGCCTGATGCCAAGGACATGATGTTGATTATACCCCCAAATTTTGACCAGAACATATCACCCATATTTGTCCCCATGCCGGTTTAAACGAGACTAAATGATACAAAAATGCAGTCAACATGTCCTCACCCTAGAAGACATCTGGTTACTTAGCAAGGGACGATCTGATGAACAGATTAGTATTAAATCAGAGATAAAGACGGCCAGAGAGACAAAGATGAGACAGATAAGGAAAGAGAAATCGTATACAGAGAGAACGTGAGTTAAATGGTGAGAGAAATGCTTTCTGTTTGACAGAGAGACTACAATAACTGAAAGGAGAAAGAAAGAAGGAAAAAAAAAAAGAGAGCTAGATTAAGAAGTGACGGAGGGTTTCTTTTTGAGGAGGACAACGCTTGCAACCACTTCAAACATAAATCAAGAGCTGTTTTCACACAACACAGAATGAAACTGTCAAAACGCTACTGACTTTGACAGAATTCCCTGCAGTGGAGAAGATATGTGCTGGGGATTTTTTTTGCCAGGTTAATTGTTACAAAGTTCCAAAATGTAGGCAAAGCTAGATGAAACTAGTAAAAGGTGACCTGTCATGCGCATTTCAAAGTCTTGATTCTATTCTATTCTATTCTATTCTATCCTATTCTATTCTAGAATATATTTTCATGCTTGAAGAAAACATTATTTTTCACATATTTATTGCAGCTCCTCTCTTCTCAGTCTGTCAGTAACACTCTGTTTACTGTCTCTATGAACCCCCTCCTTCCCAAAAGCGCAGTGTGCACTGATTGGTCGGCTGGACCAGCGTGTTGTGATTGGTCAAATGCTTTAAGCGTGTTTGGAAATTATACTATAACAGTGAGATTCAACATGCTACTAATGTCACGCAACTAGGCCTCACCCCTTTTTGTGGAATATTGGGACGTGTGTTCCTGAAAGAAAACTCAAGACAATAATGGAGGCGTTTCTGGGAATTCAGAAACAATGCTTGCTGATATAGCGAATAACCCCTTTTGTAGTGACTTTGTGCTCTGTAACTTTGCAGACCTTTTTCATGCTTTAACAGAAATATTACTCACTAAATAAAATTGAAAATGTAAAAAAGCATAATAAGATCCCTTTAAAATGCTTAATCTGATGCACTTAAAAACAGCTGCTGCTGTGTCACTCCATATTCATTGTCATAACTTTCAATGGGAAATGCAATTTTATGTCTCAACATAGTCTTCTGTTTCCATCTGTTATCTTTGTTTTCTGATGTTGTGAAATAAAGGCGATCCTTTATCAGGGTTTTTTTTTTTTGAGGGAATGACTCACAGCTCACGACGACGTTGTAAAATCTTTAATAAGCTTACTGTAACGGCTGAGTGAATGGGCCAGCCTCCTCCCCACTCTTTAAATGTCACCTCCACCCTGAGCTTGTAATTAATAGCTTGCATTAGCCCCAGTGACTTAAACCTTGGATATGCTATCTGACAAGTGCATAGACATCAGATAGTGTGCTTGGGGATGCATGTTGGTGTCTGCTTGTGTCCTTGCCAACCTTGATGATGCTTTGCAGGGATTAATTTAATCTTCTGTTCTTGTTGTCATGGTTGGATTTCTAAAGTCTTATTCTGTCCCTTGAAATGTGAAAATTACAGTTTAACAAACTCAAAGCAAGATATTAATAGATTTTCTTTTGTCATAGTAAATATTTTGTTGTACAATGGAAGGCACTGCTGCGTTATGTCTGAAGCGAAAGGCATTGGTGGGCACAGTGGCTCAAGGAAGAGCAGGCCTGGATAGCAATGTGTAATTTAGTTACGGCAAGGTAAGGAGGAAGGAAAGGAGATCTCAGATCAAGGATGAGGTGCCAGCAGATGGTTGGAATGCAGTATCAGAGAGCCTGGACAAGGTGGGAACAAGTAGTAGAGTAGTGGGCTGAGTTCTGGAAATCCAAGCCCTACTGAATAACGTTCTTAATCCAAGCTGTCTATGATGTACTACCAAGCCCGTCCAACTTGTTCTGCTGGAGAAAGGCAGAGTCACCAACTTGCCCTCTGTGCCTGAAGAGAGGCACCCTGGAACATATTCTCAGCAGCTGTCCAAAAGCACTGAGTGAGGGCCGCTATCGTTCATGTCCTGAAGGCCATAGCAGACACCATCTCCAGTAGAATTATCCATTGTAGGCACCTTTGTCCAGTGAAGAAAACCATCACTTTTGTCAGGGCCGGGAAGAAGGTAACACCAGCAGCTAGGATCACCTCATCTGACCTTCTAACATCAGCACAGGACTGGGAGCTGAAAGTGGACGTGGGAAAGCAGCTTAAGTTTCCAGAAACTGTTTCCATAACATTGTTAAGACCTGATATGTTGCTGATCTCAGAATATCGAGAAGGCCAGCAAGAAGAAGAGAACTAAGTACAGCGAGCTGGTACAAGAGTGTCGAGGTAACTGGTGAGCAAGTTGTAAGCCCATTAAGGTGGGATGCTGAGAGTTCACAGCAGTCTCTCTGCAGGGCATTTAATATACTGGGTATCAAAGGGGCCTGAAGTCGGCCACAGAGGCAGTGGAAGTTGCTTCAAGATGGCTGTGGATCAGTAGAGGAGAGCTTTGGGTGAGGTAGCACTACCTGGACACAAGTCAGGGCTTGCTCAAGCCCAGCTGGGTCGCCTGGGCAAGAATAATTGTTGAAAGACCCGAAACACCCGATGACCCCAAGAAACATCATTGATGATGTGTCCAGGTGCATCACATGCTAAAAGTGGCTAAAATATATCCCAGCTAAATATTTGAAATAACGTGGATCATCTTAATATAAATATGAAAACATCCACAACCCATTTTGTTAGTGAAACAGAATATTCAACAAACCCCCCAGAAATATTTATACTGACTTTACTGTTACACCACTGTTCAAACGTTTTTGTTATTGGTAAGATTTTTAAAAAGCTGTTGAAGGAAGTCTCTTATGCTCATCAAGGCTGCATCGTATTTGATCAAGAATCCAGTAATAATAATATTGTGAAATATGAATACAATTTAATTGAGCTGCTGATACACTAGGGGGTGTCTGTAAAATGTCAGTAAAAGGCAAATTATGCTGTGCCATTATTTAGAAAGGTTACCTTATTGTACTAGAAGCACACAGTAATGATGCCATAAGCACACTTCAAGTCTATTTGGAATGTTGTTGGAATCTGTTTTCTACATTTCAAAACTTAAATACAAGAGTAAATATTTAAAGTGTATGCTTGGAATAGTCCCTCTTTAGCACAGACAAGTGTATTTAAAACAACTTTAGTTAAACTTCAGCACTGCTTTTGGACGACTAAAATGCATTTAGTACAACATTACAAAATATATTTCCAGGTGAAACAAAATATTCATTAATAAGAAATGTAGGATAGGAGACCATGGGACATTGTCTTAACCAATGTCACGAGTCTGGTGCGGGACTGTCTGACAGGGTCAGTGTGTAACAGGCAGTAGATTTGCAATTCTATTTGAATTTGGTGGCCAAGAAATGGCACAGTTCGCCCTCAACGCAGAGTTCACACTGCATAATTTTAGCCCTGATTTTCACTCGCCGACAGGTTTTGCGAAATCGCTGACAAAAGTCCAAAATTGGAGGCAAATCATGCTCATGACAGTCACACAGCGTGAATTATCAAAGATGTGATCTGAGAGAATCGCTGACGCGTCGCTGACGCCCGTGAAATATTTGGCATACTAAAAACCTGGACCTGTCGGCAAGTTCAAATCCTGATGTGTGAAATGTGTTCTGACTGGAAATTACATCAGCTATGACCTATAGCGGGAATGTAGCGGAGGACTTATAGACCACAATATTAGTATTTTAATAGATATATTTACAATTATATCAAAGAGAAAAAAACAACAAACATTTGCTTGACCAGCTGCAACAGCAGCACATTGCAAAATTATTTATTTACCTCCAACTCTCTTTTAGCTGCAAATCAGAGCACAGACAATTTGGATCGCAAGCTACTTGCGGGCTATCATTTTTTAGTAATTTAAATCTTATTAAAATCTTATTTCCTTATCACTTCTTGTGTGTGTGTGTGTGTGCGGTTGTGAAACAGTTTGCAGACCATACAGAGATGTCGGTGACCAAATTCTACCCTAGATGATTGTGCATTTTGAAAATCGTGCAGTGTGAACTCGGCATAAGATATACAAAAAATGTTCTTCACGGTCTAATGAAAAAAAAAAAGCTGCTATCATGGCCTTGCATTTTTATACTATTCACTTGCTTCCTTGTGCATATCTGAGATCTTCAAATAATCTAGAATGAAAGACAGAATACCTTGAAGAGCCATGTCTCTAAAGGTTTTTTATCCACTGGCTTTCTGAATGCTTATCCACGGCACTCTTACACAACTGCGTTGGCTTTCAATGACACAACACTAAAATAGCTGGACATTTCTGTTTTTGAGAGCTTAGACAGTAGAGCGAAGTGGATTTGTAAAAGTGCAGATTGTTGAAGAGTTGAATTGAAAGAGGCTCAAACAGTTTCTCCTGACTCAAGTTGATTTTGACCACCCTGGTGTACAGGTGGCTGTGTGAGCTCTCCGAACGACGCAGATCTGTGCGTGCAAATCATACCCTCGAATGTCTCTATTCCTCTGCACTAGCCTGGTAAATTTTCCTCCCAAATTAGTGTGCTGGAACTGTAGAGATGCTGAGTGTGATCTGCTTTATTCGCTTGCATTCAGAATAGAGGGAATTGACTGATGAAAGATTCATGTGTTTTGGTGGAGTGATGAGGCCTGGAAACACATAAACAAACCTCTGTAGAGTTCTCTCCAGCCCCCTGCGTCTCTCTTCCTCTCTCTGCCTCTCTTAACCCTGTAAGTATTTGATTGCATATGAGATAGCGTGGTAATAGTCACTTTGCTAGTTTACACATTAGAGCTTTGGCGCAAATCCGAATGTGTTTGACGTCAGAGTTCTGTTTGTTTGATTGATGTGAAAGATATTTTCTGAACATTGGTACACAAGGAACCACAGTTCTCTTGCAAAATAAGGAGACAATCTACACTATCAGAAATAAATGTACCTTTAGGGGTACAACAAGCTTATCACTGGGGCAGTACCCGTAAAAGGAAAACCGTCTACCTTATCTACCCCTAAAATTTGCATGTTAGTACCTTAGAGTAGTTATTTGTATGCTTTAACTACTACTATGAACCTGATGGGTGCGAATAAGGTGCCTTTGAGGGTCCTGTTCCAGTCACAAGCTGTTGTACCCCTAAAGGTACAAATTTAGCCATTTTTTTCGGACAGTAGAATCGTCATTTTCAGTACAAGGCATGCTCTTTAAAAGTTCCTAAAGAAATAATTTGTCTTCTAAATGCTGCTGTTGGGTTTAGTAATATTGTCTATTTAACTGCATTGACACAGATGAGTGTAATTGAGCTGATAATGACACTAACTTTTCTACATCAACACCACTGTTTAATTGAATTAAATCAACACTGAACTGACTTCAGCTAAATAATGACACTGTTGTCTTCTCAGCTTATAGCCAAATTGAACTTGTTGCATAATTGATGAAGTTGGCAACAGTGACATAGTTATTGAACTGAATCGAAACAACATTTACCTCAATTGACCTGACTCAACTGTAGAGCTGCTTTACAGCTGAAAATAAGCTTCATAACTGATGAATTTTTCGATTTTTCGAAATTTGTATTGTGTAAGTCGCTTTATAAATAAATGTGACTTGACTGAAATTGTCTGTCTTTCTGAAGTTGGACCAACAGACCAAGATATTTTGTAGCTCGGCTTTGCGCAGTATGTTTATGTGTTAATTGGACTGCAATTGGCTTAGTGTGCGTACTTCGAAAATCACAATCATTCTCATTTGATAATGTGACACTGGACGCATGTTTTATTCCACTCAATATGTATTATGGTGGTTTTATATTTGAGTTTCATGAATTTACATGATGTCTTAGCCATTTTATTTCTCATCTTTCTTAAACACTTTCATAATTTTACCTCATTTTGACCTCATTTTAATTCATGTAACAACTACCAGTAAGGCTAAATGTTACAATAACAGATACTGTGATCAATATAACCCAAAATTCTGTTTACAGCTCACTTTCTGCTGACAGTAATAGTGCAATGTTAATTGCTCTAGACAAATAGCACTGAGCTTTGTGAATAAGGTGCAATTTATAATATGCCTAATTAAAATAGAAAGGAGTTGTGTTTGGATGTGAACGGATGTTACTTAGGGCTAATTCAAGTCAATTTTAGGTAAGTAACAAACTTTTTTTTAGATGAATGTTATCGATCTTACTGTGACCGATTAATGCTGCATTTGCAAGCTATCTGAAAGTTCCTACTTCCCACTTCTGAAATTTTGACTTGAGAGGGTGTTCATGTCCAATTTTTTAACCAAGAAACTAGCATTTATGATAATTCCGATTGCATGTGAAGGAAGCATAATCCATGCATGTGTCTGCTTAAACCTTGCCTCTTTCATCCAATTCACCATTTGCCAGGAGTTTGACACGTAGTCTGACCAATCATGATGCTGAATCCACCATTTTGTCAGGTGAGTTAATAAATTAATATTGGTGGATTTGAACTTAAAAAAATGGAGTGTATTGATGTCTTTCTGCAGTTGAAACAACATATACCTTCTAATGTTAATTCATGTTTATTAGCTCTTTGCGAAGGGACCGTAAGCACACAGACCAGATCTGCCTCAACAACTGATGTCTTTTCGACAATCTTTTAGATAATTGCTACTTACAGTGTAATTGCAACTTTAAATACTCATGGTGCAGCATTATTTGCGGAAAAAAAAAATATATATATATATATAGTGCAGCATTATATCATTTAGTGTCTTGTAAAAGTACATTCCATGTGGCTACCGAATAGGCAAAGTGGTGCAAAATTTGTATTCTGTTTGGTGCAAGATTTGTTTAGTTCATGCTCTTCTGTTTGACCATCTAATTAGGAAACCTATAGTATCAGATTATCCCCTCAGCATTCCTGTAAAAGTTGCCTTTAACGCCTAAAAAAGGCATGCGCGAAGTAAATTGTATGCTGTTCTTGAACAATTTGAAATATTTGTTTTGTTTTGGTCTCTTTTGGCGGTACAGTGGAGCGCTAACAGCTTAGCCGCTGTGGGTTGTGATGGGACAGTGTTGATTTTTAGACTCAGTCCTGGTCGCCTGTGATTTGGTGGATGAAGTGGTCCACTTTGCAATGACTCTGCCAAAGCTGATCCTGCTAAGCAGGCAGCTCTGCAGTGGGCAGGCTGAGCGCACAGAGCTCCCCAATGCTGCTGAGCTTGGTTTATCCCCTGCTACGGCTTCCTCCTTCTCTCCACATGGTCTGTCAAGGGTTTCGGGGGCAATGCGAGAGTGTGCAAGCAATTCATGCATGTTTTAAGTGGGAATTTGAGCTGAGGCAAGAAAATTGCTAAACATGTTCAGGTTGCCTCTACAGCAG
The DNA here is from genome assembly GCA_037194245.1 of Opsariichthys bidens. Classification (NCBI taxonomy): domain Eukaryota; kingdom Metazoa; phylum Chordata; class Actinopteri; order Cypriniformes; family Xenocyprididae; genus Opsariichthys; species Opsariichthys bidens. The sequence continues at coordinate 8,257,773 of CM074305.1, read as the reverse complement.
ACAAGATATCATTAACAGGTGCTTCTTTTCTCATGGCCTGAGGCCCTTTTAGAGATGAACAGGATGGAGGTGAAGGGGCAGATGATGATGAGAAGCAGAAAGTGAAGGGGTTGGAAGTGTGTAGATAATGCATGTTGGAATAAAGCAACATGTTTAATTTGACCAAAACCTGGCTATGAACATGTGACCGCATTTCAAAAACCCCACAAGACTGCACTGAATATTTCTTGCTAGTTATACATTTCTACCTTTTTTTCTAATCATGCAGCCTTTGCAGTAATGATTTTGTTGCATTTGCTTCCCAGGTGGGTTTAAACAGCTCCAGCGACTGAACTCCTTGGTGAGCTAATGGCCTTGCTGACTCTAGTCATTTTAACTAGTCTAAAATAATCGAAGGCAGTTTCTGAGATGTCCTTGACCAATGAATGAACTTCTCACACTGAAGAACTTACAAGTCCTGCTCGAGTCTGATTCAAACTTTAATTTCCTAATTGGTGTGTGACAAACCACAATCATAAGAGGACTGGATTTTAGGAAAAAGAAATTTTAAATAATTGCTGGCTACTGGGACTGTTTTAGAGATTTCCGATTGTGCAGGAGTGTCCAAACCTACTCCTGCAGGGCCAACGTCCTGTAGATTTTAACCCCAAATTGACCCAACACACCTGCCTGGAAGTTTCTAGCACCCTTAAGACATTGATTAGTTGGTTCAGGTGTGTTGAATTGGGGTTAGAGACAAACTCTACTCTAGTAGAGTAGCAAGACTGGACACCCCTGCAATTATGAAATATAAGTGAGAGTAGCTTATTTATTGATAAAATTATGGAATTTTTGCCTTCAAAAGTGGCAATCGTTCAGGGAAACAATTATTGAGGATGCTGAGCCTTCTCAATAAATCAACATACCAACTAAAGTGATAAAATTTACTGTTGTTTTATATATTAATCTACTTATATGCATGTGCATATGATGTAAAAAAGGTCCCAGTTTATATTAGGTAGCCTTAACTACTATGTACTTACATTTAAATCAATCATTTGATACAATGCACTTATTATGTACATACATGTTTTTATTTTGTCCTCATATTTTAAAAATACCTGCATGTAATTACATCTGTAAATAATTTCTGTAATTACACTGTTGACCCATCCCTAACATATTACCCACCCTTAAACCTACCCATACCACCAAACCTATCCCTAACCTTACCCATATCCCACCTCAATAGCAGCAAAAGTGTTTTGCAATACAATATGAACACAATAAGTACTTAGTTTTTGATGTACAAAGTACATAGTTAAGGCCACCTAATATAAAGTGGGAGCGTTTTTTTTTTCATGCGTAGTTCTGCAGATGTAGTACAAACAGAATAGATATTCAAATGACACAAAGTGATTCATTTCCATCAAAAAATCAGCAGATTGCCCGCTGATGCAATCGCAACCAATCAGCTGCACTATGTAGATAATGATGTGATCGCTATCAAATAAGTTAGGACTTATCAGTCTACGTCATCTAGAGTTTCATGCCAGAACTAACTCTTTGTGTCACGATTCCCCTTTGTTCATGAACTTTTATTTTGATATTATTTTCTCTATTATTGCCTGTGTTCAGTTTCTGTGTGTTTAGTTCCAGTTTTCTTTGTTGCCATAGTTATTCATTGTTTCATTGATTAGTGTCTCACCTGTTTTCACCATTCAGTGGATTTTATAGCCTCAGTTATTTCCTGTTCTTTGTTTTGTGTTAACGTTTAGTACTGGTGTTTCTCTGAATGGTTCATAGTGGTTATTAAATGTGAGTTTATCATCCTTCTGCATCATTTATCTTTGTTGTGGATTATCAAGGCAAGCCAGAGTGTGACACTTTGACAGAGGGAGTGAATTAAAGTCCTCCTTGTAGCACGAGCAAAACAGTCCACTTTCTATGGAGAGAACGAGAAATGAGAAGAAAGCTGCTTGATGTGGTAAAGGATCAGAGTTTTTCTCTAAATTGTGTTTAGTGGATAATGAAGAGTGCTCGCAATCATTTTTACCCATCATTTCATGCTGCTGTTTGCTTTGTTCATAGAACATGTACGTCGTCTTAGAAGAATGACTTCTTAGTCTTTAAAAATCTGCCAGTACTTGGTGTAAAATCCATAATGGTGCGCCATTAAGTCACACTGACACTTTTTTTTTTTTTTTTTTAATCTGAATCTTAAGAAAAAAAAACATTAAGTCACACTGACATGTTGGTCTGATTCTAAACTAAAAGTAAATTTTTTTGTTAAAGTAAACTACAGATCTCCCTCAAACTTTGCAGTATTCTTTGCCAGTGAAAGTGCTGATTTGAGTTTGTTATTTTAACTATTTGGAATAATTGGAATCGAACGTGTTTGGTGATGCAAAGGTAATGCTAAGGTAACTGTCTGTGGAACAAGAGTGTGTGTAAGTCAGGGGAAATTGAAATCCAGCAACCAAAAACTGTAGCCTCTGCTTTGAAATGACTTATTGAACAGGCCACTCTGATGTTCTGGACAGCCATTAACTAAAGCTTTATTGGAACGAGAAAACAAGCCATGGCTGATTTTCTCTCTGGGTAATTCTTCGCACTTGAAAACAAGGATGATATTAAAAATCCTAGGTACACCTCAGACACAAAATCGAGACATGAAAGAAGGTATTAAGTAAGCAAACAAAGAGTCACAACTATAGTTCTAGTAAAAGAGCCTCTTTGATCAATTTGGTCTTAGTTGAGGCTTGATGGATGGATGGGAATGTGAAATGAGAGATGTATTATGGATGTGAAGGGATGCCATTAGATGGATTATAGATGGTCAGATGGATTATGCATGGTGAACAGGATTTCTGTTTCAGGTTATCCAGACTGTTATAGAGATTGCTCTATATCCTAAGTGGAGTTTATGAATACAGATTCAATTTTCATCAGAAGTGACCTAAAGATCTGTAGCCATATGTTAGTCAAGTCATGTCAAAACTTTTATCAAGAGGACTATATGCCGTTGTGAAATGATACCAGCAGTGCATTAGTAAATCTGTAAATAACTCCTGCAGGTGCTGTTACTCACTGCAAGCACTCTTCATTTCTTATTCATCAAAAACATGTGAAAAACATGCAGCTCCCTTCAGGACGGCAAAAAGCACAAAATTCTACCCTGGTTCCTTTGCAGAAGAGACTAAAAGTGTGTATGTAAAAGTGGTTTTTATACATTTTCATACATCTAGAAAAACACTGATACAATATTTAATTATTAACAGCGTGTTGAGGCAAGTTGAAGCTAAACTCTGCAGGAAAGGAATGAGTTAGAAAACCCGGTTTAATGGTTTATGTGTGGTTTCTAAGGATTGGCTAGAATTGTAGTGACCACACAGACACAGATACACACACAATTTATTTATAGGTAAATTTGCCATTAAGATATTTCTTAGACAGTGTTTCTCCTCATTTATAGATAAAGTCCTGCTATGGGATTATGTCTATTGTGAGTATTTGCAATGGTTCTGGCAATTTCAGTACCACCGAATCAGAATCCAGGGTGAACAGCTTTGTTGATCACAACTGGCATGTCCTGTTGTGGGATCTATTTTACTTTATCATCTTGCCAGAAGTTATTTCTTATTTTGAAAACTTTATTTGGTGCAGACATTATTCTGGCTGCAACCTCTGTTATTAGCAGGTGAAGATCAGCAGATTTTGGAGCTTAATGTGGGCTGAAGAACAGTTCCAGAATGGACACTAGCACCCTGTCACAGAGAGAGAGAGAGAGGGAGAGGGAGAGGGAGAGAGAGAGAGAGAGAGAGAGAGAGAGGGAGGGAGAGGGAGAGGAGAGGGAGAGAGAGAGAGGGAGAGAGGGAGAGAGAGAGGGAGGGAGGGAGGGAGGGAGGGAGGGAGAGAGAGAGAAACCCTGTTGTGATTCTGCTGGGCAAGTTAAAATGTGTATATAATTAAAAGCACTTGAGAGAATTACATTGCAGCAGTAGTGTTTTGCACATTCAAAATGGCAAAATTGTTTTTCCTAGCAAAAATGTTTGAATTTCAGGTCTTCTCAAATTAAATTTAGTCCTGTTATGACAACTCTTGGAGTGTTTGATATGGTAATGGATATGACAATGTTGATATATTTGGTGTTGATGGAATAGATCTGCTGCTGTTGGTTTCGCTGCTATAAAGCATGTACGGGACTTGCTACTGCCGATACTACACGATATGGTGCTATGAGCAAGCAAGACATGCTTCTGCTGTATAATATAGTGTGCATGAATTACCCATAGCACATCTATACAGGTGGAGCTGGGGAAGGTGGAGGGTTTCTGAAAGCGCTCTGCAATAGCTACAAAAAATGCTGACCAGTATTTGAAGGTTGAGCAGCAAGCTCATTAGCTACTGATACAGCAGGAACCAATCAGCTGTGCCCTACAGAGAATGATGTAACAGTTTCATGACAAAATTTTGGATTTGTTCAACCCTACATGTCCAAATGCAACAGTTACCATCCTCGTAATGGCTCTGCTACGAATAGGAATGTGATCACGCTGATTATGTATAGATGTAAATTTTTGTAATTAGATCAATTAGATAAAGGCTAAAAGTTTGCAATCATGACAAACGCCAGATAGCAGAGTGCAGAAACAAAATACAGATACAGAATAAAGTAATGGCTAAAGGCAAAAAGAGACAGAGAAAGAGACAAAGAATGTGCGAGAGAGAGAAAGAGAGATGCTGAGACGCCATATGGCTGGAGAAACATCTGGTCGCCCTGGGGGCATTAGAGACTGATGGAGCCGCATTACTGCAAAAGGAAAATGTATTATTACGATTGAATAAATAAATAAAGTTTGAAGTCATTTAAAGTCATCTGATGCACTAAAAGGTTTGGGAGGCTGGCGAGCACATCTGTCCCCGCAAATGGCCTCAGTTTTGGGCGAGTAGGTGGTGGGAAACTGATTGGATAATTGTGGATAATGGAGAAGGAGCATTTAGGATGTAAAATGGAAGAGAGAAAAGCAACAAAAACACTGTGGGTCTGCAGAACAGCCCAGCCGGCTTCTAAATAAAAGGTTTTCTCTTTTTTTCAAAGGAGAATGTTCTGAATTGACATTTAAATGATGTTATATCCTGGTATTTGTGTGATCATGTATGCAAATCAAGCTTTTACTAAACAGAAGCAACTCTGAATTCACTTATTTGCTGTTGTCTCTGCATTTGAATAATTACAAATAGTCTTTAGCCTGTTAACTTCCATTACTCAGATAATGGAAGGTTGGGTGAAAAGGCAGTGCCACCACATAACGACGGTGTTATGTATCCAAAAAGGCTTTTCAATGGCATGCAGCTTACTCTGAATTCCTATACAAAACTTTCTCAGGGTTATCAGTCTTGTGCTAGTTTGAAGGCCAGGCCTGGTCATTGTCACTGTGAAGGTAGGAATAGACCTTGTGTCATTTCCAACCTGCTTGACTTTCTGTTAACTTTCTATTTTGAAGAATCCTCACACAGCTGTTTTCCATTCAAATAAAGTTCAGAGCAACCACAACTATAAAGCTAAACACGCACACAATATAAAAGTAGACCAACATTTTTGTGTTTTATATTTCATGTCTTCTTAAGTCGTAATACAATTTTTTTGTGAGGAACAGAATCAAACTCGTAAACTGCAGCAAATGATGTTGGTGAGCTGATTCATGAATGAATCGGTCGATTTTGAGAGTAAATAATTTGTGAACCAGATCAATGGGTTCCCTGATTCTGACTCTAGTGTGACTGAAGTTAGTTCACATTTTATACACGGTCCAGCACTTTTTATTTGCAGATACCACTTCATTTGATATTGTTTTTGGACCCCAAAGTTATTCGAAATATCTTCTTTTATGTTTTAGAGAAGAAAAGTACATTCATGTTTGAAAACAAATTTTCCTTCTTGAGTGAACTGTCCCCTTAATTTTAATAATATTATTCGGGAAAATACAATTTCGGAGCTATGTTCCATTTCCTGTTAGCTGTTTAATACAGGCTTCCTTTGCTGTCTCACCTGCATACCGAAAAGATACGCCCTGCTACTGATTTCCATACCGCAGACCTGTAGATAGAGCCTAACCCTCCAGATCCTCAATAGTAGATTGTGAGGAATTTTCAGAGGGGAGCATATTTTATCGAGTAGCTTGGGTTAGAAAAGAGTAATTTATACTCTAGTGGTTTTAGCTAGATAAACACAATGTAAGAGGACAGCGGCAAGCAGTGGATTCTGCCACTCTCATACACTCGCCAAGACCCAGCTGCACTCTGTTTCCTTATGATAAAACACACAACAAAGATGCAGCAAAACAACAAACAATAGAGAGGAATTCAGGCTTCAGAGATAATGGAATAGTAGGGTTCCTATCAGCATGGGAAGACCTGTATGGTGTTTGTAGCTGAGAGACGGCGAGAGTCACATTTATGTGTTTATGTTCACGAGATAACGTAAAACTTTGCGCTTGCTAATAGAATGAGGAAACAAAAAGATAAATGGTTTGGTGTTAGCACAGGTTAACGCTCATTCGAAATTCACAGACTTTTTTTGTGGTGAACCATTCCTTTAAGCCAGAAAACGTTATGCTATGTGAGAGGGAACATTTACGTAGAAGGAAATCTCCTTTCAGCTCTCTAACCTCATAAATGAATTTCGTGTCTCCTGCCGAGAACATCAAGCCGTACAATAAGCAACAAAACGGTGAAAGGCAATGGATGCAAAACATGTTTTGCTGCAAAACTTTTATTTCATACTGGCTAATTCACAAAAGTAAGTAATGAGGGTTGGATATCTTGTTAGCTGTGTTTTCATTGAGCGTGCTTCAGAATGGAGCACAGAAAGCCAATGCAGATATTGTAATTAAGCAGCAGAAAAACAGGAAGCCTTTCTTAGGTCCAAATTTGTGACAGCAAAACAACATTGCAAGTTATTTTTGCAAAGTTTTCAAAGATCAAGACAAGACCCCCAACCCCTCCTTCTCGAGCAGCCGCAGTTAGTATTAGCTGAATCTTGTTCTTCTATGCATATGTATAGATCGAAGTTGTTTGAAATTTCCAATGTGTTTATTTTTAAATCTTTTTTATCTTTAATCATGATTGTGTGTTACTCCACAGTAGATTGTCTTGATGTTCCAAATTATAATGAGATTTATGTTTCTAGGACACCATCAGAAATGAGGCTGTATTCTCTGCGGGATACTCCAAAGTATTCCCTCCCTGTTTTTCTTTTTTTTTTTTCCCCCTTCTCTCTTTCTCTACTTGTTTTAAATTCAATAACAAGGCAGTGAATGACAGACAGAAGGCAGAGAAACAAAAGGAGCAGAGAGAGGCCCCATCAGTGTAGTTACACATCCTAACGAGTGAATCAGATGGCTCGTACTCCAACTGCGAGCGGCGCGCACAACACCAAACAAGCCCTGGTGGGCTCCACACACAACATGCCCTCCGTTGTTTAGAGAACGTGATCAGAGGAACATTAACTCTGCGTTGGGTGTTTCGTATAATACGAAAAACAAAGAGTTTAGATTCAAAAATGCAATAGTTCACCCAAAATTATTTACTTACCCTCTTTTCCATACATCAGTTTGTGGTGAATACATCTATCAAGCTCCAAAAAAAGCAAAATTCATATAAAATTTTGTCAATTTTCATTGATAATGTTCTGTAGCACCATATGGGGCCTATAATTTGAGAAATGTAAGGGCAGAAATTAAAAAACAATATTCCTTTGTGAAAAAGAGCATGCTTTTTAAAAGAGCATAATCAAGTGTGACTGCATGTACTTTTTTTTTGCATGTTAAATGCAATTAAATGGAAATATAGGCCTACTATAGATTGAATGGCAACACTTTATAATATGGGTGAACTAATATGCATTAATTCATGCTTAACTAATGATAACAATCATTTGTTTTCTGGGTACTCAAAGCGCTTTACATTTGAAAGGGGGAGTCTCCTCAACATGCGCTAATGTGCAGCATCCATATTGGCAGCCATATTGTGCTAGAACACGCACCACACACCAGCTTATTGGTGGAGAGGAGACCGAGTGATGTAAGACAATCAGTACATATGGAGATGATTAGGAGGCCATGATGGGTAAATTTGGCCAGTGTGCCGGTGTTACACCCTTGCACTTTTTCGAAGGACTTCCTGGGACTTTTAATGACCACAGAGAGTCAGTGCCTCACTTTAAAGCGTTAGCTCACCCAAAAATGAAAATTCTTCCTCGTGTCGTGCCGTACCCATAAGACCTTTGTTCATCTTCGTTCTTGAGATATTTTTGATGAAATCCAATGGCTCAGTGAGGCCTTGATTGCCAGCAAGGTAATGAACACTTTCAGATGCCCAGAGAGGTACTAAAACATATTTAAAACAGTTCATGTGAGTACAGTGATTCAACATGAAATGACATGAGTTATAAACGGTGACACAATTTTCATTTTTGGGTGAACTACCACTTTAACGTCTCAGGCAAAGGATGGTGCTTTTTGACAGTAGTGTCCCCACTTTAGGACCCACACAGACCATAGGGTGAGCACCCCCTGCTGGCCTCAATAACACCTCTTCCACCAGAAACCTACATTTACATTTACATTTAAATGTATTTATTTGGCAGACACTTTTAACCAATACGACTTACAAGTGAGGAATACAACAAGCGATTCATCATGAAGAGGCAAATAGACACAGGAAGTGCTCACAACACAAGTTTCAGACATTGCTCAGAGTAGCATTAGCTAGAATAGGGATATAGTAAAGGAAAAGATAGAACAGTTTTTTTTTTTAGGATGGGGATAAGTTCTCAAGGAAGAGATGAGATTTCAGCTGTCTTTTGAATATTGCCAGGGATTCTTTTTTCCTGATGAAGGTAGGGAGATCATTCCACCAGCAGGGAACAGTGAACGAGACTGTTCTGGAGAGTGATTTTGTGCCTTTGTGAAGGTACCATGAACCTTTGCTCCTTTAGTGATCGCAGGCTTCTGGAAGGGACATAGAGTGGCGGTAGGAGGGTGCAGAGCCTGTGGTAGATCTGTAGAACCTAGTTTTTCCCAGGAGGTCTCCCATCCAGGTACTAAACAGGTTCAATCCGGCTTAGCTTCAGTGGGCAACCAGTCTTGGGCTATAGGGTGACAGCTGCATGCTATAATGCACAGATAATCACGAGTTAATGTATGACTCATGAAGAACTAAACCATTCATTAATAATTACCGCATCAGAAACTTATAAAGAGTCTATCAGATTAATAGCTTAAGTAATGTATGAATTGCTATTAATTGTGTCATCATTTATTAAATCCTTAACATGTAGTATTAACTATAATGTAAATTAATGTAAATGACCAAATTTGAATTCTTCATGAGTCATTAACTCATAATTATCTGTGCATTAGTTAAGCATGAATTAATGCATATTAGTGCACCCGTATTGTAAAGTGTTACTGATTCAATGCGGTTAGTTATTCATTTTTGACACTCTTAAATACTTTACATGTAATTTCATGATTCTATTGTCTTTGAAATATGGATAACGTGGTCTGCAGTTGTGTATATTTGGAATTGCACATTTGTAATGAAGAAGTTGCAATTTATTGCATTTACGTAAAGTTTAATATTGAATAACAGGCTACAGTTAAATTTGCAACCAGGTAGGCTCTTTTGTGTGCTTTAGTGTGTTAGTCAATGCATGAAAGCATGACAGCAGATTATTAATGATTATTACACAATTACTTAAAACATACTTTAAAATAAACCTTTAATTTGACAATATTACAAAGTGCTCTTTTAAAAGTCATGCTAATGTACTGTCTTTAAATGCACCTAAGTGTCATTTTTGTTTTATTAATGTTATATTATTTGCAGTTTAAGTGCAGTTTTTAAAAAAAAAAAATACTTTTAAGATTTAAAGTACACTAGAAGCGCACTTCTTTTTCACACGGATTGCCATTGTATATCACAAATAAGTGCAGTTACTAAAATATTATATATTTTGTCTCATAACAAAGTTGGAAGTCTGAGTTAGGATGCTGTTGTAAATTTAGTGATATTAACAACAGTAACATCTGTAAAAAGAGTAAAAAACATAATTTTATAGTCATTTTATAGTATAGGAATTAAAATGCACCTGCTCTGAGCTCACACCGCACTGTTGCATTTTGATGTTTCTCATGAGCAACATAAAGGGCAGCGGTAGGAACTTAATCACACCAGCAGAAAAAAATGGTCCAAAATGCCACCATTTAGTCTCAGTCTGGCTCGACCACATATAAAAAAAATATCATACAGGAATGGAATTACACAAGGGTGAGTAATAATGACAAAATTTGGTCCCACCTTATATTAGGTGGCTTTAAATACTGTGTACTTACATTTAAGAATTTGATACAATGCACGTATTGTGTACATACATGTTTTTACTAACCCACCCTTCAATCTACCCATAAGCTGTCCCTAACCTTACCTGTATCCCACCTCGAAATGTTTTGTAATACAATATGAACAATATTATTTTTTGATATAAGTACATTGTAAAGTCCACCTAATATACAGACACAAAACTTAAATTTTTGAGTGAACTATTCCTTTAAATCTCACCACTGCCTCAATATCATCTGTCAAGCAATCATGATCTAGAACTTATTGAAACAACCCCATCTATCCAACCTAGATCTTCTCCACAGGGAGACTTTTATCCTTGGCCCGAAGGTGTACCATATAGAGGGTTAATAAAGAATGCATCTTACACTAAATTATGCAGTGGTAAAGGCTCGAAATGAATTCAGCAGGAAGAAGAGAGAGTTGAAATGGGAATTTATGCTTTGTAACATCAGAGTTTGTGAACCTCTACGTGAGGACTTTGATTAAAGCTTGATGTAAGCTGAATTTCAATGTCAAACATACAAGGGCATATATGGACACAATGGACCCCTGCTGTTTCTATCTAGCCTTTCAGTTATTATCCAATCAGTTTTTACTTTTCTCACCATCATCTGACAATTCCTTTAGCTTAGAAAAGTGAACTTTTTGATATTTTGATAGTTCACTTTTGATAGTTCACTTTTGATAGGACTTTCCCCTAACTCTTAAGTAATTTTACAACTACATGATGTCAACCAGCAGTCATTAGAGTAGACTGTTTGCTTAACATCTGCTGCTACTTTATTTTGATGTTCCCCCAAGTACTTGTCAACCTGCTCTACTAACCTGAACCCTAAGCCTAAACCTAACCTAACAGTCTACTAATACCCCAATAAGAGATTGAGTAAGATAAGAAATAAGAGTCGCAAATTAATGAGAGTTATTTGACATGTAGTTGCAAAGTTATAGTTAGTAGACATTCTACTAAGTGGACTATCAAAATAAAGTGTTACGCAAAAGGAGTGTTGGACTCTATACTGGTACTATTGCATTTAGCATTTATCAAATTTTTTTTATCATTTTGCAAATTTCATCATCTGACCGAAAAAACAATCTGCTTTTCAGTACAGTTCAACATTTCAAGCAGTGTGATGTAACACACAAAAGGCAAGGAGAGCACAAGCTTCCAGGTTTCATTCTGTAATTTATCTAAAAATATCCATATTTAAGAAAAGTCATTTGCATTCTTTGTGTGGCAGAGTTTTAAAGATCATCAAAGCTCAACAATTCTGAAATACCATGAAAGCATTAATGAGAAGACTGTCAGATCATGGTAAGAATGCCTTTGTTAGACAGTTTCTAAGGAAAGTACAGTATTGTGAAAGTTAGATATTAAAATATAATATTATATATAATATATTATAATCTCCTATTTCATCTGACACAAAATTACTTGAACCGTTCTAATATTTATTTAAAAAATGTAAAACTGACCCAACAAGTACTTTTATGAATATTTTACATTAATACATTTGGGAGATGTGTTCATCCAAATAAGCAAAGCTTACACTGCATTCTAGTTATGTATGTCATTTACAGCCATAACTCATGCATTCCAGGCAATCAAAACCATGACCTTGGTGTTGCTAGTGCCAGCATGCTCTACTGTTTTAGCTATAGGCATACTATATTTCATTAGTTGTTTATATTTTCACTGAGTTTTAAGTTTTAATATGACCTTAATAATAATAAAAAAACCTACAGACGTGCATATAAAAGTGCTAGAAGTTTAAGGAACACCATATTTTTTATAATAATAATAATAAAAAAAGCATAATCCTTATTAGTCATAAATTATTGACAACCCTGGCCTTACTTCTTTAGTCACCCAAGGCTGTTTATTTGTTGCCTAAAGTTTTTGTTTAGTATTGATAGCTGCCAGAGGCTGGTATCAAACAGAAACTGTAATACTAACTGACTAACTTCATAAATAAATAAAATCCAACATCAAGTACAGTGTTATTGCTGAGCATTTTAAAAGTTCTGCTATATTGATGCAGTTAACTACATATTACTGTCAATAAACAAAACTCTCTCCCAGTGAATGTCTGGGCTTTCTAGGCTTGATACTAGTTTTATATACGGGTGCTGGTCATATAATTAGAATATCATCAAAAAGTTTATTTGTTTTACTAATTTCTTTCAAAAAATGAAACTTGTAAATTATATTTGTTCATTACACACAGACTAATATATTTCAAATGTTTATTTCTTTCAATTTTGATGATTATAACTGACAACTAAGGAAAATCCCAAATTCAGTATCTCAGAAAATTAGAATATTACTTAGAATATTACTATTAGAAATCTTGGCCAACTGAAAAGTATGAACTTGAAAAGTATGAGCATGAACAGCACTCAATACTTAGTTGGACTCCTTTTGCCTGAATTACTGCAGCAATGCGGCATGGCCTTCAGCTCTTCTGCATTGTTGGGTCTGGCATATCGCATCTTCCTCTACACAGTACCCCATAGATTTTCTATGGGGTTAAGGTCAGGTGAGTTTGCTGGCCAATTAAGAACAGGGATACCATGGTACTTAAAACAGGTACTGTTGCTTTGGCACTGTGTGCAGGTGCCAAGTCTTGTTGGAAAATGAAATCTGAATCTCCATAAAGTTGGTCAGGAGCAGGAAGCATGAAGTGCTCTAAAACTTCCTAGTATACGGCTGCATTGACCTTGGACCTCAGAAAACACAGTGGACCAACACCAGCAGATGACATGGCACCCCAAACCATCACTGACTGTGGAAACTTTACACTGGACCTCAAGCAACATGGATTGTGTGCCTCTCCTCTCTTTCTCCAGACTCTGGGACCCTGAAAATTTACTTTCATCAGAAAACATAACTTTGGACCTCTCGGTATCAGTCCAGTCCTTTTTGTCTTTAGCCCAGGTGAGACGCTTCTGACGCTGTCTGTTGTTCAAGTGTGGCTTGACACAAGGAATGAACAGCTGAAACCCATGTCTTGCATACGTCTGTGCGTAGTGGTTCTTGAAGCACTGACTCCAGCTGCAGTCAACTCTTTGTGAATCTCTATGTTCTCTGTGGTTATCTCTATTGCTTGTACTCGTTTTTTCTACCACATCTTTTCCTTCCCTTTGCCTCTCTATTAATGTGCTTGGACACAAAGCTCTGTGAACAGCCAGCCTCTTTTGCAATGACCTTTTGTGTCTTGCCCTCCTTGTGCAAGGTGTCAATGGTCGTCTTTTGGACAACTTTCAAATCAGCAGTCTTCCCCATGATTGTGTAGCCTACAGAACTAGACTGAGAGACCATTTAAAGACCTTTGCAGGTGTTTTGAGTTAATTAGCTGATTAGAGTGTGGCACCAGGTGTCTTCAATATTGAACCTTTTCCCAATATTCTAATTTTCTGAGATACTGAATTTGGGATTTTCCTTAGTTGTCAGTTATAATCATCAAAATGAAAAGAAATAAACATTTGAAATATATCAGTCTGTGTGTAATGAACGAATATAATATACAAGTTTCACTTTTTGAAATAAATCAACTTTTTGATGATGTTCTAATTATATGACCAGCACCTGTGTATCTAAAATCAATAAAAGTTTCTTATTTGCACTTCAAATCACCCCTCCACGCAAATACTTTGTTGTTTTCCTCTTGAGAGAACATTCCTCTAATGGATGGCAGGAACAAAATGCAGCAACCTGGCTTTTACCAACAGCGCAATCTTAGGGGAAAACCGACAGACTCCCTCGAGAGAACAGGACTCTGGATGGGAGGGAGTCCAAAGGGAACACTGAAATGCAGATACTGCATGTGGCGTTTGTGAAACTAGAGATGACGTGCAGCAGCCATTGTTCAGCTGAGTTTTGTACAACAGTTCATTAACAAGCATCGTTTGAACATCTTCCATCAGTAAAGGATAGTTAGGAGTCTTAAGGATCTAATTTAATCAAACACACACACAACTTGACCCTCATAGAAAGCCCTATAGATATGAATGATGCCTAAAATCTTTTGAAATTGTAATGTTTTTCTTTTTTTTCTCCATGTATTGGTCTTCACTGTGTTCATTTAGTTACATTGTGGACAACATAACTTGATTATTTTTAACTAGATTTGTATTGTGTTCTTAAATTCAACATTTTGAACTTGGCATCACTAGTTGTTTGGTTGGAATGGTTTGGTTTATCAAATTCTCTGATTGAAAAAAAAAGAAAGTAAAAACCCTGAGCCATTTCCGTGCAAATACAGTACATAAATACTGAGATATTGAATCTCCAAAAGGCTGAATAATTTTTTTTAGCCACATCACCCATCTCTACTTGATAATGTGCTGTTTTTTTTTTTTTTTTTGAGGATAACCTTTAAACATCAAGAATATCCTTTTCCCATAGCTGAGGGCAGACTATGGGCATAAAAGTTCAGGTCAGAGAAGAAATCATGAAGCTGAAGAGCAAGAGGGTATTTCCCATCACTGCATGCATTTAAGCAATCAAATGGAAGAATCCAGAGTGGCTACTTTATTCTGCCATTAATGACCTCTTGGCTCAGTACTAAAGTGGAGAAACGTATGGTGCTTCAGGCTTATATTTGACATAAGGGACCGGGCCTGCATTTACCTTGTTTAATTTATATTTTTAATATGTTCATCCCATTGTGGTCATTTTGAAGATATTTATTCGTAACTTCTGGCACTCATAAAATGAATTGCACTTTCACTATATTATTATGCAATTAGGTGTTACGTTAAATAAAATAAAATAAATACTATACAGTGACAATGGACTACTTTTAAGAGATGAATTTGTAACCTGTAGGAAAGAAAAAATGGTCAAAGTTTACAATAAGGTTTCCTTTCTTAACTTTACAACAATACTTAAGCATTTATTAATCGTGGTAAATGCTTATTTTAACATTTATTACTACATGATTTCAAATCAAAAGTTGGATCTGTTCAGGTTACACTGAAAGCTGAACAATTATATTTTTATTAACTAACATTAAAAAAGGTGCATAAATGCTGTAAAATATATTGCCCATAGTTCATGTCAACTAATGCATTAGCAAATGAGGACTTATTGTAAAGAGTTACTGTGTTTCCTACTTTCAGATTTGTCTCGAAAAACGTCTCTAGAATTTCAGATCCTAACAAACTATTATCAGATTTGCAAAGATTTAATATGACCTTAAATGTTTCTCTCATAATATAGTGCACTTTTACTATAGTACATAAGTTGTGTTGACTATTTGGGTGTTTGCTTACAGTGATGAGGTGCTTTGTTGGCGGAGCCAACCTGGTGGCAGAAAATGACAGTTCTGCAGAAGCTGTATATAAAGCCTTGGAATAAAAGAATATAAAAAGGTAATTTCAAGTTATTACTGCACGATTCAGACTTTTTCTCACAATTCCAGTTTATATCTCACAATTCTGAAAAGAAAACTCAGATTTGTGAGATTTAAACTATATTCTACCTTTTTTTTCAGTCAATCCATTCAAAGGCTTACAACCATGAACATCTGTGTTTCACTTCAAAGAGCATCTTTGACAAAGGTATTCTATAAAAATAAAGACTATCCCCTGTTCTGACATCCAAAGGTACAAGGAGACATTTTTCCGCTTATTAAGTGGATCTCGCCTGTTTTCCTCCACTTGTTACACTGTTTTTCTGGCACCACAATGCGCCTGCAACTGCAGTGACGTAACGGTGACGTCTTCTCCCAAATGACCATTTATGACTGTCTATATGATGCTTTTATGGGGCTTTTTTAATCCTCCTTGGGATTATAAATCATCATATTTTTTTGTAATGAAACCAGAATTTTGGAAATTCTGCTGAGAAACAAAAAAACAAAATGCCTTTGGAACAAAATGTTCTAAACCACAATAACCGTATGATAGAAATGCAACAGTACACAGTGTCCGTCGACCTGACGGCAGTGCAATCTGGTGACATGGTTGCAAGATGTAGAAATCAGGCAAAGAAAGAATGCTTTCAATCTCACACGTTCTCCCAGGAGCAAATGTTACCTCAACCTGAATGGAATTGCTAATCGAAGTTGCTCAAATATTTCATCTCACGGAGTCTGCCGCTTGCCGCATTTTCATTTCCCATTGCAGACACGGCCTGCCATTTGCAGATGGTGCGAGCAAATGTTAATTCACCCCTGCGCACATCAGCGCCGACAGGGCGCCCGAGAGGCCGTGAGTTAACAGAGGAGGGCGGGGCGTTTGACTGGGGTGTTTACTTAAGGTAATGTAATTGAGTTATGCCACAGGATCAAGCCTGTATGCACTGACAGCCCTGAGGGGGAATGGACAGCCAGCATAAAAGGGGGTCGGGAAAGGGCTTTTTGCTGCAGAAAAGCTCTTGCCCCACTTTTTGGCAGGCCTTGTGCTTTAAGGAACCTGAGTTCCTGAAGTAGTTTAATCCCTCCCCAACCCCCCCGAATGAGTTGACAATTCACCTGCTTGGGCCTCTTCCAGGTTACTGTAGCTCTCGGTTCACTCACCCAGGGAATCATGGGAACTTTTCCATTTTCTCGAACTAGGACAGTCCTTCCAGATACCAGAACAAGACCTCTCAATGCAGCCTCAAGGAAAAAAAACAACAAAAAACAAAACATACCATTAAAAAAGGGGCTTTTTTGACTTGAATTCTCTACGGAATTATATTAAGCAATGCAAATGTCTTTACTGAACTTAAAATCTACCATCAATATAATAATATCCATTAGCAATAGGTAACGCTTCACAATAAGAGCCCATTAGTTAAAGTTAGTTAATGCATTAACTAAGGTTCCTTTATTTGGTTACACTTTATTTCAAGGTGTCAGTATTACGTTGTAGTTATACCGAGTAATGACAATTTACTTACTAGCTTTAAATTTTTTTAGATCTTTTATTAGATATTTTTAGATGAGATAAACTGAAAAAAAAAGTAAATAAAAGAGGCAAAAGGTCAAATAATGGAACCACATTAATATTTTGGTTCCCTCTTTCAGCCTGCACTAGGAAACAATTTTTCTTCTGTTAAAAAAAAAAAAAAAAAAACCTGTTTTGATTGTTTGTTTCGTCTTCTGAAAATCTTTGCTCTGCCTTCTGAAAAAACTGCGCAGTGATGCATTACTTGTGTTCCTGAAAGTTTAAAAGCTGGCACTTTAGAAAGTAAAGCACAGTAACTACAATAATCATCTGAATCTTCGGTTGTTTTTCAGCATGATTACTTGATCCAAGAACCATTTTTACTGTGTATAGCAGCAGCCTGAAAGACAAAATTGAAGTAATATGGATGTTTGGAGAGAGCTCGGCTATGAACACATTTTGTCCCCTCCTATCTTTCAGATGGATGTTACTGGTTATGTAATCCATAGCTGAATGTGTGCAAACCATGTAATAAAAGATCTCCCATGTCCGGTATTGAAGATTAGCACCCTGAGAACATAAAAGACCTGCCAGCTCAATGGGTGCAGTCCACTATCTACACTTAATCAGAGACTACAGCAGTGAAAGTGTCAAAGTTTTCAGTTTTGTTCCAAGAACAAACTAGGATGAACGATCCCTCTAAGCACACACATAGAGACCCCTGCATTCTTAAACTCTTATCATCGAAATAACCCACCGAGTCGAGTGATTTGCTTCACAGCCGGAAGTAAAATGAAAGAGAATCTGAATCTCTCTTTTTTGCACATTTTGGCAATCAAGTAACAATAGGAGGTGTGAGATAAAAGGTCATGTCAGCGGGGAAAGGGCAACATGAAGTTCAGTTACATTCGAGCAAAGCAAATTTCTGATCAGGATCAGAGAGTGAATGTGGAAGCAGGTCGGAATCAAAAACCAGACAACAAGAGAGGCACCAAACTTCTGCTCTCTGACAGAAACACTTTGTTGCATGCATATTGAATGGATTTAACTGTACAAAAATATAGTCAGGGGATTAAAAAAAATGGGAAAATCTATAGTAATTAGTTTAGTTTAATTAGCAAAAAACAACAAACAACAACAACAACAACAACAACAAAACACATTATCCTATTTAACTGAATCAACCTGAATGCACTGAAGTACTTTTTAAAAGTCAGATAGGGTATAAATAATATGTGGATAAAGTGTGCACACATAACTTATATTCTTATTACTATTTTTAATTATTTTCTAAATAAATCTATTTTAAATAAAGTTTTAAAAATGCTTGTTTAGCTAAAGGAATTATGTAGTGACCAAAATATGTTAAACACACCAAAACTATATTGATTTGCCTCTCTTTGTCCCACCTCATTTTGGATCGAATTTATGAGGTGCATTCTGCGATGCGTTTTAAATAGTATTTAAATACCATCTTTCACTATCCAACTCATCCATTAAAATAAAGAAATAAATAAAACATGAAAATAATTATATTAATAATTGACAGATAAATTAAAAATCTTTACAATGCATGCATATATATATATAATATAAATTTATTTATTCTAATCCATAGTTTCTTCATAATTGACTGTTTTTCAGGGTTCAAACAATACATACATCCTCAAAGATATATTAAAGCTCTTTTAAAGTAGGAATCAGGATGGTTTTTTTCCCCTTGTCCGATTATATTTTTGGAGCCACTTGGTGGTGCTGGTGCATTGTGGGCCATCATCTCATCTCATTCTCCCTCCCTCACCCTCGCTCACCCTTGTAATATAATGTGAGATGAGGGGAACTGTTATGGCAAATTAAATGAAATTAAGAGGGAAAAACAGCTTCATTCACCTCTGTCGTGTGTGATTTCAGAGCTGTCTCTCTGATGGAGCTGCCCCGATGGCCTCCAAGTCTGGTGGTCGTGACAACCGGCTGCCTCAGGGCCTGATGGGAGCCCAATATCTGGGCCTCCTCTGTTCCATGGCAGTCTATCTCCCTGCGAGTCCCTGTACTCGTCTTTTTTGCTCTCTTTCCTTCTCAGTGCAGGGCTGATGGCCTTTCAATTATCACCCTCACTCAGAACAGACAGATCTTGTCCCAGAGTTCCAAGGTGTGTGTGTGTGCATGGGGTTCTTTTTTCATGTGCACATGGTGCATCGGGGTCCCTTCTTCTGTGCATATTGTGAGGCTTTCAATAGACAGTCTTCCACACTGTGTCCCCACCAGTTGGGTATAATTTTTGAACTGGAACAAGGAACGGAAAAAAATGTCACAGAAGGATACGGATAAGGATATAGGAAAGGAGAAACACAGTGCTTTGCACCCCGAGTGCCTGCAGCACATACTGGAGTTATATCAAAGGCCTTCTTTCTTTGTGCACAGGGCTCGTTTTTTTTTCTGCCATGGGTCCATCTGCCATTGGGAAGCAGTTGAAAGAGAAGAAAAGCTGGACCCAGCTGGAAGGACTGGCCACTTAGAAGCCCTCCACCTTAGGACAGTGCTGTGACAACTCTCTGACTGCCATATCTCATTCAGAGGCACAATCCTGCAGAAAGTCCAGAGTGGCACAATTTACAGTACAAACATATTGACCCGCACACACATCGGCAGTCCATTTGCTCGTAAACCTCTCTCATAAATCTCTCCGTTGTTGCACCATGGAAACCTAGTAAACAAATCACAGATAGATTAGCTAATCAACAGCCTCACGACTGGCATGTTTATGAAAATAACGTATGAATTTAGTGTTAAATGTGAAAATAAGCTTGAAAAAACCTGTCGTTGTGTCTTCACTTTTTTTCTTTCTTCCTATCACAGGACTGATCAATATTTTCCCACCCAGTTTCTGTGCAGCTGATACAGTATATAATGCATTATTTTGGTGCCTCCTTATAAAATAGTTTAATAGTGAAATATAATTGCTAATACATTAAGGAACTTTGGAGTGTGCTATTTTGTGAATATAACAATACCCTTGATATGGGCTGCTAACTCTCACGCATTCAGTGTGAGACTCATCCAATTGACACTGTTCTCACGCTCTCACACACACATCCATTTTCTCACACAGTGAAAAAATACTGCAGAGCAAAGAGGACACTGAAAACGCGTCAACAGACAAGACAGACAAGTTACTTTTAAAATGAAACATCTTAGCTTTCAAATTCTTTCAATTTCATTACAAAATTCAAACAATAAAAACCATTTTGGCGCTCTTTAATGTTGCGTCCGATCGCTGTATTTCGCCTCAGTTCAAGCGGCACGTTAACGGATCTGTGTTCCTCTTTCACCACATAAATATGAATGAACATCAGAAGGTGTGTTGAAAAATACAGCACAGCTCACTGAAATGTATCATGTAAATGTTCACTGAGTGTTTCAACTGCGGAAAGAAGTGTATAATAAAACAGAAATGCCACGTGAAGACACTTATAGCATGTTAATTAGCTAGAGAGGCATTTTTGCACTTTATTACATATTTATTATATTTTTACTCTGATATCATTAATACATATTATAACATTATTATAAAAATGTTATATGAATTGTGATATAAGAATGTGTTTTTAATTTTAATAATACTAGCTGACTGGTTTCCCTGTATGTTTACAGCATTGACAGAATTATTTTCTTGCGAAAAATGAACATTTAGACCCTGATATTTAGCCAATGAATCGATATTGAATCAAGATCAGAATCAAATGGCAAGCTTATGAATTGAATCACCCCCCCCCCCATCCATAACTCACTCCAAGCTAAACTCAAAAGTTGGCAGCCCTGCTGATAATATTTACAATATGGCATCATAGCTCAATAAAGGCATTGGTTTTACAATATACAGTAATGCATAATTCAAAATACAGGTAAAACACCTGCAAAAAATAAATGTCAGAAATTCCTTCATATTAAAACCGTACATTGTGCCCTATTATTATTTATATATCAAACAGATTGCCACCTTGGAATTATAAGGCTCTATCCAACATTTTTTTTGTCAAAATTGATTGCTTCTTAATCTTAGACTACTTATTTACAGTATGTGATGTTTTTGTTTTTAAAGTTGTGAACATTTTGGGACTTTTTTAGAAAACAAAAAGGTTCTATCTACAAAGGACTATGGAATGTAAAATTTTGAAGATTAATAACTCTTCAGAATTCAGATAGAACCTTATAATTCCAGATATATTTTCATAATATTGAACATAGAAAACTTTACTTTGTGTTGCATGTTGCAGCTCGGAGCTGCAGTAGAGCTTGTCTATTATTTACGTGCCACATTCAGAGGTCTGGTTATTAGATGAGATAAATGAATACTGATTCAGCGATGTCAGAGTTTGACTGAGCCGTGTAGGTCTGTAATTTCAAATTAATTTTACGTTTCTTTTTTAGGCTTCATGTGAATGTTTGCTTCCACATCAGGGGTGTAAAAGCTGGTATGATGAAGCAAGTTGGAGCTAAACTCTGCAGGACAGTGGTCCTCCAGGACCAAGTTTGAACACCCTGTTCTAGATGATTTATTAAAGTTATAGAGCCAAGAGCAGTGTTGTTTGATGTTTGTACACTAATTCAAGAGTCACAAATTCTTTAGCATTCACACAGCTGTGAATTGGATCAACTGATTCATGAAAAAGAACATTTGTTAATGTATCACTCATGGCACAGATGTCAAGATTTTCATTGAAAAGTAACGTGCATTTCAGTCTGTTCCTCACACAAAGTCATATGCCTTCAGAAGACTTGGAATATAGCTCACAAGTCGAAGGAATACTTGTGTGTGTAATCTTTTTTTTTTAAGATTTCTCCTTTTGCATTCTACAGAAGAAACTCATAGGAGTTTGGAATCATATGAGTGTGAATACATGATGAAAGAATTGTCATTTTGGTTGATCCATCCTTTTATAGCACATCACATATACAGGCTGGACTCCAAGTGAGTTTTCAGCCCAAAACACTGCAGCACAGAGTTTTCCTGAGCCTCTGCACTCTCAGACTCTGATGCAGCTTGAGTGACTGTCCAGTGCGGCACAGCAAAATATTTCCCTCCTCCTCTCCCTCCCTCGCTCACTCTCTCTCATCTCCGTCCACAAGGAGCAAAATAACCTTGAGGAGAAGTGATCAGAGCAGCCTCCATCTTCCAAAGCCTACTAATGGGCTGTTTCTGTCCTTTACCTCAGACAAACCAGAAGCTTTCCTCCACTCTCTCTCTCCTTCTTCCAGAATCCTGTGGTTAATGGGCTGCTGATAACTCTCTGCCTCGGACTAACCAGAGGCTGATATAATGTACTCTCTTATATTGTATGGCTAACATACACACACATGCACACACACACACACACACACACACTGGCCTGGCTGCGAATGCCCCACTTTGGCTCTTTTAAAAACTCAAACAGCCTTTCTGCGGCTCGTTTTGAAAATTTTCCCCTGCAAACATTCTGTATCCTCCTCTTTAAGTGGTGCCCTTATTAGTTGAGAGGAGAGGACTTCCTTGTAGCTGTGTTTTTTAAGGCAGGCCATCTATTAGCATTACATATGCATGGCATAGAGGCCTTTAATGAAATGGGTTAAAGTACCACATGTTAAAAATGCAGCATGTTCAGGTTTGTGCGCATGTTCTGTTGTAAGTGCAGTGAGGCACTACAAGAAGGAAGGCTGTCACCCTCAGCACATTTAAAGACTCGGGTGAGAATTCTCTGAGAATGTATCAACTGAAAACATTGTTTGTTTGCACATGTCAGCTCAGTATTCGCTAATGGAAGGATGCAATTAAAAGGTACAAACACACCTAAATAGCATTCAACGCAATTTTCACAGCGTGATTCCAGAGATGTTCACATTTTCTTATTCTGTGACATCTTATTTACATCTATCTATCTATCTATCTATCTATCTATCTATCTATCTATCTATCTATCTATCTATCTATCTATCTATCTATCTATCTATCTATCTATCTATCTATCTATCTGTCTATCTGTCTGTCTGTCTGTCTGTCTGTCTGTCTGTCATCTAATCTTCTTTGAAAAATGCTAAACTAAAATTTAAAACTATTTCAAACTTAAAACCTTTTAAGTTTCTGGCTAACTTTTTAATCTATACTGAGCTCTAGAGAAAACGCCATTTTACCCGTCCCAGTTTCTGTGTAATAATGTCCTGGTATGACAGTAGATGCTTTCTGTCTAAACCAAAAGAAACTTAAACTAACGGTTCCTTAACTACCAGTCTTTAGAGTATTAGTGTTGTTCCTTGTCTGTATGTGTGTTCTTATCTGTTTTTCTGTCATTGTTTTCATCATGTCACATGTTCTTTTGTTATTGTTGTTGTAGTTTTTTTCCATGGGTCTGTGTTTTTGCTTTTCATTTCATTTATTTTATCATTGGTCTTCACCTGTGCTCGTCATCAGTATTCCTCAGTATTGTTTTTCCCATCCATTATCATGTGTTCTATCTGTATAAATTCCCTCTGTTTTCCTCTGTTTCTGTCCTCTTGTTCTTCGTTAACGTTCGTGTCGAGCTGTATATGTCCTGTGTTCTGTGTTCTTTTTTGTTTTAAATAAATCTGTATTCTGATCTGCCTGTCCTCCGTGCTTTCCGTGCACTCACCGCGAGCTAGACCGTGACAATTAGTCGGCAGTTTGGTTAGGTTTAGTAGAATAAGTTGATGTACAGTAGTTACTTATAGTCAGGAGAAGGTCTGTTGGGTTGCATTAAAATAAAGTGTTAGCAGATATGAAGCAGACACTCTTCTAATACTCTAATGAGTGGTAGTTGACATTTAGTTGAAAAGTTACTTATAGTTAATAAAATTAATAAAGTGAACTATCGAAATAAAGTGTTACCAATAAATATAGTAGAAATAGCCATTAAATATCCACATGCATATGTGCTCTACGTCTAAAAAGTGCTTAAGCAGGTCCATCCTGTCACCGGCATCTCTTCCAAGGCGATGGGCATCATGAACTCTTTTGTCAACGGCATCTTCGAGCGCATCGGCGGTGAGGAGTCTCGTCTCACTCACTACAACAAGCGCTCCACCATCACTTCTAGAGAGATCCAGACGGCCGTGCATCTGCTGCTGTCCGGAGAGCTGGCCAAACACACCGTGTCCGAGGGCACAAAGGCCATCACCAAGGACACCAGCTCCAAGTAGAGATCCAACCAAGACTCTCAACGACTTAAGCTCCAGTAATTTGAGACCAAACATAGTTACTTACATATATCTCTACCACTAACTTTGGTAACATGGTCAGATGGTTGTTTAGAAATTGAGAAAATGGAATGAGATTATTTACTTGGTTGCTGCTAAAAGGATCCAACTGATGTCAATTCCTGAGTGTCACAAATTTAAGGAATATGTTTCATTATTTGTAATCAGAGACAGCTAAATATTATGTTTTGGTTATTTAAATAAGTTAATAATTTATTGTTTTTACAATAAAAGTGTATATTTTGGTAACACTTTATTTTACAGTGTCAATGTTACGTATGTTACATGTATTTACTGTAGTAATAACTAGAAATTATGCATAATTACATACATTTAACCCTAAACCAAACCCTCATCCTAACCCTATAGTAAGTACATGTAGTTAATTGTTATTACTCAGTTCTTAAATGTATAATTACACTGTAATACTGATACCTTAAAATAAAGTGTAACCTATATTTTTAATTTCAATGAGTTGAATATCAGTTAAACATTATATCAAAGTGACATCATTGCTTTCAGTGGAAATGGCAAACCTACCATACTTTAGGGCAACCTACTTTCATGCTATGTTGATTGTAAAAGTTTATTGCAACCTTGCATACTTACACTGCATTAAGAACAAGCACACTTGCACATTTTTGTAAAATCTTTCCTGCTTAACTGGAGTAGTTTCCTTCACTTGGGCAGTGCTCCGTTTAGTGATGACATTGTGCAGTTGAGCACACTGAATCCCTTATAAGATACTCTCAATTCCTGCTCTCAATATTGATTTGATAAGAGCGGTTTAGGTTAATCTATCCTGCATTGCCTCATTTTGGAGATTTTCCCATTGATCTCCTTTGAGCTGTCGCAACATGCGATGCAGAATGCAAATCGCAGTGATTGTGAAAAAGCAAACAAACAAACTAGCGCACAAAAAGAGCAACAGTGAAAACTTGAGAAGGAAAACAGCAATGAAAGTTCGATTACACCCCCACCCCTCTCTCCAACTGTTTTCCAGCAGTATAGCGACATAAGAGATCGCTGTTCGTGCAACATGACTGTCGCACACCCAAGAGACCTATTAAGATGCATGCGAAGAAAAACACCAGATTTCAAGGGAATCCCACAGGCGTGAATCTACAATGTTAAGATCATTTATTGGATGGCACCCATGGACAAAAAGTTTGTTGAGTTTTGAGTGTGATGTCATACCTCACACATGCTGCTTCCATTTGAATAATAGGCCAAACTGTTATGTCAGATTACTGTGGTTAATGAAAGTGCTTGATATCTTATGTTTCTGTGTTCAGTTTCTCATTAGTCTTATGCATTTATCTGTTTTTAAATCCAGAAACAGTTGGAAAGCTGCGTATTACTTCAAGTGGCACAGCAGGAGGAATATGTTAATGTCAGCTATATAGAACATGTGATGCTACATGATGATCTGGTTGGGGAAAAAACATTCTGCATTCTAGATAGAGGTGGGACGGTAAATTTTCTACTTACGTACAAGTTGTACTAAAATGTGTAAGTTATTGTGTAAATGTGTAAGTGTCATTATTGGCACAGATCAGTGGAATGGAAAAAGTGCAAGAACTTATTTGAACTTCTTTTAACTTGAGCGCCTCACTTTTAGAAAGCCGTTTCATGCCCGAGTTGTTGCAAAAGACCCGTGATGCGAGTGTGATGGATATACACGTTCCTCTAGTGCATGTTTACTTTGAAAAACAATGGAAAAGTAGTGCAGTGGAATGGAAAAATGTGGTTATTTTTTATCTTTATTTTAAGGTGTCCATGTTTGTTATGATTGTCAGCTGAAGTGCCCGCGAGAAACACTAGAGGGCACTCCACCATGGACTCACGCTCCCCCTCACTCAACATTCTCACGCTCATTCATTCCCAGAAGCCCCATACCCATTCAATGATCACCGCACCAGCTGCACCTCATTCACCATCATTGATTACACACACACCTGAAACACATCACCTAGCCCTTATAAGCACCATTTGCCCTTCATTACAATGTTACAGTGTAATTATACACTTCACTACTGAGTAATAATAATAACTACATGCACTTATAGGGTTAGGGTTAGAATGTGGGTTTGGTTGCATGTAATTATGCATAAATTATAGTTATTACTAAAGTAACTACATGTAACGTGTAATAAGGATTATAAAAAAAAAGTGTTACCAAAAACACATTTTTGATTTTTGATTTGTTCATATCTCTTGTGTTTAGTCCCAACCACACCAAGCTATTCCACAATATAATATGAATATGAGGCAAATTGTAAAGTGCTTTGGTGGCCACAGGTCTGTGAAAATGCTACATAAATGCAGTCCATTTTCCATTTACCAATAATTTAAATAATAAAAACAAACCCAATAATTTTTCTTGTTATATTCACACACTTAAACATCACTAAATTTATTTGGCCAAAGGCACCTCTTAAGGGTTTAGGTTAGGTCCAAAAAACTTGTGCTGTTAAGTTTGTCTTACTTCTGAATACCTTCTGATGTTTTCACAACAAAATGACTCACTTCAGTTGTTTGAATTCTCACCACCACTGACTTTTAATAGCATCATGGCTTGTGTAAGCTTAAAGGAGCTGTTTACTGAACAAAATGACATTTCAAATTGCTTCTTTAACTTCTTAGAAGGAAAAAGATTGGTTTGTGTCACAAATATTTCTAGGAAGATCAGTTTTGTGCAGGCTTGATTCATCACTAAGCACTTCAACTCTCCTGTTCAATTGCGGACATTTTGAAACGCTTGAGTGAACAACATTTTTGGAAAAACATAGAAGAGAAAAGGAATCTATACAGTTGATAGAGCACACACTTACTTTGGAGATCTTGAGGTAGATATTTACCTTTTGTAAGGGGTTTTCTTTGTGCTTGAAGTGGAGTACCTACAAATACAAATACTTAACCATGGTAAAATCACTGTAACCACGGCCATTCATGCATTTTTGGTTTTAGAAAATTGTGGCAACAGCAACATGATAAATTTGTTTTAAGTTATTGAGCTTCTGTTTTCTGTCACAATACATCAACATTCATCAGATTCATAGATTTCAGAATTATAACTTTCCTAATTTTAAGTAGGGCATTTTAGTAGTTAGTAAGACCAGAAAAAACAAATGGCTCATGCATTTAATACATGTGTGATCTGCAAAATTATGGTTGGTTATATTGTCAAGACTGTCAGCTTACAAACCCGTCTGATTTTCTGTCAGTGCAAAAGAGTAGACACTTCACTTCCAAATGGTTTTTTGTAAAGCCTCATTTTATGGAAAAACGATTTGTCATTTAAGTTAATTTTCATCCCATGTTAAAAAAGCCAACAGACTTTAATGATAAGATCTGTTTCAAGGGTCCAGAATGAAATATTCATGTAGTAGTGGACATGATGGTGTAGATAAAAATGGCTGTAAATTAAACAGCCCCAAACCAAACCACACAATGAATTCCCTTTGAAGCTCTTGTGCTGTTAAATGTAATCTTGGAACTTTTATTGTACTTAGTATTTGAAAAATGAGCCAACATTTAACTCAACCCCTTAGGTGACACCACAAAGCCCAAAGGTGACGACTGGGAGTCAAGTAAAGAAGAGGAAATTACGAATCTTTGGGTTGAAATGTGAAAGAGCAGAAGCCTGCAGCTTGACCTTTGATGGCACCTAATTAAAATTGTGGACCAACTGGAACTTTATAAAACTGATTAGACGCTGTGCAGAGGACAAAAATCAATGCAGTGCTACTAGTCTGCGCCCTAATCAGACTATATATGCTCTCTGTGGGCTAAAAGCACATATGGCTTTCTAAGGATACAAAGGGTACAAAACAGGATCTTAATTTTTTCATATCCTTTTCAACAAATGTACAGTGAAAGGACAGACTTAACATTTGTCTGATATTTGAACTCATGTTTGCAATTGTCCCTCTGACGCTATTTGTTTTAGAAACAGTGAAATATCATTTGAAAACGTTATTGGAACAAAGTAAAACTGGTTCATGTCCCAATTTATAGTAGGTGTCTTTAACTACTATGTACTTACATTTAAATTAATCATTTGATACAATGCACTTAGTGTGTACAAACATGTTTTTACAATGTACCTGCCTGCAACTGCATCTATAATTCATTACATTTATAATTACACCTTAATTCACCCTTAAACCTACCCATTCCACAAATCCTGTCCCTAAACCTACCCGTATCCCACCTCCATAGCAGCAAAAGTGTTTTGCAATACAATATGAACAATAAGTATACTTTTTGATGCAAGTATACATAGTAGTTAAGAGCACCTAATATAAAGTGGGACCCTGGTTCAAATATATATATTTTAAGATATAACTCAGGAAAGTCTGTAATATAAATATATATATATATAATATATTTATGCAGTTCTTCCAGTCCTGTTTTAGCAACTCTTGGTCCATACTAACTGTGTTTCAATATGTTAATTACTGTAAGTCAAAAGTTGTGTAATTTTTTGTGTCAAAATATAATAATTAAGGGTGTGTTGATACTTGGCAGAGTTTAGTTTGATTGAAACCTGGTGCAATTGCTCTGTAAGTGTGAACGCTACCATGCGAACACTGGTGCGCACAAAACAAGTGGACCAAGACCCACATTTTCAGGGAATCTTGGTCTGCTTCCAAACAAACTCTGAAAATATGAATGTAACACGGACCAGAGACATCTAAACAAACCAAAATCGGGTTACTACACAAAATATGACATGAAAACTGTTGTTTTTGTTTTGTATCTTTAAGTTTGGTGTTAAAATGACCAGGACTAAAAGTGTAATTTTCTGTTTTGGGCCGGACCAATAGAACTGGGAAAAGCAAACTACAAGTGTGAAAACACTCTAAGTTTTTTTAAATAATTTAAAGATGGTTTTACTTAATAGTGAAATCACAACACTTATAACTTCTGGCTGAACCAGAAGCATGTTGTGAAGAGCATCATAAAAGTTGAACATTGATAGATGAGAGGCTGGATAGAATGGTTGATTGGATGCTTTGGAAACAATCATTTTTGCAGTTCCACTTCACCTTTAGTCATTATTCTTACTGAGATCAGTGTCATTCACTCTTCATGGTTGCAGCTGATACATGCCCACGCACTGTATATGTGTGAACGCAATTTGTTTGCTGGCTTCACATCTTTTCGAGGCATAATGCGAAGTTGCTGGATGTTAATGGGCTAGAATAAAAGCACATGAATTTTTAATTTATATAGCCACTGTGAGCTGTGATGTTAATTTCAAGGTGCTCTGCTGAGAACTTGGAACATTGTTTGAATATTCATCATTTCAGTGGTAATTCAACATACTTGAATATCCTGCGAGGAGGCATAATTGTGCGGTTTTAAGTGTAAAATGATATGCTGCTCTTAAATATTGATGTTTTCAGCCCACGCAGAGTGGAAACAATTCTAGTCCATTTGTTTAGTTCAGCAAAAAAACACAAGCACATTAGCGGTTCACTCAAACTCACTACTACAAATCTGCTCTAGACATTATCCCACATTATATCCCCAAAGGCTCATTTTTCTTACTTTGAAAACACTTGCGAGAAAAAACCATGGGATTCTACAAATATGTGTGCATTTTAACAGAAAATACAAATACAGCATCCTTATTTTGCTTTGACTTTTGTGTAGTCAGCTTGTGAATGTCACAGAATTTTAAGCAGATCATGCTTATCTACTTACAATGTAAAAGTAAAATTGCATTATATTAATTGTATTTTAGGACTAGTTTTCCATTATGACATCATTTTTAGGGAAATGAACCACATTTGAATATCTAAATTAGTTTTTAACAATACATACATTTCACCTTTTATTCTAAAATGCGTAATTTGAGATGTTTTGGACATGGCATATGTATTTAAAGGCTTAGTTCACCCATTAATTACTCGCCCTCATGTCGTTCCACACATCTTCGGAACAATTTGAACTGTTGTCATACGTGGTTGCCGAAGTGAACTCAGTGCCGGCTTCCTTATTTACGTCCGAACACTAGAACGACATGAGGGTGAGTATTTAATGACAGAAACTTCATTTTTGGGTGAACTAACCCTTTAAGAGAAATTTATTGCTGTCAGTGAGTAATGCAACACGTAACTGAGCCTATAACTGTCATTGAGTGGACTCCTCTCAAATTAGTAAGTACTTTAAATGGTATAAGAACCTGTGATCATGTTTGGTTTAAAGGCAGAATCGTTTAATTTGCTGCACAAACCAATCAAGCTGCTTGGTGAGTCGTTTAATGATGCTCTGTAAACCAAGAGTGAAATAAGTTAAAATAAAAGAGCCACATATAAAAGTATATAGCTGGGAAGAACTTTGTTTTTATGAGAGGCAAGAATCATATTCACCAACGGGAATGCCCACAGCTCTGGTGTGGTAGTATCCTCTATAGAAATGAATGGCGGCGTAGTTTAAAACGTCATAAAAACCGTCTGGAGGATGTTTGGCGATGCCTCAAAAGCAATGAGAGGTGAAATAGACACGGTGGACTGTAACAGTTTAAGACGAGTCTTTCATTAACCTTAGGGGGCGTGTTGATGGATTTAGCAGTATTCAGTATTTTTAATGGAAGCTGTGATAACCTGACACAAGTAATTTTATAGCCGTTCTGCAGCGGCCCGATGACTGGGGAACTAACATTAATAGAAAGAAAACACAAATTGGTCCCACTTTATATTATATATTATACTATGTACTTGCATTTAAAGGAATCATGTGGTACAGCACACTTATTGTGTACATACAAGTCTTTACATTGTAATTATATTTTTAAAAATACATTTACAATTACATTGTCGACCCATCCCTTACATATTAATCCACCCTTTAAGGCACAATATGTAAGGTTTTGCCACTAGACGTCGCCTATTCAAAATAAAGTTGTAGCTTGATGACGTCAATTTTGAGCAAGGAATCTCGGGAGATATCATCTTCACTTCACAACCGGTGGAAAAGAATCGAGATGGACTCGGGCAGAAATCATGTTCATGGATGCGATTATTAATGTTAATGTATTATGAAGCAAAGCAGGGCCGAGTGATGTTGGAGCTGAACGAGGCCGCTGGAGCGAATGCTAATGAGAGACGAACGCGACAAACACGGCTCGAGAGCGACATAACTTTTATTATATCACAGTCGCCACTTCCGCTTCTTCCAGTCAAGCGTATTGTAGGATAACGCAGCACTATTTATCTTATTAGATACATTTGAGTGTGTTGAAAATGATGTTATATCGCCACTCTGTGCGTTCTCTTGGCGGCTGCTATGAGACACTTGTTGCGCAGTGCAATAAGATAGATCGATATTAGAATATCATATTAATAGATGCTGGATGGCTTGTGTTGATGAATGGCATGTGATTAATTATAAAACATATTCTATGATTCTATGACAGAGAAAATGCTGTATTATTGTTACTAAAAATTAAGCTGCTTCTGATTATGCTTTTTTAGCCACTAAAGAACTGTTCTTCTCATGAGGAATGTTGAAAACATGCATTCAAACAATTAGACTAAAACGTGTTGAGCAATATAACAATAATTGGTGTATGTATATGTATGTATGCATGTATGTAAATGTATACAAAAAGTTGTTCCCTTGTCTAATAAAACATGTTATATATATATATGTATATAAAATAAAAATGTTTCTGAATTTGGAAATCGAGGGTAACGCAGGTAGTGTCAGACACAGATACAGATGGTAAGGTTAAGTAATGAGTTTTATTCAACAGAGTGGTACAGTAAACAGGTATACGGTTGGGTATGGTAAGTTTACAAGTCCATGAAACAAACAGTTGACTAAGCTTGCTGAGTGACTGGTCTTTCTTTGTTTTGCAGACGGAACGATAACTGTCCAGCGGTTCACGTACACGCTTGATGAAGCACCGAGGATGAGGAAGGAACATCAGAAGGAACTGAAGAAGGCAGGTAAGCGTAGCAGGTAAGTCTGTGGTCCATACGAGACGAGATCAGACAATGAACTGATGGATGCGTGGGTATTATATAGGGCGTGAACGTGATTGCAGACAGGTGATGATGGTTAATACTCGGGTGATTGTGATCGTGTGGGTGGAGCTGGTCGTGCCGGTGATGTGGACGGTGTGACAGGTAGGATGTTATTTATAGGCAAGGCATGTGGTCCATGTCCTGGTTAAAATTGATTATTTCTCTGGATTTAAACTTTCTCGGAAACATCTGAGGTAATGTAAGTATATACCACTGTTCTAGTGGTTTTTGCATATTTTATTCCAAAAATCTTATATATTGTACTTTTAAACCGTCCCTAACATTATCCGTATCCCACCTCAATAGCAGCAAAAGTGTTTTGTAATAATATATGAACACAATAAATACATTGTACTTATTTTTTGATGTAAGTATATAATAGTTAAGGCCACCCACCTCATAACGTGGGACCCACAAATTTATTGCAGTGAAAGATCATAACTCGAATACAGAAAATATTAAAAGCAATTCTTAAGACAGACTGCTGTAAAAATAAATTATAATCACATTAAAACGTCTCAGTTTTACAGAGCATCATGAGGCGAGGACAGTTTTCATGGAAACTTAACTCCAAATGAACAAAATTAAGACTTAATCAAGCTGAGAACTGAAGGCGTTACATAAAAAATCAATAATAAATGGTCTTAAATGAAAATAACACAGTGGTTGGTAGCTTTATATTTCAGTCAGGCAGTCTCTTCTTGTCTAACTGGGCTGTTTTTGGTTAGAATAAGCTGTAATGAGGACCAAACTTTTTTGGTGCATGTGAAAAGTTTGGTTTCTCTTATTTCCCTAATGCTTTGACATTGTACAAGAGTGTTGTGTCCAAATGTTTTTTGGGACCACTTCCTACTCACTTTTATGAATCAGAACCTTTATAATTAGAACATATATAATTTATAATTATTCTGTATCTGCACCATCACTATATGAGAGAAGAACTCCGCATTGATTAGCGTTTTTTAATGAATCTCCTGTGGCAATCACTTTTTATTGGGTAGCCACAAAACAAATCACAGTCCCCGGTTTCTCTAAACGCCAGGGGAGAATTGCATGCACAAGATGCTCATGTATATAGGATTTTAGCCTCAAGACATGCTGATGCAATTGTAGGTAACCATTGTTAAACTGTTGTAAGAGTAAAAAAAGCCCTGCAATTTACTGGGCCCATCAGCGTATGGCTTCAAGCTGAATCCAGGGTGCTTGAGGGGTGTAGTCGCCGAGACCAGATCCCCTCACTATAATGCCTGCTCTCCTGGTCTTTTGCATGAGGTTCTCTCAGTTTGGACCTGGAATCCGTTAGTGGTCTCAAAGCTTGACAGCTGCAGATGTCAATCAAATATTCTTTTCTTTCCCTCATGAATGAGTACGGCATCCAGCTGTGAGTCAGAGATGCATAAAGAAAGAAACAGATGGTAATAGCAATTCAGCCCTCATAAAGTCAATGAGTACCGCAGGAAGTATATGCAATGGATTTCCTAGGACTGCATGGATTATTCATATATTTACAAATATTATTGCTTTGCATTATATTACTGCATATATTAAATGGCATGCTATAAAAATAAACTGAATGGCACCCTATATAACCTTCAATGATTTCTTTCAACACTATGGTTTAAAGATGGTATCAGCATCAAAGATTTTAGTTTTGCAGCACAGTACTACAAAAATCCACCGCATTATTTCAGACAACTTAACAAAAAAAAAAAAAAGATAATATTTAGTATAGACCATTACGTGTTCTTCCATCATTGTCCAAGAACTGAATATGTTTGTAGAAATATAATTAATTATTATCACTTCATTGTTATAACATAATCAATATAAAAGCCCACACACTTTTTTCAGATCAGAATCCAATTCTCATTATTAACTAAATATTAAGTACAACGTTTGCCCCAATAAACTAAAGCAGTATAAATTACTGCTGATTAATAGTTAAAATTGTTTGTTCATTGAACGAAATTGAATTAAGGAAAACTTTTCCACATAATTAAGTTAGGTTCATACAATAAGATTACAACAAGTCCATTTAAACAAATAATAGTTTGTTGAACAAACTTAATCAGTTTAGGTTCTTGTTGTTGAGTGAACATTTCCATGAAAATGATTTATATTTTACAAAAAAAAAAAATATAGTTTTGACTGAATAATTGTAATCTTGCTATATGAACTTAAATTCATCAAGTTGTTGTGGTTACCATTGTGGTGAAGAGTTAGGCTTGTGCTTAGGATGTGAGTAGCGTGAGAGTTCCATGATTGTCTGATTGGAGTGGAGCCATAGACCGTACACATATACCTTAACCTGCGCATGAAGCAAAACAGCGCTGTAATCACCTAATCTTACTTCAATTTACAATAAATAGCTAGTCTGCATGATACATGCATGCATGATAGTTAAATGCAGGGGCGGACTTAACCGGTATAGGCGTCTGCCTTGGGCCCCCAAATTCCAAGGGCTTATATTTTTTATATACACAAGAACGTACCTTTTGAAGAAAATGCAGGTATATATGATTTCCGCAATGCGGACAGAATCCATTAAAAAAAAAAGTGAATTGACTGTGTAACCCAGAATGTCAGGAATGAATGTTTACTATTGAAGCAAACGCGATGCTAGCGGTGCTCGTCTGAACAATCCATTCAGAGACACAAAACATGCAGGAATCATATTTAAATAGTGTTTTTGATGTTTAATATTAACACATACTAGTCCATATTGTGATTTTATTAAAGTGCACTGACTTGCATTTGATGTATTCATCCAAAATAAAATCCCTGTTAAACAGTGAATTCCGTTTTTTATGAATGGATTCTGCGATTCCGTCCTCGTTTTCTGCATCACGGAAATCATAGTACCCTACACTTCATGAGCATTTTACAGTTTCATTTGAGAGAAACTAACATCATACCATACACACACAGAACAAAAAAAGGTCTTCAAGGCAACCCGTCAAATTAAAAGTTTGGTTTAATTTACTTTAATATTATAATGAATTTCTAATTTCAAGAGTACATCTCTGTTGTGTTGCACTTTGAATGTACACAAATGCAATTTTTTTAAATTTTATTTACATTGGAATAACAGATACATGTTATTCCTTCATTTGATTACCAGTGAAATTAAAATACATAAAGCAAATAATATATTCCTCACTGGCACACCTCATTTTTGGTTGAAATAATTCTTAAGCATGTAAATGTACAATTTAAATTTGTAATTAAAATAAATAAAAATAAAAATATTTAAAAATTTTGAATTAGACACCCCTGCATTGTGTAAACAATTGTGCAGTGAAAATTACCCCAAAGTACCACATAGTGTCCAACCTACTCTAATACTGTTATAATCCGTTAGCATGTGAAAAGGGACCTACAATATGAAGAAAGCCATTACGACATGTACATAAAAAAAAAAAAAAAAAAAAAAAAAATTGGACAGAACTATGGGACATGACCGTGCAGCAGCAAGCATCACCTCAAATTTAAATGTGTACAATTAGGGCCCCATTCCTGTATTTTGCCTGGGGCCCCCAAATCTCTAAATCCGCCCCTGGTTAAATGTCATTACCCACAACGCAACAACAACCTCTGCTCTTCAGCACAGTGGTAACCACACGAATTTCAACATAGAAACTCTTTTAAATGTCCAGCATGATTGAACATTAAACACTAACAAGCCTTGTTATTAAACAGAATTTAATTTCATCATTCACTCTCCTGATTTATCCCCATGATAAGCATTCTGGGAACTAGAAATCCACTGGCTAGTGACAGTCAATGCAACAGAAATGATTCATGTAGTGAAACACAAATGGTTTAAGTTAACTTAACATTTTACAAATGTAATTTCATTTATCGTAATTAAATAGAGCGCAAATGACAATTAAGTAAAATACTAAAGATTTGTGTAGTTCAGCTTAATTTATTTAAAAAAACTGAGCAAATAGCTAGAATCATTGAGTAAGTTTATTAAGGATGTGGATTATGGTCATTTAAAATAAGGCATTAATATGTGCTTTATAAACAGCCAATATCATAGTAATAGACATGGTAATAAGCAACTAGTTAATAGTGAGAATTGGCCTCTAAAGTTTGTGTGTTTGTGTGTGTGAGAGCTTGTTTTCATGATTTATGAGGACACAAATTTGTATAATGACATGAGTATTACACTGGTATTACGACGTAAAAAGATTTCGGTTACACTTTATTTTAAGGTGTCAGTATTACAGTGTAATAATACATTTAATAACAGAGTAATAATAATTATCTGCATGTACTTACTATAGGTTGAGGGTTAGGATGAGGGTTTGGTTTAGGGTTAATTGCATGTAATTATGCATAGTTCCTAGTTATTACTATAGTAAATACATGTAACATATGTAACAATGACACTGTAAAATAAAGTGTTACCAAGATTTCTCATACTAAACAATGTTTTATTAAAAATGCAAAACTGCAGAATGTTTTTTGTGATGTAGGTTTAGGAGAAGGGTTAGTGTAGGGGGATATGATGTACAGTTTGTACTGTTTAAAAATTATTACGCTTGTAGAATGTCCTCACTAAGATAGCAAAACAAACCTGTGTGTGTATATGTGTGTGTGTGTGTGTGTGTGTGAAATGAGTTTCGTTTTCATATAAAACTGTTTGCTGCTGTAAAATTTGTCTTTGATTCATATTAAATGTTTACATTCTGTATTCAGAATGAAGCCTCTGTTCTTCAAGCATCCAAAGTGAAGAAGGTCATTTCTAGGTTCCAGTACAAGAATAGTCACCTGAAATAAACGTGCTTATCAAATCCCCCACACCACCTTTTGTGGTCTAAACTTAAATGGATCTGCAGATGATGTCCCGTATCTTGACAAAAAAAGGTCAATAAAACGGATTCTTCCCTGACTGTCATTGTTAATTGGTCGTGTATAGGCGTCACCTTGTGATGAACTTCAATCGGATCAATCGGCACAAAACAATGACCATATCGAATGTGGTGAACCACAGCCAAGAAAAAAGTCGATGGATTTCACGTCTTATCATAAAGCTTTGCTGTGATTATTGTCCAGAAATAATTATGTGCTTAAGTTATCATGTAATTAAATTGCAAATTATTATTCACAGTTGTACTTTGATGCTGTTTGATGTCCATGAGTATATCACTCGTTTTGTGGATACCTTTATTCTCAAGTAGATCCTTTTTTTCTTAAAAGCATTTTCAGTCTGTTTCAATTTTAAATCTGTAGATCACATAGATAACAAGTGTTCTGAGAATCTCTTTTGTGTATTGAAAATACTCAGGTTCATTATAACCCCAAATCAGAAATTATAATTAAAATCTTTTTTGCATTTTGTTTGATGCAACTTCCAATAACTTTCTTGTACCTGCCTCAAACAAAACTTTCAAAGATTTGATACCGCTTCTTTGTCAAACTTTAGAAATGCAGTGATCCGTTCCTCCTCTTAAGAGCTCTTTTTATCAATGCTGTAACATGATTTTGTTTGGCAGCTGATCTTTCTGTTTCAAGTGCAATATGCATCAGACAGTCAATGAATGGTATCTGTGGACCTGCCATCCGACGTAGACACTACTTCTGTGAAACCACAGTTGATACAAAAGAATCTCAGAATTGAACATCATGAACGTGCGCCCCATAATTTGCTTCCCTCTCCATAGCAGTACAAATTGAAAATCGCTGTTTAGGAGGAGCAGGCAATTTCCTCTCAAAGAATGAATTACAGATGTTTATTTGTTTCCCTTGAGAAATGGGCGAAGGACAAAATCACATACAACACAAACAAAAATGGAGACCAATTGTGGAAAGAGAGATAAGCGAACAATAGAAGTTGCCAGTGTCTCTCAAACCAAAGCCCTGCTGCTCTATTCCTGTCACAGAAGGCTGGCAAGTGGACAATGGTAGAATATTAGCTTGAAATCTTGTTCAATTCTCATTTGTATCGGTATTAAGGACTTGTGCGCGTGTGAGGTGGGATTTAGAGAACGTTTAAGAAGCAACCATACCTCTCTCTTTCCAGTGACTGTGTCTCACCTCAGCAGGGGAGCTGTGAGAGGCGTCTTGGACGATTGGACGCTTTCCAGACTTGCCCAAATTCCTGCTCAATCGCTGCCGAACATGCAAAGCCTCTTCTGAGGAGCTCACAACAGTGCAACAGACACCAAAGAGGCCTCTTGGGACGAGAATGCCTGCCTTTTCTGAGGACAATAGGTGCTAAACATAGCCATGCATGTATCCAACCAGCAGAACTGCAGTTGGAATCCGAACAAATACATCAGGATACAGATAAACAGCAGACGAATGTTTAAGAAACTATAAACAAGAAACATCAAATGAAATTAAACTTGGTCGTTTAGTGTCAGAGCTGAAAATCTTTTTTTTTTTTTCAAAAAGATCTTTTGACAATGTATACAAAATATGTAATACATAATTTTTATGCAGCCTGTAATATCAGAGAGAGAGATCAGGCTTCCGAAGCATTTCTATTGATTTAATTGTTCTTGCTTGAAAATAAATGTTTTATTATTATTATTTGGTAAAATATAGCCTATTATTAATTATTTTAACTCATCAGTTCCCAACAGGGCCTAATATTAACACTCGCCGTGCGCAAAATGCGAGTGAACAATGAACAAACGTGAAAGACGTTCTGTACAGTTGAAGGGTCAGTGCTGCATCATCGTGTAAGTTTAAGCCTTTCCAATGTAAAAATTGAAAGCGCTGGAAAACGCAAAAAGGAATTCATCACTCACGCGCTATGTGGGAAGTGTAAACATCTGATCCGAAGCACGCACCCTGATAGCAGCGTCTGACAGCAAGCGAATTTGAGCCTTCCTGTGCTTGAATGGACAAATTCACTCAAAATTATGTTAAAAATTTTTGCTGTTTCGGCGAGTATCCAAGTAAACACAGTCGGTTATGTCTTAATTGAATGCAAACACAAGACGAATAATAATAAAAACCTCACTCACTGCTCTTGAACTTTAAAAAGGATATGGAAACTGTGCAGTGTTATTTATTCGATTAGCCTACTTTATTAAATTTCAGTACCTGAAAAGTATTAGACCTGTTTTTTTTTCATTTGTATCTTTGTTTTATTGTATTTATTTGTGCTTATTCTTATTTTATTAACAACTCTCTGTAAAAATGTAAGCTATTAAATTTACATTAGTTAAGCTATTAGTTTGATCAAAATCGGAATAGAGGAATTTTGTGTGATGGCTGGTAAAAAAATTCCAATCTTAAAAAGTGAAAAATACAAAATATATTTTAGACAATAAAAATATGTTTGGATATACAGATAGATATAGATAGATATATATTCAGTTGATAAAATGGCCCAAAATAGGACATGTCTGTGGAAGTTTGTTTCTGCCACTGAATAAAAAATAAAAAGGAAGGTTTATAGTTTATATGACTTTTTATCTCACAATTCTGACTTTCTAACACACAATCACGAGTTATAAAATCAGAATTGTGATATATAATAATTTTTTTCCCTCAAAATTGGACTTTATAACTCGCAATTGCAAGTTTATATCTCACAATTCTGAGAAAAGAAGTCAGAATTGTGAGAAAAAAACTCGCAATTACTTTTGATATTTTTATTTAGTGGCAGAAGCAAGTTTCCATACATATCAGTAACTAAAATTGATTATGTAAACACAATATATTTTCAAATCTATATTAGCAAAATATTTTTTTTGTATATTTTAATATATATATTTGCAGCATGGGAAAGACCACAATGAAATGAACCAATAATGTCATATCAAAACAAATCCGAATGGACAAAAGGTCCCACCCAACTTTGTTTCCCACTAAATATTCACTTGCTCTCTAAATTACAGGAGTTAAATGCTCTGCACATGCTGTCTTTATGTCTTTAATATGCCTGTCCCATTCCTGTGATTTATGTGACATCATGTAAATATATGTCAGACCATGACATTTACATGGTGCTTACAAGAAATCATTGCCACCTAGATGTTTTTCTAGGCAACATCCTAGGAGGCACTTCCTGTGACACTCCAAAAAACGAAGAAGGCAACACACAAGGGGGGCTGTTCCAGTGCTTCCTGGAGCATACTGCTTCCATCTGCTCCTACTAAAACTCACAATGACTAATAATTAGTTTGTCATGTCTGACACACAAAGGGAACACTTTGTTACATCCAGTTGCAAGTCAGCTCTGTTTGGGGAAAAAGAAAGGAAATTAATAATTTCCTTAAAACGAGGTGAAAAATACCAAAGGAAAAGTGGTGGCATTTAGTCCTTGGTTGGATCAAGCAACAGTTACATGTGACTGCTTTAATGCTTTTCAATATAATATTATGTTTAAAAAAGAATAATGTTAAGCTCAGGGCTTTTTTTTGTGATCTGCTCGCAGACTATTTCTCCAAAGCCTGGCTTCAAAATAGAATTCATGAGAAATCGTGCGACGAATGCATTTTAAATGTGGCGTCCTACATCAGCCGGCCAGGCCGTTTATTGTGTTCTCGTTCTCACCCTATTATTGCGGCACAGGGTGGGAAATCTTTAATCCTATACACAGGTTTACAGAGTTTTTTCTTTTTTGCAGCCGAGGAATATGGGGACGCACTGCGGAAGAGCGTAATCCTCTCAAGATAATTTGCTGGGAAGGCAGAAGGATGCTAGAGCCTCTCTTGAGGATATAACAGAACCTCACAGACAAAAAGGGCCAGCACTTTGGCCTGACCTATTAAAGATCTTCTCCCACAGGAAGAGGAACTGTACATATGAATGGAAACATAAACATTAGCTAAAATTTTCTGATAATTTACTCACCCCCATGTCATTCAAGATGTTTATGTATTTCTTTCTTCAGTTGAAAAGAAATTAAGGATTTGGAGGTCACAATTCCAGGATTTTTCATCATATAGTGGACTTGGTACAATGGGTTGAAGGTCCAAATTGCATTTTCAATGCAGCTTCAAAGGGCTCTAACATATATACATATATATTTAAAGAAAACAAAACCTAATAAAAATGACAAAAACACAACAATATTACTTAAAAATTTAACTAAAATGAAAATGTAAAATTTTAAAAATAATTCAAAATATTAATAAACTATAAAAGTGATAATTGATTTTTATAATAATTCTCATGATAAAAAATATCTTGCATATTAAGGCTGTCAGTTACTCATGTTACTTTAGCACAATGAAATAAATAATAAATATACCAACCAAATATGCAAATACTGATATTAACATACAATATATAAGAAATACATTAATTCAGGGATGCACCAATACTAAAACTGATAAGGTGATAAATGTTTTCATGTTATGACAGATAACCGATAAATTCAATACATCATCAATCTTTCTTCCAAAATGTATTTTTGTCTTACCCTGATTTACTATGCTAAGCCTATTATAAGTGTTTATGTTTTAGGCTGACAGGATTGTTTTCATGAGACATTAA
The DNA here is from genome assembly GCA_037194245.1 of Opsariichthys bidens. Classification (NCBI taxonomy): domain Eukaryota; kingdom Metazoa; phylum Chordata; class Actinopteri; order Cypriniformes; family Xenocyprididae; genus Opsariichthys; species Opsariichthys bidens. The sequence goes on along the minus strand of CM074305.1, from coordinate 8,215,759 downwards.
CTACCTAAAGTCACTTCCCCGTTTTCCTTAAATAAAGAGAAGTTGTATTGTGTCGGAGTGGCACATACAGGTTAGTTGTCTCAATGAGCTAGAAAGGTTGACTTGGAGCAGCTAATCCTAGAACCTCCGGGGAATCACCCATTTTAAACAAACACCAAACAGAGGAGAGTCTGCTGGCAAAAAGGGAACGAGAGCTCGTAATAAAACAAGAATCAACATTGGCTTGGCTTTTCAGAGATGTTGAGAAGTGAGGGATTTGAAATGTTTTAAAAGTGATGCAGATATGCTGTTTTTTATTACTCAATGTCACACTCTGGACTTTGCCCCGCTCACACTCACATGCTGAATTCAGAACCGCAACTCTTACTATTCCTGCTATAGAAAGATAAATGTATGTAAAAATAGTATGAGTAGTACTGGAACAGTCACCCTCACCCACACTCTAATCATCAGCACCTGGTTAAGACATGCATTTAAATCCACTAAACATACATACCCCCCCCCCCCCCCCCCTGCATCATGAGAAAAGGTCAAACATCATGACACTTGATTTGATATGACATTCAGACATTTTATGTGACTTTAGTGTCCAAACACTCTGTGGGGCTTCTCTTTCTACTCCATTGTCTTCACATCACGTCTTTTACAGGAATCAAAACGCAAGTGAGGTGCTGTTCGTTTGACACAAAGGGACAGTGAGATGAATTACAAGTGCTTTAATGTCCCTCTACATGGGGTTTAGTGTGATCTCCTGTCCTGGCCGATTGGGTCAGTGATCTGTAATGAAAGAAGCTGTCCCACACTGTGTGCTTGTAAGGGCCTCTGTCTAATTCACCAGCGTTTGATTGACCAGACCTGTCATTTCTAGTTCCTGTTATTTCCTCTCGGCTCCACAGGTGGTCTCTTCATCCCTCTGTCTTGTTTCATCATACTTGTCAACTAGGCTTTGTGATGTCTGTCCAAGGTCATTTAGGTTATTCCAGAAACAGTGCCAACTTCAAACTCTAATATCAGAAGCTCTATTTCTTTATCTTTAAAATGCTGAGACAGGAGGAGGAACAGCCTAAATGCTGTGAGCCGAGCATGAAGATGAACAAGGTTAAATGGCTGTTAAGCCAAAATTTTTGAAAACAGCACCTGCCACTCACATTGGAATGGCGGCCCAGAATAACATGCATTTTTCTCAAGCAATGTCAGGGTGACCGATAAATGGATGATCATTTACAGAGGACGCTTAAAGGAACACTTTTTTAAAAAACAAACAAACAAAAACAGCTAATACTTGTGTTCTGTCTCTCTGCGTACTTTCACCATAAGTAACTCAAATAAATATTAATTTCCATTTATTATTATAATTTTTTTTTGCATTACAGAGCAGTAATGTGCAGTCATAACTGCAAAATAAAGCCTTTAAGGTTGACACAAGGTCTTAAAAAGAGGTGATATCTTGATCACACTTTTGAGGTTTATTTTGAGTTAATGATCAGCTATCTGTCCAGTAACTTACTTATTTCTGCACAACTTCTTTAACTCTTTATCCTCCATTGACGAGATTTTCTGGCAATCCATGCTTTTCTACAGTAGGGGTAGTTACACATCTTCTGAAATAGTACAGAATCGTGGGATACAAAACGAGCGAAGAAGATGATCTGCATAACAGAAGGAGTGGCTAGAAGTTGCTTACACACAAATAAACTAATGCGATCGTCAAATACAGCAGCATATAAATCAAAACCTAATGCTACAGAGAAAAATGCTGAACCCATTAGAAGTGGGTGATGGACTCACTCTATTCAACCTATGTTTTGAGCATCATCTGTCTGTCTGTCTGTCTGTCTGTCTGTCTGTCTGTCTGTCTGTCTGTCTGTGTTACACCATGGTTAGGACAGGAACAAACACTCGGAGCTTTCTTGATATGAACTTGATTTAATGAACAACAGGGTACAGGCAGATACATCAAACACCACGCATGAAACGTTAACAACCGACAAGGACTGGACTGACACAGAGGGAATATATACACTGAAACACAGGAGGCTAACAAGCAGGACACAGGTGACGGACATGATTACAAACGAGACACAGCTGACTTAAATGAACTGATGATGAGGCACATGGGGACTCAAAACAAAGATCACATGACAGATGACAGGAAAGGACTCAAAACAAAGAAGGACACAACTGCGGAACATATAAACAGACAGATCCTGACAGTCTGTCTGTCTGTGAGGTCTTTCCAGCCATGTGATACCAATTCTACCAATGTCACCAAGGGAACCGTTTCACCATTTGAATCACTCCACTGATTCATTGTCATGGCGGCTGAGCAAACCTTCCATATTTTTATAGATACTAGTTATTTTGTAACGGAATGTTGTTTTAAGAGTTTTTTTTTTTAGGCGAGAATACAGTTGTTTAGACCTCAGATATGCGGTCTATATTTAAACATAGCGCCTATTTGAAAATTTCTTTGGACTCTTGCGGAGATGCTCCAGGTTGTCAGAGACTGTTCAGCGCTCAAGTTCGCCCTGAGAACAGCTTCATCTCGGCCAGGCCTTTGGGGATTTGCCACTAGCTCTTATGTGGATACCGTTTAAACATGAGGTATAATTTGTTGTGGGTATATCAAATGAACAATCTTTGGTCTAATTAAATCTATTACTTGTTCCATGCAGAGCTAATAGATTTGGCTTAATGGCTATATTAAGTTTCATAACTTTATATTTACATTGAAATTAAATTCTTGACTAACAAGAGTGCTGCTTTTCTTCGTTAGATTTATTTGTTTGCTTTTATTTACTATTTGACCTGTTATACTGTAATAATTGTTCAATAAATGTCGGCAAGGTCTGTCTTTGCGAGTCAGTCAGTCGTAAAGACTTTTATATTGAAATGGACTAAAACAAGGAAACAACGACATTGTTTCTTTAAACATCTTATGAGATGCAACAGTGCAAATGTATTCACCAGAGCTGTTATGGGAATATCGCTTCCCTCAGTGGACATTCAAACTGATTTTGTGATTATGAATATAAGATTGACCTGAAAATTATCAGCTAGATGCAAGTAATACACTCACTCAGGCAATCTCTCTCACTCAAATACTCTACATTTTACAAGGAGTTTCAATGAAGCACCTCAACGTTCCTTCTTTACTAGTTCTAAAGGCCAATTCACACCGCACTGACAAACACCAACAAGCAAGTCGGCCGTTGGATTTAGAGTTCTATGAGAAAAAACGGTCATGGAAAACCAAACCACACTGCTCAGACATTCCAAGACCCAAACGGAGATTAAACATGTTCAGTCGAGTAAAAACAGACTCCAACCATCTTCAACAAATGCCAACAGACACCGACGGGAATCACACCGAACCAACAAACTCCAACAGACGTGGGTGTTGCCGTTTGTCGGTGGGGTGTTATTTGGCCTTAAAGTGATGTTTTAGAACTAGTAACGGAGGCTTGGACTCAACTGTTAAACTGTCAACTTGAGATTTGAATACGTGGAGGAAGGAAGTTGTTCTTCACAAAAGAGGGGTTTTAAAGACACTCCTTTGTTGTTTGTATTTATTTACACACTTGTGCCCTCAAACTGTTGTATAAATGCAATATCACATTCATTGCCATATGATATGGCTGTATATAAGCACGCTGTGATTGCATACGGCCGAATCACAGCCGGGCTGAATGATATATAGCCATAACGCATGGCTACGAGTGTGATTTTGCTCATATATATATATATATATATATATATACAATCAAAAAGCTTAGTAAAAAAGCTAACAATTTCCTCTTAATTTATTATTTTCTGTTTCGAAATATTTTCAGTTCATCTTTCTAGATTTCTCTCATTTAGATTTTTTCCGAAATGAGTGTATATTTTGTACACTCATTTGAATGGCCTTCAATGGAGTCCAGAATGTCTAGCTATGGCATCTACCATTCACAAATGAAAAGGAAATTCTACTACCCACCAACAGTATAGATTAAATGGCTGTCCGTTTGAACTGCCCTTTATAATCCACTTAACCTCTGTGCGTCCAGCAATGATAAACACAGAGCCAATGTGAAAAGAAGCAAGTTTTGATAATCCAGCTTGTTTTCGCTCACTGCTCTCCCCTCTATCTCTGACTAAAGATAGTGTCTCCCTGATGTCCCCTCCCCATAAGTTTGCCTTTGCAACCAATTATCTTTTTGCCCTCTATCTGCAGTGATTAATATTAGAGGGCTGTCCCCTTTATATGTGCAATGAATCATTTTAGCCGCACCGTCAGGGGGTGTTTCGCGGCCTAAAAAAAGCAAGCCCCCTTACACAGATTTGATATCTGGGAATGCTATAATCTTGGGAAAAAGGTGTTAGGGTATTGATCAGCTCTGGGAGTCTCTTGGCAGGAAGAAAACGGGTCTGGAGATGCAGCAGTCCAGGCAGAGCTGCTGACTGCTGTAGTATCCGGTCAGCGTGAGGCTGATAAGGCCCTGCGCTGAATTTCGTATGCAGCCAGATACATGCGGAGATGGGATTCTTCACCTGTTAATGTATTCGCACAATGACAGTAGTTGAATCTACCAGGGGGATTGACGGTCCAACTAACTCCGCCAACAATAAACCCACAGGACATCAAGGTATGTATTTATGTGCGCGTTAGTTCAGAGTAATAAACATAAATCGCACGCTTGCAAACTTACCTGTGCAGTAAAGTTATCAGGCAAGTTTTAAAGAACATTACAGGATGTGGAGAGGGCAGAAGGTGAAAACACTACGCCTATGAAATATTAGCAATGGCAGGCACTGGCTGATGAATATAAAACATCAGCTTCTGACTTATTTATATTTACTTATTCTTTTATTTTTGTCCAGAACAGGAGGTTTTGAGTGTATGCTAGGCTTTGCAGAGGGTAACATTCACTGGGACTGCACTGAGCTGAGGTACTAACAGAGCTGAGGATTGTGGGAAAATGGATCAGATGTTCATGAGTAATTCTTGAGTTTGCTTTTTGGTTTGGGTTTGTAATTTTAATATGTAATTTGTATTATTTTATTTATTATATATGCTATAATTTCATTATTATAATGTAGGGATGATTGGGAAAACACCGGTATATATTTTATTTCAAACGGTACGATATCATGATTTTGCTCGTTTCGGTATTGCTGCTGTTCCGAAGTTCTCCGCTAGGTGGCAGTGTGCTATCCAAACTGACGCAAAGTTGGCAAATGTGACGAAATAAAGGAACAAAATGGATAAAGCAGTTGAATCTCACTCTACATGCCTAAAACTAATAAACAATGAGAACAGTAGACGTATAATTTGGAATTACTTTGCTTACAAAAATGATGAAAAACCATCAAACCTCGCCAAGCATCCCTTACAAAAAAGAACTGCAGTATATTGAAGTAGAACTGCAATAAAACTGCAGTACCAAGTAGTTTAACTGCAGTTTAATTCAAATTTGCAGTATAATGAAGTATAGTCACAGTACAACTGCAGTACATTGAAGTTCAACAGCAGTAAAACTGCAGTACCAAGTAGTTTAACTGCAGTTTAATTCAAATTTGCAGTATAATGAAGTATAGTCACAGTTCAACTGCAGTACATTGAAGTTCAACAGCGGTAAAACTGTAGTATAAGTACAGCTGCGGTAAAATGAAGTACAACTGAAAGTTGCATGAAGTATAAAAGCAGTATAACTGCAGTTGTATTGCACACTCAAAAAAAAAGATTTTTCGATGCTGTTCACTTTATTTAAACAACTTATTTTGATTCAACACCATTATATTGGTTTTAGGTTCAAACGTGATTGCTTCATGTTAAATTGACTTGAAATGATTACTTTTTGACTTAACGTAATGTTTTCATTTTAAAATAACATGTTTCACTCAAGTAAACTCAACCAGGACTCAATCAAACAGGACTTTCACTTCCCATCATGCTTTGCAAAGCGGCTGAACTGGGAGAGTAAATGTTGAAATAAAGTGTTATTTTAAACCGTTTTTAGCAAGATGAGAAAATTGAGAGATGTTTTTAATGTTTACTGTTCTATTATGTTGATATTTAAAAGTTTCTGTTATGTTAATAGTTTTGGGGTTACCATTGTGGTGAAGTGTTGAGCTTGTGCTTGGGTTGAGGGCATGCCAGCTGCTATTCTATTCATACTAATAATTGAGTGATCCCTGTGCTAGTGTTCTGGATGAAACCAGTATGACTTCTGGACCATGAACAAAGAGCATCACAAAAGTTATACAGAACCAAACAAGAAGCATTAATTATAGGGTTAATTAAACAAATCATATTAAATTCCCTTACAAAAAGAACTGCAGTATATTGAAGTTGAACGGCATTAAAACTGCAGTACCATGTAGTTTCACTGCAGTTTAATTAAGCACAACCATAGATTTGCAGTATAATGAAGTATAGTCGCAGTACAACTGCAGTACATTGAAGTTCAACAGCAGTAAAACTGTAGTATAAGTACAGCTGCAGTAAAATGGAGTATCATTGAAAGTTGTATGAAGTATAAACACAGTATAACTACAGTTGTATTGCAGTTTTATTTTACTAGTACTTTAGATGTATTGCAGTAGTTGTACTTCAGTAAAACTACAGAAATTTGAGGTTATACTGCAATACTGCAGTTTTTTCGTGTCCAAAAAACTGCATTTTTCTATATGTAACAAAAACTGCAGTATTACTTCTAAAAAACTGCAGTAATTTTTTGTAAGGGATCTGTCACTTGCCCATCCTGACTTGTACGATACGATATCGACAGATCAGTATGTCATTCAAACAATCTAATTTTGACATTTATTTTCTTTTAACACTGATCAACACACATACAAGATCATATTTTTTAGATATCACGAAAGCTCCAGCGTGCGTTTGAACCAACGGTGTTTATATTTGCTCTTAAGTTTAGGTAGTTCTAACAGTATTATTCAGGAACAGAGATGCTAGTCACAGAAATTTAATGTAAAAGTAATCAAATTAAAAATAACACTGGATGGTCACTAATTTCAATAAAGTCAATAAAGTAAATAGGTAAATCCTTATGACTAATTTAAAGTTACAAACATTATTTAGTGACAGACAGTAGTATCTAAGCTATTAGGTACATGCAATGACGCATAATATCAAACTATTTAAATTCACAGAAGAGATATCTGACTGTTTATGTGAATACTCACTATGACGGAGATTTTGACAATTTTTTGTGTATTTGACAATTTCAGGTAAAACAATTCAATTTGGAATGTGCAAGCTCTATACAGGTGGCTTGTGTGCGCGCAAAGAAACCATCTCTCAAAGAGCTCCCAAGAATGTTTCTGCTGAATGATAAAATCGCTTGGTGAAATTGGCAAGGCTTTAAAAGACGTGGGCAAGCGATTTCCGTCATTGGTCCGAAACGTGCACGAGTGTTGTATCGCATGTCTTTTGAAGCCAGAAGCAATTTGCTTATTTGGAGAGAAAGTATTGCTGAAATTACTTCACAAGAAAGTTTTTAAACTACTGATTTGATGTAATAATCTGCGCTGATTAATATATAAATAAATATTTGCGATAATTTCTCACTTTGTAAACACGAAACCTGCAAGAATGAGTAAAATTATGCACAATACCCAAGCCAAAATTTAGACCCTGTATGGTATCAATTTATTATCGGTATCTCTGTATTAGATTGTGGTACCGTACCAAAGCCAAATTTGTGGTATTAAGCCATCCCTATTATAATGCAAGCCTGTCACTCCACTTGTGTTTGTTCAAGCATTTCAGACAGAAAGTCAGTCTAAGTATTAGTGAAGGGGATTTTTCAGTAAATCTTTCTACATGTCTTTATGAGTGAGTCATTTGAATTATACTTTCAACCAATTTGTTGGTGAAGCAAGTATAAATGAGTCATTGAATCATTCGCTCAAGGTATTTGTTCAAAAATACTGAATCATTAAGGAAAGAAGCACCAGAAACAGAGTAACTGTGTTTCAGTGCTTCTGCTGTGGCTTTGTTTGGTTTGATTTTCATTCCAAGAGCAAAAACAGACTAGAAATATACTCAAAATAATTTTCATACTTTTTGAACTCCAGTAACTATCCTTAAATCCTTTTAACTCCAAAAGAGTGCATTAGTTCCCACCCATTTTTTCAACGGTGTTGGTTCTGGAAGTATTTTTTCCATTAATTTAGCCCATCACGTTTAAAGAAAAATAATGAATCGCTTAGTCTGAGAGCTTGTGGTTGTTTATTATAAATCTTAATTTGAAATAATTGTAAATAACCACTAATTACATCTAAAATATGGATTTTTTTTTCATTCTGTCTGTCTTCACTGCGGCATTGTCCTTTACAGATATGATCTTCAACTTGTTTAGATGATGTTCAGCCTTTATTCAGTTCAGAACGGGAGTCTGGGACATTGTGGGATGAATCAAGATAATTGCCTGATTGACTTCATTCTTCTGTTCTCTAAGCACTCGGTCAGGCATGATTTGTTTAGGGAGTGAAATGGGTTAGCTTTTAAAACACACACACGCACACACACACGTCATGTCTGTCTCATAGAGGCAAACAGTAGTTCACAAGATGTCATTTTGTTCACCTAAATTACATTTGCTGTGACAGGCACACACACTAAGCAGATTTGTGCATGGTGTGTGCTTTACAAAGCCCTAACCAAGTTCATTTGTGGAAGCCACATCTTTTCCACCATGTACACACAAATAATTGTGTTGCACGTCTCATCTTCTCTTCGAGGCTTGCCGACATTAATAGGACCTGCCCAGGCATAGCTCTTGTCCCACTGAGTGCATCTGAGATGGAGAGCAGATGAGTGGGGAAGGAGAAGATGCTCTCTCACCACCTGATTACAGCAGCTCCTTCAGGAGCAGCTCACACTTCACACAGGGGAATATGAACATGCTGTCTGTCTCAGTAGACGGAGAGTTACGAACACTCCATAAATATAACAACACATTGGAATGCAAAGCTGAGCCATGTTCTGGATGTATGAAACCCATGAACCATAAATGAACGCAGAGCTGTTCTTCTCTCACAGTGGCTCAGTAACTCTAAGACTAGAGGAAAAGCAGAGATGGTATTAGGCAAATTTACAAATTTGAGAAGAAGGGACAGAATATCATATATTTTTTTTCTCCATGGAGTCACTTATATTAATCAGTGTTTATGTTAGCCTTTTGAACGGTGCAGTCCCACATATAACATTTTTATTTCTGTGCCTCTGAGAGTACAATCCCACATATGGGATTTAGAATGTTCAGGGACGTGCTCAGCGCTTGTCAAATATCTATAACTATGCAGAGTTTTCAGCCACATAATGTTTTTTTTTTTTTTTTTAAGGTTTCAGACATTTTAAAACAGATAAGCACCAAGTCAAGTCAAGTCATCTTTATTCATATAGCGCTTTTTACAATGCAAATTGTGGCAAAGCAGCTTTACATTAATAAGAAAATGGTGTCATTGTGCAGCTTATTCTATATATTATTGATTGATTCCGTTGAAAATATCAGTAGTTATTAGTCTAGTTAATTTAGGTATATCAGCACTGCAGAAAACAGTGACGTAATCGTCCGGCTCAGCTCAGTTTGTATACAACGGCGCCAATGCAGGCATATCAAAAACACTGCTGAATATCAAGCAAGTGTCCCCAACTTAAGCAAGCCAAAGGAACCAAAACTCCAACAAATGGAGAAAAAAACCTCGGGAGAAACCAGGCTTAGTCGGGGGGCCAGTTCTCCTCTGGCCAACAGTGAACACTTGTCCGATACTCAGGCAGAGTTACGGGTCATTAAACCGTTAAACCTGTCTGTCACCATTAAAACAATACATTTACTCTCGGTTTCATAGTGAAGGATTAAGATAGTCCCAGACTAAAATGCATGTTTGAGCCATTTACCTGAAAGTAACTTGTACTGATATATCTTAAAATATGTCAGTGGCATTGTTTTGTCTCAAGATTCACAACAGTAATGTTTTTTTTCTAGTGAAAGTTTATAAAAGATACTTAAATATCCTAATTGTACCAAGGCCTAATCCTGGTTTAGGCTAATCCATGGGCCTTAGATTTTATACACACTGATATCAGACATCAGTGGAAGCAGCAATAACAATCCATTCAAATATAATTTGCAGACATTTATACATATCAGACACATATAAGTGGGCCTAAGTAACTATAAAGTTTACTTTATTATTCTTCCAGTTCACCAGCCACTTACCTGGATGTATATCGGGAGAAACTGATTAATTCATGTGCTGTAACAACAAAACATGCTCACTTAAACATATTTGATCAGAATATCAGTTAATGGTATAGTAAGCAAGTTCGTGAATATTTTAAATAAAAAAGAAACACAAAATAATTGCGATGCATCTGTCATACAGTGTTATTGTGGCTGCGGTGTGTTACATGACAAGCATTAAGCATCGTCATGGAAACAGTAAGGCCAAAAGTTCTAAAATAACGGTTGCCTTAAAAAGCTCACTTTGAGGGGGGGGGTCAGCTAGAACATTTTAAACGCACACGTCAAAGGGTTAATTGTCCATTAGAATTACAGTTAACACAAAACTGGCCCTATTTACTTTCTTACTGCACATTCCAAATAAAGAAAATGCCTTTGCAATCTTTAATCAAAATGTAATAAAAATGCTCTGCCTCTGAAATGATGTGCATTCACTTTGGCTGGATTCTGTAATGTAACAGCCACTTTTCACAATCCATTTAATTCCTAATGGATTAACTGAAGTCCTGCCCCACATTTCTTGTCAATAATTATGCTTTTTCACTCAGAAATATACATCAAATTACAGAAGTAAAATGGGTTGCAAATAGCAATTAATGTTGACATTCAAAAAGGTTGTTCTAGCTTTATGATGCTAATGTAAAATGTTTTAATTTCATGTCCAAAATTTCTTTTATGTTTTTGAAAGACGTTTTTTGTTCGCCATTGATCAAAAATACAATAGAAAATATAAAATACACTTATTTTTATCATGCAAAGCTGAATTTTCAGCATCATTACTCCAGTCTTCAGTGTCACATGATCTTTCAGAAACCATTCTAATATGCTGATTTGCTGCTCAAGAAACATTGTATTCATATTCATTTTCTTCAGGATTCTTTGATTAATATTGAGCATTTATTTCATTTACAAATATTTTGTAACATAAAAATGTATGCAATTCATAATCAATTCAATACATCTGTGCTGAATAAAAGTATATATTTATTTACAAAATAATAATAGTAATAATAAAACCAATCTTAATAAGCCCTGTTATGATTATTGTTATGACTATTATAGCTCATACTGTTCATTAGATTGGAAATGAGTTCATCAGATTGGTTGCTGAATACTGATTATGCTTTAACACTTGTATGTGTTACTGATGGCATGTTTGTTCATTTAAAACAATGGCTCTTTTACTCTAAACTCTACACACAAAACCACAAAACACATACACAACATGCAAAATGTATTTAATTACAGATGTAATTTTATGCAGGTATTTTTTAAATATAAGTAAAATGTGAAAACATATATGTACACAGTAAGTGCGTAGTATCAAATGATTAATTTAAATGTTAATACATATAATGTGGGACCAAAGTATGTTTTACAACTGAGTGTAAAGCAGATAATGTGCCTGCAGTTATGCAGATGTTTTCTGAAGACTACAAGTGAATGGTTTTACTGAGTGGGCCTCAAGTACCATTTTATTGTTTAAGCAATTAAAAAAAAAAAAAAAATACTGTAATAAATGGTCTGGGTTTAATGGGAAGGGAGCTGCAAGACTGTAAGATGTCATGGAGCTCATTTTTGTAAAAAAAAAAATAATAATAACATGACACCTTATATATCATTGGGTCTTTTGAGAGGCTCTAGAATACTCTAGTAAAGTTATCTGATGCTTATGGCTTACGCAGTCATACTTTTAGCTTTTCTTGACATGAACGATCAATCCCCAGTCTAAAAACAAGCTAAGCTGGCCTTCCTGTGGATCCTTGTATCCTCAGCTGGCTTTGGAAGGGTTGGTAGGGATGATTCTACCAGATTTCAGTGGCTTTCTTCAGCCCTCAGGTTTCTTCAAAGTCTTTTGCCACCTGCTTTGCGGTCAACACTTTCAATTACATTTACCCCAGGAATAGAGTCCAGATCTGCAGATGTGAACCTCTTCCGAAATCATTCCAGCATGCTGATTTTATGCTCAAGAAAGATTTCTTATTATTATCAATGTTGAAAACAGTGCTGCATAATATTATTTATGGAAACCATGATCTTTTTTTTTCAAAAATCTTTGATGAATAAAAAGTTCAAAATAACATTTATTTAAAACAAAGGTCAATTTAATGCAGTATAAATTATGAGCAATGGCTCTAGTGATGATTGTCTCAGCAGATGCTTCTAGTGAAATGTCAAAATTTGAGGAATTGTAAATTATGCAGACAAGATGGCAGAAGTTATAGGCCTACTGAAAGCATTTGAGCTGTCGTTAGCACTTGAATACAGCCAACCAGTATATATCCTCAGGAAAAAGCCAGAGTTATTTCCAATATAACAATGCCCAATTTTGCCTCCAAATGGAGGGAGAGAGAGAGAGAGAGAGAGAGAAATCAGCAAATTTCAAATTTTCTCTCTCCCCGTATCTGAGATTTCCAAGGAGGGGATTGAGGGTCCTCAAGGCCCAGTTCTCTGATAGTCTAAATTAAAGAAATAAAACACCACACACATTTCAGCCTGTTACTGAGCAGTCTAGTTGTTAGACTGGTAGTTAATTGGGAACTATCTATTAAACCTCTGAGATCGCTGAGCCAGGAGGACCCTCGAGGCCCCGGCTGACCACAGGAGCTCTTACAGCTGGAGGAAGCAACATTCTGGCTGTCCTGATGCTTGACAGCAGTCTTTTTTTGCCTACCTCTGGTTATTTAATTCACTCTCAGTCATTACAGGCCCAGAACTTTCTCTTTTCTTTTCCCATTTCACAGGCATACTTCTGAGACTGCTTGTACTTTTCACCTCCTGCAAGAGGTTTTTTGGAAAAGAGGGGAAAATAGGGCAAAATACAATTTTGTGTAATTTTTTCGTTTGCCACAAACAACTTTGAAAGCCATTCAAAAGCATATTTTCTCTGGTAATTCACTGCTTGTGGTTGGAATAATTTTTCAAAATGATTTTTATCTAAAGTTTAAAATAATATAGTGCTTACTGTTCACAAAGAGTAGAAAGAGTTCACAATCAAGAAGAAAGGGTAACATTTCTCAACAATTTTTGTGAGAACAGTGGCTCTTTTCCAAACCCTATAGAGAACTTTCTGTCTACTGATTTAACTTTCAGCATTCACTGAGCCTCATTTATCAATCTAACGTAGAAACGAGCGCAGATCTGAGTGTAGAAATCATCTTACGACAGGGTTCACGTGTGATTCATTAAACATTCGTAGGCTGCCAATCCCATTGTATGAATGTACGTTGATAAATGTGGCCGCTGAAAACAATCATCATTTAAATATCACACCCCTAACACCCCCTTCAAGCCCTTTTCCAAATGACATCCTATACGACATCCTTCCAACAAGTCCGAACTTTCGTGACGTAACACCACTTAGAAGTCTGCTGTGGAGCTCGCTTCATTAGATATGTAATTAAATAAATAATAATAAAAAAAAAACCGAGTTTAAAAAAACTAATTATAAGAACTTATAATTCTTTATTTATAATTAATGTAATTATAAGTACTTTTAAATAATTAATAGGTTAAAACATATAATTCAATTTATTGTATGTTAAGATTTTTAAATATATAAACGGCTTCAAAAGATAAAAGCGAGCGGATAAAGAGGAACAAAGAAACATTAGAAGCAATAAACAAAGAGTGCTTTTAGTATCTGAACGAGTATCTGAATGTTTCCCATTCAAGAGCTGTGAGTGATTTCTCTCTTTCTCAGCTTTACTTTTTTTTTGATTATTACTGATGATATCACAGACATGCAGCAGAAGATAAGCTGCATTCACACTAAAATACAGATCACTTTTTAAATTTAAGATGTTTACTCCTGTTGGTTTAATCGACATAACTGACTGTGTTTACATTGATTTCTTGCCATTAAAGCATTTTGAGATGCAAGTAACCACTTAAAGGGTTAGTTCACACAAAAATGAAAATTCTGTCATTAATTACTCACTCTCATGTCATTCCAAACCCATAAGAACCTCAGAATGCAACGAGAACACTTTTTGTGCACCCAAAAACCCCTCAAAATAATAATAAGATTTTTCGGCTGATTTAAAAACACTGATTCGAAGCTTTGTGAATCTTTTGTTTCAAATCAATGCTTCGGATCGCCAAAGTCTTGTGATTTCAGTAAACGAGGCTTTGTTATGCGATAATTGTTTAATACGTGATCTGAACCACTGATTCAAATCAAAAGATCACTTTTTATCAAAAATATCTTAATTTGTGTTCCAAAGATGAATGAAGGTCTTATGGGTGTAGAATGACATGAAGGTGAGTAATTAATGACAGAATTTTCATTTTTGGGTAAACTAACTCTTTAAAAGGGTTAATTGAAAGCAGTGTCTGTGAGTTTCCCATTTTGGTAACACTCTATTTTACAGTATGTGTACTTTACTGGTTCATATATAGTAATTATGTTGTACATACAGGTAAAAGAGTGGTAACAAAAGGCAGTTATCTGACATGTATCTACATGGAAACCAATACGAAACCCTTCTGTTCTTTCAAATGTACATACATTTGTATCTTGGACATGTGTTGGGTAATAACGGGCACTTATTTATTTTAACTAGTAAGACACTGTACTTACTGTACTTACTAATGGTATATACACGCTAACTGTGTTGTACTCATGGACACAAATAATGGACACTTACTTACAGTGTGTACATGTTAACTACTGTGAAACAAATGTACTTACCAAAATTATCCACTGCAGTAACGATACAGCACTTCATAGTGTTAATACTTATCAAGTAGTGCTTTTAAGCAAGGCTTTTGACACATGAGAACTGAGTATGCCAAGTAAAAATCTGGTAGCTTATTGGAGTACTACTGATCTGTCAACACACACATAATTATTAGGGTATGTATGTCATCAAAATACCCCTATTGGCCCAATTGATTAAGTGAATCATTATCCAGTAAAGATTAGGCAAGTTGAACTGCAATAGTATACAATCCAGTACTCAAGAAATATCTTGCACTATGCTTATAACATGTTAATACCACAACAGAGAAGAAGCTTAAGCTTATTTTAAACTAAGTTATACATTGTCCATAAAACATTAGTCATTATCTATGAGTACAACACAGTTACCGTGTATATACCATTAGTAAGTACAGTACTGTGTCTTAGTGACCATAAATAAGTGCCTGTTATTACTCACACTTGTCTGTAAGTGTAACGATCTTCAGCTGAAGTGCCCGTTAGATCCACTAGAGGGCACTTGACCATGGACCATGCACTACACACTTTCACACACGTCCTCACACACAAACACACATACTACATTTCCCAGAAGCCCTGTACCCAGTCACTGATTACCCCAACCAGCTGTAACTCATCATCCATTCTATTGAAGAGACACTCGATACATCGCGAGGTCTTGATGTTCCTAGTGTTGTCATTTCTGAGCGCTACATTCCTGTCTTGTCTGCCTGTTTTGATCCTGCCTGTTTCCACCGGTGTTGATGTTGATCTACCTGCCCCCTGGACTTGTTGCTTAGTGTTATTGGACCTTGTTTACTTGCTGCCTGCCTCAATCTACCTGCCTGTTTAACGTTTACGACTCTGCCTTTCCTCTGACATTCCTGTTTTCTGGTATTTGACCCTACCTGTTTGACCGTCCTGTTTGTTAATAAAGCCTGCGTTTGGATCCCATTCCATTGATCGTCCCTTCATTCCAGTAAGTACAAAATAGCTACCATGTACATACCATTATAGGTACAGTAATGTATCTGTTAGTTACCATATACGGACAATATAAGTAAGTGCCTGTTATTACCCAGCACTTGTCTATAGATACAAAGTAGTTACCATGCATGTACCATTTGAAAGTACAGCAGTGTTTCTTATTGTTTTCAGTGTTTTCATGTACATACATGTCAGGTAAACAACATAATTACTACATATGTACCAGGAAAGTACACATACTGTAAAATAAAGTGCTACCCATATTTGAGTATTTAAGCCCACAACATAAATTATGCCTTCATATAGCATTTGTAAGGAAAATAGGCCTACCGACAGACAAGACCACAAACTGCAAATATCAATCATAGGATGCGTTTCTCCCAGCACATATCATGTGCAATGAACCCCGAACTTAATGAAAGATTATTTTTTGGAAGTTTTGAGAGGACATGGAAAAGAGCAGAATACGGGTGTTTTTGATGGTGTGTGTCCACTGCCCGGAGAGCGGGCTTATTCAGTTCATTCCTATGGAAGTTGTTACTTTTATAGGAATAAATTGAAAACGCTTCCTCTGCTCCACTTGCTCTGCACCAGTGGACATGCATAGTAAAGCACGCACAGCCTCATTGTGCATCTATGGTTAAAAACTAAGCTCAGAATCGTTGGAGAGAGAATCGGGGTGCATCTTTGTGGAATTTTTGTAGAGTGAAAAGGTTCCATGGATGTCAAAGGTTCTACATGGAACCATTGATTCCAATAAAGAACCTCTGTTTTTAAGAGTGTGGCTTCTTTGAGTTGTGGTGGAACGAGAGATTCGAATAAATGGATGTGCAGCCGACAAATCTGTGTGATGCTATCATGAGTCATAATCTCTGCGGAATGTTTGCTACACCTTGTTTTATCCATGTAACACAAATTTAAGGCAGTTCTGTAGGCAAAAGGGTGTCCAACCCAGTACTAGCAAGGTGTACCAAACAAAGTAACATTTTAAAGGCCAGTTCACACTGCATAAACAAACCCAGAGCAATGCCAATGGTCACCAGATTACAGCACGTCACTTCTAAGACATTCCAAGACAAACAAATGCTGATTCAGCATGTTTAATCAGCCAAAACAAGTACTAAATAAATTGTTTGCCGATATTAAGCAGACAGTCTACCAATTCTCCAATGACCGGTGATTGACATGGAGTTTTCTTATCAGAGAAAACATCCATTGTCCTCTGAGAACAAATCTCATGGTCTATAAAACTAAATTACCCAGATAACATCTATACTATTATGTTTCTAGATTGAGCAACAGCTTCTTACCTTCCATGTGCTCAGGCATTTGTCCGTAATTCATTAGTTAAATATCTTATTATTAAGCTTGACGGCTGTTTAGAGATTATGCCAACTTCTGTTTGTTGTCTAGAATGCTGTTTACACACATAATGAGTATGCCATGCCACAAGACACCTGGCAAAATCAAGTTTGTTTAAGTATTACAGATCAAAAAAATTGAGACACAGCTAAATAATAACCCTAGATCTAGTCAATGCACAGACACACAAACTAAAACGAACGCCGTTCTGAAGGTCACCAACCAACAATGATGGGAAATAACGAGTTATGGTCCAATCGACTGCTATTACCTACAGATGCTGCAATTAAGGGTTTCAGGGGCAGCATCCTGAATTCAGAATTTTATTGGTAATCAACTGTGAAACCCAACAAAGATTCATTTAATTGTAGCACATCTGAAACAATGAGAGGAAAATGTCAGGTGGTAATAGCTGTATTTCTTGGGAGTGTGTTCATTAAGGTAAAGCATTAATTAGGAGGCACCACACTGCACCTGGAGTTGTAATTTTAGCGATATTGTAAAGCACAGTCTGACTATTAATGGCCCTTTACTCAGCATGTATATGACATAAACTTACTGAATCTTCCATTGAGCACAGCCAGTGAATGCTTCCAATTCATTAGATTTAACAGAAACTAAACAAAAGAGTAATACATATATATATATATATATATATATATATATATATTACTATATATAATGGCTCAATTTAACCATTGGTTGTTGCACATGTCATGTATCTGAATTGGCATATGCGGAAATGCAAGATATTTAAGAGTGAAGGTCATTGAGTGATGAGGTCTGTCACTCACATAAGTATACTGTATACTTGGACTATATCACACTAGACTACTTTTATGAACATTTTATGATATTTTTCATTATACTGGAGCTTATAACAGTCACTTACATTGTATGGACAAAAAGAGCACTCATTCTCCCTTTGTGTTAGAAGGAAGATAGAAAGTTATACAGGTTTGGAACAACATGAGGGTGAATAAATGATGACAGAAGTTTCATTTTGGGATGAACTAAGTTCTGAGTTTCACTTGACAAAACAGGGTGTTAGCCCAACAAGCTCCTTGGAAGATGCTGAGGGAAAACGCTTACTGACAAAATTTACACAGGCACCGGAATGGGTTATTAAAAGGAAACAAAATAGAGAAAGAAAGAGTGAGAGAGAAAATTGGCCTTCCTCAGAGGCAGGCAGAGCAGCTGTCATGACAAGTGAGCAGATTACCTACATGGGCAGCAAGGAGAAATCTAGTAGTTTGCACAACAAGGCAAGAGAAAGAGAAAACTGCAGTTCTTCTCTGACAGGAGTGTAGTTTAAAATCAAGACCTGAGGCTATATCTCTGTAGCCACACATTATGCTCAGACTGGGTTTAACAGAGATTTGTCTTAGAGCCGTTCTTCCATGCTACACCAGCCTTCTTCACTGGGCTTTGAATGCCAAGAGATACAGAGTGATATATAGAATGCATATTTTTGGGTCCACTGGGAAAACAAAAAGTAAAAATCAAAGTCAAACAGCAATGTTACAGGGCTTGAACATAAAGTATGATCTGTAAGAAAACCATCAGAGATACGAAAAGACATATTTTTACCAAATACAGCCTTTGTTATACAGTTCAGCTTCAGAAAGGAAGCTTCCTCGGGAAGAAGAAATCTGTAGTCTATGCAGATGGCACTTTGTTCGAAAAGGGGATGAGATGGGAAGGAATGAGAAAATAATAATAATAAAAAGAGAAGAATGAGAATGTGAGCCATGATCTTAGTATGACCTTTGATTTCATTGTATTTAAGAAAGAATTTCTATAAAAGGGTACACTAAATTTTCAGAAAAAAATACTCTGTAAAAGGTTTCAGAATAATACTATTGTATTATAATTGAAAAAACTTAGAACTTGATAAAATTGACGTATGAGTGACACAAGGGTGTGACAAAAAGTGAAACTCACAAACATTACAGAATTCATCAAATCCATTGCCAATACTTACTGACTTTTGAGCTGTTGATTTCCTTGCTTTTGTCATTTAAAAAGATTTTACAAAACACTAAAAGTGTCGTGATCACCCGCTGGAGTGCCCTTCTTAGCCACCGGAGGGCACTCCATCCTGGACTATTGCCTCACACTTCAGACTCCATCTCCCATAATCCTTTTTTGGACTCATCACCGATCATTACACACAGCTGTCTTCACTCACGTCATTAGATTCTGCCTATTTATACCTGCTTTGTTTCAGTTAGTATCATCAAGGTTTTACTGTTGTTACATGCACATCTGAGCACTTGTGTGTCTTTGTCTGCTGCACTGAAGATGTGTTTCAATGCTTACCTGGTGTTATACTGTGATTCTGGATGTCCTAATAAAGCTGCACTTAGATCTCATTAAAGAGCAGTCGGTGACAAAAAGGACGCAATACTGAGAATACAAGGCAAGCCTATAAAAAGATGATCATTAACAATAATATAAAACATTATCTAAACTTTATTAGATTAGAGAAAGGATTAAGAAACAAACATGCTGTGTAACACGAGGATGAACCTCATTGGTTACACAGCACGTTTGAGCTTCCGGAAGAGCATTAAGGTTTATATATGAATAAAAGCCCAAGTCAAGTCAAGTCACCTTTACTTATATAACGTTTTTTTACAATGCAAATTGTGGCAAAGCAGCTTTACAGTAATAATTGGCAAATAATTTTTGGCTGCACAGCAGCTTCCAAAGAAAATGGTGTCATTGTCCAGCTTATTCTATATATTTGTATTGATTTATTCCATTGCAAAGATCAATAGTTATTAGTCTAGTTAATTTATGTATATCAGCACTGGAGAAAACAGTGACGTAATCGTCCGGCTCAACTCAGTTCGCATACAGTGGCGCCAATGCAGGTTAACCAAAAACACTGCTGAATATCAAGAAAGTAAATGAAATATGTTCATCATAAAAAGCAATTGAGTCTGTTCAGAAAATTTGGACTAAACTAGTAGAATGTCTAAAGTAGACCAATTGTGTTACTGAGCACCATGTTGCAGTAACCACCAAGTCATTGCTCCAACCATTTGAAATGTAAGAACATTAATTATTCCAGCACAAAGTTGACAAGTTTGCCACCAGAGAACAAACAGGACAAAACGCATCCAATTTTGGCAACTCTTTACTATTGACAAACCTATCCCATGATCCCTGGAAGGACTGTGTGCTCTGAAAGAGAGGATCTGAATCTAAGCTCTCTGTGAGTGAAGGTCACTGTGTTTGTTTAGCTCTACATTATCACCTGGCACTGCTAATGAGATGAATGATCAATCCTGGAGTGGCTGTTCTCTGATAACCAGGCAGTGTTTTTTTTTCTTTCTTTTTTTGGGGTGGGGGGGGGGGGGGGTTGTGCTCACAGACATCTGCCTTGGTGTTCTCACTCATTAGAAGGGGACAGAAGATCAGTCTGTGACCAACCCTGCCGGCCCCACCAGTGGGCAATGAGAGGATGAGGACAAGAATAGCACAGACATTTTCCACTATGCACTGAAACCAAAGCCTTTTAACTGTTTCACTGCCTAAAATGACAGCTTTTCTGGATTTGTAGTGTTATAAGCTGTTTGTAAGCAACAAATACACTAAAATAATGACAAAAATGGGGTTTGCACCAAAAACCTACTATTTCGGACCGTTTTAGTCATATTGAGCATTGAAAAAACATTATGGATCCAGATTTCTTGGTAACACTTTATTCGATGGTCCCCACTTTAGACATTCCACTAACTAAAGTAACTTTGAAACTACAGTACATGCAAACTACCAGACATTAGAGTATTAGAAGACTGTCTGCTTAATATCTACTAACACTTTATTTTAATGGTCCCCCAACTGACTTTCCACTGACTATAAGTAGCTTTGCAACTACATAACTTATTCCACTAACCTCAAGCTAACTCTAACCATACAGTCTACTTGTCACAAAGGGCTGTAGTAAACACACAACAATGGAGGACTATGCTGGAGGGTGGACCCAACAGAGGAGAAGCCGAGGAACTGAACGAAGCCAATGGAAGGGTGTGGTAGAGGAGTGGGGAAAGGGAGGGTGACACTGATCAGCAATGAAGGACACTTAGAGGGACCAGAGGAGACGCAGGAGTCTTGGAGCTGGGTGGGACCTGCAGAGATGCAGGAGACCTTGTGACGAGAGGCTTTGGGGAATAAAATCTTCCATTTCCTCAGACAATTGCATTCTGACCTGATGCAGCTCACCCTTAGTGGCGGAAGTATGGGCAGGGCTCCATCCCATGCTGTCATACTCCCCCAAAATGCCCTCCTCCTTTTGCCGGCTCACCCACCTGGTCAGATTCACTTTTGGGCTCAGGCTCTGGAGTGATGGGTGGTTCAGGTGTTGGCTCTGGCGATGGCTTTGAGGTGGACTCAGGCTCCAATATCTGTGGTGTGCTTTGGCTCTACATCCTTGATGAGCGTAGCGTCATCTACATCCTCTGGCTGGGCTCTGGTTCCGGAGTAGGGCTGGTTCATATGTGAGGCAGACTGTCATTTATGAGTTGTAGTTTGCCAGCACCCACTCCACAAATTAGGCGAATGTCCCCAGACGACCATCACCAGACAGGTGTGCCTTTGCTCACTTGTTCAAGCTCATCAAAAAAAAAAAACAACAACCAAAAAAAACCATAGGGAGTGATCAGGGAAGTTAGTGAAGCACATGGGTGGTCATCGAGGGAGCAATGTTCTTTCTCTAAATAGAGCATGCGAACAGCTGGTGAGTCCTTCTTATTTTCTTTCTTTTGGTTGGTTGTTCTGTCATGAAAGGCTGCATCCTTCGAAGAGCGATTGCATCACCGCAGCATGATGAAGGCTGTCACAATTCAAAAGCTCCTTCTAATGCGGCCTTGAAATGCATCCTTCGTTTTGCGGACAATGAAATATTCAGTGGAATATTCAGTGGACACTTCACGGCCTAGCCTACCCTAGAATTCATTGCCTGATGGTGATCAGCAGATTTTTTGTGAAAAATTTTTGGTATGAAAAATTACACTTTTGAATGCAGATATTGGGTTTCAACAATCTAATAACACAAATATATATATATATATATATATATATATATATATATATATATATATATATATAGTGAGAGAGTGGTTCAAATGTTGACTAATGTCTTACCAAGATGTGATTTTATATAGTTTATGCTCTTTCTTATGTACATAAATGCACCAAGGTGTTTTTAGGCAGTTGAAAATAAAAAGTCCAGTTACAAACATTGCTGCCGCTTGTCAATGGCAGCTATCAGAACTGCTAGGAGATGTGAACAGTCCTCCGTAGGCTAGACCATCCCATTTAACAATGCTCGATCCAACCTTTGTGGTCTTCGAAGGTGTGGCCTTTGAAGTCCAATTCCTTCAAAGGATGTTGCCTCTGAATTAGGATGCAGCTTTTTTTCAATATATGCTCTGAACACCGTGAGATTTCAGGAAAAACAATAGAACGCAACGACATCATACAAAGATTACACTGAACACTGAACAAAGGGAACAAGGGGCTTAAATACACCGAACTAGATAATTAACAAAACTAGAAATAGGTGTGCAACTTAATCGGGAATAATGGAAACTAAAAATGAATGAGACCACAGGCAAACAGGATCAGAAAAAACTAAACCAAAATACAAAGAATCTACACAAGGCTACGTTTAGACTGTCCGTCCAAATCAGATTTTTGTGCACTCAGATGCACAACAAGTTTTAAATCCCAAACAGATTTAGCAAGTCTGAACGGCCAAAAATCACATGAAATGCTATGTATTGATAAATCCGTTTCGAGATGCATTAATTTGTCGTTTGAAATACTATTCAAAACGCACTTCTGGTAATCCATTTCAGTCTGACTGCTCTGATCAGATTTCGCATGGTTTATGTGACTTTCTCATGCTACGTAAACGTCAGACGGAAACATGCGGAAATTCGCTGCAGAAACAAGGTTGCTTTGTCGCAAAGTGCCAGATGACACTTTTTCACAATTTGTACACAATGTCATGTTGTAAATAAGACAACATTTGTACTATAAACACCTCCATGCTGTGGTTGTTTTTGGTGTATGCCATATATACCAATTCAGATATCCCAAAAAAAGAAAGAATGAACAGTTGTGATACACAGTGTGGACGTCAATAATTTTAGATCGGATTCCAATCGGATGCACAAACAATCGGATTTGGACTGACAGTTTGAACATAGTCCAACATACTTCTGACACTACAGTCTACTGATACGCTAATGAGAGTTACATAGTGCACATGTAGTTGCGAAGTTACTCATATTTAATATAGTATCTAAAATGGACCATTAAAATTAAGGTGTAACAGATTTCTTCTCTGACATCACAGTGATTGGGCAGGTCAAATGTTTGCTCACCTAGTAGGCTCCAGAAAGTTGTGGAAGTTCATAAAAAGTCATTTTTGCAGCTTGGTTTCTATAAATGCTCTTTTTGGACGGGAGAGGAAGTTTTGAGTTCTAAAATGTACAGTATGTACATCAAGCTCTTTTATCTCAAAAGATAAAAGAAAGTGAGATTCCTCATGATATGACCCCTTTAAAAATGTATGAATGTCACTGCATTAGATTCAAACATCAAAACAAGAAGAATTTATTTATTTAAAAAGCAAATCATTTCACAAAAGACACTTTAGATATTATAACTGTTGAAAATACAAGACAAAAAGTATTGTGATACTCTTTTGGTTTTAAAACATTAGCTAAAGAACATCCATAGTTCATGTGACCTGTGCTTACAGCTTCAAAAAAATGATGATGGTTAGTATTGAAAAATTCACATATCACAAATTTCAGCAGCACAACCAACCGTTTTCAACTGTTCTAATAATAATAAAAGTATCATTAGAATGATTTCTGAAGGATCATGTGACACTGGAGACTGGAGTAATGATGCTGAAAATTCAGCTTTGATCACAGGAATAAATTAAATTTGAAACTGTATTAAAATAAAATAAAACAGCTATTTAATAATGCAATAATATTTCAAAATATTACTAATCTAATGTTACTTTTAGTGGATGTCACAAATTCTATTTTATTATTTTTTTATTTTTTATTTTTACTTTTGGCCACTAACTTTTGCAACAACAAATTTAGAAATGGTTGTGTCATGTTTATCTTTTGAGGAGTGTTGCGATTAAGTCCTTCTTCTGAATACATTTTAACAAGTCACTATGGTCTGATTAGAAGGATGGATGAAAGCACTTTACTCTTAGGAATATACTTTTGGTCTTCTTCAACATTTCTTAATGATTGTAAAAGTTTACAGAACTGTTAGAGGAAAAGGAAGCAACCTCCTTTATTTATCAAGTAACACCAACTACTGAACAACTCTTTTACTGCCCCTCCTTCAAATAAATATCTGCTTATTCAAATGACACATTGATGTCACCAAAACTTGTTGATATACATTCTCTGGAGTACACATTCGTTTAAAAACAAAAAAAGCAAAGGGTGAGATATAAGATCTCGATATTTTATACAGTTTGAGGTTCACCCCGAGGCAAAACTCATGTGAAGGAAGCAGATTTCCTTTCCCCCTCAATATTTTCACTCTCTTTCTTTCTTTTTTGGCTCTCTTATCATCTTTTCAAGCATGCCAAGTGAACTGTCGGACCGCAGATTTCTCTGTGATAGAGATCTCTTGGGAGACACACAGAAAAAAAAAAAAAAAAAAAATGATACAAAAATAAAGCAACAGAAGGATGGGGAATCCAGAGGGACAGAAGTAAGAAATGTGGACAAATGAACGTGTTACCCGACACGGCCTTGGCATCGCTCAGAGAGCCCTGCAGCCACACTACAGCAGTCATAACCATCCCTCCATGCCTCGCAATTCCTTTTTCCTTTTTTTTCCCCCTTTCTCCCTTCTGTCTCTGTATCCTTCATCTGGCTGTAACTTTCCCTCAGCACCCGAAACAGCTTGTTATCTAAACTGCTGTTCTGTTAGACCGAACACACTTATTACAGTTAAAATCTTAATGACCCAAGTTCAACACTTCTCACTGAATATTCCAGACGTTGTTCAGGGCAGTGGGGTATATTTAGGTATAGGGGGGTAACACTGCTCATTTTAAAAGTCAGGTTGGCGGGTCAGTATTTATTTATGTAAATGACTCACTCAATGCTGTGCAGCATAGATAATGTTTTTGCAGGTTAGAGATGCAGTCAGAAATGAAAAACTACATATTTCCAATGCCAGATTCAAGCTGGTATGTTGTCATAAATCAGAGGTAAACAATAAGGAGGTCCCGATGGCCTGGGGCCAGTGCGAAATCATTTTTTTTGTACTTGCACATGTGGTTTCATGCCTTGACACCTTAAACATTTGATTCCATGTGGCTTTTGATCATTTAAAAATTTTCAAGATACAGAGAGACAGAGAAACAGAAACACATACAGATGGACAGACAGACAGATGAGACTGACACACAGACTGACTGATGATTGATTGATTGATTGATTGATTGATTGATTGACATACAACTAGTCATAATGCATGGATAGATAGACAGCAAGTCAGAAGGACAGAGAAACAACTAGACAGACAGATGATAGATTTGTTTATGTATTTGTGCATTTTGGTTTTTAATATCTGTATAATAGTACTATTATGCTAATTAGAAAGAAAGAGAGACATACAACTAGTGAAACAGACCGACAGATAGATATAGACTGATACATAGTTAAAAAAAATCTCAGACCACTCCATTGTTTAAGTAAAGGAGACAGCTGATCTACAGCACTCCCTCACAAGAACTTCTACATCTTCACAGGAGCCAATAACTCTCTTCATCCATCTTTCCCTTTCGTGTTTCACATTCAATACCTTAAGTGTTTATTACCACGTTACTCTTGAGACACTCATTTTCAAGATGGATCTGATCAATGTGAGGCACGGCGCCAAACGAGGCTGGAGTGGACCAGGACCGAGATTTGGCTTCAACCTCTAAACTATCGATCGCTTCACTGTGCGGGCTGACAGCCTTGAGTCATCTGTTGTACCGGGCGAGCGAAGTTTGACATTTTGTCAGTTATTACTTCTGCTCACCCATCTTGAGCTGTGAATCTACGATGTCACGAGAAAGCCAAGCACCCCACACAAAAGTGTAATGAACATCAGCAGGACTTTTCATCATCTGCCTAGAGATTGATGGACTTTAAGCCACCCTCCAGACACACTTTTTAGGAGGCACTACTTTTAGAAGGTTGTAAACAGGCATTTGTTTTAAGGAGAAAACTAGCAGACCGAGGAATAAATATTTTACTAGGTTAAAGAACACACAAAAGGATGTGGCTGTTTTCCTGGGCCTGTATAAAGTTAACACACTTCAGTGCCACGGGCAGAAATCAATCTTTCCATAGAGTCATTTGAAGTGCATTATACTGATAATGAACAGGTTTTAAAGTTTCGTAGAAACTTTAATGTGAAACTATACTTAATGATTTGCTAAGATTTGATGATTTTTCAGTCTGTTTTTATGTGCTTAGTAACTCTTATATTGTGTCCTGTAGAGCTGCAGGCAGGGCAGAATCAAAACAAACTTGTTGGGTGGATGGATGGATGGATGGATGGATGAATTGATTCATTTTAATCTCATGTTGATATGTAATCACAACTATATGTCCAAATTGCGCAGCCCTACAAATGCAAGCCCAAGAAACCTGGAGCCATATTCACAAAACGTCTTGATGTTAAAAGTATCCCCTAACTTGATTTAGGAAAACCACTTATAAATAATGGCTGTGTCAGTCCTAAATTAAGTGACTTCCAAGTCACTAAGACTAAATCACAAACAATCCCAAAATGGTTGTTGGCGAAAATCCGCCTCAGCAATCCGCACCAAGTAAATGCAATAAATATTTTGATTCATAGTAGATTCATACTACGGTCACAATTATGCCCTGTTTAGTTGGTTCTGTCATGTCTGCATTAGTTTTTATCAGTTGCTGATTAGTTCATCTCTGTCCAGCTGTTCCTGTCTAGTGTCCTCATTTGCTATGTGTATTTATACTCCCTGGTTTGTTCAGTACTCGTTGGTTATTGTTTGTGCCAATGTGGTCGCATTAATCTGAGTTTGCTATAAAAGACTGTGTCATCTCCTTTGTTGTGTGCTTTCTACAGCCACTTATGTCTGACATCTTCATAAAATGTTAGAACAGGCAAATACCACCAACATTTCAGGAAAACCCATACAGGACATGTTTAAGGTCTCCTTTACTGACTCAATAAAGTTAAAGAGACCATAATATAAATCAGGGGTCATATCATCCAACCAATTTCCACAGATTAATACTTAATAAGTCAGTCAACCCAACATCCAATTCAACCTTCTTAACAGAATTACCATTTTTATTTTATTGATTTCTATTATTATTATTATTAGTACAGCACTATTCAGTTAAGACTAGTTTACCTCTGAGGAGGTCAGGTAAACTTGTGCTTCACAGATGTACTACGTAATTTAAATCCCAAATTTTCACAATGCAAAGCTAATAACCTACTGCTAACTTATCCTGTGAGAAAATTATTTTCCCTTTGTTTAATTCTATAAATAACCTCAAATACTCCCTAAATGAAATACCACTAAAGTAAATGATTGAATTTTGACGAGCTCACATTTACATATAATTAAATAGAGTAAAGTTAAAATAGAGTAAAGCTCCGAGCTTGGAATTTTGGCCTGAACGCAGAGTTCTCCCTCAGCTGTGGTAAGAATAGATATAAGTAGAAGTGAGGAGATGGGGTGGAGGAAGGACACTGATAAACTTTCAAACGAACAGAGGTAAGTCTGTATGT
This sequence comes from Opsariichthys bidens, assembly GCA_037194245.1. NCBI lineage: Eukaryota > Metazoa > Chordata > Actinopteri > Cypriniformes > Xenocyprididae > Opsariichthys > Opsariichthys bidens. The sequence continues at coordinate 8,187,613 of CM074305.1, read as the reverse complement.
CTGCTGTATTTATACCTCTTGTCGTTGGTTGAGTTGATTAACTGAATGCTCTACACTTGTGCTAATTAGTTTAATTATCTGGACTTGCTCCTCCTGAACTTTGTTAATGAAACATCATTAAAAGTAAGAAGGCGATTTTAAGCCCTTTTAGTCTGTTTTTGGGGTCTACTGGAATAGGTTTTGCTTGAATGCTTGAATGTTCAAAAACTGTGACTTTGGCTGGATTTATAGGATTAGTTCACGTTAAAAGGAAAATTTCCCAAAGCTTTACTCACCCTCAAGCCATCCTAGGTGTATATGACTTTCTTCTTTCTGATGAACACAGTTAGAGTTACATTAAAAAATATCCAAGGTTTATAATGGTATAAATTGACCAACGAATGTAAAGCTCAAAAAAGCGCATCCATCCACATCCATCCATCATAAACATACTCCACATGGCTCCAGGGGGTTAATAAAGGCCTTCTGAAGTGAAGCGATGTGTTTATGTAAGAAAAATCTCTGTATTTCACAAGTTATGAAGTAAAATATCTAGTTTCTGCCAAACTGCCTTCCGTTTTTAATTTATGACAATAAGTTGGTCATACGTTGAATACGGAAGGCGTAGGACGTAGCATAGAGGCATTACACTTTCTTTATAAGTTAGATACGGAAGGTGGTCTGGCGGAAGCTAGAAATTTTACTTTATAACTTGTTAAATATGGAGATTTTTCTTACACAAACACATCACTTTGCTTTAGAAGGCCTTTATTAACACCTAGGAGCCTTGTGGAGAACGTTTATGATGGATGGATGTGGACGGATGCACTTTCTTGAGCTTCATATTCGTTGGTCTCATTCACTGCCATTATAAAGCCTGGATGTGTCAGAATATTTATTAATGTAACTCAGATTGTGTTCAACAAAAAGAAGAAAGTCATATACACCTAGGATGGCTTGAGGGTAGGTAAAGCTTTGGGTAATTTCCATTTAAAGTAAACTAATCCTTTAAGTCGACTTTTTCATGCCCTACCCTCACTAAATCTTGTTCACTCGGATGTACGTATGTCATTGCTTACGTTGCCCAAATGCCCACTACTGGCAGACCACTTGCAGTTGGTTTACGTGGAATGTCTTAAGCCCTTGATCACTTGTGGGTAAAGCACTGTGAGTTGCTGTTTTGACATCAAAATCATGTTGCAATGTTAAATATGGAATGTTGTGACAAGTTCGTTCCTAGGAGAGAACTCAAGACTACAATGGAGGTGTTTCATGGAGTGCAAAATCACTGCTCACTTATAGAGAATAACTCTCTTGGAGTGGACTTTTTATGCTTTGTAACTTTGAAAATATAACAAAAGTAGGTAGGTACTCTTTAAAATCAATTAAAGAATAATGAAAAATATATAATGACATAAAAATAATAACATAAAAAAATAATACATAGAATTAATGCACACATGTAGAGTACTTGACCTTCAGTAACACATAGACTCTATGACTCTAGAGGCAGGCAGACAAAGACTAAAAAGAATAAAATTCCAATGTGAAGTTTAATCCAAACAGGCAATATAATCCGTGAACGGACAAAGAATGAATGTGTGGGAATAACTTATGTAGGAACACAAACGAGGCAAATTAATCAAACACAGCTGAAACAAACAAACAAACAAACCCAAGAAGCGGGAAAACGGAACAACAAAGGAAACAGGAAACTAATGAAAACATACTAAAAGTCTGTGAATGAAAAAACTAAAAAAAAAATAAATAAAAAAAAAACATAACCGTGGCAATAACAGGCTTTTCCCAAAGCAAACCTTCCTCATACAAAACCCTTCATCATCAGTAGAGGAGTTATTTTTTCCCACTCTGTTCCTGCAAGTGCACCAAATCTTAACACAAGCTCCATATAAGAAATTTAACAGCTTCTGTTTGTGTTTGAGGAGATATAGTGTGAGACAGAGGAAGAAAGTGCTTGTGCTGTCTGTTTCTTTAAATGTTTCATGTGTTATTCGATCTCCAGCAAAGCATATAGTCATGAGGGGGTGAGAAGGAATTACTGCAAATCCAACTCTGCGCTGCAAAAAAGCCGGAGCCCGTGGAGACTGAATTAACCTAATCAGACAGCCAGCGATCTACCCCTCCAAATTTTATGCTACATCAAACAATAAAATACGCAACAAAATAGATCACAGAAAGCAAAGAATGCAACAAAAGCTCTTGCTTACACTCACAACCCCTGCAACCCGCCTAGAACACTGAACAGCCTTTAGAAATGAGCTTTAGATGTTCACTTAATGCCACACAGCACAAATCTCTTTACCGTACAAATAATGTGCTTTAAAAGAGCCATATTTTACACTTTTGGAGATATTTTTTACCCCAAAGTCCACTTGTGATATTTAAAAAAAAAAATATGCTGTTTTCTGTGAATCCTGTCAATTGATTTTGCATTAAAAAAGCATCTCTTTGTGGTACAGTTTATATGTGATGTTATTGTGTACACCGGTCAAAAGTTTGGGGTGTGTAAGATTTTTTTTTAATGCTCACCTGAGGCATTTGTTTGATCAAAAATACAGTATTCCAGTCTTCAGTGTCACATGGTCCTTCAGAAATAATTCTAATATGCTGATATGATGCTCAAGAAACTTTTCATAATATCATAAATGTTGAAAACAGTTGTGCAGCTTAATATTTCACTTGTAAGGGGGCACTTTCCCCTTATTTGAAACAGAAATCTTTTATAATACTAAAAATGTCTTCGCTACCACTTTTGACAACTTTAAAGGGTTAGTTCACCCAAAAATGAAAATTCTGTCATTAATCACTCACCTTCAGAACTCAAATTAAGATTTTAATGAAATCCGATGGCCTCTATTGCCAGTAAGACAATTAACACCTTCAAAGCCCAGAAAACTACTAAAAACATATTTACAGTGGTTCAACCTTAACTTTATAAAGCAACAAAAATAGTTTTTGTGCGAAACTTTGGCAGTTTGATACGCGAAACAAGCCACTGATTCGAAACAAAAGATTCGTAAAGCCTCGAAGCTTCATGAAGCAGTGTTTTGAAATCACCCATCAGTAGATATTGCTGAAAAGTCGTTATTTTGTTTTTATTGGCGCACTTCTCACTTTATAATATTAAGATTGAACCACTGTACTCACATGAGCTGTTTTAGTGTTATTTGTCTTGCTGGCAATAGAGGTCTCACTAAGCCATCGGATTTCAAAATATCTTAATTTGTGTTCCAAAGATGAATGAAGGTCTCACAGGTGTAGAACAATATGAGGGTGAGTTATTCAATGACAGAATTTTCATTTTTGGGTGAACCATCCCTTTAATTATTTAATTTATTCACAATTTAATCAATTTAATATTTAGTATTGTAAAAAAAAAAATGACTACTGATATGTAAATGTTTTTTGTGTTCAAAATTTAAAAAACTTATATACGTAATTTATATTAATTCATTATGAATCAATTTTCCAAAATGTTTTTTTTTTCTCATCCTGAATCACTATGGTAAACCTATAATAAGTGTTTTTATTCATTCTATTTTAGACTGGTTGGGTCGCCATTTAACAGCCCAGTACCCATGTGACTCGACATAGACATACAGTAAACAGAGAGAAGTAGTTCTGGTTACAATATTCTACCGCAAGATTCATGCAGTTTTGTTTATATAACTTATTCTGGGCCATCTTTGATTTTTAACGGGAACGAAAGAGAGGCTGTGAGGGATAGACATACCTTGAATGCCTGATCAGATCGATGCACGTAATACGATTTCAATTGCAGGATTAACGGTTGTATTACTATATGTAACAAATAATTAGTATTGTTAAATAAAAGAGAAAAGCAAGAAAATGAAAGGGATCTGGTTGTAATATTAATGTCATGTAAGTTCAATGCCGCTGCCGATATGTGATTTTGCAGCGTTGAGTAGCCAGTCACAGGCGTTTCTGTTGAAAATAATGAGCAATCAGAGGTGTTTTTACCAGTGGTGTGAATCCGCTCAAAATGAGTTTTGCACGTGCACAGAAAAGAGGAGACACGATGTAAATAAAAGATTCATTCTGCAGTTTTGACAGATTCATTGCTTAAAACTAGAGTTTACACACTCACTCGACAGCTTCAGTGATTAAGTGCTCTTTACTCACTGTCTAATTCCATTCACGATTTGAAGAAAAGTTTTTGTTTTCCAATCACAAAACTTCAGACTTTTGAGCTTTGAAGTGCTGGAAAAAGTTGTGTGATGTAGGCTATTTGAAAGTGGGACTGTCACGTCGAGGCGGGGATGAATTAACGCACAGGCCTACGGGGCATGTGCCCAGGGCGCTAGACCAAGACAAGCTGCGGGAAGCCCTGTCAGAACTACGGATGTGCCCGTCTGCCCGAAGCCGAATAGCCTACCTTATTCGCGAAAGGCACAGATAATGGCTTCAAAACAAATAAGTAATTCAGCAGGCATACTCACCCCTTGTGTTTGCTGGATAGCAGAACCACTGAGGCAGGTGATAGCTACGCAAGAATGTGGGTATGAAGTGAACGAGTGTAAACTCTATGAATTAAATGAGCACAGTGCAATCACAAATCAATCGCTCTGCTTCTGAGAAATCAGAGCTTTGTCTACGCAAGAGTAAGCTACTATCAACTAAGACACTACATCATAGACATTTTCTACTATTTGTATTAAATGTACAATATGATATATGAATGAGTGCAAACTATAAATGATAGCAAATCATGATAGTCTCTGATCGTCTCTCAAAAATCGCTTGTCAAAAGCCTAATGTCAACTGAGCCACTGAATCACACACATTCTCACTACTTGATGGTCTATTTCAATGTTTTAAAACTTTATGCAGGATAGCCTATATGTTTCATGTCACACTCTCTCCCAGAGCTGGCAAGCATTACATAAGCTGTGTTTCCGCCAAAACCTTTTTCCAAAGGAACTCACAGCCTTCGCCTGTCATGGCGCTGCTCTGAATAAGGTCTATTAACCGCTATAGTTCCAAAAGTTACGGACTGCGTCTTTAACCCTGGTTTAATGTCAATTCCTGATAGCGATTTTCAAATGGCCAATTAGTGAATAAACTCTTATAGTTTTTCATAAATGGTAGACTAGGGGAGAGAGTTTAGCAAAGTGACAACAGCAAAGTCTGAGCAGACTACTGTATCACGCAATGCAATTACAGCCATTCATGATTGGTTTGGACTGCAAGTGTTATACAAAAATGAATTAAGAAGACAAAACAGCCATTTTAATTTCCAGGATAATAACTGGACACCACTCACTTCCAAGAAGGTAATGCGAAAACAAAGAGCGCATGCTAAAATCGTGGTCGCCCAGCACCCGGGCCGTTGGTCAAATCGGGATGCAGATGTGTTGATCTTGATGGGGATGAGAGATTCCCTTTTGTTTCCCTATTCTATACACAGGAAAACAAGCGGTCTCTGGAGGAGAGGCGCGCTTTGCATGTAACAAAGGCAGAAAATTAACATTTTTTAATTGCTTTACCTGCACACTTTACTTACGGAAATGGTTGTCACTCGTAAAGGAATATGAAGACTAACATTGTTTCTGTTTACTTATAGTGGCAAATTCATGATGGCGGACTAAATGAATTCCACATCAAAGTTTTAATCACATTTGCTGTGTTTAAAATGAACAGGTGCAACAGAATATTGAAAAAAAAAAAACCTGGATCAATAAACTTCGAAATAGCTATAAACACTGCTTAATTTAATGCAATTGCAACCCACATAAGAACTATTGGTAACACTTTGCTTAAAGCCTTTTATAATGCATTATATCTCTTGATAAATAATTATAACCAAAGTTAAAATACATTATAAGATTTTCAGATTTGAGGGACAAGGTCACAGTGTATGTCAAGTTTACGCTTACAACCAGGGTTAGGTGCTTCTTTTATTCATCTATCATTTCCCTCTGATTTTAAGGATAAGTTATGGGTAACGTTAGGTTTTGAGGTGGGGATAGGGTTAGGACTTAATTTTTGAGAATTTAAGAATGTTGTTCTAGGATCAACAAAATATGTTGATCCAAGAACATGTCTTAACTGGCAAAAATCACGGCGACCCCTTTTTGAATGATCCCTTTTTGCTTTATTTTGGAGATCCTCGTACTTTACTGTGATGTATCTGGGTACATGTGGTATTTTGTGACATTTCATGTAAAACACCCCGGCTTGGGCGGCCATCTTGAGCTAGGCAGTGTGTCTCGTCTGCTTGTTTACCAGTATTTTTGTGAGGCACCGTGGGGCGACTCCAGGCTGCCTATAAACCATTAGCACTGAAAGGATGATGTATGGCATCGCCTTCAGAGAGCAACTTCTGTATGCATTTCAATCCTCCCCAGATAGTCCCCCGTTTAATTGTGCATTAAAGTCCATGCGTCGCACCATTTGTTACTCACGTTGTTTACCGTCCTATTTGAGTTCTAATTAATCCAAAAAACACAGAGCTCGACTTCATTAACTTGTGCAGCTCTGGCTCATCGGAGGTTAATTAGCAGCGGAGGACAGGATGCCGCACTGCAGCCCAGGAAGAGTTTGTTGACCGTTGTCAGATAAAGAAAAATACCATTAGGCTCTTTATGATCTTGTGATAGCCGGATAAGATGAAAATGGCACGTTGTTTTTCTTTCTTCTGGGAATCTCATGCTGTGACAGCTGCAGCTGTTTTTGATGACAGCTACGAATATAAAGGTGAGATCATATCTGAAATCAATAAAATGCATGATTTTGCTGTTGTAATTAGAATTTATCTATGCATTGATAGAAAGATTATATTATAATTATACAGCTTGTCAGTTTTGTCTTTCAAAATAAAGGTTAAGTTACATCATGGTTCATGCAGGAAACATTTTTCTATTACATCTTGTGTTTTGAACAACAAAAAGTTATCATTTTGATTAAGAGAGGCTCAATGTATCTGATATAATCCTGCATCTTCTCTATGGTGGTAAAGATAAGTAAGTTATAAACATCTGGGTATTTTACGCCAAGCCCTGTCGACATCCGAGTAAATTTTGTGTAAAAGAAACAGCTGCACTAAAATAAATCTCCAAGAAAATTATCGAATTAACTCAGAAGTTAACAGCTGCATAATGTCTGCAATAGGCCTCTGAAGACCTTTCCGTTCTGAGAAACTCTCCTAACAATTAATTATCTCTTTCTCCATTTCTGGCAGCCTCCCTTTACAGCACTCTGGAATCCTTCTGCTTATTTTAAAGATTAACATTTAAATTCATCAGTCTTTTCTAGGGCACTTAAAATAAAGCACAGTCACACTGCAAGAATGTGTTTTATCATCTCTTCACAATAGTTGTTAGTGGTGTGACAGACAGAAGAGTGACTACATTGACGACCAGGAACGAAAAAAAAAAAAATATATATATCCACATAGACAGATGACTTTTGCAAATAAGTTGAAGCTTGAAATATTTTAAAGCATCTCCAGGTTAAATTTAGTTATTTAGTTGCTTATTTAGTCTTTATGAGTGAGTCACTGAATAATTCACTGAACCAATTTGTTAAAAAACGCAGATGCATTGAGGAAGGGAAAAAGTAATTGGCTTAAGAAGTGAATCGTTGAATCGTTCCATCATAACAATTGTTCAAAAAACCGATTGACTGTGTGTTGCTCAGAGACTGTTGATTTTTCAGTTTAGTTGATTCTTTCTAAATGCTTAAAGGGTTAGTGCACCAAAAAATGAAATTTCTGTCATTTATTACTCACCCTCATGTCGTTCCAAACCTGTAAGGCCTTCGTTCACCTTCAGAACACAAATTAAGATATTTTTGATGAAATCCGAGGGTTTCTGAACCACACATAGGCATCAACATCATTGCACCTTTTGAGGTCCTGAAATGTAGTAAAGACTTTGTTAATATAATCCACGTGACTACATCGGTTTAACCTTAATGTTACAATGCGAGGAGAATACTTTTGGTACGCAAAAAAAAACCGACTTTATTCAACAATTTCTTCTCTACACTGTCAGTCTCCTACACAGTTGACGTTGTGAACAGCGCTTCCGTTTAATTAAGCAAATGTGATTAAAATTTGTTTAAATAAACAGCATTAAACCCATTTAATTAATGTCATGACATTTAGCAACCCTTGCTAAGTAAAGTGTCTTTCTCAACAAAGAACTGGTAGAAAGTTTTAAGAGAAGCATTGAGTTTGACAATAAAAGCCTCTCAGATGAACCCTAGCTGCTCTTTGTACCATCTAAACAAAATTTCATAATATCACCACCGGTTTCTGAAGAATGATGCTGTGAGAGAGGGAACCTCAATGATTACTTCACCACCTTTTCCATTTCTCGCACAATCTGACCCCTGAGATGAATTTCGTTTTCAGTGAGAGAAAGAAAGCCAAATGCCACCTGGGCTGTGACCCTCTCCTGATGCGTATAGGTCACGGCCAACATTCTTTGTTGACATGTCAGCAACTGAGCTCTGCAAATGGCAGCACAAACAAGGCAGACGATGATATGTCTTCCTCCCTGGGCTCTGTGCCCCGTGTCTGGATTTTAGGATTCTTTCTGTTCACTCTTCAGAGCAGGTTAACGAAGGCCTGAAATATAATCAAAACACTGCAAGTGTTGTACATGCTTCAACTAATGTGTGCAGCAACTCTTCACACTATCTATCTATCTATGTATTAACAAAAGATTTTGCAATGGGATGCAAAACTGTGGCGAGACAACGCAAAAGCGTTGAATTATTATTATTGTATTATTGTACTCCCATAAGGGGCTATGTACAAATAGAATGGAAGAATTTCTTTTTTTCTTCTTTTTTTTTCTTTCTTTTTTTGCTCAGGAAATAAATCTGATATACTTTTATAGATTTTATTAATATTTTGAATTAATTTCTGTTTTTATATTTTCTGTTTTCACTTTAAGTATAGTTAACATTTTAGTTTTAGTTATTTTAGTACAAGAAAATTGATGAAGATGAAGAAAATGCTGCCTTTTTAAAAGTTTTTTAGATTTTTATCAATATTTTAGTTTATTTGAGCTAAACTTTATTTCAATAATTAACATGTTGTTATGGTTTTAGTTCTCAATAGCCCTGATCTAAAAGTAGAAGACTTGCAGTCCTCATTTGCTCCCCATTTAATATCATTGGTTATTTTTTAAATCAACTTTTTTTTTCTTCTTGTTTTTATGTCTGAAATGTTGTTCTTGGAAATTTAGTTGGAAAACCCAGACATCAGCACCTTAGGAGACCTCAATGTGGTCTTCATTCTAGCTGTAATATTGAGCACAAAATACGCTATGCTAAAACATTTTAAAAGCAGCAAATACCCAGCAGTGCTGTTCCGCAGAGTGGATGAATATGTGTCAGTCTGTCTTCCTCTGCCAGTCACACTAAGTGGCACCGACAGTTGTCCTGAGCCACTCACGTCTCCATCTCTCTTCAGACCTCTCCTGTTTATCACTCTGCTTGAATGCATATTAATAGAGTATGCCCTATACCTGGCATTTCTAATGCATAAAAATGCGCTTCATAATTTTCAGTCAGTGAAGCGGCCACGTCAAAAAAGCCAAAGCAACCGCAGGGTTTCTTGCGTTTCAAGCCTCCCTAGCTCGACGTGCCACTTTACGGACTGCTCTGCAAATTGGTGAGGAAGCGAAGGATAATTCTGGGTAAAGATGAGAAAAACACAACTCTGGCCTCATCTGCGTCAGCATAATATGTGTGTCACATGAATCTTTTAGGAGTTGGAAGGGTAAGAGGAGAGAGACTGCTGCGATACGGTTTGTGGGAACATTCACTTTGATTCCCAGATATTGTCAAATCAGGGATATGCCGACACAGTCGCGGAAGCCTCCCTTTTCAGCAAATGTGAGAGACCAGATGGAAATGAGTGTCAGTAAAACAGCACCAACATATCCATTGAGGAAACTGTCTGTTAGTGCAAGCCAGCATTCTGTCAGTGTTTATTCATCATATACTCACATGCGCACGTCTATGCATTTGATTAATGAGTCTATGGCCCTGAACTTTCCATAAACCTAAATCTTGACATTTTCAGACAAGAGTTAAAGGTCAGTCTATATAAAGAGACTCTGGACTCTGCATGTCACTTGAATGTTGTGTTTGCACAAGAGCTTGACTGATGAAAACGTGTTAGTAATCTAGATAGAATGAAACTTCACCCTTTTCTCATACATTTCTTTAGTGGAAACTATTGCATCAGTTTTTTTCAAGACTTCTTAGTGATGTAGTTTATAGGGTTGCTTCTCTATTAGAATCAAAGGCAAGAAAGACATCAATCTAGCAACTTTTGTCCTGCACAACCAAAATATCATTCTGCTGCTGCATTCAGTCAAGTTTCAGGGAATTCATACATTTATCCAAACAAATGAGAATACTAGTAATAGTACAAGCTATAAAAGTAGAAGCAATTAATCCAAAGACCATATCAAATTTCAGAACATAACTGTTCATTTATTTGTGCAAATAAATAAATTAATGACAATGTAGTAGTATGATGGAACAGACAGAGACAGACAGACAAAGGGCTGCATTGGTTCATGTTTTGGAACCTTTACTTTTTTGACTCGATTAAATGATCTTCCTTAAATGACCTTAGAATTGATCAAATGGTGTTGAGATCATTTGTTGTGAAGCTCCAGGGGAGCTTTAAAAAAAAGGAAAAGGCAAAATAATTAAATGAAAAAACACCAAAAATGATTTAAATCATGCAATTCAATTTGTTTTGATGCTTAGCCAATTCTGCAAAGTCAAGTCAAGTCAAGTCACCTTTATTTAAATAGCGCTTTTTACAATGCAAATTGTGGCAAAGCAGCTTTACATTAATAATTGGCAAATAGTTTTGGCTGCACAGCAGCTCCCAAAGAAAATGGTGTCATTGTCCAGCTTATTCTATATATTATTGATTCATTCCGTTGCAAAGATCAATAGTTATTAGTCTAGTTAATTTATGCAAAAGTGAAATCAAGGGAGTAAATCCAGATACGGTCCCCTCCTGCTTCTCTCAGGCATCTAAAGACACTCTACCCAAACACAGAGGTTCCTTCCAACATGTGATATAGATTGTGAAGGATGATGTTCCGGACACATGCATACAAAAATCCTGCTTTAGGTCTTTGGAAGAAGCTGAAAGCAGCATCTCCTGGAGAATCCACTAATTGACAGTTGAAAAGAAGCCTTGGAGTGTGAGTTGGCCATTGATTGATTGGGCAACATGAGGAGTTGCCTGCCGCTCTCCATTGTGTGACTGCTCAATCAGAGGGTACGCCATGACGGGTGCCATCAATATGCATGAAGGTAGACTGTCACAGCTGTCCCGCACTCCCATGTGGTGTGACACTCCCTGCCTCTCATTGTCTCTGCGTTTTATTGTTCACTTTTCTTTTCTCCTCACTCTCTCATTGTAATTTCTCTTCCTTTGCCACCCTTCTTGCTCCCGTATCACTGCAATGCCTGAGCCAGGGGCGGTACTTTGCTGCAAAACTCCCATTTTACTGTAATTTCAGACTCTAGCAAGCTCTAATAAGCAAAATACCCCCCTGGAGCTATGTTTTAAACCACGATTACAAAGAGTTGTTTTAATTTACCTAAATTTAATTCTCGTTATGCTTGTAATTCTTCATAAGACTCTACCTTTCAAAAGCTGAAAACAATAAGTCTGGCAGATTTTGCATCAGATCACTCAGTCAGTCAGTAAGAAAAGGAAGTGAGTAAGAAAAGCTGTCTTTGACATTTCATTTTCAGCCTTTGATATACAGAAGTAGAGGGATATTAAAGGGTTAGTTCACCCACAAATAAAAATTCTGTCCTTAATTACTCACCCTCATGCCGTTCCACACTCATAAGACCTTCATTTTTCTTCAGGACACAAATTAAGATATTTTTGATGAAATCCGAGAGGTATATGACTCATCCATAGACAGCAACATAATCAATGCTTTCAAGGTCCATAAAGGTACTAGAGACATTGTTAAAATCGTCAACGTAACTGCAGCAGTTCAACCTTAATTTTATGAAGCGACGGGAATACTTTTTGTGCACAAAATACAGACTTTATTCAACAATATCTTCTCTTCTGTGTCATTCTCATATATTGTTTATGTCCAGCTCTTCCAGGTTCTGCGTCAGAATCACAAGCATGCGTTGTGCTGCTCACAGTACTGAGACGGCATTCGAACGCAAACACGGAATCCTTCACTGTGCTTACTGTGTCACCTGCGTAAGGATAATGGCAGGGAAGAGAAGAGATTGTTAAATACAGTGGTTATTTTTGTGTTGTTTTTGTGCACAAAAAGTATTCTCGTCACTTCATCAAATTAAGGTTGAACCACTGCGGTCATGTTGACTGTTTTAGTGATGTCTTTAGTAACTTTCTGCACCTTGAAAGTGTTGAGTACATTGCTGTGGATTTCATCAAAATATATTTTAGTACTTAATGACAGGATTTTTATTTTTGGGTGGACTAACCCTTTAAGACAAAGTATATTCGGTTTTATGGGTACGCTAGGTTATGCGTACAGTGTACCTGACGTCAATTTCATCATCAGCATAATATTTTTAGTATGCTTAGTTCACACATTTTGGACGAATTAGTTTGTCCATAAGGTGGCAATACAGCCCAGCCCGCTGTTTCAGTCAAAAAAGAAACTGGTAAGACGGAATAACAACAAACTTGATATTTGAGACGGAACAACAATAAACGCCTACATTTAAGACCACTTGTGTGAAGTGGAAAACCTGCAACTACTTTAATTGAGTACAAATAATGGATGCAACTTTAGTGGATATGTTATTTGCGTCAAAACTACTGAAATGATTTTTTCCCCCCACACAATGAAACCAAAATTAAAGTTTTTCATTTAGCCGGAAGCTGACATGCATGTATGTTTTTATACAAACATGCATAGGTATGTTTTGAAGCATGGTAGCTGGTTTGAGCTGCTGTTAGTTGGTCATGAGCTGGTTATAATCCGGTCCTGAGCTGCAGCTAGAGTAGTTGCTTAGCATCAGCTTAGGACCAGCTTAAACCAGCTCATGACTTGCTAAGGACCAGCTAAAACCACCTCAAACCAGCTGCCATGATGCAAAACATACCTAACTAGCATATGCAGGCTTTTCCAGACAGAGTTAGAATGACATGAGGGTGAATAAAAGATGAATAAAAGTTCGCTCAGGCCATATGCTCTTCTGTCCGCTTGTGTTGTTTTATGTGCGGCAGGCGGTCTGTGTTAATAATCGGCCATTTGCTTTATTGTTGTGTTATGCTGTGGCCTCATGCTTTCGTGTTGTCATGTTTTGTTTTTCCTCTTCCTCTTTGCTGCCAGTCTCCAACGCGGTTAACACGGTGAACGCAGTGCAGAGCTTCTGAATGCCGAGGATTGGCCGACGCAGCACCAAGACGCATCTGTGTGATGCTGACGCAGGAGCCGGCCAATACAGAGTCGGTGTTCTGATGTAAACACGGAAGCTCTGCACTGTGTTCCCTGTGTCAAATGCGTATGAGACTGACGGGGAAGAGAACAAATTGTTGAATAAAGCCGTTATTTTTGTGTTGTTTTTACGGACAAAAAGTATTCTCGTCACTTCATAACAAAATTTGAACCACTGTAGTCACGCTGACTATTTTAACCATGTCTTTACTATTTCTCTGGACCTTGAATGTGGTAATTTCCTTGCTTTCTATAGGAGATAGGATCCTCTAGGATTTCATCAAAATATCTGAATTTGTGTTCTGAAGATGAACGAAGGTCTTGCGGTAATTAAAGACAGAAATTTCATTTTTGGGTGAACTAACCCTTTAAACCTGCCCTACCTGTTACCTGATCATTGGTTCATTTGTCCCACCTGCTCTCCCTTATTACAATCCTCATTTCCTCTCCTTGTGCTTTCAGTCTTGTGCCAGTTCATTGTCAAATGTTTGCCCTGCCCTGTCATGTCCAGCTGCTGACTGTGTTTCCCTCATGGGGTAGTTTTTGTTTTATATTTATGTTGGTACAAATAAAAGCACACTAAAACTCTGCATTTGAATCCTCGTTCCTCTTTCAGCCTGAAACTTGACAGATTTAGACTCCAACTTTAAAAACAAGCTGTCTAAAGATCACAACGCTATGCCATTTCATGCCCTCGTCTCATTTCAGCTGCTGATTATGCCGACCTGTGGCCTTACCAAACTTATGCTCTATTTGACAATCGTACATTATGAACATTATGAGACTCGAAGCTGTAGTGCACTCCAATGTCTTCTCCAAATCTCCCCAGGTTCGGACCAGACCCCAACAGCAGCTGACCTTTACTTTGATGAGCGTTTATGACAAGACGGCCCTCTTTGCATGAGTCCTCCGGCATGTCCCAGCAAATGCCACAGTGTTAATTGATTATGTGATTCTCTCACATAAGAGCGATGGTTTTGATAGCTCAATGCGATAAAGAGATTTCCTGGAAATGTCTGCAGACACTGGATTATCATTAATACATATTAGATTCAAGCCATTTCAGCAATTTAAACACATTTGGTACACTTTGCTTTGGCTTTGCCTTTCATCCAATTATATTATTTAATCTTTATTTGTTGAGATGAACTTCCTTTAGTGCATTTGCAAACTCAGGATTCAATCTTAATTATTTCCTGATAGTATTTTTGAGCCAAAGAGTCTCATGCTGCAGGAAGAGGGACCAAGACTAGTCCTGTTTACACAGAGCTTGTTAGACTCCATCTCTCCTGGGCCTGAAACATCTGGCTCGGCTCTCGAGCCAAGTAGTATGCAAAATCCGTCCCCAGCAGGAGGGGCAGATAGCCAGACCCCCCCTCTACCCCCACTTCCAACCCAGGGATTTGTTTTTGGGCTTTAAACAGGTGTCATTGTGCAACTGCCCAGTATAACTGAGCAGCATTACCTGTCATTGTCTTTTAAAAGGCCCCTAACCAAAACATACTCTATGCAAGAACATTGATACAGATGCAAATTTCACATGTTGCTGATTTGAGAAATGCAATGGATAATGAGACTCAAGTACACATTGCATTCTCAGCATTGCCACAGGGGGTGCTATTAGGCATGAGAGGAAGAGGACTTAATAAATGATGTTTCAAAGACTATCTATCTATCAGAGGTGTGACGGTAAATGTAGTCGCCTTGAACCTTATGTCACAAACGTCATGGGTTAGACAACGAATACAGTCAATCAAAGGCAATCCACACTTCAATCCAGAAGCACAGACCTTTGAAGGTAAGTCTTGTAACACAAGAATGCACTTTAATGGATGTAAAACAAGAACTGCGCACCTTGAATACATTGGCCAAGCATTTGGCTCTGTGTTAGCTTACTTGCATATAAAATGTTTGGTCAAACATGATAGGGTCTTATGATAAGCATGGCAATATATATTAATAAGATGATAATGTGTTGCATTTAAATTCATCACAGATTGCTCTTGTTTTTGTGCTATTGTAGAAGTTGCGTCCTTGTCTCAAGGGCACATCCACACCACAGTAGACTGTTTTTCCCTGAGCTTTACAGCATCTAATTTGCTGTGCTTTTTGATATGGGACTGTTTGATAGGCTTTTCAGCAGAAAACGGCCTGTTGTCCACCCAGCCCGAGGTGTCCTGAGGTAGCAGTTAGCTCTCTCTTTTTGTCCTCTCTCTCCCTTTTTTTTCTATGTCTCGTCCCGTCTCCTGAGGGCTCTGACAGTGATCAAGTGTGGCTTTGCTAGACAGCGCTGATGATCAAAGGTGTCCAAGGTGACAATTCATCATGCTATCACCAAGCACACGGATGACAAGTTGTTTTTCTGCGGGATCTATTCCTATAATTTTCAAACTGCAAAAAATTGTTACAGCACCAGCTATGACCAAGGGGCGGCAGGTGTGCACTCTCTCACTCTCTCTCTCTCTCTAAATATTCTCTGACTGAAACTGACAGGCAGATGGACTGATGCTTTCAGAAGCTTTCAAATATACAGCCATTAATGTGAGGGCAAACCGAATAAACGATAAACAGGTCTTTGAGCTGAAACTTGCCATTTCAAGATGTTAAAACTAAACTAGTTGTGTATATCTAGTGAGTAATGGACAGTATGAACAAAATCTCATATTATATAGAGAACCAGCGAAATATTTATAACCGGTTATAGTCAATGAATGAATTTTTTTTTCTATGAGCTTTTTGTTATTCTTTGCATAGTAACATAAAAAATGTAGCTTTAGTTTGCCTTTTTTGCCAGATATTTTTTGTCAGATAAATACTATAAGTTTAGTATTTTGTTCTTCCCTCATATTTGAAATTTTTCAAAAATATTAAGACGTTTTCTCATATTATGAGTGTCGTTAAAAACAAATATCCCCTCTCCAGATATAACCTCTTGCTTCTTTCTTCCTAGGCACTTTCTGAATTTAAACTGGTATTTTCATCATTATTTCATTGGAAATGCAAACGTTTTTGAATGCCTCACACTTGTTCATAGTGTACACTGTTGATATACCGAATGACCCATCAATCAGGCTGTAGAGAGCACCTGCTAATCTAGAATGCTTTATGGATTGTTTACAACTCCATCCTGAATATAGGTCAGGCTTCACCCTTTCTTTTTCTCTTTCTCTCTATCATCACTTTACTATATTTCTTTGCCACATATCCATACTCTCCACAGTGGTGATCTGACAGGTTGTAATGTGTTAAGGGAGCTTGTGCCAGAGTCTGCGTGTGCGTGCTCAAGGTCATACCGCACCAGTATATAGGGCACTGCACAGTGGGGACGGATGTGTACGACGGCAGACCCCAGCCCTTCCTGGGAAGTAAAACGGTACACCTGCTATCAAGGTGATGAATTGTGTCTTAAAGCAGTGGGGCTTGACCAATCACAGGCTTCCAAACAACTTTAACAGTGTAATAGGTGTGAACATGAGCATGTAGATTTGGGTTATTCTTTCAAAGTCACAGAAAAAAAAAAAAAAAAAGTGCAAGCACATGGCCACTTTTTTCCCCTCTAAACAGAAGTTCTTCCTCTGCAAAGTTAGCTAGTTTAGACCTAACAGCACTGGAGTCCAAATTAAAATGACATAATTGCCAGAGGAGTAAGTAATATGAATAATAGATACCGTGTCTGGCTGTAATTAGTGGTCAACAGGCTTACCCGCGGCAACAAGGCCTGTTACCATGCCAGAGGCTACAGCAATTACCATGCATTTATCTCTATGGTTGTGACATTCTGTGCTTATTGTCGAAGTCTCGGAAAGGAGAGGAACAGCATAAAAAGGAAAGGACAAAACAAGAAGGTACAAAAAGTAAGAAAGATGCAGGGAAAAACTGGATGGTGAAGAGTTCGAAATGGGGACAATGCAAATAGGCCATATGGACTGCAAGATTGTAGGAGTATTTAATATGTCAGAGCTCAATATTATATAAAAATGAAAATCAGTCTTACTAGGCAAGAATTTAAAGTAATTAATGAATCTATATGAAAAAAGTCGGCAACACTTTATTTCGATGGTCCCCTTTAAATGTTGTAGTAGTAGACTGGTAGGGTTAGAGTTGGCAGAATAAGTTGACATGTACTTGCAAAGTAACTTATAATCGATGTCTGTTGGGGACCATCAAAATAAAATTCAAGCAGACAGTCTACAAATGCTGTAGTAGTTGACATGTTGGTGCAATGTTATAGTAAACAATGTCTAAAGAGGACTAAAATAAAGTGTTACCACAAAAAAAATAAAAAATAAATGTACAGTGACTCAACAACCAATCATTTCACTGAAGAATGAAAGTTTTTCCTTAGCTTCTATCTGTTTTTCTTGACGCATCTCATGTCAACGTCATAGCTAGCTTGGGAGAAGCTAGTCTCTCGTAGACTGGTCTCGCGTACCCAGACCTTCAGACGGCAAAATCCAGGTCTGGATTCTATCGCAGCTTTCATTGGCCAAGGGAATTTTTGAAATGTAACGCAACCAATCACAGATCGTTTTGTTCCACATCATGTTTAGGGGAGTGAAAATGTAAAGTCGATGTCCCTACAAAAACAGACCGATGTGCATCTAATAAATTATTTAATAGTGTCACAAACTTCACATACTTTTGAAAATCCAGCCTTTAGTTGATCCTGTTAAGTGCTCATTGCCACAGCTGTAAACAGTTGTTCTTCTACGATGGGGTTTGGAGTCACAGAATTTGTTTTCAGGTGGACTATTAAAGAATGCGACACATCCTGTAGAATTCAACCAACCACATGACGACTTTGAAACTCCTGAAGTGTTTCCAGATAAGTGTGCCATATACTTCCGACGTTCAGCCAACGATCCATGGGTGTGACTTCTGAGGCTGAGACTAACTGTAGACTGACGGCAGAAGGTCTTGACCCCATAGCAGTTTTTATTAGCCAGAGGCTATCTGACTGACATTTCAAGCAACCAATCACAGTTTGTTTTGTTCTGCGTCACGTTTATGGGTGTGAAAATGTAACGACAATGTCCCTACAATAACATTCCAGCATGCAAAACTCTTGGACGGGATTTAAAGAGTCCATGCCGTAAACTTTACATACTTCACACAGTTTTTGAAAATCCAGCATTTAGTTGATCCTGATAAACGCTCATTGCCACAGTTGTAAACATGATGGTGTTCTTCTTCCATGAGGGCATCTTTGTTTCCACGTGGGACCGTTAAAGAACATCCTGTAGAACATCTTGTAGAATTCAACCAATCAGTTGATGACTTTGAAAATCCTGAAGTGTATCCAGTTAAGTGTGCCAAATACATCAGAAGGTCAGCCAGTGGTCCGTGGGCGTGACTCTGAGACTAGGGAGATCCTGACACGATATCAAGCCATAGTTAGAAACCCCAGATGCAAAACCCTTGCGAAATGTTCTCCAATACGGAGCGTTCTTGCTTTTCTGTGAGGGAGATGGTCGTATCACAGTTGATCCCAAAAGCGCTGATATATTTGGTGTTGAAAATGGATACAAACTGGCACCATCCCCACAATTTGCCCTTCTTCCATGACACCCCTCCTCCATTGGTTTTCTACGGCCCTCTGGGAAACATCGTTGTGAAATGGGAAGTCTGCCGTTTCTTTCACGTTTTTTTCACCATGAGCAATGCTGTCGTGATGACAGGATGAGAGATGGCAACGTCGGTGACAGGTGCGAGAGAGAGCACAGGTGCCATTCTACGATACCGTAGCAGGATTTATGCCCCCTCTTGCACAGCGAGACGTCCAGCCCGAGCAGCTGCCGCAACCCTGCGCCGGGGAAAGCTAAGAGCTTTTAATTAGCCTGCCCCATTGCCATTAATTACCTCCAGGAGCCATTTGCCACACTGAATCTTCGTGCACATCTCTGAGACAGTGCTTCCTGTTGCCTTCGAGTACCCCACCTCACATCAATCTGCTGCTTTATGACTGTGGGATTTACTGCTGCAGTCCTTCTTTCACAGTAGGAGAGACACATGAAATTAGAAAGCAAAAGAAAATGAGGGAGAGAAAGACAAGGGATGGTGAGATTTAATGACGTGACATACCTGCCCTCCCCAACTGCCATCCTCCGAACTCTCCCGCGCACGAACTCAACAGCCTCTGCACTCTCTTCTCTTCATTGCGAAAAGGCTTTATGCCAGAGATTAGTTTTTCGAACGACTTGCGGTGCAGTCGGTCCCTGGCTTTTCTCGAGGAAACAGGGTAGGATTCATTGCCTCGGCTAATTTAATTTCTCCCTATTGTACAAGCTAGATGATGAGGTCATCAGTCAGCACCGAAACCTCCGACAGTCACCACTGCTGCCAACAACGTGATAAAGACAAGTAATAACGCTTAAGTTCCTCAGATTTATCCTTCAGAGAGTGAATATTATAATCTGCGAACATAACTCACAACTGAAATATTTATATCTGCTTCCTTGCACTTCTGAGAGTGTGGAGATACTTCTGAACCACTGAATCCATTCCTCATTTGCTGAGCAAAAGCACTTTTTCAAGTCCCCTGAGTCAGGTACTATGCAAGTAATATGGAGCAATTATCATTTGTGTGCGCTGAGCATCTAACTGCCGTTATAAATCCACGATATTTATTTTTACCCGGTGTTAGGCCATTGACTTTCAGGGTAACGAAAAGCAGAGCAGTCAGGACGCAGACTTCAGGGGCAACGTGTTCGACAACTTTAACAGCAAGGTGACATGCTGAGAGAACAAACTGGCAATGGTTCATTTTTAAAACTGACTCTTGTCAGCATATAAAGGGGATCCAGAGAGGTATTCGTTTCCTCTCCTGGTATCAGCCCAAGCTTGCAAGCAGGGGATAGAAAGAGAGAAGGTTGGTGACCTTTTATGGATTCATGTCCTACCCTGGAGAGCAAACCAGTGTTGGATGCACAGTAGGCACCTCAACTTCAGCCAAAGGACAAAAAAATTCTGGGATAGAGATGACTCAACATATCTAGTGATTGAACAGACACAAACTGAGAAAGGAGTAGAGGGAGTCGTATATCCTGAACTACCTGATGCAAACCGTGAGGACACACTAGTTGGACAGTAATAACAATTATACATTTTCTGAAAAGTGCCCTTGCAATGCACTCTTCCACTACCTTTGAAAAGTTTATGGTATGTAATATTAACTGCACACCAAGGCTGTTTATTATATTGTGAATAAAGGTATTATATTGTGAAGTATTTTTACAATTTAATGAAACTGTTTTCTATATTATTATATTTTAAAATTTTATTTATTCCCGAGTTGAATTTTCAGCATACATACTCCAGTCTTCAGTGTCACATGATCCTTCAGAAATCTAATATGCTCTGAAGCTCAAGAAATAGTTCTTATTCACAGCTGCTTCACATTTTTTTTTTTGTGGAAAATGAAATGATGCTGTGATTTTTTTTCAGATTTCTGATAAATAGAAAGTTAAAACAACAGAATTTATTTGAAATGGAAATTTTGTAACGTTATTATAAATGTATTTACTGTTGCTTCTAATTAATTTAATGTATCCTAGCTGAATAAAAATAGTTATTTCTAAAAAATAAATAACAATAATAAAATAAAAATATAAATAAAAAAAAATAAAACAACTGTGCCAAAACTTTTGGAATGTTAGTGTATATAAATCAAATGTTATCTGACATCAAGTTTTAATATCTTCTGTTGATTCTATTTTTTTAGTTTCCAAGAATTCTTTGAAAATGTAACTCAAAAGAGACATTTTAATTTAGAATATCGTTAAAGGGTTAGTTCACCCAAAAATGGAAATTCTGTCATTAGACAATCAGAGAAGATATTGTTGAATAAAGTCGTTATTTTCGTTTTGTTTTTGCACACAAAAAGTATTCTTGTCGCTTCATAAAATTAAGGTTAAACCACTGCAGTCGCTTCGACTGTTTTAACAATGTCTTTAGTACCTTGAAAGTGGTGATTAAATTGCATATGGATGAATCATATACCTCTCAGATTTCATCAAAAATATCTTAATTTGTGTTCCAATGATGAACGAAGGTCTCACTGGTTTGGAACGACATGAGGGTGAGTGATTGATGACAACATTTTCATTTTTGGGTGAACTAACCCTTTAAGAACATGTGCTGCTATGCAGTTACAAGGTTGTCTTACCCTACATCTCTGATACTCTGGCCTCCAGATATGGCTTATACTGAAATATAAAAATAACACTGAAATATTGCTGCATCGCACCTATAGGACACAATATGTGTGTTATCAATAGTTACAGTAACGTTCGTCTTAACAATAATTCATTTCACTACTAATAAATGTATTTAAATCACAAGCTCAGCACAAAAAAAATATTAACCTCTTTTGATTCAGTCACGCTACTTTTTGCAAGTGTCCCAAAATGAGCTGCTGAACTTTACCAACATGAATATTTCCTGTCTAATAGAAACATTCACAAAGTTTCCTTTCTTCCCAACCTCAGCGAAAAAGAAGCATGTTTATTGCAGAGCGCGCTGTATGGCTTGTATCTTAATGAGCTACATTTCTCTGGGAGATAACTTTGATGTAGCACTGCCATTTTCAAATGAGTTGTAATGAGTAACCCAGCTGGCTTCCAATTGCCACGCAAACATGCCGCCACAACATTAATACATTTCTACATCTGAAGGAGTGGGCATAAATCACAGATTGGGGTGCATTTGAGTAGTGATTAGAATTGGCTAATGTCAACTAACCATTCTTATCTTCTGAACGCGAACGTGACCCTGCTCACACTGTAATGCCGCTGTCTCCTTCACAGCTGCTTGCTAATTCTTCACCTGCGGCCTATGTAATTGATTCCCCATCCCTCCGCTGTCAGGGGTCACAGAGTCACTTTTGTGCTTGTGGTTTGATTGTTGCTATCCATGACAAGAACTTAGTTTATTGACCAAAAAAACACAGAAGACAGAGAAAAGAATCACCAGATTTTTTTTTTTTTTTTTTTTTGTCAACGCATGACTTGGCCTGAGTAATTAGAGTGTCAAGAGTCGAAATGTCAGAGAGAAAGATAGAAATTCAATTTACCTCCTGCTCTGTTTCTCTGGTGTGGAACTATCACGGCTTCCCATGAGCAGCTCTGCTGAATTGCTGCTGTTTTATCGGTGCCGTCAGTAGGTTTCCTTTTAGCCAATAATAGATGTCTGCAACTGCTGTCAGCTGTGCATTAATGTTAAACCTTGTTAGGACCTTTAACAAAACATTGGTCGTGTTTTGTGCGTCTCAAAAGATTACATCAAAATGCAAGCCTGTATGAACATCTGAGCACACAAACAGTACGATCCGCAATAAGGTTTCCTTTGAACTAAATCAGGCATGTCCTAAATTAGCAATCTTCACCCTCTGTTATAATTTTTAATTTAAATTATAATTTGCTGCTGAGTGCGCTCACCTGCCTTTAGTGTACAGAATTTCATTGTTCTTCTTTTACCATATGCTTTGTTATTCAAAGTAACTTGCTGTACATTTGTAATACAACTTACAGTCCCCCGGAATCACCTTTCAAGTTGACGTATGCTTAAAAATGAAATGCTCTGGTTCTCAAAATCCCCAATAGCTTGTTCTCCATCATTGTATATTCATGGATGAGCTCAAAGATTGGTCAACCTTCATTGAATTTTATATAATCAATGAACTCTTCAACAATTCTGATTTGGACTGCAAGGTCTTTTTCAAAAACCTTCAACTGAAAAAGAAAAAAAATCAAATGTTCTATTAGTTATATATAGTTAAATAAATTGATTGCAACAGTTCCATAGCCTATACCTAAATTGAAACTGAATGTGTTCTCCTTTGAATTCCCATGTGCAAGAATGTGTATATGATTAGGGCACATAATATAATGCCCAAATGTAAAATGAGTTATTTCATGCTTTCAAATGACATTTTCATTAGTAATTTGTTTTGTACGACCAAACAACACAAAATTGCTGCCTATTTGCTGGTATAAAATGCACAGTGCTCACATTTATCGTGGTTAAATTGCAGATCAAAAATTCAATTTTGCCTTTTCAGTTTGTGCATAAAATTGTGATCTCACGTAGGCAGTAGGCTGTATTTTAGTCCATACATTTGAGCAGGGTGGGAGGTTCCTCACCATCGATCCCCCACCTCTGGGACCGTGTTTTCAATTTGCATGGGAAAATACTGCTATTTAATAGCGTTAATAAAATGTAACACTTCTTGTTATCATTGGCGTTATTAGGCATAGGCCTACTCATATTGTTATTGGTGTGAATTGACCTTTAAAGGAAAATCACCCCCAAAAGGTTTACTTGGAAAACATTTGATTTTCTTTCTTCTTCTTGGAGAAAGCTCTTTAACATTGGGAGGGACCAAAGGATTAGTAAATAGTTAATTCATCATTCTTGATTTTTAAGCATATCTGTAATGTGTTTAATAATTGTATTTTCATACTTCATTAATGATCAATTCATCATTTCTAAACTAAGTATTACGTTGTTTACAAACTAGCTATTTAGGAGTTGTCTGTGGTTCATAAGATCATTTAGAACGTGTAAGTAAATGATTAATAAACTATTTAAACGTAAATTTATAAATATTATTTAGACATATAGTATTAGTTACTCAGTATGTTAATAAATGCCTTATTAGCACATATTCCTACTGTAATTCATTATTAATTCAAGTAGTTATAAAACATTTAGTATTTGTCAGTTCATTATATTAGGAGCGCATATAAAGTGAGGACTATTTGTGCCTCGCAAAGCTTTTACAAAGGAGATTTAAAGGCTCAGTTATCTTCTAAACAGAAAAAGGAAACAAACACAACAGAGAGATACAGGACATATAAATATTTATTTCAAGATGCAACAAAATGAAACTGTACAACTGTACACTTGATATAACATGAAAAATAAACCTCTGCAATAAACCTCTTCAACGTCATAAAAATAAAATATATTCTATATTTAATACAGTTTGCATCGCTGGATTTTACTGTCAGTAGCTGAACCTTTCTATCGTAAAACAGTTGTCCGATATTAAATGTTTAGGTATACTTCTCACCACTGCACAAACTGAATCAGCATTGCATTGGAATCTCACTCATCTTCTGTGAACAGTAAGGTCAGCCTTCGTGGATTTGATTGGCCACCTCAATCACCACCTTCTGACAGTGATGAGTGGTGTTAAACCTCCGCTGAGACAGACCAATATAAAAATGTAACATTTGAAACTTTTTGTCATCCTAACAACAAACAGAGCGGTGCGTAATGGATTGGCTTCACAAGACTTGGAATACAGTGCATGTGGATCGTTTTTTGATGCTTGTATGCTCTTTTTCGTTTTCTCCATTTGAGTTTGCATTGAAAAGATGCCCAGGATATTCTTCAGAGACTCACCTTTGAATTATGACTATTGACATCTGACTTTTGATTTCAGATACTCTCTGATGACTCAGAGATGTGTCAGCTCTATCTACCTCCACCCGTCAAACATGGATGAGCACCACACATGCACACCCCTCCCCGCCCTCCACACGTCTGCCTTTCACAAATCACACCCAGAGAGGTGTCTTCAATAAATTCTGTGCAGGGAACACCTGCTGATTTCTAAAATTGGATAATTATAAGGAAAATGAGTGAGCAGCAGTGGGCTGCGAGATGGCGTTGCTTCTAATGGTACCTATTAAATAACAGAGCGCATAAGCTCCTTGCTTTTTTATGTGCACATCAGGACGGCACCGCTACCGATCTGTTTTCTGGACCGTAACGAGTCTGTGCAGAGGAATCGGCTATGCTACAGTTGTTCCACCATAATAGAAGACAGTACGCCTGACGAATATGCGGCCTTGGCTCCCCTAAACTAGCAATCATATCAAGGGGAGGAGAAAAGATATATTCTCTGTTGTTGCCTTGACCGGGTGCCTTGTTTTCATTATGAGCGATGCAGGCAGGGCTTAGGGGAATTAGCAGGCATGCCACAATGGAGTGTATTTGTTCTTTTCTTGTTTAAAGTATGCTGCAGTATTGTTTCCCTTCTCTCTTGGGTTTTAACGGCAGAGTTTTATCCGCACACCAGTCGTGAGCCGTTGAGACAGATTGAACCCAGGAACGTTGCGGAATCACACTTTGTCAGAAATTTCAGTCCCACAGACGTTGCTCAGCAATGTTAATACGGCTGTCACAGAAGTTTGTAGAAAAGTCGTTACTTATTAATTGATTCATCAGAAGGAAAAGGATTCTGGCAGATGAGGAGACTGTAGAGGAGGATAAATTTCCCCTGAGTGGTTGATAAAGAATGTGTGGACGAGGTGAGTGAGTGAGTGTGTGTGTGTGTGTGTGTGTGTGCGCGCATTGGAAAAATGCTGTCCTACAGATAATGCTATTGTCGATTCCGAGCATGGATGGCATTCTCAGCTCCATCTAAATGAGTTGTGAAGGTAAAGGTCTGTCTGCAATACTGAGACCTGCAACATTCTGGAGGTGAAAACGTGACTTGAGCGGATCTGTGGCGGTTAGTGTCAAAACAGACAAATTTGGATGGCTTAAAAAGGCCCTGCTTTTCCCACCATTATATATCTGTCTGTGTGCACGCAGAAGCTGAGTTCTGCTCATTCAAAACATTTAAAGAGCTTAAAAATATTTAAAAAAGGAATTTCACTGTTCTCAGCAGGAACGGCGGGAAGATGAGATAAGCGAAGAAGCTTTTACTACAAGTCTCCCAATTTTATTACCCTTATTTAAGTGGCCTATAAAATTAACGACTACCGTCTTTAAAAGGTGTCGTTTATGAATACATTACAATTCTATGCCATATATACAGTTAGGTACACATGTTCACGAGACTATGCTGCACACAAACTGTTATTTTAAATACACATCTGTAGATTTATATAAGCTGGATTACTTTTATTTAAGATGGCTAAATTGCTCGTTTAAAACTAATACACTAGACCAATCTGATTAGGATGGAATTCCAGCAATCTTGCTCAGGCTATTT
This sequence comes from Opsariichthys bidens, assembly GCA_037194245.1. Taxonomy (NCBI): domain Eukaryota; kingdom Metazoa; phylum Chordata; class Actinopteri; order Cypriniformes; family Xenocyprididae; genus Opsariichthys; species Opsariichthys bidens. Next base: position 8,161,156 of record CM074305.1, on the reverse strand, counting down.
TTTTGTTGTTTGTCTGTTTGTTTGTTTTTGTTTTTTGGAAAAAAAAAAAAAAAATCAGCAAGGGACTTTTTCATCTCAGTGACAGTTGGAATCAGTTAACAAGTCACAAAGACTTTTATAATGTTACAAAATCAGCAGAGTATATTAGAATAGTTTCTGCAGGATGTTGTTACACTGAAGACTGATGTAATGGTTATTAAAATTTCACAATAAGCTCATGTTCACAAAAAGCTCTTCAAACCTCTGTGACAGCTCAGAAAAAGCTGAAAACTTAGAATAAAAGTAAAATAAAATATTACTTGAACTGATATATTATACTTAAGCTTAAAAATCTTAAATGAAAATTAGATATGTTGCCTTAAAAGTAAAAAAATAGGTTTTTAATAAGTTGAAGTATTAAAAAAACTGAAACATATAAATTAAATCTAAATAGAAAAACAAAAAGAAACAATAATAAAAATAAAAGAAAGAAAATTACTAGAACTGAACCTAAAAATAACAAGAGAACTGAAAATATTAAAATAAAAGCTAATTAAATAAAAGAACATTAATGTGTAGTATAATAGTATATAAAAATCAAGTAACTAAAATAACACTGACAATCAATTTCGATATAGACACATTCCTTAAAGTCTTAAAAAATATTGTACAAAAATAGCTATATGGAGAACATCATCACAATGAAAACTGGAATATTATTTTGGATGCACACAAATTCTTCTAATTTGAAACCAAATTACAGAACTACTACTTAAGAAAACGCAAACTTGTGTAATTAGATTTTTCACTCAAAACCTTACTGTGGTAAAGCCCTTGTGACAACTTCCCCAACAAGCCCCACATACTGTAATAGTTTTGCTTGAGGACATTATACGGTCAATAGGATGTCTTATGGGAATCCTTTCCATTCGTCTCTAATAAGGCGCCTTTACGGTCCATTCATCTTTCACTAAGCCCACGGTTTTAAAGGCAATGCAAAGGGAGGCCGACTGCGTCTGGGGGACCAAGACAGACTGATTCAGACCCTCTAGGAGACTGGGAGGTGAAACATGGCAGAACCTGATTGACAGCCGTGTGAAAGCATGACTCGGCCGTCCTAACACAAACGCCCATAATAGCTCACGGCAGCACCTCTCAGACTGGAACGCACATGGACACACCTCCCCTGCTAATTCCTCTCACTTCTCTTTCTCACCAGCCGCCCCTAATTCCCACAGTCCCTCTCTCAGTCTCTCTCCCTTCAGCTGCCTTCATTTTACTATTGGTTAATTTATCATGAGAGCCAGACTCCGTGGCAGTATATCAGGTCGGGAGAGTTACAGACTCGGAGGTGAGATTTCCCAAAGGAAAGATTCCAGTGACACCCGGCTCTACTTTCCCCGCTCTTCATTACTGCGAGTGTACACTTGGCTAGCGCCGCGGGCTATGGGGGGCAGACTGCACTATAAGATAAGGAAGCCGAACGGCGGCTCTGTTGCTGTGGATGTCTGCTGTCACTCTGATACTGGCAGAGGTCTTCTGGGAGCCGTGTGTCATTACAGATGCAGTGTTGTGTAATTAGGTAAGGAAGAGGTACAATCTCTCTACACTTATAAGATTGGATAGCACCAGGAAAAATCACGGGCAGAAGGAAGCAGACTTGCTTGTAAAGCAGAAAAGGTACAGGTTGTTCTTACTTTGTATAACCCAGAGCACCAGCCTCAGCAGCACTATGTATTAGTAATCAAAGGAAGTTAAGTCAGCTCGCCACATGAAAACTGCTGCACTTCTGCTCTTATTTATGCTCTAATCAAAGTGATTGACAGGTCTGTGACTTGTCTAACAAGCAGTGTCGTTCAAACACTAAGTTGAGGTGAATAAAGGCTCATTCACACCAAGAACCATAACTATATTAGCATCCACACCTATGGATGATGGCATTCTGTTTATTATAAAATGCTCAAGCTTATGTTCTTAGTGTGAATGGGTCTCATTGTGCTTAATCAGTGGGATTACAACAACACTAATGATCAACAGACTTGGGTGGACCCTCTGTGTGCTATCATTATAGTTGTGGTGTGGTATTCTCACAGAATTAGAACAATTATTAAAACTTTATAGTTATCGTCCTTGGTGTGAAAGTGTCTTAATGCAGATTAACGGCAACACTAACGAGCAATATGAGGGAAATTCGTGCGTAAGTTTTCTAGAGCTCTCGTGCGATAAATCTGTTCGAGTGGAGATTCTTCTAAATTGGGCTCTGATCGTTTGTTTTGAGTTTTAAGGCTCTAAACAAACTAATTCCCTTGGAATGGAAAGGTAACGATATTTGCACAGCTGATATTACGGATTAGGGTGAGCACGAGCGCAGCAGATTGTGTGTCCAGTGTCTGGTCAATGAAAGTGGAAGCGTGCTTGTTTGCTCTGGGAGAGTTAAGCCAGGGCACACACACTATTACCAGCACAGCCAAATAAACAAGGAATTGAGCTGTGAGCCATTAAATAATTACAAATGCCTGCTTCTGATGACCAAAGCATCCTCAAGGCCACGGCTGAAATCTCGCTCAACAACAGTGGCCATGCAGGCTGCTATCGTAAAGTCGTAGATTACAACTATCCTTGACAAATCCATACCTAGAGTGGGATTTATTTGCGGCATCTGCGCTCTGCAGTTATAGGCAAATTGCGCTCTCCTGGGCATCCTCCCAATGGCTTTGATTAAATGGTATTATATCGTGTTTGTCGGTGCTGAAGCGCAAGGTACAGGCTTAGATGAAATGCTGTTTGAATTCCGCACAAGCTCTTTTTCTCCCACCAGTGGTATTAATGTGCCATGTAATAGACAAATAAACCTACAGAGAGAAGGGCACTGGAGGATGTTAAATGTGCTTTCAGAGATGCCCAGGCTGGACGGATGGTTCAATGAGAAGACAACCTAGAGCCTGGAGACAACGAAAGGCTGCTCACACACTCTTATACCATGTTGGGGCTATTTTATTTCATCTACACAAAGTTCACAATAACACTGAATTTAGAGTAATGGATTATTAGTGGTGATTTGAACAAACCACTTGTGCAATAAGCATGAAGGATACGTGAAATCGTCCATCATCCTGTTGTTTCTGTGAACAAGAATTTAGGCACAAATTGTCACATTCAATTTATGAGTGATCACCCACTCTAACATACAAATGAATAATTCCATGTTCCAGATTACCAGTAGTTCGTGAAGAGTTACTACACTTGACTAATTAGATATGACCTTGTTCAGAGTAAAAAAAAAAAAAAAAAGGTTAATTGACCCTTCACTTGCAGATTGATTAACAGGCGATCTGACCAATCATAACCCCGAATTTTGTCTGACAAAGCAGTCAGGGGAGTTAGTAGATGAACGTTGGTGAACTTGAACTTCAAAAATTGTGCGTACTCACGTCTTTCCACACTTGAAACAACATTCCTTATGATGTCCATTCATGTTTATTTAATGCTATAAATGAACTAGTATGAAGAGATGATCGCTTCACGAGCCGCTTGAACTGAGGAGCTACAGAGATCTGTCACGACACATTAAAGAGCCACTCTACAGTATTTATTGTTTAAACTTCTTAAAAAAATTATGATGTATTAAACAAGTATGTTTCATATGTCTGTCGACGTGTTGTCAGTGTCCTCTTTGCTCCGCAATGTATTTTTCACTGCGTGAGAACATGATGTGTGGCGTGGTGGCGCCATGGCTTGTCGGGCATAGCAACAGTAACTAAAGGGGGCGGGTCTTTGCGAAGGGTCAATTGCCCATCTGAGCAGTCATGTCGAAGGCATCATGGCAATTGAATTTGCAGTACTATTTTAAAAATGTTCCTAGAGGTTCACTTATAACGTTAAGGAACTTTTTCTCACACAAAAAAACAAATATACATGCATAAGGGGCGGTTCACATATCGCGCCTAAAAAAGCGTGGAAAGTGCGGCCTCATCGCTTCCTCCTTCTTTTGCAAGCATTCGAGAGTTTGTGTTTCTGTTACGTCTGTCGTTGCTATGCAACCATGAACAGCTTTCTCCACGACTACGCTGTAATTTCAATGGATTTCCATCACTGAAATCCCTTGCAGTCGCCCTTGCAATCGCTCTAGTATAAGATTTATTTATGGAGAAGAAAAAAAACAAACTCCCGCAGTGTTTGGGTGCAAGACGGAGAATTTCACAATGGTTTCACAGGGAGAATTTCAAAACGGTCCAATTTCTGGACGATGAGTCTATTTCATAGTTGACAAGGACCAGCTTGTTAATCTTTTAAGAAAAATTTTGCCCAATTTTTCACCAAACAGAGCTTCTGCCGTGAAATCATCTCTCCTGCACAACGACTCTGTGTTTTTCTGAGGTAATTAGGCTCCCGTTAGGGTAAGGGAAAGGGTTGATTGGATGATTCTTGTCACATGACCTCTTCCATTTTGTACGCGCTTGCCGCGCGCCTACATAGGAAATAATGAATATGTATGCGCAAAAGACGCGATATGTGGCCCCTAAAAACGACTATTTCAACCTGCATTCTGACTCTCTGTCTGAAATGATCCGTTTTTAATGGGTGGCTCCATTAAGGCTGGTCAGTAAACGGCCACTGTTATGATTGGCTAAAGTAACTGATTTACAGACAAAGCATTATGAAATCATTTACTTTACTTTGTGATGCAGCTGCTGTCAGAGGCGCTTCATCTTTCAGCAAACGTTTCTTTGTGAACTCTCCATTGAGCCGTGTCTTGTTTACTAAACGAAATGCTCAGAACAAACGTATGATCCTTAGACGTGATCCAGGATGCCATGAAAATAACATCCACGTTTCACTGTGGTCCTTCGAAAGTCTGTACAGAAATGCAAAGGAGCTTTTTAAACTGGGCGTGTCAAAGCGAATGTTCTTTTACTCTTGTTCCTATGTCAAAAACCAGATGTCCAGAATATTATTATTTTTTGGCAAAATCATTTGACTTGAAAATCCAAAATCAAACAGAACACCCTAGCAACTTCATAGCAACATTATAAAAACTACTCTGAGAACAATATAGCAACTGTATAGCAACACCACGGCAACCCACATAGCGTCATGATTGATTGATTGATTGATTGATTGATTGATTGATTTTTCTGAGCAGACAAGCACCACTTACAATTCCTTCAGAAAATATAAAACTATTCATTGCTATAGTGATGTGTGACGTCGGCTTTCTCTTTTTTTCTTCTTGATTTTCTTTGGCTGACAGAAATGCAGTCTGTCACAGTCGGTCCTTCTTATCTCCGTGTTTCATTCTGACGTGAACCACACACTGATAAAATGTGATCTCATTAAACAACAAACAGCCAGGAAAAACAAAAATGAAGGAAAAAAGACAACAAAGGCGGCAAAGGAGTAGCTGTCTACAAAGTTACACTAGAAGATTCAAAAAACATTGAACTTTTTTTTTAATCCCAATTATTCCCAGCTACTAATTGATAAGCAATGAGAAAATAAACAATGCTGATGACAAACAATTTCTTTGAGTTTATTTTTATTTTAATGCAGGTTAATTTATGCTTTTTGCTATTATTCAAAGACTTGGAGGATTAATTAGCACAGAACGGTTGATAGCTCGTTGCATTCTCTGTCAGCGAACGCCATCTGTAGCGGCACGCTGATTAATGAACAGGTGCGTTCAGATGTGCTTTCATCAGGCTTGCTGAGACAGGCCACTCACACCTCCTAATCTGCTGCTGGCTGTGGTACAGAAGTCCCATTTGCTCCTCACCCCGTCACAAAACACGAACTCGTCTTTTCTCTTCACGCTTACAACAGACAAAATAAAGTGGTAAATGCAATTTAATTATGATCAAAGATACAATGATTCATTATGGAATTCAAAGGTTAAAGAGCAGGTTGATAAGCAAATCAAATTCACGTTGGGCCTCAAATCGTGAAACACCACCAGAACGGATTTCTGTGCAAATCACTCATAAAACTATATGCCCGTAAATGGGTTTATGAATGATTTGCACAGAAATTTGTTCAGCTTGTGTCCATGAAACACATCAATTTACATAAGACTGAATTTAAAAATGATGTATTCACAAATTCTTTCTCCTTATTTCATAATCAACGACCATTCTTATGAAAACAACACAATGCAACAATTGATAAACATTTCTGTGTACAGTAAAACTTTTAGAAGCCAAGCTTCGGATAAGATCAATTACGCGAGAATGCTTTCGTGAGGAATAATTTACAGAGAAATAGTTCTGCTTGTGTTTAAAACCAGTCTGACACAAATTGTCACCTTTAGTTAACTGCAACAATTTACATGTGAACTACGAGTGATGGCCCACTAATATTCAGTGCAATGCGATCATTTAATTGTTTTGTGTGATTACTTACATAAGAACATTTTTTACGAATGATTTGCAGATGAATTAGTTATGCTGTATGCATATGTTTCATGAACGAGGCAAAATCTTATACTCAGAGTGTTCATGCATGATCAGGCAATGTAAATGTAAACCATGGTTGCTTATTTCCCCTAGTTCTTGATCTAAGTTTGGTGTGTCTGAGCTGTTAAGCCACAACATGTTACCAGTAATAACCATCAGAAGTCTTAGGCAACAAGCATATTGCTGATAACCTGAAAAACCTTAAGGTCAACATGGAATCCAATTTGACCGTTTGTAACACAAATTACTGTCTTGTGGTAAACCTTTCATCCATGCAAGATGTCTTAATAATCTTGCTCAAAACGTGAAGATGGCTTGCCTTTTGGAATGAAAAGATCCTCAACTGTTTCCCTGCAACAGACAGACTGCTGAGAGCTATAGATGAGAGATGGAGATTATCCTCTGCACTTGGAAATATGTCACAATACTGAAGTAAGGTCAGTGGCAACCCCCGTTTCTCGCAGACTTAAGCAACAAACACGTCACCAATTGACCCTTCGCAAAGACCCGCCCCCTTTAGATACTCTTGCTTTGTCCGACAATCCATGCACTCTCAAGCCACACATCATGTTCTCACGTAGTGAAAAATACATCCCGGAGCAATTTAATATATCAGAATTTTTTAAAGAAGTTTAAACAATAAATAGCATATAGTGGCTCTTTAATGTGCTATGACAGATTGCTGTCGCTCCTTCAAGCGGCTCATGAACCGATCATCTCTTCATACTAGTCCATTTATAGTATCAAATAAACATGAATGGACATCTGAAATAATGTTGTTTCAGGCCAGGAAAGATATGAGTGCACACAGTTTTTCAAGTTCAAGTTCACCAATGTTAATCTACTAACTCCCCTGACTGCTTTGTCAGACCAAATGGCGGATTCGGGGTTATGATTGGTCAGATCGCCTGTCAATCAAAATGTTTGGGATGGGTCAATTACAACTGCTGTTACCTGGATCTTGAAAGGTGCAAATATGTACAAATTTTGCTTTAAAATATTCAAAATCAATGTGTATAATCAGTTAGCATGTGTAATTGCATTATCCAAAATGTTTTCAACAATGATTAAATCAAGAGAAATCCACCATTTATACCAGTGAGGTGGTTCACATCATTTCATCGCTTGTCAATGACGTCATATCCTTGTTATCCTTGGTTGTCGGTTTTACTCCTGTTGAAAGCAAGAGAACAGTTTCTTCCTCATTCATGAACATGATTTCAGCTCCTATTGGACTGATTCCATCAGCTGCGGAGCCAAACTTAAGTGTTACACTTCATTTAGAAAGACAACCCCTACTGAAATATCACTCAGCTTAAAATAAACACACTAGCTATATTTGTCAGCAAATATCTCTGATAGTAAAATCCTTTTTCAAAACAGCTCTGGGATCTGTTTGACAACCTCCCTCAACTATTTTACATTCACCTGACAGACTAGCGGACTGTTGTGTGAATTGCATGCCTCTTGATAGGCCACAAATTAGCATGCAATACTCTCTAGCCGGTTTATGACATGGAGCATTTTAAATGTTTTCCTTTAATTGTGCATTCTCAGATTGTGGGGCATTTGCATAGTGGTTGTTTGGTCAGAGAAAACTGACTTGCTGTAAGTGCAAAGGTGCTGATCTCTCCTCCTAATGAGAACAGGCTCACATCTGCAGGGACCCCAGAAGCCCACAGACGGCACCCGTCATATTCAGTGCAAACAGATTTAGCCTGCGGCGTCTGATTCACTCTTTTACTGCTCTATATACAACAGAGGCTTTTATAGTTTTGAGTGTTCTCAAACATTTTCAGCTTAGCTCAGAGCTGCACCCCAAGGACCTGCTTCTTTTGCTGTTAAACCCACATGTAAATCTCTTGTGATATTTTGATGTTTTTATTGTTTAGCAACAATGCGAAGAGTAGGTAGGCTTGAGTTTTTGACAAGGAACTTCTGATCCAAAATCAATATTTCAACCAAACAAAATGTCTGGATCCTTACGCCACACTTACAATGCATGAATGTCTTTGAATATTTTACATTTGGATTGAGAAAATGAAAGATCTACTAATAAATGAAGACCCAAAGCATCTGAATACTTTTCAGTGGTCAACTACACTGACTTAACGTAGATCTGCTTATGTTCACATTCGGCAGATTTGGTTAGATTAAAACTAATTTTAATTTGAGATTGCTCTGTTAGTGCGGTTCATTTGAATAAGTGTGAACGCTGCCATCCAATCCTTGGCTCGTACCAAACACGTGGACCAAGACCCATATTTTCCGAGTGCACTTCCAAACGATCGTGCGTTTCGACTGAAATATGAATGCAACATGGACCAAACACATCTAAACAAACCAAAAAAACATATGTGACGTCAGAAGATGCGACGCTAAAATGGACTGAAGCACAACCGGTTTGTCTGGTCACAGAAGCTACATTGCCTATTACAGTTCGGTGCAGTCATAGGAACCGTGTCTCCTTGCAGCAGAGCTTTGTTTTTGTGTGGAATTCTTGGTACTGTTTTGACTCCTTTACACAGCCCTTGTGAGTTCTCAGTTGGTATGTAAAGACATACAATCACAAGTACACTCCATTGGTTTGGATGTTCTGTAAGTTCTGTCACAAAGAAACATCATAGAAGCTGTTCAATCAAGTTGTGACTTTATCCTTCTTCCTTTTGTTTTGTATCTTTAGGTTTGGTGTTTAAAATGACCTTGTGATTGCTAAGTGAAACAAGACTAAATGTATCTTTTCTTTTTTTGGTACAGACCAAATGAACCAAGAGAACTGATCTACAAGCGTGAACATACCCTAAAACTCACCTCAAGACCAGTTTGTCTGAAGTCCATAAAAAAAGGGCATTTGTTTTCAGCTACTTGGTATTTCCAGTCCCACTTTATATTAGGTGGCCTTATTGTGTTCATATTGTATTGGAAAACACTTTTACTGCTATTGAGGTGGAATACGAGTAAGTATAGGGAGAGGATTGGTGGAATTGGTAGGTTTAACGGTGAGTTAAGGTGTAAGGGAAGGGTCAATCACACAAATTAATCACAGATGCAATTACACACAGGTATTTTTTAACTATATAAGTACAATGTGAAAACATGTTTGTACACAATAAAGTGCATTGTATCAAATGACTAATTGAAATTAATTTAAAGTGGGACCATGTTTTCTATATAATAAAATGGCATTTTTTAATTGAGACTTCTATCCCAAAATACAATTTTATTGTCTATACAAAGCTGGATCACATAGATTCATGCACACAGAATCATACATCTTTGGGTTAAAGCTGAGGGCAAGTTTAAATCACACATTCATCTCAACAACATGCAAGAAGCAACAGAATATCGGATGAATTTGCTCCGCAGACCTTCAGGTTAGAGTTCGTTTTCATGTATAGACAGCTAAAAATGATTTCAGCAGGTTCTCCCAGAGCAGTGGAGAAATCATTGAGTATTTTGTCTGCATAACTAGAAGTAACGAGGATGCCCTCTGAAAAAGAGGAGAGGTCAATCTTTGTTGAAAAGAGGAGCCTTCGTATGCTTATATGGACATTATCGCAATGAATTACTGGCATATGTCTAAATCTACAGAATTGAAGATGAAAAAAAATAGACAAATCTTTTAACACACATTGATACGTTGTGGACAAGAGGGGCAGGTTGTCACACCATGTACTTTGGGTTATCACAATGGGAACCTTTATTGAACAGTTAAATAGCATACTATAGATTATTTAGTGGATTTTCAGACAATTAAAGGGGGCCTATTATGCAAAATTCACTTTTACACACATAAATGTGTGTTGGCAGTATGTGTTGCTTGGCATATCCATCCAAAAATAATAAAAATAATCCACTCTCTCCTTTTTTTAATCCCCATAAATCATAAACAGCGTCTCAGAACAAGCCTTTTTCAGATTCTACCTTTTGATATGTCACAAAATGCCTAGGCCCAGCCCACGATGGTTGACAGACTATGCCGTATTAGTATAGTTTCTGTATTAGTAGAGTTGTATACTGTCCACCATTCTACACAGCAGCTGTAGTGACTAAAATGTCTCGAAAGAAACTCAAGTGTTTTATTGTTGCATGTAAGAGTGAACACAACAGTTCTCATGTACTCCCGACATCAGAGTCAAATAATTTCACTCCAGACTGCTTTGTGAACGAACGTCAATACAAAGGGACAATACAAAATCCTAAAACGTTTTCCTAAAACTTTCAAGGATGGATTAGAACCAACTGTTCATGATCCAGCTTATAGTCTCCGCAGTAATAAAGGTGAGAGCAAGCACTTTATAACAGTTCATCTGAGTTGTTTTACGGATATAAAGTTTACCAATTTATTAAGCACCCTCCGAAGAGGCATGAGGTCTTTAAATATTTGTTTACTATTAGTTGTAATGAGTGTTTTAGTGTAATTCGCTATGATAATGAAAAAGGAGAGCGAGAGTTTACAGATAAGACTTTAATGTGCACTTCTTTTACTGTTTTATTCAACTCTTTTTCTGAGTGAAAACGGATGCATTTTTTGTGTGATGAACAATAAACTTTATAAAAATCATCAGTAAATTTTTGGCCATCATTCAGACAGTGTCTGCTACAACAGGCTTGTACTAGTGGATAAAAGCAAGATGACAGCATATGAACATATAACTGTAATTGAAACTAAACTATACCTATCTCCATGCGGCATATTCTCTGGCTCTCTAGGCATCATTGTCCGACTTTGGTTTAAACATATAAGGCTGAACACCACTACTAACAGATTCTGACATTTTCAGTGCATGAGATTGTTCTGTTTTGTTGTTGCATGAGCTCTTGAAGCTCCGCCCTCTTCTTGAAAGCAGCAGCTCATTTGCATTTAAATGGACAGACAAAAAAAAACGGTTTCACTCGCCCCGAAAAGTGTCAGTTTTAACTTTATATAAAAATAATATGTGTATTATTTTGAGCTGACATTTCAAATAAAATAGTCATTGTGTAAATGGACTTTTTACTGAAAACCCGGACAAGCCCTGTCCTGGAATCTGACCTACTTACTGGGGGTGTCCTATTTATCACAAAGTTTAACAAATTCTTTTGTCAATTATTGAAATAATTTAAACGTTTATTTGCCATCAGTTAAATCAAACAGTTAATGCAACAATTTTATCTGCCTCAGTAATTCACCTCTATGCATTATGCAGAGAAGAAAATAGACTAAAGTGCCACCATAGTTATGATGGCAAAGAAAGGGTCCTTGGAGACACAAATGTGCTGTGGACAGCAAAATACTCTGTCGCTCAGAGGCATCAATAGAATTTTTTTTTGTTTTGAAAAAGCAGAAAAAAAGCAGAAGTGAATTTGAGACAGGATGATGTACCATGGCCTCAGGTGTTCAGAGAGAATAACTGAATGTATGTCGGAGGGAAAAACTGTGGGAAGGAAAGCCAGTTTAGGAACTAAACATGGAGGGGGGAAAAAGTTACTTCACTGAGAAAGTGGTGCCAGTGTCACAGGAGCACATTTCTGCTGAATGCAATAGAAGCTGTTGAAATGAGCACACATAAAATGCAATACAGATATATCTGTAAATCCAAAGAAAGCAATAAAACAAAGAATAAAAAAAAATCATAAATCACAGGTTAGATTTTTCTTTTTCTTTCTTTTTTTTTCAAAATACATCACCATTGTTCAGTACACTCAACAATATTGAAAGGAACGGTCAATATTTACTCACTCATTCTCATTTTTCACCCAGCAGAACACAAAAGGAGAATTTCATCTTCACGCAGCTTTTTTTTCCATACAACTACAGTTAATAAAATAACAACAAAAAACTATTACTGTAATTCATACAATTCAAATGTAGGCTGTTATTTTCCATTAGCTATCAAACCTCAATCTTTATCGTACATATATATGCAAACTTACCCATTACATTTGGACACAAAACATGTGACAACCAGTTTTGGCAGAAGGGGAGATTATTAGTAAATGATGAATTAAATTTAGGTTTGTTCACACAAGCTATTATATGAATAGAGCATAAGTCATATGGACTACTTTTATGAAACTTCTATTGTTTTTATTCAGCTTTGGGGCTTAACAGACATGAATGCACCTGCATCTAAATATACTACCATTTGAAAGTAAATGAATAAATAAAAATAACAATACATTTATTTATCAAGGATTCATTAATTTGTTCAATAGTGAAGATATTTATAGTTACAAAACTGTTTCGAGCACTGATATTAAAAAAATATTTCTTCAGCAGCAAATCAGCATATTAGAATGATTTCTGAAGGATCATGTGACACATAAAGATTTGTGTAATGATGCTGCAAATTCAGTTTTTACCACAGGAAAAAATTACATTTTAAAATATATTCAAATAGAAAACAGTTTAAATTGTAATAATATGGATGGATTGATGGATGGATGTGGAGCATAACAGAATGCAAATCAAGTTGAACAAACAAATAACAATTTTAATTTTCCATATATGTATGAACTATTTGTTTGAATAAAATTGCAATAATTTCACCAATTTCAGAATTTATTTAGTTGTGTATATGTCTAATGACATTTCATGGCATAACTTTCAAAATTAATTGCCATTCATTGTCATTTGAATTATTCTCAAATGCATTTTTGAAGTCTAATTTAGTTGCAAACAAGAGAAAAACAGAAAACTAATTTAAAAAACTGACTACTTGATTGCACAGATATATATACAATACATAAGAGCTAAAAATTCTTGACAGAATTCAAGACAAATAATGCTATTTTTTTTCAAATAATTTTATTTACAGATAATTTTATAGAGATATTTATATGATAAATTTCACATTTGTGCCGTTGTGTAATTTTGTTTATAGGCTGGAGAACAGAATCCACAGATCCATGAATCCAAATTCCCACAGTTTCAGCGAGGGATCAGACATTATCTCTGGAGCCTGAGCTCAGTTGCCTATCTCAATATTTAATACCGCAATATCAAACATGAGGTTTAATAACTATGTAAAGATTCCTTCTAAGTCTTTTTTTAAAGTTTTTTTTTTTTTTTTTTTTTTTTTTTTTTTTTACTGCACCGCATATTTTATCTCAATCTCTTTTTGAATTAATTATTAATGTCTCTGGAGTTCCCCTTCCAACAGTGCTTAAATCTTTATTTAATTTATATGCTGTCTTTTTTGCTGTCTGTTTCAAACATATAAAAAATGAAATAAGTCTCACTTGTCACATAATTTAAGCTGAGTGTGCTTGTGGAGTCATTTAGATTTGTTTCATTATTGCTCTTAAGAGGAACTGCCAAGCTTGTCTGACAAAAGTGAAAAATCCATTACGGTATCTAAAAGCGACGAATTCGCCCGTATTCTTAATGCATGCCTGCCCGTATTGGCACCATCATGGGGGATTCTGTGTGATCATACACCATGCAGAGTGCAACTGAGCACCCACATACACACATACTCTTAATCATATGGAAAGATGGAATGGCTGTACCTCATTAGCCTACACACCGTGTTAATCTAGAGCATAAAGAATAGCTTTAAACCTCTTCACAGTTTCTTGAATTATACATCTTGAGCCGCCCACTCAGAGCATTTGGAGAAGATGCACAGAGCAGAACATTTAATAACATGATCTTTATATTTCATCTGTATGATCTTTAAAATTATTCAGAGGAGGTCGTAAATTATTATTATTTCCACCGCATGCGTAAAAATACCCTCAGGCAAAGGTTAGACATTTAGAGAAAATGAGTACTCTTAGCTCTATAAGGCTATGATCGGAATGTATACTAGTCTTACAATGTATGCAGTATACAGTGTTAATGTACTGTGACAGTTTTCTGTATTTATATCCGCATAAGCCACGTGCAGAATTCTGTCTCCCACAATGCAATGCGCTCAATGTGTAAATGTGGTTTTTAGTTGTTTTTAACACTTTTTGAGGAATGCACTTAAACTTTGTCTTAGCAGATCTGCTACGCTGCTGCTGCTGGCACGAGTGAAGGCTACTGCCGAAAAATGCACGTAAATTTAGTGATTAGGATACGAGCTGCTGCAAGGAAAGTAGGGAGAGCACCCCTTGCAGATCTGGACAAGTGGTGCTGGGGAAGATGAGGGGCTAGGAAAATTCCAGTGGCGCTCTGCAGTGATTTGGGCTGGTTCAGGATGGTTTTATGTCAACCAAATTTTATATTAACCAGAAGAGTATCATGATTAAACAATGTATATAATGTATGAGACCCATTATTTGAACTGCTTTGTATTGTTTAGTATGTTTTTACACAGTACTGATATAAAAAGTCGAATTAACATTTTTTTCAAGAATATAATAGATACTGTAACTCAAGTGTACCTTCAAACTACTTGAAAAATTCAGTATTGTCTACTGTTTCACTTACTAGGATACATTATATTCCGTGCAGTATTCAATACTAAGCAAATGTTTTTAGTTATAGCATAAATGGTTCGAAATATGTTCTAAGCCTGCATGACTTTCTTCTGTTTCACAAAAGAAAATATTTTGATTTTATTTATTTTTTGATAAACTATCCCTTTAAACCATGTGGCATTTTTAGCTGTGTTAGCGTAAATGTCACACACTGACAAAATCTTAAATCTAACTTCACAGTTGCTCTATCAGAAACATTATGTCAAAGTCAGAATGATATTCATCAGAAATGACGAATACGGCAAGGTGGCCCATCCACCACACGGAAAAATCGATCTGTGGCAAAGAGACTACCAGCGCACTGTCCGTCATGCACACGAGCGGTTTCTCGAACCCTTGGAAAAACTACAGCACAGTCAATATGTCAAAATCAGCATGTGGTTACCCCGTGTCGTCTCTGGCATCTTGGAATGAAGCGGTGGCTCACTGTCACCTTCTGAGAATGCAAACAACAATCAATAGTTGATCCTTGGGCATCTCATCGACTGTGGCTAGTTGTGCAGATTTCTCAAGAGATCTTTGTGGTGATGAGGATGCTTCAACTAAAGGAAGCCCTGTAGGCAGAGAGGAAGAGAGAAAGATCTCCAGCACTGTCAGCAGAATGTCTACTTGTGGGCGAAGAGGAGTCTGACCCATGCATGGATCCTTCGAGGATCCAGCATCTATTGCATCTGGTGAGCTTTTTCACACTTCCACACACAGGTTCAATATGTCAATAAGCACTCCGGGGGTGTCGGAGCCCAGGATGAAACGGTGAGAATTAGTCCAGAAAGAGATATGCTATCAGCTCACACATTCCTATAATCCCCACGGCACTCTGAGTGTTCCAACTGCGCCTACGTAAAGATGCTGCAGGTGAGACTCAAAGCGACGTATGATATAATCCAAATCAGCACGAGTAACAGGTCTATTTAATTCCTCTTTAATATGGCATATTGATAAAAAAAAAAAAAAAAAAAATATGCACAGTGGGAATGCAAAAAAAAACTTAATAACTGAGTCACATTTTTCCTTTTTCTTTTTCTTTTTTTAAAAAATGTATCATTACTTTATTTTTTATAGTTTTTTTACTGACAAATACACTTCTCCTTTACCATGAAATAGAGGAATCTTTGAGATGATGTTGTAGTTACTACTATAGAGAGTATGTCATATTTGTCAGAGAGGCACAATGTCCACCTGGATATTTACATTAAAACACAGCATAATACTGCTGGTGAACCACTGTAAAATAATGAAAACAAATCATTCTTTGTAACAGACCAAAGTTAGAAAGACAGCGTCTCGGTCAGCTGACAGAGAGAAAAAGAAACTTTTCAGAAAAAAATATCATCGCAACATAACTTTTTCCCACTTGATTTCAAACAGATATGTTCTTTCTGTATTTTTCAAAATGCATTTCACACAATACTATCCGTCACACGCTCCGTCAGAGCTTTCTACAGCATGTTGACACCCTAAAACGACAAGTTTGGAAGGGAAATAAAAAAATCAACAAAATCAATGCTTGGGCTCTTGAGCCGTTCTTGGCCCACTGATCCCAAAGAGACGGTGGAATGTAAAAGAAAGATACAAAGAGACACTTTAATCAACAATCCCTCGTTTGCTCTGTTTGAATACATACTATTTGAATTCATTTTAAATGTAATTTATTCCTGTGATGTCAAAGCTGAATTTTCAGCATCACTAATCATCCAGAAATCATTCTAATATGCTGTTTTGCTGCTCAAGAAGCATTTCTTATTATTTTCAATGTTGGAAAAAGTTGAAACTGACATTTCAGGACTCTTTGATGAATAGAAAGTTAAAAAAAAAAACAAAGTTATTGAAATACTTTTTTTTTTAAACATTATAAATGTCTTTACATTCATGTAACGCGGAGACAGAAGGATGGGATACAAATGCAGCTTTATTGAAAAACGTGGTCAAACCAGCAATGATCAAAACAGTGGCAAACAGGTATGGAGGAGGTTAGAGAGAAATGTAATCAGTACACAGGCGGGTGGGTCAAAGGCAGGCAGCAGGCAAACAATAGTCCAGTAATCCAAAGCAGTAATCCAACGAGGTAGGCAGCGAACAATCAATAATCGGAACAGACAGGCAGAAAACAAGACACCGAGACACCGCTCAGAATTGACAGTGGTAAGCTAATCAAGACTTCACAAAGTATGTGTGTGTGTGTGTGTGTGTGAAGCTTAAATAGTGTGGGTAATGAAGTGCAGCTGGTGTGGTAATCAACGGCTGGTGAATGAGGTGCAGCTGGTGCGTTGATCGGTGAATGGTTACGGGGCTTATGGGAAGAGTGACTGCAGTGAAAGTGAAAGTGTATGTGTGTGAGTCCAAGGTGAAGTGCCCTCTAGTGATCCTCATGGGCACTTCATCAGACAATCATAACAATTCACTCTAAAAAAAAAAAAAAATCTTACTGACCCCAAACTTTTAAACGGTAGTGTATTTGGATAGTACAGTATATCCCCTCGTAAGGGGATCAGAAAAGACCACAACTGTGCCATGTGAAAAAAAATGCCCACAAGGCTATTGGCTCAAACATAATATTTACTTTTTTATGATAGTAATGAGACAGAACTGTCCTTCTTGGCCACATTCATAATTTAGGTGTGTTAACAGCAATCTGCAACAACAGAGTGACCAGAAATCATTAATTTTCAATGAGAGTGGGCGATCTGAGGTGTCATGCAACAGAAACTATTGATGATGGAAGGAAATTCCACTGAGATACCAGAACTAGTTCCACCCCACCTTTAGAGCAGTAGAAACAGTACACAGACTGAATAACCTCAAGTACATACACCCTATTAAAAACTTCTTTTGTGTAATTTCATCGTGCTTGTAACAATGTCTTCATACTAGCTGCATTTCAATGGGAATGATGCATCAGCAGAGAGGAAAAAAAGAAGAGAAAAACGCATTCAAACATAAAGAAGAGCGCAACCATTGAAAAGTTCAGAGAGGCGGGTACGGTTGTTCTGCTGGTAATCTAGTTTGTTGTATTCCCTCTTGATTTCAAACAGATATGGTTCTTTCTACATTTTTCAAAATGCATTTCACACAATCCTATCCGTCACACGCTCCATCAGAGCTTTCTACAGTATGTAGGCGCCCTAAAACGACAAGTTTGGAAGGGAAATAAAAAAATCAACAAAATCAATGGGCTCTTGAGCATTTCTTGGCCCGCTGATCCAAAAGATGGTGGAATGTAAAAAGAGAGATACAAAGAGACACTTTAATCAACAAGCCCTCATTTGCTCTGTTTTGGTCTCTGAGAGCAGAAAGGCTGTCAGAGTCTATTGGGCCGAATAAGCCAAAAATACATTTAAACGGATAAAAATTTGGAGCAATATCAGAAGAAGGTCTACATTTACTGAGGCTGGATCCTTGCAAGACTACTGAATCAGTGTCACATATGACTGATTTACAGAATAATGGCAGCTTTGATACAGCAATTTGTTCCATCAAGTCTTTTTTTAAGCTTAGCTTGTGTACCTTTGAAAATGTGTGGCTTTTTTAGTAGACAGAGGACAGGAAATGATGGGAAGAAGAAGAGGAAAAGTGGTGAGCCATCCTTTAACTCATGTCAGCAACATGAGCTGCCATTATAGAATGATTTCTGAAGGATCATGTGACAATGAAGAGTGGAGTAATGATGCTAAAAATTCAGCTTTACCATCACTAAAATGTAATAAAATAGAAAACGGGTATTTGAAATTGAGGGCCACTGAGGCCCTGTTTACACTAGATCGTCATCTATACAGGTGTTTCAGAAATGATCTCCGTCCACACTACACAACCAATACATGAAAACGCATGTCACATTAATGCACATGGGGCATTCAAGTGTAAAAAGTTGCCACTTGCGCATGTAGGCAGCTTCAGAATTATAAAATGCAAAATTTAACTGCACAATGGCTGCTGAAAACATGCAGATCCGTCTCCATGCTATTGTTTACACAGCCGTTGAGGCTGGTTACCAACGTTGAGAAAGACGGCTCTGGGCTGCATTTCCCAAAAGCGTTATAAGCCTTTTAGGAAACGCAGCTCTGGTCTGTCATTATCTTGTTCTGGTAAAGTAATGTGGGCAGCCACGACCAATTCACTTTCAGAAGTCTCCGTTTTGGTCTGCTTACACTGAATCACACTAAACGGGGTCTGCAGCTTTTTCGCAAGTCTCAATTTTTCAAGTAGTGTAGAGGCATAACGTAGCAAAAGTTATATGTTTTAAAATGAGAATTCATGTGTAAACACGTCTTGAATTTTTTATCAAATAAATGCAGCCTTGGTGAGCAGAATAGAAATCTTTCAAAAAATTCAAAAATCTTTCATGAAAATATTTAAAATTATGTTGCAATGTTATACATTACTTTTACTCGCCGTCAGCTGACCGAGATAGAAGTGACTCTTTCAGAATAGAAGTCCTATGTGTAGCTTTTTAATTTTGCTTTAATTTTTTTTTAGTTTCCGAGGTGAAGGACTATTCGAGGTGTCAAAATATATTTGCTAACTGGGCCAGTTCCAACAGACACCACGTCCCAAACCCTTACGTCCCTTCACCAAAACTCCAGAACGGGTCTTGAGGACTTTACGGATACACACAAGCAAAGACCACACGATGGGACAGGGCCATCATCGTAATTTTCAAATATTAAATTACATGAAAATACATACTGTAAATAAATACCAATTTGTCCATAGTATGTAAGAGCTGCCTCACATTTATGCAGGTTTACCTGCCCGAAGGCATTACCCCCCCAAAAAAGTGTTTGGTAGGTCATTGAGGGATGACAGTTTCTGAAGGTTTCTGCATGCTCTCAGCCTTAGGGGTTTATCTTTTTTTTTTTTTTGGTCACTTTAGCCCAGGGCCTGGTTTGGTGATGCACTGCTGATAGCTGATAGAGTGACAAGTTGTGTCAATACCGAACCAAAATATTACCTAAGGTTTTGAAGGAATAGTTCACCCTGAAACTGACAATTTTATTATTTACTCATCCTCATGTCACTCCATTTCTTTTCTCTCTCTCTCTCTCTCTCTCTCTCTCTCTCTCTCTCTCTCTCTCTCTCTCTCTCTCTCTCTCTCTCTCTCTCTCTCTCTCTCTCTTTGTTGAATACAATAGAAGAAAGTTTATAAAATCCTTTTTGTTTTGCTAAGGCTGTCATTCTTGCATTTTATGCATTCTAAATCTGCACACTTTTCAAACTTTTGTGACAAAATTACTGCTTAATTGAAAATGACAAGAAATATTTTGTAACATTTAGTGATATTTCTTATATATACCTATGTATAGATAAAATGTTATCAAAATTATTCCAGTTCGCATAGATCTGCTTACACAACTAATTTTCTGCATTATGCAGAACAGAAAAGGGATTTGGGGATGTCACTTTATAGGGAAAAGTAAGCGTCTGTGCACATACACACTCAAAAGCGCAAACCTATAGACTATACACATAAATAAACAGCAAGAATGCATTAAAGGTCTTCGGTTTTCAGTTAGACAGGTATAATTTAAGCGGCCTCTAAATTAATAAATTAACTATTTCTACAACGGAATTGATCAATAATAATGTTTTCTTAGAGCTGCTGTAAAGCCAAAACAAATATCTGTCCATTAATTTTCCTATTATCACTGTGAAGCTGCTTCCAAACAATCTGTATTGTGAAAAGCGCTATATAAATGAAGATGACTTGAAATTTGTATTGTTTCTTTTTCTTCACATATCTTATATTCATCTCAAATATGTTCCTTGCTGACTGTCTCCTTTTAACAAAGTATAGTAATATTTGAGGAGGGGGGTATAGGGTACAGTATCGTTCAAAAGTTTGGGGTTGGAAAGATTATTTAATGTATTTAAAAAAAAAAAATATATATATATATATATATTTTTTTTTTTTTAAAAGTCTCTTATGCTCACCAAGTCTAAATCTATTTTATCAAAAACATTACTGATCCCAAACTATGAATGGTTTATATGAAGGCATTTTAAAAGTAGCAAAACCAAACAATGAATTATAATGTGATCTTCATTTAATAAAATTTATACAATAAATAATAATTACAAAAAACCTTAGTTTTAATTAAAAATCAACCAAACAAAAGTTTTTTTTTCATAAATAAATAATCAATAAAGTTTGGCCTGTTATTCACAGACGCTATCTTATGACTTCAGAATACTTGAAATATAGTCCATAAGTCATATGGATAACTATTTTTGGAGCTTGTAGTCATTGCCAACAAAAGATGCAAAAAATCTTTTGGCAAAATCTTGTGTCCCACAGCAAAAAAAAAAAAAACAACAACAACAACAACAAAAAAAAAAAACAGCATAAAAGTTTGGAAGTGCATGAAGATGAGTGGATAATAGTAATACAGTTAAAACTGATTAGCAGATGCAATAGCTAACCACTCATTCCCATTATCCCATTAACACCTGTTTAATACATTCATGTGTATGCACATGCACGGACACACACCACAAAGTAAACATTTCGAACATGCACAGCAACCCCCCCTTCCTGAAGCTGCAACCAAGAGGTACAAGCATGCAGGGCACATATTTGCTTGTTTGAGAGGCGGCACAGGCTACAGCAGCAGAATCTATAAAAAGGCAATTATTCCTTTCACGCTTGATGCCTGACTGCGTTCAAGTCCGGCTTATTGCCCTGGATGCTGTTCTCTGCACTCTTCTGCAAGCTCAACACACAACACTTCCTGAACAAAATACATATTTACCCTCTAAGGGCCAAAAGCAGGCTTATTCACGCAGGGGCTCATCCTTTCTCAGCTTCCTGCCATGGACTTTGATATCTTCTCTCCGTCTGTTGGATGTACTCTGGTGTCTAAATGAAGCCAAAGTGGAATCTCATTATTTCACCTTAAAGGAAGAGGTTATTAGCCAGGGGAGATGGACAGGGAATGCCACGAGTGCGGCAGTTTTAATGGAGCTCAAGCAGATGGCAGAGCTGCACTGTCGAAACCATTTCCTGCATCTGTAGAGAGGACAATCAATGTGAGAAATCCCCCTCTCTGTAAGAGATACGAATATTTGTCCATCTTGATATTTTGATCAACAAACAATTCATTCTAATTAGCATGAAGCATCTGTCCTCAATTCTCACAGCTTCGTCTATTCAAATATTTGTAAATCAAGCTGAGATTGGAGGATGATCGATGGGAGAGAGACAAAGTAGAGGACAGAATTGTCCTCTCTGATAGAAATCACATTTATCTGTGTCTCATGTCCATTTTTCCATTGACTCCGTGCCAGTGGCAGAGCTGGAAATGTTTCTCCACCATAGAAATGGTCCTTAAAACCTGCTGGCTTTGAATCAGCAATGGTCATATGATGGAATAAAAGTCCTAAACTACAGCAGACTGCACAAAACGAGTATAGATCAATGCAGTTATAATCAACACAAGCTCAGCTGATAAATATCACTTTCATATATCAATAAAGTTTGGGTCAGTAAGAAATAAACACTATTATTTAGCAAGTACATATTGATTTAATCAAATGTGACAGTAAGGACATTTACAATTTTTACAAAAGATTTTTATTTAAAATAAATGCTGTTCTTTTTAAACGTTATATTAGAAGTTTGAAGAATAACCCTGAAAAAATGCATCATCGTTTCTGCAAAAATATTAAACAGCACAACTGTTTTCAACATTGGTAATAAAAATGTTTCTTGAGCCACAAATCAGCATATTAGAATGATTTCTGAAGGGTTTTTGAAGACTGGAGTAATGATGCTGAAAATTCAGCTTTGCCATCACAGGAATAAATTATATTTTAAAATGTATTAAAATGGAAAATGTCTCAGGTTACGACTCTAACCCTAGTTCACAGAGAGAGGGAACAAGACCCTTAAATGCTTGAATGTCTACTGGCCAACGGCGAGAATGAACGTCACGGCGCGGATGATGTCATGACCAGGAAGGAAAAGCACATCCGGAGCGATCACTCACTTGCTTAAAGTAGCTGAAGCAAATTGATCATAGGTATGCAGGGAGTATGGCTAGGTGACGCAGCGTCTCGTTCCCTCTCTCAGGGAACTAGGGTTACAGTTGTAACCTGAGACATTCCCTATCGAGGCAACTCTAGCTGCGTCAGATGACACTTTGGGAATGATGTACCAAAACGCCATACTTGCAAATGCCTGTCTGTGTGAAACTGTGGCATATCATGATGAGAGCACTGAGGATCCTGGAGCTGCGTCCAGGACAAGATTGTAATACTTTACAAAGGTGAGCGGCTAGGACCAACCTGCCGCATCACAAACTTCCTTGAGGGAGACCCCCGATTATAAAGCCTTAGTGGCTGCCATACTCCTCGTGGAGTGAGCCCTGACAACCAAAGGAGACGGTTGCCCAGATGACTGGCCCAGTTAGCCTAGATGATAAACAGTTTAAATAGCCTCAACTATCCACTTGCTCAGCTATCCACTTGCATCCTGAGAGACCCATGTTGTGTGGTCCAAAGCAAACAAACAGTTGATCCGAATGTCTCCACAGGGCAGCTCTCTGGACATATGTGTCCAATGCTCGCACTGGACACACCAAGTTCAGCTTCTCCTGATCTGTGTCAGAGAACGGAGGAGGACAGAAAGCCTGCACCACAACAGGCCGCGGTACATGGGAAGGAACCTTGGGGACATATCCCGCTTTCGGGTAAAGGAACGCTTTAACCATGCCAGGTGCAAATTCAAGACACATGGGAGATACCGAAAGGGCCTGCAGGTCTCCTACTCTTTTAAGGGATGAGATGGCAAGAAGGAAAAAGGTCTTGAAAGTCAGAAACTTGTCTGAGACAGACCCAAGTGGCTCAAATGGCGCTGTAGATAGACCTTCTAAAACAATGGCCAAATGCCAAGCAGGAACTTCAGTGTGCACTACTGGCCTTAGCCTCAAGGTGCCACAAAGGAATCGAGTAATCAAAGGGTTTCTACCTACTGAAGTACCATCTGAAGGGACGTGGTAAGCTGCAATAGCCGCCACGTACACATTTAGGGTGGATGGGGCTCACTCAGATGAAAAACGGCCTTGCAAGAACTCTAGCACTGAACCGACCAGGCAGTTTGTCTTGTAGCACACCATGCAGTGAATAATCTCCACTTCAGTGCATATAGTTTCCTCGTGGAAGGAGCTCTGGACTGGAGTATGGTCTTTACAACCTTGGTTGAGAGACCAGTTTCTATGAGCTGATCCCCCTCAGAGGCTAGACCTATAGGCTCCACATCTCTGGACGGGGGTGAAATATTGTGCCCTCTGTCTGAGACAGAAGGTCCCACCTGAATGGGATCTCCGAGGGAGGCCCATCGAAGAGAGACACTAAGTCCGAAAACAATATCTAGCTTGGCCAGTAAGGCACTACTAGCAGTAGACTTATTCCTTCCAGGCGAATTTTCTCCAGAACTCCTGGGAGCAGAACGATTGGGGTAAAAGTGTACAGGCGAAGCCTCAGCCCCTGCTCTGCTCCTATATTCTGGGCCACTGGAATAAAGATCGGCCTCTCCTTGAGCATCTTTCCCAGGGACCACAGGAGGATCTGGTGCACCAGTTTGCAAAGTGGACATGAACAGGTCTGGGAGGAAATACTTCAACGCGTTGAAGACCATCATCTCCAGGCAGTTTATGTGCCAAGAGAGGTGACGACCCCTCCAGAGACCTTGAGCTGAGCAGCCTTCCATTACCACTCCCCAGCCTGTGAGAGTAGCAGGCTCCCCCTTGAAATGGGTTCAAAACTCTCTGGCCCTGAGCCACCACTGGAAGGGTCTCATCGACTTGTTGGATCTACCTTTGCTCCTCACCCCCCTCGGCTCCACTGGGCTTCCTCGTTCCTCTGGCTTCGCCTTGGTCAGATGTCGCTCTGCTCTCGCCATGGACTTAGAGGCCTTCAGGCCGACTCATCTCTCCCACCCCTTTGACTCCTCCTCTCCACCTCAGTCCCACCGGCTCCACTTCAGTCCGTCATCACTCTGGCTTCACCTTGGCTGCTTGAGCCAGAGGCTTCGCCTTGGTCTCCAGGACCTTCTCTGTCGCCCGGTCTCATCTGCTCCACCTTGGTCTCCACTGCCTTCAGCTCCATCTCAGTCGGTCATAGCCGTGATTCCTTCTGCCAAGTCTCCACCATGGCTCCTCCCTCGACTCTGCCATGGGCTTATGTCCTGGTATTCCTGCTGGGGGTATCCCTGGCTGCTGCCTCTGTCGTCTCCTCCCTGAATTCTCCCGCTGTTATCTCTGACTTGTTTTTTGTGGTTATACCATGTGGCTGCCCTGTGTCCTCCACCTAAGCCCCCTCCTGCCCTCCTCTGTTGGGTTTTGCTATTGTTGTAAAGATCGTAGTTTGTTTTGGATGTGTTTTAGTTCTGTTTCCTGCGTATTGTTTCAGTTTCCATGGTTTCTCATCGATTTGAGTATGATCTGCACCCGTTATTCATTTCATTCATTACTTTGCCTTGTCATTTAGACCATGTTTTTTGTGTTCTTGATTTGTTCATGTCACTTTCACATGGTTGTTCTGCTCATGATCTAGTTCTGAGTATTTCAAGTTTTTGCTCGAGTTCAGTTTAGTTTGAGTTTAATAAAAGCTACAACTGACACAGTTAGATCCAGCCTCTCACCTCTATTCTGCAACACTGTAACAGATCTAAAGTGCTTTTTGCTAATTAGCATGGCTGAATTGGATCGTCAAAGGTCAGCAGAAAAGACATTGGTTAATAAAGTGAGATTAAATACATAAAGTATATTTGTGTGATTTATCATGTAAAGGCACAGAATGTAATTTTCGCCAATAAAGGTCTCTTATTCAAAGCAGTAACAAAGGCGTTAGCTTGATGCAGTCAATGAGTATGGAATCATGGGAGTTGTCGTCTTCAACTCAGTCTGATGGGATTCAAAGTAAAAAACATGTTCATGAATGAGCTAATATATTCAAGTTCTATTAGCATTACTGCGGTATGAAGCAGGGTGGGCCGAGAGCAGAATGAGGCTGGTGGAGAGACACCTGCACATCAGCCTTGAGTCCCATGGAGGAGCTTGGAAATTTTTTTTTCTTTTTTCGTTGGTGTTTTTATTATGCTTATGCTTAGATTAAAACAATAAGACCTGTCTAATAAAACACATGATACATTAAAGCATCCTTAGTGTTTCCATGGTTTCTACGAGATGTAGGACCAGAAATCGAGGGTAACGTGGATATGACGTGGAGACTGGTCGTTATGGTTAATATTTCTCTGGATTTAAACATTGTTGGAAACATTTGGGATAATATAAGTACACATTCAAACTAATTTATTTGACATTTTATTGCAATAATATCACATATTATGCCTTTAATTATTGCAGGTTTGCGTAATATTCTGAGTTCACTGTTATTCATTTTGAGGAACACTAAATCTGTTTTTGTGCAAATGAGATGAGTAAATGCCAGCTCACATTTAGTCTAGAACTACAATAACCATCATGTTTACACAGCGCACACAACACCTCTACACTTCCTCTTACACTTGACTCTTAATATGGGGAAAGGAGAGCTGTCAGTCAATAAATGGGGTGTGGGGGGAAGTAACTTACATTTCTTATTAAAAGAAAAAACACCTCAGATAGTTTGTTGTAAATTTAAAAGTAATGAGTTACTTTACTAGTTACTTGGGAAAGTAATCTGATTATGAACCCAGCCTTACTTGTAATGCGTAAACCTCAACAAAGAGGATGACGATTGCAAAGAAAATATTACAGTTGCTTAATTAAATAACTAAATTACCTGGATGGTGAAAAGTTCTCAATGCTTGTAAGATGTGTAAACAAGTCTGTTAAAGCATGTTTGGTTGTGAGCAGGTTGTATAGTAACAGAGTGACCAATCAACACTCAATGGAAAAGTTGGCTGGTTCTGAATCGAGCTATGCGGATTCTCTGGCAGAACACCAGCCATTTCGTTGGAAAAGAGGAAAGGTGGAAGCACACACAGACCTGGGTTTCTGACAACAGAACGGATCAGATTGAGTGAAGCCACAATCTGTTCATGACCAGATAATGTGTGTATGAGTGTGTGGCAGAGGGCAACAGCATCCTGGCCATCAGTGGCCTCCTCCTGCTCCTGTAGTGCGACTACTGAGGGTAAAATTAGATGGCGAGTGCCACCCTCGAACAGAGAGAGTGGGAGACAGGCCTGCCATATGCGGGTCAACGGGCTGCACCTCACTCACAAACTCACACACTGTGCTGTCATCCGCCTCAGTTGGTGAGTTTGTGTATGTGTGTGTGATCACTAAGACACCAGAATAAGCTGTATTGCCCTGAGACTGGATTCCATTTGGGAGGGTGTTTGACGGACGGACTTTTAAGTGAGAATATTGCGGAAGTGAAGCCCCACTGGAGCAGCAGGCGAAATGAAAACCCTCGAGCACCAGCACGTCACATTTATCCATTCAGAGCAGCAGGGTGGAGAGAGGATGATGGCTCTAAAGTTCCCACTGTTGGCTAACTTCAACACATTAAGAATCATATTTTAAGAATTCAGTAGTTACTGAGTGACCTTTTGACCCTCGCATATCATGGATCAATAAATCAGCAGTGGCAAAAAAATACCAATTGTTTATGGTCTCTTGCTGCCCCAGTTAATGATTGTTGCTAATGTCTGCAAGCATGCATTTTTGCTTGGAAACGATTCTGGCCAACCTCATATGGCAAATATATGTAACAGTAACACTGTAAAATATTACAATTTTGAAGAACTGTTTTATTTGAATACATGAATAAAATTTAATTTATTCCTGCAATTGCAAAGCTGATTTTCTTCACACAATCCTTCTAAAATTACACTCTAAATTAAAACATCCTTATAACACGTTTAAGATGCTCAATATTTGGTGCTCAAGATTCCTTATTATACTTATTAAGAATTTTAAAGACAGCTGTGCTACTTGATATTTTGGTGGAAACTGGTGCATTTTTTCAGGATTCCATAAGGTCAAAAGAACAGCATTTATTTGAATTAAAAAAAATCCTTGGAAGGATATTTTAGCCTTAATACAGTCAGCACTTGATTCTAAGCAGTTTGCGTATAGATCAGGTAGAGTGGAAGATGCCACATGCACCTTACTAAATCTGATTTTAAGATTTTAAAGGTACAAAAAGTCATATACGTTTGTTTTTCATTGAATTTTCATCTACTTTTAATTGTGTCCTGCCCCAGAAACAGTGGAGCTAACTTGGAAACTTACTGACCATTTCCATTTGCATTTAAACACTGTGTTGGTTGGTGGACTTTACTAATAGATCCTAAAGAATGTGTCAATGATGTTGTCTATCACATTGTTGTCTTCCACTGGAACCCCACAGGGCTGCGTTTTGTCCCTTCCTTTGTTTTCTTTTTATACCAATGACTGCTGGAGCATCTTTGAGGCGAGACACATTAAATTGATGATTCTGTCTGTCAAGTGAGATGGTAGTCATGGTCCAGTGGTAGATCATTTTATTCCAGATTCTTCATTTTTAAAAATATAGGTTTAAACACATAGCATATATTTTTAAAGTCATAAAGGGACATCAGGTAGAAGTGTTCAAGCAGTATAAATATTTAGTGACTGTATTTGATAAACTAAAATTTGAGGCAAATACTGTCAAAATTAGAAGGAAAGCTCTTCGGCGTATGTCACTTCTGAGGAAAATTCAAACTTTTAATATGGATGTTTCTTAAGGAAGTGTTTTACACCCATTTTTGAATCAGCCTTCAGTTATATTATTTGTTGGAATGGGAATCCTAAAACATGGAAGAGAGGTTAGTTGAGTAGTATAGTTGCAATGTGCAGCAAAATAGTGGGAACTGACTTAAGGACTATCACACAAATCTATGAACATACTTAACTAGGAAAGGCCAGTTAGTTCTTTATGACACCACCCACCTATTGCTGTATTTCAACTGCTTCTCTCAGGCCAGGGACTTACTCACTTTGTATTAACCAAATAGACAAAATAAATTCCTTTATACCTACAGCAATCATGTTTAAAAGATTATAAAATTTATCAGTTACTTATGTAACCCTCATTTCCTGCGGTCTACATGAACTGCCTTCAAGGACAATAAAGTAAAGTAAAGAAATGGATTTTTGTATCAATTCAATAGTTGTTACAGAATGACACTCAAGCATAGGATGACAAAAAATAAAGTTTGTTTATTCACAGCAATGAGGCACCAACAGTCAAGTTGGGGGTAATGGATATTGCACTGATAAGTAGGATGATATATTAAAATATCTTGTTTTACAGATGCTGAAGTAATCCCAGGAAACCAGTCAATAGAAGGCACACACCTCAGAAGACCAGGTAAGTAATATCCATCCACAGTAATGAACGATACGATGCACAAACATGAACAATCGACTTGCGTGGGGAACAGATGACACCAGGAAACCTCAACACATGAGAACAGGCAGGTAATCAGCGGGAGCAAAGAGCATACATCCTCTTCATATGAACAAGACCAAACATTGAGGTGAGGTGAGGTGAGGTGTATACTTATAAAGCCAGTGAGTGATTGGCTGATGAGATGCAGGTGAGTGTAAATAAATAGTTGCTGGTGACCCCCATATATTTTGGAAATCAGAAAAATCACCCACTGTATATGGTTTCCAAAAATGCAGCTGCCCCAATTAGTGTTTGTTGCTAATGTTTGCTAACTTTGTCTTCTTGTTTTGTAATAGATTTGGAGTCAGTACTTGATGCAATATGAAGTCACAGATGGATATTTCTGTAGCATTTGGTCATGGCCTCAAGGACAGAGAAGAAGAGAGTGAAGCAGAGACAGAGAGAAAGGCTACGAAGAGAGCCAAAAGCATGTGTGAGGGCCTTGCTGACTCCGCAATCAATACGGTTGGATCAGGCGGCGGCCAAGAAAAATCCATGGCATTTAGCACTGTATTGTCTGGGATTCAAGTACTATGTTTGGACTGTGATTTAATAAATTAATCTGAGCGCCTTGGACCTTTAATTGGTGTGCTGCCGATTACACTGCAGGCCGTGACGCTGGAGAGCTTGTTTCAGTGCAACAGTGATTAAAAGAGCCCGGCTGTTTGGAACGACCCAGTGCAAAAGAAGGCCCGGCGCTTCCATCCTACATGGAGAGATTCCAGCAAGCAATAAAAGATGCAGAGAGCCAAGGAGCAAACGCGGGGGCCGGAGTCAGCATAGGCCTCAGCTCATGTTTAGCCTGTGCACTGACAGGGGTGGAAACTTGACCATCAATTATTTAGTTGTGGTTCAGACTTGGAACTAACAGAGGGGGAAGAGGTGAACTCATGTAAAAATGATCATTTCTCAAGCTGAAATGGCTGCTCATCATGTATCCAATATTAATTCAGAGTGTCTTGCTGGTGCATCTAGGAGATAAGCAATTACTATCACATTCCAGTGCTGGTGAAGGCTTTCGTTGTGTGCCAGAGCTCCAGGGTCAGCCCTTGAAGTGTAAAATGGGATCAGTGTTGAGTCAAGGCTGCATGTGGTTTGGGATTTGTAAAAATAACAATGAAATACAGAGTTCTGAAAGGCAAGACCTACCAAAGATTGAAAAAAAACCAAAACAAAACAAAAAAGGTTAGTCTTGTTTGGATTGGGCTTGTTGTTTATAAAATGATTTAGCAGTTCAAAATAAACCTGAATGTGATCAATTAAAAAAATAAAAAATAGCTGGCATTGCAAACCACTGTCTATGGATGAATGGGGTTGCTTTACAGTACCAGATGACAGCAGCACTCTAAAGAGCCAATCAGGTCCCTGCGTAGGATCGACTACATCCAGCTATTGCTTAAATGAAAGGCTTCCTTAGACCAAATTGGTTTCTTTGTGCAGCCTGCCAGAAAAAAAAAAACCCAATAAAATCACATTGTATTCACAGGTACAGAGCCAGTTGTATTATGGGAAACACATCTAAACACTTGTGCATTAATTCAATTCAATTTTACTTCTATTGCGCTTTTCACAAAACCTGTCTTTCCAAAGCAGCTTTACAGAGAACAGGACCTAAAACCCCAGTGAGAAGACCAGTGAAATAGTGGTCAAAATTTCAAGTCCACAGCAGGAAAGAAAAATGCCTAACAAAGGTAAAGATAGGAGAAAGAAACCCCATGAGAAATTAAAACTCAGCATAGGCTTAGCACATGAGCATCATACTCAAATATCACATGAGTAGCACAAAAGAGGATTTTTAAAGACAATCCATTGTTGTTTCTTTGTTGTTACTTGTGCCGTCGAACTGTTGTATAAACGCAATATCACACTATAACGGTTCTTTCTGGTTCTCAAATCTGATTGGCTGAGATCTGTGCAATATTCCTTTTGCAGATTGCAGTATTAGCACTGGAACTATTTCACCGTTTGTATCACTCAAGCAAATCCACCATATATATATATATTTTTTAATACTACTGCTGTTGTCTCAAAAAATGTAGTTTTAAGAATTGTAAGAATATTTAGACCTCAAATACCCATGACTCACATATAAACATAGCGCCCATTTTATAATTTGTTTAGACACTTTCGCAGATGTGAGCTCCAGGTCATCAGCGGCCGTTCATTGCTCATGTACTTGCAGAGAACAGCTTCATCTCTGCCAGTCCTTTGAGAATTTGCCACTGGCTCTTTTATTTACAATAATATTTAAATTAACAACAACAATATTTAAAGTAACAACAATACCAAATAATATAACTTAATTTTTCCCTTAACCCCAAATTGTTTTGCTCCGGAAAAATAATAGAGTAATAAGACCAAAGATTGCCTGTTTAATGTATCCCAAATGAATTATATCTCATGTTTAACCATTATCTCCATAAGAGCCAGTGGCAAATTCCCGAAGGACTGGCCGAGATGAAGCTATTCTCCACGGGTACATGAGCGCTGAATAGCCTGAAGCTGGCATATATGACAGCGTATATCTAGCTTTTACATATACATATATATATATCTATATATATATATATATAAAGCTACAATAGAAAATCTCCTAAACTGACTAGTACATTGTTTTAATTGTGTTATTTGTCAGATGCATCTTATAGTGCATTCAAAGTATACAGTGTCTGCTCTGGGACTTGAACCATGACCAACCCAGGCTCATTGGAAAATTGTGCCTGCATGTGGCGAAAATATTACGTTGCTTCCTGCATGTTTCACACCACTTTCAAATGTGCAGTGAGTGGTGCTAAATATTTGTTCAGTTTTATTCAAAACAGATGAACATGAATCTGGCAACATTTTATTACTCTGGTTATAATACCTACCCCAGCAGTTAGGAAAGGAAATGTCCTGTGACTGAGTGGTTTGAAATTAATGTAGCACCTACACTAAACTTACCCAAGAGTGTTAAAGAGATAGTTAACCCAAAAATGTAGAAAAAATGTTCATCAGTTACTTACCCTCATGTCGTTCCTAACGTACGACTTTCGTTCCACGCCTAACACTACCACAACCACTTTGTCACTTCAAAAAGTTCATAAAGAGATCATAAAATAAATTCACATGAATCGAGTGGTTTAGTCCAAATTTTCTTACGAGACTCGATCACTTAATTTGATTAACAGATTGAATTTAGGCTTTTTTTCTTCATATAAACATTGATCAGCGAAGCTCAACCGTACTTGCTTGATATTTGAGAACAAGCCTCATATTTTGCGGAAACTCAAGAATGAACCTCATTGGTTCTCTCGCCTTAAGCAAGCATGCTCAAGTTTCCGTTTACCATAACTGATGTTTGCACTGATCAATCTATCCACATTTTTTTGTCATTTGAACATAAAATGTATTTTAACATAATAATACATGTATTTTCTTGCCCCTGTGGTGCATTAGTGCAATATACAGTTTTATACCTATATTATTGTAAATTTGAGAGCATAAAACATTTAAAACATTTTTGCATTGTTATTTTTTGTATTATTTGTCATAGGAAAAGTATTGTCTAGTTTACTGGCACAATAATAATTCCAGTGCATTAACCAAAATCTTCAAACATCCTGCTAGCTCGTATATCTTTTCTTTATAATGTAAAAACACTGAGCTGATCCAAATTCACAATCAAATTAGATTTAATGGAGCAGAAATAAAATCTGAATGCAGCAAATTCAGCACCACAAAAAACAAGTCAGCACCGCATCCTGCCACCATTAAAAAGCTTAGCTAACAAAATGTAACAAAGGGTTATGACATTCACTTCAAAGCAATTGTTCCATGTTACTGTACGACTTTTTTTTTTTTTTTTCATGTTTCCTTCTGAGGCCTCGTTCGACTGGTTGAAAAGTCAAACAGATTCTCAATGACCTCATTGCAGATTTAGACCACAAACTGTGCTGATGCCTGGCTTTGATAAGTCCCATGCTGAGAGATTTTTCCCATCCCCTCAGAGTATCCATCCTGACAGCAGTACATAAAAGTTGAATAAGCGCTTTGATAAAACGAGGAGATGTCACTAAATCTAAGAATCCATCCTTAGGGGGGTACAAAGGGAGTAAAACAGTTAGATTAAATAGTCTTGTGGGAGGAGAATAGAGCATAAACAGCTCTTAAATCTACTGACTAAGGGATATATTTCCCCTTGGATTCATATCTCATGGCCCTAGTTATGGAGGGCCAGTCAATGTTTTAAATGCTAAATATAGAGTATCATTTCGGGAGATTAATCCTGTCCGTCAGTGATTTTGGTACATGTCAATACTGCTAAAAGCGCATTTTTTAGTGCTTCCAATTATACACAGGTGTGATTATAACACACAGGCCTCTTCAAACCCAATCACCATGTTAACCCTTGAACCCTGGAGTGTTGTAGTGCTCTCTGGTAAAGGGCCATCCTCTTCATCCAATAATCCACTGAATAACACTTTCCATAGCACTCTTTTCTAGCCAATTAACTGAGAGTTAAGCCTGCAGTGTGTTAACGTACCTTCTAGAGGAGCACTAATATTGATTCATGATGCTTGTTGAATGTTTCCTCCCATTGTATCTTAAATGATAGCCACGTTCTGCTCTCCTTTCCATCGACACCTATAGCAGAACATTCTAGCTCGCCACAGCCTCTGCCACCAAATCGCAAATAATTAACCAATAAGAATCACTTTAGCCATTGATTTCCTATAGGAGAGGTTAATGCCGGAGTGACCTCCTAGAATCTCTTCTACTGACTTATTAAACAAGCAAACAGCTGGTCATTAATAGAAATGTGGAAGTGTTCAAGTGGTAAATGATAAATGTTTGAACCTTGGATCAGAAAGCAGTTAATTTGATCATACCCGAGGCTAAACTTCAAGCTGGCAGCAAGGCGATTCAGCAAAAAAGGAGCTGCTTTGGACCTTGCAGGGCAGAGACTTGATTCTGTTTGTTGTTGATTGGAAGTTGAGATGTTTCACTCAAAAGTGGAGGCAGATGAATGTGAGCTTGCATGGGAGGAGTTTAAGTGGACTGAATGGAGAAGTCCGGTATACATAGCCAGAGAGAAGTCTGTAGTCACTGGAAGAACCAATTGACCCTTCGCAAAGACCCGCCCCCTTTAGTTACTGTTGCTTTGTCCGATAAGCCATGCGCTCTCACGTCACAAATCATATTCTCAAGAGGACACTGACAGCGCGTATGAAACTTTCATATTTAATATAATCGTATTTTTTTTAAAGAAGTTTAAACCGTAAACACTGTATAGTGGCTATTTAATGTGTCATCACAGATCGCTGTAGCTCCTTCAAGCGGCTCGTGAACCGATCATCTCTTCATACTAGTTCATTTATAGCATCAAATAAACATGAATGAACATCAGAAGAAATGTTGTTTCAAGCATGGAAAGACGTGACTACACACAATTTTTCAAGTTCAATTTCACCAACGTTAATCTACTAATTCCCCCGACTGCTTTGTCAGACCAAAAAAAGATGGATTCGGGGTTATTATTGGTTAGATCGCTTGCCAATCAAAAAAGAAAAAGAAAAAAAAAAGACATTTCAATTAAAACTGATAACGTCAAATACAAGTAAATAAATAATGGTGACATTTTACATTGTTAACATGTTAATAAATTAATCCTTATTGCAAAGTGTAAAAAATGAAACATGCATGACTACAACATGCATTTGGAAAACAGATGGAAAACTGACTTTAACAATTTTATGTTGTCTAAAGGTATATATCCTTGTATTTAGCCCATTTTGTTAAACAAATGTCAACTATTGTATCTGTCACACAACTTTGCCTGTTATAATGCCAACAAATAAAATCCACTTATTCTATTAAAAGTGGCCTTTTCCAAAATCATGTCTTCTGACAATATACAGTAAGACCATGCAAGTTTTTTTTTGTTTTTTTTTTTGACCTGGGACAACTGAATCCTTTCCTAACCCAGTGACTCATGCAGGTTCTATTCCTGAAGTCATTCTTTGAAAATGTTTTAACCAGCCTGATGCTATTTTTTCCCCTCAGAATATATGTAATTATCCCTCATCTTCGACATGAGCATATGTGATGTGAATAGACATGGAGTGTGCCGTATTTCTCAGTGTTACAGGCACACAAAAGAAAAGCCCTTACTTCACAAACATCAAAGAATAAAAAAAGCTAAAAGCTGCAATCAGTATTTGAGTGAGAGATATTGTGCTCTGTGCTGAAGAAAATGGTCGGGGAGGAAGTCAGTGGAAAAGTCACTCTGACAGCCTGGAGATTAATGATGTGTTTACGACAGAGACACTCAGAAAAGAACTCGTCTCTTAAGTGTCAATAAGAGGATCATAGTTTTTAAAAGTCATATGATGACGTTCATCATGACTCGGATCATATGTTCTGCAGACAGGTATTCTCAGGCATGTGCTGAAGCTATGCACATATTATCTACCAGACCAGTTAGAACAGTTACTTACTTCACACAATTCAAATTATTTTTGAAACCAGCTGACTACACTGGGTTTTATTAGAGTTTGGCAAAACTCAAGCAATGTGAACTTTTAAGTCAAATCAATCCAAGTCATCTTCATTTTTACAGCGCTTTTCACAATACAAATTGTTTCAAAGCAGCTTCACAGTGATATTAGGAAAGTTAATGGATAGAGGTTGTATTGGCTTTACAGCAGCTCTAAGAAATTATTATTAACGAGCTAAAGTAGGTTTTTGATCGAATCACTTCCTTTGTAGAAATTGCGAATTATTAACTTGTGCCGTTTAAGCAGTCATTTTCCAAGTGAAAACCGAAGACCTTCAATGCAATCCTGTCGTTCATTTACGTGTTTGGTCTAAAGATTTGCGCAATTGAATGCGATTGTGCACAGTCGCTTAGTTTTTTTTTTTTTTTTTTTTTTGCAATGGTCTAATATATATATATATATATATATATATATATATATATATATACATATAAATATTTATTTATTTATAAAATAGTGGTGTCCGCAGATTTATGCGAACTGGAATAATTTTGATATTTTTTTTGTCTATACATAGGGAAGGGAAAGGAAAGGGAAGGGGATAGTTTAGTTGACTCTTCAGGGCTGCGTCGTGTCTAGGCGCAGGTCCTTCATCTCGATATGGCCTGGATCTGGCAGACCATTCTTCTTCTGATGTAACGAGTACATCAGGCTAGTGTGGAAGTGTTCCTGGTCTCACCTACTTTAATTTTTTATACCTATAGCAATATATGTATGTTGTGCATGTGTTGTGCATGGTTAAAAAGATGTGCTCTTTAGTTTTAGATTAAACTTTTAAGTGTGTGTGAGCTTGCCAACCAGTGCTAGAAGAAGGAAGACTGTTCAAAAGATAAAAAAAAGTAAAAGGAAAGGATTCTGATTCTGATTTTGATGAGTGATTGTAAAAATAACAATACAATTGGCCTAAACTGAAGATCACGATAGACTAATATACTAAATGCGTTCTGAGCTCACTCGGGAGCAAAAAACAAACCGTAGCTTGCTAGTAATCATCAGCAAGATTTTAAAAATATATACGATGTTTAAGGGGAGCCAATGCAAGTGTTGACAGAAACCGGGCTAGTATGGTCATACTTCCTGGTTCTATTAAGGTTTCTGTTCATCAAGCGAGCAGAGCAACCACCCAGTAGAGTGTTTCAGTAATCTAGCCTTGAGGTCATGAACGCATGAACTAACGGTTTACAGATGCTAGAAATGTGTCTTTCGAATGAAAGATTGGTATCAAAGAGCACACCCAGGTTCCTAACTAACGTCAAAGACTTAACAGAACAGCCATCAAGTGTTAGACAGTACTCTAGGTTATTATGCGCAGGTGTTATACACTGTAAATAAGTGTTAGTGAATTAGATTTTATGTTGTATGAAAACCAACTATAATGTTTCATGAGAAGAACTTCATGCCAACAGTTATTCACGCTGGTGGCATTTAGATTGGGACCTGCGTGCCTGGTCACAAGTGAAGTAACTGAATTCTGATCTTTATCAGCAAATTCTCCTCAAACTGAAGCGCAGTTGGTCATGCAGTGAAACAATGTTCCAAAACATACAAGCAAGTCTATCTTACAATGGTTGAAAAAAAAAAAAACAAGAAAATTTAAGTTTTGTAATGGCCTAGTCCAGATTCAAACCTTATTGAAGTGTTGTGACAGGACATGAATACAGAGAACATCAGACATATTTTCACAATCTGGATGGATAGATATAGTGGCCCCAAAAAAGTAGTTCAATACTTAACCCACAAGAGGATCAAATGTATTTGCACTATATAACAAAATATAAAAACATCATAAATCCGCTAAAAATCATCTTAAGGGCCAAAGGGTTAAAAATAATTCAATAAAAGTTATAGAATCATTTGTTTGATATTTTGTATCCACTGTAATGAAACTGGGCGGGTGAGCAGATAGATAGATAGATAGATAGATGTCTCTGAGGCCTTTGATCTGTTTGCAGTGCTGCTTTACTGTGAACTGAATGAGCTGCATCCTCATCTCTCTCTCTCTCTCTCTCTCTCATACACAAACACACAAAAAGTTAAGGTGATCTATACGCAGCCTTCTTCATCACTCTGGGTTGATGATTAATTTTGGCTATTACACTCAGAATCATTATTAGGTTTACTGGTACGCAACAACCATAAAATACTAAGAGGAGAAGTGAAATAAGTCTGCTAAAATAAATATCACCTTCTCGGCTAAGGACAGAGAAGTATTGTAGGAGGGATACAGAAGCTAGTGAGTATAGAGCAAGTTAATTTATATCGCCATAAAGCTCCACTCTACTGCAATTCAGCTGCTATTACAATAAACACAAAGGCAGTCTGGTGTAATGGATGTAACATTTTTTCATGTTGCATCAGGGAGAAGAGTAATGAAGAGATGTCTGAGCACCACCTTTATTTCTCCATGAGAGAGCAGTCAGAACGGCTTCTAACTAACAAATCCCCTTTGTACTTTAAAGAACCTTTTACTATGCAAAACACACTGTCAGTTCCCATAAGAAAAAGAAAATCACAAACAAGATCTCTGGAATATCTCAATTGTTTCTCCTGAGTTTGAGCTTAATTCTGCTTCTCTGAGTTTTCTCCTGAGATAAACGTGAGGTTTCACTATGCTATACGCTAAATGTATAGGTCTAAATTCTTACTCTTGTCAACATTGGTCTCTTAAAAGAAAACAAAGTGAACTGAACCAGAGACAAAGTAAAAAGTGGAGACTAAAATGGCAACTTAAGCCAAGGTTTAGCTGAAAACATAAAAAAACAAGCAAAACAAAATCAAATCAAAATCACAATATGGCTTAGTTCTGCGAACATCAGTTGTATCTTTTAACATTTGCTAATGCACTGTGAACTAAACAAGTTTATCATTAACAATGGTTAATAAATGTTAGTTGATGTTATGCATTAACTAATGTTAAAGCTACAGTCCGTAAGTTTTGCCTCTTTGTCGCCATCTCTGTTCGAAACCTGGAATTTCAGTTATTTGCGGAATTATCATCTTTACGTGGACGAATAT
Organism: Opsariichthys bidens; assembly: GCA_037194245.1. Taxonomy (NCBI): domain Eukaryota; kingdom Metazoa; phylum Chordata; class Actinopteri; order Cypriniformes; family Xenocyprididae; genus Opsariichthys; species Opsariichthys bidens. The sequence continues at coordinate 8,122,302 of CM074305.1, read as the reverse complement.
AAATTTTGCTGTCAAGCCACAGCACTGGTATGGATACTGTGCTTTGGAATCACAGATTCTACATTTTGGAAGTATGCGCAAAATAAGAATTCCCATTCATGGGAACTTCGAGCTGCTTCGAGACGCATTGGGAACGCTTCTGCGTGATTGTGTCGTGAGGCACATGTGAAATCTGTCCAATCGCGTGACGGAACGTCATAGTGACGTCACAGACCAGGAAACTATAAAGCACCCCTCCAAACAAAGAATGGCAGCTTCTCTGTCTTCAGCAAGCGCTCTGTGTTTCTGTCTGTGATTTACTGTTGTTTGTTACAAAGTTTTTCACTTATTATGGCGAATCAGCAATTTAAGATGTGTATTCCTCCCTGCCCCCGTTTCATTATGAGTGGGGATTCACACGATCTTTGTGTTGCTTGTTTGGGTGCGGAGCGCGCACAGTCAGCTCTCCAGGGAGCTGGCTGTGTTCACTGCGATAAGATGGCAGTGAAAGTGCTTCGTTCCCGCCGGGCGTTCCTCGTGGTTCGAGTCCCGTTTCTGCCGAGGCAAGGCGGCGGCTCAAATCATGGGGTTCGCAGATGGATCTGGCAGAGGAGTTAGAGACGGGCCTCGCCCTTTCTCTGCCCTCACCTGCCGGGTCTAGTGCCTCATCTCAGGGGGAAGAACGCTTTGCGGTTTCTTCTCCCGGTGTGGAGGCACCGGTGTTTCACTTATCCAGCTCTGAGCAGCTGGATGTAGTGAGCATTGACGCTGGTGAAGATTCGCCGCTTCATACACCTGCTTATGAGGTTATTAAAGTGGCGGATCTCGCGTTTGCTGAGGCAGCGCGTAGATTTCTTTTCTGCAATAATATGTGAATCGGATCTCGCATTTGCCGAGGCAGCGCGTAGATTTCTTGTCTGCAATAATATTTGGCTGGATCTCGCGTTTGCCGAGGCAGCGCGTAGATTTCTTGTCTGCAATAATATGTGACTGGATCTCGCGTTTGCCGAGGCAGCGCGTAGATTTCTTGTCTGCAATAATATGTGGCTCGGATCTCGCGTTTGCTGAGGCAGCGTGCAGATTCTGTGCCCGCAATTCATTATATACATATATATTTATATTTGGAGGGAACTGAGCAGACGGGACTTTCCCTTTCTCTCTTTCCCTATGATTGCATGCAGACTATACCAGCTTAATTCTTTTTGTATCTTTTGTCAGAAAAATAAACTCTTCAGATTTTTGGATGCCTGTTTAATCACCGGTGGAAAGTGGTGTACACCTCATCATACCGTGCCCATTTTTCCTCTGTGCCCTCAGGGGGCCGTTCTGCCAACTTGGCCATTGAGAAAACATGTGTCTGGGTGCAGAGCCCCCCCAACAGTTTTCTGAGGGAAACCCTGGTACAGTCAGATCGGTTGTTTCCTGCCGGTGCGCCGCTTCAGGACGCCGAGCTGACTGTCATTACACCAGAGGCCAGTCTTAAGAGACTGGTTCCCTTAGTAGATTTTCTGACAGAATGAAAATGTCTACAGAATATATCTTCTTGGGTGCTGCAGATAATAGAAAGAGGCTACAAAATTCAGTTCAGGTCATGCCCGCCCAGGTTCAGCGGGGTTCTCGCCACTGTGGTGGATCCCGAGCAGTCTCTGGTTTTGGAACAAAGGCATTCGCGTATTAAATTATATCGACGATTGGTTGATTTCACCTCAATCCGAGCTCATGGCGGTTCGACATCGAGATGTCGTTCTTGCGCATATCAAAAGGTTGTGGTTGAGGTTGAACGCCAAAAAGAGTGTGCTTCTTCCAGCTCAGAGAACCACTTTTCTAGGCGTGGTATGGGATTCGACATCGATGCGGGCCCATCTTGCTATAAGGGGTCCTCACCACGGTGGTGGATCCCGAGCAGTCTCTGGTTTTGGAACAAGAGGTTCTGACACTTTTGCAAAAAGGAGCTATAGAAAGGGTTCCTCCTCCCAGCAAGCAGTCAGGGTTTTATAACTGCTATTTCATTGTTCCGAAAATAAAAATAAAACCAGCTCGCATTGCGTAAATCCTATCAGCCGTCAATGGAATAAAACTAGGCTAGTTCATCACTGTCAAACAGTTTCAGAGACTCTTGGGTCTCATGGCAGCTGCGTCCAACGTTATACCTTTTGGCCTGCTGTACATGAGGCCACTGCAGTGGTGGCTAAGGACCAAGGGGTTTTCTCCGAGGGGAAATCCTTTTTGCATGATCAAGGTCACGCGGCGATGCCTTCGTGCCTTAGTTATGTGGAAGAAATCTTAGTTCCTTTCCCAAGGGCCTGTGTTGGGAGTTCCTTGTCGTCGCGTAATGCTAACGACGGATGCTTCCCTCACAGGTTGGGGGGCGATCATGAGCGGTCTCGCTCAGCTCTGGGTCTGTGGCAGGGTCATCTACTTTCCTGGCACATAAATCGGCTGGAAATGATGGCGGTGTTTCAAGCTCTCAAACAATTCCTGCCGGACCTGAGGGGCCATCATGTGTTGGTCCATACGGACAACACATCGGTGGTCTCTTACATCAACCATCAGGGGGGGTCTGAAGTCACGACACTTGTGCAAATTAGCTCAGTATATCCTTCTGTGGGCTCAGGGGAAACTGCTCCCCCTGAGGGCAGTTTACATCCAAGGGCATTTGAATCAGGGAGCAGACGTCCTGTCGAGGCAGGGGCCGAGGCCCGGGGAGTAGAGACTTCACCCCGAGGTGGTGGAGCTCCTATGGGAGAAATTTGGTCATTCAGAGATAGACCTATTTGCAACTCAAGAGACAACTCACTGTCCGTTATGGTTCTCCCTCACTCACCCAGCCCCGCTGGGGCTGGACGCTATGGTGCAGGCATGGCCGAGGTGGCGCCTGTATGCTTTTCCCCCGATCGCTCTGATCCCAGGGGTTCTGGAGAGGGTTCATCAGGATGGGGTCAGCCTGTTGCTCATAGCCCCATTCTGGCCGACCCGAGTTTGGTTTTCGGACCTGACGTCGCTAGTGGTCGGCTCCCCTGGGAGATTCCGATTCAACAAGACCTCCCGTCGCACCAGGAGGCATGATATTTCACCCTCGACCAGAGCTGTGGAAACTGGGGGCTTGGCCCCTGAGGGGGTCCAGTTCATGAGGTCTGGTCTCTCTACTGAGGTAGTAGAGACCATTCTGCACTCCAGAGCCCCATCTATGAGGAGACTTTATGCCACTAAATGGAAGCTGTTCTCATCTTGGTGTGCAGAACAGCATCTTGAGCCTGTTAACTGTTCTGTGGGTTCAGTTTTAGAATTTCTGCTGGAGAAGTTCTCAGCAGGGTTATCTCCCTCCACTCTTAAGGTCTACGTGGCGGCCATTTCTGCTTACCACGTACCTGTGGGTGGCGCTTCTTTAGGGAGAGACCCTTTGGTAACAAGGTTTCTTCGTGGTACTCTGAGGCTTAGTCATGCACAGCGGGTTAGGACACCTGCATGGGATTTGGCCATAGTGCTCGAGGGCCTGGCCATGGCTCCGTTTGAGTCTTTGAATTTGCGCCTGGTATGGTGAAAGCGTTCCTGCATACCAAGCCAGGATATGTCCCTAAGGTCCCTACTAATACTGTGGGGCCCATTGTCCTGCAGGCCTTCTGTCCTCCACCTTTTATAAATACAGATCAGGAAAATCTCAATCTGCTGTGCCCAGTTTGGGCTCTAGACGCCTACGTCCACAGAACTGCCCAGTGGCGTAGGTCAGATCAACTGTTTGTCTTTTTTGGGTCACCCAGGAAGGGGTGTCCCACTTCTAAGCAGAGAATGAGTAAGTGGGTGGTTGAGACCATCTCACTTGCTTATGAGTCGGCCGGACAGCCTTCACCTTTGACTGTCCGTGTCCATTCCACGAGGAGTATGGCGGCCTCTAAAGCCCTTCTGTCAGGAGTATCTTTACAAGATGTGTGTGATGCGGCGGGCTGGTCTCTCCGCACACATTTCTAAGATTTTATAGCCTTGACTTAGGCTCTATTCCGTGGTCTTTGGTCCTCACTTAGCTCCACAGTTGGGGCTTTTGGCATTGTGGCGTAGTGGGTATTGGGTTCCCAATGCGTCTCGACGCAGCTCGAAGTTCCCATGAAAGGGAACGTCTCAGGTTACGTATGTAACCCTGGTTCCCTGAATAGGGAACGAGACGCTGCGTCGCTTTGCCACACTCCCTGCAAGCCTCCGAGCGCTTTGCTTCATCCAGTTTGAAGCTGCCATTCTTTGTTTGGAGGGGTGCTTTATAGTTTCCTGGTCTGTGACGTCACGCCATTGGACAGATTTCACATGTGCTTCACGACACAATCACGCAGAAGCGTTCCCAATGCATCTCGACGCAGCGTCTCGTTCCCTATTTAGGGAACCAGGGTTACATACGTAACCCGAGACGTTTTCACCTTAAAATGTCATCTGAGAAATTGCTGTCAATGGTGATTGAATGTTATGATTCATATTATTATTATTGTTATACTTTGTTCTGAAGTTGTTTGTGTTAACAACATCAGCATTGCGTGACTATTTGTATTTAGTGTGCATTAGCGTTACCTGTAGATTTCAATTTCTGTAGCCACTCCACAATCTGAAGTCTTTTGCTTTTGACAACGGGTGAATCCCCTGTCACTGATGATTGTAATTTGGACCTTTCTGGATCCACTATCAAAATGATACGTTTAATTATTACAGCTGCAGTGGAAAAGGCTATAAATGATCCGTCACCTGCAGCATCCTCACATGATATAGCCTACTAGCTGGGACTACTGTATGTAAACAGACGTGACATAATGACGCAAAGACGAATGGCTGCATACTCGAATTCCCATGGAAAACCCATCAGTACCACCCGAATTAGAAAATTATTATAAGCTTACCATTGTGAATTGGGATATGGCAAGGAGATAGTTTTGACTTTTTATGTACATTCTCAAAAATCGATTTTGGATCATTTTTAATCAAAATAAAGTTACAGACTGCTGCTTTAACAAATGAGATCTTATTGTAAATTGTTACCAAAGTGTTTATGACCAGTTGCCAACAAAGATGCTTTAACCATGCACTTTTATGCCAAAATAGAAGCTCAATAGTTTCACATTTAGGTTAAAAAAAAAAAATTAAGTATTTAATAAATATTAAGAAATTAAGACACCATTTTACATTAAAGGTTTTTTTTCTTGTATTATAGATTATTTTATTTTTCTAATAACAATTACTGTAATTATTTTGGTCAGGTTATGAGACCACATTAAATCAAGACCAGCATGGCGAGGCTATGAGTCTAGATAGATTGCCTAAAGCTAAACCCAGCACACCAATCTTAGGCAGTTTTAAGATGTGTGGATTAATATTGTTGTAAAATGTTTATGTTCTTCTATTGTAAATCATTTTGGATTAAAGCTTCCGCTAAATGCATAAATGTATATGTAAATTCAGTCCATTCTTAGGGTTACCGGTTGGCAGATGTTTCTGCTTGTTCTTTAAGTCTTTGTTTTATGCAGCCATCAATAATTTTTCACTTTGAACTGCAGCCAAGCAAATTGAAAGTTAAAAAAAAACAAAAAAAACCTTGATAATCCCACAATTATAATGGCTGCTGAACAATTCTGAGAGCTGCATTAATTCTCCTGAGCTTTGAAAGAGCAACAACTGAACACTAAATTTGATGGATATGCCTGGGTTGTGAATTTATAGATATAAAGAAAGAGTTCAAAAGATGTAAATTTGAAGTCTATTTTATAATGCCAAAAAATTAGGAGGTTTTGAGCTGATGTCACAGTAAAATAGTTTGGCAATGCTCATGGAAAGATGCATGAGCCAAAAGGTCACTAATACGTTCAGGCCTTTGGTCCTGTCTCCACTGATGTTGCCTTGGCAACACTGGCCGAAAAAAGTTAGCTCTCATTTTAGTAACTTTAGACTTTGGTCATCACACTATAGGGTAACGGATGTCATAGCAGCAGCTGTAACGATCAGGGAGGTGAGGTTGAGCGGTGCACTGCAAACTTTTCCATGCCAATCAAAAAGACAAGATGTATGTGCAACCAGAACCAGCGGAGTCGTCTGTTTCAGTTGTTCTTCTTCACTAACAAGCAGGTGCATGCATCCCATTGGAGGTACAGCAATTTACTTATGGAAGTCAGGCAGGCAACTGTCAGCAAAACAATTTCCAAAATACACTTTTCATCTGTCTGTGGAAAAGACACCACACTGTGCTCAGAGGAACAGGTGAAAGAAATGCCTCGGGCTGTGCTGTGTTCATGTACATTTAGATCCAATCTGTTCATCCCTCTCTCAAATAAGAGATGGAAATGAGAGGTAAAGACACACGAGTGATTCGCCCATAATTGCCTGCGGTAAGTCGATAATCTTTACATTACAAGCAAGTGCCAATATGTGCTAGCTTTCTGATTGCAGTGACTAAATTCTCAGATTACCTGTAATGTAATAAGTCTTTCAGAGTCAAAGTTTTAGTTATCGGCATTGAGTTTCAACATGTAATTTGGCAAACAGGCTTAACAGTTTGTTTCTTTTTTAAATTTTTAGAGGAGGGTAAATCCAATAATAAACTAATGGACGTTAGCCACAGTAGTCTCAGTGAACGGTTATACAGAATACAGAGGAAATTAGCAGAACGTCTGGGTGTACTAATCAAAATTTCTGTCTGTCCAAAATTAATAAGTACTGATTATTTCAAGAGGAATGTATAATAATTCTGCTTGTGCATGTCTACCAAAAGCCTCAAGCAAAACTACATTTTATTCAGCATTTCACAACTCTTCAAACTATGTAATTGTGCATTGACTGGATAGTAGTGCATTATAATTATTATGTACAAAGAACTGATAAATATACAAGAGTGACATTAGATACTTTCTAAATCATAAATGTTACAAAAATATCCATTGAACATTATTCAAGGAACACAGTACATTTCAGCATAAAAATGCTCACAACGAATTCTAAACTGGGCAACATGCTGTATTAAACCATTAAATCGGCGCCCACATGATTTAGCAACATTAGTGATGTGATGCAATGCAACAGAGCTGAAAAAAACTGATTCCTTTTGAAACGTGAACCGCATATTATTCGAATGGTTAATGCTTCTCAATTGACTCTTCGCAAACAGTTTGATTGACAGGTGATCTGACCAATCATAACCCCGAATCTGCCATTTTGTCCGACAAAGCAGTCAGGGGAGTTAGTGGATTAACGTTGGTGAACATGAACTTCAAACATTGTGTGTACTCAAGTCTTTCTGTGCTTGAAACAACATTCCTTCTGATGTCCATTCATGTTTATTTTGGGCTGAAAATATCCAAAGATATTTTAAAATGAACAAAGACATTTGCTTTGCTGTCTCAACCTCCAGAAGGATCTCTCTTCCTACAAGGGCCGTTTGGAAGACACAAAGGTGCTGAAAAGTAGTGATCAAGGCCTGTGGGCCAAGATGTGTGTGCATCGGGGGTCTATGAATTGTCACACCTTCAGTACAGTGGGGGAAGTTTTACTTCTGATTGGTCAGTTTGAATGTCTCACATTTGGGTTTCAGTCACGGAAGGTCACGGAAGGGATAAAAGAGGATTTTAACTTTTGCTCTGTCCCTTTTTATTCTCTGCTCGTTTCTTTAGGACTTTCTCTCTCACTCTCTCTCTCTTTCTCTGTCACTCTTTCTAACTAACTCTCAGGTAACTTTTTACATATGCTGGGTACGATTAACAGTATATTATTTTATCATCTCATACATACATCTGTTTTGTCACCATTTTAAGTGTAGCCATAACCAGAAAGTTTCATTAAACTCTTTCATTACAAATGATGTGATTGTCTGATTTGGTATTAACTTTTAAGTACTACCTATTGCAATATAATATCGTCACATTATAGCAACACTCTCCCAGATGTTTTGCTATTATGACTGTACTTATTTCCGTCGTTGGTATAAGTTGCAGTGGGTAGTAATAGACATGAAAGTACAGTTTTCTAGCATCTTTAGTCATTTGGCAACCCTGCAGTCTGAACCCCTGTAGATGAACCACCTTTACAATTAGATACTATAAATGAACTAGTATGAAGAGATGGTTGGTTCACAAGCCGCTTGAAGGAGCTACAGCGATCTGTCACGACACATTAAAGAGCCACTATACGGTATTTATTGTTTATACTTTTTTTCTGTCGACGTGTTGTCAGTGTCCGCTCCGGGATGTATTTTTCCCTCCGTGAGAACATGATGTGTGGCATGAGACCAAATGGCTTGTCAGACAAAGCAACAGTAACTAAAGGGGGCGGGTCTTTGCAAAGGGTCAGTCATTATCAGATTTTCAATAGCTATGGCCACTTTCTCATTCCATGACATTATAGCATTCAATGTCAGGAACCCTGACTAACAACCAACAATACAGTGACCTAACCTACAGTTTGTGTAAATGGAGCATTGGGGAAATATTGCAACCTAGGCTCATTGGAAAAACATGCCTGTGGCAACATTTATGCAAAATATTATGTTGCTTCTTGCAAGTTTTGCATCAATTTTGAAATGAAATATCCAGTGAGCGGTGTTAAAAGCATGCTCATTTTTCCTCAAAAACAGATGAAAGTGGACACTGCAACATTTTAAGGTGGTTTTTCTATACATCTCGGAAACTTGGAAATGAAATTTCCAGTAGGTGATGCTACATGCTCTATTGTGTTTGAAATAACATACCGCCTACGCTAAACATACACTTGCATACTGATAGTCTTAACAAAAGTAAACATGACATAAAAACACATTTGCTGAAGCAACCTCGCCATTTCACAGGACTCGCACCCGAGTGCTTAGCTTCACAAGTGCAGCGCTGTACCAGGTGAAATACCAAGCAAGTTTACTGTCAGAAAAGCATATAATAAGAGATGGCATCCTTTCACTTCCACAGTTCTCAGAAACGTCCCACTCATCATAATGTTATTTACATAAACATCAAATTCAGATCTTGGTTCAATGTTAGATAGTACATAACGCATGCTATTATGATGATCCCTGTCATTATATACTTGCATATAACCAGCTTTGTTGTTTTAGCAATGTTTTAATGACCATCCACATTTATTTTCAGTCTCTTTATTACAATGCAAACAGAAAATACAGGAAATATGTACAAAAAAAAAATCTTGTTTATTTAAGCAAAAATCTGTATTTAGTGTGACCTCCTGGACTTCTTCCATTTTCTCAAAAAAGAATCTTTGAGAAACTTCTAATCAGATTTTGAAAGTTTTCTTCTCGTTCTATTTAGGTTTAAGAGAGCCAGGTTCCTGCTATTGCCCTTAAGTGTAAGGGAGGTCAATAAATACTTGCCACTTTAGTTTTTTTAATACTTCATACAATTCTGTCAGGACCATTATTTTCAAAAATGATTGATAATTGCATAGAGTTTATTGGCAGCATGGTTCTGTTCTGGGCAATAACTCCCTGTGCATCCATGCAGCATAGCATAGATAAGAGCAGGGAGAGCAGCAATAACTAGAAATCTAAAAAAAAAATATAAATCTATGTTTGTGCACATTTTGAAATTTCAACAATGTTTGGCAATTTCAATGTTCAATTCCTCCTCAAAAGCATTCATTGTTTCCTACGTCATGGTGGACTGACAGAAAGCTCTGCGTGATGTTTAGAAGCTGCAACATAATTGGAGCTTGCGTTTTTGGCACTTTCTATCTATGAGCATGGCTGAGACTAGTATGTAATCACAATTACAGTGCAGTGCAATGCTCTGTTTCAACAAGTGATCATCCATCATGACAGCCAGGAGCACCAAGCACTGAAAGACACTTTCATAATCCATTATGTGGATATATGATTACGTTGACGGAAATTGCCATTAAAATGTTCAGACAGTGATGAACTGGGCTGCCATTCTGTGTACCGTTCAAAAACAGCCTCTTTTAAAGTCACAAATATCAGTTTGGCAGGAGAAAAAGAGGACATTTAGGCCCAATCAAGAGTGAAATCACTTTAATGGCGCCATATATTTATAAGGCCTGGACAGCTGAAACGTTAGTTCTAATTTCCACAATGTTCAATAAAAACCATAAGCAGGCCATTCGTTACGGAGCCGTACGTGGAGAGGCAGGCCGTCCTGTAGGACGAAAAGAGAGCGGTGACGAATGAAGTGATTTCTCTCGACATCACATCAAGATCAAGGTCTGGGAGGGAGAAGAAGTAATCAGCCCTGCCTTTCACCACCACCAGCAGAGCCATGCCCAGACAGCCCGTGATCAAAGCTGTCTAACTTTCCTCCGAGCGTGGAGGCCAAACTCGCAAGCAGATCTTTTACTTGACAAGTGTCTTGATAAATATCTCGAATGCCAGCGTGCCATGTAAGAGATTGAGTTATTGGGTGGACCAATAGGTCAAACCCAGTTATGAGCTGAACCATGTTGCTCCATTTGTCTTGTTAACTAGAGCCTGACACTATTTTTTTCCCCGTCTCCTCCGCTCTTGGCCTCTGTTTCATATACAAGCATCAAAGACCATCAGACATGAGCTACATCAGACGGAGGGAACATCACAGCTCTTTAAAGGGCTCATAATGACTTTTTAATGATTGGATTTGAAAGAGAATGCCATGTGTTTGTAGTATAAACCCATTGCGGAGCAGGAGAAAAAAAACCAAACAAACAAACCAACAAACAAGAAAAACTTTTAACAACCAATGAAGCACCACAATGAATGTCTTATTTACTAATGTTTTGGTTATAATATGAACCAGAATATGTTTACTGTTTTTCAATGCCTGCTTTGTGCATATACTTGTATACACTGTGATATGTTGCAGTCTTAAAAAATAAAAAGGAACATTTTTGTTCCACTCTATATTAAGTGTATTAAACTACTAACATTTAAATTAAGCATTTGAAACAATGCACTTATTATGTACATACAAGTTTTACATTATACTTATTTTTGAATAATGCCTGTATGTAATTACATCAATAATTACACTGTTGAGCCTTTCCTTAAACCTACCCAACCAACCCAACCTGTCCCTAACCAAACCCATAACCCACCTTGATAGCAGAAAAGGTGTTTTGCAAGTGCATTGTACCTAATAATCATTATTATGATTATTATGATTGCTATTATTATTATTATTTTACATAAGTAGTTAAAAAAAACATGTATAAAGTGTGACCACTTTTTTTTATTGTGCCCTCAAAAACCTTCGGGGGCACAAGTGATGTGAAAGAGTTCTGTGATAAAGAGTGGTTAATTGTGATGCAATTGACAGTGAATAGTGGCAAACAAGGAAAAAAAGATAATAAAAAATATTTCCAGTACACAAAAGGAGAGATAAAAGATGAACGCATCTATACTGTTGACGGTTTAAAAGAGCTAAAAAAAAAGGCCCAAGGCTGAAAACGACAAAATACACAACACAACACATTTTTTAATAAAACATTGCATAGTATGTTTTTAAAGCTATTTTAAATATGATGACTCATGATATGTTCTCATATTTCATGTTTACATCATAATACCAGTGTAATACCCATGTCATTAAACAAATTTGTGTCCTCATAAATCACAAAAACGCGCACACACACACACACACACACACAGGCTTAATGAACATCATTACTCCCCTGACTGATCTTTGTCCACAAGAGGAATAAAACACAAAAGCACTTTCTCATAGACGACCAACCCTAGGACATCATTAAAGACACTGAATCTCTTTGCTCGGGGTAAATGACTAAATATTATTAGTGATCTTGAGAATATTAAATACATATTAAATATGCATTGTTCACCATCCTGATATTATGTCACTTATGGATTGTTCTGTGTCTTTTTCTGTAATTTTGATCAAATCCAAAGTTACTATATTAATGAGGGTAAATCATGTTGGTTTCTATTGTATTATTTTAGCTCTTGAGGGTCTGAAAACTCCATAACTCTGCTGCAGCTCTTAAAGGAACAGAATCAAATTGATGGAAGCAGTATTTGAGCTTTTAAAATCACTTACTGAAAACAGGCCTCTGCTCTGACATACATGCTCATAATTTGAAGCTATTTTTACTCTCGCTTGAGCAAATGTTTTATTATTTTTTTTTTTAAAGCTAAAAGAGAAGGAGGATTAGCCATCCACGATGGTGTAACACAAAAAGCTACACAATAATGAATGTCCACTTTCATGTGTGGCCCAGCTACACTGCTGTGTATGAATCATGTCACGATACCATATTTGAGCATGTGTCTGAGTGACAGTGAGGATGAGAGAGAAAAAGACGAAAGAGAAGACACGTGGGCTCTCTCTTAAAGATAAAAAAAAAGCAAAAAATGCCTTTGATTTAGAACAAACCTGTCTAATGAAATGATAAGCACTCATTTGACAGCCGACAGTCACAACCTCATCAGTTTGTATTTAAAATCTCGTTTTGAACCATATGCAATCCGAATAATGCTATGAATTAAATGTAGAAGGTTGTGAAATGTAATAGCCTACTTCAGCCACTTGTGAAATACAAAAGAGATTACAAAATGTTTCAATCACAACATTTTCATTGGGAAACTAATTAGCAGCACTTAGTGAAATGAAAGTAAAATAAAACGTGGCAGGTAAGATATTCGCAAAGGAACAACTCCCTCCCTCTGACATTTTCTTTCTCTTCATTGATCCACAGGGATTTTTCTGTACAGCCAGCATACTAGCATAAGAGTTTGGTGGCTAAATATCCTTAACAGTGGCTCATTTCTTATAGTGAGCTGTCTCTTGAGACATACGTTTTAACCAGAATCATAACTAAATCAAAACCTCATTACCATTTAGAATTCACTACATAGGCAGCAATTCAGACTCACAATCAATTTTAAAAGAGTTTAGCGTGAGCATGTTGTTACTCTCTATATATACTATATACACTATATACTCTCCTTAAAAAGTCTTAAAGCAGCTTAAGGTGGTTAGCTAGTATTCAATCCTGATCTAGCTGGTTTAAGTGGTTTTGGATACTTGGCTGGTTAGGCTGGGAGAACAATTGACAGACTACCAAACATTAGCTTGGCCGGTCCTGGAGAGCAGCTAAAAGCAGCTATTATTTCACAAATTTAGATCGAAATATCCTAGTGAAAAGTCTATTTACTGGCGCTAAAAGCAAATTCAGTTTTATTCAAAAGAAGGAAATGTAAATGCATTCATGTTTGTTACATTGGTTGTTGTGTGTCATGGCAGTTCAGAAATGAAATGTCTGGTCAGTGGCGCTAAAAGGCTAATGCTCTTTGCAATTGAAAATAACATTCCAACTACATTAATTAATACAGTTAAACTAACCGATTGTTAAAAAGTAAACATGAGATAAAAAAAAGCACTTTCTGAAGCATACCATACACCAACATCTACCCCCGGGGGTTGTGGGGGAACTTAATCAGGCCTTAAAATTCTGCCAAAGCAGGCAGCTCACTAGGTTTTGTATGCCAGTGTGTGACATTTGTTGGAGACTCTCTTGTCTTCTAACAAAGCAGTCTCATACTCCCAAATTAGCCCTTGATATGTTCTCTAAAAACCCCTTGAGTTAACAAATGAGGCTTTAACTGAATTATGCATGTTAGGAGAGCAAGAGAGGCCAAGAAACGAGGAAAGTGAGAGAGATCTGAAATCAGTGTCAAGTGATGTCTTCCATCATGGATGCTCGTGTTTGAAGGGCAGGTGTGATTCGATGGCTCCCATTTCATTGCCTCAGGCTGGCCATTGGCACTCCATTCTACAGCCTGTGAAATTTCTTGTTACGACCTGTACATGGCGCTTACATCACACAACACTCTGCAGGAGAACACATGCTACAGACCCAATACATCAGTCTCTCTCAGTTATTTGCTCATACTGAGAGGTTTTAAGGCTGGGTTTGCACTAAATGTCTCAGTTGGCAGGTGGGGAACAAGATGTGCTGTTCCTCAGAGCAATTGGAACCACATTACTACAATAAATGATAATAATGTCATTTTCCGGAGAACATATGAATTCTGTTTTTAAAATTGATTAATTTACACAGTTCAAAGCCTTTAAAAGGAATATGTTGTTCAAGTAAATGAAGTAAAATGAAGATTTTCTTAATTACTTAGTTTTCAATTTTTAAGTATTATTAAGGTGATTAAAAATAAACAGTAAATTCTACAAGCAATAGCAATTAAGATGCGTACAAACAACATAGCTTCTGAAGAATTTAAAATGAATATTTGTGATATTCTGATTCCTTTTTACATACAGTAATTTAAACCTCGAATGTGTTGTTTATTGTTCTTGTGATTGATAAGAAGAGAGTCCACAGGTTTTTATTTAAAAATAAATATTACAATTTTTAGCAATAATTATTATTATAAATCCTACTGTCACATAATCTCCAAAGTAGACAACAATAAAACATAAATCCAGGTTTATTAAAGAACGCCAACTAGAAAGCCACATGCAAGACAGTGCGTAGACACGAACAATATTGTACAAATGAACAGTGCACAAGGAGGAACTTAAATACACAATGGTGATGAACTGAATGACGAACAGTCACGGTGATTGAGTTAGTAATCATGGCAGGAAGTGGTGGGAAATTAAACAAACTAAAAATTTCACAGAACATAACTGTGACACCAGTTTATACAATTCAAAGCTTTTAAAAATAATGTGTTTTTTCCTAATAATTAAAAGGGAGGAAAATAGTGTATACAAACACATACAGTATAAGGGGGTTTGTTACATTTTTAAATTTAGTTATTAATTAAGGAAGAAATGAAACATGTACAAATAATAAATCTTACAGCAGTAGAGGGAAAGAAGATGCTTGCTTTAGGAAGTACCACTAATGACTATCTGTAACACAGTTCGTAAGAACGGGAAGAAGGAGGCGGGAAACGGCGAACGTTCAACATAACTTTTAATCAAATAAAATCAAGTAAAATGGTGGCAGTTCCTCATGGAGACTGCCGCCCACACAAACATAATAAAAACACAACAAAAAATCCTCGTCCTTCACTGTAGTCACTCCTCTTTTATGCTTCCGCAGCTCCTCCATGAGAGAAACGAGACCGGTGCACTGAGCAGCTGACGCTCATTATCACTCACGTCACCGGCCTCGTGCCGTTTCCTCACGGCTCTCCCCTGTCCTGCTCGTCACACTAACTATGACTAAATATCTGAAGAATATATAACTAATATTACTGTTCATTTACGCAATTTAAACCATTAAAAAAAAGAATGAGTTGTTTATTTTCCTTGCAATTCAAAAAAGATGAAAAGAGTATACACTACAAACGCATACAGATGACTTTCTAAGACGTGTTTCTCCCCATGCCTGGAGGCTTCCAGTAAGATCTAAATAAATGGTTCTGAGGGTTACTCACCACACCATAGTCAGATAAAGGTCATTTGGCTCGTTAACTCTTTTTTCAGAGAAACGGCCTTTGTGTCTTTGAGGTCTGATTTCAAAACAATGTGCAAAGCCTTGTGAAATGAGGCTGAGCTTACACTTTCTGACTTTAATCGGTTCAGCTTCTCTCTTCTGCTCATTTAGTTTAACAGGATCCTCTGCTAGTCTTCTGTACCGGAGGCATTTAGAGGGGATGATGATATTACAACATTAACATACACAGACACTGCAAGGGCTTTGTTCCACCTTCGTGTTGTACAATATGGCCACAATGTGCATTGTGCACAATATGCATTACAGAGGGAATCAAAAGTCTGAGAATTAAAGCCAAAATTAAAGTTGGATTTTTTTTTAAAAATATATATAATAAACCAAAGAAAAGCTATGATGAAAAATGAATATGAAATATTTAAGATTCTCTCTCTCTCTCTCTCTCTCTCTCTATCTCTCTCTCTCTCTACACTGTAGTCACCACCAGTTCTCCGTTACTCTGGTAAAAAGGAAAGATACTCTGATATTCAGTATTCTTCTGACCTTTTCATTACTCACCTGCTTTACTGTGCATCTCATTTGTCATTAAATACATGTTTGGGTTGAAATAACTCTCTCTGTGTCAGAGTCTGGTATTCCCTGACTAATACAATTTAAGAAATTAATCCTTTTAATCAGCAAGGATTAAAATGATTGAAAGTTGTCGCAAAAATTTCCATTTCAAAAAGTTCTGTTCTCTTGAACTTTCTATTCATCAAAGAATCCTGAGGGGGGAAAAGTGTCCTTGTTTCAACAAATATTAAACTGAAGAATCGCTTTCAACACTGACGATATTAGGAAAAGCTTCTCCAAGTCAGCATATGAGGATGCTTTCTGAAGGATCATGTGACAGAAGGCTGGAAAATTCAACTTAATACCATCACAGTAATTAAATTATATTTTAAATTATATGCAAATTGTAAACAGTGATTTTGAATAGTTTTTTTTTAACAATATTATTTTTCACTAACGTTTTGATAAAAAATGCAGCCTTTGTGCACATTAGACTGTAAAATAATAATAAAAAAAATTATAAAAGAATGCAAAATAGATCCATTTGTACTAGTCGTTTTAGACTTTTGAACCACAATGTATACAGTACACACTGTAAATGTTCACACACACACATCCAAACACAGAAGATACTTGTTTGCGATACATTATTATGTGAATGTGCTCATATACTGGCCTTCTACTGTAAATTAAGTGGCGTTGGAGTTGTTATTGGGACAGGTTGTATTGATCAGCTGTAAGTGAACACAATGGTCTGGTCTCAGCGGGGTTGTGAGCTGTTTACTGTCAGCGGCGGAAATGGTGCTGACCTCCAAGATCATAGACTGCAGCTGAATGGGGGGCAGAATATCCTCCATTCTAAAATAAATGTAACAGCAAGCGTAAATGAACTATAGCTTAAAGTTAAAATGTGTCATTTCTGTGCCACTAGCGATGCCATTAAACTTATCAAGAAAAATCCCAAAACGCAGCCAGGGCTTGCTCAACGGTTTAAGGATGATGGCTCAGGGCTCAGTCCTTGTGGGGTTTGAACCAGCAACCTTCTGGTTACTAGCCCTCAGCCTTAACCACTTCTTCACCACTATATTATGATGAGACTTTATATCATTCCCCTAATGCAATACTTTGCATCTAATCTTTGGTTCTAGAGGGGGGATTTCACAAAGACTTCAATGTAACAAAAGTCCATAAAAATATAGCATACTGTGTTAATGTGAAGAAACTTTCCATATTGATTTTTCACAGGTGTTTTACGCATTAGAATGTGTTGTGTTTTAGGGTTTAAGGAAAATTTCATAAGCTTACCGGTAATGTCCTGGCAGAGAAACATCACCAGAACGTTTTCCTATGGATTTGCATAGCATAAAAGTTCTGTTTAGCCTCATTGATATCTTTACTTTTGTTTATTTATTTTTTGACCACAAAACAGTACAACAAATAATACAGTTCTGTATCGATTCTTTCTTCTGGGAGATATATTTTGGCACCAATATTTTGATAATTTTGGTTATTTTTTTCCTATAAATGGGAAACTGGACATTTTTAATGTGTTCAACTGCTAAAAGTTAACTTTGAGATTTACTTCTAAGGCATGTGAGCAAAATATACAGTCACTGGAATGAATTATGACATGCATGTTCTAGACAGGTTTGGTGTTGTCTGGCACAAAGAGCAGAACCAATAGAGCCAAATCAGTATGTTCAAAACCTGCTTCTTCACGATGGTTTGCTCATTACTGATCCACCCTCTGAAAGACATGAATAGGCCAACAGTAAACAGGGCATGAATCATGGTTTTCTTTCAGTCAATCACCATGGATACCAGACCCAAGCACCTGTAGTTCACTCAGGCAGATGTTGGGGGCTGGACCGGGAGGAATGGCGTCAAGCCATCAAGAACATGCAGATCAGAGACCATGCACCGCTATTGAAGAGCTGATCTGCTCGCTGTGTTCTTTGGACTCAGTGGAACTCGGCGCCCTTCAACTTCTCTTCACCTACGACCCTCCATTTGCTGCTTGCTTCATGTTTTTTGCATGCAAATGTCAGATGTTTCTCTTGCCTTCAAATCAGAGAGAAGGAGGAGGGGTGGGCAGTGGTGAATGATGACAGTGAGCCGGGATGCTGGGGTCACATTTTCCTAGAAAAGTGGAATGATGGGTAATTGCACATGCAGTAATAATTCCTTTAAGCACCTGCCCTCTTCTGACTCTCTCTCTCACGCTCTCAGTAACGGCACTTTCCATGTTGGAAATGCATTATAAATGGGGCTGAAAATAGGGGCTGACTGCAATTTTTTCAATAGTGGGGCACACTTTGCCCTTCAGAATCAAAAGACCAGCGTGCTTTATCGATGTGTACTTCTAGCCACGTTTAACTCAGTTTTCACAATCGAGAAATGCATAAATATCCTCTTAAATTACCTTTACATGTTTTAGCTTAGCAATTAATCGTCTAATAATTGTTTAATTATTATTATTTAGGACGTCGAATAGAGTGAAACACTTCAAGGTGAAACTGCAAGGCAATCTCATTGAAGAAAATGATGAGTAAATGGAGCATAGCAGTTTATTGGTTTGTGCCTCAGTGGAGCAAGTTTTTGAAGTGACAATTGTATTAATATTTACAAATAAAATCCCTACATTTTTGGTTCTTTGTTTATGAAATACAAATTCTATAGTGATCATCATAGCAATGTTTTGAAGTGGCTGTAAAAAAGCAGTTCACATTTACCAGCAGTTTAAATTGGTTTGATGTTAGCTGTTTTTGACAGGGAAAGTATGCATAATATTAACATTATGGGATGCACAATATACAGTATCTTCAAAATATCAGTTAGTTATCAGATTTTTTTTTTTTTTTTTTTAGTAGACATCAGATTTTATTGGATTATATTTGTAAGTGAAATAACAGGCATACAAATCTTTCTCTCTCTATCGCTGTACGCATGTGTGAATGGTCCAAGCGAGTGAGGGTATAGTAAGTGTGAGGAATTTGTGCCCGTTTTTCAAACTTTTTTTTATGTTGTATGAGTTTATTGATTTTTGTCTAAATTTAGTGTGTTGTGGTTAGACAGTGTAAGTTGAATGTTTTTTTCAAACACTGTGGTAGCCCATACAGGTGGTGGTTTAGATTTCAGCATAGAGTTAAAGTAGTGTCAGCGGGGATTGTAGATTAATGCAGTTTAGCTGTTGGAGATGTCGTTGGTGAGGGAGGATGACAGGGATGTTGAAGGGAGGGAGGAGCTCACTGCTGACGTAGGGGTGATGGGTGGTGGTGCAGCCGCCAACCCGGAAGTCCGTGGCAGAGGTAGAGTGTCGACACCCGTAGGCTGACTTGGAGGGACGAATGAGCCCACCGGAACATCTGGGTTGACGGGCCGAGGAGGTGCTGAGGGAATCGTGGGTCGAGGTGTAGGTGACAGGCTGCAGGGTCCAGGTGGTGATGTGGGCTTGGAGGCCAGAAGGGACGCCGGGGACTCCGCCTTAAGCTGGGCTGGGGGAGAAGCCCAAGGTGCTGGTGCGGAGCCGCACGGCGAGAGCGGCGGGGGCAGAACCGAGGAGCTCGATGGCAGTTGCGGTGGCCACGGATCCAGGGGGCTGGTTGTTCTCAGCGACGGAATCGGGATGACGGATACGGGATCAGGTAGAGGGCTTCCGGACGGGACCGGAAGCGAAGAGGAAGAAATGAGGGTGGGAATTGGATCCGCGGCCCACCAGTTGATGGTACTCTGGTGGGCTCATGGCTCTGCGATGGACTGCCCCGCGTGCTGCAACTCTGGTGCTCCGAAGTCGCCCATCCCCGCACTGACCTCGGTGCGCACCCCAGGCTTCCAGGTGGTTAGACAGAAAGTGATAACAGGTGATGATAATGACTGATAAACAAGACTAAACAAAACAAGACAAGACTGAACTAAACGTGACTGTGACACATATGAAGACAGGCACATCAGGAATACATTTGAACATTTTTTTTTTGTGTGTAATTCTACATATGAAACATCTATGATACTTTCCATACCTGTTACAGAAAGATGGGTAATTTGATATGTGCAAATGCTAATAAACCTGGGGTTTTCGGTATACAGCTCAAAGCTGTTAATTTTGACAATGCTGAAGAAATATCTCCAACTGATGCAGGTTTAACTGTAGAGTTAACTGCAGCTGAAACAAGAAATGAACAGACATCCACAGAAGAGGATGATGATGAGCAGTTAGAACCTGTTAGAGTTAAGTCTAATGTGGATGAGAACAGTGAGAATAATGAAAACTTGCAGCCAATTTCAATGAGTCAGATGTTTGATGTTGATTCTGCTTCTGAAAATACAAACAATGATGGCGGAAGCTTCTTGATGGAGGCGGATCAAAACATATATAAAAAAACCCATTGAAAAGGAAGAAGATTAAGGAATGCTTTGCAACTTAAGCAAGGAGAGATCAGGTCAGTGAAAATGATCAAGGTGCATTTTGATTGTGACATTACCAGTGATCTCCGTTTAATGGTTTCGGCCAGCTTTTCTCCTGAGACCACATATGATATCCAACAGCCTGAAAAGAAGCATGCATATTTCCTTTTGCATCCTCTTCACCTCTTGACAGGCAGAGTCTGACATGGCACTGGTGCGCCACTGCTGATAAGGTCCTTCTCTCTCAATCAGCTGTTGGGAGATCGAATTTGAGTTTTAAATTATTACTGACTGCAGCATCTGCTGATGCAAATGTGACGGCCGCAGTGATTATTTTGTGGTTTTTGAGATCGTCAATGGTGTGGGTGGAGAGTGAGGGAGGGGTGCGAACAGACCCCCCAGATGCTTGTTGGCTGACAAGTGAGGGGATTTGCACACAGCACTGATCCTCAGCTACGGGGGGCTTAGTGTCAGAGCCATGCTTACAAGGACAGGAGAAAGAGAGGAGAGAGATATCTGTGGAATAGGGAAGTATCCTCACGGATCTTCTTTGCTAAAATTACTGATTTTTATTATATCGCTTAATACGCTGAGGATATTTTCTGTCAGTTCATTAAGTTCCTGATAAATCAGTTATGGTCATTGAATGATATTCATGAAGAAATAGAAAGTTACCAGCATAAATATTAAAAATTGTGAAGTAAAAACATAATTAACATAAACATACTTTTTCCTAACATAGTGCTATCGTTGTCACGTTTTAGTCCAGATGAGGATAGGAATCATAAGTCCTTCTATTAAACAAAGTAAAACAAAGGAAACTCAGGTAATCCAATAGCGAGACACACCACATGAACAATACCAGGCAAAGAACTGGTATGAAATGTGGAACTTGAATACACAGGATGAATGTGTGTAGCAACCTCATGCCATAACAGTTCGACTGAGGGAGGGAGGGAGGGAGGGTTGGGGCTCTGGAGGTAGACAAGGAGCTGATGTAGAGCTTGAAATGGAAAGGGATGCTTGCCGGAGAAACCGGGGTGGAGTAGATGGTAGGAGAAGGCAAGTAGGAGCTAATGGAGAAAGGGCCCATAGAGGAGTAGACGGAGGAAGGATCCAAGAAGGAGCAGATGGCTGACAAGACAGGTGAAGTCCGATGCACCGAGAGACCAGGGAGATGGAGGACTGAGGTGATGCCAGTGTGAGTGAGGAACGCTGTAGAGCCTAAGGGATAGAGTAGCCTGACAGAGCCATGATAGGGATGGATGGAGTGCAGGAGATTGCCCAGATGTCTGTTGCAATGGTGGGACGAAGACTGACCAAGGTGTAGCTGGTGGGATGTGAGAGCCCAGTGGAGCTGAAGGTATGATGGTCTCAGGTGGAGCCGAGAGGGCGAGGAGAAAGGGCAGAGCTGACTGGTCGAGGGTCTGAGGTGGAGCTGAGGGCTCTGAGTGACGAGGCAGAGCCATGGTGGAGCTGGTGACCGGAAGCCAAGGTGGATCTGGGTTACAAGGCAGAGTTAACTGAGGAGCCGAAGAGCTGAAGGGAGTCAGTGGAGGTGGGGTCATAGGAATGGCTGTCTTTAATGGAGCAGGCAGGAAAGGAAGTTTTGGTGCAGAGAGAGACTTGACATGGACAGGGATGGTGGCGAAGAAGACTTTTCTGTGCTGGATTGGACTAGTGGCGACAAAGAACAGACTGTGCTAGACGGGACTTCCAGAGGTAGAAGAGGTTTGTGGGTGGGAATCGGGTGAAGTTGCTCCTCCGCATCCCAGTAAATCAGCCAAATTTTATCCTTCAGCTCCACTAATATTCCCACAGGCATGGATGTAATAGCCGGCTCAGACACATAGTCAGATGGGTCCTCGGACTTCTCCTCCAGAACTGACAAGGCTGCTGGCTGTGGGCATTGGCTCAGGCAAGGTGGCGGGCATAAGTTGGGTCTCTCAGCCTGTGGTGGGCTCTGGTTCCTCATCTGTGTTTGGTGTGAGCTCTGGGTTAGTGATGACTGACATTAGGAGGGGCCTAGAAATAATAGAATCCTCTTCTACTTCGTTCATTGCAAAGGAGGATTGTAGTTGATGTTATCCTTGAGGGTCCAGCCAGAATTCCCTCATGGCATGAGCAGATGAATCTGGTCATCTCATCCACACCAGAATCCCTCAATGAGTGTCTACAGGTGGCAAGATGGCAGATCCTGACGAACTCTTCCACATATTCCTCCAGGTCTCTGCCTCTGGTATTCTGTCATGAGAAGAGCAGAGGTGAAGAAGATCAATATAAATCCTTAAAGTAAAACAGAGGAAAATAAAGTAAATTCAAGTAACCCAAAAGTAAGAAACATAAACAATCCAGTATGTTGAACACGACACAAAAACAATACTAGACAAAGAACTGAATAAAATAAGGAGCTTAAATACAGGCTGAATTAACTCAATGTCGAACAGGTGATATATATTAATACACAATATACATATAATATACAAATACCATGGTAACACATGAAGAGTGGGGAAATGGAACTAAAGAAAACAGGTAACAGAGAGAAACAAACTAAATCTCCATGAAAACAAAAAGAAGCGAGGCAGTCAGACACAAACGTACGGTTTCATCAAGTCATCTGAACTACTTTCATAGTGCTTTTTTGTCATATTGAGTGAATATTGGAAAAGAGCTGCTTAACATTTTTCTCTAAATTTCTCTGTTTCTGCGCCGCAGAAGGAAGTTATATGGGTTTAGAATATTAAGAGGGTGAGTAAATGATGACAGAATTTAAATTTTTGGTTGACCTATTCAATTAATTTGGTTACTCTGTACTGTGAAAACTCAAGTTCATTAAAGTGTGCATTAGATATTCACTTATGTTTCTCTTTACAACAAAGCAAGCCAAGGGAAATCAATTAAAAACCAACAATGGCATGAAAATGAGGGATGGTGTTTATAGACAAGAACCCCAATGATTTGATTCTGGGGGAAAATTTTCTCCCACCAGCCGGGCAGAAATGTAAGAATTAATACATTATGGATCCATAAATTGGCCTTCTTAAGCGAATAATGTGTAAAACAAATGTTGCGTTAAGACTTCAAATTGTCATAACACAGAACGTTCAATAATAACAGAAAAAAACATAATATAAAAAATATGAATACATGCACTACATTTCATACACTACTAAATTATTATGTGCTGACAATATTTGTCCTATTTTTCTTTGGTGGCACTGAATTCCCAACTTCGTAAGAGAGATGCACACACACACACACACTTAAACACACAAGGGAGAACCTCTAACTGTAATTGGAGGGGAAAGACCTCATGAAAGCAGAAATAAAGATGGCCCAAGGTAAATTTCCTGTCTTTGATTGAGCCATGGACGGATATTAGCAAGGCACCATAAGTAAAGCCACATCCTCCTGAAAGCAATTGCTTTTCAAATACCACTGCAGGAAATGCATCAGCTGCTTATCAAATAACAACTTTACATTTAAATTCATCATACATAAAATGATCCTTGAATAAAAGGAATTCATCATTATACCAGTATAAATCTAGAACATGTCATGCATTGTTTGTCAATTCAATAGACAGTTATTTGATGAAATTGCTACTGCAGAATGTTACATGGTGTATGCATATGAAATATTGTAAATACAGATATTGTCTTTAGATAAAATTGTTTTCAAGGAACGAAAGTCATTATTAATCTATTTTTAATTAATCAATTATGTCCACCATGTTAAATGTAACTTTTTTGTTCAAAATTAACAATTTAAATGAGTCAATACATCATCAATCCTTTTCCAAAGCATGTTTTTGTCTTACCCCGATTCCCTATGGTAAGCCTATTAAAAGTGTTTTAGACCTGACAGCATATTTTTTGCTGGAAAATTACATACACACGTCTTTTGCCCGTGTGTGTCTTGTCATATAAGAGAAAAGTTGCATGTGGGAGTAGCATAGATTAGTTTTCACAACGAGCAAGAAACGTTGACATGGAGCAGCTAAATCTCCAACCTCTGGGGAATCACCCATTTAAAGAAAAAAAAAAAAACAGAGTGGGTAATGGGCATAATGTGTTTAGCTACAGTAACGTCTTAAGCTGGTCAGCTTGGTGATATCTAAACTGGTTATATCTCCGAAAACTTAGTAGTGAATGTTCTATGATGAGTAGGATAACCTTATTCATTCGCACAGTCACACAGAGCTGAGGCACAAACCAATACAAAAAGTCTTCCGGAAAATGCATGCAGTACGAATGTTTTTTCTGACCTTTTGATTTCTATATATCATGATTTGCTAACATCTTGCTAACCTGTTTCCCTGATATGTAGTCATGGTATTAACTCATTGCACCTTCACTTGTTTACTTAACCTTCTATTCCTCTGCTACAGAAACAAACACTCTTCTTTCCTAGCATGTGCGTTGTTCCCTTCGAGTCTTCAGACTTCCATTAAATACTAGAAATAAGTTAAAGGCAAAAGAACGTAATTAATTAGTCTCTAAAGACTATAAACAAAGAAATTCAAGCTAATAATAAAGCCTCTGTGGGCCACTTCTCCCTACAACCAGGACAAAGGACTAATTAGAGTCCACCGCATTCAGTACTGCAGAGGATCTGGCCTCACTAGTGTTTTCCCCTCAGCTGTCAACCTGCTTAACTCTGAACTTATCTGTTAACCCTTCTACTGTAGCTCCCAAAGAAGGTGTATTTCCTGCTTTATTTGAGTTCACTGACTCTTCTCTATTTTTATTTTTCACAGTCTCATTTGCACTGTAAGGTTGCACTTTCGTTGTTAAGGACACCAAATGGAGTTCTCACTTATGCTTTGTTTAAATATCAATTGGTGTTAGTTGTTTTTTCATCAAATTAAAGTTTTAATTGAGCCTTTCTGCTGTCCTTGAACCCAGTGACACCCGTCTTTAGCACGCAGTGTGAAGTATTTCACTCAGTTCCCTGATCATTCCGATTCAATTTCAGCGAGTGCAGAACAAATTTATTCTCACATACGTTATGTATTATGACATCACTGTCGTGATATTCATACGATGTGGATTTGAAAACAGATTGATCGTAAGGTAATAATTATTTATGTCTTACCTGGCAAGCAGTAAAGTGATTGATGCCCATGAGAGTGTTATGTCAATGTTTTTAATTATAATGTAACTAAAACTATTATAATTTTTTTTTTTTTATGGCCGTGATAACCATGTTCATTTTTTGGGTAATTATAATACATGCTGGATAAATTTTAAATGCATTTTCCGTAGTTCAGTATACTTATTTTATGCTATGAAGTTTATTTCGTGGCTTAAACAAATTACATGTTACTCAGAGACTGACATGTTTGGCTTGTCAAAAATGTTATATTCAGCTGTCGCAAATTCGGTGACTTTTGAAAAATGAGTTCATTTTTTACCAGGAAATGAGTGGATTTGATACACAAAGTTGTTTTATAGTCTCTTATCAATTAAACCTATGAAAATGCAGATCCTGCTGTAAATAATAGTGAAAAATCCCTTTTTTAAAACTGTTGTACCCCTTAGCAGATTTTATATAAAATTTGCAGTTGGCTCTTTAAATAGGCACAATGTCAATAAAGTGGAATCTAATCTTGTTTTTTCTCCAAACTGTAGCAAGCAAAAGTACTTGAATCTAATGAGATCTCCATTTTGCGAAGAATTGAAAGAGAAAGGGAGATCCATTACTGACTGTCTTCAAAAGCTCATCTACTTCCTCCCCTCACTTCAAAGTCAGGTTGTCTTGCGGTGCGTCCATTTCAGTGGCTCCTGATGTTTTCTTTTCACAAAACAGATCAAAGCCGGTCCAAGTTGAGGAATTGTCATCTCTTCATGACTGCCACTGTCTAGAAGGTTTGGAAGAGAGAATGAGGGAGAGATTGCAAAAGGAAAACAAAAAAAAGGGCTGAGCATTGATTGTCAGGTCTTGTTTCCTCTTCCTCACATCCAAAACGTGAGACATCGTGAGTGCATGCTCCCCTAGAGCCATTCTTGCAAGATGCCTTTAACCGCATCTGTCTTTCACATCTCTCGTGAGCAAAGCCGGGTCTTTTTTTATTTGGATATATATTCATCACCCCCATCAAAGTGAGACAAAAGAGTCTATTTCTACCCTGTGCCGCTTTCACAGTTTGCTTTTTAAGCATCACAGTTGTCAGAGACAAAGAGAGCGAGAGGGAGAGAGAGGCTGTGATTTCAAATAAAGACACTACGGCACACGAACTTTTGTGGTCCCCACTGGCCTGCATGCAGGAAAAGACATTTTAAAGAACCAAAGTAAAAAAGGAAAGTTCAAGGCAACTCACAAAGTGAGCAGAAGGAGACGGAGGCAGAGATGGAGATGCGGAGAGCAAGCGAGGGACCTGGTGTTTCGAAATTTTGGACACTCAGTAATCACTAATGAACAAGGTTAACAGCACCAGACGTCTGTGTTACAAGGGAATTGAGGCGTTTAATTTAAGCCAACAGGTTCCATCTGACACCTGAGAGTCCAAGGACGTTCACATTTCCGTGCCAAAACATGTCAGGGTTGGAAAGGAGTGAGCGAGACATTCTACTGATAAGAGTCCCAGATCAGTGTTAGTGCTAACCAAAGAAACAACCTCTAAAGAACTAAGGCAGGCATGTACTAACCAGAGAAGGTCAACCGAGTCTGGACTCCAGCCATTGGACATCTGGCAGTGATGCATCTGTAATGCATTGGATGGTGTGATAGAAGAACATTTCTCAATCCCTTAGTGGTGTGAGGACTAAACACTTGTAAAAATAATAGATCTAAAAAGTTTTTAAAGCCTAATTCCCTTGGATAGAAATGTAAATTATACCACATCACAATTGCAGAGCGAAGACAGCAAAGAGTTTTGCAGAAAAGGCATTGTCTACGTATTTGTTGCAATGACAAGATGCATTTTGTATCAGTATTCTGACAGAATCAGGGGTTAAAAGTACAGTAATATTGTGAAATAATATTACAATTTAAAATAACTTTTCTATTTGAATATATTTTAAAATGTGATTTATTGCAAAGCTTAATTTTAGCATCATTACTCCAGTCTTCAGTGTCACATGATCCTTCAAAAATCCTTCTAATATGCTGATTTGATGCACAGCAGATCATTTCTTATTATTAAAGAGTTGTGCTGCTTAATTTTTTTGTGTAAACCATTCTTGGATGAACAAAAAGTTCAAAAGAACAGCATTTATTTGAAACAGAAATGTCTTTACTGTCACTTTTGATCAATTTAATGTGTTCTTGCTGAATGAAAGAACTTAGTTTCTTGAACCAGAAGTGTGTGTCAAATGGAATGAAAAGCCCCTTATAATATGTTATTCTCTTTCATTTACAGTTTAAAAATAACAAATATGCCTTCTAGAATTTATAAAATTCTTTTAATTACTACCTTTATGTAAAGTAAAGCTAAAATGTGTTTTAATTAAATAACATCGTTACGTCAGTATGGCAACAAGTGACTTCATGCTAATTCCCACTAAAGCACCCAATGTGGCAATGCAGAGGATAACCCAGAAAACAATTCACTGACCTTAAGAACCTATAGTCTCACTCAAAGAATCTCCATAAAAACCAAATATAGTGACAACAGGCTCTTGATTTGAAGAGGGTTCTTTGCTGAACCTAAAAGGTGCTGCCAAGAACTGTTATTTTTAAAAGTGCACTCATGTCACTCATTGTGACCCTCTAGGCAGATTGTTTGACAAATAGCTTTTCCTCAACCACGCAAATAGGAAATGCATTTGATTTGTCTTCATGGAGTGAATGAAAAGCACTGTCTCTTAACAAACATAATTTGCAGAGTTCCTCAGGGCTGGATTTACCTCATACTGTGACATAGGCAAAATAAAATTTTGCCTCCCCGCCCCCAGTCGCGCCGAAACCTCATGACTAAAACTGCCACAGGAAATGCAAAAATGCTCTGTTTTTTAAAAAATAATTAAACATCGTGTTGTCAAAGTTGATATTGTGTCTTTGTGATCACATGCTATTATATTATTAACATTTTACTGAAAATCAAGCTCAAATGACGCTATATTGAGAAGTAATTAGAATTAAGTTTTTGACCTATGTCGTGTTTTTGTTTTTTTCCATCATTAAAACATACAGATCTGAGGGAGCAAGTGCATTGCATTATGTTATTTATATATATATATATATATATATATATATGCTAATAGATGCCTCTCTTTGCTTGGGAAGGAAAACAAACTACTAAAGTCAAAGGAAATGTTACTTAAAGACTAGCTTTTCTCAGTGTTGTTCTTTGTATAGAGAAGCATGTACAGCAAGTAAGGTGTTGGTTCTCTGATTGGTTGTACAGCAAGTCAGGTGTTGGTTCTCTGATTGGTTTAGTATCAGGAGTGTCCAGCACTAGGCACATACCTGTAATGAGTTTGAAATATTCATATGTTTGCTGCATGGGGATGCAGTTTGTCATCACTCAGTGCCTAATGGGCAGATATGTTTAGATATGCCAAACATATTTATTTCTCTTGCAGGCAGAGAGTCTCTGAGGAAAGTCCACCCAGACTGTGCTTACACCCTAGGCGTGGAAATTAAACACTGACCTTGAGATGGAAATTCATAGGCAGTGAGATTCATAACAGATGAACATTTGAGAGAGAGAGAGAGAGACAGAGAGAGAGAGAGAAATCAGATGGAGCATTAAACATTATTCTGACACCTACATCTATAAAGTGTCTTTTTCACCCTAGATTATACTCATGTTCACATGAGGTTGAGGGTGCACTGGCAAAAAAGTGGTATGCACCTCTGAATTGTTGTAATTATGCATGCACAGTGCACTGAGCGCTTCAATCCGATTGGACTAGAATCATCTGAAGGAAGGCTGCTCAGATAAGCCTGCACTTTTGAAGCAGAGCACAATTACTGAAAATAATGTTAAAAACATTTGTTCTCACCTATACTGTGAAATAACCTGCTGCAGCTTGGCAGCTGTTCTTCTTGAAAAAGTATGTAACTGTTTGCCCAACACCATTTCTACAATGAATAAAACAAAACCCATTGTCATGTTAAAATTATGACTGTTAAAATATTTAATCACAATTAATCACATGATTGTTGTGAGTCAACTCGTGCAACTTAATCACACATTTTTATATGTAATCTTTACATTTTGTCCGTAAGCTCAGCCAAACAGCTGATCATAGCTGTATATGGCTGGTTTTTATTTCTTTTAAAGAAGAAGGTGGCACGGCTGTGCTTTCCAAATGTTAAAATCTCAGGATAATTAACAATAAATTAAATGTGCAACATTTAACATCTACACCGACCCCAACCCTAAACCTACCCTTACAATACTGCTAATACAATTATTAAATTAAATAAATAAATATTAAATGATGCAATATTGACATGCGCACCCCCCCCCCATATATATATATATATATATATATATTTTTTTTTTTTTTTTTTTTTTTCTCCCAGCAGAGAAGACTTCATTTAGACTATACTCTAAAACAAAAATTAATTGCAAACAAACTTAGTCTAAATAGAGTTTTTTTTCTAATCCTTAACAAAGAAAAATGACCAGTAAAAATGAATCATTAATACTAAACCTGGGAAAGTATATAATAGTTCATAAACAAACAAACAATAAATAAAAATGGTCATTATTTACTCACCCTCATGGCATTCCAAACCTATATGAATGTATGTCTTCTCTGAAACACAAAAGACAATATTTAGAATATCTTGAATGTCTTTGCAATGAAAATGATGACCAACATTCTTCAAAATTTTCCACAGACGAAGGAAATGAGAAAAGAAGAATGAGAGCGAGTAAATAATTTTTTTGGGCTTTGGCGGGTTGCACGCAAGGATATTCTTTACATTGTGTAATGTGATTGCTTATTCTGACATATTTTGGGCAGACAGACATATTGGCAGATGTGCTGTGCCCTAAAGATGAACTTTAAACAGAAGTTGAACAGCTAGACCAAAGTTAACTTTTGGTGTGCCGGATTTTGACCTTCTGCACCCTGTCTCTGTGAAGAAATTCAGGGCATAGCTTGAAAAGCTGAATAATGCATTTGAGCACTCATAAGGCGCAGTCCATTAGCACCTGTAATTGAACAACACGTTCTCCAATTATGCATTTTCATTGACTAAGCGGAATATGGTGAGACTTCAGCAGGATGTGACTGATCCATGGCAGACACCTTTAAAATGCTAATCTCTAAACTTTGATGTTGAGAGTTGCCAGGTAAACCTTAGCACAGATGTCATAAATTAGATTCAGGAATCCTTTGAAGGTTCCCCAAACATCTTTTTTTATTCCAAGCCAAAGCAGGTTTAAAGTAAGTCTCTCTCTTTCATGTCCAGACCTCTTGGAGTAAGACCCTGGCCTTTACATTTATTATAGATGACAGATAAAAATCATTAATTAATATAAGGTTAAGAAGAAGAGCATAATTACTTTCACTGCATTCACAAACTCATGATCTCAGCGACTGACTTTCTAACGGGAAGTTTTCAAACACTGGCGTTGTTTCATTTAACACTGCCAGAACATCCTGCTGGGACCGAGTTGGGACCTCAAAACTGATGAAAGCTCTAGATCACACTGTGAATTGTTCTTTTTCTGCTGCTGTTGTCTGGTCTCTAGAGGTGGGATCATACAAAAACAGTTGTTTATCTTTGCTAAGCACCAAGTGGACTCTAAAGTCTCTTCTCCACTCGCATTACCCACAACTAAAGTGTGTGTGTGCTTGGATGGGTGAAATGCAGAGCACAAATTCCAATGGGACACCATACTTGGCTCAGTCATGTCACTTTTGATTAATTTAATTTCATAACGCATGCTCTTGGTCTTACTAATAATTTATTGATTCCAAAGAAATAAAGATGTTTGTCTTTGTATTCTTTCAGCAAGATGTAATAGCTCTCTGCTTCCAAAGCTGACATTACCAAGCACTCCTTTTCACAATCCACTCAATTCTCAAAGCATAAAATCAAGTCCCGCTCTACAATGTTTTGGTCAATCTCTACTGATGGCCAAGCAGGTGACAATTTGAACATAATGTTTTGCAAGCAAAATTGAAATATTTCGTTTAATTGTAGTACATTTTTTCAAAAAAATTTAATATAGAGAGTTGAGAACAGTTTTATGTTGACTTTATTGACAAAAAATAGGCCTATACTGTATGAAAATATATACATACTGCACGCGGCACAATTGTCGGAAAATATCTAAATATAGATATAGCACTTGAAGTACTTTTAGAAGAAAACTGCAGGTTGAAACTCACAGGATGAACTATCACTGACTTGCCAAATTACAGCTTTGAGTGTGAAATGAGTGTTAAAACATCAGTCAAGTTGACATTGCCTTAGAAATTAACAAACATCTGTTTAACAACTTTAGTTAAGAACTATTTAAGGTGTTGTACACATAGTACAAGAGCACAAGCCAAGAAGTATAAAGTTAAAAAAAAGAACTTAATTAAAGTGAATGTGGTGCAGTTTTTATGAATTTGCTCATGTGGGTCTGTCATAAATTACATTTATTACCTTCATTTGAGTTGCCGTTATCAGTCCCTGATGGCAGTAATATGAATCTCTGGCCATGTGAGACAGATGGCCTGCAGTATGCCTCTGTGGTCACCTGTTATAATCACACAGAACATTTCTAAAATGATTGGGTTGCTGCTTGACCTCAGATACACAGGAGTTTACTGGATTTCACGGAGTAAATTAGGAATTAGAGATAGTTTGGATCTGTTTATATAGAGAAGATGCTAATTAGAACACCAATCTTGCAGTTTACACATGAAAAAAATGAAAACAAAAAAAAAAAAGTAGTAAAATGCAATGATTTGTTCCTCCTCTACCTGAAAAATGTTTCTATTCTGGCTGTACCTGATTCAAAAATACCTTGCACATGTGTGCAGTGCCATGAAGCACTTTTGCATTCGTTTTACACAATTCACTCTGTTCAGCAGATGAAACTGATTATTTACTAAATATTTGCTAATACAAAAAGACAATTATACATGCGGTAGCTCTGCTGACATTATCATGGTGGCTTTCTCCAATGCTAAACTCAGCGACTGGGCACTGCGCATGCGCTGAAGTTTTGTTCGGAATACATTTAATGAATATGTAAAAGAATATGTGAATCTGATTGCAACGTTTAGGGTTCATTTAAACATAATTCAGAATCTGAAATCGGATTGGATTAATGCAGATTGATGAAAATCAGTGCATGTAAACATACCTGCTGTTTAGCTAGTTAGCATAGTCTAGCTAGTCGCTGCAGGTATACGTTGTAACTATTACTTTACATATGTATGCCACATACACACGTCAGTGCACCCGCCATCTTGGAATGTCAGCATGTCATTACTCACAGTTAGAATCAATGATACCACAACATTGCACAGCTTCTGGTTTTAAATTATAATTATAGTTTTAAATATAGATATTCATACATGCATCTAATACGGTGTGATACGCAAGTCAGCTTGGGTTTGACTGTTCCAATATGGCGGAAAGTGGACGGCTTCCGTATAGCGGCCCATAGAAACAGAGACGCAAATGGGTGATCTATGGTTATAACTACACCATCTGGCTGCAAAAATCATCCTTCTCTCTTCCACCATATTTTTTTTTCTCATATAATATGCCGTTTCACTCAGAAATATGTCAGATTACAGAATTTAAAATGGTTTGTGAATGTCGTTTCATGTTGATTTTAAGCTAACGTTACATTCATTTGACTGAAAGTCACAAAGTACTTGGTGGCTCATGACTGAACGGCGCTGTAAAACTTTCTTTAGCTCTAAACCCCAGGAAGAAAGCATCAAGTCTATCCACATAAAGCACAATGTTTAAACATTTCCCACTGGGGCCTGAAATAGTACAGGCACATTTCCCAGGTTTCAATTCACTGCCGTCTTACTGATTTTAAAAGTCACTGAACATTTTTCCAACCTGTCTTCCTATAAGTAAATGCATTTTCACTGTAATATAGTCTTGTAATTGCTTACTTTGTTTTCCGTCTCCGTCTCGTGTCATGTGCTGATGTATGCAGCACTGGCCTCCTGTGAGCGTTGACGGCAGTGCGTCCAGTAGGGGGCCTGCATTAAAGTCAGTCCTGTTGCATTTCAATGATAAAGTGAGCTAAACAGTAATACCTCCTCCACTCCTTCTCACAGCCAGACTCTGTCGAATAACCGACAAAGCTATTACGCCTGACAAATGCAGAGGGCAGGTTCACAAACCCCTGTTGCTAACCAAAATAACCCTGTCTGCATTGAGCGTATATTGCTATCTCCGATTCCTCCTGCTAATTTAAAAATCATCACTTCGGAAGACACATCTCTGAAACCCCCTGACAACTGCATGAGGGCTTAAATGTGTTTGCTCTTCGGTGAATTGTTTAGTTTGCATGGAAACCCAAGCAATAATGGGCTTCTGGCTATATAGGTTAAACATTACTGTACGAAGGCAGCCGCAGAGCATCGGTTGTCGTGAAAGACCCCATTCATGCCTACAAAGACAGCTTGAGAAAAATTAATGAAGTAAAAGATTATCTCTCCAAGGTGATAAAAGCCAGCTCAGCAGCGAACGCACGCTTGTGTTGCTGAGGCTGCTGGATTTGGCACTCGCGAGACTCTAATCACAGAATACAGCTGACCGTGTCATCACGTGAAGTTTTACATGCTACAGATAAAACGTCCTCTCATGCTGTCAACAGAGAACACACAGAGATTTTTTTTACATTTGAAGAATGCATCCACACCGGGATGAAAGCTTCTGTGGTCCGGTTTGACACACTGATGGCTTAACAGGACTCACACAAGTAGGATACACAGAGAGACATCTATCCGTTAGCATTCCCATTCATACTATACATTATCAGTGGCAGTTACTCAGCTAGCATGTCAGCTTCCAGGGACTCCTGTGGCAACATTTGTATCGCAAATGACATGTGACTGATCTACCAAATGATAACACTGCGGGTAACTTTGCAGGTGTTTTATTGTCAATACAATTATTTCTTGGCAACCAAGTTTGCAGGTGTGTGATTATAAACAGAGAGGGTCATTTGCTACAATAGGCCTACTTTTTGCACACCTGTCTCCGCAAATGTTTCCTAAAAATGGATTAAATTATCATACTATGTAGGAAATTTGACTCTGTTATACATACATGTTATTTGCTTACAAGTAGGCCTCATTAACTCTATCTCTATTTATAGAACATTTAGGCTATTTGTTCAAAAGTTTGGTGAAGGTAAGATTACGGTTGGAATTCCAGTTGGAATAGGCCTGCTTTCCTGATGTTATCCAATATTGATATTGGACAGAGTGCATAGCCCTGTCCCTTCTTCTGCCCCAGCGGGTGCGGGGGGATCAGATGGCTCACGCGGAACGCTGGAAGGGACAGCAGTTGTGGTGTCTTCCATTGGGATCCCAATTTGTCAGTCACTCTGATGTAATGTCGAACGTGACTTAATGATAGGGAACGTCTAGGCTACTTATGTAACCCCCGTTTCCCGAAGGGGGGAACAGAAACGTTATGTCCCGTCACCACAACTCCTGTACCTTGGCTCCTCAGCAGAAAACTTAATGAGCTTGCATTGCAAGTCTCACTCACCAGTGTGCATTGGTTTGTTCTGTTACCACTCAAAATAGATTGGACTCACAGGCGAGATTCCAATTTGTCATTCGTTCTGATGTAATGTTGAATGTGACTGACTGACTGTTGTGTGCTTAATATCTTTGTGGAAACTCTGAGCTTTTTTCAGGATTCTTTGGTGGACGTAAGGTTCAAAAGAACACAATTCATTTTAAATAACATTATAAATGTCTTCACTGTCACTTTTGATCATCTACATGTGTGAATGAAATAAAAGTTCATTTTTTTAAACTTGCAAGCTGCTCTTCTTGTTATCATAGCCTCATTAACATTTAAAAGAGTCAAAAACAACCTTATTTGAACAGCATAATTGTGACTTGTGGACATGGTACACAGTATGATTAATAAAACTTGTCAAGCATGAAATAACAAATTATCAATCTTCTTCTATGGATTTATTACTGGGTTGCATACCAGCTTTTAGGTGCATGTCGCCAACTGCTGTGCTGGAGTGGGAAGTGATTTCAGTTTTGGTATTCAGGATATTATGGTCATAAATTTCTTTATGTTTTTACCACATCCTTGTTTTGAATTCTAATATGTTGCTGATTGTAAATGCTGTGCATCATGTGTTTTGTGGTTCTCTTTGAAGCTCATTGCTTTCCTGTGCATAGGACAGAATAACAACCTGTGGTCAACTGAAAGTATAAGTTACTGAAGGGGGTGGGTTCTGGAATCCATTTTGAGTGACTTATCATGAAGTTATTAATCAACATCTATCTTTCTAAATATTAATTATTTGAATAAATTCAACTTATATTAAAACATTTATTTTCCTTTCATTTTAAAACACTAGAAAACAATGATGTATATGTATAATATATGTACCTCTCACTGAGAGAAAAGTACAACTTAACAGTATGTTTCCTGTTGAGTGCAGAGCTCAGATCAACTTAAGCCTTGAAGAAGCTGTGAATCATGTGTATCTTTGTATGTGCGCTGAGTGTTCGGTACAGCTCCTTTATGGGTACTGCTGGACAACTGGCACTCTGAGACCTGTAGACGCCTTGTCCTGACTTAACAGGACATCCTGTCCTTAAGTTCAGGGTCCAATCGTCAGCATCATGGTGGAAGGAGATATGCTTATTACCAGTTTTGTCTATTTTTTTTTTAAAAAAACCAATCCGATTCTTAGTAATTCCGTAGTTAGTCTGTTAGAGTATAATTGTTGTGGAAATGTGAATGTACAGGGAAAGAGAGAGAGCGGCCTACGAACTCCTTGTGAGACTTGAAGCTGCTTCTGCTGATGAAACTGTAAACTATTCTTCAGTAAAATTTTCTTCAATTTATTTTTTTAAACTCTGACTCCGGGTCTTCATTTATCATTTTTTTTTTTATTATGGGTTTTTAACTTAAAAAATCCCTTACATTACCAATCTTTGGAAATGGCTCCTCTAAAGATGATGTCACTTCCTCTTAAATATCATTGAAATCATTTAAAATTACATTATTTTGAAACACCATTAAGTAATAAAAAAGAGACATCAAAACTAAAAGACAGAGATACCTTTATAATTAACATTTAATTTAGTTACTTATAAAATATGTAAGGAAAAAAAACTTTTTTGTTTTACTGTTCTTCAAATGCTGTGGTCACAGATGACACACTTTCCATGGAATGCTGAAATCAGTCATGAATTTCTCTGCATGAGTTTCCAAATGGAAAGTCTGACTTTCTCTGTCCTGTTCATTTGCACTTTTCCAGATAGAAATAAATTGCTGAGACAGCAATTGCAGCGGACAAAAAGTCTATTTCACACTTGAGTGCTCCATAAAATAAATAAACCTCTATTGACCAAAATATAAGAATAGCATTCATTAAATATTAACTTAATTGTTGGTTTGTTACTACAACACAAACAGCATTAATTCATACTTTATTAGCGGATGGGCTCATCTAATGTGTATCTACGTTAAGCCTACATTTATCTCATTAAATGAACGCAGTGTAATAATCCTTTCCGGTCTAGTACAGAAAGCATCACAGAATTCCCTTGGTCGCTGAAAGTGTCATTAATTCCCTTTCAAATGCTAAAAAGCCTTCATTTGTTTTCACTGTCTTCTAAAAGCAAGCTCTATTATGATTGCACATAAAGCAGGTTTGCAACACAGTTTCAATACAAATATAGGTTTCATGACAAAAATAATGAGAGCCACAGGTCAAGCACCTGCCTAACAGATACTCTATGATTTATAAAATATATGAAAAGTAATCACAATTTAAAACTACTATTAATATGTTTATCATGAAAGGCAAATGTAAAATAAGGAGAAGACGATGGAACATTCTGGGTTAAATACAAATTAAAGTCAAAACATTTTCAATGCATTCTAAATATACTATTGTTCTCATGTAAGTTTGTTGTTTGGTTCTCCAAAATATTGAAGCTGGCATATTTTTTTTTTTTTTGAATATTCCATTCTATTCTCACTTCCATCGTGTTCTCAACATATTTTGTTTGTGCAGGACAAGCAGTATTTGCAGGTCAGGTAATCATATTTCAGAATGAATGAAGTGGGCCGAACAGGCAGCAGTTATAAAATCAATTTCATATCATTCTCAGCACTCTATGATTCAGTAAGGTATTGTGTGTTACGTGTAATTGTCTCACCATAGCTGGCCCGTCACATTCTGTTGTTCCTCCAGCAGTCACTGAGCAACACGGAAGCTGATCTTTAGAGATCCTGGCATATATGTGCAAGCCAGACCGCAAAGGCGAAGAATTGCTTAAATAAGCTGTTTTTGCAGCTCCTTGTCAAAAACAAAAAGTATATATTTTCAAACAGGTCTTTATTTAAAGCACTATTCGAAATGAGGTTAGCTTTTTAAACGATGTTTACAATTATTAAGGCAGGCCTGTCATTTCCTTAAGTGACAGGGCAAGTATGGTAACCCATACTTGGAATTTGACCTCTAAAATTGAACCTATCCAAGTTAGTGTAGAAGTAGTGAACACAGACTGCAAACCGCATTTTTGCTATGGCACCTGAGGAGTGATTGGGGGTTAGATGCCTTGTTCAAGGGCACCTCAGTCATTTCCTGCCGGTGTTGAGAATCGAACACTCAACCTTTGTCTGACTGTCTAACCATTAGGCCACTACACTTCTCAAAGTGTAGAGGGAGAGATTTTTCAATGACTCTTTCTGTAGGTTACATTGTTACGTCAGGTTGCGACAAATGACTGTCTTTATGAGTGAGTCATGAATCGATCATTCAACCGATTAGTTAAAATATGCTAATTCGTTCAGAAGCACACAAATGACTGTCTTTATGAATAAGTCATTTGAATCAATGGCTGCGTTTAATTCCACTTTTAAACATACACTCGCACACTGCCCAAAGCACTTTATCCCTGCAGTCAACTTTGTCAAGTGGAAGGAAGGGAAGTTTATTTGGACAGACCCTTGACACCTCGATTTTAGTCTACACTTCAGGCAGATCCACAGACCACAATGCAACACAATAAAGTAACATAAAAAAGTTATTTTGATATTTAACCGCATATTACTCGTAGATACCTTTAGCTGACTGGTATAGTTTATTGTTTTGTTATCACTTTTGTTTGTTTAACTTTTTTATATTTTCTCCAATAGCCCAAGCATAGTTACAGGCCTATAGAATGATGTGTAAAGCAAATTCAAGGAAAATCAAACAAAACAAACTGTAAATCATAAATCAACTCCATTGCGGATTGAAGATTAAAATTTCATTGTTTCAATATTATTTAAATGTATAATTAAATGTATATTCTATTTGAAAGAGTGTAAATGAGGGTTGTTACATGAACATGTTGGTGTCATATAGTATGCACAGGGAAGGAGAGATAATTTTGGCTTCATAGGAATGGAAGGGTGCATGTAGCACATGTTTTCTGCTGATGCAGGGGGTTCCATGATGTAAACATCTATTGATGTACAGTATTCACTATAAGGAGGGTAGAATGTGTATGTATGAAGTGTACATTCTATTTTAAAGAAACCAACTTATTTTTCTCCACCTTGTAAGGAATTGGAAGATCCTTAGTCAAGGTATACAAGCTTGATGTAGCACACTGTCCCTCAGAGAAGCACATGAAGATGGACTGAAGACAATAGAACAATCTTCTCTTCTATGTCTGATATACATAGGAGAATAAAAGTTTTCCTAGCCAAGGCAACTTGGTATCCGGTCCTATGATTCAACTATAATGGCGACAAAAGATGTACTTTCAGATCAACAGGATTCCATGTGATCAAGGGCTCATGATGTTAAACACACTGTAAGAATGAGACGGAGGGAAGTTAGCAACGGAAAGGCATAAAAAAAAAAAAAAAAAAACTGGACTTACACACAGCCAATCACACAACTGATTTGTTCAAAAACACTGATTTATTCAGGAACAAAAACAAGTGAGTGAGTCATTTGAATCATTCACTCAATCAATTATTTTAAAAATTCTAATT
This sequence comes from Opsariichthys bidens, assembly GCA_037194245.1. NCBI lineage: Eukaryota > Metazoa > Chordata > Actinopteri > Cypriniformes > Xenocyprididae > Opsariichthys > Opsariichthys bidens. The sequence continues at coordinate 8,082,840 of CM074305.1, read as the reverse complement.
AAGAAACAAACCTTATAATGTTTATGATTGAGGTAATTCACTCAATCGATTAGTTAAAAAAAGCTGATTTATTCAGATGTTCTCAATTTCTCATAGCTTGTAAATAAGGACAGGTTTAAAACACAAAATAAAAATTGGTAGAGGTGTTAATTCCTGTGAGTCACAAACGAACCATACGGTCGGATGGCTTGGAGGACTTGTCGGAAAAATACACCAGTTGAGACATGAAAACTAGTCCTATCTGAACTTAACACTTTGAAAATTGCATTTCATGATCTTTTTTTATCGCAGAATGTAATATTGACCTATATTAGAACCAGTTATTCCAAGATAAGACATCAGTTTCAGCTTCGTTTTTTTCTCATATTGTTGAGGAGCATTCAGTCTGTTAGATGTCTTGTAGTGTCAGTCCATCATGCAACTTAGCTGTATAGAAAGTGTCATCCACATTTCAGAGATGTGCACAAGGCAATGACCACCACTGTGAAACTGAGAAAGCAAAGAAAAAGCTATCCAGGACTCAGCTGGCTGGCTGTCACCTGAGTACACCAGGTGCAAGAAGATTCTGGACCAGTGAGTGCAGGAAAATTCCCCTGATGGTTTTCCTTCATTTAGCATATGATTCATCTTGGGTTGTGTAGCTAACATATGTTGACCCAGATGAACAACCATGAATGGAGTCACACGTAGATGTTCTACCAGATACACAAAGATATAGTTTCTTTTGAGAAACCTATCCTGACAGTTTAATAAAAATGACTTACGAATAGCGTTACTTACAGTTTGACCATACACCGACACTTACACAGAACGTGTTTTTCTTTATACAGAATTCGAACTCCCATCATTCACAAAGTCCTAAATACACCCTCGCCTTGTGTGTTTGTTTATTTTGAAATGGATCCTATTAACTTTCTAAATGTGCATGTTCTGTTGTACACGATTAATGTTATTCAAAAAATAACAATCTTAGATCTTTTCATTAAAAAAATATACAGGTGCTAGCACGGTCATATAATTAGAATATCATCAAAAAGTTGATTATTTCACTAATTCCATTCAGAAAGTGAAACTTGTATATTATATTCATTCATTACACACAGACTGATATATTTCAAATGTTTATTTCTTTTCATTTTGATGATTATAACTGACAAATAAGGAAAATCCCAAATTCAGTTTCTCAGAAAATTAGAATATTACTTAAGACCAATACAAAGAAAGGATTTTTAGAAATCTAGGCCAACTGAAGAGTATGAGCATGTACAGCACTCAATACTTAGTTGTGGCTCCTTTTGCCTGAAATACTGCAGCAAAGCGGCGTGGCATGGAGTCGATCAGTCTGTGGCACTGCTCAGGTGTTATGAGAGCCCAGGTTGCTCTGATAGTGGCCTTCAGCTCTTCTGCATTGTTGGGTCTGGCATATCACATCTTTCTCTTCACAATCCTGCATAGATGTTCTATGGGGTTAAGGTCAGGCGAGTTTGCTGGCCAATTAAGAACAGGGATACCATAGTCCTTAAAACAGGTACTGGTTGGTTTGGCACTGTGTGCAGGTGCCAAGTCCTGTTGGAGAAATCTGCATCTCCATAAAGTTGGTCAGTAGCTTTTTTCTACCACATCTTTTCCTTCCCTTCGCCTCTCTATTAATGTGCTTGGACACAGAGCTCTGTGAACAGCCAGCCTCTTTTGCAATGACCTTTTGTGTCTTGCCCTCCTTGTGCAAGGTGTCAACGGTCATCTTTTGGACAACTGTCAAGTCAGCAGTTTTCCCCATGATTGTGAAGCCTACAGAACTAGACTGAGAGACCATTTAAAGGCGTTTGCTGGGGTTTTGAGTTAATTGGCAGATTAGAGTGTGGCTCTAGCTGTCTTCAATATTGAACCTTTTCACAATATTCTAATTTTCTGAGATACTGAATTTGGGATTTTCCTTAGTAGTCAGTTATACTCATCAAAATAAATATTTATTTTCTATCTATCCATCTATCTATCTATCTATCTATCTATCTATCTATCCATGATATGGAACTGTAATACTTTCAAGACCTGAACTCCTGAACTACTTTACCCGTGCGTTTCCCTGAAAATAATTGCACACCTCAGAACATTCGTCAGCCAATCAGATTCAAGCATTCAACAGGCCCCGTAGTATAAGCGCTGATATCTCACTCAATATCCCGGAACATTCTGTCCTCCACAGCCTCTTCCACAGAACCGCAGACGACTGGCATCTATTCCAAGAATCCTCTGCACCATGTCCCCCACTAATAGACAAGGAAGAGTTGCTGATCGAGCTCTGCAGGAGACCAGTTCATCTTGCCAGCAACGCTCCAAGCCCTGTCACTACCGAGATCACCCACGGAAATGAAAGCCACGTCCAAGACAACAGCTGGGTGCGGCCGTGAAAGCAATGACACGACACGCCACCACTCTAGGCGCCAAACCCCTTGCAGACATTACACATCCTTGCCAGCCTGAGCAAATGCCAGCGCCATGATGTGTCCAATGCCATGAAAGAATGACCCTGGCACCTTCTTATAACTATTACAATGGGTGGGTGGGTAGCTTAGTACTATAAATGAGGTGGGCAGAGACAGACATGGGAGCTGCTGGGAGTGCATATTCTCAATACCAGTGTTCATCATTTTTCAAGGTTCTGCTGCCTGCCAGACCCAAGGACAAATGCTAATGTCTGAAATCTAGGCTGGCAGAGGCGCTTAGAACCAAAGGCACCCGCCGAAAACGTTTAGTCGTCTCCGATTCCTCTTTTTGCACAGGGTTTGCAGCGATGCCACATGTCGGTGTCTGCTAACGAGATTCAGACATTTTTGGCAGGCTGACTATCAGGGGTGAAACAGGGCTCTGTGAGCTGTCACAGTTCAGACGAGGGATTGTAAGAGAAGAACCCATTAGCTCTAAGACAGTACTACTGCTGAGAAAGGAACAGTTGAGGTGGCAAACGCAGTCACTGCAAATCACTGCCCTTAAATACAGAGATAATATACAGATCAAGAAGCTATATATATAGTCAACAGAGCGGGTCAGTATCTTCCTCTGTGCCAGACTTTCTGCAACTTTGTAATGATGGATAATTTAAAATGAAAAAAAAAATAAATAAGTAAACTTACAACACAACAGTGTTGGGAAAGATATACAAAACTGTAGCTTCCTAAGATACAAACTACTCATAGTTTAAAATAGATAAACAGTGAAGCTACCAATTATAATATGTTGCTAACAAGAAACTATTTGAGGCATTATATTTATTAAGCAGTTCTCTGAAATGCTTGATTCTTATTGGTTGATCACAGTATTCAGCAATCAAATATTCCTGAATAATGATTGTTGTCCAGGGAAACACTTTGTTAGGGTTAAGTTTGGCTGCCTACCTGTACATTATCCCATAAATACTTTAATTTTTATGAAGCAGCATCTAGCAGCACAGATGTTTTCAACATTGATAATAAAAATAAATGTTTCCAGAGCAGCAAATCAGCATTTGAAAAGGATTTCTGAAGGATCATGTAACACTGAAGACTGGAGCTGAAAATTCAGCTTTGCATCACAGGAATATATTAAATTTCAAAATACATTAAAATAGAAAAGTTATTTTAAATTGCAATAAAAATTCACAATATTACTGTTTAACTGTATGATCCTATATATATAATAAATTCATTCATGCAAATAATTCATACATTATTGGATATATATATATATATATATATATATATGCAAATAATTCATACATTATTGGATATATATATATATATATATATATATATATATATATATATATATATGCAAATAATTCATACATTATTGGATATATATATATATATATATATATATATATATATATATATATATATATATATATATATATATATATATATTTATATTTTTTTTTAAATTGTTTGCTAAAACTGTTTAAAGGGGACATATCATGTAAGTCTGACTTTGTTTAAGTGCTATAATTGGGTCCATGTTGGATCTACCACTCCAGAAAACATGAAAAAGGATAACCAAATAATTTAGTTTTGGCAAGTCTTTCTCTGCAAGTATTTGAAAAAGAAAACGGGTCGCTCAGATTTCGCTCCCCTTGTGACATAGGAAGAGGATCTTATTATAATATTACTGCCCCTTATAACCTGCACAATTCCACCCATGGCACCATAATTTTGTTTTCGCAAATGAAAATGGTGTATCAGTTCTTAGGTCATTGCAAAAGTTTGAGAAAAACATGCTAACTGTTATGTCGCTGGCTGCACAGATGAGTGTAGAACGCTATTTAGAGTCTCATTAGCTTGGATAGCCTGCAAGTTCACCAAAGCAAGCGCAACAGCTAAAACAAAGTGTTTCTGTCCGAGTGATATTTTGGAAAAAATATTAGACCATTCGCAGCATTTGATAGCAATCATAAATGTTAGCCTGGTGTGTATAGCTCTGTTTGGCAAACAAGTACGCTATGTATAGTGGGCGTCCATACGGGCTTTGCATGAAAGATTAACATGACGGCACATGCTTGTTGATGTGTTGCACAGCAACTACATAAATTTATCCACTAACCATTGCATTCTAAAAGTTGTAACTTCTTCCTTAGTCTCTCCATCAGTGTCCGAATCCGGTTTGAACTATTTGGTGGCAGGGAAATGCAGCTCATTTGCATTTAAAGGGACACACACAAAAACGCCGCGTTATTGCGCACTCCCAAAAAGGGGCAAACTTGACAAGCTATAATATATCATATATAGAGTATTTTGAGCTGAATCTTCAGACACATTCTGAGACTTATATTACATCATGCGAAAGGGGACATAATGGGTCCCCTTTAAAAGAATCGACTAATTAAAATGAATAGGATTCCCAATGTTACTTACGAGGGAAAGGAGACATCGTGTTTTTGATTATTTGAAAAGTGAAAAAGAAAGTGAAAGTGAAGTGTCGACAAGTATGTGACCCCAACTCGAAATGGTCGATTCTGCATTTGCTGCATTTACAAGTGCATACACACACACACACAGCAGTGAGTGACACACACACACACACACACACACACACACACACACCCGGAGCAGTGGCAGCTACAGGCGACAGCGCCCGGGAGGGGTTTGGGGGTAGGGTGCCCTTGCTCAAGGGCACTTGGTATTGGTATGAAGGAAGTGAGAGAGTGTTTGTTTATTCACAATTCCCATCTTCAATTCCCGGCGGCGTGGGATCGAACCCGCAACCCTTCTGATTACACAGCCCAACTCCCTCACATTTAGGCCACGACTACCCTGTTCTATTTGACTGTGTGTTTGATTATTCCTGGAAACACACCACTAATAAAGTCTGTTTGAGGTTATAAAATGGCATAGCTGGTTCCGACAATGTACAACAGACGTGTTTAATTATGGCTATTGTGCTGCAAAAGGTTAAAGAGGCTGGTAGTCATTTTCTCCCATTGTCAAAGCACCATTTTGTACTCACTTGCATCCTGGCTCCTGTTTTCCGAGCATGCCCTCTTTCCTGTTTGCCTTTGTGCAGGTACCAGCACCTCCATTCTCTCCCTCATCCCAAAAGCCGAGAGACGATTTATTTCTCTTCTTGTCCTTATCAACATTTACACCATTATTCCATGACGCAAAAAAACTCAAACAATTGCACATCACCATGCTAATTTGCATCTAATTTCATTCCACGTCGGCAATTATGATGACGCATAATTTTCTTTTCATAATTGAATTTTGATGAAAAAAGGAAAAGGACAAAAAATAGGGGTACTATTATTGTAAATGCCAAATTTTCTTTGGCAGGGTTGGAAGTGATTATAGTGGAACGAGAATGCTTGGACTGATGCCTTCCTGCATCACAATGTCTGTGGCAGAGCCAAGAGAAGTGTCTCATACCTGCCACGGAAAACACCTGCAGTCTGAGAAAACGCCGTACACGGGCTCTTTATCAGCACCGTGCAGATACCAGGAGGTCACCTGTCTCATTACAGTATGGATTACACCAGTCTAGTCTCACTAGTAGGATTGGGCTGAGTTAATTGACAATGTCAATGATAAAGTTTGGATTATGCACAGATGGTCTAGGCAAGTGCTTCAGTCTTCAGTTATCCTATGAATCCATATGGGCTTTTAATGCTTTTGTTCAGTGATTTCATGACATGACATCAGGGCTTAATTTGTGCCAGAACAAGCCGGATCTGAAATCAGCATCTCAGCAATTGGATTCATCATCTAATTTAGTGGAGGTGACAAATGTACATGTTTCATGAAAAAAAAGTATGATAATACTGAATATCCTTGTCATACCCATATAAAAAGTATCCGATAATAGTGGCAGTTTTGTCAATCATGTAGAACATCACATCACAGCATAGAGACAAGCTGTGGCCTGTAATAAAGAGACGTTTCATCTCAAAATTAAAATTCTGTCATCATATAATCTACCTTCATTGTTATTTCTTTTATGAAAACTTTTTTTTCTTTTATGTAACTTTTAGGACTTTCCTACTTCCGTGGAACACACACACACACACACACACACACACGCACGCACACACACACACACACACACATACAAAGGTTTGTTTTGCTATCAAAGTGAGGACATTCCATAGGCGTAATGTTTTTTTTTTTTTTACTGTAAAAACTACATACAATCCCCCTACATTAAACCTAAACATTGTTTAGTATGTTTTTAAAGCTATTTTAAATATGAGGACTCATGTCCTCATATTTCATGTTTGTCGCAATACCAGTGTAATACCCATGTCATTACACAAATTTGTATCTTCATTAATCACAAACAATCACACACACAGACACAGACACACACACAAATATATTTTGATCTACAAAAAAGAATGCCATATTGCATGTGCAATTACGCTTAATTTTCTATTTGTGTGTGTGTTATAATGTGTGGAAAATGTATTTTGAAGTTTTTAACTAAAAATGTACAGGAAAATGTGCTGTACATGAAATTTTAAGTGATGAAATTATGTTACTTATATTATTAGTTACCTACAAAATGCTACAAAAAACATAACATGTAACCTAAACCTTTACCTGTTAAAAAACAACAAAAAAAAAAACAACAAAAACAACAAAATCCACAACGTACCATTTTTACAGCTTTGCATATAGTTTTATACAAATATAACAAATATGAATGATACGTGATATTTACTTTAATTTTTCAACACATCACGTCTCATTTCATCTCAGTGCTATTCATTAAAAATGCTGTCTGCTTACAGTAAACAAGTACACTTACAAATTTCAAATTGAAGAAACAATTATGCCTCTGTGATTCAGAATGTACAGTAGAAACAAAAACATTTAATGTCCATTGTATTGCAAGAGAATTTCATTTAGTCACTTTTCCTTCTAATACCAATTTGCACATCTGTTTACAGTAGGTATTGGTGAGAATGTTGTTTGACCTCTCAATAAAATTCAGTACAAGTTGCTTTAGGGAAAGTCAAGCAGATCAATGAGACGCTCCACTGACAATGAGTCTCATTTACTAATAATTGCATGAATTATTATTTCGTATTGATATGCACAGGAGAACTTCTTACAAAAATTCACAACTCGTGCGTACACACATGAATTTGTGTTTAACCTCATTCTAATGTTAATGAATTTAGAGTATTCTAAATTAGCGACCACGTGCCCTAAGATTTTCTTCACTCTCCTGCAATGCAGCTTTTCATACACGTCCAGCGTATTATGATGAAATACATTTAAGATGAAATATCTATACAATTGACCCTCCGCAAACAGTTTGATTGACAGGCGATCTGACCAATCATAACCCCGAATCTGCCATTTTGTCCGACAAAGCAGTCAGGGGAGTTAGTAGATGAACGTTGGTGAACTTGAACATCAAAAATTGTGTGTACTCACGTCTTTCTGCGCTTGAAACAGCATTCCTTCTGATGTCCATTCATGTTTTTAGCTACAGCAATCTGTCACGACACATTAAAGAGCCACTATACGGTATTTATTGTTTAAACTTCTTTAAAGAATTACGATATATTAAATATAAAACCGTTTCATATGTATGTCGCGTTGTCAGTGTCCTCTTTGCTCCGGGATGTATTTTTCTCGATGTGAAAACATTATGTGTGGCATGAGAGCGCATGGCTTGTTGGACAAAGCAACAGTAACTAAAGGGGGCGGGTCCTTGCGAAGGGTTTCAAAATTTTTTAATTTTTCAAATTTCATTTTAGCATGGTTATAAGGCCACCCAGAGTGTGTTATTTTTGCATATGTGTGGTTCCAGTTGTTTTTGGTGAATCATGAACTGTTAATGAAAATATATATTCATAGATTTCACACACAGATATGCGCATATGTACACTTGGGGCCTATGTTTTTCTGTCCTTTTATAATCTTTCCTGACAGAGTTGGAAAAAGGATTGGATTTTTGAAGAGTATTCTGATCTTCTCTACATTTTTTACACTGAAACAAAGTTGTCTGCACTGCAAGTGGATGACTTTTGACTACTTGGACTCCTGTCAATGCTGTTGATTTTACTGAGAGCGACGTAACACACAGGTATGTTGATGTAACATTACAGTAATAATCCTACTGTAGGATCTGTTATGAGATCTCAATGAATAGCTCAACCAAAATTCTTTCCTCATTTACTCAATTGTTATTCCAAATGATATACTGCTAATGCCATTCCTAACTTACTTACTACTTATTAATACAAAGATTTATTTATATTTTTTTAAGAATTGAGTGTTCAGAAAGACTTCAGAAGGATTATTATTTGGGCACAAACATAAGGTATGCATGACTTTTATGATTAATCATATGTAGGTGAATTCTTCGTTTAAATTCGTCATGAAACTGAAGTCGTAATAGTCTTTTCTCCCCTATTTTGATGTGTATATCAGTGAAACGGCTTCTCAAACAAGAACAAATGTAGATTTTGTCCATGGGGAGCTGATTTGATGGTTGGATGATTGTGGTTTGCTATTGGTGAATCTCATGTGAGTGACAGGTTTTCCCGCCCTTGCGCCAGTAAACACCAAAAAAGAGTTGTCTCTACAAGAGAGAGGGGATGTTATTTTGATTAAAAATTATGAGCAAAATTATAGTAAATGTCTATGGAAAATGTATTTATAATAAACACTCAATATTCCTTGACAAAAATTGCAGTGTACTTTATAAGCCTTTATAAGTTATAAGCCTGTACTAAAATGTTCATGGACTGTTTGTCAGTCTGTCTGAAAACATATTTGAGCTCTAAACTTAGTTTTGACAGTTTTTATAAAGCATAATCTTGTTTTATGGGATGAAAAGAATTTAGGATTACAGAATCAAACACAATCAGAAAAAAAAGTGGTAATGAATTATTGCAATTTTAATATGTGTGTTTGTCAGGATGATTTTTGAGAAGATAGTTTTTTTAGGTTATGATCGATTAGTTGTCAGAATTGTCACATCATATGGTTTCAATATAGCAGACATTTTGATATGAAGCTCTTCAGCAATCGTTTTTGTGTTCTGGACATGAAATGGACCATATCGGAATGATATCAGGCTGTTGTTTTTTTGAGTAAAATAACCAGACAAACTATAAAATTTGAATTGACAAATCAATTTATCCTTGATCTTTTTTTGACATATAAGAGGTCATTGTACTATAAAAATTAATATCCTGTAAGTTTCGGAACTCAAAACTTCCTCATTATTCCAAAAACAGCTTTTAATAAAACCAAGCTCAGGAAATGACTCATTTTGGAATTTTTCATATTGTTACGTCATAGTGTGCCCACCGATTCGCACATGCCATGTAGTAGTAAGTATGAGACGCACACAAACACAGGATTACTCCCAACAAAACGACAGAGATTTCTCTGAGGATTACAAGACATGTGAAGTGCCAAGTTGTGGAAAACACAGTCTTTGCATCGCCTTCCTTGTGAACCTAACGTTAAGAAAGCGTGGATGAAGTTCCAGTCAGATTGAGTCAGTCAGTTTGTTCGCTTCAATTTACTGCTGATTCGCTTTGAATGTTACACAGTTCGATGAAGGCTTTTTTGAGAGACTGAAAACAAAAGTGCTGACTACATTGGCTCCCACAGTCGCAACACAAAAATGTACCAGTGTTTTTACCAAGTGTCACTATTGCTCCGTCTGACATAGATCGTTTGATATGTACTAAGTATGTATTACTGTAGCTCTGCAGTCAAACCTGAATTGTGTTGTGATAGTTGTGATTTGCTGTTTTTTCCTTTGCTTCGGCGTTTATCGGTTTAATGCGTTTGATTATCGGATACGGAAGAAAGCACTTATAGAGAACACTGCTTTTGATGTTATTTTGATCGAAACCATTCGCTGTCATCCTGATTTTTTGATGGAATTCGACCTCAGAGTACATTATATTAAATAAATGCCGTTCATTAAATAGCAAATTGATTCAAGAAACATAAATGAATATATGTTAAATGTGTTGTTACACTGTAGTGCAAATAACTTTTACTTTATGAACAACACAGTAATTCTCTTTGATGTACCAGAACACATGCAGCAGTTTCTTATTTCTTATCAGCAAAGAAGAACTTCAAAGAAGGTCTTCATATGGAGGAAAAGAGCAAATGTTTAAATGTGCATTTACACTTCAAAATGTCAGTTATTATTTTTGTAATGTTTGTAAGTGTTTTACAGTGTAAAACACGAGGAAGGCTGTGTCCCAAGGGTCAGTAGCGAATTACACCATTGATTTCAAACCTGCCAGATTTGTGATTGTGTAAAACAGTATGTAGGGCGCGATGATTTCCACAATGTAGAAAATGTGGGAGGAATTGTTGGGTGTGTAACATATCACAATATGAACTAGTGTCTGTGAATAATAAACCACTAAAAATTCATGTGGCTCAAAAAATAGAGCATGGCGCCAGCAACACCAAGGTCATGGACTTAAAGTGAAAGTGAAAGTCGTGACATGTTGTCAAGTATGGTGACCCATACTCGAAATTGGTGCTCTGCATTTAACCCATCCCAAGTGCACACACACAGCAGTGAGTAGTGAACACACACACACCCGGAGCAGTGGGCAGCTATTGCGACAGCGCCCGGGGAGCAATTGGGGGTTAGGTGCCTTGCTCAAGGGCACTTTAGTCGTGGTATCGAAGGTGGAGAGAGTGTTGTTTATTCACAATTCCCACCTTCAATTCCTGCCGGTGTGGGAATCAAACCCGCAACCTTCTGATTACAAGCCCAACTCCCTCACCATTAGGCCACGACTATGCAATGTAAGCGTGAAGTCTGCATGTTTTTGTGTGAATTAGTTCAACTGCACATGTTACGACACAATATGACGACGCTCCATGTGATCTTCATCTCCAGAGCTGCGATGTTCAATTTGAGGTGCATTTCACTTGAGAAAAACTGTCATCAGATACAAACAGAAACATGAAAGGACTTCACTACAACCCGCCAAAACAAAAGTTTAGTTTAACCTGAAGAAATTATGGCGCAAATATATTACTATTGTGCTGTAGAACGTAATAATAATAATGCAATTTATTAAAATAATATATTAAGGAACATTAAAATTTGTCCATGTTTTAATTTAAGCCCTTAACTGTCGCTCCCTTTTGAGAACAGATGTGAAAATGCACTATCCAGACTTAAATGGTTGTAATTCAAGAGTGATTTGGAATATAGTATAGTATATTTCGTATAAAATATATATTTTTACAAAATATTTTTTTAAGCTTAATGACTATTAAAATCAAATCTAAGTATATATCATAAGTTGTGTTCCCAATTTGAAGTTGATATCACAAAAATTGAAGATTTTGTTTAGGTGCTGTACTAAAAAGAGCCACCCGGTGTCACCCACATTGATACATTATCCTGTAACAAATTCATATATATATATTTCTGTCCAAATATGGAACCATGAGATGCAGACCTTTTTGACAATATGCGTTTTGTCAAGATCAGAACAGGTTTCTATTATAAAGTAGTTAAAATAAATTTTGTATTATGAAACATGACACTGCCCACAAGGGGAGAAGCTCACTAAAATAACTTAAAGTACCGTTTCAGAATGAATTTTGAGTTCGTAAACTACCTAATTTATGATGATTACTAAAATCTGTGATATGAAAAAAGGAAAAAAAAAATAAAAAGAGAGACAAGTTTCCCGTTAGTGGGATGGTGACAGCAGTAAACCTTTGTTATGCAGCACTTTGTTTGCCCAAAAATGAAAGCAATTGTTCAGATTTCATTTGATTTACATTTTAAAAGATTGTTCCATGCATTAATGTGATTGTAATAAATGTACAATTGTATAAAACACAGAATCCTTGAATTCAAACAGTTTTAATTCCTGGAAAACAATTACTCCGTATCACCACTTTTATTGTTAAAAATTTAATACATTATTATATTGTATGAATAGCCACGTTTCCAATAAAAATAGCATGCTTGACAAGCTACAGAGAATCTTCTGACGTCGCTACACACATTCTGTCGGCACTGTTCAGTACAGTTAGCCAAACATGCTGAGAATTCGGGCCCAAGAACGGTTTGTAATCGTGCCGTGCCAAACCAAGCTCAAGTGGAAGTATAACTTACCTTTCTTAGACTATTGACTATTTTTCTGTTTTTCATCACTGCAAGCATTTCAAAGAGCTTTTTTTTCCCCTTAAATTATGCTTTTAAAATCCTTTTGAAATCTCACTCCTAATGCTTCATGCAGGGTGTTAAAATCTGTGACAGTAAAAGTGAATAATAAACAGCATAATGATAAGAGCGGAAAATGATAGAAACTAATTACGAGCTCTGTTCTGACAGAACTGTAAAGGCTTTTTAACAGCTCTATTGTTAAAGATTTAATGAAGAACAAAAACAGAGCCATAAATAAGCGTTTTATTATCCCGAAAAACATTTTGAATATGCTAAATGCTGAATATGCTGTCTTTTCTCGACTTTTGATAGAATGTTTCCAAATCCACATTTAAAGTCTCATAGAGCAAGACTTTTGCAGGATAACATCATTTAGCACAAGAATGTCTGAATGAAATGTTAAGCAGCCTACCACAGTTTTTATGCAACATTTAGAGGTGAGTTATCTAAAATAGATATACTGCAATAGTTAGCAGAAGCACTCATAATATCAACCCTATACATTTTAAACAAGATTTTCTTGGCAGACTGTCTCAAAGCATGCATATGCCCTCCTCTAAGTTGTGGTGTGGTGCCTCATTACGATATACATACGATATAGCGGGCCTCAAACCAGGGTTTTCTGCCATTGGAGTCGGACGCTCTAACAAGGAGGCAAAAGGCTGCATCCTCCAGCATTTGTCGCTAGTGCATCTCTTGAGGTCAGAGGAGTGAGGTTTACTCGCACAGCAACTACTAGCTGTTTACTCGCACAGCAACTACTAGCTGGCCTCCGTTACACTCACCCCTCCAAACCTCAATCCCATCTGGGTCACGGCACCAATGTAATGCCCTCTACCTGGGTGTTATGACTGTTTCTTTTGATTAAAAGTTTGTATTGTTCTGTTTTCTTTTTCTGTTGCTTTGGTCTGCTCTCTCTCATAGATTGCATGTCTGCGTCTGATTGGTCGCTCTATTAAGGTGGGGTCCTATAAGAAGTCAAGCTACCAGCAGTCTGCGAGCTCATTGTTGGTGCGAACACGAATAGGTTCGGAGCTCCTGGATTCCCTCTCCGGCCGGCGACCAAACTATTATTAACCATCTGTTAGATTAAACATTCTTGTCTTGTGAAACTGAGCGTAGGGGTGTCCTGCCTATTTTCTTTGAACTTGTTTCACTTTGTTTTTTAGTAGGAAGTTAGGTAAGCCATTTGTATTTTATTTCTACAAACTGATTAGGTTATTTATTTACTCTTTTACTTTATTAGCACTGTTTGTTTGTTATTTTGGCCTGTGGTCACCCTGAAGAGATGCTCTCTAATGTTTCATCTCAACTATACAAATAAACTTAACAGTTTACTGTTTATGTGAGTAGCGTGCTTGTTTGGACCGGAGTGAATGTTTTTGGAATCCACGACCAAACATTACATTCTTGTTATGCCCCTTTTGTTCCCTAGACACGGGGCGTAATACTGGGTCTTACTTGACCCGCTCCGATCGGGCCTCAAACCCGGGTGTTCCGGGCATTGGAGTCAGACACTCCAACAAGGAGGCTAAAGGCTGCAACCTCTAGCGTTTGTCACTAGAGAATCTCTTGAGGTCAGAGGAGTGAGGTTTACTCACACAGCAACTACAAGCTGGCCTCCATAACACTCATCCCCCCAAACCTCAATCCCATGCGGGTCACGGCACCAATGTAACCCCCTCTACCTGGGTCTTACTCGACCCGTTCCGAGCAGGCCTCGAACCCGGGTGTTCTGGGCATTGGAGTCAGACACTCCGACAAGGAGGCTAAAGGCTGCAACCTCTAGCATTTGTCACTAGAGCATCTCTTGAGGTCAGAGGAGTGAGGTTTACTCGCACAGCAACTACTAGCTGGCCCCCATAACACCCCCCCCCCCCAAACCTCACTCCCATCCGGGTCACGGCACCATTGTAACCCCCTCTACCTGGGTCTTACTCGACCCGTTCCGAGCGGGGCTCGAACCTGGGTGTTCCGCCATGTGAGTCAGAAGCACCAACAAGGAGGCTGAAGGCTGCAACCTCTAGCGTTTGTCGCTAGAGCATCTCTTGAGGTCAGAGGAGTGAGGTTTACTCACACAGCAACTACTAGATGGCCTCTGTTACACTCACCCCTCCAAACCTCACTCCCATCTGAGTCACGGCACCAATGTAACCCCCTCTACCTGGGTCTTATATATATATACATAATTTGGCCTCATTTAGCCTTGATAACAGCTTGCATTCTTGCTGGCATTATTTTATACTTATTCACAGTCTCTGTTGTTATTGATTTCCAAATAGTATTTAGTTGTTCCCAAAGACTTTAGTGCGAGATCTTTGAATCCATTAAATGCCAACAATAATTATTTATGACATCAGAAGCACTACATGCGACTGAAGAGCTTACACATACTGGTGTGGATTACACATTAGAGAAACAATTTTGGTAATTACCAATACTGTTAGTTTAGCTGTTGCGCTAACCTTAAATTGGGTCATGGTCTAATAAATTTATAAATTGAAATATAAATTTATTTGTCTTTTAATGTACAGCCAGTGCTATAATGTGTGTGAGGATTCAAGTAGTAACCTGGTAGATGCACACTGAATAACTATGTATAAGACCTTTCATCTCTGTGTAGGTCTGATGAATTATTAAAAAGTTATGTCATGGGACGCTGCGCATATGAAATAACAGTGAGGTTTATAAAACGAGTTGCTGTGTTTAAATAAGAGGGATAAAGGGAAAAGTCACGCATTATTGCGCACACTGCCTCAGTTCCCCTTTGAGATCGTTCCGTCAGTAAGACTTGTATGCAATTTCACATTTTCTCATCACTCTGTGGCATAAAACCAATCGCCCATAGGTAATTTACTATCCTAGTCAGGAACACAAAGAGGAAAACTGTCACATCAAAACATTAACACAGACAAGCTCGGGGGTTAGTGTGCAGATTTGGATTAAGCGGATATATTTTGAGCTTATGTGTCAAATAAAAAGTTAAAATACCTCCAGAAGTGAAAGAGAGGGATTGCCGTTATAAACATAATATGGGCGCCCAAACCTGAACCGTTGGCCCTCACAGCAGCTTTCAAGGGTGTCTGGTTCACCATAGCCAGAAACCAGAAAACGAACAGCAACAATTTGGTGAAATAATTCAGATTCTAAAGCATGAGTTTGTTGATGACTCAGGGACAGCACATTCCTTTCAAAATGAAACAAACATTCCTGGATCACAAAGTGAACTCAAGGCACAATGATGCTGAAACATAGTGCACGACCAGATCTATTCTGAGAACCCTTTCAGAGCGCATCGCCAATGTTAATAACAGAGAAAAGCTCTTTAAAGGGTCATGAAACCCTAAACCAAACTTTATGAGATATGAGAGTTATGTGTGTTGAACATCATAAATGTTAATGTTACCATCTGTTAGTTTTGATTGTAGGAGAAAACTAGTTAATTTTTAACCTTTTGTGCTATTTTCAACTTAATTCCATCAATGTGTCAACGTCACAGGCTATAATACTATAGTACGGTAATGAGTCTCATAATTGTTCATGAGACTGTCCTTGTCCTATGAGAAGGCGCCTTGCTTAATTATTCATGACAGCACATGTTGACTTCTTATTACAGGTGCTTCAAATTAACATTGAGGAATTGTTACATACAGTAAGTGAGAGATGCGTTAATGGATCAAAAACGAGTGTTTGCTTTTGCTTTGTAAGAGTTTCTGCCTTGAATAAGTTCTGTTCAAAAGATTCTGAGTCTTTGACACAAACATGATTCATCTGCACTGTGAGTGTAACAGGTCATTCGGCCTTTTAATGATCAAATGGACTATAAAAGTGCTTCAAAATAAGCCTCAAAAGTTATCAAAGATGAAACAGGTGTGTCAATATATATATATGTTGTAAATGGCTGTGAAGTTATTTGTGCAGTAAGTTTTTGCTGTCACATGATATGTGTATTTGTGTCGTTTACAGTAATGGTTTGTAATGGTACAATGCAGTGTGCATTTGTGGGAAATTAATGCTTTTAACTCAGTGAGAGTGAAAACAAACTGTCTGAATCAGATGTCAGCAGTGGCTTGCACCAGAAATGTGCTTACACCGTTAAAAAATTACTGTAAATTTTACAGTATAATACTGGCAGCAGTGTTGCCAGCCAGTTACTGTAAATTTTATAGTAGTGTTACTGTAATTTAATTTACAGAATGTCCCTGTATTCTCTGATTACAGTAAATGACTGTATTTTTTAAAATTATGAAGGGTCAATTTACAGCAATATGTGACCCCAGAATGCATTGCAGTTTACAGCAATATGCTGTATTATTAAAAAACAGCCAGCGGCTGTAAAATAATGCTGTAATTTTTACAGCAATTCATTACAGTGTAGCACAGGCACAGAGGTCCAAAGATTTCGTAATGATTTTCCTGTTTGTCATTTTAAAAAAAGTCATTAAAAAATGTATTAAACACCTAAAAGATAAAATAAGAGTTAATAAATGTTTTAAATGGCTTTAATGGGGGAGGAGTCATTTAGCGCACGTTAGGAATAGCGATCGAGAGCCTCGTTAACAGCCATCACATTGGAGAGCTATGAAATATGAAAGACCGCCGACTTTAGTCACATCTCACAATAGTTCAGAAGATAACAACAGAGATACTGACCTCTTGTAATCTGCTATTGGTGAGGAGCTACCCTGAGTTTTTTGAATATTCACTCGTTTTAAACGTCAAACAATATAAATTTGAATGTAAATTCTTGCACTTTGTTTGCCCTAGCTAGCCAAGTGGTGATGAAAAAATAAAGAGAAAATGTCGTTTTTGATCTAAACATATAGATTAATGCGTTAAACAGGCGTCTTTCACCGTTGCGCCTCGTCTGCTTTTTCAGCTTCTCGCGCTGCATTTTAAAATGCCGTATCAAGTTAAAAGTTCAACATCTGAAAACACATGTTGACACCCTGCGTCCTTTTCCATGTTGTTTGCTTTTTAAAATCACAAGTTCTTTCATTTTGCTCACTGCAGTATACATAGACGTACGTATGCCAAGATATGGGACTGTAGTCGACATTTTCAATAAACCGTTGATTCAAAGAGATGATAAGGTAATAATGTTTTAAAAAAAATTGATGGGATACTGTGCTTAGTAACTATGCTCTTCCCACTCCACACCACAGTTCACCACACCCACTTTTTTTTTTTTTATGGAAACACTTCCGAAAAAATGGGGTCATTTTATATTCAGGGTTTAGACTTTATCTTGTGAATAATACACCTGGAACAATGAGTGTCAAATCCACATAAAACGAGTGTGCTCCCCAGGACTGAAGCGACCCACCCCTGTAAACTAGTAGGATGGGGACCTCATGATGGTGAATGGCCATCTAGAACAGAGTGGTTTAAAAGTCGTGCAAGTGAACCAGCAACTAGGTGAGATCATGATGCAAACTTTAAGCTCATGGTGATAAACGCAGCAGAGCCATCAAACAAGTCTTAAAAATGCTAAAAAGTCAAAGAAAAGCGGTCCTACAAGCAGCCGCTTCAAAGAAATTGACAGACAAGTGTCAGGAAAATGTCTTATTTCTGCTACATACTGACACAAAATGATGTGGCGCAATGCTGATCCATTACAAGTCTTCCCCAGCACTTGCCCTCAGACTTCAGGGAGAAACTGCTGTCTTTTCAGCGCTATGTGATTGGCCTAAGGAAAAAAAAATGTTCATATCCCCTGGATCAGATAGGTAATGCGGATCAAACACCTGTGTTTTTTGACATGGCAACAACATTAAAAAAAAAGGTGAGAAATCAGCCTGTACTTTGTTCAATCTACTGTAAATGAGAACCAAGGTGTTTAAGTGTTCATTTATAAATGATATTTTTGTTCCATTTCACCATATGAAAAATATGCAATATGAATATTTTCAGATAAAAGCATTTTCTTTATAAAGGAAAATATTTAGCCTTTTTCCAAAAGGTACATCTTGAAAAAGGGGGGTACATTTTATAACCAGGATCGTCTTATATTCGGAACATGACGGTATACTTGCATTATACGAGAATGCTAGGATTACAAATATCTAAACCACCTACCCTTGGGAGCTGTTTAAAAGATGCCTGCTTTTTGAATGCTGTTTTAGTCTTTAAATAAATCATAAGTTAATTAAAAATTCTGTTGATCAAAGTAATAACCTTAGAGATGCTTCCAGAAGCATAATAGGACTGCGATTGAATGCTTGTGGTTTGTGCGACTTTAACAAGCCTTCATAGCGCTAGTCATTTGCACACAGCTGCAGGTGGTCAGACTGGGTTCTGAGGACCCGAAAACATGACTGATTTTTAACAAGCACCCTTTGACTTAGAACGATCCAGGTGCTAAACAGAATCAATAATAAGACAGCCTGCTGTTCATGATCTTGTCCGTCAAGGAGGTTTTAGAAGTCATGAAAACTAGTTGGGTTTTACTGCTGATGGATATACATTTGCTGAATATGATTGTTGGAAAATAATTCAGACTTTCAAGGTACAGTGCCAATCAAAAGTTTGGGGTCAATAAGATTTTTTTTTTTTTTTTTTTTTGGAATGGAATTTATTCAGCAAGAAATGATCAAAAGTGATCATGTCTATTTCAATCAATAATTTTTTATTAATATGTTTTATTATTAATCATAAATAGTAGGTTTCGTTTACATTAATTATGATAAACAAATATTTTAATTCACCAAATGTTCTAAGATAACAATATAACATAGGGCATATAAAACACTTGGCATTATGCTTATGGCCAGAAATCAGTTTGACCACGCATAATTGTTTTCTAATTCATAATGAAATGAATTTTCAGCATCATTACTCCAGATGATCCTTCAGAAATCATTCTAATACATTGAGTTGCTGCTCAAGAAACATTTATTCAGGATACTTTAATTTCACTTTTGATCAATTGAATGCATTCTTGATAAATAAAAGTGCAACATGTACTTTCAAAAGGATGAATTGTGAATTACACCTATTTTGTATGTCTCCGCCTCCGTTTTCACGTGTCCAGAGGCACATCTGTGTGTTTTTTTTTTTTTACTCGTGGTGGTGTCACTAGCATGAGTAATGGGATTACTGCTCCACACTGGGCCACAGGCCTGGCAGGAAGCACATGCCACGTTTAGTCACACAGTCAGATGTTCCCTCACACACGCACAGGCAAATTCTCACACCGAAGGTCACACTTACTGGCCCTGTTCCACAATCTGGTCTGTCGCCTGGCAGCAGTCTTCTAAGACAGCATCCTGAAAAGGAACATCAAAAGTGAATAATTTGGAACCACTCTATACTGTAGGCAACCATTAAGCATGGCAGACAAATAGTGCTCAGTACAGGAGACTCGACTGATATTCACTGTAAAAATGAATATGGTCAGTCCGTCATGTTTTTTCATTACTTTACCTCCTCAAAATAATTTAATAATTTCAACTTCATTTATTGAAGAGTCAACTAAATTGTTGTCAGTTTGTGAAGTCAGTTTAATATATTTAAGTCAAAATGGCTTATACTTAATCTAAGTCTGCAAATGAACTAAGTTAAGTTGAAGTGTGAATTTGTTTATGCACAACTTGAAGTTAACATACAAAACTTCTCAATTT
Organism: Opsariichthys bidens; assembly: GCA_037194245.1. Classification (NCBI taxonomy): domain Eukaryota; kingdom Metazoa; phylum Chordata; class Actinopteri; order Cypriniformes; family Xenocyprididae; genus Opsariichthys; species Opsariichthys bidens. The sequence continues at coordinate 8,062,561 of CM074305.1, read as the reverse complement.
TATTCATGGATGTCCAGTGGCGGTTCTAGACAATTTTTACTAGGGGGGCCAAGGGGGGGCCAGTGTTTAACCAGAGGGGCACATTAAAAATGGTAACAAATTATATTTAAAGATTATTAACTTCTTTACTTTACAATCATATAAACATTTATTACAACATTGTACAACATTTGTACAAGAGTGAGTGCAGGTGCAAAAAAGGTTCATTAATGTTGATGATTATTATCAATGATTTGTAAGGGATCATGTGACACTGGAGACTGGAGTAATGATGATAAATTCAGCTTTGATCACAGGATATAAATTTCACTTTACTAAATATTCACATAAAAAACAGTTATTTTACATTTTAATAATATCTCACAATTTTAGAGCTTTTTTGTATTTATAATAACATAAATGCAGCCTTGGTGAGCAGAAGAGACTTCTTTCAAAAACAACCAAAATAGTACCGTTTCCAAACTTTTGATTGGTAGAGCATATCTGCATGTATTTCAAAAATGTAGGCCTAGAATTTACTTTAAAAAAAGAAACATTAGATCCATATTGACAATATTGATTTTGTTAACAAAAAAGGACGCTATGTCCCTTCCTCGTTTCAAGATAACTATGGGAAGAAAAAAAACGTGCATTACATTTCGTTGCCTAACCATCCCTCTCTACTTAACACGGGCAATAATAACCTGTTGATTACTTTACTCAAATGTATGACAGCCAAGACAGATGAAGTTATGTGGTTAACATCACAACATTGTGCAGGAACAACCAGTTACTTACGAGATACGAGTCACTCACGCGGCCGGCGCCGCTCTAATTTACCCGTGTAGAACGTTCCGTCACGTTAGTTCCGCTTTTGGCGCTCGCGTGTAAAATCATAATAAAGTCATAATTCATTTTTTATTTTTATTTTTTGGTCAGCACAGAGGGGGCCACAGGGGTGGCCATGGAAATTTCTACAGAGGCACGGGCCTCCCTAGGCCTCCGTGTAGAACCGCCACTGTGGATGTCCCTCTTTGGAATCATTAAAACTGTAGCATTTTTTAAATAATGAAAAAACGTAGTGTAACCGCATTGATTTTCAACCGGCTTCGTATTGTTACACTGTCGGTAGTGTGTGTAAATGAAAAATGCTTACTTGTTTGTTTATTTGTCAGCAAAAGTTCACTGGATGATGTGTTTTGCTCTTCACAGCTCCAGGGCTTTTGTGGAAACTACAGGTTATACTTTCCATCGTGGCGTTGTCTCCATATTTAAAATCCTTTGAAGCCTTTAGCTGCCTACAACTCAAACCAAAAATAACTTGCTCGCACTAAACGTCAATTCTTTGAATTCTTGCATCTGGGAACAATAAAACTCAACACCATTATAACTAAAAGTTTGCGAAGAGGTATTTCCTACTAAGGCAAAGCCGTTTTTGACTCTGGTCAAGTACATGCATAGCAGACTTGGCCTAGGATAGCAACATGCATATTATAGTGCAGTGCTTATATATACATGCTGTATATATGCACACACACTCACTAAGAACATGACATTAGTGTCAGAAAACACAATCCTGTATAAGGTAGCCAGCCAGAGTGTTGTTAAAGAAATGTGTGACTATAGATAAGACAACACCACCTGTCTTGATGTCTCAGCTTCTGAGCATTTTAACCAGTACAAACACAACATCACTCACTGCCCCCTCCATGCCTGTAACTTAGGATACATCCAAGGCTTTCTGAAAGCAGCCAAATAGCCTGGCATTATTCACTGCCACGATATCAAGTGCACGCTCATCTAGGTCAAATGTAATTACACCCAAAGTGAATTTGGGGAGCTTAGTTGAGGACGAGCGAGAGAGAGAGAGAGAGAGAAAAGAACACCTGATCTTGTTAAAAGCTGCTTCTTCAGCGGCAGTGCATGTGTGAGGAGGTAAACAGACGCTCAGGACTTCAGGCAAACACATGTTTCTCTTCAGCAGGGACCGCGTCTGCCCGCCGCCCTCTCCCTCAGGTACGCAAGCCGTTAATTGTGTTTTTCACTCTCCTCGGCCTGCAATCTGTACTGTTGTCGTCACAGCACTATGGCCAGGTGTGTCATTAAGACCTCAACAACTTTGTAAATAGCAGCCAGTTTAGACCAGATGAAAAGAAAAGTAGGAAATATGCTTCCCCATTAAAAAGTTTAAAAAATGTATATTGTGTATAGCAAAAAAAAGTACTTGCATATCTCACAATACTACCATTCAATAGTTCAGTAAGGTCACTGCAAGGAAGCAGTAAACTGATCAAAAATGACAGTAAAAAGACTTTTACTGTAAGTGACTTTTACAGTTACAGTTAATTTTATTGTGACTTTTAAACATTCTGTTGACTATAAGTAACTTTGCAACTACCTGTCAACTCACTGTAATTAGAGCATTAGTAGACTCTGCTTAATATCTGCCAACTCTTTTTTGTGATGCTCCTCAAACAGACATTCTACTACTTTGCAAGTATATGTCAACTTATTCTAACCCAGTCTACTTATGCTCTACTAACACTCTAATGTAGGTGCAAAGTAAAAGGGTCCCGTCAAAATAAAGTGAAACCAAAAATTCAGTTTTAAATAAATGCTGTTCTTCCGAACTTTCTCATTTAATAAATGTACTAATATATTCTTAAAAAACAAAATTTGAGCTAACATGAACAATGAAGTTGTATTTTTATTAGATAAGGTTGACAATGATTAATAAATACAGCCAAAACAAATGTTACTTAAAGTTAGATAATGCAAACATAAACTAACTGAAATTTTGATGGAAGGACCTTCTGATATAAAGGCCGTGACACACCAAGCCAGCGTGCGAAAAGCAGATGGTGTTGTCGCATCATGTCAAAAAGCTGTTCTTGAACACACTGCAAAGACTGACTGCTAACTACTAACTAACACGTGTGTTCTGTGTCTGCGTGTGAGGAAATAAGCAGGTATCAATAGTCTATATTTGTCATTAAAAAAGAGAAACTGAATCTAGGATTGCATATACACAAACTGTAAACAAAGTAGCGCTTTATCATTTTGAATTTCAATCATGTTGATTACTTGCTTTATTCCAGGCGACTCATATTATGCAAATGTTCACATGTTGAAATGCTCAGGAACGATGACATAAAATTAGAACTGCATTCTACCTGTGCCGTCCTGACTTCTTTGCTCACTTTCATTACTTTTGTTTTTATTCATGTGCAATGATTCGTTCACTAAACTGAACAGCCAATCAGAGGGATCTCTCTCATCGATGGCCCAGATGCCAATTCAACATGCTGAATCGGGCAAACTGCTGCCGACGTGACTACAACCGGAATGCGGGACACACTGCAACAACCAGCCCGACATATGCTCACAATCGTTGACCAATGTCCGACTGTCAGCTTGATGCAAAACAGCCCAAATACAGCATTTGATTGGACAAAAAGTTGAATACACCAATGAGTGCATGACCAGTCATCAATACACTGTAAAAAAAAAAAAGGCTGGGCTGAGCCTGTTGGGTCATTTTGTTGGGTTATTTTTCCATGGTTGGGTAGTTTTTGTGTTTCCCAGCTGTTGGGTTAGAGGCTGGTCAATCACACTGACAGCTGATGGGTTACAATATAGTCATTTTTAATTGCGCTTACTATAAATAAATGTTTAGTTTATAGTTTAAAATTAGGGCTGTCGATTTAATGCATTAGTTTAAATTAATTATTCAATTTGAAGAAAGTGCAACTCCTCTCGCAGTTCAAAACATTTACGCTACGTTCTACTCCTTCCATATTCAACTTACGAAGATAGATTTTTTAACTTTATAACTGTTAAATATATATATTTTTCCTTACACAAAAGCATCGCTTCACTTCAGACGGCCTTTATTAAAGCCCAGGAGCCGTGTGGAGTATGGATGGATGCATTTTTATCAGCTTCATTGGTCCCATTCACTGCCATTATAAACCTTCAATGTGTCAGGATATTTATTAATAGAACTCTGATTGTGTTTATCAGAATGTATAAAGACATATACACCAAGGATGGCTTGAGGGTGGGTAAAGCGTTGGGTAATTTTCATTTTGAAGTAAATTAATCTTTTAAAGCTAACAGACTTGCACTAAAAGCCACAAAACATTGATTCTGATCGCTTCTTACACGGTTCAGGAGATCAAGGACAATAACTGTAGTGTTTTAAATGTGGTATATAGGTTACCCTAAATTTCTGTAAAGATATTCATAGGCTATTGTGGACTTGATCTCAAAGTTTGATAATACTGTTTCATTCGCTCGCAAAATTGTTCTCCCATCCTGTTAGTGTCAGATTAACCTTGATGTTTTCAACCATGGACATTTCCTCGATGCTTCAGAAACACGGTTATTTGTATTGCGTCTCTCCTGAGACTGGAAAGTGATGAATTAGACGGATGTTATTTACTTCAGTCCTCACTATCACAGAATTGGTTTCTCCTGTGTTATTGAGGAGGTTTGATCAAGTCTGACTTTGTTCTCTGAGATACAATGTGAGACAACAGCGATTGATTTCCTTCACCATCACATCCACACGTCCCTCTGATCAATATGACTCAGTTGTGTGATTACTGACCTTCATAAAGAGCAAATCAGTATATCAAGCCAATTCAAACAGAATAAGCCACAAAAAATTGGAACAAAAAATTGAATTTCCATTGTGCGGTCATGAGTTTTACAGAACAGAGGAGAAATTTAGAAAGCAAGTGAGAGCAACAGAATATAAGCAAATAAGAGAATTTGAGGCATTTTACACAAAGAGGGTGAAAAAAAAACTTTTTCTTTTTCAACAAATGATGTGTGAAAGGACATGCTTCAGAAAACCTCAGGAGTTTTAACTAAATATTTGATGTGCTGTTTAATTGTCTATTCATTTTAGGAGGTTTGCAAACTTTTGCAACCTTGTTACTAAAACTTTTCAGGTTGCAGATTTAATCTAAATTTAAGCTACTATACCTGAATATCAATTATACAGATAATTCTATATTTTATTTGATTCTAAGAGGGATGGGGGGATTTGGATAGAGACATTTACTAAACAACTTTCTGTACTAGATTATTTTTGTTTGTAACATTTTACATCAAGATTTTATGTTATGTTAGTTAAACGGCAAATAACAATACTGACAACATGTAAAAATCTGTTTTGATTGTTATTTTCTACATTTGATGATACATTTTAACATTAAATGGATACATTAATGTATATTTAACAAAATGAATCAACTCTAGATGAATGAATTCTGTAAAAATACAGGTAAACTTTAATTTAAAGTCTTCCCGATAATATTTTATCAAACTTATCTAATAGTTTTGACAAAAAAAAAACCCCAAAAAACAAAAAAACGGAATACCAAAGCTATGTATATCAGCACTGGAGAAAACAGTGACATAATCGTCCCGCTCAGCTCAGTTCGCAAACAACGGCGCCAATGCAGGCATACCAAAAACACTGCAGAATATCAAGCAAGTGTCCCCAACATAAGCAAGCCAAAGGCAACAGCGGCAAGGAACCAAAACTCCAACAAAATGGAGAAAAAAACCTTGGGAGAAACCAGGCTTAGTTGGGGGGCAGTTCTAATAATAATAATAATAAGAAGAATAAGAATAAGAAAAAGAAGAAGAAGAAGAAGAAGAAGAAGAAGAATTGATGTTGCTTGATTTTTTTTGTGTGGATGTTGTGATTTTCCAGGATTCTTTAATGAAGATTTGATGCAGCTCATGAAGTAGAGTTTAGAAATACTTACTTTTTATCATATTAAGCTATATATAGGAAATAGTGAATGAATGAACACTTTGACAAATAAATGGGAGTTGAAAATAAAATTCACAAAAGTGTGCAACAACTTGGCAGTATAAAAATGTGACAAATCACGGTGTTTATGTGCGCATGTAAAAGACACTTACCTGTGAAGTTGAGTAAAGAGGGATGGAAGGAGAAACATTTGCACGTGTGGTACGGCACCGCGTAGTGTAATAATTCTGCTGAGTTTCCTGCTGTGTTCCAGTAATTGGATGATACGCTGAAGTATGTAATGAGAGACTTGCTGCATAAATATGAAAACACTTCATACAGCTGTGAAAAATTCAAGCTAAGTGACGCCAATTCACAGATAAATAGAGTGTTGAGACCCTGAGATCTAATGTAGCTGATATCACTTCACCCCTCGCAGGTGGCAATTAACAAGGTAAGACAATCTTAATAATGGCAGGTTTTTCTGCTTTATTTCCTCCTGTAATACAGGTTCAGTGGGGTCTTTTTTTTTCCAGATATGTATAAAGGTGAAGTGTAGCTGTGAAGTGTCTCTTTCCTCAGTGTATTGGGAACGTTCGCAGATGTGTCTTACCAGGTGACTGGCGGGTCTTCTAGGAGCATGAAGTATCTAGGACTACTTGAGTGCTTTCAACTCATATTACACGGCTGACAGGCTGATGGGAACCTTGACTGCCTCTGAATATTTAACTGGAGAGGCCTTGGAGGAATTTGAATCCACTACAAAGTAAGAGAGTGTGTGCTCATTTCTTTCTTTTTTTTTTTTTTAATCGATCTAGAAGGACAGTCTGGTTAAAGGAAGGCCAGACACACACACACACACACACACACACACACACACACAACTGCCCTCTCTGCTTTATGTGACCACATATGTGATGACAAGGTTACTGTCGAGGATAATTTTTCAGTTACCTGTAGTCTAAGCTTCAAGTTAATGCTCTTGATAACTTTATTTCTGCTGTGAATATATTGTTGACAATTTTTTTCATCCATCCATCCATCCATCAATTAACTACAATAAATAACTCACATAATAATAGGAACAGTTTTCAACATTGATAATAATAAGAAATGATTACGCATGCAACTGGCAGGGACAATGCGGTAGAAAAATGTTGTATGGATGTTTCATGCCTATATACAGCCTGATGGCCAATCTTCAATGATGTTAAATTTCACCAGTAACAGCAGAGTCTGAAGGATGAATTAGTAGAGCATAGCATAGCTGTACATAAAATATTGCAATCCACACAACATAATGGGAGACATATCAGAGCTCAAAAGAGGACAAATTGTTAGTGCATGTCTCATTGGTTCATGTGACCAGGACAGCAAGTCTTTGTGATTTATGGAGAGCTATGGAGTCCAGGGTAATGTCAGCATACCACCACGTAGGATGAACCACATCCAATAGGAGTACCTGTCTGAAAAGTCTGAGAAGAAGCTGTCTGAAAGGGATGTCAAGGTACTGACCCAGATTGTATCCACAAAACGTAAAACCACAGCTGATCGCAGAATCAAATGTGCACCTCGACTCTCCTGTTTCCACCAAAACTGTTCGTTGGGAGCTGGACAGAGACAATATTCATGCTATAGCCAAACTCTTGGTCACTCGTGCCAAAGCCAAATATCGGTTTCATTGATGCCAACAGTGCAAATCTTGGGCTATGGACAATGTGAAACATGTATTGTTCTCTGATGAGTCCACCTTTACTGTATTTTCCACATCCGGGAGAGTTACGGTGTGGAGAAGCCCCAAAGAGGCTTAACACCCCAGACTGTTGCTGCCCAGAGTGAAGTAGGATGGTGGATCAATGATGGCTTGGGCTGCGATTTCATGTATTCCCTACTGTACTTGATGAGAGTGTCTCTGCCACAGACTCCTGAACCATTCTGGAGGACCATGTGCACATAAGGGTCCAAACATGTATGTGTAGCAGCATGACAATGCAATAGCAAGATTGGTGACACAAGTCAATTTAAGTCGTTACCTTTAAATAGCGCTTTTTACAATGATAACATGAAAATATAAGACAATGGTGTCATTGCCCAGCTTAAGTAAGTTCAGTATTGGTTCATTCCGTTGGAAAAACCATTAGTCATTAATTCAGTTCATTTATCTATACAGCAGCTTTGGAGAAAACAGTGATGTCATCGCCCAGTTCAGTTCGCAAACAATGATGTCAATGCAGGCAGATCGAAAACAACGTTTAGTCTCAAGAGTCTCCAACTAAGTAAACCAGAGGCTACAGCGGCAAGGAACCCAGACTCCATCAGCTGACAAAAATGGAGAAAAAAAACGGGCCAGTTCTCCTCTTGTTAACAATGAACGGTGCAATAATGTTTTGAACATCTCTCATGGCCTGCACAGTCACCAGATTTTAATATCTTTTAGTCACTTTGAGGGAGCAAGTCAGAAAGCATTTTCTTCCACCAGCATCACATTGGGACGTGGCCAGTGTTCAGGAAGAGAAATGGCTCAAAATCCCTCTGGCTACTGTGCAGGACTTGTATCTGTCATTCCCAAGACTAATTGATGCTGTTGGCCACAAAAGGAAGCCCTGCACCATACTAATCAATTAGTGTGGTCTAAAACCAGGTGTTCTACTTTCATCGTCCAACCCCTGTAATTATTTTTTGTGTATTATTTTTCTCTCTTATCCTATTCACACGTCTATGTAAAACTACCGGTATTAATGAACTGTTTAATGGTATTAATGTTTTATTTTTCTTAATCGATCTGATTTTTAATAAGAGTGCATTCTTGATACTATGGTGTAAATGCATTGAAAAGAGCTTTCATAAATACATTGAAATGAGTACTGTGACATTTCTAGGAAGTGAAAAAAGGATCACCTCCAAGGTCAGGTTGAAAGAAAACGGCAGAGCAGTCATACGCATGTCCACACACACTCGTAGAAACACATGGTATGCCCAGCTTGTGAGTGCTGTCAGGCCTCTGGAGAGGACCATCTGCTTTCTCAAATTTACCTCCTCCTAAGTGGCATTCTGTCCTTCTGGAAACCTGACACCACCACGCCAAATTAGACACCAATTAGGGAGATATGCATCGAACAGTAATTCTTTATCTGGCATCTATTTTGGGTTCCCGGAGGATGCCACCACTGTACCTGCCAGATCAGATGAATTATCATTCACCTATAAAACTATGGGGAGAGAAACCCGCTCAGGAAGACTTTTATGCAGTGTAATATATGAGCCATTAAATTTAGATATTCATATTCAAAGTACATTGAAGCAGCTGCCAAGTGCTTGTGTTCCAGTTTTGAAATTACGCTTATTGAATTGCCAGCATTTCAATGGAATTCCATAAAGGACCATTCACTCACTCTTAATGAAGGAACATTGATGGATGATAGCCTAACACAGCTCCATAGCGTATTTAGTGACAGTCTTTCTACGAATTATCATTCTGTAATTTCACAATAAGGCTGTTTAATACAGTCATTAACATCAATCCAATTACACAAAAATCTTTGTAGAAGAATGATTGATTTTGTTCTCTCGAAAAGACTAAGACTACTGTAGTTTTAGACATGTATATTATGCACAAAAATGGCTGAACTTGTCAGTTCAAACCTGATTGGATGGCTTTTAGGTTTTTAAATAGTTGTTGAGAAGATGAAGTTCCCAGGCTGCTACATTGAGTGCTTCCTAAGTAGTCACTGAATCTGACAGAGTTTGAAAGGTGTATCCCATCAAATCTTGAAAGATAGCAAAAGTTCACTTTGAGACATTTTGTATCCTCAAAAATGTGGAATGCTATTCACAATCCTTCAAAATGTGGTGTGTGTCATAGTTTATACGATTAATATGTAAGGCAAGACGTTTTGATGTGGCGTTTTCAAGCTGTTGAAGTTCACGCTTGAGAGCATTACCAACTATCCAGATGATAACGCATCTTTAAAAAAAATACTGTTTAAAAGTTAGGGGTCAGTAGGGTATGGATTTAAAAAGTGAGTGCATTAAATGTGCATTAAAAGTGACAGTAAATACATTTTATAACATTACATGCAATTTCTATTATTTCATATATATGCAGTTATTGTGAACTTTCTTCATCAAATAATCCTGAAAAAAATGTATCTCAGTTTCTACAAAAAAAATGTTAAGCAGCAATATTTCCGAAAGATCACTTGACTCTGAAGACTCGAGTAATACCTGCTGAAATATTAAACGTTTTTCTTGTATTATATGCAGCCTTGGAGAACATAAGAGACTTTTCAAAAATATATATAAAATATAATAATAATAATAATTTTGAATGGTAGAGTATATTGATTTTTCTTTGCTCTTATTGCAGCATCTTTTATGATATTAACCTGGAAATACTAATATTACCCATATTATACATTAGAGAGGCTGCATTACAACTATAGCCTAAAACAATGATTAAATACCTCATGTGTATTGGTTAACATTTCTCTGCCTACAGCCTATGATATCACTTAACAAGCAAGTTTCAGAGCCAAAGCAAGGTATTACATTTTAATAAAAGATTAAGACCCCTTTTGTGGAAAAATGTGCTCTGATGAATTGTGTACAGGAAAATAAATAGTTTATTTTGATTTCTTGACTTGTGTGAGCACACCCGATTCCTCTTTGAATTTCATCTGATTTCTCTCACTGAAGATCGCATGATACTTGGATCGGTTGCTTTACAAGAGGATAAGGCAGCCTTTTTGTCCGTGCAGGTGGCCTTGACTTTAAAAATGTCAGACTAGAGGCTAAAGACCCATTCACACCAAGAACGATAACTATAAAGTTCTAAAAATCGTTTGAAATATAAAAGAATGGAGTCCCCACCACAGCTATAATGACATAGAGGAACGATATTGTTGATTTTTTTTCCCCAGCTGTTGAATAAAACACTGACAGCCAATCAGAATCCATTTTAATTTAATGGCTCGCTCACTTAAAGATAATCGCTGGGGTCCAGAAAAATCCACCACTGTTTGACAAGTAAAACACCCTTTTCAAGGATACTTTAAAGAAAATGGATATGTGGAAAAAAAATCGGCCACACCCTCGGAATAAATGGTGAGAAGTAGCTATTAATGGATATGAGATCATTATGCCAGGCTAGCAAACAGTCTAACATAAAATTACCTCAGGCATCCATCGCTAGTTTCGACAACAAAGTCTTACTTCCTTTGAAGTTGCAGTGTAAAAGACTAGGGGCCAGATTTACTAAACAGAGCAAATTAGTGTGAGCGCAATTTCAAAAAAGCGGCAATGGGAGTGGAAACTGTGCGCGATTTACTGATTAGCGCGTGATTTACTCTGATGCCGCGCAACTTAAAGAACACACAGCCTGATCATTTCCATAATGAGCAACACAATCTGCCGGTTAGCATCTGGTTTAAGAGGGGCTTTTTTGGGGTGGTAAATAATAGCGCAAACTCCAGCTCAAATCTTAGTAAATCATCTTGTATGATTAATTTAAATACTCTCCTCCCATAAATGTTGCGTCTGAAAGAGAAACTTCAAGCGCATATGCAAAAATAACCATGTCCACGCCTCTTCAGCGGCAATTTCTAATTGCATGTCTTTAGTAAATGCTAAATGTAGTTTTTCAACGGCAGAAGTGGGTTTGTGCTGGAAAGCTGTTAGTTAATCTGGCCATAAGTGTTGCTTTTATTCCGCTTTATTGACTACATTCACTGTTAAATTAGATCGATTGCGCTAGCTAGATTCATTAGAAACATGGCACGCTGTTTTAGTTAAATAGCATTAGCATCTTCTAGTTAATCTGCTAATTAAAGTTGTGTAAATGCAACAAGAACAGCAAAAACAATGACATACACACTGAAACCGCAGCGTGTAAGCTTAGAGTGAATAGACTCTTCATTTGTTGGTGTGGACGCAAGTACAGTTATCTGTGTAGTTATCATTCTTGGTGTGAACAGGCCTTAAGACGAGGGTCACTCAATGAACAGAACAGAAAACATCCAACTAATGTCTTTGCTGACAATAATTTCATATTAACCTCCTTTGGATTATTTTTGTCCTTGTTTGCGCACGGGTTCATCATGAAATGATGGAACGTTGTTGTTGGAGCCACATGTAATTTCACTGTCGGAGAAAAGGAAACTTTGAAGGCAACTTTGACTCTTCTCTGATTGATCTCCTGAGAAGAGGCTTCACTCTCTTTTGTAAAAGGACAGTATGGCTGCAGAGGAGGCTTGTGCTATTGACTTTTAGAGCTGAGCAGAGACTCTCCTGGAGAAATGCTACACTGGCGTAATGAAGAGAGGGGACCTTGACAAGATATCAAATCATCCAGGGGCACAAACGGGAGGGTGGGAGAGAGAGAGAGAGGGGACAAGAACAAGAAAGAAAGAGTACATCATAACATCTTGCCCTCTGCTGTACTGTCTACTGTCTTGCAGTCCTGACACTGCAATTAAAATACCTCTGTCTTGCCTGACCTTTATTTTCTCTCCTCCAAGACCAATAAATACTGCCAGTATTCATCACATTAAACAAGCATTGTGTGTAGACGAGTCAAACAGGTATGTATGCGAAATGCAGTATGGGATGCATAGCAGCTGTCCAATTAAAAAGGTAGAGAAGAACAAAGCCAAGAGAAGAGATGGACAGTCCCCAGATACCTCCGGCTCTTCAGACATCACTACCGTAGGCTCAGAATTCAGAACATGGTGTCATGGTTCACTTCCCAAGATAAGTGGTTCCCACAACTGTAAAAAGAAGAGGGAGTTTGATGCACATCAGCATTTTAATAAGTCTTCATAGCTGCGTGCATACTTCATAGAGAATATGAAATCGGCATTTATTTTAATGCATATTTCTGGTCATATTATATAGAATTAAGTTTAAGTATGGTTACAAATTGATGTATGTGTGTGTGTTTACTGTGCCTTAAAACAACTTCAGATTTGGCTCATCCAATCAGATTGCAGAGTTGGAACAATCCATTTTATAATAGTAGTTTGACCCTGATGGCCAAAGCAAATGGTGTTTGTAGGAATGCTGGAGTTCCTGAAAGGTACAGAATGTGTTTTTTTTTATATATTTGTGATTTAAATTAAGTTTGTACCACTTAATTGTCTTTCACACCAATTTTCAGGAGCATCTGGACTTGAAGACAGTTTTATCAAACAAAGCAACAAAAAACAAGTCCATATGTTCCCAAAATGCTCAAGATATTCTCTAATCACTTGCTGATTCACGTAAATCATTTTTCAGTGTTGCAGCGGAAAAGGTTACTGCAGTGAGTCACGTCTATCTTCACGTCTATCTTCCTTCACAATAGATGATTCAGTCCAAATATAACTTAATTTTATCTCAGGCATTAGAGTTTAAGGAAAATGAAAATGATGTTCTGACCTTTTTTGGAAAAGAGTGGTGAGCATATTACATTTCTCCTTTTGTGTTCCATTGGAGAAAGCAAGTCATCAAGATTTTTAACAACGTGAAGAAGAGTAAATAAAGGCAGAATTTTAATTTTTGGAACTAATACATTAAAATATTGAGCTTGTCTAAAGGAAAAGAAAATGTGGTGCAGGCAAATGAAGCTCAATTTAATTTCCAGCAAGTAGGAACTAGGGGAAAAAAGCTCCTGGGTATTTTGAGGAGGAGGGTTCTGAGTAAATGTGTACAGATGACGCCTCATTAGCTTCTAGCGCTGCGCAGCGGTTCCTCTTTAAAACGACATTACTGTGAATGTGCCCTACTGTAAATGAGTCGTTTAAGGTCTGCCTGTTGCTATGAGTCCAAACTGCACCAGAGAGCGCTTTTGCCAACTCTCTTCAACATTAGTTTCCATGGAGATTGTTACTTCTTTCAACTAAGTGTTGCTTTTATTTGTGAATTACAATTGATGTTCTTTAAAATAACTTTGTATGTCTAAATTTAGAAGCTGCGCTGTTTCTTTGAAAAACCATTTTGTAATGTAGCCCAAACTAATCAATAGCAAAGATTGCGAGCACTTTTCCTGTCAGCAGTCTCTTTCACGGTGGCAAATATACTTCATAACTCCCAACAAAAGATGTCAAAGAGCCCGCTATGGTATTATGAGTCTGTATGTGTGCCCTGAACTGTCTGAATGGTGTCTTAGATCTTGGAATGCAACCAAGGACAGTTCAGTATGAGGCCACTCTCCATGGAGGCCCAGAGCAGTCACTAGGTCGATACAGACATTCTCGTATCACTCATCAGTTGCAATAGAGTGCTACATTGATGGCCTACCTTTTCAGTGGTCTTTCTTCCAGGGCTCTGAACTGGTTTAATGAACAAAAGCTACATTTGAACAGGAACATAAACGGAAATGAAACCAAGTTTAATCATTCTGAACAGAAGCACTTATTTAAAATTACCACTAAATGGTTAACGTTATTTTATCAATCTGTATATAATTTTAATTGGCCATTTAAACAATTATGAATTCCCATTTGCCTATGCAAATGTGAAGTTGCAGCATTCAACGTGAGTGAAATGCCCACACTCAGCTGTCAAGTCATCCTAGGTTATTCGCAAGGCAATGTGCTGCCATTAGCTGTTGGATTTCAAGAGTTTATCGAGGATTTGTCACTATGGCAGGTAATATCCAGTGTGGTGTGTGTTTTGAAACCAGAGAAAAATGCAGTTTAGAACTGCTACTATTCAGTAAAAAAAAAAAGAAAAAAAAAAGTATTTTTTTTTAAATGATTAACCATTATTATAACCCCAAATCCGCCATTTTGTCCGACAAAGCAGTCAGGGGACTTGTGTCCAGTCAGATGGAGGACCTGCGCCTATACATGACTGCAGTGCAGCCCTGAAGTGTCAGCAGAGACTGTGTCAACTAGCTCATCCCTTATGAAGGCCTTACCAACACGACAGACAGATCCCCAACAAACCGTCCCATACCGGCGTGATGAAAACGATCTTCAACGATCTTCAATATTTTGACTGAACTGAGCTGGACGATTACCTTTGGTTGCCTTTGGCTTGTTTAGTTGGGGGCACTTGCTTGATATTCAGCAGTGTTTTTGGTATGCCTGCATTGGCGCCGTTGTATGCAAGCTGAGCTGAGCTGGGCGATTACATCACTTTTCTCCAGTGCTGATATACATACATTAACTAAACTAATAACTATTGCTCTTTACAGTGGAATTAATCAATAAAAATATATAGAATAAGCTGGATAATGACACCAGAGCTGCTGTGTAGCCAAAAATTATTTGCCAATTATTACTGTAAAGTTGCTTTGACACAATTTGCATTGTAAAAAGCGCTAAATAAGTAAAGGTGACTTGACTTGATTAGAGAGAAAACCCAGGTGCATCTTATATAGAAGTCTTGTTTGTTGAATCACAAGACAGTGCATCTCATTTCAGAGGCTGTGTCCTCTAGAGGTCAAATTTGAAATCTGCATATACGTCATCAAGGATGTCTTATTTAAGAAAAGAAACTGTCATAACACTGACTGTTATTCCTCGTGAGGTGTAAAATATGTAATTTATTTCTTACTTTGCTATCTAACAGTTACTTTTCTTAAATGAGACCGCCTCGATGACGTATACAGATTTAAATGCGACCTCCGGAGCACGCAGCCTTCAAAATGAGATGAGAAAATCGCCGATCATTTTGTCAAATGCATCTTGCTTTAGTGTTGTTTATTATGAATATCCTGATTAAAGTTCAAACAACATTTAACAGATTTCTTGAAGTACAAGTGCAGCTAGAATGTCAAATTTTACACGTAGCCCATGTCTCGCATCCATTACTAAAAGCTTGCAGAGCACCTTTCCTTCTTTCCTTTAGTGAAGCCAGATGAGGATGGACAATTAAAAAAGGAGAAGCACCCTCCTGATAATGCTGACATTATACATTGAGTTGTAGTCGACAGCATAATCACTTGACCTGGGACTTGATGCTATCCTGTGCCTCATCTCCTGTTCCCGGATTACTGATTTTATCAGGTAATCATTCATAATCCTGAATCACTGTTAAATTTGAGGAATGTAACTGATCTCCATTTAGCCTGCTCCCACCGAAACCCAATCACAAAAAAAAAACAAAAAAAAAAACATATTTTGCTTTATGAGAAAGTGACTGACATGGCTATTTTGTGATATTTAAAGATTATGTTCAATCCAATTACAATTATTTGGGTATGCGCTTGGAATCTGATCTAAAATTATTGACGTCCAATTATTGTGTCCATGTTGCTCTTACATTTTCTGGAAAATCTGCATTTGTATGGCAAGATGTTGCATTGGTGGTAAGCATACGACAAAAACAACAACAACATATGCAACATGGAGGGGTTTGAATAGATGTTGTCTTATTTACAACATGACAATGTGCACCCGCCGGACTATACCGCGTCTTCTGAGGCAGCAGCAGAAACATTAGGAGGATGCGGCTTTATGAGCGGCTTTATTCCACACTGTTGCCTCCGCCGTTTTCAAAACACATCTCTGTTATATTGTCATTTTCTGCTCGTCCAGCGCTTTACAAAAACACAACCTTGTTTCTGTAGTGACTTTCAGCATGTCTCCTATAACAAAGTCTGCTGTTTACATTTTACGTGTCGAAAGAAAGTCACATAGACCACATGAAATTTGATCAGAGCAGACAGACTAAAATGGATTTTCAGAAGCAGAATAGGATTTCAAACCATTTATGAATGTAGCTTGAAACGGATTTGTAAAAATCACATTTCATGTTTTATTTTTGTGCCATCTACACTTGCTAAAAAAAACAAACTTGTAATGGCCATAGCTCAGAGGAGTTTATTCCCCTTCATGGTTAGCTCCTACACACCTGCCTGGAAGTTTTCATTGATCCCAAGGACCTTGATGAGCCCGGTTCAGGTGTGTTTAATTATCTCTTCGCTGGGAGTTTGATTGACAGGTGATCTAACCAATCATAACCCCAAATCCGCCATTTTGTCCGACAAAGCAGTCAGGGGAGTTAGTAAGTTAACCTTGTTGAACTTGAAAAAGTTCTTTAAAAATTACAATATTTGAAATTTTTAACTTTGTTTCATATCAAAAGTAACCTGCTCTGTCTTGTCTGTCGAGGAGTTGTCAGTATCTTCTTTGCATTTTTCTCTTTGTGAGAACACGATGTGTGGCGTGAGAGCGCATGGCTTGACGGACATAGCAACAGTAACTAAAGGGGGTGGGTCTTTGCGAACAGTTAATTAGAGCTGGAGATAAACTCGGCTTGAAAAAGTGGACACATCTACCATAGTGCTTGAATTTGATATAGAAGCATTAATAGATTAAAAAAAATTGTTTAAATAGAACAGAATTTAACAATACTATAATTCAATGCATATTTGGATGCAGATTATGTCTATGGAACCTTTACATCCTGAACCTTACTGTTGCCTCTGTGCTTATAATAATTAGGGATAGTTATTTTTTATTCTTTAGTTTTAGAGTTGGCTCATTGTAGAGAGTTGGACAATGGATAGGAAGAAGCTTCCATGGCCAGAGGGACTAGAGCGATGTGGACAGTCGGATAATGAACTCCTTATCCAGTGGCCTTTCGGCACATCAGAGAACTCTTCACTCTCTTTATGAGTCGTTCTCTCTCTCTCTCTTTCTCTCTCTCTCTCTGTCTCTCTCTCTCTCTCTCTCTCTCTCTCTCTCTCTGATTGATCAGTCGTTCTGTGAATGTGGCAAGCTGAGCAATGGAAAATAAATCTGTTCGGCACTGAAATGTGAACTAACCACCCTTCCCCCCTTTGTTTCCCTCCTTCAAGCCCCCTGTTGCAGTTTTATTTGTCTTTTCATCAACAGCCAGGTGTGTGCTTGACACTGATGTTGGTATCATATGTGATTTGCATCTCCTGAATGCATCCAGAATATCTCCACCTGTCCCCACTGACCCATCAAAACTCACACACACATGCTCACTTCCTGTCCACTAGCTGCCCTATGGCCCCCCGACCCGTGGCGCACATGTACACGAAAACAAATCTGTCCCCTGTCAATATGAATCTGATTTTCCAGAGAGCAAAGGGCCTCCAGCAGGAATTAGCCACCCTCCAGTGAGCTCAATAGAGTCTTAATTAAAGGGCCAGTTGTCTAAAATGACCACGCTGTGCCTCCAAATTAAAATGCCACTCTCTCTAACGCCTCTGTTTCTGATGGCTGTCAGCAGAGCAAGCCAGAGGAGGGATGTGACCAGGTTCACAGTCCACACAGTCACAGCCCTGTTTCTCACACCATAGGGTTTTGAAAAGTCATTTCATCTAACAAGGGCAAAAGAGAGAGTTATTGGTTATTTCTTGGAATCTTATTGTATTGTATTATGTTATATTACATTATATTATATTATATCATTAATGATACAAGGCAAGTTTTTGTATAGCACATTTCATATAATAAGGCCATTATGGACCAGTTTAACCCAGTTGTATAACACGCATTGGTAGATTGAATATCCAAGTAAAATCTGGAGCAATAACAGTCATACCGTGTCCTAACCAGATGCGACATGACATGATGCCTCGTTAAAAGGTATCTTTTCCATCAGAGTTTTTGTCCTAACTAGCCACGACGGTGACACGAGACAATTCTATTTTAGAAATGGTTTATAATTTTTCTGCAAAGTTGCGGCTGGAACATCAACACAAACTAGGAAGTGCAATGATAATCTCAGGTAATGTTTATGTGCTTTATTTAATGTAAAAAGCATGCAATGCGACTTTGAATATCATTTTGTTTGTCTTTTATAACTGTACTGAAAGGACAATTCACCTTAGATCTTCAAAATAAATATAAGGAAACAAGAACATTCAAATTGTCAACTCATTGTGCACAGACAAGTGTATTCTACGACACAGATTGTTTCAGTAACTCAGTATGCATTCTAAATAATTTTAAAGTTGTGTAAAATTCATGAATTTGATTGTAGATTATATACATAAACAGTGATTATGTAGAATGAAAATATGTACAACTAGAATGAAAGCATGAGGTCAGGTTTGATGACTCGAATGACTAGCTGTATTACAAGTGTGTTCATGAATTTTTGTACTGTGAGCATTGAAATACTTGTGAAAATAGTAAGAATAAAAACTAATAGGTTTACATGTTGTCATTTTAGTCCACTTTATTTATTTATTTTATATGTATTCATGTCTTTAAATGATACTGGGTCTGCCTGTCATGTGAGTGATCTGAAAAGGAGGCAGTACGGCAATCAACAGGCAGTTGCTAAAAACATTTTTACTATTATTATTTTAAATGTAATAATATTTTACAACATCACTGTTTTTACTGTATTTGTGCTCAAATAAACACAGCCTTTCTGAGACTTAGAGAGAATTAGAAGACTTATGGTTCCCTAGAGGTATATTAGCAGCGTTTGGAACATGGCCTAATCACAGATCCATCACAGCAGCACACGCGGTCACAAAATAAAAACATAATTTCTATGACAGTACGTCATTTCACTCATCTCAAATTGAGTGCACTTCAGTAAAAAGTCGCTCATGCACTTTGGCCAAAAAAAAAACTGCATGTGTCTCAGTTCACGGCCACATTTCTTACTCTCAGCATCGCCACAAAAACGGTATATGCTTCTTTTCATTAGTAGCTTGTGATCCTGAATGCCTCAAATGCTTATATTTTACATTGTGCCCATTTTCAAATCTTGTTGAATTCTGTTTCCAAGGTCTTGCTTTCTTTTTTCTTTTTCTTTTTTTTTTTTTAAGTTAATACACAGAATAAAATGCATCTAGTGTCTTTGACCTTGAGTTGTATTCACCTCTCCTCTGTGAGGTCCTGTATATGTGACCGCTGCTTTCTGTCACAGAGAGATATGGAAAGATATGATGAGTCTTTCCACAGGTACCCTCTACTTTGTTTTGCTAGGCTGTCATAAATTGCACTGTCACCGAAAGTGCCAACTGGCCAGTAAACAGAGGTTATTTAAAAATCAGGAGGGGAATCGATACTGCTGTCTTTTTTTGTCCTTCTCTCCACTCCTCTCTCGTTCTCTATCTCTCTCTCTGATGTGCCTGCATTTACATAGACACTTGCACACATACACACACATGCTCACAAACACAAGGTCATTGGTTAGAGGCTGCACAGCGCAAGGACACAGTGTATGAGCTGAATGGTGATGCTTTGTCATGCAGGTTCTCTAGGCAGTGAAACTCTTCTGAATGGCTCTGTTTCAAAACCCAGTGCCCTGCCTTTCTGTTCACATCGGCAGATACCTTCTAAAGTTATGGTCATATTAGTGAAGTAGCTGTGTGTTGGTCAATGCAGCACATTTGTGTTCAACTTGAACCCTTTACGAAATCTAATGCTCTTATGAAATACCAGATTGCGTGAACTCTGTTGAAATGTGCTTCTATCCATGGTAAAGTGGTTGGTGGGTTAAAAAAGGTTTTCTGAAGTGAAGCAATGAGAAAAATATCCATTTTTAAAACTTCATAATCTGAAATAACTAACTTCTTGCAGCCGACCGTCCACTGTTCAAGTCGACTTGCGCCAGTAGGGCTGTGCAACAAACTCAAGCTTCTCTTCTGTATCGAAATCCTCGTTTCCTTTTAAAATATCTAGTTTTAGACTTATAATTCGTGACTGCTGTTTTGTTTTGCTCTGTTGTCTGTGCTTCCATCTTCGCCATGCTTTGCGTCAGGGGTTACTCTTCCACCGCAAATCGATGAGTTCGGCTGTCTGCCGGAAGCTAGTTATTATAGTTAATAAATTTTTAAATATGGTTATTTATTTCGTTTCAAAAACCCATCGCTTCACTTCCCGGAGCTATGTGGAGTACATTTATGATGGATGGATGCACTTTTTTTTGCTTCTAAATTGGGCCCCCATTCACTGCCATTATAAATCTTGGAAGAGCCATAATTTTCTGATGGCACCCACAGCTTTTCCAAACTGCTGATCTAGTGGGGCAACAGCATAATGTCATTTAGGTATAAATTCCTTTTTAATTGATTATTATTATTATTATTATTTCAATTACTGCAATTACATGCTAGTTTCATGGCAGAATTGAATATATTTTTAAATATATCTCCGACTGTGTTCATCTGAAAGAAGACAGTTATGTACACCTAGGATGGCTTGAGGGTGAGTAAATCACAGAATAATTTTCATTTGTGGGTGAACTAACCCTTTAACACTCAACACAATTGCCCTAGTTACAGTCACTATTTCAGCAAAATTTTGTAAGCAAAACAATTTTTTTAACAAATATTATATGCTATTGGTATGCATTTAATTTTTAAAAAACAGCTTGTGATGATTCTGATCTTTGACCTTCAAACCTAAATCATTTGTATTGCTTGAAATTATTTTGCCATTCTAAAAAAGCTCATGCAAATGGAGTTTTGTTGATGTACAATTTTGCTGATATACAGTAGTAGGAAACAGCGTCACTTCTAGTGTAGACACCCTCAATCAACAACGCATGAGTTCCAGTGTAAAGCAGCATCCTGCATAAGCGACTGAAACGCTCCACACGAATAGAATATGTTACGATAAGGACAAAAATACACACTTCTCTGTTAATAGAATATTTTCAGTATTGAATGTTTATTTGGCAGATGCATATTGGATTTTCACTGAGCCCACAGTGCATTCTGGGATTACCTTAATCAAAAAGGGAACATTACTTGATATGCTGCAGAGAATTTGGCTAAAATAAGTTCTTTTAAAAAGCAACAAAATCATGACACCTGTTGCTTGCAACAGTCATCATGTTGGGAGTACAACAGTGATGCCTAAAATACTGGCTAGGTTAAAAGATCATTAGGTTTTGGAACAGAGTTTCTGTGTTAAAGCAAACACAGGTGTGCAAAGCTGTATGACATCTGAGGATAAGTGGGATTCTATTATAAGTGAGTTAAATATTACAGTTATAATAATATAAATAAACCCACACACAAGTAGCGACCATTTTATAATCCTTTCTCAGAGCCTTTTTAAAACAAACAAACAAAATAAATAAATAAAATAATAATAACAATAAAAAAACCTGAATCAAGTAAGACAAATCAAATGAAATCAAGTTTATTAGAGTAGCATTTCATGCAGTTGATTTAGAGAAAATAGCATTTCAGTTTCCTCCACAGGGATTAATTATGTCTCACGTCTAACATTTTGGTACTTTTCTGATCCATTACAGCCGTTTTCCTTTACCCCACAGCAGGATAAACAAAATGATAAACCCTTGTCATGTTTTGACACACACACGCACGCACGCACGCACACACACACACAGAGAGAGAGTGAGAGAGAGAGAGAGAGATGTTGGTATATGGCGATATTCCATAGGTGTAATGGTTTGTATACTGAGCTAATGACATTTTCTAGCCCCTCAACTTAAATCTAAACCTAAACCCATCACTGAAAAATTCCTGCATTTTTACATTTTTAATAATAATAATAATAATAATAATAATGTCTTTAGTATAGCGTTTTATATAGCTTTTTGAATTACCAGGACATTGGCATGTCCTCATAATGTAGTGGGCGTGGCCTGAAACCTGAATACACATCACAATTTAAGGACTTTGGTGCCTCATAATGTAGGTCAGACCAGTACATACACACATACTGTATGTTTATATACTTATGATGTAGCATGTTTGGTTTTTCCCCTCATGTTGATGCTCATGCATGACATGATGACATGGGTATCGGACCTGCACTAATATACCCATGCAATTGATTTGGTGAATACCACAAAGAGGTGTCCAAGTCACATTTCAACCCAAAAATTAATTATTAATTTCAGGAAAATTATGCAGATTTACCATCTAACTCTACTACCTGTCATGTGAAATGCTGAGTCTCATTACTGCACCATATGACTATGTGTATATATAAGTTAAAATCAATTAAAATTATTTATTTTAATATTGTTTAATATTCCTATATGTTTAAGACATGAAATGGGTGTGTGTCATCAGTCAATAATCAATGTCTTGAACATGATATGAGCAATAACTGGCAACCAGTGCAGAGAAATAAACAGAGATGTGATATGGGCTCTCTTGGGTCCATTGTTTAGATTTTATGGGCCAGATTAGCTTGTGCCAGCACAAACCCTCTTTTGGCATTAAAAAACTACTGTCGAGATTTACTTAAGACACACAGCGCGAAATTAGCGCTGAAAGCCATGGACTGAGTTGGTTTTGCAACTGACCTTATTGCATATGCATTTGTAAGAGTTTCCCTTTTACACTCAAAATTTAGGGGAGGATAGTATTTAGATGAATCACGCAATGCAATTTACTAATGTTTGTGCTGGTCAGCTTGCTAGTATTTGCGCCGAAAAAAGCGAAAATTGGATTAAAAAATTGACATTAATTTTGGGGGTAAAATGTGACCTTGACATTTCTTGTGAGATTCATTCGCTCTTTTGTTTCCAACAGACTACAACACTTAATTTACAACTTACAACAAGTCTGAATCTGGTTAAAAATACTTAACATCTTCTAATAAACTATCGTACCATGACTTTGGGACATTTGCAAATCCAATAACCGCACTGAAGGTAAAACAACAGTTATTGAACTTTTATCAAAAGTTATTAGATAAAGGTTATTGAAATTGTATAAAGTTATTAAATATTGAACTTTTATAAAGCATTTTCATTTAACTGCTAAGCTATATGTAATTTTATTTTTAGTCACAAACATATATACACATCGTTTTAACGCTTGCATAAGCACAATGCAAAGCTTCCGTGTTTATGTTTGAACGCCAGCTCAGTATTGGCCGGCGTTGTTCACGTGAACACCACAACGCATGCGTGTGAGGTTGACGCATGATCCAGCCAATAACCAGTAGATGTAGAATTTGGAAGCGATGCACTGTGCTTACTACGTCAACAGCATAGGAGACTGACAAGGAAGAGATTGTTGAATAAAATTATTTTTGTTTTGATTTTGCATACAAAAATTATTCTCGTCGCTTCATAAAATTAAGGTTGAACCACTTTAGTCACGTGGACTATTTTAACAACGTCTTTAGTACCTTTCTGGGTCTTGTACTGGCGAAGTCAGAGAGCGCTTAGATTTCATCAACAATATCTTAATTTGTGTTCTGAAGATGAATGAAGGTCTTGCAGTTTTGGAACGATACAAGGATGATTAATTAATGACAACATTTTTGGATGAACTGTCCCTTTTAACTATTTTTATTATTTTATTATTTTTATTTTTTCACTAAACCCCATCGTTTACCGCCTGTAAGGCACATGTCACATTATTCTGTGATACTTTTGCATCTGTTGCTGTTCGCTGCCATTACATTTTTAAAAATTCTCTCTTTGCTTTCTACATAAGAAACAAGGGCATACCGTATTAGAACAACACCAGGGTGAGTAAGTGGTGACTTATTTTTCATAGTATGAACTATCCCTTTCATCGTTGGGTTTGTGGTTGAAAAACAAAATAAAATGCATTACCCTCTTATGAGCAGAGGGAACTTTTAATGTTGAATGTCTTAGAGCCTTTCGGAGCGAGACCTTCATGACCAGCATGCAACAAAAATGCTTAATGGAAATTAAAATGCTCAAAACAAGGTTATGCGTTCCTGGTGCTTGCTTGTAAATGCCTACAAGGAAAAGTGTATCTAGGGAGCACAGGAATAGAGGATGGACATGTTTGCACAAACCGAAGAAAATTTGATCCCCCACACATTATGACGAAAGTATGTATCAACTGCTTCACAAATTCATGGAAGATGAAACCAAATATACTTTGTGAATTTTAGATATATTGCATATATCTTTCTAAATGTCTTATTCTTATTCGCCCGTGAGCACACACACAAACACACATTACGCTGAGGAAAGGTGTTGTAACTTATTGAATTACAGGGGAGGTGGGTAACAATTTCCTGTTTCAACTGGGTAGCAGTGCAACCAAAGGGCCTTCGGGCCGCTGTGGAGATTGAGGTTGCGACCCCCTCATAATATTTTGTTGACAGATATGATAGCATTTTAAAATGGCTGGGAAGGCAGTGAAGGTCTATATATCGAACTCATGACAAAACCGGGTAAACAGAGGCTCCTGTGGCAGAGAACCTGTGATTGACTGAGTGAATGAGTCATGAAGGACAGAGACCTTCTTGAATGGTAAAGACGATATAATGTCTGCTGTCAAAAGAGTTTTAATGGTAAAGTTGTAAAGAATGCATGTATCCTTCATGGTCAAGTGATACTGAATGGATGTCATTCCATGAGAGAGGATTAATTTTTCAAATAAATAAATAATAATAATAAAAAAACTAACAGTAATGGTAAAGTACAACTTTGCTGTAATAAATGTTAAATAGTTCATGGTAATATTCCACTTCTGTGGACTTAAAGATTGCCTTGATGATGAAGAGCACATTTATAGTGCCTGAATGGCATACAGGTTGAAATATCCTGCTTTTCACTATCACATTTTACAGTCTAATTACAAAGAGAATTGTGTTGTAGTGAGACAGGTGAAGGTTTTTCCAGCAGATGGTTGACCTGATGTTTCTTCATGAAGTGGATGGCATCAATGCAAACATCCCTGCCATCTACTGTATATCATCATGTGGTTCCTATTTCTCACAGAGCATCCTTTGTTTCCCTCTCTGCCTTTTGCTTTTTTTTATTTCTGCTTCACTTCACACAAAAATTGAGCTAACTGAGGATCAATTTCTGGCACATCTCACATTATGGAAACATAATTAAACCCTTTTCTCATTAATTAGTGGAAAGTTTGTGTTATTGTAATTATAATAAAAGTAGACCTTCAGGATGGATATCTTTGATATTGTCTGATTTTATTAATGTTTTCATAAATGCATTTGCCTGATAAACACGCCTACTAAAAAAAAATGTATATGTGTGTGTATATAATATTTATCATAAAAAATATTATTATCTTTATTATTATATTGGGAGGACAATTGTGGTGTCTCAGGCCCTGTAAGGGGAGAAGCTCATAATTTTTCCACCTCATGCTTTTACCTGATGATTCTAGTGGGATATTTATAAAAATGATCAGTTAACCTTAAAATGCATAAATCTTTCACCAAACATTATTACATTTTAGCGACCCTCATCTGTATCTAACACAGATGGACCACTAACTGCTGCAATAGTATAAAACTCTCCTGATATTTTAACATTTACAAAAATAAATACATAAATAAAAAATAAATAAAACATATTTTGTTATCTTTTGAAAAATGGAAGGTTTGATTTGAGCAGATTCTTTTTTAGAATCATTTGAACCATTTCAAGTACTGCTGTTGATGAATTATTTTTTTATATCTGCAGTATGAGTGAAACATCATGCCACTATTGTGTTATACACCATACATAGTCACTTTGAGTAATAAAGGTGAATTGCACTTATTGAGTAATCATAGATTAAATTATAGCTGTACAGAAAACAAAATATATACTTGGATGACGTGCTGAGTCAATAAAGATCTCCCTAGGTATGCTTTTAAGAGTTAATCAACACAAGTTATAAAATCATGATGACTTTGTGCAGTTTTAATAGAGCTGTAGACTCCTTTAAAGCAAACAATGGCAAAATTCAATCAGATAACTAACTTAATGTACCTGCATATTTTTATATCATCCTATGAGATGACTGTTAGCAGAGGGTTTGATTGAGGCTAAACAATTGAAATTTGACCCTTTATAGCTTCATATTTCTTCTGTGGAGACAATAATTATATCTTAGTTGGGATATTGCATGTCTGAGTTATATGTAGCTGACCTCGCAGTTACACCAACAATCCCTCATTATTTCTCTCATTGTTAAATATGGCAAGCTGAAACAGAATTGATTTAATAAGTTTCCATCATAACCGTCTATTCCCATTAAATGCACTAGTTTACTTTCTTGTTTTGTGTGTGTCGGCTCATGCTGAGGTTGTGGTAGATGATGTTTATTTTTTACTAATGTGACCAAAAAAAAAAAAAAAGAATTATAAAACTGAGACTCAGTTCTTAAATATTTTTCTAAACAAACCCCTATAAAAACATTTCAAAGTGAAGCACTGACATGCATTGCTTGCCAAGGAGAATAGACTATAAATAAACTATTAAGTGGTACTTTAGAGGCACAATTCATTACACGACTGATGGTTTTGCAACTGCACCAGCAGTTTGTGTGCAACCAGCAAGTGTTTCTTTCATGCTATGGACTAAAACTGAAACGTGTAGCATTAAAAATGCATCTGAGAAATGACAACACAATCTTTTCTCCTCTTCTGAGAGGCCACCGCACAGTCTGTCAATAAAGTCCACCGGCAAAAATAGAACAGGAAATGGGAACAGGGAGTGCGAGAGAGCTTACGAAACTTAAAAAAAATATATCTGCAAAAAAAGTCAGGTAACAT
Organism: Opsariichthys bidens; assembly: GCA_037194245.1. Classification (NCBI taxonomy): domain Eukaryota; kingdom Metazoa; phylum Chordata; class Actinopteri; order Cypriniformes; family Xenocyprididae; genus Opsariichthys; species Opsariichthys bidens. The sequence goes on along the minus strand of CM074305.1, from coordinate 8,035,408 downwards.
TAGGTTTGCACATTAGATGCTCTTTTACATTATTCATTAGTAGAGTAAAAAATCTCCTGTATATTTCAAGTTGCGACGTGGTCCATGTTGGAACCCATTTGCAGCCTCTGGAAAGTACAGATGTGACATTAGAAACAGCTCCATGACCTGACTTTAGCAGTTATCCAGCCGAGCAAGACGGGAAATGGAGGTACTAGATGCTTATCTGTCAGCCGTTGCAAAAGCACATTTCTGTTTGATAAAGTTAACTTGATGGGATTTTAAAAGTTGCAAGTGGAAGACAGAGTAGGAGTCAGGTTTTTTTTTTTTTTTATGGGCTAAGATAAGGGAAGAAGGAAAAGGAGAAATGAGAAAAAGGGACTGTAGAAAAGACAGCAATTTAGAGTCCCCCTAAAAATGTTGGAAACACTTCTTTTTCACACTCGTTGATCACCATTTGTCCCTCAATCTTCTTAAATTCCAAAGGATTTTAAAACAGTGGTTTTCAGCCAGTGACTCATGACCCATCCCAAACTAAAGTTTAAAAGTATGCATGTATGAACATCTATATTTAAAAATATGCAATTAGTTGGAACAATAAAGGTACAGAGCAAACATAACAAATGAAGTGACATTTGCAGAAAGAATATGCCTTGTCATTTCCATTTGATGTGTAGCCTATATATTATAGAATAGTTTTTAAAAGGTGGAGACAACTATTTGTTTGGGTTGTTTTTGCTTACATCACTTGTTGTTTGGTATTTAGGAGCAATTTCGTTCATTAGATGAAGCCATCCATCATAAACCAGCCTGGATTAAAATGGAACTCAAGCTGGTTTGTGCTGGATTTTTAAGTATGGTTCCTAATTGGCCTGTATCATGTTAATGATTGTGCATATTGTTGAGCCTATGCAGTTCATTTTCAGTTTAACACGTTAGATTTTAAGGACCTTTTTTCTACTGTAAATGTTGGGTTTTCACTAAGATATCCAGTGCAAAGTATAAGCACTGCTTTAGGGTATGTTCACACTTGGTATGTTTGGTTAGATTAAAAGTGTGTTAACGCTGCCACCTGATCCTTTGTGTGCACCAAACAAACTTTGGTAAAGTTCGAATGAAATGTGAATGCCAAAATGGACCACAGACATCTAAATGAACCAAAAACAGGACATGATGTCACAAGATGCGATCCTAAAAAGGACAGAATGCTCAAGCATACCTGTTTTTGTCTTGTCATAGTCATGGTGATGCCCATTACAGTTCGATACAGGCATCAGAACTGCAGTTGTGTGTGTGTGATGGAGAGATTCTGCTGTTTTGACTCTTTTACACATTTTATAAGCTCTATATTGTCAGCCTCATCATTTTCCATAATATGTACGCATATACAGCGAGTGCATTTAGCCCAGCACACAGCATTGTTTTGGAAGTTCTGTCGCAAAATATTCATCATAAAAGCCTTTTTTGGATTGATTTATTGTTTTCCATTGTGCCTTTATGCACTGTAAACTGAAATGAGTTTGTTTTACTCAAATAACAAAGAAAGTTCATCAAACTTAATGGAGAAAAGTTGCACGAACTCAAAATTTGATTGTATTAAGCTGAACTTTATATGACTTCTAAATCCCATCATGCTTTGCATCAGACTGTGTAAGGAAAATAAATGTTGAAATTAAGTGTTATTTTGGATGGCCTGCAAAACTTTTAAGACCACATATACTGTGTGTTGTTTGATTATATACATGTAAGTAATTACAGTCTCTTTGGTTGTTATATTAGCATGTGTTATTAGCTAAGATCTGAATGTGGGGTTTATGTAAATTAACTGTATGTAATTAACATTGTGATAAGTGGGGTCAGGCTGAGAATTGTGGCAGTGAACCAATGCTGGTGACGTGATTGTTAATGAGTGGCCCTGCCCGAATTGTCACAACATTTTAAGTTCTACTAACTTACAAGAAATTAGTTTGTTTACTTAAAAGTTTTGAGTTTTACAGTGCTCCTGTTCTGTCATCATAGCTTTGTGCCAATGTTAGTTTTTGCTCAGTCTCATGTAACTTTATTACTTAGAGTTTGATCAATTTAAAGCAATCAGTTTCCTTAAACCATTTAAGTAGCTATGGTATGGTATGTTACCTTCATTCAAACGGAATGAGTGGATTAAACTTAAAATCTTTAAGTTGAGTTTACTATAATGATATACTAAACCAACACAAAAATATAAGTGAATTTAACTTAATGTATATGAGTTTACAGCACTTGTACTTTATTAATAACTTATTTTAAAACTTAAATGGTTTAAGGCAATTGATTTCTTCAAATAGTTTGAGTTACCGTAACTTATTGGGTTTTACAGTGTTTGGTGTTATAAATGACTGTGTGAATACTATGCAAACCAAGATTTTATTTACTTCTCTTTCAAAAAAAACAAACAAACTATACTTAGAAAACCAGACTGACAAAATATGGTGCCAGAAACCAATATCCTGATTAAGAATTCCTTAAGAAAATCTCCAAACCTTAAAAAGTACCAGCATTCCAGCACCATGCATTTCCATTCTGCTATGGATAACCAGTCATGCTGGTCTTTCAGCAGGGAAGCACCAGCTCAAGAACTCTAAACATCGAAAACGTCTCGGTTACAACTGTAACCTTAGTTCCCTGAGAGGGAACGAGATGCTGCGTCGAGAGTTGATGCATTGGGAATGCTTCGTGTGAGTGCGTCAACTCTCGACACAGCGCGCGAGTTCCCTTGAAAGCTCTTCAAATAGCTCTTCATAAGAAGCGACTTCTTTGTTGAATCAGGCTTAAAGAACCTTTGCTTGGAAGAGTTTGAAACAGCAGTCACATTTTTTTCACCACCATTTATATCAGTGCAATTGTTTCCGAGGACTTCTCTGTAGCTCCTGTGGATGAACTTCTCTCCCCCAGAAAACAGCAGCGTTTAATGAAGGGGGAAACAGTTGTGTTGCAGAGAGTTATCCCTTGACTCGGGCTTGGCATGGCTCTGATACTGACACACAGAGCGGATCATCATTCTTGAGTGTGTTTAGGTTAAGGTCTAGACTGGCCCCGTCGCTGTGATTTATGGGAGGTTGAACATTTACACCTTAGCTTTCCCTTACTGTCTGCCCGGGCCATTCATCATGGCCGCCATGTAATGAATGGACTTGTTCAGTCTTGTGGACTTAACAAGACACTTGAGTCCAGAGAGTTCAGTAAAATAAGATTACAACTGTGGTCAAAGAAGAGAAAAGCAGAGCAACTCCCTCTGGATTCAAGTCCGGTGTGGTTGAAGGGAAGGTGGCTTGTACAGTGACCACAGGAGCATTTGTTTTCTTGAAACTGTCCAATTCTACCGTAGTCAGAGTGAAACTGGGAAAAAGAGTTTTACTATTAAATCACTGTGGATGATGTTGTATACACATGTAAAGAACTTGGCTAACCTCACCAGAATTTCTTGTCTAAGGCCTGATCAATACTTCTGATTTATGTGGGAGAAGAGCTAGCTCTTGTTGTTCTATTCTCTATTGTGCTCCTCATTCCTGCCAGAATCCAGCGTGTTCCAGTGAAAAGATTGAGATTTACAGACTCTTTTACTACACCTTACGAGTTTTATACATTTATACATATATACATCATATATCATATATATGACATTTATGTAATGACATATTACAATTTCGTTTTACGCTGGAGTAACTTTATGAAAAATGTATTCACTCATGTTACATTTTTTTGATTGAATAAGTTTATTTGGGTGTTACTACTTGAATTTTACAATTTACCTGGCAGAAATCCATAGTTTTACAGTTTGCCAGTTCTAGCCCAAGTTCACTATTCATCATTTGAATATTTATACAACCACATGTTTGTCTGACATTGTCATAAATGTTCTTGAACAGCACCAGGGTGCTGTACATGAAGATGTCCCTGTTTCAATTCACATCAGTTTGTTAACTGACAAAGCTTTTCTCTATCCATCTAAAACACATGCACTCACTGAACGACATGCACACACACTCAAAGAGCTTTTCAGCGCACTTCTACATTGATGTGCCTTGAGAACCTTTACAGAAATGAAGCCATCTCCAGTGACATCTTACATATCACTGTTATTAAAAGGATGCGAAAGCTCACTCTTTCTCTGTCCCTCTTCCACTCTTTTCCTTTCAAATTCTTTAATAGCTTTTTTCAAAGCATAGACCATGCAAAATTCATCAGAATCCACAGAGGATAGGATGAGAGGCTTGCGACAGGCAAGCGGTGCTGGGCTCAGCAGTGGCTTTCAGTTGGGAGAAAGAAAGAGGTAAACTGTCAGTTTTCGAAATGACAGCTTCTGATGGAAACATGTTATGGCATTCAAACGTATAGCAATTTGAACAGCACCACTGTACATCTAATATCTAATAAACATGTACATGTAGGACTTTGAATTCCTCACTACTCTCAAGACTAGACAATCTTTAGGGGTAAAGCAGCTTGTCACCATGACAGTACTTTCAAAAGGTACTAAAATGTGCCATTTTTAGGGATAAATAGGGTACAAAGTTATACATTTAGAGGGTACTGCCCTGTTGACAAATTGTAGTACCCTAAAGCTACTTTTTTTTTCATTCTCATATTGCTTCAGGTGTAAAATACAAAAGTACAGATGACCAATCAAGGTCAAGACTATCACAAAAATAAATGTTAAAAGCTGCAATGCATAACTTCTGTTCAACTAATGGCAACAAAAAGAATTGCAAAAGTAATGTCTGTCAGTGCTATTATTTTGCATGCAAAAATCATCCTTCTCCATCAAGAAGTAGTCATTTTGTTTATTACTTATTTATTTATTTTATTTTTCCAGTGCAATTGGAGGGTTTGGAAAATGCTTTAAAGCTTTAAAATTACAAGGTGCTGTAATTTCATTAAATTCGCCCACTGGATATTCATTCAATAATTTTTTTCTCAAGTCATATTCTTTGGAATAATTTGAGGGTGAGTAAATTCTGAGTTTTTTTTTTTTTTTTTTTTTAACTGTTTAAGTGGGGAAGTTGTACGTAAGATAAGTCTGAATGCTATCAGGTAACTTTCTTCAGTTAAAATAGACCTCATTGGTTCATAAAATACACTCTATTGCTATGCTGGATCAGACCCTTTCACACATACAGTCATTACTTGCAGATTATTGTTAAGAGATCATGTGTGAACAGGACCTTTTCAAAAATACTGGTACAATTGGTTCTGGCAATTTTTCGGTATGAGAAGTATTATCGCCAGTAAATTACTCGTATGATGCTGTGTGTGAACAAACAATAGGATTATCGCTCATAAAATGTCTGTCGTGGGCCAACCATAAAGCTCTGTTGGAGCTTTTTACGGTGAGTTAAGATCTTTCTAAGTGAACATGCGCTAGATGGACCATTGCGCCGCTTCTTGCGCTTGCCTTTTCCATATGCCAGCACTGGCTCTGCAGTTATTGTGTAAGCTACTGTAGAAACAGCAATACTATAGTAACTATTATGAGGCATGTTTTTAAAAGCAAAGCCGCATTCTGAGAAACCACCCCCTTAAGCCTGTCACTCAGAAGTAAAAAAATAAAACATTTATTCAAATTGGACAGATCGTGAAACTAAAGTGTTTCTCCTCATCCAGAAAATAGCAGCATTTTAAGGTAATTTCCGATGATTGACAACACAGATTTTAGCCAACAGGTATTTTGGTACCGATATGTGAATGGTAAAAGACGTAACACCATTGCTTGTGTGAAAAGCACATTTGTGTCTTTACTGGAAAAGTCGCTCTGGTAATTTTATAGTAATTTTCCTGGATTGTTGTGTGAAAGGGGCTAAAGTTGAAAATGCTACAGCCCAGTGTTTACACTTTTCTTGTAATTTAACCTCCTAGTGGTTTATTTAGTCTCTGTGCATGTTAGGAAGAAATTGTTTATGAACTTAAATATTTGCACACAGCAGCATTCTCTGAGTATTTTTACTCTTTAAGTTGTCCTTCGGTTTCTCTGTTTTTCAGAGCATATGGACAGGAGAAGGTTCACTACAGAGGCAGACTTTTCATAACCTCTGAGCCAGTGAACTTCGCTGAGAGGCCAGTTGGATCTCCTCCATCTTTGACTTTCTCCCTTTGCCTTTACACCCCTAGTGGAGAGCATTCAGAATCCCACCAATCGCCTTCATTTGCTACTTTCTAACCTTCACTCCATTCCAGTAATGAGGGTGTATTTTACTTATTTATGTGTTTATCTGAGAACTCAACCCATTTATAATACATTGGCCAGCGCACCCCTGTAGTCAAGATAACTGCAGGCTGGTATAAGTTCTCTTTTCATCCCTTTTTCCCTTATTTTAGCTTGTTGCCCCCTGTCAAAGCCTGGGAGGTCCAGTTCGGTTTGGTTGGACTATTGATTTAACCTGTCTTCAGCTCTACCCCAGCTGTATGACCTCTTTTTACATAAAACGAAACAGGACTCAAACTGCAAACTCATCTGCTTTCGTAGATGTTTAAAAATTGTCCCGTTTACGCTCGTTTATATATAATGGCAGTGAATAGCGACCAGGATCAAGCTTTTTTTTTTTAAAAGATAAAAGTTTCATAGAATGATCCCATGTGACACGTGCTGTATATTGCAAGTGTTTTGAGAGTATACAGAGTCCAGAGACAACTGGGATTCACTGATAATATGCAGTTATTGGTGAATGGGGCTGAACCAACTATCTCCGGCCTCGGTCTTCATCCTCCTGCCCCTCCGACAACCGATGATATGGAGCCGGACCGACTATCTCCCGTCGCGGCCTTCATCTTCCCTTCTCGTGGCGGTGACACCTGGGGCCTTGTTTATAAAAGTTTCCATAGATTTCATTCTAAAAGTGTATGAAAGTGGAATATTAATCTAAATGTGTATATCACATTCTGATTACTTCATTATTTTTCTCACTGCAGTAAGAGTGTTTGTACGCACGGGTCAGAGTTTGCGTGTAGGTACGCACATTTTCCTGTCAAGTTTTCATTTATGAATCCCATATTTTGTGTCGGAAGTGGTGTACGCCTTTTTCGGGGCACATTTTGTGCGTACACAATGGTTATAAATGCCGCGGTACGTGCCCATCAATGAGTGTATGTTGCCTTGTGTGCTTATGTTATAATTAGTAGGTAGTCCACAGTAACTCTACTAAATTTGCAACCCTCTTAACGTGATTCTTTTATTTATATACATCAGTATGATTGACAGGTAAGTTGAGAGAGGCCGCATCTTTCTCGCGTGTGGGCGTGGTTTCTGCGCCGACAGCGGACACACCCCCAGCGTTTTAGAGCAGAGAATACTGCTTATTTTTTCATTTACTTGCCGTTTTTTTTTTTTTTTAATTATTATTATTTTTAATCATTCAAATTTGGCTGGGTGGTTAATACATTTTTCTGTGGTGGGACAAACTCAGAACACATTTTACATGGAGTTTAAGTGTTGGTCAAATAATCAGTAGCAACTAAAAGAAATAAATCTCTGTAAATAAATAAATGTTTAGTGTACAACTAAATTTAGTGTAAAGAGCATTTTCATCTAAAATTGTAAATTACAGTGCTTGATGCAAATGATTCCCTGTATTTTCTGTATCTTAAAATGATAAAGGATCAAAACATTCAAAAGGGGTTAGTTGTCACATAAGGAAATGCAATGTGTATATCCTCTATTTCTGTCTGTTGGCCTCAAACATTTCTTTTAAAAATACCAAAATTAAATTTGGATGTTTTATTATTATTATTATTATTATTATTATTAATAATAATAATAATTCTGTCCTTAATGTTTTCCCTATAGTTTTATTTGGGCTATAGCTGCTGGGTAAACATGAGCACTTGCTAAAACTGAGATTGGCATAGATTGATGGCAAGCATCATGAACCTATAAATGTTTTCAAGATGTCAAATGGCAAGATGCAAAGATGGCATCATAGGAAGGGGAAAACCCTGAAATTTGTTTAAATTTGACCCTGAATGTTTTACTGTGACATTGGTTCTTATAGTCATCTTTTCATTAGGTTTTTGGTGATCAGGATAAATAGGATTGGCTTAATTTTCATAAGCTCTTAATATCTGTTAAACGCTAGCTGAATAAAGTAGTTGAAATTAGATCCAGATAATTATCCTTGGATATTAGTCCATTAAAAATCAGATGAAAATACATTACTGAAAAGGCAGATGAAAAGGCAAATGTTATACAGCTGATAAGATGTGCAAAGTGATAAAAAGGGAGGGAGACGGAGAGAGCAAGATTAATAGAATTGTAAATATCTATCTACATCAGGAGGAAGTCACAGTGCGCAGCAACCACGAAAACTATAAAGGGCGTTAAAAAAAATGAATGAGGGAAATTTATCCACGGAGGCATTGCATTCGGCAGGCCAGCACAGCTCATCGAAAGCAGGTGGTGTGCTTCAATGGGTCGTTCTCTACCAGTAGACCAGCCAGAAAGGATGCACTCCTAATGCCTTGATTATTGTATTATTCTCACCTTCATCCACAAATACTTCAGAGCGACCCATCAGAATGTAATCTCTCCCCGGAGAAGCGGTGGCCATGGCTGCTCTTTGATTTTCTGTCATGGCTGTGAGGCCTAATGAAAACTAATGTTGGGAGAAGGGAAATGATTTGTTAAAAGCAGCAATGGCTCAAAATTGAAGAGGGTGGATGGGATATTACAGAGACGCCTGGCTCTCCATTGGCCCCCAGCACTCCTCCTTTTCTGGCTCCTTGTCCATTTATATTTGAATGTTTTGACAACCTTGTAAATTGCAGTATTGATCTATGCCATAGCAAAGAATAGAAATACAAAGTCATGAGGGACATCCATGAGTGTGTATGCGTATTGATGATTGTAATGAATGATATTACATTAGATGACCTCTGAGATGTGCGGAAGGATCTTTCTGGTTTTAATTTGAGATGCCTATTCATAATGCTGTCAAAAGAAAAACTCCAAATGAATGCAAGCAAGTGACATTAAGATTCAAGTGTGCTTTAGTAAACTGGAATAAGAGGGAGTTGTGGAGGAGGAAGAAGATGCCAAACATGCAGCAAGGAAAACATTTTCATGAAAGAGCCAGAGTTGAAGGAGCGAAAAATCTCAGAAATGAGTGATGCCAATGACCTGGTGACACTGACCAGCTGAAAATGGAGTTGGCCATTTGGCCATTTGCCTTGATTATGTACACAAATTTTTGCTTCTTTTCACCCCTTTGGTTTGACTGAAGTAAGGAATATGTAAAGAATATAGTACAGTCATGTACAAGGCCAAAGTGATCTCGTAAGTATTTGTATGCATTTTTATGTAAATTGTGGTTCTACCACACATACATTTACGTACATTTTCATACACATTGAAACGCACAATTGAATATGAACAACTTTACAGACATATAAATGTGTGTGAATCCTTATTTATGAAAAACACGACGACAGCCTGTATACCAGACGCTCCGTCATCTCAATGTTTTTGTCTTTATTTTCACCAAGGAAATAGTCAAGACATCTCACTTTACACCTACCTTTGACTACGCATACGATTTAGTGTCAGATGTGCACTACGCCCAGATGGTGCAACACGTATTAATTCTACGCAGGACTTTTTATGCATTTTACGTTAAACTTGGTTCAACCGACCCCTGTGGCCTGTTCATTTAACAGTCGCCTGAGGACACTCGACGACCACTTCATCCGTGATCATGAGAATTTATAACTAACTAAAAAAACTTTTTCAAAAATAATAAATCCATGAAACAATGTACACTTGTTAATGTTTATTTTTGTTTGCAGTTTATATATATATATATATTATGCATATTAAGATGGCAAACCAATTATACAATTGATGAAACTACCAAAATTACAAAATTAAGTCATTATGATTCTTTTTATTAACATTATTTTATAACGTAACATGTAGGGTAAAGCTAGTTATAGTGTCGAGCCGTTTCTGCGTCAGCTCCAGCTCGATGCACAATGTGAACGAATTCACTCACTTCATTTCGTTCACTCCCTGCAAATATAGTGCACTCAAATGCCGTACAATATATAGGGATTAGTGAATGAGTGAACGGTTACCCTAATGCGACATGCGATAATAGGTATCTTTTGGATGTTAATCTGAGTTTTTGTCCTAACAAGCCGCGACGATTCTGTTTTAGAAACGTTTTCTATTCCTCCGCAACGTCGTGGAACAGCAACACAAAGTATGGCGATGATAATATCAGGTAGTTTATGTGCTTTAATGTTAACAGCGTCTAATGCGAGTTTGAATATTATTCTGTGTTCCCAGCTTTTTAGCTGTAATGAAAACAACACTAGCTTAGCTGGCTAATACATCTCAGATCTTGAAAATAAATAAATGGGCAGAAGAACGTTCAAACTATTACTCAATGCGAACAAACAAGTGTATTCTATGACCGTGTTTACTTTAAATAATGTTTAAATGGTGTAATATTTATGAATTTTATATAAATAGTACTTTTTATCTTTCCCACGCTCGTTTGGGGCGTTGAGGCATTTTATCATGTTTGCTGTGGTCGTAAAAAGAATCAGTTCTACTTCTAAATGAACACAATTATTGTCAAGAAAAAAAAAAAAAGACAGTAACAGCAGTTGACGGGGCGACCAAGCTTAGGTCAACGTGTGACATCCAGTCTCAGGCATTTCATTTGGTCCAGAAAGTGTGAAGCATTCCAACAGAAATAACTCTTCACATCTTTACTTTTCCATCTTAGCAACTCTAAGCATCGCAATTAAGTGCTAAGAAAGGCCAGGTCAATACACAAGCTGCTGAGTGTTTGTCTAAGAACAAATGGAAAATTTGGAAAACAATAAGAAAAAAAAAAAAAGTCATTATGATTATAAAAGAGAAGTGAAAATACTGAAAGAGTCAAAGAAAGAGTCAAGCAACTAAACATTATTCTTTTTCAACACTTTTTTTTCCTGCATGTTTATTTGTGTTTAATTAATGGTTTCTTTGTTTACCATATGAAGAGAGTAAATGAGAGTAAGTGGATAGATTGGTATGTGGGCGTTCAACACATTAATGACTAATGTTTTTACTCACTGATGCATGACCTTTAAAAGCAACTAAACAGCTTACCGCTTGAACAGTTTTCCAACTGACAACATATATCTGGCAAACATACAAGCCAGAAACAATCTCACTAATTTCGTATTTTTGAAAGCCTAAATTAAATTCATTTTATTGGCCAGAGACTGTATAGCAATCATTATTACATCTTTACTTTTCAAAGACCTAAATGTGCTCCAATTTTTCAAATTGCCCTTGTTCCACTTCTGTAAGCAGCTTACACAAAAGTGCACATACTGTGCAAGTGGCCATTACCAGAGCAGGTAAATTTAGCTTCATGTTAAGTAAGGCCACCCTCAAGCACCAGGAACACTATAACATTTTCTATCATTTTTGAGTGGAACGAGAAAGAGAGTAGAAACGAATTATGGTGTTTCAGTTGATTACTGGGCTGATGATATGTGATTGGACTTCTTGTCCAAGCAAAAAAAAAAAAAAAAAAAATCTTTCATCTAATCACTGTACAGTAAGAGCTGAGGTTGGATTGATGGTCACGGACTCAACAAGATGATTGTTTTTCATTCTTATAATTTTCTGTGGGAAAGTTCTAAACACTTTCAAATGACATTTATATCAACACAGTATATACAAAAGAACACACTGGGTCCTCATCTTCACATCATGAAAGTAAAGTTAGATTCCATCTTTGGAATGATGCACTTAAATAACCGAAGGAAAAAAAAAGTGTGGAACGTTGAACATAGCTTTAATAGCTTTAAGTACATAGCCAATCAGGTTTTGATGCTGGATAACCTTATAAGATTAATTCATAGTGTGTCATTTGTAAACCATTATCATACAGCACTAAATATAAAGTAGGATCTATTTTATATCCAGCTTTATCCCCATGCACATTTACTAGCATTTTTAAGAATTTGCATGGAATTAAATCTGAAAATTTGAAGTAGAAATACTGATTTTTTTTTAAAATGTACAAAAATCTTTTTTTAATGTACTACAGTATATAGCATATACTGCCTGATATTTTGATTTGTCTCTAAATGTAACTATTATCACCCAGTTCTATATATAAAGTATCCAACTTCACCTACATACAGATAGAACACGTGAATAAAGCGATTTATACTATATAACTGTGCAATTATTTAAATTCAAGCCAAGTCACCTTTATCTTTGTAGCGCTTTTTACAATGTAGATTGTGTCAAAGAAGCTTTACAGTCATTGCACGAAAATAATTTTGGCTGTACAACAGCTCTAGAAGAAAATGGTGTCATTGTCCAGATTAAGTAAGTTCAGTATTGATTCATTCCAGTGAAAAAAAAAAAAAAAAAAAATCATTAGTTTTTAATTTAGTTCATTTATCAATACAGCAGCTCTGGAGAAAACAGTGATGTCACCATCCAGCTCAGTTTAATTTGCATAGAATGCAAATATGTCAACAATAGAATGGTGTCAATGGAGAAACATTGCTGACTGTTAAGTTGAATGTCGTGTACAATATCGTCACACATTTATTGTCCAATTCTAAGCTGCTAAATGCAATTATATATAGATATTATAAACATTAACTTTGTGATTTTCTGTAAAGCTTCTTTGAAACGATGTGTAATGTGCAAAATAAATTTGACTTGACTTATGATTGTTTATACACTTAATCATACAGAGTTAATTATGTAGGCATTTCCAGTTGCATTTATAACATGCTAGCAGGGATTTTTATAATTAATGTTAAATACTATGTTTAGTCTTATGTGAAGCACACAAAAGGTCATAAGTTCACTGATATTTTGCAGTCATTTTAGAACTCACTAAAATGGAACCCAATTAAAAAGTTTTACATTTTATGAGGAAGAATATGTTATATCATTTAAATGCCAAATTGGATCTAAATTCATTTTTATGATTTGATAGTTAGACAGTTTTGCATACCATATTTATGCCTTGCAATTCACACTTTATGTCTCATAATTGTGACTTTATTTGCAACATCCCCCAGGACCAAAGTTAAAGTTTTCATTTAGCCAAAAACTGAAAACTGAAAATAAAGCTTATTAATCGATTAATTAACGATATGTATTTAATAATAAATGCTTAAAATGAGGTGACAAGAGTAAACGGTCACGCAGAGCATTAAAGAGCGTCAAAATTAAGTTTTATACATGTATCAACTGAAAAAAGCATGGACTAAATCTCTGTTAATCAAAATGAATATCAAATAAAACCAGAAACCAATATTGTCAACACAGCCCTAGCATCCACACAGCTGACATGTCTACCTGTTGTTACCTATTATACATGTTGTGTGTATTAAATAGATGCTGACACAGCCGAAACGCACCATTGGAGAAGTGATAACTTTTTTTTTTTTTTTTTTGCTTAATTATGCCGGCCTTCCAAAATGGCTTTAACCAAAACCAATGAAACTGAAGTGAATATTTAGTAGGAACGGTCAATGTTGATCGTATAATTTCATACCTGGAGACATACATGAATACTTTGTATTAAACGTAGTAGTTTCTATTCTCTCATACGCTTACTGCATACTGAGGAAGGAACTGCAGAGTCTGAAATACTAGAATACTTTTGAGTATAAAGCAGTGAAGACCAGTTTAGAAGTCAATTACTCTCTTTTGCTGCATCCAACAGGGCATTCCTAAATTTGGATGTAAGTAATGGTAGAAATGAGACCGCGCTATCAGTCCTCTCAATGAGGCAAAGAGAGCGATGAGGGGATTAGCATTAGCATAATTAGCATTGTGTAGCGAGAGCTCACTCGCTGTAGCCTGTGAGAGTTAATTCAGCGCTAGTTGTGTTGTGCCCCATGTGCTCTATCCATTACATGCTAAGAAATCAAATTACAGAGCTCAGTGCCAGTTTTTACACTATTACATTGGATTGCGCTTCAGTTTGTGGACTGATGGAGCCAAACAGGAGCTTGATGGAAATTCATATGAGCTTAGAGTAATGTTGTCTTCTCCTGAGTCCTTCAGAGATGCTTGCAGTCCCATTTCTGCTCTCAATTTACTCGTGTGTAGTCCTGCTTGCTATTCACCACATATAAGTCATTATGTTTTCCAGTAACAGTTGTTTATTGGCCTAATTGTGTTAATGTGTGTGAGAGGCCGTCAAAGTGAACCTTAAAGGACCTGGTTGGTCTTATCAAACCAATTCCAGAAGACTTGTTTGTGAAAGTGTTAGTTCAAGGACCACATAATTATTCCCAGACATACATGTGCATATGCTCTTCCTGCATACTCTGAAACACACTTTAAATGTAGTCCTTATTGCAACTAGTCATTTGCTGTGTCTTATTTCCAAGGCTGCTTCCTTGGTGTCCTGGAAGTATGCAATCTGCTCTGCAAAAACAAATTCAAAACAGTGTCATGAATTCACACACAAACTAAGATTTGCTGTAAGGAGACAGCATACCTGTTCCAAATTGTAATGGGCAACAAGTCAAATGATGAGAAGAACCAGATATGCTTAAGCATTCTGTCCTTTTAGGGTCACACCTTGTGACATAACGCCCAGTTTTTGGTTTGTTTAGATGTCTTTGGTCTATGTTGCCTTCATATTTCAGTCGAACCACACCAGATTTTGTCTAGAAGCGGACCAAGACCAATCTTTTCAGGGGTCTTAGTCCACTTATTTGGCACACACCAGGCTTCAGATGGCAGTGTTCACACTTATTTAAATGAACCCCGCTAACAGAGCAATCACATAGTTTGTTTTAATCAAACCAAAAGTGTGAACATACCCTAAGAAGAAACGTTTCTATATAGAACCTCCAAGGGTTCTGTCAGGGACTTCATAGATGGAACCTTTTAGGGGTTCCCATCATGGGACTATTTTATGAATTTAGTTTTAATTAATTTCTTTTAAACAGCTTGTAAACATACTTTATTACTAGAAAAATTGAAATAACCCATTAAATGTTAAAAGTGTCATGATATCATTTAAGATATTTCTTTTTATACAGAACTTTTTTGGGGTTCTATCTATACCAAACAGATCTCAGATTTATTTTTCCTACTATCAGGGTGAGATCTGTTTGGTTACTGACATTCTTCCAAATATTTTGCTTTGTGTTCAGCAGAACAAAGTAATTCGTACAGGTTTGGAACAACTTGAGGGTGAGTAAAGGATGACAGAATTTTCATTTTTGGGTGATCTATCGCTTTAAGGATTTTGAATTAATCGCATGAGTTAATGTTTGTATCGCTGTATCATTAACATTGACAGCCCTAATACAAACCTAAAGCAGAATAAAAAAACAAATTGGACTCTACTGTGAATTAAAATGTTTCACCTGCATCATTTCACCTGTGATGACATTGCACTGATACTTTTTATTCAACCAAAAAGAGGTTGCCAGAAACACCAAGAACCACTGACGATGCACAGCTTGTTGTGATTCAGGTCAACAATGACGGACAGAACAGCAAACTAATTTTCTGGTTGACTAGTGAAAATGAGTAGCCATTCCAGCAGACTGTAAATATATTACCTTGTAAATAGTGTTTGCTTCTATTCAGTTTACTTAATATGAGCTAAAGCAACACAATCCAGAAACATTTTGTCAAAACTAAATTTAACTGCATTCAATCCACTTGTCCCGTCCCCTTTCCTGCTAGAATAATTTATTTTTAACTTTCATCATACGTTTCATACGCTCATGTACTAGAATTATTAATATCATTTTTAAGTTATGCTAAACAAATGAATCCTAGTTTCTTAACATTATGAAATTCCATTAAAGGTGCAGTAAGCAATTTCTGAGAAACTGAGAATGCTGTTGATATTTAAAAACGGCAAAACAAACACGCCCCTACGCAAAAAGATCACACATCTGCCCCTCAAATTCATGAACATGCCATGGGACACCGGCTCCTCCCCCCTCATGATACACCCCTTACTGCTGATCCACCGGTCCAATCCACTTTCAGCAGTGTTTCTCAGAAATTGCTTGCTGCACCTTTAAGGTAACACATATCTCTTGCCACCCTTGTTCCCCTTCTGTAAGGCTGTTCCCTGACAATTTGAACCTGTACCTCATTTGATATCTACAATTCCTGGACTGGCATTGAATCTTATTTCACATCTTATGAACTCCTCCATACTCTGATTGTCGCACACTTTGCCGTGTGGAGGGAGGGGGGCGGGGGCATATGACCCAATAGGAGTGATTGTAGGTTCCAGCTGGTGACATGTTGGACCCATCAATGAATTCTGTCATGAACACCCAGACAACTCAGGACTTAGCCTAGGGCAGGACTGGATGTCTGCACCACTGAGTTCTAGACTGTTGAAAACACAATTCCTCACATGGATCCTATTATTGTCTGGCAGGAAGGCACCCTAATAAAAGCACATCCCTATGTCACACTTTTATGCCTGTGTTTTCTCTAATCTATTTTATTAGCCTGCCCTCAGAGACAACAGCTGAAGTTTAATGTCACACGGTAGCATATATACATCCATCTCGCTCTACCTCCTCACTCTCTTCTTCTCGCTTGCTTTCTCTCTCAGCAAATCCCCAGTGCCCTTTCTTTGACAATCTGATGGCTCTCATACTCACTCTTGAAGGATGATATCCCTAATGTTCGAGACAAATTAATCCACAGGGGGAGATCCTGTGACAGTGAGCCAGCAGTTGGTCATTGCTTTTACTAAATCTGTCATTTCCGATTTGCAGATCCGTTTTGTAGAGGGTTGCATATATAAGCAACAATTTGTATAACCTGGATTACGTTAGGGGGTGGGAGAATACCGTAGACGCTAACTCAAATATTGTCATTAAATTGCATTTGCTCCCAAAGCAGCTAATCGAGTTTGACATGTTGCAATGCTATTACAGTATAAAAATAAATAAATAATAATAAAAAAAGTCTGTGAGGGATATTGAACTTAACATATGGTAATTTAAAACTTCTGCTAATCAATGAAGGTCATTAATTGGAATAAATGCAAGAGGATTATCAATGACTTCATGCAATATTTTTAGACCTTTTCAAATATAATAGTTGACCAACCAATACAAATTTTGTCATTTTTTTACTCTGTCCCATTTGGTTCCAAATGTTTTTAAAAGAGCTTCTTCAAATTTCTCCTTTTATTTTCAATAATAATAACAGCATACTTGGTGCTGTGATACTTTAACTGGAATGCAAATCATGAAAACCTTACTTACCAAATAATATTAACTTCTCTCAAGAATCTGCTCGAATGTCTGGCTGAATCAATTGCTATTTTCATAAAGGTATTTCATTCCCCCCGTGTACTAGAAATGCAATTTATCCCATAAGATACAGAGTGTCCCAAACTAATTTATAGAAATTGTATGATTCATAGCCGCAACAAGCACTGCGAAACATCTAAAGCATCTACTTTAATAAAATTATCATATGTTTGCCTTGAAGATTTTTGAACAGATTATTTACACAGCAACACACAAGCGCATGAGTGTGCATACACAAGCACACGTATATACAGAACTTTTCATTTTGGCTGCATAACAAACCAATTAACTCGTTGACAACAGCAGCTGTTTGAAGCGAATGGACAAATGTTTGCATTCCATCAACAATTTTCTGCTTTATGATGACTCGTGTTTATAAGGATCTAGAGCGCTTGAGGAAGTATATAGTTTATTTGAACTTATTCTAGTGCATGGTAAATTTGATATAAAATGAACACATTTACTGGAAGTTCTACAGTGTATGTATACATATACAATATATTAGTGTTTAGTTTTCAACATTTCAGCTTATTCTGTCCAAATGTCATATTTAAACTTACAGATTTATTGCTTATTTTAGTCTTTTATTATTCCCTTAAGTTGTTTTGTTTTTTTTGAAAACAATATATGCCTTCAAATGAACAGTTAGCTGTTCTCAGCCCAATTACAGTAGAGAAAGTTTTTCCACACAACAAACTATATTCCAAAACCTAGGGAGTTGTCTGTGTAGACAGAATTTTAAGTTATTATACATGCTCTGAATTCTAGATTTGAAGGTTATTGCATAAGATATGCATAATTGAAAAAAAGGGGAAAAAAACACACATTTTTGTGCTTATTAGAGTATTTTTGATAACATAGTTTATGGATGGTGTTGTGAATCAGCCATTAATGATGCTCCTTTTTACTTAAGTTGTTGCCTTTGTGCTATTAGCAACATGCTGATGTCTTACTCTAGCGAAGTTGGTTGTCAGTCGATTCTCTCATGCTCTTCACATATGGAGTGTTATTGTTATTCGAAATCTGTCATTTGTGAGGTTGTACCTTGTACCTACTTGCTCGTGACAAAAGCCCTAAAACAGGACAATCGCTATGTTTGAATGATCAAAGATGCAATCTGAGAAAAACGTGAAGCCAATGCAGAGAGATATTTAGCAGGTTAAATATCTAGACCTGTTCTCGATCCAAATGTGTTTTGAATGGAACTGAACTGACATTGGTGATTACGGACAGTTGCGTAGTGCGAAAAGAACAGCTATTCAATGAAAGTCGTGTAGTGCATGGGCAGCTTTAGGATGCTTCTTTTGTTGGTATTAAGACAACAAGGCAATGCACTAGGTTTTGGAACCTATGCCAAATCTAAAATCAAGCCCCAATCCGAAACTGTTTCAAAGCTATCACCTATGATGTCAGCCGACAAACTTCTCAAATGTTGTGCTGCTTCAGGTCTGTTTTTCCTGTGGGAACTGCACAGGACAAACACAATAACAATCAGAGGATAAAAATAAATGAGAGAAATCAATAAAAAATGCACTTTGGCTGACAGTTTTCAATGGCAGTACGAGGACTCACTGAAGACCAGCAGCATTTTGTGATCCGGTTGAGTTTTGATTGACAAGTAATGGCCCCGTAGACGCTTGCCACTCACCGCCAGGGGAGGTAATGGACAGGCATCTCACAGGTGCGGGGCAAGAGGGAATAATTAGGCCCAGACGCCTGCGGTAAGCCCCGGCAGAGTGAGTTCGTTAGCAGGGAAAGAACAGGGGGAAGTGAGGGAGGGGAAGATAGAGAGCACTGAGGGCCGGAGAGACTATGGCAGAGACATTTACGAGGGAAGCTGTGGGGAAGAGGAACAACAGGGGTAGACGCGGCTCCCAGAGGATCCAAAATGGCTGCTCACAGCAGCTAGTTGACTGGACTTATGTGGCAATAGAGGTTACTGCTATATGAGCAGGAAAAGGAACACCTCTGCAAGGGGTGGCTTTCTCCTCAGGCCGTCAGTCCCTGAAAAATAAGACACCATGTTGGCAAATTGCTTGTCTGAGAATTTTGTTCTCATTGAAATAGAACAGGAGAATCATACTGCCTGTTTACACTTGTTTTTACTTATCAGAATGCTATTTGATTTGTTTCCATTTACCTTTGGCCACATAAATGTGTCTCTGCTAATCCAATCTCCAATTCCCGTCCTTGTTAATTGCAAATTTCACATCATGAAAGCAACAGGTATGTGCTGCATTTTATTTATCATCAGCTAATTTCAAGATAGATGACTGCAATTGGAGAGAGAGAGAGAGAGAGAGAGAGAGAGGCATCAGCACTGGTAAGACCATTTAGTCTCACTATAGTTTTAAAATAGATGATTGTGTTTTAGCATTTGTGACATACTTTGATTCATTTGAGGCAGTTTGTATGTCAGCTTGCTGAAGAGATGCTCAGGTACTTATCTGCGGCAATGCGTGTTGTCATATCTGACTATAAAATGTCAAAACAGATTTATTTTTTTAACAATCTGAGAGGAGTAAAAATGTATTTATTCGATTTCAGCAACTAGATGCATTTATACTTTCATCTGTAATGTGTCTCAGACCACCTACTGAAGTTGTTTGAGTGATCAGATTTAAATCCATCTTAAAAGCGTTTTGGAGGGCATCAGAGAAAATGAAGTGACCTGGTGTAAACGGGCCAATAAGGCCTAAAATATTGTCTCTCGGAATAGAATTTCAGTATTAATTTCAGTTATTATAAAGGCTTTGTTTGTTTTATTCATCTGATTGTCATCCTTTTTTGACTTCAAGGCCTCCTTGTCTAAAGCGATATTTGAAGGCCCTCCAATTGTTTGAATACCAAAATAGGCATTTTTAAAAAAAAAAAAAAAAAGTATTTTTAAGTCATAATTTAAAATGTATTATTATAAATAACATAACATAACAATTAATTAGTGATTGAAACTGCTTTGACAGCCATGTTGCCACTATCCAACCTGCAAGTATCCAGGTATTTTCCGAATAAAGAAAACTAGGTTACAAGTAAAATTGAAATGAACACATTGGTTATCATTGAACAGAACACAAAGCTTAAGTCATCTGCTGTGTCCTTCATGTCTGATGCGCTCTGAGGTTCATACTCTATAACCGTGTCTCGTTCTCTTCTCCACAGTGTGCTGTAGCCCGGGCGTGAATCCTGTAGATGAGCGCATTTAGGGAATTAGCGTTAGGTAGAAGAGACCCCCATGAGCGTCCTGAAACAGAGGTCCAGGATCAAAGCTGGAGCGTCAAACGGCTGAAAGCTGGGATCCGCCAGGCTTAGAAGCTCATTAGGACTGTTATTATCCTTGGCTGGGAATTAACTACCTGGGAATTTTCATTGAGCCAGTTCTTACAAATCCCAAGAATGATTTAGCTCTAGTCTTTGCATTCCACACTACAGAAATATGGATTTTTATTTTTTTTTTTTTTTTAATAAAAACAATCCTCTTAATTCTCTCTTAATTCTGTACCTGCTCTACCATTAGCATATTTTCAGTTTTCTCTGTTCACTTACATTTGCCTCTTCATCCTGGTGAATGTGAATATTATTTACAATAGTAGAGGAAGAATTGCTTTTTTTTCAATTACTGCAAACAGTGCGATAATTATAGTTATCAACTAGTCAGTCAGTCAGTCAATACCCAACATACCCTTGCCCTTTTCATTCAATATGACTGACTTGGCCCTTGAACACATGTGGTTTCTGAATTACAGCCCTCAGTAAACTCACAGTGTACAACTGTGTAGACCGGTCACTGAAGAGCTGATTCAGTTCTACTTTTTGAGTTCCTCAAGCTCAGGGGTTTACCGTTAAAGCTGCTCCATTTAAAGTGCTCCATATTTTTCTGTAAAGATCTGGGGTCTTTCCAACAGTTTGATGGATTTTATGTCCCTATTTAACAAAACTGCATGTTTTACGTAAATTGACAAACAACTTTCATACCACATGGTTTTCCATGCATAGATGCATTAACACAACTTCATAATGATTAGTACCTAAGAATAATTGTTTTTTTTTTTTTTTTTATTTGACAGATAAATTCCCATGTCCCCAAATTAAGTTTTCTCAAATTCCCTTTGAAATAAAGTTTACATATATATCTCTAAATTAGTTAGTATATAAACATTTACTTATTCTCTTTGACATAAAATACAATTTATTGTGATTTATTGAGTTTGTCTCTCGAATCCAGTCCACCCTGCTATTTTGGAGCTACTTGCCTTACTTGCCAGAGAAGTTCTCAATTTTAAATAGTGCCCCGTCCCTCCCTTGTCACCTGTCACTGACGTAATATCTGAGTTATCCCTGGTTTCCGCTTGTACTGCATAGTAACCATGGCAACAGATGCAGACAGCTGCATAACATCTAGCAGCATGCTGTTGTCGTTTCGTTCAAACATTTTGGACCATGGCAAGCAAACTTTGGGACAAAAGGAGAAATAAAAGACTTCGACTTAACAGAGACGCCGTTCTTGCACGTTATTGGACAATGTAGGCTACGTAGAACTAATCAATGTTAATATAACTCAACATGATGAAGTGCTAAAATATCATCAGTATGATAAAGCCTCATACACCCAACAAACTAATACACAGAATAACATGACAACTTTCAATGCACTCATGCAGTTTAGTATGATAGTGTAACGTTAGACCAAGTGAAACAGCGCTGCGTTACCTCTCAGTTTTAATTAATCAAATAAATTGACCTGTATGAGTAGTATTTCAGCGCTTGCGAGTAGTTCAGTAGAATGAAATATCCTTGTTTCTTTATATCCCCTGGGACTCGCGTGTGCCACGATATCTGTTTCTTATGGTGGCCGGGAAGTGCAAAACAACATTACAAAGTGTGAAACACTTTTACGAAGCTTGAGACAAATTTACATTTTGGAAAACATTTTTACCTATCATAAAACACAAGACTTACTAAGGACAAAACAAATTTACATTTTAGAAAACAAATTAACAAGACGCAAAACACTTTTACCAGTCCCGAAACAAATTTACAATGACAGGTTCTTCACGGAAAGAGAATGTACCGGTCTTAAATCAATTTAAAACAATGGGTTTACCAGATGTTGTGTTTAATTAGACATTTGAACACTAAAACAACACAAAAGTTTCACTACAACTACCTTCATGCAGCTGTTGTCTAAGGAAATTTTGTTCTTTTGTCAATCTTCTATTTTCTCCTGCAGATACTGACATTTCACCCTCAAGGTGTCCGTCTCTGCCTTGAGGTATTGAAACGGTTTGTGCTGCTTCAGTTGGTTTATCTGGAAAATAAAGGGATCTTAGTATTTATGTAAAGAGTCTGTTTCACTTGCTTTATATATAGCAGAAAATCATCCTGAACACATTATGTTACACTGACGAGACAGACAGAGAGAAAATGTAAGCTAAATTTTTCATTTCGTTTAGTTTTCTCCATTTTTGGCGACATTCAAACAAGGATCCAACATTTCTCAATAGTTTCATTTTGATAAATGTATCCAGTTAGCTTATATATATATATACTCTGTTATGTTTATATACCAACAGTACGTTTTTGTCACTTTTGTTAACAAAGGTTTGCTCAAAGCCATCAGTTGAGACAAATCGACGTGATTGAAGACGGCATTGCTGGAAGCTCACACACTCTCAGCAGCATGGCCAAAAAGGTTTTTTTCGAGCTATTTGTATAAATTCTATAAAGTTGTATGCCAGAAGGAAGTGTCTAATGATAGGACACCCCAGGGAGTTTGTTATGATTGATGAAAGGAACGTTCATCACAAGCGAAAGGTATTTAAAAATATTCCCATAATATTTATGTTTTTTTTTTTTAATTGTCTTACAACAAAAGTTGTGTCTTACATCATGTTCTCTGTAGCACATTCAGTTTTCTAAACCTGGTCCTGGAGTACTCCAAACACTGGACATTTTGTAAAAAAAAAAGAAAAAGAAAAAGATGCCTCCTGTATTTGATACCCCAAGATCAGGGCATAATGGTTTGACTAACAAGCTGGTGAGTTTAAAGTGTGTTAGACTGATGAATGTATAGAAGGAATGCATTTTTGTGAATTCAT
Organism: Opsariichthys bidens; assembly: GCA_037194245.1. Taxonomy (NCBI): domain Eukaryota; kingdom Metazoa; phylum Chordata; class Actinopteri; order Cypriniformes; family Xenocyprididae; genus Opsariichthys; species Opsariichthys bidens. The sequence goes on along the minus strand of CM074305.1, from coordinate 8,012,018 downwards.
TTTGAATCAACCTACATGATTTTGAAAGCTTTGTATTTTAAAATACTGTATGCTTGTTTCCCATATGGACGTGGAAAATTCGCAAAGACTTGGAGTAGAAGAAAGTGGGTCTTTGAATGCTGGGGACAGAGCAAGCCCATTCTAAAACTTGTTCATCAAAGGTCTCAAAATCACCTTATCCCACTTATTGTACGACATGTGCATCCTGGAAGTTCCATATAGTGATGAATAGTGTGCTTACAGAGGGGTACTAACCAATCTTGGCTATAATCACTTTCCTGTGAAGCATAATCACAGTTTTGTAGATCCAAGATTAGGCAGCCATTCACAGAATCCAAAAAGAGCGTGGTAAAGTTACAAAGGAAAAATATTGCGTCTTTTGAGGAAATAGGACAGAGGACCAACTAAAACAACATCTAAAGCTGATAGAGTGGACTTACTGGCTTGGACTCCGGCACAGAAAATGTCCTCTTGGAAGACTGTTGGAGGACATTCATCAAAAATATCACCTTTAAAACACAAAGCTGATAACTTCCAAAGGTGATTACTCGATATTTGTCCAACCTATGCTTGCTCACTCCCACTCCTTCTAATTGTACTCTTAAAACACCTCTTCCTCAGTCCCATTCATTGGTAAATAAATATATAATTCTTTATTTTTTTGCTTTTATTTTTTTTTATTTTAAATAAATCAAATACATTACAGTTGTGTAAATTAATTTCCAATTTTCGTTTTATTAATTTGTGATACGTAAAAAAAAAAAAAAATTAGCTTTCACTCATTCAGGTTAGGTTCAGTAAAATCAATGACTGCTTTGTAATGAAGCTACAGATGTTAGTAACACCTCAGTTAATTTTGAAATGCTGCACACTTTACAATAAGGTTCACAAATTTTCCATTAATAAATATTCTGTTGATTGTAAGTATGAAAAAAAGTGTACAAAATACCAATTCAGACACCGTCATAAAACATGCAAATTAGGTCATAAAAAGACAAAAGAAACTTCTCCTGCTCAAAATCCATATCTCACCTTTGTCCGGTTCATCCAAGGAGGCGGTCTGGCATACAACAACACTCCTGGTCTTTTGTCTCTCAATTTTCTTGCCATCTCATGTACATCTCTCCTGTACGTGTCTCGTCTTCCGGCAGTCGCTCTCCCATCGTGCGCATCTCCTCTATAATCCTAATTATATATAATTTCACCCATTTGTATGGTGGCCGAGAGAGCTCAAAATAAAAACACATGCAAATTAAAAAAAAGCACATGCAAATAAAAAAAAAAAAAAACGTGATCATCAGTTTGACAACACATGTGCTGTAAATCCTCACAACACATGCAAACTCAAAAACGCGCTACATTTACAAAAAGCGCTGCAAAGAGCACAAACCACAACGGAAATGTTTTAAGAGGGAAGGCATTGGTCATAACTAACGCATTAACTAATGTTAACTAATAGCGGTGTTAACATGAATAAATGCATTAATACATGTGTGAGTTGACGTTAACAAAGATTAACTAATGCTGAACAGTTCTTGTTAACCAAGACATTAACTAATGTAAACTAATAAAACCTTATTGTAAAGTGTTATCGACTTATCTAATAGTGTAAAACATAAGTCCAGCCGTTGTCAATTTACACTGGACATGAACATGTTTATTTTCTAAAAAGATTTTAAATATATTAAAATTCTTTTTAAATGTTAATCTTCTGCTTGTCACAGTTATGGACTCTTTTTTTTTAAATATTCTGTTGTTTTCTTAAAAAAACAAAAACAAAAAAAAACTATTCAACAAACCTGCTCAGTCAAAAAAACACCAAACTGTAAGAATGACCCTCAGAACAACCAAAACTTGTGGCTTTGAAGTAAGAGATTTTGTTTATTTAATATTTAATTTCAAGAGTTTAAGGTTCAAACCTTACTTAACATCTAAATAATTTACTTTTTTTTTTTTTTTTTACTCCTGACAACTTTTTACAGTGTAATATGTAATGGATACAATTAGATTTGCATTATAATATTTTAATTTAATGGCGTAAACAACATTAGTTTACCATCCAAGGATTTGTTGTATATTGTAAGCTCCTTTATGACACCCTCATTAAAACAAGCTTAAAATTCAGAAATGTCATATTACATTTCAGGACCTGATGCATAAACATAAAACTGAATACATACACATACATAAGAATAAATAATGCAAGCTATGCTGTGAAATTTAGCATTGTGTGGCATTACATTTGTTTGGAAGTTCATTAGAAGTTTCAACTACAAGTGCAATAGAATGCCGTTTCTAATATTTATTAAAAAAAAAATAGTAATACTTATAAAACATAGTATGGCATAATTCAAATATAAGAAAACAGAACATAGTTTAGTTATAAGTCATATAAAGTAAAAAGTAATTCCAACATCTGACTTTTAATAGAACACACAATTGATATACAAATAAGGATGACAGAAAAGTGTGTAATCATCCAAAATGTTTAAGCTATCAAAGAGCTATTATCATTATGATTAGGATGAGCATTATGCTCCTAAATTGTCTATTGCAAAAAATAAATGCATTTGTTGGTATGATGCAATACAGTCTCGTTTAATATCTCAGTCTCACATTAAACCAAACAACATCAGAGGTTTTATTAATGCTTTTATCATCTATTGAAATCCCATTTCCTAAAATGCACTCAGATTGGATTTGCACATTTTTGGCTATTACTTTTTAATCATTCTCATTTGGATTGTTCATAATTGCCTTAAATGGCTTCCAGAATAACATAACAGAACTATGATAAATATCTGTTATTTTCAGACAGAGCAGGGCCTTCTAAGTTGGAAAGATTAATTGGGCTAATAATAGTGGCTTCCTCAGCTGCAAGGCCAAATTTAAAGGAATAGTTCATCCAAAATAAAAATTGTTACGTTATATGTGATGTTATGCTATACTATGTTTTGTTATATTTATCCTGTATGTTTTTTGTTTTTGCCAAAGGAAGGTATTTTGAAAAATGTTTTCTTTGGTGCATAAAATGTAGTGTAAGTGTAGTGCACTATCATTATTATTTTATTTTATGCTCTGCAGAAGTATGTGATGATATATTATTTTTCGGGTGAACTATGCCTTTAAAGTTGTTTTGTCTCCAGAGAAAAACAAAAGTCAGTGTAGTTCTTCTCTGTGTTCTGCTCTGCTTTCATTGTATTAAGGAGCTTGTATCCGCTAGCTTTCTTTCACCAGAGCTGTTCCATAATAGTTGAGTATAATCCCTTTGGCGTCTGTTTTTAATTGTTAATTCCGAGCACAATACTCTGTTCTATGTGTTCCATGTCTGCCTTGCTCTCCTTGTTAACACGTATCCCAAGGTGCCTGCTCATGCGCTGAGATACGATTCGATGTAGCAGTCGGTTCAGGTGATCTCTTCAGGGATTTATTGCGCACAGACCAAAAACACAAAAGGCACAACCACCGTGTTACAGCAGCTGGCGTAATTCTGCCTCCTCATAATCACAAATAGTCTTCTGCAGTCTATACCCTATTCTAAACCATCTTTTTTTTTTTTTTTGCTCCGGGAAGTCAGGTTCAATATAAATCTTTAGAGGTAAAAGAATAAATGAAGAACAACAACCTTTGACGACTGTCATCAGTGCTTATCGGTACTGGAGTGTTAAGTTGTGCTGACTATATGTGAGTCCCTGGGGATTGAACAACTGGCAATTTTAGTCTCAGTAGCTGTTGATGTTGTTTTTAGTCAACATCTCATTCCTCACACTTACCTAAAGCCTAACCCGATTTCACCAATTGCAACATGTTCCTAGAACAACATTTCAATCAACCAATCAGATTTGAGGGGCAAGTTTACAGTTTATTTGAAGATTAGGTGTACAACCAGGGGTAAGTGCTTCTACATCAGTGTAATTCACCTATAATTTCCCTCTGATTTTTGGGATAACTTATGGGTAGGGATATGTTTAGGAGTAGAGATTAGGACTAAATGAATGTTGTTCCAGGATCAACGAAATATGTTGACCCAGTAAAGGATTTAACTCAGCAAAATCTGTACATCACCTAATAAACTAAATGTACAGTATGCTTTACAATGCATGCACTCTTAAAAAGGTTATTTATTGGCATCTCTGGTTCCTTTCCATTGAACAAAAGATTGCAGAGTTAGTTCACCCCAAACTGAAAATTATCCCATAATTTACTTGCACTCAAGCCATCCTAGATGTATGTGACTTTCTTTCAGTCAAACACAATCTGAGATATATATATATATATATATATATATATATATATATATATATATATATATATATATATATATATATAAATTGGCTCTTCCAAACTTTATAATGGGAATGAATAGTAACCAATATTTTGAAGCTTAAAAAAGCACATCCATCCATCATAAGGTTTTGTATAAAGAGAAATGTCTTAAATTATTGCATAATACTTTGTTTAATGTAGTATTTCATTTTTTTCTAATATTTTTATGCATGTATGTTTCATAAAAATGTGTTTCCTTTAAGAACTGTTTACTGAAAGTTTCTTTAGGGAACCAAAATGGCTCGTCTATGGGATCACTGAAACCCTTATTTAAAACCTTTATTTTAAAGAATGTGGGGAAAAAAGGTTGCCAAAAAGGTTAAATGCCTTCAATGATTGCATAATACTTTCATGTTTAATGGATTATTTAAATGTTTCTAAAGTAAGTTTACGAGCTGTTTAATTGACAAAATTCAATTACTACCAAAAATGATTTAAAACTAATATAATGGACTAAAACTAAATCCATAAAATGATGGGAGCCCATAACAGGTTGTGTATGAAGCGCCTTTAAAGTACAATATAAAATATTTTCTTCTTCTAAGAGTGTTCTGGTTACAATGATTGTGACATCGAATTTCCTCCAATTATGTGGGGAAAAAAAGCGAAAGAAATGAGAAATATATTGTTAAAACATTGAAAACCCAATGGTATTTCTGTAGAAAGAATAAAATGTCTTATGGTACTCCTAATTGGCGTCCTGCAGGTTCCTGACTTCATATGGTGAAATAATTAGGTATGTTCTCACTTATATTTCTTCACAGATGATCTACGACTTCATTTATGTTCAAACTTGATCTTTATTACCTTAAAAAAAACACCTCTTAATAAACGTTTAATGCACACCAAGAGGGGTCCTCTCCATAAAGTGAGGATTTACTTCCTCAAGGCAAGTTATGTGTAATATTAGCCCAGCTTTCACATTTAGTACCAATCAGTGCTGTTATAGCAAAAAGATTAACCCTCCTCTGGGTAACTACTGGCAATGGGCCTATTCAGAGGATGATTGTCAAAGTGTTAAATGGTAGTTATTTCATATTCATTCTTGGGCAAGGCTCCCCGAAAAATGTGAATAATAAGCTAGCAAAAGAATAAAAGTAACGGAGACATTACATGCTAGTTTTTATTATTTAACACTATTAATTTAAAACAAGTTAATGCATCGTAAAATCACTTAATTCCTTCTAAACTGGTTGTAAATCACAATTTTTTTTTTTTTTTTTTTTGGAAAAATGAATATTTCTGTTCAGCAAGGAACAAATTGACAGTAAAGCATCCTTAAAAAAAGGAACTTGGGCCCTGTTTACACCTGGTATTCACATTTTGGTCAGTCGGATCACAAGTGGATGACGCTAAATACAGGTGTAAATGGACACTAAAAGCTTGTCCACTGTTTTGAGCTTGTCCACTTTCGACCACTGCCAGAGTTAGTCGAAAATGCATTTTACCAGATTGCTTTGGTAGTGTTGTGTTCGTGGTGGAATGTGTTTGAACAGCCACAAAAGAACACCTACTTTCCGCTATATACTGATTTAACACATAAACATTAGGAAAGTGAAAGTCGTGACGTGTTGTCAAGTATGGTGACCCATACTCGAAATTGGTGCTCTGCATTTAACCCATCCCAAGTGCACACACACACACACACACACACACACACAGACACACAGACACACAGACACACAGACACCCGGAGCAGCGGGCAGCTATTGCGACAGCGCCCGGGGAGCAATTGGGGGTTAGGTGCCTTGCTCAAGGGCACTTTAGTCATGGTATCGAAGGTGGAGATAGTGTTGTTTATTCACAGTTCCCACCTTCAATTCCTGCCGGCGTGGGAATCGAACCCGCAACCTTCTGATTACAAGCCCAACTCCGATGAGATGAGAAACGTACCAAGCACAATGTTCTCTCACCATTCTTGATTTCTACTCACAACGTTTGGCGTTGTCCTATGGCGCAGAAATGAAAGCTGCTGCTCCGTATGTTTTCCCGGTATCTACGGTTGTTCATATGCACATTGCATAAACTTATTTTGTTCGTTAGATTGAAATGTCTGAAAAAGAAGAAAAAAAATACATTTACAACCATACCATACAAAAAAAAAAAAGCCCGTATACCCTTCCCTCAAAGAAATCAGGACAGAAATTGTTGAAAGTGGACAAAAGAGATGGATTAGAATACCAGGCGTAAACGGGAATGTGCCGCCCTCGTGATCTAGTCGACCAAAACACATCTTGATACCAGGTGTAAACGGCCTTGGTTTTCACAAAAATATCAAGCAATACAATTGTCGTGTAATGGTTGCTGAAAAATCATTTTTGGCATCATGGGGATAAATTACTTTTTAAATATATTACAATAGAAAACTTTTAAATATTTTAATATTTCACATTATTATTTATATGTTTTTTACATATGTTTTTACAGTATTTTTTGTTCAAATATAGCCTTAGTGAGCAGAAGAGACTTCTATCAAAAATGTTCTTTAAAAAAAAAAAAAAAAAAACTTTAGAATGCTAAGTGCACGTATGAAAAAGAAGTAGCTACCTTTATTATTTAAGGAGGAGTTCCATCAATGTGGGATAATGATATTTTGGATGTCTGTGGCAATTGAAAAGTAAATAAAGAGAACATAGATTAACTAAAGAACTGGGGAATAAACAACATCTTGGCATTTGGCTGTAAAACTAGTTTCTAATTGGAACCTTTTTCTTTAAGAAGGGTAAATAGCGATAAAAAGGACCATTCTCTGACCTGTTTGAAAGATCAAAGTCATTTCAAAGATTTTTTTTTTTTTTGATTTATTTCTGTCACACAGACCCATAAACGCTTTTTGGTGGTGTCTGGCCTCTCTAAAGCTGTGTTTACCCACCATAAATCCTCTGCCAGCTATTGTTAAAAAACAATTATGAAGACAAATTAGGCTCTGACAGGACTTTGGGTTGGATATAGACTTGGAGCAGGATTAATTGGGGAGATTTTAATATAAAACAATAAACCCCCCATTAAACAACAAGGACAGTAGTGTTTCTCGTATGCTCTTTATCATTTCGATGGCAAAGAGAAATAGCCAAAGAAGTCAGTGTGTGTCCATAATGCATCATTTTGCTGTTAATTAGTCATGTAAAGCTCATTTACAAGTGTTGAAAAGTGAATACAATTAATAGCCAAGCCAAGGATTTTCCATGGCAAGAACTGCGGGGTAAAACGGATGGCAGCCATCTTCTCATAACTGATTGTGAGACTCTGCTTTTGTGTGCATGTTCAAAATTTCAGCATCTGTCATTTTGATACAACTGAAGACGATTAAAAGCTGGAAACACGCATAGAAAAATGCACAAATAAAGGATTACAGGGAAATTGTCCATCTACAGCGATTGCTATCAGTCGAAACTAAATTGCTCTCAGGTTAGAGCATATAGTCTACAGTTAAGCAGTAATTGGTCTGAGGTGTCATATGCAATTTGCTGTAGGAATTGGTAGAACTTTGATGCTCATATATGAAGGATGTTAAACACCTGAGTTAAATAAAAATCAAGCTTTTTTTAAAAGGGTGGTGTAAAAAACGCACACACGCTCAGTTTGAAGGGGTTTTGAAGGGCAAGCTGATCTTAAAGCTCACAGAACATGAGCTGAGTGGAAATTAAACATTGATTTTTCTCGTCCTAAAAGCGGGTTCCATGTTGCCTCGCTGTTAAGCATAGCATGATGATTGGTGTTACAGTTGTAGGGTTATTGTTACTGGTTTCTTTATGGAATTTTTATGGATGGTGTGCTTTCAATGTCCGATATCAAAAAGATTTAATTCTAAATGAATTACTCCATGACGGAAAGAAGAAAAGAAAACACTTGATCTTACAAAAGTCACTGAGAAACATTCTGACTATTTTTTTTTTTTTTTTCTCTCTTTATTCTGACATGTTTCTTATCCACGACATGAATTAAACGAACACATGGGTGCGAGTGCATTTGTTATTTAAACAACATGGGCGCTGGATCTGAAAATGATTACTGCGTCGGGCTGAAACGAGCAAAAAACACTTGCTCTTTTCCCACAAGCTGTTGCACTTGTTTGAGTAACATTTTGAACTGAATTGAACAGCAAAAAACTTCATTGGAGGCTCATTTAGCTAAATGCATTGGACAACAAACTTTTGCTAAATAAAGTCACCGGATTCTTTCTTAAAGTATTTAGCTTGCTACTGAAATATGGAGCCTATAAAGGTTTCCTGGCAGCCACATCCATTTGCTTTTTCCTTAGCATACTACACTGTAAGATTCTTGACAGATTTTTAACTCATGCAGATTTTATAAGTAGCTTTTATCAACTCCTCAGTAAACTGGCACAGGCCTACATGCATCACTCAGCACTGTAGATGTGGAAAGCTTTCTGAAGTATTCGGGGCTTTCTGTAGCAGTGACTGATTGGAGATGTCAACAAAGCTTCTGTGAAACATAACATTATTGAATGAATATTTAAATAAATGTGGCAGAGCTGGATTCAGTAGATACATTGGGAACATCTCATAGATCACAGTTATCATAAATCATGACACAGAAAAGAATAAATACAAATATGAAAAATTCAATTCCTCGAGCAATCAATAAATATTTCCTTACGGCATCACTTTAGATGTGGATTGCTAACAGATACAGTACCACTGAACCCATACTGAGCTGTTGTTATGTATTTGCAAATGAGAAAAAAAAAAAAAAATCAAGCATCAGTAAATCTCTTACGGCAGCAGAACTAAAATTGGTTCTTTGCTAAAATGCTTCAAAATTGGCAAAAGAATATATATTTGATATGCTTTTGTTCAAATTCAAACTTTTTTATGAACACATAATCCATTCTATATTAATATGAATTATGGCTATTATAAAATGTTAAATAAATGTTGCAAGAGTTGATATCTTCAGTTGGCTGACAATTGGTTTGCTTTCTCACCACTAACATTGCAGCTGAATGTGGAGTGATAGTGTTTAATGAATAGATGAATATACAATTTATGAGCTCATAAAATGATTTAAATTTTTTTCCCCCTGAAAGCAGACGCACATCAGTACTGATACTAATAGCTTTTAGTTTTGTGATGAAGTTAAGATTGAGTTAAGATGGTGTGCACAACACTTTTTTTAGTACTTTTTAATTTTATTTTTATTTTACGTTTTTTCATCACTTCACCAAATTTTATGAGAGGAAGAACTCTAGCACTATATATTCTATTCTAATTTGATTAATATTTAATTTGCTAATTAAGAGTAATTAAGGCTTATTTACTCGCGCTGTCATCCTAAAAGACCAGTTCATATAGATCAGTTTCATGGCTGGTGAAGTTTTATTATCCGTGTGAACGTATGTAAAAAAAACTGAGTGAAAATGATTTTTTTTTACTAAATGTAAAGAAAATACATAAATATTGATTACATAAAGATTTTTGGTTTAGTTAAATATTAAAAAAAATGATTGGGGAAGGTTGTGGTTATTATTGATGGAGGATTGTACTGAGAAACATCTTATATATGTACAGACATTTTAATGAGTTGTCATTTTTAAAGAGACAAACTTAAATTGGTATGCAAAATCAGAATGAAGCATTTGATTCATTCTGGTTTAACAAGAGTATTACAAAACCCGTAATTCATCTCTGTTTTCCTCCAAATGTCACTGAATGTCCTTAAATAAAGACATGACACCCAGAAAGACGGACAGACAAGGATAGCAGACTCTCCGTCTCCTTCCAAGGGAAAAAGACAATAAATATCCATCTTTTAAATATTTAATCTGCTAAAAGCTGGGATTTAGGGGGTAAAAGGCTCAGATCTCCAAATTAAAGGCTTCTAGAGGTTGTTTATATGCTGCCCTTGGAGACCAATTCATTTCACGAGACAGAGTCCACTGCAGGGGCCCAACAGGCAGTGCACCGGGGCCCACTGTGGCGTCTCCCTTACTGGAGTGGGATTACAACAAGGTCGGAGTCTGCTCTGTGATTGGATTGAGTGTCAGCGAGAGATCCCAATGCATCACTAATGGATCCGAACAGGGCAGCCAGAGAGGTTCTCCTTGCTCCTGTGAGACAATGGTGGCAAATTGCCTCACTGAGCTTACAGAGAGACAGAGAGAGAGAGAGAGAGAGACAGAGAGAGAGCGAGAGACAAGAGAGACACTGAGAGAGAGACAGACAGAGAGAGGGAGTGGGAGAGACAGAGAGAGAAAGATAGACAGAGAGAGAGTCCCAAAGAAACGAGCAGAGAATAAAAAGAGACAAAGCAACAGTCAAAATCCTCTTTTATCCCTTCCTTGACCATGTGACTGAAACGCAAATGTGAGACATTCAAACTGACCACTCAGAAGTAAAACTTCCCCCACTGTACTGAAGGTGTGACAATTCATAGACCCCCGATGCACACACATCTTGGCCCACAGGCCTTGATCACTACCAGCACCTTTGTGTCTTCCAAGCGGCCCTTGTAGGAAGAGAGAGGAGGTTGAGACAGCAAAGCAAATGTCTTTGTTCATTTTAAAATATCTTTGGATATTTTCAGCCCAAAATAAACATGAATGGACATCAGAAGGAATGTTGTTTCAAGCACGGAAAGACTTGAGTACACACAAGTTCAAGTTCGCCAACGTTAATCTACTAACTCCCCTGATTGTTTTGAGACAGACAGCGATAGAGAGAGAGAGAGAAAGAGAGAGAGAGGTGGGAAAACAAGCCTCCAAGAATATTTGGACTGTATTTATGATTTGTGTCCCAATGAATTAGGCGTGATAACAATAGAAATAATTTCATTTACTCTTATTTAAAAAAACAAAAAACACAAAAAACAAAACAGACATTGCTTTTTGAGACCCAACAAGATTGTAACATTATACTGTAATTTACTCACACAAGACAAGAAGTATTGGTAACACTTTATAATAACTGCATGCTATGAATCATTTGTTGAGCATAAGTAAATATCCAATTCATTGCTTATAAAGCATTAACAGACATTAAGCAGTAGCAGTTTATTAATGATCAATTCATCATTTCCAGGTATTACATGAGTTGTCAGGTGTTTATAAGATCATTTAGAAAGTTAGTCTAAAAGAAGTTTTTCAATAACACATATTCCTACTGTTTTTTTGATTAATACAGGTAGTTATAAAACGCTAGACTATTAATGCCTTGTACAAAAGAGATTTAAAGGTTCAGTTACCTTATAAACAGAAAAAGGAAAGAAACACAACACAGAGTGATACAGAAAAAAAAAAAAAAAAAAAAAAAAAAAACTGCTCCTGCTGTCACTGACCATGGTCGGAGATGACATGGAAGACTTTTCACTACTCAAGTGCCAAAGTAGCTTTCTATTTAAACTTCAGGGTTAACTCCCTACGTTCAGTAGCTATTGAGTAAACAAATTGCAACTTGATTTGGTCCGAAGATTTCTTGTTTACAATAGTTGAACGGTGATTAACTGTACAGCCACATGACAGTTCTCTCTCTCTCTCTCTCTCTCTCTCTCTCTCTCTCTCTCTTTGTCTCTCTGTCTTCTTCTGTCTCTCTTCACTCTCAAAAGCAAAACTGCTATTAAAGGACTCACACCGTTTTACAACACATAGTTGTAGCCTGCAGGGAGGGTTTTTATTTCTCATCTCCATAAATATATCTAGTTGTACTATATCAAGTAAATTGGGGTTATCCTTTGCTCTTTTTTTTTGTATATATTTGAAATATTTGTATGTTTGAAAGAACAATAACAATTGGATTCATTATTCCATTTCTGTTCAACAAATGTCTGTGAAGTTTGCAGTCTCAGTTTTTTTTTATTTTATGTTCATACAAATATTTACAGGCAATTAAAAGTTGGAGGATGGTTTTTTTTTATGTTTTTAATTATCATGAAATTAAATTTGTGTTGTAATATATTGTTATTTATTTTAATATTATTCAATTTAATTTCACTTTTAATTGAATTAGTCTACTAACAGCATTCCGAAATGCTAGATGTGACTGTCAGGACAGGGGGAAAATGGGTCCACAGTGACTTTCACCTCACTGTATTCTTTACAAAAAATATATATTTGCTTGATAAAAATGGAACAAGAAAAAAAACATTTTTGCATTAATAATCCAAGGATTAGTCCAGTTATTTACTTTCATGGTAAATATTAATAAGTTGGATGTAGCATGGATAAATGAATAAGTAAGATCAAACATGAAAAAATACTATAGTAATTTATAGAGAATACTATAATGTTTTTGAACCATGTACTATAGCAATATATATATATATAAAATACTTTACCCAATGCTGTACTAAGTTAACTGTAGAGTATTATTATTCTACTACAGTTTACTGTAGTAACAACTAAATTATCAACTACTTTCCACTGGATAAATAGCCTTTTTTAAATTCATAATCGGCACAATTCCTTTGGCATAAAAGTTCAATGTTAAATTGGTCTGGTCTGACAGTTCAAACTTACTGGTTGTTGAACTCAGTGGGCATGGCTCATCATACTACATGGGAAACGCCGTAAATAACGCGTGCTTGTGTACCATTAAACAACACTTTTTATGCGCATCCCATGGCAAGCCAAACGGCATAAAAAGCGTCACTTTTCACAAGCACTGAAACTTAGAATGAGGACGGTGCATGGGCATCGGAAGCAAAAAATGATGTGGGTGGGGGTGTGTGTATATATATATATATATATATATATATATATATATATATAATGCTTTGTTTGCTATGTCACGCAAGGTCACAAAAAATAGTTAGCTAGAGAGGTTCGGGGACATGCCCCCCCCCGAGAACCATATCACAATAGCATGCATTATTTGTAAAGCATAGCCCGATCACAGATACTTAAACACGAGAATCAGGTTAAATGTTGTAATGAATGATTCACAATACAATCTAGAAATACCAATGTAACGAGGAGACAGCAGGATGGGATCCAAATGCAGCTTTATTGAAAAACGTGGTCAAACATGCAATGAACAAAACAGTGGCAGACAGGTATGGAGGAGGTTAGGCAGAATCGTAGTTGATAAACAGGCAAAGATGTCAGGGTAGGCAGCAAGTATCACAGTCCAATAAACAAAGCGGTAATCCAGGGGCAGACAGGGAATAATCAAACACGGTAGAAACAGGCAGGAACGGCAACGGGAAAACAAGACAGGGAACAATGCTCAGAACTGACAACAAAAGGTTTATCAGGACTTCGCCGAGTGTGTGTGTGTCTGTGGTGCTAAATAGTTCGGATAATGTGTACAGCTGGTTGATGTAATCAGTGACTGGGTAATGCACTGCAGCTGGTGAAGTGATCAGAGATAGGTACGGGGCTTCTGGGTAATGTAGTCTGCCTTAGTGGATGAGTGCGAGTGAGTGAGTGAGTGAGTCCATAGTGAAGTGCCCTCTAGTGTTTATAGCGGGCGCTTCAACAGACGATCGTTACAACCGAAGAGACTGTTCAATGCTATTGGTAGTGGTGAAATATCCGCAACAGCAGCTGCTTTGTTTACAGGGTTACCGGGGTAATGGCTGTATTTCTGTTGTTACATCAGAGCCATCTACTGTCAGAGAGTGAATGTTATGTGCATTTTCATTGTGCGCGTCTCCTTCATTCGTTCCGTTGCCATGCTTCTCATCCGTGTCGGGCTTGTTTCAGAGTGCGCAATCGTATACACATTTATGATTATATTATGCTGAACAGCTTTGTTAATATTTCTTATTTCGTCACATTGACGGTTACGAATTACAGTGAATCATGTACTCTATTTCAACTAAAAATTGCAAAATGAACCAAAAGTTTATTAGTTTATATTCTGTATTTACATTTTAATAAAATATTATTGGTTACACTGTATTTTAAGGTGTCAATATTACAGTGTAATTATACATTTAAGTACTGAGTAATAACAATTAATTACATGTACTTACTATAGAGTTAGGTTTAGGATGAGGGTTTGGTTTAGGGTTGATTTCATGTAATTATGCATAATTTCTAGTTATTACTACAGTAAATACATGTAACATATGTAACAATGACACTGTAAAATAAAGTGTTACCATATTATTATATTTATATTCTGTATAATATTTCTGTTGGTCGTTTAACGTTTCTATTGTAAAACAGCTGAGAAAATGTTCAGTTTATCTCGCACTTTATGCCCGAAGCATCGTCCTGGAATTCATGATCATCATTCAGCAGCTTCTGTGAACAAAATGCCCGTCTACTTTGATTTGATTGGTCGTTTCAAACATTTTGACATTGATGAGCGGTGTTTGACCGCTGACAGCTCGGATGAGAACGTTGGTAATCTTGGCTTTGTGCAATATATCCGCACAGCACCAAAGTATAGTTAATATTAGGATTTGAGTGACGCGCATTGAAAAGTGAACAGACAAATGCAGAATAAGACGGTAAAAGTGAGTGGGTCCAATATTATTGGTCTAAAAATGTGGGTGGTCTTGTCCCACCCACATACAATGGTTCCGACACCCATGGTTACACTCATTTTGGGTGTAAACGCGATTCAACTATAGTGTAATATTGACCCTTTTGGCTTGCCATAAAACACAAGCATTGTCAAGAGTGGCCGCGATCGACTCTGGTAACAGCATCGGAGTCGTAACGTTCCGCAGACACATGCGGCGTAAATAAGGGATTTTCCTTTGCTGAAACTTCCGGGTCGTCGTGTAGAACGAGGTTCATGTTTGCATAGCAACGACAGACACCAGGGGAGTACAAGTACTATGGCTGCATCTCCATTTCTCCAACTACAGGCTACACCACAGGTCAAACAGAAAATGCACACTGCGTTAAACACAAAAATATTGTTGATTGTGTTAGGACAGACCAGAAATGAATCGGTTTTAATGTCAGATTTGGTATTGTTTTGTTTTTGCTCTCTTAGGCCAAAGTCTGTGCTAATTATCCCTGTTGTCAATTAACAAATAGCAGTGACATCTGTGAGAGAGTCGCATTATGAGTTTGACCCATCTGATTCATGTGGAGCACAGCCTGTGGGCTCTTCAACAGCCGGTGACATGACTGTAAGCTCAGAGGACTTTATGATAAACAGAGTGAGCTGTCACTCAAACACAATCGTTGATGCAAACAATACCGCAGGGATCCTGCCCTGTGCCATTTTTAGTCAAAATAAAAAATAAAAGAAAGAATCCAAATCTGTTCAACTGGGCCATTTCCCTTACTAAACTCTGATTGCGCTATTATGGTACTTGTCTTAGATGAGCAGAGCGGCTCTTACCATAAGTGATGCCCTTTTACTCCGATGGAACTTTGCCCAGAACAGTCCACACCTACTGAATAGACACTTGTCAATCTGTTTTACTCCTTTTAATGGTCTGATCCAATTTTTGTGGGGTTTTTTAGTCATATTTTTGTGCTGTTGCTATGGATCAAGGGATTAACAGAAACTACTGTGTTAAGAAGGACCAAGGAGTTGGTGTAGCAATCAAACTAAATAGCTTTAGTAATTATCCACCATTTTTTGTGTTGAGTAGGTCAAAACATTTATCATTGCGTATCACATACTTTCCATAAGCAATTTGTATGAAATAATGTATAGTATAGAGTGTAAAGTATGCTAATATTTCATTCTGAACTTAGTGTCTTTTTTATAGGGTTGTCTGGGTCAACACTAACAGCTTTCTCGCCTGAAAATAGCTAAACTGCTAACTTTAACACCGAACATGCTACAAAGTTTCACATTATCAAAGAGAGAGCCGGATCTTACTGCTCTTACATTCAAAACATCAAAGTATCCAGCGAAGGCTGATGTTGGCAGAACTCACAGCATAAGTGAGGAATACATTACATTAATATTCATGAGTGATATTTGAATAGGCCAGTTCTTGCTAAAAGGGGCATTTCCTTCAATGAAAAATAAAAGGCTGTTTTTCCTGAAGTTCAACATTTTTTCTTTGCTCACTCACCTGTTACACAGTGAGGGTAAGATGATGCAATGCTCTTTATACTGCTTACTTTTTACAGCTTTATTGGAGAAAAAACACTAAGAAAAGTAACACTTTAGAAACGTTCTTAGTGAATCTGTTTGAACGCTGGATCTCTTTACCCTTTCATACACTGTTGTGTCTGTTATAAAAAGTGTCTTCAAAGCTTTCAACTTGTGTGTCCTAAAAAAGAAGAGAAAACAAACCCAAAACAAAAGAAGGTGAAATGAATTTGTAGTCCACGTCATGATCTCCACGAGGCTTGTGAAACAATCTCTAGTAATATCAAAACACTTGGCCTTGTTCCCTTGCATATCTGTGTGTACTAGGTGAAGTGTGTGAGAAAGAAAGTGTCTTCAAGATCCATATTGTGTCTAGCTCCAGCGAAAGTCTCTTCCATCCTCATGCATTACAATGCATTTACAATTGTAAGAAGACAATGATGAATTGGAAGCAAACTATTTGTCTTTAGTGCATTTATCACAAGCTTTATCTGTTTGAACTAAGCCAATATGGTCATGTTAAATGACTTAAATAGCTGCTTCAGTTGCTTTGTCCTCTGTAGGCCAAATCTGAATAGAGCAATCAAGGTGCTTCTATGGCTTGATGTGACACTAGGAAACGATCCAAGCCTGAATAGCAATTAACACTGGACCTGCTTCTCTTAAAAATTGATCTAAGGTGTAATGTTGAGGGGATAGGCCTATCTAATCACTGTTGGCTAGTTTCTCAAACGGCAACTTCTCATCATTTAAAGTAGTGCAACTACCGTTAAGCTACCCTTCTATAAACGTAATATACTATATCTACATGGACATGATTTAAAGGTGCACTTTAAATGATGACTCTATCTATCTATCCATCCATCCATCCGTCCGTCCATCTCACTGGTGCTTCCAAGACTAAATCATTGTCATTTCACATCCTCGCAATTCCCACAAACCATGTCAGACAGCTAAATGGCGTTATCAGCAGAAGACATTGAATAACATTTACATTAATTATCAATACAGTTTAAATATAGCTAAGCTAGAAGCTGTGACTTCTTAGTAGTTATAACCCTGCATATAATTCATGCATGATATGCCGACTAAAGAGCATCAAAGGGCCATGTGCATCACACATATGGGTGCAGGGGGGATTTATAGTCTTTTGTATAGCAAGTGATATTTTGAGCAGATGTTTTCCTTCTACATGGTTCAGCTGGAAGTCACTATTGTTAATTTTTACATAGCAAATACAACAGTGCAACACCTGGAGTTCCCAAACAGCAGCTCAAATCCCAAAAGAGCCATGCCAAGTGCAAAACAACAGAATTCTGTATTTGCTTGACTTCTGCATCACTGGGGGATTGAGCAGCAAAATGTCTATACTTGGAGGATTAGAGGACTGATTGGTTTGTTAAGGGAGGCGTCATGACATATGCAGCATGTTTCCTGCCATAACTTATTTAAATAGAACAGCCAAATGGGGCCTTGAAACAGCTTATGTTGGTGGTTTTCCTTCGTTCTTTCGCTGCTTGAGTATCTTCTTGAGTATCATTCATGCATTAAATGTCCTCGGTTGCTTTTGAAGAAAGAAATTGGCTCCCAAATGGCCGTCGAATCAATACAGTCAATGCCGTTTCAAACCACACGTACACCTGGTTCATTTTCCAACTGGATCTTGACTGCATAATGACTCACAGGACTACAGATCTCCTCAACTTTGCAGCAACAGCAGCTGAGCAGGCGATACCACAGCTGCAGCCTTGAAAAGAATTTATTTTTAATGCAGCGTCAGGTAGCTGATTTGTGTTAAAAAGGTGAGAATGCAAAAACTGATCATCACGTAGTATTCAGCCACTTCAAACTATGGTATAACCCGAGATATTCAACTATTTAAAGCTTGAGACCTTGGATGGCATAATGGACTGATTACTTTATCCTGGTTTTATACAAAAATACAAAAGCTGTGGATCTTATACCCTTAAATATTTGTATATTTTCGGCAAATCAGTATTTTTGTCTTTTCTTTTTCCTCTGGTTTCCTGTCATGTGACTTCCTTGCCCTCATGTGATCATGTCTTGTGCTTCCCTAGTCTTATGTATCAGGTTCTGATCAGATCCGTTGTTTCATGTTCTTATTGGTTTATTGTGTTGATTTCTTTCAGGTGTGTCTTGTTAAGTGATTAATCTTTGTGTATCCACCTTATTTTTCAGGTAAGAGTGGCCGTGGCCATTTGTAAATTTAATGTGTCTGGCTTCTGGTGTCATTCGCTTCCAATTATTTTTAGATGTACAAAACAAAAGCTGCTTGATATTGCAAACTGATATATAAGTATATATATATATATATATATATATATATATATATAGATTACTTTTAAAATGTATTTCACTACAGATTACAAAATACATGCTTTAAAAAGTAATTTGTAACATATTTCGTTTGATTACTCAAGTTTAGTAACTTAATCTAAATACTTTAGAATGCTTTGGAATACTAATAAGTGTGGAACAAACACAAAAAAGGTCATTGCAAGTTTTATCTCACAATTCTGACTTTTTCCCTCAGAATTGCATGATATAAAGTTGCAATTGTGAGTTATAAAGTCCGGATCATGAGATATAAACTCCCAATATTAAGAAAAGTCAAAATTATGAGACATAAACTTGCAATATTGAGAAAAGTCAGAATTATGAGATTTTAAACTCACATTATAAACTCACATACTAAATTCACAATTGCTAGAAAAAAAGTCTTGCAAGTTTATATCTCCCAATTCTGAATTTATAACTTGCAATTGTGAGTTTAAATCTCGCATTTCTGAGAAAAAGAAATCAGAATTGTGAGGGAAAAAAAAAAAAAAATAATTGTGAGGAAAAGCTGCAGTGACCAGTGAATTATAAAATGACTCACAAACAACTATCACAAAGCATGAAAACAGTCGTGGATCATCAGGTCATGACAGGACGGTGGAGTTGAGTGTTGGGCAATTTTTTTTTTTTTTTTATAAATTCAGTCATTTTGTCTTGTTCAGGACAGTACTAAATAAAAATAACATTTTTATGATCCCTCTTAAAAGTATTAAATTGCTGATTAACTTAACTCCGCTTTTTTCAGACTGTCAGTGTCAGAGAATCATCAATTGCTGTTTAAATGACATTAAAATTCAAAGTAATCTCTCTCTCTCTCTCTCTCTCTCTCTCTTTCGCTCTCTCTCTCTGTATATATATATATATATATATATATATATATATATATATATATATATATATATATATTTCACAAACAATTGCACAGAAACAGAAACGAATGCAAATGCTAACTACTGCCGAATGTGGTTTGAGTGATCGGATCTCCAAACATTAGAAGCCTGTAACAGAAACATCCAGCCAAAAGGACGTCATTCAGAGGCATGACAGTAAAGGAACATGCAATAAAAAAAAAAGACAGATTGATGATAAAGGCTAGCAGAACAGTTTAAGAGTCTCGACCATGAAATCTGTTGGAAGTTGAGCTGCTTCTCCCCTCGCTGGAATCCCGGAGAACTCAATGCTAATCAAACAGACCCAGAGCAAATGGATGGAGGAGTCGTCCCAGGTGTACTGAGCTGTTGGAAATGTCATTTTAGAAAGAGATGAGCAAGAGACACTGGCAAGCAAGTCACGGGAGTGACAGCAGTAGTTCATTTTAGGGCCTCAAAGAGGGAGAAAGTGAGAAATGGAGAGAGGATAGGTGTGATATAGAAATACAACACACTGTTATGTAGATAGGGAGAGAACAAAAAGACAAAAGGGAATGTGAAAAGATGAGAATTATCATGTGGTCTGATCATGCGGTATGGCGATTTATGGAAATTTTTACGGCAAAATGTTTCCCAACTTGGGGTACTGGGAAAGATTTTGATTCGTTAAATCTAGAAAAAGCAGAGATTGCGACTTTAGGCCCGTCAAATGGTAAAAAAACAACAACTAATTTTTGGTCATGTATGTTCATTAGAAATGAAAATTTTGTCAGTTTGTGTGGATGAAAGTTGTGGGTGCTAATTTAATTTTATTTGTTTATTTATTATTATAAATTTTTTTACAGATAAAAGATCACCCCCTGCATATCATTAAACGTTAAATATTGAACCAACCTTATACTCATACGAAAATCCATTGAGTTGTCCTTGGAAGGCAATGTGGTACAGTTGCAAGCCAGCAGGCGAGTGAGAATGAAGTGCATATATTTATGCATATAAAACAATGTGAAAGCGTTTCTATGAATGTGGCTGTTTTTGTAAGTGTAATCTCAGTGCCGTGTGAATCTGTGCACTGAAGCGTGCAGTCACTATCTACGCTTCATTAGAGCTTCATTTTACTCTCTTTCTGTTTGGAGCCATCATCCGTGGCCTAAAATCTGTTTATAAACTGGAAAACATGATATGTGTTTGCTGGGCAATACAATTGACATGAAATTTAGGCAATTCTCAAACACTGACCTAGAAAGAAGAAAGCGCGCCTATAAAGAAAGATATCAGTACAAACTGCTTTGTTAATTTACCATCTGCATAATCCAATAAACAAACCCAAACAGTCATTAATAATTTCTGATACACTTTAAAAGAAAAGTGGCATTTTGGTCATGAACAAAAATTGTTGTGTGAGCAATATTTTTGAACATTTCGACTCCTCTTGTGACCTTTCCATGCCTTCTGGACTGACTTTAACAACACAGTTACACTGACTGGACAAGTTGAGTGTGAATGAAGGTCTGCTGATTGACAGTGGCTGAATGAATGGGAGCATGTCATTTGTTCATTTCAGCATTTTAGGATAAGGGGAGAAAAGGGGTGAAAGCAGATGCAATGAACTGAGTGCAGCACCAAGACAGGTTTTCAAGGTGTCCGCAGAGAATTATGCCCAATTTATGAATGTGCAAAAATGAAAGATAACCATACAATTATATGAATTATAGTAAGCCTATATGGTCATGCATACTGTGCACTTTGGGACTTAATAGTCCAACTACAAGTAACACTTTATTTTAAGGTGACAAAATTGCATATACTTAATATACAGTAATAACAGTGAAAATTTTGCATAATTACAAGCAACTAACCCTAGACCCAACACTAACCTTAAATTTACATGTAGTTGATATTACTTGATAGTACATGCTTGTGTATTTACAGTGTAACAGTGTCACTTTGAAATAAAGTCTAACCCTAAAGCACTGAAGCTCACTGATGGCCAAAATAATGGGATAGATTGTCTTTATTTTGTCTTTATTGTCATGTTGTCGTTTGTAGAGAAATTATATATATAATATATATATATATATTAGTTTATTTCTTAATCCAGGCTCAGAATTGTGAAAAATAAAGTCTGAATCCATTCATAAACCTGGAATTGTGACGGAAAGTCAGAATTGTGATTTAAAAAGTTGCAATGCTCCAATGAAATGCATTCTGTGACTTCAATGAACAATTTCATGCAGAAAGTCTATTATGTGCAAAAAAGCACAAGAGCATTTAGTCATATTTCACACTTTCATTTGCTAAAATATTGCAATGTACCAAGAGTGATGATAATATATAACCAAGAGAGTGTCGGAAGAGCATGTCACTTTTCATTCTTGTCTCTTTACCTTCCTATTCTCTCCTCTCTGACCAGAATGCTCACCTCTTCCGTGGGGTCTTCAGGAACGGCCGACACCATGCTGATGAACTCAGCCTCTCATCTGCTGACTGTGTGCTTTCCTGATTGCCTCTCTGACTTTGACCCGATCAGGACTCCACTGGCTGAGAAAGTCGGCATTCAGGGTCGCACGACCTCCACTTCTTCCCTCCCCTTGCCTCTGGCCATACAGCAAACTCACCCAATGTGCCATTCTAGATCAGAGTTCTTCTCCATCCCCCAACAATCCCCTTAGCTCCATCAGCCGAGACCCTTGATCTTAAACCTTGTTTCGACTCTTGTTCCAGCTCACGGGCCTCACCTCTGTTCGAACCCGGATAGGACGGTTTCTCGCATTTAATAATGCAGTTCCCCAAGGCGTCTGTTTGTGCTAGATTTTGCACAATGCTGTTTGGCTTAATGAATTAATTAGCAGCATCATTAGCTCTGCAAAACTCAACGGTCTGGATCGTGTCTGACTTAGAAATCACAAGCAAACATGTAATCAGCGCCCCCTATACTGTAATTACTGTTAGTGTTATTCACTCAAGCAAATGAGAAAACAAACTGAGTGAGGAACAACAGTGCTATCGGTGATGCGCAGAGTAGATAGCATAAACGCTGCACAAATTAACCATGATGGCATACCTATACTGCAAAAATGCCATGCCATTCAATTCTAAACCTTTCAGATTATTTGTGCCCGAGTATTCTCTAAAAATAATGATCATAAAAAAATGATTCTGAACTGCTGAAACGAGTCACACACCTATGTAACGATATAACACATTTGCATCATGCCTGCCTATGGTTTTCATTGTTTGCCAGCGAACAACATCTACTTTGATCTCCTTCAAACACTGCAGTTGTAGCTAAGGCTCGGGACAGTTTGGCTCATGTTGTTGACATGTCGAAAAGACATTGTTTTTCACCTCTGCAAATCCACTAAAGGTTGGAATTGATAAAAAAAACAATACACCTTTGTTATTGTTTGTATCACTGCGTATCAAATGCTCAGGAAGCCTCCAATGCTGAAATTGTTTCTGATATGCGACTAATCACAACAGACTGAGCCATCTGGCCAATCAGAGCAGAGTAGGCTCTCGGAAAGGAGGACTTAAAGCTACTGAATCTGTGTGATGTGCATAAAAGAACACTGTCCATGATCTTCATGTTTATTTTATTTTTTTTAATTTTCTCCAGCTGACATCACACGGCCAAGCAAAAGAGCTAAAATGTGCTAAGGTTATGTGGTAATGTCGACACACTGAGTGGCAAGCATGAAGAAACATTCATTACCATCCAAGGACCCCAGAGAAAGCCAGTCCTAACTAATCGCCAGACCTAGGCCAAGCATGAAGTGCAGTGACCCACTTCACACTTCCAGTATATCTAAATAGATATTTTTCACACTTGAGCAGCAGTGAGCGGACGATTCCATGCTTAACCTTCACTGTAGAGCTAGAAAGTCAAGAAGAACATCTCTCACAACCCAAATGTAGACGTAGATATACATACATATTATGGTTGCTGATTGTTGTGACCATGGGTTGTGTTCAGAAATACTAGCTTCCTGCACACTTCACAGTATACACTATCAACATTTGGGTGATCCATTTCATCTTTCTCTTTCGTCTGATAGCTATTTGACTCAATTGCAACAACATATTGTGGTGGCATTTATCATTAGTTTATCTGCAGGTATAAATCAGATGGGTTTAAGTAATGTCCAGGTGGAATGAGACAGAGGTTGTGTATTTACATATACAAGGATGCCGGCTGATACTAGATGTTCACCACAATAAATGTGTATTAGCTTCTAATCTCGAAGAGGCACTGAGCACAAAGAGAAGATCAACTGGAAATGATCTATTTGAGCAAATTGAAGCTCGTATATATATGCAAATGACTCCATTTTCTGAACACATAAAGAAGATGATTGAGTTATCCATGACGAATGGGGATGCTCCAATATTGCTATCACAGACCACTGTCAAAATGTTAATCAGGCTTATTACCAACTTTATTCCCATTCCTCTATTTTCAAAATTCATAATTACTCTCTGATTAGGTCATAAGGGCCTGATAAATGGAAAAAGAATTGTTAGATTTAGGAGGGAGATCCGATTTGTGGAACTGCAAGATGGTCTCGGAGAACATTGGAGATGGATTTAATGATGTGCTGATAGGTTCTCCTCTCTGGATGAATATTTTATGTATTATTATTGTTATCAATTTTGAGGGGAATAAGTGGAGATGGGAATCATAAGCATGGATTCTGGATTAGTTTGATGTTTTGCGGTTCTGAATGTTAAAAAAAAAAAAAAAAAATGGCACCAGTTCAACAGAATAGAGCATAATGATCTGAATAATGCGATTGACTGACTGAATGAAGGAATGGTTGACCAAATGAGGGAAATGGTCCTCAAAATAAACCTATAAAAAAGTATGGCTCTCCTGATTGAGCGCATTAATTAATGCCTTGGGTATGTCTACAATTATTTTATTTTTTTTGACATTTTGAAAGAAGACAGTATCTCTTTGGATTCCCACACCCATTTACATTCCAAGTAACATTTCTAGTCATAATTACCAGAAATATGGTAAACCATATTTAAACCAGAAAAAGATGGTAGGTGAAAGGGAAAATAAACAAAATGCTCTGTCACCATTCTGCTAGTATTCACAGAAGATATATTAACCATCCTGCGACCCTAGAGAGGACAAGCGTTTTGGACAATGGATGGATGAATGGATATTTACCATGGCAGAAAAGAAAATATTCTATTCACTGTAAACAATAATTTTCTTACTCAGTATTTTGTGTTCTCCAACATCATTAAAACAAGATAAATTTACTTGAGAAGAAAATGCTTTAATATATCAAATCTAGCCTCAAACAAGAAGAAACTATTTGTCTGTGGCTTAAGCAAAGTAAACTTGTTTATCCTTTGAACTAAGATTATTTTTCTTGCCCACTACTAGTCTCTGTTTTAAGTATTCACCTCACTAAACTTCACTGGGTTTCTTTGAAATCAAGACTTAATATCTTATGTCATTTTACATCCTTTTGCTGTCGGACAGAACTGTAGAAAATCTGTCTCAGCAAAAACTCATTCCAAGCATCACTCATAATCAAAGAATTTCTGCGATTAACGTTCCACACAGAAAGTGTATCAAATGAAATGTTGAGTTTTCAAAATCTCCATCTGTCTAGTTGGAATTATAGCATATAGTCTTGGCATGTGCTTTTACCAAACTCCAAAACAGTTGTGTATTACAAATTCTTGTCCGAGTGTTCAATTTGTATGCTGGCTTCAGACACTTAGCACAATGACATCCTAGCAGATTTGTTTTCCCCAGTTGTTTTCCCCAGTTGTAATCCTGAAAGAATAAGAATTTAAGTTCCTCAAACAATTAAGAAACAAATACAGATGGTTTTCATGTCTTTGTCAATAGTATGTTCACTGAGATTTTTCCAAGTTGAGCAATTTTCAATGTCTGGTGACTTATTGGAAAATCACTTGTCACTCAACAATTTCCACATCTTCCAGTTGTTCAATCCTTTCTGCTTTACCTTTTGCATACATCTCAAGTTACAGTGATGTGAATAGCCCATTTGTAATTCTAATGAATGTATTTATTGCCACTATATTTTGTAGAAGACACTTTTTATGAATAACATCTCTTTTTTTTTTTTTTTTGGCACCTGCATTCTATTTGTCGCTATATTGAAAGAACAACATCTAGCTTTAGCTATATACTTTTATACTTTATCTTTTCTTTTTTTATGTGATAACTTAATTCAAATTAATTTAACAATCTGCTTCAAATGTGAGCTCTGCTCTGACATTGAGGACATAAAAACAAATACAATTCATTAAAGTCTTTCTGCTTGTATACCTTTGTTGTTTATGACATCAAACAAACAAGAAAATCTCCAAATAAATAAACTCACAAATAACTTGTTTATCGCAGTATTCCACAGAGTTAAAATCTTGAGAATTCAGCAGCATGCAAACAATAATAATGTGATGTGGTGCACAACTTTACAAAAATGCTAAAAAGGCTCGAGCATCTCTGACCAGCGCTGGGATCTCTGCAGTATTAATTAAGCAAACACACATAAATGCACTCTCACGCTCACACACATTGGTTGCTAATGATTTTGCTTGGGTGGCATTTTTTCAAGCTTTCAAAGTAAACAGGGAGGTATTTGCTTATGCATGGCCATGCTAATCTGTGTAAAGCTGGACTAAAAATCTCCTGACATAGCAGAGGGGAACACAAACATTTTTAACATTTACTTTATAGGATCTTGTAAATCAATAGTAAAAGTGTAGTATAAGTGAAATATAATCTTTCTCTAGGTTAAATCGTTATGCAAGACGGGGGCAGCACGTGACTGTCTTTATAAGCGAGTCATTGACCAAAAAATTGGTCAAAAGCACCAATTCATTGAGGTAAAAACTTTTTTGCATCCCAATTCACCTACGCTATGCTTTAAAATTATGCACTGTTTTTTTTTTTTTTTTTTTTTTTTGAGTGTGTAGATCTGCCAGTCGTGGCTCTTTCATGCGGAGAACTCTCCTCATGTGTTTGCAATTTGCATAATGATGCATTTAAAAGTTAATGACCAAACGTATCTTTACAAAAGTTGCAGATAAAATATAATGTGGATAACATCAACATCTTTTCGTTAGGTTAGATTTACTAATTATTAATAATCACTCAAACCCCTATATCTAAACCTTGTAGTCTTGTAGTTTTTTAACACTCTTTCTTCATGTTTGTAGTTCTAATCAAATCCTTGTCCAAGGTGCAATGGGTTGTGGGATATATTAGCTGTTAAGAGTGTGCACGCATCTGCACTTTGGATTCTAACCGGAAAAAGACCATCAGGGTCTCTTTGGAATATGCATTTCATCATACTAAGATTTGGGACACACTTATAGACTTGGTCAGTGTTTAGTCATAGCTGGGGTGTGGTTTGGGCCGGAGTCATCATGGGGGAAAACAATCCTTTTTTCTCCTGCCTGGAAAAGCATGGTGTTAAAACAGTACGGGCTACATGGAATCACTTCTGCCGCACGACAGAGCAAGATATATAGAAAAACTGAGCCGGATTGGGTTGGATTGTCTGTACAGTATCTGTGACTGGACAAACGGCATTCTCCAGGTAAGCCAAAGCTAATCTTAGATTATTATTTTACATCACAAAATATCAGGGAGCAACATTTATTTATTTCGTTGTGATGTGAAGAATTTTTGGAGGGTTACTAAAAAGCTCCATTAGACCTGGGTTGCGGTGCAGGAGGGCGGGACTGTAATGACAGGAGCATATGAATATTGAGCTTGATACTGTATGTTTCATGCATTGCATTTCCATAACAACTGTTCATATTTTTATTTCAGTCTGGGTGAGTCGTGTTCCCATATGGCTGCGGTTCTTTTCAAATTGGATGGATGTATTTATATTCAACATCGTGGGCTCACGACGTATGTAATGGTGCAGTAAGCAATACTTGGCAATTTCTAAGCCAAAACACATTGGGTATTTGTAACACATTCTTTAACACCTTCTTTAACACGGTATTAATAACTATGTCAAACTTAGACCATGTTAACATATATACATGTTGGTGCCAAGGAGGCAGAACACAGTCCAGTTGGTCGGAGTACAAGCAGAAGAGGAGTTACAACAGGCAGGAGAGGAGGCGGGACATCAAGTAGAAAGGGTGTGCATTAGTAGAGCAGCAAGTAAATCAGTGACCTATGGACAACAGTTGGTTCATTCAGAATGAAACAATCATTTTTTGTGTAAAAAACAAAAAACAAAACTACAAAAAAACAGTGTATTCTGCCCTGAGGAACAGCAAATTAAATTAAGGAACATTTATTACTATTGCTGTTGTTATTCAATCATGAAGCTTTAAGATGAAATCCCTGCTGTACATAACACTGCCGGACATGTTCATTAATGCCCGTAAACATGCACAATTATTGCCTCTGCTCTGCTGTCTCTCTCATCCTTCATGCTCTTCACGAGGCGCAGAAAAAGTGGGCCATCCAGAATGTGGTACCGATTCTTCATCTCACTTTCTCTCCAGAGAACATGTCTGTTATTACACCTCCATTGTTACTTTAGATCCAATCAAAATATAAAAAGTAACATAAAACCTAATGTCTGATTCCTCAATATATGGAGAACTGACTACTGACTCAATAATACTTGCCAATGCTCTTATGTGAGATGTGACACAAGAATTTATCACATCTCGTGCTGACAACGGTTTTGCCTTCTGAAAGATGGAGTTATAAGTCGTGTACCCATAACAGAGAGGTCGTCCTTTAGAGTGAATGCTCTGTTGGAAAGTATAAATATAAAAATACAAAATATAACTAAGATAAGGACACTACAAAGACATATTTCATCAAAACATGGGAATAGAGCTGGATACAACATGGGGACTACATAACTTTAACTGCCTACTTTTACTGAAAGCATTTCAAGTTAACAAATTTATAGTAATGACACTATGAAAAGATCTCAACAGTGTACAGTACATAACATTAAACAAGTTAAACTCTGACCTGATCTCCAGCTTGGTGGTACCTTGAGAATCGGTAATCAGAGTTCCTCAGAATCAGAATATCTGATGCCCTCTCATCCCAGCCTTGTTAAATAATGCAGACTCAGACTAACAGGGATGACGTGAATAGAGTGATTTATTTACATCAGTGAGCAAAACAGGTGAATGGAGAATGCAGGGAACAAATAACCTTGTGGTGATTGTGCCGGTCAGGCGGACACAGGAGACACGAGGGAGAGGAAGACACCGGAGACGATGACTGGAGAACACATTGGAGTGTACGCTGGAGAAGTACTCCCTCCTCCCGGTAGGTGCGTCCTCGCGCCGTAGACAGTCCAACCGGGGAGGGGGAATGGGCACCCAGGAGTCATGACAGGAAGGTAGGCGGAGACTCTGGAGCGGGCTCAAGGGTAAGTTCGGGGACGAGAGTAGGCATGTGACTCTGGTCAGGGGCTGAGGGCTCAGGGGCAGCCATATTGTGCACACACAATATGGCTGTAGCCATAATGGTCAGCGCTTCATTTTCAGTGGCTGACATGCAAACTGGAACGGACTCAGAGATTTCACACACTAGAACGGACTCAGAGATTTTACACAGTGGAACGGGCTTGGAAATTTCACACTCACGGAGCATTGTGACCATTGGATTTGGCATTGGTGTAATATACATTAACTTTTACTGGTATGCATTGCTGATAACAGGAACAATCGCTCACCTAGTTTTCATGTTCTTCGTGTGATCAATTCTTATCTCAAAACAGTCGATAATCGAAGTAAGCCTTGAATACTATAATAGCACTTTTTGGCTTAGCAGTAAAGAAGGATATTTTGGCATACATGAGGTCCAACTATACGGCAAATATGTCACTAAAAGTGCAGTGTGCAATACATAAAATTTTACCAATTAAATCAGTAGTAGGGTTCTACCGCAGTTTAACTGAACCTGCACAGGACAAACGTTTGGCTTGACAAACGGCACCAGATACTGTTGCAACCATGACAGGCATGTCATGACTGCATTTGGTGTCATCGCCTTTGAAGCTGTCTGAGTGCACAGTGGTGTCGTGGAAAGAAAAAGGTTGGGGAACACTGGTTTGCATACTTGAACTATCACGCGATCATGCGATACTTGCTGTTGTGATATTCCTTTAATATGAATTACCCTGTGTCAAGTCAAAGTTTCACAAAACCACTTTTTTTCTAAGGGATAGATATGGAGATTGAGTGCATCTCAAACACATTTTTAAGTCCCACTTCCTTTTTTATGATCAAAACTCAAAAAGTCACTGAGCGCACATTTTACTTGAAAAAATATACACTTTATCAAGTGGTTTCAAATTGCTCAATCAAGCCACTACATTCTTCTGGAATGAATGCTGTTCTCCTAAATGTAGAAACTTTACTGATTGGGTGAATGGTAATTTCATGAGAATATATTTCTTTATGTAAAGTGTGGATCTACCACACGTACATTTACTTACGTAAGACGTTGTAATGATCGTCAGTTGAAGTGCCTGCTTTATACACTAGAGGGCACTTCACTAGGGACTTGACACCATTCACTCACTCACACACCTATTATCAATATCAATACATGTTTTTAGTCGCAATTATTTCATACAGAGTTCTGTCCACAATGTTTTATTCTTTTAATATTCTTTATAAAATGGTATGTTTAGATTCTGACTGGGTTTAGGGATCTTACATTTATCTACAAAACGGTAAAAGGGAAATTATACATATATCTTTATGACATTAAAGATTCATAAATATTTTAAGTTTTTTTGCTGTAAAAATGTAATGGTTGCCACACTTCAATGCTGCCGATACGTCCATGTTGTATGTTTCAGCACCTGTCTAAATGTACAAAAGTGTCTTTGAAAGTTACGTATTAATACCTGTGTATTAACAATGAGACCAGGCTGCCAAGAAACATTTATTTCATTTAATTTCCGTCATAGCAAAGCAACTTGTGAGAAAGAGCATGCATTGTGTTCTTGTGATTGCCTCAGCGGGTGGATAATGAATATGTTTACATCCTTTTTTTGTTACAGCAGAAACTAATTTTTCACCCCTAGTATTTGTCAGGGCTATAACACACCAGCTCTGGCAAGCATCACTTCATATCCAGAGAAAGGTACTGTTTTCTTGATATACAGCTTTGTAATGTTTTGTATGACATCTGAAAGTAGCTGTTGTTCCAAACCTGTCTGACATAAATTGCGAAGATGGGAATTTTTCAGGCGGGCTTGTTTATTGACAGATTGTTTGCGAGGCCCTCGGTCCATAACAAAAAAAAGATTGTAATGATATAGCAGAAAGAGGTGTATTAATTATATTTGATGCAGCGCAGAGAGTGGCCTCTCGCTATGAAAGGCAAGATTTATTGTTTTACCTATAGGTCAATAGCCTATTCACATCAAGGAACAGTGAGTCTGGGCAAGCTGTTGCTCGAAATAGTCTAATTCATCATAATTAAGAGAGGCTTTACAAATCCGAGGAATAGCATTGAAAGTTCTATTGAACATATTGAGCTATACACAGTGGCTGACACTGGGTTAATACTTAATAAAGTAGGACAGGTTTGTTACTATGCCGATTTTGGCAGCGCTTTTCCAACTTTTAAACCATCAGGAAGCATTATGCCTTTGATTTTTGGCTCTTGTATGAGCCCAGCGATGGTTTGAGCCACACTTTGAGCCAGTCTGCTTCCGATTCAGTTATTAAATTAGCACCGTATGAAAAATCGTATAATGAGGCATTTTTTGTTCTGGCTTTTGAACATTTGTCTTTCTAGTAGCTTCAAACCTTTGGCGTTCAAGCACGGATCCAGTGCAGTTGTGCTATGTGTTGCCAGTCCTGGTCAGCCACACTGGTTGGCAGTGACCGACTATGACAAAGACAACAAAACCTCTGTAATGCCGTTGAGCCTGAGACATGGCATTTAGAAAATTGCTTTGAACAAATTGTTAATGGGTCCACACGCAAGGTGTAATACACGTCGCCAGTTTGGGAGATGGATTTGGAGAATGAGAAATGTCTCATTTAAAGAGCAGAGTTCAGCCATCATTGTCTCACTTCAACTTCTTTGTTTTGCCTGTATCTCTAGAAGTCATGCTCAATGTCATGCATATCATCCCCGTAACCATTTACACCAGGTATTAACATTTGTCTCAGGTGATCACAAGACGTCAGTGCTATATCCATGTGTAAACAGGGTCCAAACAGTTTCATGATCTAATCACTCAAAAGATTTTTGGAGGTAGTCAGGTTTTTTCTCGCTATCTTCGATGAAAATGTCATGACTCCCATGTACAAGGGTACGACTCATTTTTCTCTGTTGTATGATAAGTGCTATATGGTGCTTTTTAATGTTTGTAAATTAAAGGGGTGGTTGATTATGATTTCACTTTTTTAACTTTAGTTAGCGTGTAATGTTGATGTTTGAGCATGAACAACATCTGCAAATTTACGACGCTCAAAGTTCAATGCAAAAGGAGATATTTTCATTTAAAGTATTCTCTGTTTAAGGACGGCGACAAATGGCTGGTAGGGACTACAACAAGCTTCTTCCTGGGTTAGGGACATTACTAACCCTAAAATTTGCATACACCCTGCCCCCGGGAACACGCAACAAAGACAGTGAAGCCAGGTTGGGCTGTTTTGGAAAAGAGGAATGGTGTTGTTACCATGCCATCCATTTATGCTTCACAAACGAGGGTCAATTCAACGCTGGATTTGCACAAAAGATTAATATGACGGCAAATGCTAGTGGATGAGTTGAATCAACTTCACAGCAACTACATAAATTTATGCACTAAACATTCAGAAATGTCCAGATTCATTTTAAAAGTTGCAACTGCTTCCCGAGTCTCTCCATCAGCGTTCGAATCCGTTTTGAACAATGTACGGCTGAAGGACTATCAATCTGCATTTTGACTGCGTGAGATTCTCCAGCTTTGTTGTTGTTGAGCAACTAAAGCGCAAGGCATTAACGCTCTGCCCCCTTTTGGTAAGGGTGCGGAGAGCAGAAATGAATTCGCATTTAAAGGGACACACACGCAAAACAGTGTGTATTTGGGCTAATTTGACGAGCTGTAATAAATGTGGGGTATTTTGAGCTGAAACATCAGAGACATATTCTGGGGACACCAGAGACTTATATTACATCTTGTAAAGGGGCATTATAGGCCCCCTTTAATGTCTTTTCAATGTTTTTTCTTTGGTTTGTAATGTAATCTGTTTGTGCATGTTTAACTGCAAGGTTACAGAGCACATAGTCTCCCACAAAAGGGAGAACACCGTTTCAGACCATCCTATAACGCATTGATCGAAGTCAAGAAATTATTGCAGCGTCACAATGTGAAATATAAGCATAATGGCCACCCAAAGGTAGATGCATAAGCTCGCAATTATGGTAGGTAGCATTTCCGATACATGCTTGAGGTGTTTGGCCAATCACAACACACAGTCTCAACTGGCCAATCTGAGCACTCTGGGCTTTTCAGAAGAAAGTGCTTTAGAAACCAGAACTCAGTCACAGTATTTTAGATGGATTGGGAATGGAGGTACTGCAGTAATCTACAGTATGTGAAAAATAATGTTTTTTGAACAGTAAAATGTAAACCTATTCTATTACACACAATAAACAAAATAATGAACTTTTAAAATAGCATCATATGACTCCTTTAAGCTAGTTGCGTTCAGATATGCGGTATGCATTTTTCACTTTTCACTGTCCAATGAACAACGCATAGTTAAAATCAAGTCCTGCTCCATGTGTTTCTTTTCTTGTTTGAAAAACCATTTCACTGTTTGGTTCATACTAACACCCTTTTAGAGGACTTTTATTTTGTAAATGCATTGTAGATTGCCGTGCACAACTGTTAAGATATAGGTTCAGAGAGAGCTGTCTTAAAAAAAGCCCAACAGACCCTTGCTTGTAACAAATACATCCTAAAAGCATAATAGTAGTATTATATAATAGTAGTATATGGGTAGTCGTGGCCTAATGGTGAGGGAGTTGGGCTTGTAATCAGAAGGTTGCGGGTTCGATTCCCACGCCGGCAGGAATTGAAGGTGGGAATTGTGAATAAACAACACTCTCTCCACCTTCAATACCACGACTAAAGTGCCCTTGAGCAAGGCACCTAACCCCCAATTGCTCCCCGGGCGCTGTCACAATAGCTGCCCACTGCTCCGGGTGTGTGTTCACTGTGTGTGTATGTGTGTGTTCACTACTCACTGCTGTGTGTGTGCACTTGGGATGGGTTAAATGCAGAGCACCAATTTCGAGTATGGGTCACCATACTTGACAACACGTCACGACTTTCACTTTCACTAGTATATTTTAAATACACATTTGTACTATTATACATCTTATCTGATGTAGTAATTTCAGTCAGGTTTTCTGGGTGGAAAAAAACCCCCAAAAAACAAAAAAAACTATACTAAGCACTAGCCTGCGGCTGCTAGTTCTCACACGGCTCTGTAAACAGACAGTGATCAGACAGACTGTGATCGTATGCCGTTTAATCTGTCAGTACTAATCACTGTTAGATATATTACGATTGGACGCATGTATGATTTTATTATTGAAATTACATGTGCACAGACAAGCCAGCAGTCAAAATATTGCTTTCCCTATAGCACAAATATAAAGTTGCTTTGATTACTAAGACATATCTAAAAAAAGAGTAATATATCGCCAGAGGCTACTCTGACACCCGGCATCTCTCCATCATTTCAAATGATATTTCAAAAGCTCAATTTGTACCTGTTAACCTTATCCCCCTCACCTCTCACCCTTCACCCTCTATTAACCCCCCCCCCCCCAAAAAAAAACAAAAACAAAAAAAAAACACATGATTAATCATTCTATCACTCCATTGTCATTGTACAATATGAGTAGTAAAAAGGAACACTATACAACCAGTAATTTCTTTGAAAACATCGTCATTTCCCTGTGATTAATGGGTAGAATTGTTTGGGGACTCGGCTGCTCATGAATTCTGCCAAAGTCCTGACTGACACAGCTGAAAGCAGAGCTGGCATACATCTGAAGTCCTGCTTTATAATTTACACCACACAAGCTAACAAAGATGTTTATGTAGCCAGCTGATGCAACAGGAGCCAATTTGAGAGAAAACAAAGACATTGTGGTAAGAAATTTAAAAAAAAAAATAATAATAAAATGAAATAAAAGATTTTAATTAAAATAAAGGTACAGACATTAAATCACACATGTAACACAGATGAGAGTTTTAAAAACATGTCAATGCCAAAAACCACAAAAATATGTTCATCTCCTTAAATAGACAGCTTTTCTAAAATCCTAATCAACTTTCCAGAATGTAGTGGCAAGGTTAAGGCAACCATAAAAAACAAAAACTTTTTTTTGAAACATCGAAAAATGTTTGGGTTGGTAACATTTATTTTTTTTTTTTTGCAAAGAATGTTGCAAAGATGTTATGCAAAGAAATCTCTTATGCTCACATTTGGGATCCATTTATATTTGAATAAAAAATATAGTAAAACAGTAACATTGTTAAATATGTTTAAAAATTAAATTTTCTATTTTAATATTTTTTAAATATGTAATATGTGATGCAAAGCTGAATCTCTCGCATCATTACCCCAGTCTTCAGAGTTACACGATCCTTTAGAAATCATTCTAATATGCTGATTTGCTTCTCAATAAACATGTATTATTATTTACTGCGTTACGCTGTTTAATATTTCTTGGAAACCAGAGCAGCATTTAAAAAAAAAAAAAAAATCTGTTGTGAATAACATTATATTTTTACCAGCAAAAGTAATAAAAAAATAAATAAATTCTAAGCCAAAACTTTTGAATTGTAGTGTACTGTATGTACTCCACAAAGTAAAATAGACTTTTTTTTATACTATATACTCACCAGGCTTAATAGCTTCTTTTATTTTTTGTTCTTTAACTATTGTTCTTCCTATCAGCACCAGTTTAAAAAAAAAAAAAAAAACTGACATAGAGAATCGTGTGAAATGGCTAAAGTGGACTTAAAGGTCTTAAAGTTTAAGCAGTGCGGTCCATGTGCAGCTTGAGATTGAGTTATTTACTCTGCAATATTGGTCATATTTGAATTGCTTGGTAGACTTTCTTTCTTCAGCCACCATCTCTCTGGAAATCTGTTGGGCTGAATCTCAACAAGTGAGACAGCCTGTCTGATGAGATTGCATGTATTCTGATCCTCCTGTCATATTGCCCCATGAAGTACAGAAGGTCAAGGAACCTGGAAAATAGAGTTAGCTCTGGCCTTCTAGGACACTGGTGTCCACCTCATGTATGAAGCTGGTTTAGCTGACACCACTCAACACAAATTGAAAACCAAACCCCTTTATACCTCCTCCTCTCCCTCAGCGTGATTGCAGAACCATCCAGAAGCTTCTACAGAGGGTATTTCTCAGACTTATACTTGAAATCAGGTGTGGAGAGTGTTCACAGGAGCAACCGTAATACTTACAAGCAGCTCAGACATACAGTTCTGCAGCTGTACATAGTGTGGCTTCCAGGTCAGTTGGTATCCACCTGTCAGAAGTGTCCACCTGCACTGTCCTTAGCTTGTCACGGCTTGTATTAAAGGGCTCATACAGTGTCCACTTCTTTTCCAAATGTAGTGTCCAGCAGTAGATGATGTGTAACTCATAGATGAACCCTATAGAGGGTCCAAGGAATGATGGAGCATAGTGTCAGGTCTTGGCGATGTAGTTTTCACATTTCATGCTCTTCATACTGCCTGTCCGGCATGGTCCTCCTGTAGGCAACCTTACCCCCATCACCCTCAGCTACCTCTATTTGTGTCTTAGTTCCTCGTTATCGTCTGCCCTTAAGGCACCTCTTCCTCTCATTCAGAAGTGCTTCCAGGTCGCAGGTTGCCCCAGGCGTTTAAACCGCAGCTGATCATCCCTTCACTGCTCTCTGTGGTCACTGGATAAGGTGAATAAGGTTGTTGGGAGGTGAACACATCCTTGACTCCCTTACAAACTACAGCCAGTATATGGGAAATATAAAGTGTTATTGCACCAGGAAGGCCAGTTAATGAGCCGATGGTGGTTAAAATAGAGTTTGTATGTGCAACCTGTTGTGAGTGACATAACACGCTGAGAGTGTATCAGTAGTGGGAGTGACATTTACCACTGTTAGAGTACCATTCGAAAACTTCTGCGTACGCAACATTGCTGCAGGCTAGGCTCAATGGCTGCTCAGTGTCTGGTGTGAGTAGTTGTTTTGTGGCTGTTTTTTACCACTCTTTTTCAGCTGTTCTGATTGGGAAATCCTCAATGATAGCAGTATGAGTGAGAATCTGTCTCTTGCCAACCCAGGCTGATTGGAAAAACGTTCCTGTGGCAACATTTGTGTAAAACAATAACGTGTTGCTTCTTTCATATTTTGCAGCATTTCAAAGCAAAATGTCACGTGAGAGCCGCTAAAGCCGCATTCAATTTTTTCAACTGATGAATGTAAATGTGGCCATGTTTTATCAAGGTTGTTGTATACCTATCGCAGCAGCTCGGAATTGAAATGTCCGGTGAGTGGTGCTAAAAGGCTAATGCGCTCTCATTTGAAAATAATCAACACTAAATCCCACTCTATACCTATCCGATAGTGTTAGCGAAAATAAATGTGAGATTGAAACGCGTTTGCTGAAACAACCAAGCAATCATGCACTTATGGTAGAAGTGTTTTGAGGTCATGACGCAGTGCAGTGGTGTAAAGTATTTCAGGAAATGTAATTAGTTACTGAACTTAAGTATCTTTTTGGCTACTTTGCAGTTGTACTTGGTATCAAAAATATTAGCTCTTACTCTCTACTTGACTACATTTTTGAAAAAGTAAACATACTTTTTACTCCAATACATTTGTGATGAGTAATGCAATTACACATTACATTTTGCTCCTAACTTTTTCTGCAGCAATTTATCTCTGCTGTAAAGAAGCAATATCACTATACCTTGTGCCTTTACTCCCCCAAACCTGTCCACAATGCTACTTTACATGAATGCGAATGTGTTAGCAGGTAGTTGCTGAATCGCATGCATAATTGTATATTTTGTATTTTAGGTGTTGAGGACTAGTGCATCTTTGAGCCTACATTCTGTTAAAATCAGACACTCTTAAGGTGTTGAATTGGTGACTTGTAACTTGTAATGGAGTCATTTTTGCTGCAAGGTATCGGTACTTTTTGTCAAGTATGGTCTTCAGGTACTCTTTAGACCTCTGGTATTGTCCAGCGAACTATGTGAAAACAAGTCTCTGTTAATCAGTAATCTACCCATGTAATCATAATTTGTGTGAAACAGAATAAAAGTTGTTGGGTTTTATTTCCACTAGTTTCATTTCAACTGGGACCTGCAGTGAATCGGATGTACATGTAAGCTGTTGGAGTTTTGCAAACATGTAGTTAGAGGGATGTTTTTGCAATAAACCTGTGTTGGCACTCTAGTACGCCCACTGGTTCCTCTTTAGCATCATTAGCTCCTCCATTTTGTTGGCAAGGTATCTAACATTTCTGACCATGACTAGGTTGTAGTGCCTTTGGATTGTGGTTATGACACAAACAGTGTGAACATTATGCATTAATTATGGAATATTTCTTAATTTGAGAATCTAGAGCAATGCCAGAATGAACAGAATGAAATCAAATTTGAGCTATTACAAAGTTTTATTTGGTTGTTGTTGTAATGGCATTCCATCTTGCAACAGCAAGTAAGCATTTAAGCATTTAATTTCAGCAATTAAGTTCAACTTAGTGCTGGGCGGTATACCGGTTCAAACGGTAAACCGGTTTCAATTTCAAGATCGATATGCATTTTTCAAAAACCACCATACAGTTGCGTAGCTGAAACGGCTGCTGTATCTATTCAATGGCCATGAAGTGCTATGTAGAGTGTATAGAGGGTGGACTATTTACTGTATACCCTTTCTACAATTATACATAACTCACAAAACTAACTCTCTTTAAAAGTGCAAGTACCATGTAGAGCCATATGATTACTGTGATGCAGAAAACATGGATGAAATCATGGAATCCAGTCACAAGAACTTACTGTATAAAGCAGAACGTCACAGAATTTGGCAATTTTTGGATGAATAAATCAATCAGGGCTGTACAATGAATAGGATATTGAAATGGACTAGTGTCTGTGAATATTAAAGCATAAAAAAATATCACTACTGAAGTCTGTATGAATGAGTGGCGCTTTTTCATATACTACTACACATACTGAAGCATGCACCTGGGACGTGATTGTAACACAGTTCGTAAATATGGGAAGAAGGAGGCGGGAACCGGCCAACATTCAACATAGTTTTAATAAAATAAATAAACAATAAAACAAAAGTAAAAGGGTGGCAGTTCCTCACGGCGACTGCCGCCCACAAAATCAAAATAAAACACAACATAAAGTCCAGGCCTGGTCCTCTCTCGTCCTTCCCTGTCGTCGCTCCTCTTTTATATTTCCTGGACTCCTGACTCTAAAATATGCCAAATAAAGGTCCAGTGAAAAAAACTTTTTTTTTGTACTTTTTATCCACTACATCAGTATGGATAAACTGTGTGTAACAACTGCAAACAGAAGGGAGAATGATTCAATCTTATGCCATGTCCTTTGCGTCCTCCCTAGGAGGAGAAGGGCTTTGTGAAGATAATCACTTAAAAGAAACTAACCATCCTTTGCTCAGCTGCTTGTTGCTTAGTAACTTTATACCATCTGGGAGACAAATATTTCCAACAAGGGAATGAAAGAGAGAGAGAGAGAGAGAGAGAGAGAGAGAGAGAGAGAGAGCTCTGAGAGACTATCATGTGCATGTATTAATTATCTGTTTTATACACTATTCAAGCAGAGAATGAAATGCCTTTCCCATTAGATTAATTTAGATTAATTTTCCTCCTGCACTTGCACATTGACTTATGCAAGGAACAGTGGCATAATGCATTTCTTTAGGCCTATTGTCTAGGAAAAATAAGATAAGCCCTCTTCCACAAGCAGTGATGTCATGCATGAAAGTTTGTGGCAAGATAAATAGAACGGGGTTCGACAAGAGAAGGTATAGGAGGAGAGGACAGTCCACTAATGGAGAAAAAAAAAATGAATGGGAAATATTGTAACACACTATATATCAGCTGGAAGAAGGGAAGTTTTTCAGCTAAAAAAGCTTGGTATATGTATGGTAATATGTAGAGTAAAAACTATGGAGCTTTCACCACTTTCCATTTTCAAAGCATTTTTGCAACTCACCCTTCGCCTGAAGCTTGATTGACTGGCGATCTGATCAATCATAATGCTGAATCCTCCACTTTGTCCGACAACAACAACAAAATACCTGACAGGAAAGTTAGTAGATTTAACATCGGTGGACTTGAATTTGAAAAATGGTGTGTATTTGTCTTTCCACGGTTGAAACAACAAACTTTCTGATGTTCATTCATGTTTATTTTGTGAATAAACTAGGAAGAGGTTTCATGTGTCACTTGAACTGAGGCATTAAAGCAATTTATAACGACACATTAAAGAGGCACAAAACGGGATTTATTGTTTGAATTTCTTTAAAAAAAGAAAAAGGACCATTTGAAAGCTAAGACTTTGTTTAATACCAAAATTAACCTCCGCTGTCTTTTCTGTCGGCACATTGTCAGTGTCCTCTTTGCTCCACAAAGTATTTTTAGGTGTTTGTATGTGAGAACATGAAGTGTGGTGTGAGAGCGCTATGGCTTGTCGGACGTGCTAAAGTGGGTGGGTGTTTGCGAAGGGTCATTTCTTTGTGGTGTTGGTAAGGGCGCGGAAATAACACACGTCACTTTTAATTAAATAAAAACCTGAGTAAATATACAATTATCTATTATTCTTGACTCAAACCATGTCTCGACATTATGAGCACAATGCCAAAAGATAAGCAATCAGTAAACATTTAACAGTGACATAAATCAATGCTTCTCAAATGGTTCTGCTTCAGGATGGAGATAAGGGACTCAAATCTCCAATTTATTTTTGTCCTCTAAGAACGTATGATTATATGGCGAACGGTTGAGAACCACTGATGTAAATGACAAGTGCGGGACATTCCATAGGCGTAAAGGTTTTTATACTGTACAAACTGTATAGTAATACACTACCCCAACCCCTAGACCTACCCATCACAGAAAATGTTCTGCTATTTTAGATTTTTAACATAAGATAAATCTGTATTATTTATAAGCTTTTTTTTTTCTCATGGGGACCAAAAAAAATGTCCCCACAAGATCAAAATTTACTAGTTGTACTATACCTGTGTGGGACATTTGGTCCCCATAATGTAGGGAATACGCCCCCCCCCCCCCCCCCCCCCCCACACACACACACAGATAAGACATTTTTCTTAATTTTAATAAGACATGGTTGATGGTTTTAAAATATATTGAAATATGAAACCGTTATTTTAAATATTTGTAATATTTCACAATATTACAGTTGTACTTTTTTTTTATCAAATACATGATGTAGACTGAGAGCATGGGACTTTCAAAAACATCTTACAAACATTTGAATGTAGTGTATATGAGATTCTTTCTTCGGAACACAAATAAAGATATTAATAAATGTTTTTTGTAAGTACAGTTTTTGTGACCCTTGACAAAATAGTCAATAGTCAAAAAAAGATAAAAATAAAATTTATAAAAATTCCAAATGCACCTTCATCCTTGTGCCGACACTGGTCCAATAACGCTAAAACTTCATTGATTTCAATGGGGATGGAGCTTAGACAGAATTTGAGACAGGCAGGTCCAGCCTCCCAATCCCAATTTGCTGTATTCCCACTTGATTTCAAGCTGTCCCAGCTGCTTCCACAGTATTTCTTTAGTGTGTAAACACCCTAAAGGTGTGTAAGACAACAGAGAGGGAAATCGCTTAACTTAGGTGATGGATGACTTCTCTGTAATGGTCATGTGCCGTTTTCTGCCTCACAAGAAGTCATGACCTCGATTCTTTTTCATCCCACCAGTTTCTCCTATGAGCAAAGTCAAAAATGTGACCTCAGAGTGCTAGCTGGACTTATGACTTGTGTCCACCCACTAATCCGACACAATCTGCACAATCCGTTTCCAAAGAAGTCAAACTTTTGATAAATGGGTGGATGTACACATCATCTATGTTGACATTTTAAGTGCTTTGGCGGTGTCTGTCAAAAACAAACATACAAACTGTCTGCCAGAAAAGCTGACACCAGATATCTTCAACGGACACCCGTATGGAATTAAAACACGACCTTCTCATTTATCACCCATAAAATGTACATGAAGGGCTGTCGGATTGAATTGATATTTTTCTCTGGCTGATATTTTTATTTTGCCCTACTTGGCTTTCTCTAGTGCAATTTGTTGCATTATTAATTGACTGAAACATTTGTGTTCACTGCCATCTTTCTGGCTGACATGCCCACTTTGTCACACAGAACTCAGGAAGTCTGGATAATGGGACAAACAAGTGGATACAGACACACACACACACACACACACACAAGCAGACACAGTAAAATGGTTGAGCGAATCCGAAAACAAACACAAAGTCTCTCCTGGCTCGGTTTGATATCCCACTGTCCGGCGCTCTGCCACAGTCTTTCCTGCTAATCAGTGCAGGAATATGTGGCTACGTGGTGCATCGGTGTCAGGTGATTTATTGGCTCCTTCTAAGGTGCCGCTGAAATGGCTCAGAAAAATGACTTCACAAACTGATCTCAGACCAGTTTTTACTCTCACAAGAAGGTTAGTCCAGGATATTTTTAGGCGAAGGAGTCAGGAATTGATTTTGTGTCGTACACCGAGAGTTGGGGGCTTCTTCATAATCAGAACTAGAGGTATTGTGTTTGGCACGTATAATTATATCCTCCTCTTTATTTGGTTAAAGGATTAAAGGAATAGTTCACTCAAAATTAAAATGTCATTTACTCACACTCACGTCGCTCTGTACTTGTATTACTTTATAACCAAAAAACAGGTGTTTTGCAGTGATATTTTATGCACATTATTTCACATAATGTTTTAATTTACAGAACAATTTAAATAACAATTAAAGACATTTAAATATTTCAAAAAAAAAAAGGCTCATGCTCACCAAGGCTGCATTCATTTTAGCAAAAAATATAAAACAGTAATGTCAAGCATTATTACGTGTCAGACGAACTTTCGTGAATTGGTGCTCAAGAAACATTTTTTATTATTAGGAATGTTGAAATGTTGTGTTTCTTAATCTTTTTTTCTGGAAACTGTGATACTTTCAAAAGAAAAGCAACAATATTAATGCCTTTGCTTTCACTTTCCATTCAAAAAGTGACCAAATCAATTCATATTCACACTCTTGAAAGGAAGCCAGTTAAAATGATTCAGATGGGATTTAGAAGTGTAGACTTGTTATTTACTTAATAGCATCAGACTATACAAATAGAAGGTAAGGTAATGGAATAGAGAAGTATTAGATGGGCAGGATTGGAAGGGCGAAACTGACCGATGGTTTGATGCTTGATTGAAAATTCTGAGTGGAGAGCAGTACTTGTTCAGAACCATCACAAATTTTCTGTAGAAACCAACCAAGACAATCAGACTACCTATGATTTTGTCAGCAGGCTTGATACTTTGCTGTAGTTAGCCTTAGGCTACTCATCACTAAAACTCTTTCCGGACCAAAATTGATTCTGTACTGCAAATCATTTATGCGAATCATAAATAAATAAAACCATAGCATTTTTCCTCCACACAGAGCTACTGAAGTGGCATACACCATGAAAAAGATTTGTGTCGCCTGTATAAATTTGTAATATGGGCAATGTATATATACATATATATATAATGCAAATATAATGGCAACATGGTTATACTTTTTTCTGTTCGCCTACCTAAGTTCACTTAACAGCCAGTCATAGTGTCACATGTCTCTGTGTTTGGACTTTGATTTTCATGCACATGCTCTTTTTTTTTTTTTTCGCCACTCCTTTGTCTCTTGGTAACCCTCATTATTAGTTCATTTGTCATCAGCTATGTATCGTTAATTTGCCTCGTTATCCCCTGTGTGTTCCTTTGCATTTAAGCCCTCAATTTCTGTTCAGTCCTTGTTGGTTCTCGTATGTGTTGGACGTTTGTGTTAATGTGTTTTCCTTGGAGTGAATTGACGTTTACATTTCTACTTGGTCTTCAATGTTTCAATACCACGAACTGTAACGCATAGTTGTTGAAAGGAGGCTTGCTTATTTATTTATGTATTTATATTGATTGATTGCCACAGACTATAGTCTCTTTGGCTGTGCTCACTTTGTAAGGCACCATTATATTGCTTTTAAAGATGCCTTGGACTGATTTATATTGTGCAAAGCACTATACAAATACATTTGAATGGAATTGAATATTTACAATTCTATTCTCAACAGATCAACAGTGAGAGACTATTTTGAATATTCAGGACGTATGTTTTTTTTTTTTTTTTTTTTTTTAATGTTTAGCAGGTATGATAACTGCCAACCTGAAAATTCACAATTCATTTTCCAGGAATCGAAATTGGATTCATTTTGTAGCCGTATTGCGTAATGATACCTGGAGGTTGAATTATTCTGCCCTTTGCTGGGAGAGAGACTGGACCACTTAGAATCCAGTGTAGTGTGTTGTTGTTAATTGCATCACTCATAGATTAATGGTTTTGGTTTTATCAGTTTCGATATGCATAATGAGACCATTCACATGGTAATCAACCTTTCAACGTTTGAAAATGTATTGAACATTGTGTCATTAATCCATACCATCAACTTTTATAGAAACCTGAGTCCTTGTTGCTGTACGTAGCGCAGCCTCTCTTCTCGTTTTTTGACATGCACAAGGACGCCGAGTTTTGCCGCTAAAACCCATTACGGCACTCACCATTGTAAAACTTGCATGATCCCGTAAATCTTTTAGCAATGCTAGTTTGAATTTCTCCTTGTGAAGGAGAGAGGGGAAAAAGGTTAGGCACTGGTAAGCAAGTGTTAGTGCTCTGAAAGGTGCAGATGTGATAGGACCTAACGTTTTATTAAAGCCAAAGAACA
This sequence comes from Opsariichthys bidens, assembly GCA_037194245.1. NCBI lineage: Eukaryota > Metazoa > Chordata > Actinopteri > Cypriniformes > Xenocyprididae > Opsariichthys > Opsariichthys bidens. The sequence continues at coordinate 7,967,406 of CM074305.1, read as the reverse complement.
TGAGAAAACATCATCCTCAGAGGCCTTGTTATTCTATCCTCTGTTCACTTCAAAAACTCCCTGAATGAATCCATTTTTTAACACTGAGAGAATATAATCCGATGTCAGCGTTGAAATATTTAGGTGTTAACCTCTGTATTTGCATGGAATATGGGTCCATGGCTTCCCAAGTGGTGTTGTAAGCTAAATTTGATCAAGAAGTGGAGATGCGTTGGAGAAGCATATTGCCCTCAGTGGGAGCCTCATCGAGAGATGTTACGATCACTGCCCACATGTTGCTCAAATTCAATTTACAAGGCCGTATATATGTTCTTCATGGTGCATTTAACATGAGCAAGTATTGCTTTTTTCCCTTACACTTTTATAAAAGCGATGGCAAGGTCAGCAAAGAATTGATTGATTCAAAGTATAACTTGTCTCGCTGTTTTTTTTTAATACACTTAATTGTTACCAAGAATACAACTGGTTCTAACAGAGAATACTTTGCTTCTAGGCTGGCAATAGAAAATCAAAATTTAAAGTGAAGGGACAATGGATAGGCTAAGAAGGGGTGAGAGTGAGAACCAGAAACAGAGAAAAGGCAAATCCTATCCGTCTCTGGACAGTTCCTGCAAGGTGAAATGCATCAAGTGACCTAACCAGTTAATTGATGAGAACATTCTATCTTTAACTGAGGACAAAGCTGTGATCATGGGATCTAAACCATTTGATGCTGTAGGGAAGCTGCAATTTGCCTTGGTAAATCAGGGGAGCATTTTCATGTCTCTTATAATAACTATAACTATATTAGCGTCCAAACCGGTGGACGATAATGCTCTGTTCATTCCTGCAGGTTTGTTGTCTGTCACTTTAAATCCTCAAGCTGTTTATTGAATTCTGATTGACTGTCAATGTATCATTCTTCAGCTGGAAGAAAAAAAAAATATGAAATATATCTGAATGTGATTCCAACAAAAGTATGTTGCCATAGTTGTGATGTGAACTCCAATATTCTCTAGATTGATTGTTATTAAAACTTCATTTTTTATTATAGTTATCATCTTGAGGTGAACAGGTCATTAACCATTTGAGAAAATCTTGTGCACTTTAAAGTGCACTTTAATGTCTTTTACTCCAATTGCGACAATTAAATGGAAAGTTAATACAAATTGGCACTTTGAAATTCCAATTATGCATTTTCCCTAAACCTGATAGCAACTCTTAAATTAAAATGGATTTTCAGAGGTCTTGGAATATAGAACTTTTGTGAATAAATAAGTCCTTTTGATGGAATTTTTGTCAAGGCTTCACAAATTGGTGAAAAAACAGCATGTAGCTTTTGAGCTACGAAATAAGAAGCAAATAAAGAGATGAGGCATGAGCTGGAAACATAGAACCAACAGGTTTATTTTCATTTCTATTACTAGAATAAGAATGGAATACATTGATAACATTTAAAAGTGATGTTTCCTAAAAAAACAATTATGTACATATTGATTGTAACCAAATTTGATTGGTTAGATGTTTATCATGCATATTCTTACAAGTCCACCTGTACAATATGATTCCACTCATTTTGCCAACAATATAGCCTGTATTAATTATTCATTCTATAAATGAAGTTTTATAAACTTATATTGCAAAGTAATTATTTACACCTGACTTGACCAGCAAACAGATATATCCCTTCTGCTTTGACAATAACCCATTAGAGTCTGAATTTGCTTAAAAGGGAATCTGGTGTTTTATGCATATCAGAGTGCTGACGTTTTCCATTGTTACTGCATACTTTGTCTGACCTCGACTTTCAAAGTGCAGTGGATATCACGATTGACAAAAGTTGACATTCTCGGGCATCACCTTAAAAGATAAAACAATACCTGTTCTAGCACTTGGCACAGCATGAGTTTGAACTCTCTGCATGCAAGGATCCCCCTAACAAGTTTGATTTTCTTTGACAACCTACTCATTGTGTGTGAGGAGTTACAAAATGAGACAAGGCAGCCGAGAAGGTTTTCGCTGCACTTAGTGTACCATCTTCCAAATCCATTTTATACACTTCACCCAACGTTCATGTCCTCTAATGGAATTGCCGTCTGAAGGCAGGGTGTCCTTATATTTTCGGCCGCTTCCATTTGTCAGGCTATGCAAAGAAAGCGAGCAGACACGTTCTGTAATGGCCGATGCATGTTCTCGTCAGTGTGATCACCGTGCCTTGAGAACGGCTCAGATCATGAACTGTTACATTCTCCGTCAACAACAGTTAGAGAGAAACAATGTCTCACAATAATGGAACCAAACGGAAACAAGAGAGTCAATGCATTGCCTCTTTAATTTTTTAAGCTCTTATGAAAGACTGCAGACGCAGCAGCAAATGATTAACATCCAAAGGGTCCATGGAGCTTTTAAGGATGCAAGCTTGAGCGTAGAGAGTTGCTAAAGTAATGTTTTGCAAATCAAGAAAAAAAAAAGGCTTATTTGTATGAGTAATGTCTCTGTTTCATTGTGGCACTTAGGGACAGGTAATAAGAGGGCAGACAGCTGAGTTGAGAAATGCTTTTAATCCAATGGTTTGTGAACACAACAGATTTTACAGCCCTGCAGTATAATGTGCAGATCTAGTACACCTGATAAAGAAGCTTTTATTTGGGAACTGCATCCAATTAATTGCATTAATAGCATTTTGTAAAGTTCTGGAACAAAAAAAGTAAAAGGAATTTATATATGTAAGTGTTTTAAATTCAGCACTACTGAACTAAATTTGTGAAAATGTAAATTAATTAATTTTCTGATATTAATCATGGTCAATTTTTTAAGCATTCTTGAGAATATCAGCACCAGGATTTGTTCATTTCAGCAAATATCAAGAAAGTCTGAAATTGTTGTATTTTCCAGTTGACCATTTCACTCAACTTGATATGGTGATGTCATCTACTGAAGCTGAAAATGTTTATATGGAATTAGACAAAAAATAAACAAATAAAATTTAGTCATTTTCACAAGTCTATGAACTAGTCTATCAGGCTCTGTTGTTTTCCCAAAAAATATAAACATTTTTATGTGAGCCAACAAAATGATCAAACAGATATAGTTTCAACTGTACTACATAATATTTTTTATATATGTTAATGTAAAATAATATATTATATCACTTCAAATTCTTCTAATTTTGTCCTTATAGTGAAAAGTATTTCACATTAGGAAGGTATCAATGTCTTTAAATGTATACAAATGACTATTTTCTAATCTTTTTTTTTTTTATTCCATCCATTTTTAATATATTTGTCTTTTAGGCAGCTTTTTTCATCCAAATAGATTTATAGTTCCCCTGAAACTTAACCCCATCTGAGGTTAAATTAAGGTCATGCGAGGTCACAAAGGCCAGTCCCTTAATGGGAGACTGAACCTTCAGCGTTCAGCTTTCCACTTCTATAATTACTGCACAACCACCACAATGTTACAGGTGAAGGATAGCTGCCTTTGAATCAATATTTTACACAACATGCTTGTAAGAGAGCACTGTGGGTAAAACTCTAGAAGGCAACATCTAAATTAAAAATAAATAAATAAAAAAACCCTAAATGCTTTATGGTGACACATGAATGAAAGAAAATATGGATGGATGGACGCATGATGGATGGTAGATGCTCAAGCGTAGAGAAAGACAAACAATAGATAATGATACGATATAATTGTAAAATAATTGAAAAGCCTGCATGACTGAGAGACAGGAACATTAACTATACAACCATGCATGACAGCAGAGTGACAGAAAGACCCAAAATAACATGATCCAGGTCAGTTCCCCATAAAACGTCCTCTAAGCACAAATCCAAGGGGACTTTGAATAAATTACTACAGGAAGAGCTTAGCGGGATATGAGATGAGTGTGTGTGTGTGTGTGTGTGTGTGTGCGTGTGTGTACATGTGTTTGTATGCATGTCTCCTTATGATCCCTCATCCAAACAACTGAGGATTCTCGCGAAGGGATTGGCCAAACAGGTTAATTCGTCGGTAGGCAAGTAATTCACATGAGACTGACAGTTTGAGGCCTCTAACCCTCTGATAGGCAGACTCCATACACTGTCAGGTGGAGACGCACAGCCTCCGAGCTCATACTGCCGAGGAGTGAGAGATCACAAGGGAACAAGAGAGACAAAGATTGCCTCTGCGAAAAGTGAATTGAAAGAACAGAAAATGGCTGAGGGAGGGAGAGGGAATTTCTGGGCCTCTTGAGACAAACAAAACACCCGGGTTGCCAATCAGAAGACGGTCCCCAAGTGATGCTCTAAATCTGGTAGAGAGCTCAGTGCGTGCTTGCGTGTGTCAGTGTGAGCAGTTGCATCTTATTGCACTAATCAGATGATGACTCAACTTGCAGGCCTGTAAACAATGTAAGAAACAACATTCTAGTATTTTCCTTTAGAGTTCATTCAAGCAGAATGAATTCATATCACCAATAAGATTCTGAAACCGGTGTAAAAGATTTGAAAGATTATATGTTTGGAACCAACAAAGTCATCAGAAAGCAGTCTGAATAGCAGGGCTGCCCACAACTAAAGAGTTTTTCTAGTCGAGTATTCTTTTTCGATTTGAACTGGTTCTTTTAAAGTAGGCATTCCAAGCTTTCTATAGATTTGCCATGTCTATGAGGCAAGTAGTATTTACACTGAGTTTCCTGTTCAGGGAGACAAGTGAAAGCAGAAAGTGCATCAACATTTTGTTGTTGTTGTTGTTATTGCGAGTTTACACAAATAAAAGTAGACCCTTTAGACCCATTTTGAATGATGTGTTACTTTTATCTGTACAACCAAAAAACAGATGCCATGCAGAAAGCACTCTATACTTTAGTTTCCACATTCTGCACAAGCACTCATGTGCCTAATAATAGCACATATTTATCTAGGTTAATGTTAGAGCGAGTAGCCATGTAAAGTTGCTACTACTTACATGTTTCAATTGATAAGCCGTATTTGAGGTCGGTGGATGATAGGCGAACGTTTGGATTTCCTGCTCGATATACAGTACTTATCATAAGGAGTTTGTTTACTATTAGTTAACTATTAGGGGCAGCCATAGTGAATAAAAAAAAAAGTTTTCTTCTATCCAAATTTCTTAACTTCATTAAAAGTTATATAATATTTTTTTGTCTGAAATATCGAGAGGTGGTTCGTAGTTGAACAATATTACTAAGACTAGTTTTCATTTTTACCAGAAACAGCATACTGAATTCATTTACCCACACCTAATTGGCAAAACTGCCATTTTCAGCTAAATGAAAAACTATTTTTTTCATTGTTTTGTAGCTTGTTGACCCAAAAAAAAAAAAAAAAAAAAACATTTTGGCGCCTCACTAAACAGCACATATTGCAAAATTGACCATTAGCTATTTAATTTTAATGTCACCTGATTACAGAATTGCCCACCATATTTTTAGGGTGAAAAAACACAACAACTGAATGTTGTAAGCAGTGTTTTGTACTCTAATTCAAGTGTCTTGCCATAACAACATGCTGTGCTTTACCCAGATGTCACTGTGGAGCGTAGAGAGAAACCAAAACGACCTTGTTTTGATATTTTCCTATTTTCATCTTTGTGAAAAAGCAAAGACAAATGTGCTTGCCTGCTTGTGCCTAATAGTTCTGCATATAATTTTTGAGATTTTGCATTTCTGCCCACAAAATAAGACTACAATATGGCACAAAACAAATGTGGTTTCCCTCTTTGCAAACAAATTTGTTCTTCTCTCTCTCTCTCTCTCTCTCTCTCGGTTGTTTTTCCAGCCTGTCTGATGTAATACTGGAGAAGGTGCAGTGCAGTGCGAGCCTAGCATTACGGAAGACGGGGTGATTTCCTCTGGGTCATGGCATTGATTTAGAGCGACCCTGGAGGCCAGGCGAGCAGCAGGTGGCACACTGACCTGAATTAGGTGATATGGAGCAGTGGTAATCAGACAAGTTCTACAGCATTTCTCTCAGTCCTAAAGCAGATACTGAGATGTGAACATCACTATATAACCCTTGCTTTGCTATGCTGGCTCTTCACACCTGCTCAGGTAATAATCGACCTCAGCTTACAAGAAGCCATCAGACGCCCTTTTTTGGAGGTTCTTTATCAGAGTTGTTATATAGTTAGTTAAATATATATTTTAGTTAAAAGACATCGGGGTCTACTTGGTTTTCATGCTTGAATGTAAAAAAAAAAAAAAAAAAAACTCCTCTCTGCCCAATCTTTAGTCACTTTAGTTACTGTCTGTAACTGTTGGCTGGAGCAATGTGTTGTGTGTGATTGGTCAACCGTTTAGAGCGTTTTTGGGAAATGCCACACCCCTTATCTTAACTGAAACTTCTACTAACACATTCAACCGGGCCTTGTCCCCTTTTTTATTTAGATGAGGGATATCATGACGTATATGTTCCCAGAAGAAAAGTCCAACTTACAATCACGTCATTTTAGGGAGAAATAGATTTCAGGTTCAGAAACAGTGTGGATTGATATAGAGAATAACTCCTTTTGGAGTAGCTTTGTAACTCTGCAGACCTTTTTCATGCTCAAACAGCAAAATTACACACTAAAAAGAGTTGAAAAGCATATAGAAGAAATAGTTCAACCCCACATTACAATTTGGTCACCATTTACTCACCCTATGTCTTTAACTAGCAGGAGGAATTGACCCTTCACAAAGACGTCAGTTACTGTTGCTATGTCCGACAAGCCATGCGCTCTCACGCCACACATCATGTTCTCACGCAGTGAAAAATACATCCCGGAGCAAAGAGGACACTGACAATGCGTTGATAGACAAGACAGAGCAGGTTACTTTTGATATGTTTCATCTTTAAAATATTGTATTTTTTTGTTTTTTAAGAAGTTTAAACAATAAATGGCGTATAGTGGCTCTTTAATGTGTCGTGACAGATCGCTGTAGCTCCTTCAAGTGGCTTGTGAACTGATCATCTCTTCATACTAGTTCATTTATAGCATCAAATAAACATGAATGGACACCAGAAGGAATGTTGTTTCAAGCGCGGAAAGACGTGAGTATGCACAATTTTTCAAATTCAAGTTGCCAACGTTACTAACTCCCCTGACTGCTTTGTCGGACAAAATGGCGGATTCGGGGTTATGATTGGTCAGATCGCCCGTCAATCAAACTGGTAGCGAAGGGTCAATTGCACAATTTACATTTCCCCCATTTTAGAATGAAAGCTCTTGCACTGAAGTATCATGTCAGTGAAAGCGTTGCGCACTTGAGCAGTCCACATGCGGCAGGTCAAGTATTGATCACTTGCGTAAAGAGCTCTTGGCTTACTTTAAATTGGGTCTTACCTGAAGCAATCTGACTAACTCAAGTTAATGCACAAAACAATTATCCTTCTTAGCGCCCTGATTTAATCAGGCTCTGTGTGTACAGGGAAATAAAGGTATGCCTCTTGCGAAGAAAGACAATTTCACACGCATACGACCTCCCTCCCTTTAGAAAAATTAGAGCCAATGGAGATTACATAGAGAATTAAGCAGTTAGCTCTTACACACAAGTGTGTTTCTGTGCTAATGCCAGTGCCATTGATGGCTCCCTGTGCAGAATTTAGACACAAACATTTTGAGATGTGCGCATAATATATTTTTGGCAGAAAATGACAAAGCATTGCAGTTGCATAACAAGGTAAAATGCTGAAATTTGTTGAAAGAGAGCATTTCATGCAAAGCATCCTATTAAAAAAAAAAAAAATCGACGGACAGGAGTCGGTGCAGAAGAATGTGTGTGTGCAGGTTTTTTTTATTTATTTTTTGAGACAGCGAAACTAATGCCATTTATCGTTTGCTGCACTTACAGTTACTTTTTTACATAATTTAATAGGTTGCATGAAAGCTGAAAAAGATGTCCAAGACCAAGCAACATGGTAACAATGCATAATGCATAACATTGAATGCATATTTACACAGGCCTAATAAAGAATATTGTTACAGTCAAAAGTGTTTACAGTCAGAAGTGGGTTCAGTGAGGCTTCAGGCAATCCCAGGCAATCCATTTAAATGTTAACAGTTTCCTTCAAGTGGACCATCATCCACCGAAAAAATCCATTGAGTTTAATAATAAAGCATAAAAAGTCTCATGGGGCCTTAAAGCTAGATGGACCAAACTATATTTCCATTTGAACATAGGCTTACTGAGTAATTCAGTGTCCATAATATATCCCACCGCTTCATTCACTGTTATCCACTTTTTTGACAGATTCTCTTCACACTAGCCAATTTGAATCTATAGTCATGAACTTGCTGTGTGACTGAGATCAATTAGCATATTTTCTATAAGCTATAGGGTTGTCTTCCTTGAGCTGTTTCCAATTTATGTGCTGTCTAAAAGCTAGCTTTTTATTTGCATACTAAACACTGCTGTATATATATGTATGAGATAAATGCGGTATATATATATATATATATATATATATATATATATATAATACTTTAACTTTATTTAACTAAAGTTCACTGTGTTTCCAATCAACATCTTGCTAACAGCATCTCTGTATTCATCAAAGAAATTCATCTTTTCATCAAGAAAAAAAAAAGAGCAGCAAAATATTAAGTAGCACAACCCTTTTTTCAGCATTTTAGAATGATTTCTGAAAAATCATGTGACTGGACAGGAGTAATGTGACTGGAGACTGGAAAAATTAAAAGTAAATTATATGTTAAATTGTTGTAAATTGTAAAATGTTTTAAATTACACTCAAATAGAAATCAGTACTTTTAATAACTTTATTATTTTGATATAGCGATTTTAATTCTGTGACATATTACAGTTTTTTACTGTATTTTCAATCAAATATATGCAACCTTGCTGAGATTTGAAGACCATCTCTCTCTCTCTCTCTCTCTCTCTCTCTCCTCTCTCTCTCTCTCTCTCTCTCTCTCCATTCCTTTTTGGTATATATATGTCTGAAAACTTTTTTTTTGCACTACATTTCAGTCTAAATGGTCATATTAGGTTTGAGGTAATTGTTTCACATGTTCCCTCTAGACCTCTATCGTGTGGATATCCCTTGGATTGGTTTCCCATTCAAGACAAGTAATTCCAGCTGGTCCAGGTCAGGATGAGTTCAAGCTCGCCCATGACCGTAAGCCCAGAGATCCCCAGCAGCAGCGTTAACCACCACAAGCGGCTATAGGCTGCACAGATGCGTGTCAGCGCCCAGGTTAGCACCTATCCCTTTTATCAAGGGGAAAAAAGTACCCAACGCAAAACCCCCTCTCCCTAGTGAGCACGCAGCGTCTCTGTTAACGCACGTCTGCAGAAAGAGAAAAATAAAGAGACGTATTCAGCCTCTCCATCTTGTGCTCCAAAAGATCCATTAGTATTCTGAGCAAAGCTTAGCCAGTGACAAGCCATACATCACCGTCACAGCAAAACGCTCTCTCTCTCTTTCTCTCTCACCACCCTGCAAATATGGGGAGCGCATGTTCTTTTGTTTGTATGCCACCCTCTGTCCTGTGAGTGTCCTCTAATCTGTGTCCGCAGACGGCGCACGCACGCGTACTGCTTTTACAGCTCAGCCATTACCGAGGACGTGCCGGTGCCGGAGGAGAGAGATGCATTCTGGGAAGGTCCGTAAGAAAGGGGCACTTTTCACGAGTGTCTCGCCAAACGTTCGTCCTTGACTAACCTTGTCCTTTTACGGAGCTATTAAAGAGTGCAGTAAATTACATTGATGGGTCCCTCAAAAATGGCCTCCTGTTTTACTGTTTTCAGCCTGACCGACAAGGTCCAATAACGCAAATTATTGGAAAACTTGAGATGCTGAACTGCAAACACTACCGGTCTGTTGCATTCTGAATAATGTCTACATTGTTATGCTGCTTTGAATGGCCAGGTGATACGAAAATGCGCCCAGCGGAAGCATTATGATGAATAAGACAACACTTTTTGCCTCTAATATGTTTCCATGTGAACAAAACATAGACATTATCATATTTATTACTCTCCTCAGCTCTGTGGAGATTCATATCATGTAATTTACACTGCATGGGACACAAACAAAAGCAGCGAACACATTTTTTTCCCTCAGTCCCCTTCACTCTCAATAGACGCAATGATTGAGCTCAGTATATAAGTGAAAATGTCCAGCATGACTCAGCTCAACTCTGAATTCAGATTAATAGCTCCTCAGCACTGAGTTTTGAATCTTTTTTTTTTTCTTTCTTTCTTTTTGCTTGAGGGAAATGGTGAACTAGTAGATTTCGGATCTCCTCTGCAGTTCATCTTGGACAAATTATTGGAATTCCTGTTTGAGTTCTTCCTCTAGATATTTGAAAAAAAAGATGAGAGAAATGCATTTCTCTGAAGTATTGAATTGGTTTTTGAAATTTAAAAAAGGTAGAGAATGCATGGTTCAAAATAAAAGTGCCTCGAAAAAGTCTCAAATGTGAACTTTGGTCTCTGTGGGAACAAGGCGAGGTGGGTTTATTAGCTTGTTTGTTTGGATCAGATGCTCCATTTGTGTCACGGCAAGGAGATGCATAGATCTGGGTTGCGTTTGCAGGTGTGTGTGTGTTTATGTGGGTATGTCAGACAGATCTGGCCTTGTTAATGCATCGCCCCTGAGAGTGTGTTTTTGGTCAGAAAGACTGATTAGGGATATACGAAAGGTGAATCGAGGCAGGTGTTAAATCTGGAGCAGGGGACAGGGACGCGCTCCTGTGCTTTAACTGACCCAATAGATGCTGATTGGGTCAGGCATTGATCTGGTGAAAGGTCAAGGTGACTAGACCAAACAAGTGTCTGTTTGACCTCTACTTCAGCTGTGAGCTCAGAAATTGTGTTCCGTGAACAATCACGGCATCACCTGCTTTTGGATGTGACTGAACGCTGATACCACTTGTCCTCTTTCTTAGAGTAACAAGTGCGACAAATAGGTGGTTTATATTCAGGTGTTTGTGCGCTATACATCTTCAAGAGTATTTCAGTTAAAAATGAAAATTCTGTCATTTCACTCACCCTCATGTCATTTTAAAGCATTATGAGTGTCTTTCTCCTGAAGAACACAAAAGAGGAATGCTGTACAGCTCTAAATTGGCACAAAACACCATGGAAAAAAAAAAAGAGTCAATACTCAGAGGTGTGAGAGATGAGAAGTGTGGATGATAGCTTTGTGTGGAAAGCTATCATTCACACTTTTAGAAATTCAACTTGTTATTCAGGTTTGATGTCATGGTTTCTATATAATATGAGAAAGAAGTACAGATATATGGTGGTGATATTTGGTATATTTGACATATTTGGTATATATATATATATATATATATATATATATACGTTTTTACAAACACAAAAGTACTGTAGAAGAAATGTTATGGTGTACAGGTTATAAGGACTGGTTTTTGTTATGATTATAGAGATATTCTGAATAGCACCTCTTCGTGTTCCACTGCAGAGAGAAAGTCATATGGGTTTTGGACGACCTAAGGGTGCGTAAATTTTTATATTATTTTTGGAAGAGCTATTCCTTTAATTAGGTACCTGTGTTTTTGAACAACCCAAGTATAAGAGTACTAAGCAATACGCTAGCTGACATGTAAGATTGCAACATGAGCAAAATGAGGAGTCTTTTTCCCTGCATGTAATCTTGGCTACTTCCTCATTCGTCCACTAGTGGGCACTCATACTACACTATGTCATTAAGCAGAAACACCTCTGCTGTATCTCTCTTCGCCGGCATTAAAGCCGCAGGCACCGTTGCTACGCAGAGCCCTGTGGAGACCAAGCCGTAACCCGGCTCACTCATCAGAGCGACAGGGAGAGAAAATGTCAGCCCGCTGAAGGTTGGTGAGGTGGCGACGTAATTAATTAATGTTTTGATTTGGTGGCGTTTCATTTTGGCGCAGCGCGAGAGAGTGGCATTTAAAAGGGGAGATATTAATGAATGCAGCGCTGTCGTTAAAGCCATCATATTGTGGATATTAATGAAAGGAGAGGAGGAGGGCATGCTGACACTGAGGAGGAAGAGCGAAGAGAGGAAATGACACAGATAGAGTTTTGAGTGCAGGCGCACAGGTGAAGATAGCGCACCCTTTATCCCTCATTTCTGCAAAACCCAACAGCTCAAAGACATATTCAGTGCAACATTTGCTGTGCAGAGTGTAAATAGCAACGTTTGTAAAGTCTTTCATAGTTCATCTGTCGATTTCATCTGCTAGCTTGTGCCTCATGTATCCTTCTCAAGGCCATATCTGTGTGTTCAAGCCCCGGGCTGAATTCATCTCCTGATGTGTTCTTCACAAGCACTGACAGGCCTGTTTGAGACATCATGGGATGGAAGAACCTCTTCAGCATTGACGTTTTTGTCTTCTTTCTCGCCGCATGCGGACGCCGGGCTCACGTCTCTCCTTCCGAGCTGCCTGCGCTATCTATTCCGATCCAGCATTTGCTGAAATGTCTCCGAGCTCTTCCGCAGTCTCAATTACCAGTGATGGCAATCTGCTCGTGCAACCAGAGGCTGCTGCAGGTGGCTCGCCCCCGGGGAACAATATGGAGGAGGCAGGCTGTGTGGCAGCAGAGATTCTATGAGAGCGAAATGCCTACACAGGTCCAGAGATAAAAAGATGTAAAAAGGGAGTAATGCAGAGGAAAGTTAGTTTTTTTTTTTTTTTCATGAAAGATCCCTTGTTTCTTCCTGTTTTGCACTGATATTTTCACACAGAATTTTCACACAGCCAAATCAGTTTTGCAGTGAATCATTGAGCAAAATGATGACGTTTAATTAACGATTCTGCAATGGTGCATTTTGACTGTGTCCATGATATTTAACTCAAGTAACAATACTTTGATCAAATTAATGCCAATAAGCTCACAATCGTTGCAACCTTAATCATATTAAAACATGTAGCATGTGCTGATTTTAATCAAATCATTAATTTTATCAAGTTCCACTTTCGGCGAAGACAGGTAATTTGCCATGCATCCTGGTTAGGACAAAGTGGTAAAAATAAGGGGACGGTTCACCCTCAAAAATGAATGTCATCATTTACTCCCCCTCACATTGTTCCAAACATATATCTTCAGTCATTAAACTTTAGTTGGTGCAGGCTGATAGCTTGTTTACATGCAATCTGCAACTAATCACATGATTACCACATGGCACAAGCTGATTAGCATCTGCTGATCATGCAGCCAATGAGATTGCTTGCTCAACATTTCGATTGTCTGGTTCAGTGTTTGCTGTATTAGTCATGCATCTCGCTGTCAGAGTTCAACTGAAACCCTCCACCTCCCCAGCTCCACCTGTCTAGATCTGCTACAGGATTTATGTATGTCTATTCATGCTCACAGCATCATATCTCTGCAGCCACAGCAACAACAATAACTGACAACACCAGCAGCGTAGCAGGTCTAGTCCACCAAGACCAAATACATCAACATTGCCTTATTCAATAACATGCTTAAACTATCCAATATTTGTCATGACTGTGTGTGTGTGTGTGTGTGTGTGTGTGTGTGTGTGTGTATTTGTTATAACTATATATACGTTGTATCAAAGATATTATCACCACATTGGACAACATGTGTTTAGTTTGAAAAATCCCATAAACAGGCAACATAAACCTGAAGAAAATGTTCTAATAGTATTTTGGAAAGACTAGACAATATAATCTTTTTTTTTTTTTTTTTTTTCCTTTGAATGAGAGCTTTTTCAAAACTTTCCAAAATCCAATTTTTATATGATTTTCCACATAAACCAGTTTTGTAATCAGGCTCTGGGGTTGGAATCAAAATCCCGTTTCTGTTCTGTCTCCTTTGGGTCGAGATAAATGCGATATCTGTATCGTTTTTCTTCTTCTATTAGATGTAAATTGCTCAGAAACTATACAGATGGCCTTTTTATTGGCCGATATTTCTTATCTGCCCTTGACAGACCCTCTAAATTTAATTTCCCAGCATTTTACAAAAACTCCAGCATGCTGATGTCATTGGAATGCATTTCTTCTCCATTCTTCCATGTTCTTGAAAGCACACATTACACTGCTCGCCATTACAAATTTGAAGCCCGTTCCGGTCGCAATCAATTCCATTCTTCTGTGCATTATTGCCCTGGTGTAGGAGACAGGAATCCAGAGATCTCATTAGACTAAAACAAAGTTATGCATTTCCTTGCCTGGTGTAACGATCCATGGCAATCTGTGAACGCTAAAGACAGAACTTTGACCATAATAGTGCTCAAAATGTGAGCAGGAATCTCAGAGAGCTGCTTTGTCTTTGATTTATTGAATGCTCACTCTTGGAAACTCATGGAAGACTGCGTGAAAGCAGGCAAATGGAATTAAATTTTTAAATTTAGCCACCCTCCCTCCAAGGATGTCATGTTGAAAATCCCAGTACTAAGCGACATGGTTTGGACGTGCCCTTTGAAGAATTTGAGAATTAGGAGACAATGCTCTGTGATTTAAATTTAATTTGGTACAATAAGAGGGCACTTTCAAAAGCCTGAAGTTATTTTTCACAACTGGACACAAAGAAAATCTTCACTCAGAGGGAAGGGGAAAAAAAATGTTGAATGGTTCATTTTTTTTTCACCCACAGTCTTGTAATTGGTTTTGATGAGATGACATTTAATAATAATCATTGGCATATTTGTCCTTAAAGGCTTAGAGTAAGCAGCTAAGAATTATCTGAATGTATTTATCCAACAGTTAGTTCTGTTCCTCAAATCTTGAAAAGGCTGAGAACCTTTTCCAGCCATGTGATATTCCACTAATATCACACAGAAGCGGTTTCACAATTTGTATCACTCAACTAGTTTGTCGGATTTATACTGGTAACATTTCTCACAGGTTAACCCACTATGATCTTACAAATACTACTGTTTTGCTGAGAATGTAGTTGTTTAGACCTCAAAAATGTGATTTATATATAACCATAGAACCCATTTGAAAACTTGGGTAGCACTTTATTTTACAGTCCTATTCCACATTGACATCTGTACTTATTATAGTAATTGTAATAACTGGGTAATAACTAGGTAGTAACCCTGAACCTACCCTTAACCTAACCTTAACCCATGTAGGTACATTATATGAACCAGTACTTTCTTATGTAAGTACACTGTAAATAGACATAAATGTACGTTCTGTAAAAAGTGCAACCAAAATTTGTTTAGTTGTTTTAGGAGAGGTGAGTTCCACGCCGTCAGTGGCCTTTCAGTGCTCATGTACCTGCCGAGTACCCAACTTTCATAACTTTCTATTTTTATTCAACTTAAGGGGGATATCTAATGCTATTTCATAGATTCTAACATATTGACACTCTTAAAGAGTTGGATTCTCATGCTAAACACATCAACCAGAGTGAGAGCAAGGGCACGTCCATCAACGTGCTTTGTTCAGGTTACAGAAGTCTTCAGCAGCGCTGCACTGGACTGGCTCGAGAAGATTTGTCATTTTGTTTTTAGACCACGAAATCAACAATGTCACCAAAGAAGAATGTTTTTGGTTTTGAAGGAAATATAAACTTGTTCAGCTTCCCAAAGAACCCAGCGTTTAGAGATCAGTGGATGCAGTTTGTTTTCCAGGGCAGCAACCGAGTTGTGCAAGTGTGTTTATTTGTTCCTGGCTTTTACTAAGACTAATGACTAATGCTTTATAAACAAGGCTCAGTTCAACACTGGATTTGCAGATCGTTTGACACTGAAAGATGGAGCAGTCCCAGCAATAGAAGATCCTGGTCATTAGTCGGAACCGCAGGCGGAAAGTTAACTAAAACTGCATCAAATATCTGTGTTTTGTTGGCAATCGGCGCATAAGTGCACATAACGTAAACAACACAAACATATAGTGAATCTAAACTTATCCAGGGATAATGCAATGACGTATTGTGTGTGTTTAAATACGTTTGGTAGCAGCATTTCAGACAGGACCACAGGCAAGTTACTTTGAGTTTATTGAAACACAAGTTATCTTTGGCTGTATGGTTCCTTATGGGCGTTCTTGCTCTGTAATTAATTGAACATACAAGAGCTTTACCATTAACCCTGGGTCATATACAGATCATTAAGACACTTTAGTGATGTCTTTAAAAGCGAAACAGTGGTAACGTGTAGACATGGCAGTGGGACGTCTGCAGCTTGGCAATGAGGATGAATGTCTTTCAGTAGTGAAGTCTATGCCAGCTAGGATTTGAAACCCTTGGTAATCTGAAACAAAAAGAAGACAGAAGGTGCACAGTAATATGCTTGATACTAGTGGGGAGTGAGGGTTGCAAGCAGTTTGACCATACTTACTGAGCAGTAATCCCACGTATACAGTGGGCAAAAAAGTATTTAGTCAGCCACCAATTGTGCAAGTTCTCCCACTTAAAAAGACGACCGAGGTCTGTAAGTTTCATCATAGGTACACTTCAACTATGAGAGACAGAATTAGGAAAAAAAAAGAATCCAGAAATCACAAAATCACATTGTCTGATTTTTAAAGAATTTATTTCTAAATTATGGTGGTGTGACGAGCAGGGCGGGCGAGAGCCGTGAGGGAACGGCGCGAGGCCGGTGACGCGAGAGATAACGAGCTTCAGCTTCTCGGCGCACCGGTCTCGTATCTCTCACGGAGGAGCTCCGGAAGCATAAAAGAGGAGCGACAACAGTGAAGGACGAGAGAGGACCAGGCCTGGACTTTATGTTGTGTTTTATTTTGTTTGTGTGGGCCGCAGTCGCCGTGAGGAACTGCCGCCCTTTTATTTTGTTTTATTGTTGGTTTATTTATTTATTAAAGTTGTTGAATGTTCGCCAGTTCCCGCCTCCTTCTTCCCGCCTCCTTCTTCCCGTTCTTAAGAACTTTGTTACATTGGTGCCGAAACCCGGGAGGAAGGAGGGACATGCTGTCGAAGAGCCCTTGCTGCTGAGGGGAATCGTGGTGCTGAGGAGGTCGGGCAGCGCGGGAGAGAAGACCGCGAGTGGCTGCATGAGGCGGTGGTGCTGGAGCGTCTGAGCAACGGGTGAGATGGAGAGCTCGCTGCCGTGCCCCTGGGACGAGGTGGGGTGGCGGCTGTCCAGGAGGGAGCGAAGGAGCCGCCGTTCGCCGTGGGCCGGAGCCTGCTGCCTGCCGCCATGATGGTACCATCGCATGGCACCGCGAGGAAGAGCCTCTCGCCTGGCTGAGGACCGAGCGGCAGTATGTCGGGGAGCCGGACCACAATTTTTAAATTTTTTTTTTCTCCTCTCCTCTCTCGTCTTGGTCGCTCCTTGTGCTTCCGTCTCCTTTTCTCTCGTCTCGTCTGTCCGTACCCCCATGCGCTGCGGCTGCCAAGACTGGCCCCCGGGGGGAGTAGGCGCAGCCTCGTGGGTACCCCCCGGCCTGCGAGGGGCGATGGGGGTATGTGACGAGCAGGGCGGGCGAGAGCCGTGAGGGAACGGCGCGAGGCCGGTGACGTAAGAGATAACGAACTTCAGCTGCTCGGCGCACCGGTCTCATATCTCTCACGGATGAGCTCCATAAAAGAGGAGCGACAACGGTGAAGGACGAGAGAGGACCAGGCCTGGATTTTATGTTGTGTTTTATTTTGTTGGTGTGGGCGGCAGTCGCTGTGAGGAACTGCCGCCCTTCTATTTTGTTTTATTGTTGGTTTATTTATTTATTAAAGTTGTTGAATGTTCGACGGATCCCGCCTCCTTCTTCCCGTTCTTAAGAACTTTGTTACAGGTGGAAAATAAGTATTTGGTTAACAACAAAAGTTTATCTCAATACTTTGTTATATACCCTTTGTTGGCAATGACAGAGGTCAAATGTTTTCAGTAAATCTCCACAAGGTTTTTACACACTGTTTCTGGTAGTTTGGCCCATTCCTCCATGCAGATTTCCTCTAGAGCAGTGATGTTTTGGGGCTGTCGCTGGGCAACATGGATTTTCAACTCCCTCTGAAGATTTTCTATGGGGTTGAGATCTGGAGACTGGCTAGGCCACTCCAGGACCTTGAAATGCTTTCAAAGACCCAGCCACATTTCATCTTCAATGCCCTTGCTGATGGAAGGAGGTTTTCACTCAAACACAATACATGGCCCCATTCATTCTTTACTTTACACTTTACACGGATCAGTCATACTGGTCCCTTTGCAGAAAAACAGCCCCAAAGCTTCACAGTAGGTATGGTATTCTTTGGATGCAACTCAGCATTCTTTCTCCTCCAAATACGACAAGCTGAGTTTTTACCAAAAAGTTCTATTTTGGTTTCATTTGACCATATGACATTCTCCCAATCCTCTTGTGGATCATCCAAATGCTCTCTAGCAAACTTTAGACGGGCCCAGACATGTACTGGCTTAAGCAGGGGGACATATCTGGCACTGCAGGATTTGAGTCCCTGGCAGCGTAGTGTGTTACTGACAGTAGCCTTTTTTACTTTGGACACAGCTCTCTGCAGGTCATTCACTAGGTCCCCACGTGTGGTTCTGGGATTTTTGCTCACCGTTCTTGTGATCTTTTTGACCCCACGGGGTGAGATCTTGCATGGAGCCCCAGATCGAGGGAGTCTTGATTATCAGTGGTCTTGTATGTCTTCCATTTTCTAATAATTGCACCCACAGTTGATTTCTTCACACCAAGCTGCTTACCTATTTTAGATTTAGTCTTCCCAGTCTGGTGCAGGTCTACAATTTTGTTTCTGGTGTCCTTTGGTAGCTCTTTGGTCTTGGCCATAGGAGACTTTGGAGTCTGACTGTTTGAGGTTGTGGACAGGTGTCTTTTATACTGATAACGATTTCAAACTGGTGCCATTAATACAGGTAATGAGTGTAGGACAGAGGAGCCTCTTAAAGAAGAAGTTACAGGTCTGTGAGAGCCAGAAATCTTGCTTTTTTGTAGGTGACCAAATACTTATTTTCCACCATAATTTGCAAATACATTCTTTTAAAAATCAGACTGATTTTCTGGACTTTTCTTTCTCATTCTTTCTCTCATAGTTGAAGTGTACCTTTGATGAAAATTACAGGCCTCTCTCATCTTTTTAAGAGGAAGAACTTGCACAATTGGTGGCTGACTAAATACATTTTTGCCCAACTGTATATGTCCCCGGTCAAATAGGAGAATAGTGATTGGAGCGATTTGACAGCTGACCGCAGCGCTATGCCTATGTGGCTTGACTGAACTAATGCTGCACTCAATTTGGATATTCTAAAACCATGCTCGTGACTAATTTAGCTCCGCCCACGGACCCAGGAGCTCAACAGTTTTCGGAAAGAATTGGTACAGTTGTATCTGTCTTTCACAAATCAGATAAAACTAAAGACTTCAGAGATATGAAGGATGCAGTACTCTATAGGTACTCAAGATTAACACAAGATTGGCAGGAACTGTGTGTGCTATATCCTCTTTAAATCCTGTCCTAACTAGAGTGCTGCTTTGTACTTTTGACTGAATTGTTTGCTTGTGTTTATTTTCTATTGTACAAACTTTTCATACTTTTATAATGGCTATTATTGAAGAAACATGTCAGACTACAAGTTGCTTCTCGACCAATCATCGCTTGCTGTGCTCCTGTAGGTCAACATTGTAGCATCTGGACTGGATCAGTGGTGATCAATTCATTTTTAGGTTTTAGGAAAAGATTTTAAACTTTAAAAAGATTTTAAAGATTTTGATCAGCCTCTTTCAATATTGCATTCCTTGCAATAATTTTAGAAAGAAATATATATATTTAAAATGGACAAAACTTCTTTCTGCAAGGGCAATAGACCAGTCTTTCTAAAATTAATTCTAAAACTAGAACTAATTTTAGAAAATATATATTCATAATTAAATGTAATTGATTTTCCATATACAGTTGTGTTCAAAATTATTCAACCCCCCAATGCTGTAAATGGTTTTAGAGAATTTAGAGTACATTTGTAATTGAATTCAGAATGAAATCCTACAAGGACTTCTTAAAGAAGCATATGCAACTAAAATGACATCAATTGGTTTTGTAATACAGTAGTAAATGTTTCTTTTGTGAATTCTTCATTGACACAATTATTCAACCCCTTAAAGACTACCACTCTGAAGAACAGAGGTCCATTGAAGTGTTTTCAATCAGGTATTGAAAGCACCTGTGGATGTCAGGGAGCAGCAATAAAGCCTAATAAGCACCAATTAGGCAGCTTTAAAATGACTGTGATACTCAGCTCCTTCTAGACATTTACTGGTGTGGTTACAAACATGGTGAAGTCAAGAGAATGGTCCAGGAAGACAAGAGAAGAGGTGATTACTCTTCACAGGAAGGGCAATGGCTATAAGAAGATTGCAAAGATGTTAAACATACCAAGAGACACCATAGGAAGCATCATTCGCAAATTCAAGGCAAAGGGCACTGTTGAAACGCTACCTGGTCGTGGCAGAAAGAAGATGCTGACTTCGACTGCTGTGCGCTACCTGAAGCGTAGAGTGGAGAAAAGTCCCCGTGTGACTGCTGAGGAACTGAGAAAAGATTTGTCAGATGTAGGTACTGAAGTTTCTGCTCAGACAATATGGCGCACCCTGCGTAATGAAGGCCTCCATGCCAGAACTCCCAGGCGCACCCCCTTGCTGTCTCCAAAGAATAAGAAGAGTCGACTGCAGTATGCCAAAAGTCATGTGGACAAACCACAGAAGTTTTGGGATAGTGTTCTGTGGACTGATGAAACAAAATTAGAACTGTTTGGGCCCATGGATCAACGCTATGTTTGGAGGAGGAAGAACAAGGCCTATGAAGAAAAGAACACCTTGCCTACTGTGAAGCATGGCGGGGGGTCAATCATGCTTTGGGGCTGTTTTGCTTCTGCAGGTACTGGGAAGCTTCAGCGTGTGCAAGGTACCATGAATTCTCTTCAGTACCAGGAGATATTGGAGGACAATGTGATGCAGTCCGTCACAAACCTGAGGCTTGGGAGACGTTGGACCTTTCAACAGGACAATGATCCCAAGCATACCTCCAAGTCCACTAGAGCATGGTTGCAGATTAAAGGCTGGAACATTTTGAAATGGCCATCGCAGTCACCAGACTTAAATCCGATTGAGAACCTCTGGTGGGACTTAAAGAAAGCAGTTGCAGTGCGCAAGCCTAAGAATGTGACTGAACTGGAGGCTTTTGCCCATGATGAATGGGCGAAGATACCCGTAGCTCGCTGCAAGACACTTGTGTCAAGCTATGCTTCACGTTTAAAAGCTGTTATAACTGTAAAAGGATGTTGTACTAAGTATTAAGATTGAATGTCACTTGGGGGTTGAATAAAACTGATAATGATGTGAGCAGAGAAAAGACATTTGTGGTTATTTCATTATAAATGTTATGTTATATTTGTCTGACCTGCACGTGCCTCTTTGATTTAATTGTAAGCAGGATGACTGAATGATCAAAATCAATGTCAAACCGGCCAAAACAATCAATTTCAGTGGGGGTTGAATAATTTTGAACACAACTGTATACCTAATTCCCTTCATGGTTGATTTATATTCATTTATTAATCATAACACGTTATCAGTTGTGAATATATTTCACCCATTTGAGCAAATTTGCTACAACATCACAGATGTGACCTAACCCATGGTGAAGGACTGGAACAGATTAAACATGCTAGTGTTTATGTGGTGACATTATGAAGTGTTGCAGATGCTGTGTAGGTTGTAGTCCACTATAACGGACTATACAAGATGAAACTATTCTTACATCCCAGTGCCCATTAGTCTTTTACGAATCACCATGACACCCCTCACCAATCTGATTGTGCCAAAATCAGGCTGATACCGAGTAGTCTGAACCCGGCATTGGTCAATCTTTCTCTCTCTTATTATACTAATACTTAATACAATGAGCTTTAATTAAGCAAATTTTAAAATTACATTTTATAATCAGTAACTGAGGCTTGGGTCATCTGTTAAACTGTCAACTTGAGATTTGAATCCATGGCAGAAAGATTTAGTTCCGTCAAAAAAAAAAAAAAAAATTAAAAAAAAAAAAACTTTTAAAGACTTCCCATTGTTGTGTCTTATTTACTTAGAAAACTTGTGCCATCAAACTGTTAAAGGTAATGTCACACTCAAAGTAATAAAAATAATAGTCAGGTGACATTGCTCAATATCATCACATAGAGCCATCTTGCACTTCTACTTGTATGGTATTGCTCATATACTGTATAATGCAACTGACCAATGATATCTCCTTTAGTATCTACTGTATAAGAACCACGTTCAGTCACAGTCTACTCCAATGATTTGGTCAATTCTTCACAATTACTTTGTCTATTGGCAGGCGTTCTGAACCTTTGGTTTGATAACCAGACGTATAAATTTCAATCCCCTAGCTTTGGAGACAATTTAAAGCCTCATTTATTTATATATTTAGTTTTTTTTTTTTTTCTTTTACAATAAGATATCCCACCCCCAATTTGACGGACATTTCAGATTTTTTTTTCCATTATGCATCCTATGAGCAGATATGAAAACATGTATCTCATAATAATTCAGATTTAGTATCATGCAAATTTGATTTTATGAATTCTTCCTGCATTTATAAAAGCAAACAGACATTATCTGCCAGTCATCTGTGTTTACTGTATTTGAATTTCCATTTCATAAGTTTTAATGTCATAAATATGCATATTTCTGATTAGATCAAAACAGAGCTGGGTAAGGTGCTATTGTTATGGATACAGATGTCTTTAAAATTCTAAGAGGATGTCTGCTGATTCCAGTTTTTATGCATATGTATATAAATCTGTACATGAAGCTCAAGCATGCAAACAAAGACTGCAAAGCCTTCTGGGAGGAATCCTTGAGAAAGCAAACTCCATAGCTCTGTTCCAAAACCTAGTGTAGTCAGCTGTCTACCTACACAGCATTTTAAGGCATCACAGATAGAAGGACTCAAAGGATGTTATGACAGGTTGTTCCTTCTAAGATGCCTTCTTTTGGCCAAAATCTAAGGCAGCATCATACAAATGCTTCACACAAAAGTTAGCCTAATCTCATGATCGCTTCAAAAAGGTTAAAGTAAATATTAGTCATATTTTTTTGTTTGTTTCTTTTCCATGTTGAATGAAAACCATTTTTTGGCATGCTACTGTATGTGATTTTATGATTTGATTATCTCACCATTAGCTTACCAGCATGCTAACAGCTCACTATTTTGCGTGATGTGTTTGCTGTTTAACATTTCATCGTCCTCACAGCTTTGGAGACACTGAAAAATTATAGTAATTTACATACAAATGTTGTTTTATTTCAATACATCGCAGCGTCCTCTAACTCGGCTGGGAAATCCCACTGTTTTGAAACATGCTAGCTGAATTTTAAGATAGCTGTTAGCAAGGTGATCAGTTACCATGTTCCAAAATCCAGTTTGATCCCCTTAAGATAGTATGACTAGCTGGTAGCCGGTTCGTTGCTGGTCCAAGATGGTCTAGTGCTCATGACCAGCTTTGACCAGCTAGAAAATGACCATAGGTCAATTTATAGGGTGTGTATGTGTTAGCCAGACTACGCCGTTTAGCTCGTCTCTCAGCCCGGTCAATCTTTTGGCTGATTTAGAGCTGCTTAGCACACTTCAGCTGGTACTTAAAGCTGCTAAAAACCACCTTAGGCTTGTTTGCCTTTTTTTTCCCCATCCCTACATAAGCAGCAACTCTTATGTTTACTGTATGAATGTGTGTGTGTGTGTGTGTGTAGAATACTGTATATGTAGGGCGGTAACCACGCCCGGTTCTAGACATGTTGAGACCCTTTGGAGGTTGTTCAATAACCAAATGCTAAACCTTTACATTACCTCATTTTTTGAACATTTGGTTACATCTTTGAACATGTGTGGCTTGGACAACCAATATGGATTATGAGGGTCCCTTCAAATGGTCTGAAGGGCCAACAAATCCCACTCCACTCAAAGAGACAAAGAAGGCCACAAAGAAAAAAATCAAAAGGGAATTATTAAAAGGCTGATAATCATCAGGTATAGATACATTTGAATTCATTCAAAACACTTGTGACTTGAATCACACTATCTGTTCCTGTTCTGTTCTGACAAAACAAATAAGTAAATAAGCTCTTGCAAGCTAAATAAATAAAAGTCGATTTCCTCCCTCCTTCACTGTGTGGATGAGCAGAAGTGAATGTGGTGCCAAGCAGACCATGAAAGGAGATTATCGGAGAGAGAGTGAGAGAAACGCTTCGTCTAGTGGAGAACACTTCCTCAAACAATGACGGTGAAGACTTAACCAAACAAACAGTGGAAGAACAATAGGAAATATGAAGAGAGGACACTCTTGAGACAGGGAAAGGTTTCCTTGGAACAGCATTATTTGCTGCTCGGCTGACTCCGTTGCTCGCCTTTACACCATTCAGAAGGTAGCGTACAATAGGCCTGTCTGTGATTATTGTGCTTCATAACAGAGATTTTTTTTGAGCCTCATACAACTGACTGGTTGTATGATCTTACAAGATGCCATTTTGCTTGCTTCATAGATTCAGCCTGGGCTCCTATTACAATAAAATCGATTTCTGTTGATCAGAAGTTGAACGGACTGTTTTTTTTTTTTGTTTTTTTTTTTTTTTTTGAGGATAACAATCGGAAAACGTTCATTTTAAGAGTTGTTAACTGTTGGTCCCTCACTTTTTCAACTAGATGCGTCACCTAACCCTAACTAATATACCAGAATATCCCAGATCAAGCTTTATAACTTGTTTTTCAGTA
This sequence comes from Opsariichthys bidens, assembly GCA_037194245.1. Taxonomy (NCBI): domain Eukaryota; kingdom Metazoa; phylum Chordata; class Actinopteri; order Cypriniformes; family Xenocyprididae; genus Opsariichthys; species Opsariichthys bidens. The sequence continues at coordinate 7,942,751 of CM074305.1, read as the reverse complement.
AAAGTATCTTAAAATCCTTAAAACAGGGTAAATTTATTTTAGAATCAACACTGTATCAGATGGTAATCAGTTCTTTTCATTGTATCTTGAATATTATTGAATTTTATGATACTTCACTGGCAGATTATTTTCACACTTATTTTTAATTTTATACTTAAACCATGAAAAAATCTGCCATTGCAATAATACACTTTAAAATATTGTATTGTATATATGTATTAAAAAAATACATTCTCTTAAAGTAAGTTTTAAAAACTTTGAATAAATTGATTTTATTTTGCTTTTTTATTTTATTTTATTATTTTTTTAAAATTCAGTTGGAAAAGTTGGAAAACTTCCAAGTGCCTTTCCAGTGCCTGCTGATATCAAATAAAATAGTTATCTCTAAACTGGACTAATTTGGCCACACTAAAAGTGTGTTGTTTTAATAAAGGTAGTTTTAGGCTTTGTGTTGAGGAAAAAAAAAAAAAAAGAATAGCCTACATTTAGTGTGTAATGTTGGCAATGTTGTATTCTTATATTGCAGACACTGTTATGACTTACAGTAAATGGAGTTGACTTCATCAACTCCTACAATGGGAGTCGAAAATCGGTGTTGACGCTGAAAAACCCGGAATCGGACACCCCTAGCTACTTACAGGATACATACTGTGTGTGCGCTCCAAGCAGAACATGCTTCACGGACAAGCATAATATCCTTTGTATTCGCACCTAAATGGTCAAATATACAGAGAATATGTCAAAATGCTCGTCTTTGTGAGTATTCATATAAACAAAGTGTTTTTTTGTTGTTCTTCACTCACTCGTGCATACACACACATATACACACACACACACACACAGAAAGGATTTATGTGCCTCAGGTGGTATCTCAAATTCAAAGTGAAATCCCGGCGCAATTAATTCCATATTGCGACGTGTTGTTTCTTGCATATTGATTTGTTGTAGTTTTCTATCGACCTAATAAAGTTACTATTATTGAAGTGGTATTGGGGAAAACGTTTTATCTATTTATTTTTTCTGTTACTCTTTTGGGAAAATGCATTAACCAAAAAATAAAAGAAAAAAAAGAAAGGCTCCTAGCATAATGACAAAAAGTTTTGTCGGGTGAAGCACCAAGAAATCTTGTTGTTTTCATTTTGAGATGTTTTCTTTTATAACTTTCACATCCCTTTTTTACTTTTGTCACGGAGTGATTTTTACTTCCACAACTTTACTTCCAGAGTTTTCAAGATGTGTGAACCATTGCAGTCAGATGTGTTGACACAATTTATTCGGAGCCCTTATGAAGTTTAATGAAGCCCTGACTTGCATAAACAGTTTCGCTCTCAGCTCATATCACTCTTTTTAATGTTGATATGGTGCTAAATATTCCAAAATGGTGCTAATATTCAACCTTATCAAGCAGTTCAATGAATGAATTTACAGGAGGGTCATTAGTCAACTGTAATTATTATGGCCAGGTCAGACTTGCAGCATAACCCTTCAGTCTGTTTTAATGAAGCTTTAATTAAGGTTATGCAAGTGTTTAAATTCCAATATACTGTGGTTTCTCAGCTATAGAATTAAAGAGTGATACATGTTGCTGAGGCATGTTTATAACGTACGTTATTGCTTTTTTATCGTGGGTTATATTGCGCCATTTTTTTCCTGAGGAATATGTCTCATAATTATAGTGCATTACAGTGTAAGCTGAGCTGTACAGATGTGCTTTACTAATGTTGTTAAAATGGCTGCTTTACCACAACACCACAATAAATAAAAGCAGGCTGCATCTCTGTTACTGCACATATTGTTTTGTGGTTTGTGGAAACTAATCAAGGTTTGTTTCAGGACATATATTGATGCCTCAGAGTTTGGTCTTCAACAAAAGCGAAAAGATCAATCTTTCTAAATCGCCTTCTCGCTGCACATTGAGTGGAACAAATAGTACACATTACTGGTGATAAAATAGACAATGCCATGGCGGCCCACTTCTAAATGCTCCCAAGCCAGCTGTTTTTGCTTCCTGCCTTCAAATGCAACCTTGAGCGTGATCTTTTTCCCCCCTGTTCATTGCTACTTATTTATTTCAATGCAGAGACTGTGAGCCATTATGCTTGCTTTTGGGTCACAGTGTCAATACCTTATTTTTACTACAAAGATTACACCATTGTACCACCGTGTATGGGCCATGACCTTTGCCTCTTTGTTTTTCTTTACAGCAGCCAGTTCCTCATCCAGAGTCGCAGACTGGAGCCCAAGAGACAATCCTGCAAGACGCCTGATCGCCTAGAACTGCTTTAGTACAATGCTTCCAATGAACGGCAAGGAACAAAGGCAAGCATCCCGCCTTCGTGTTTGCCTCGGAGAAGGCAGCACGTGTGGCACATTGATAACTGCATGCTTGAGTATTTGTTTTATTCCAGCGTGTTCTCATGTGCATTTAGCAGCGTGTGAGGGCTGGCAGAAGAGGTTGAAAAGGTTTCAATTTAATTAAGGTATGCTGATTTGTAATTGTACAAATGGACAAACAACATTATTGTTTAATCCAAAGAAGACGGATCCTGTTTAGGAAACTCAGGTTAGGTAATAGAGTGCAGCAGGGATGACCTATTGTGTTTTTTTTATCAGCCAAAAACCAGGAAAAAAAAGTTCTATTCTAGTTCTTTTCTATTCTGTCGTTCCAAAGTCAATGTTTTTTTTTTAAATAGTGTTTTTGGTTAAATGCCTGAAAAATGGCCTGTGGTTAAACAAGCTCAAGATATTTTAATGTTTTATTCTTTGGTATAAAAAATACATAAGTAATATACAGGTGCTGTTCATATAATTAGAATAACATCAAAAAGTTGATTTATATCACTAATTCCATTCAAAAAGTGAAACTTATATATTATATTCGTTCATTACACACAGACTGATATATTTCAAATATAACATTTTAATTTTGAGGATTATAACTGACAACTAAAGAAAATCACAAATTCATTATCTCAGAAAATTTGAATATTGTGAAAAGGTTCAATATTGAAGACACCTGGTGCCACACTCTAATCAGCTCTGTGTCCAAGCACATTAACCCTTTCGCACGTAAGTTTAAAAAATTCTGGCTGAGCGTGAGTTTTTCAAGGCGACCGTTATTTAGAACGTGTCACTTTACTGTTTCCATGGTGACACGTCATTGCTTGTCACGTGACACACGGCAACCTCAAAAGCGCTGTATGACTGATGATCTGCTTTTATTTAATTTTTCCTTTTTTATTCAAAATGTTAATAAATTTGATGACTATAGTATGACATATCTGACATTCCGATTGTCAAATATGTGCAAGTGGATGTGTTTTGCTGTTTAAACACCTTTATAATGCTCGCGTTAGTTGAGATATACGCGCGATGGGCGCCGCATTGTTAATTTGCTCCAGCACAGAGAATGGCGTCTGTTTGATTTACAGCACGTGAATTCATCCTTCTCCCAAAATACAGGATAGTAAGTGAGCTGGTGAACTGAGAGAAGAAGAGAGCAAACTTTAAAGTTACTTACACAATGTGTATCTGATATGAATAAAACGTGCTGTCTAATTATTTTGGAAATTATTGTTATTGCCGCTAGACATCGGTGTGTATTTTACAAACTCTAAATGTATTGATTTGTTAGTACTTATGTGCATTTAAATGTCTGAAACCTAAAATAAACATTATGTGGAAAACATTGCATATTTGTGATATATTGACAGCGCTAAGCGCGTCTGTCACTGGCTCTGCGCCAGAGAACGCACGCAGACACTTTTGAATTTGGCAGTTGATCACGTGATGCACTGAACGTTCTAATCACACCAGTGTGATCGTATGCTCCAGGGACCAGCCAAGACTGATCACACCGGTGTGATCGTACGCGTCAAAGGGTTAATTAACGCGTCAAAGAGAGGAAAAAGTAAGGAAAGATGTGGTAGAAAAAAAGGGTACAAGCTATAGGGATAACCGCACCCTGGAGAGGATTGTGAAACAAAACCCATTCAAAAATGTTGGGGAGATTCACAAAGAGTGGACTGCAGCTGGAGTCAGTGCTTCAAGAGCCACTACGCACAGACAAATGCAAGACATGGGTTTCAGCTGTTGCATTCCTTGTGTCAAGCCACTCTTGAACAACAGACAGCGTCAGAAGCGTCTCACCTCGGCTAAAGACAAAGAGGACAAGGCTGCTGCTGAGTGGTCCAAAGGTAACAGTGATGATGAAAGTAAATTTTGCATTTCCTTTTTGAAATCAGGGTCCCAGAGGAAGAGGGAGGAAAGGCACACAATCCACATTGCTTGAGGTCCAGTGTAAAGTTTCCACAGTCAGTGATGGTTTGGGGTGCCATGTCATCTGCTGGTGTTGGTCCACTGTGTTTTCTGAGGTCCAAGGTCAACGCAGCCGTATACCAGGAAGTTTTAGAGCACTTCATGCTTCCTGCTGCTGACCAACTTTTTGGAGATGCAGATTTAATGTTCCAACAGAACTTGGCACCTGCACACAGTGCCAAAGCAACCAGTACCTGGTTTAAGGACCATGGTGTCCCTGTTCTTAATTGGCCAGCAAACTCGCCTGACCTTAACCCCATAGAAAATCTATGGGGTATTGTGAAGAGAAAGATGCGATATACCAGACCCAACAATGCAGAAGAGCTGAAGGCCATTATTAGAGCAACCTGGGCTCTCGTAAAACCTGAGCAGTGCTACAGACTGATCGACTCCATGGCACGCTGTATTGCTGCAGTAATTCAGGCAAAAGGAGCCCCAACTAAGTACTGTTCATACTTTTCAGTAGGCCAATGTTTCTAAAAATCCTTTCTTTGTATTGGTCTTAAGTAATATTCTAATTCTGAGATACTGTATTTGGGATTTTCCTTAGTTGTCAGTTATAATCATAAAAATTAAAAGAAATAAACATTTGAAATATATCAGTCTGTGTGTAATGAATGAATATAATATATACGTTTCACTTTTTGAATGGTATTACTGAAATAAAAACGTTTTGATGATATTCTAATTATATGACCGGCACCTGTAAATACCGTATGGTGTCTCTTTAATGTGTAGTGACAGATCGCTGTAGCTCCTTCAAGCGGCTCATGAACCACATCGAGCATCAAATACACATGAATGGACATCAGAAGCAATGTTGTGAGCAAGTTTAAATTCACCGATGTTAATCTACTAACTCCCCTGACTGCTTTGTCGGACAAAATGGTGGATTCAGGGGTTATGATTGGTCAGATCGCCTGTCAATCAAACAGACAAAGGGTCAATTGCGAGTCAACTTTCACAACCTCATTGCGTTTATACTTTAGCTCTAGCAAATTATTGAAAATCAAGCATTTTAGGGAAATGCTTTTTTAAATCAAGACTGAAAGGTTTGTCGGAAGCTTTGTGATGGTGACGCTGAAGTCATGTGACTGTATGCAGTTCGTTTATAGCCCACGTTTAGCTTTTTACTTCTGCTGATATTTAGGCTTCAAAATTCATGTTTTTTTTTTTTTCTCATTTCTGAAGACTATCATGATTAACAAAGCGTGTAAGACTTTTGTTGGTCATTAAGCTATTTTTTTTTTGCAATAATTCAAAAGCCAATGGAAAATTGGGCTTTTGTCAAGTAAATTAAGGTTAAGGCTAATTAAGGCCTACAAAAATATGTAATCCAATTGATTTTCCTTGGAACAAATGCGTATCATCACCCTTCTCTTTTTTAGACAGACTACAATAATGCACACAAAAACGTCCAAACACCTTCCTATTAAATTATCAAATGCAGGCAACTTTCATGTCACAGCAAACAACGCTTATCAGAACTCGTGTTTTGTGTTTTAGCGCAGTCTCAGGAATGCAAATGAATCTCGTCCCCAGATAACTGCGTCTAGTGCGGGCACACCTTCTATCCCACACATCACAAGAAGCGCTGCAAAGCACACCGCTTTCATTTATTAATTATGCAAGGTGGGCTCCACATTTGTCAACGCCACCATCAATTACTCCCTACAAATGATGCCGACGGATGAGGCGACGGCAAAATCAAGGTGCCTGAGTCCTCTACTGAGGATCATGGGAGGTGACAGGCAGCTCTGCTTTACACTCGCGCAACTTGAAACAGTTGCCAAAGGCGATATGTTCCTCATCACTCCAGTCTTGTCCACATTGGTGGAGGTGTTGGGTGAGCAGGTTGAATCGGGCGTGTTGCGCCGGCTGAGCTGTGATTGAGACGATGAGAGTTGGCTTCCAGTGTTACAATCATTTCACGTAGCCTTAAGTACATATTTGTGCTGTTTGTGACCTGTTGAAAGTCTTGATTAATGGAGACTTAAGTTGGATTTAGCATTGCTTTCTGTGCTTCGTCTGCCCTGGTTTGTTTTTACCAGTCATTACACATACTGTAGGTTCCTGGGCATAATTTAATAACAGATAAATATAAACCAGATCAGGGCGAGGTAAACATCCTTGTCATTACATAGCTCCCAGAAAAGAGGGGGTTATATTATGTTAAATATGTGGGAAAGGGATATTTTATCTTTGTCAATTTTATTAGATCGTGCAAAGGGGTAAACTTGACACAATGTGTGAGATTTGGAAAACTTTTGAACATTTTGGCGAATTGCTGGCTAATTTGTACAATCAGCTTAATTCCCATTGATTGATATGTTTAGAGATGCGGTAAGGGGCAGATCTTTATGCTTGCGTTTTTCTAAGAATTGTTTGAATTCATTCAAAATCACCACCTCCTAAAATGGTTACATTATCCTGTGAGATTTGAGATTGTGTTGCATTCCAGAGTGGAGTCAGGTGGTCAGATGGGAGGCATTGGAGAGAAGAAAAAATATTAGTAGAGAAAAGAAAGAGTTGTATTGTTAGGCCGGGGATTGTTTGGTCTACAGATCCATCAAAATTTGCTTAGCACCGGTGCAGCATAGTATGTTAATGCATTAAACAGGCGTCAGTTTCTTGCGGTGCGTTTTAAAATAATGTGCCAAGTAAAAGTTCAACTTTTGAAAAAACGTCTTGACACCTTGCAATCTTTTCCATTTTGTTTGTGTTTTTAAAACACAAGCGTGTTCCTTTATTTAAGTCACTGCAGTTTTAAAGCCCTCACCGTCTGTTATAATATGTACATAGACATATTAAATATGTATGCCTATAAGTCTATGGGACTTCAATAAACAATAAATAAAACGTTATTGATTAAATAAATAATATAAAAAAAATAATAATACAAATCCTGGAGCCGCTACTGTGTATTGATGGAGAACAGTGAAAATAATGTAACTTTTATGAATATTTCTTACATTTTAAAAAAATTTAATTACAGCAATAGAAATAATTATAATTGATGTCTATACCATGATGAAGGCAGGTGGTTAAAAGTAAGACAGATGCCAAAATACCTTTTTTTAAATTTCTTTCTTCACAGATGGATAGTGCACAGTGCTACTAGAAAGTAGCAGTGCATTTATAGATTTTACTCTGATATCCCTTTCCAAACCCATTTTATTTCCAAAATATGGAATATTTCCATGCGAAACTGAGTTTTAAATGAGAAAAAATGTAGGGTGGGGCATTTTTCCCATTGAGGAATTGATTTGACTTAATTTGAAGAGAGTAGTTGATGTCAGCCTAAAAAGAAAAATCATTTCAAAGGCCCAGCACGCCATTTTGATGAAAGACTACAAAGACAAGCGTTCTTTACTTGGAATTACTAACATATGTGTAATGTAAGACCAGGGACATATTTCTAAGAAAGGAAATAAAGTCAATTTTAGTTTAATGCTAAGAAGAAAGAGTTAATACGGAGAAAATGATTTTACATATTTGCGTCTTTCCTGAATAATTAAGCGTGCCATGATGGGAAGGGGAATTAGACGGCGTCGCTTAGGGAGAAACAATGATGGAGGCTAACAAGGTCAAGACCTAATCATGCTAATAAGACATGAAAGAATCTGGTTAACACACAGCCCAGACAGGCTCTAATTTCTGGCTTCTTTCCTTAAAGACGCTGCAAATGTCTTAAAAATGTCATCCTTGCCACCTCATTAGTGCTTTGGCCATGCAGGCTGAATTCCTACATTACGTCCAAATGCTCAGGGTGCGACAGAGCTTTTGGTGATTATTTATGCGTGACAAGTTGAAATGTGAAGGCGTGCGCACATGCTCGCACGGAAAGAGGGAGAGAGAGAGAAGGAGGGAGAAGGACAGGAAAAGAAGCTGCAAGGAGAACACACTGTGTCTTTAGATGGGCATGTCAGCATCGGGCTGTGGAACTATAACTCAAACTTACTGATTATTCAGAGGATGTTGCTCAGCAGTGTCCAAGGACGGAGTCCTGCCGGGTGCCTCAGGAAAAAGCGGGAGGAGTGAGGCGGTGACTTAATGAAGGAATCAAAGGCCTCTATTACTTTAGGTCTCTCCAAAGAGTGAATACTGAGGGAAACTGGGCCGCTCTGATCACAATAAGCACTTTCTGCTTTCAGTCTGCCTCTGCGTTGCGTATTTTCATCACTTCTCTTGGTTTGAAAAGCGAGCATGTAACAGACAGAAATGTGGGCCGCTGTGAGAGGAAACTAAATATGAGATTAAGGCTGCTTTCATACTAGTGCTTTTGGTTCGGACCAGAATCTGTTTGCAGAACCCTGAAAAACATTATTTTTCTCTTGACTTCCAGAAAAAAATAAATAAATCTAAATGTTCTTAGAAAAAGAAATTAACTGAATTAAACTGAATAGCATTTTCTGAGACTTAGATTAGCAGTTAGAAATCTAATAACTGAAACAAAATGCAGGTCAAATTCAGCTATATGAACAAGAATCTTGTCCTTTCGAATGGTTAAGCAATAATAGTCAACATGTCATGGCTAGTGAATGGGAATACTTAGAAATAGTGCAATGTGAAGAAAGTACTCTAGGGCCAGAGAGGCTGGGGTTGAAGTTGATTCATGTGAAAAGACCATTATCAAACTCTTGTATAGGAAAACATTTATCAAAAAGCTTTGTTCAACATGCTCTCTAAGGGGTGTAAAGAATAAACTAATGAATCTTTTTTTTAATCATTAATGTCGAACAATTGGTAGAGTTAAATGGGCATGCTCATGTGGTGGATGGGCGTCATGTGCACCAACGGCACGAGTCATGTAAAAGCTCACAGTTCCCACAAAAGAGAAGCTAAAGAAAGGAAATCTACACAGCCTCATCTTCAAACTAACCAATGGTTGAAAACATCATGATCCAGAAGAAATATCACATGCACTGAATTGACCTGTTTTAGGAAACTGAATGTAATGATGAAGGTTATCTATTGAGAAATCAGCTTATTTGAAGACATTTAAAGGTCGTGAGGTGAGAACTTATGCTGAACGCTGTTCTCGTAGAGCTTTTGTAGCTTTTACATTGCATGATATTCTTCAGGTTGGTGCAAGGATTTACATTATTTCATTTCATACATCCTTGAGAATAAATCATGTACTGTTGTCATATATTAAGACATCAGGCAGACAAGTAAAGGACTTAATCTTGAGAATGGAAAAAAAAAAAGAAAAAGAAAAAAGTTTTTATGTGTTTGTGAATGGGTCACGTATTTTGCTCTTGTCTAATGAAGACTTTTTGAATGGAGAAAGACCCTCAGCTTTCTTCACCAGAGACTGCTGTTAGAGCATTTAGATTGTAAAGTATATATATATAAATATATATATAAAATCAGGATTTACATTTACATTTTCAGATTTATAACTATATATTTAGATTTACATTTATATATTTGGGTTTTATAACTATATATTCAAGATTTGCATTTATATATTCGGGTTTTATAACTATATATTCAAGATTTACAATTATATATTCAGGTTTTACAACTATATATTCAAGATTTACATTTATATATTCGGATTTATAACTATATATTCAAGATTTTCATTTATATATTCAGGTTTATAACTATATATTCAAGATTTACATTTATATATTCGGATTTATAACTATATATTCAAGATTTTCATTTATATTTTCAGATTTGCAAATATATATTCCGGTTTATAACTATATAATCGGGTTTATTTCCTGTTTGGAAATAAATATGTATATATGTGTGTGTGTATATATCTAAAGGTCTTTGTTAGGCACTACATTGTCAATGTTCACAATACTACACAGCACCGGCACATAATACAGTGTAACAATATCCTTGTCATTAACATTCATATATTCACGGTTCTGATAGTTCTCTATCACATGAGATAACAGAAGTAAACAGAAAATGTCCAATCTTTTCTTAGTAAGGGTTTTATTGTATATAAAGGGCTACATAAAATTTATTTTCACATGAAAATGATATTGCTACTTTAACATACAGACACAAATCAAAGACTCTGCTGCTAATGGTGTTCACTCTTTACAAGAACCAACTACACGTTGCAATACAAACATTTATGTTTTAATTACTCTTCACTTTAAAACATTCAAACCCTCAAGCTTTTAACATGTCAAATCCTCAAGCTTTTATTTTAAAGGAATACTGGTGAGATGCTGTAAACTTCAAAACTGTCCAAAGAAATGTTGGCAATAATGTGAATGTAAATAAAGGGAACATTGTGTTGCCAAATGAACAAATCAATCACAGCTCATGCAGAGATGGAATTAATGAGAAGCAGCATTTACTGTGAACTGAGTCACTCTGAAAACATACTATTATAAGCTTCACATGTGTGAATAAACACAATGTTGTTCTTCACATGGAACGCAGAACAACAGATTACTTGAAGTGGCAGCCTTTTATTTGCTTTTTATCACATTTGATAAGCTATATCGCCATTTAAGTTTTTATTTTGATCAATAGAGCAGCCTCATTTGTTTATTTTAATGTTACACTAGATTTAATTAATTATTAGCTTTTCATCAAATCACACCCTGTTTGGGAAACCCTGTACTAACCAGAAGCTCGTCAGAAGCTAGGTCAAAACAAAGCAAATTAAAGCTCATGTTCTCAGAAGTATAAATGTCTAATTGTAGTGTACTTGCGTAGTAGAAAACTTGTTTAATTAATGTGCCGCTGTCTCGCTTAAACGCCTTGTTTCTCTTCGTTTCTCGCTATGACAGCGGCCTCGAAGCGGTGCGATAGCATCATTTGTTGACTGTTCAAGGGGGGAAACCTAAAGTTTGCCTTTCCTCCGGTCACGTGAGCACAAGTCCCACCCTTCATACGGGAGAAATACAGCAGGCCAGGGAGACAAATGAAGAGAACCTGCTATGCTAAATGGGTTCAAGAGACTGCCACTGTCACCCATTACAAGGTCACAAATGCATTTAAATGCTCTGGAGACAAGAGGGAGGGAGAGAAAGAAAGAGTGAGAGAGAGAGAGAGGGAGGCAAAATTGATTGAACAGTTCCAATGTCCCGCTCTCCTCATTAGATTCATTTCTCAGCCGCCCGAGGTTAATCACCACACACACTCACCTCACGCTGTTGTTCCAGTTACATCATAATTAGTGCGGTGGGGAAAGCAATCTACGGCTTATGAAGCGATAGCCCCCTCCATTCCTCCCTCGCCGCCATCAGAGTGCACACGCATGCATTCCCAATCGCTATCGTGCAACCTCTCCCCTGAGCTTGCTGCATTTTGGGGATTGATTTCATTTCTTAATGACAGCTCTGGTAATGACCCTACGTGCCAGAGCTGCTGGTGTCAGCCTCCAGACTGTGTCTCCGGAATTGAAGAGGAGGACACGAGAAGAGGGAGGCAAGAGTGTGCAGGAAGGATGAGAACGGGGTGTGGAAAAGACCTCCGCAGCCTTTGCCTTTCCCAACCAGCAAGGACAGCCAGGTGGAAAATAATAACCTAGTTGTGGGCAAATTGTGCAGTTCAAAGTTGGAACGTAAATGGAACGTTTTTTTTTTAAAGTATGAATTGCATGCCTGCTCTGTGGATCATTCCTGTCCCTCAAAGTATTTGAGTTTCCTTAAAGATTTCTTGTAAAAGCTAAACCTGCTAAAAATAAATATCCCTGGTTTGCTGCATGGTCTTAGGTATAGCCAACAAGGACCAAGGTTTCCAATCAGTCAAAAGCATATTGACACATTTATAAAAGTTTTGGTTCTTTTTAATGTTTAAAAATAGTAATATTATTACAATTTAAATTGTTTTCTATTTTAATGTATTTTAAAATGTAAAACATCCCTGTGTTGGCAATGCTCAATTTTATTTACTCTCATTTTTGATTAATTTAATGCACCCCTGCTGAATTAAAGTATTAATTTCAGTATTAGTAAGCAATTTTTACAATATTTTTCAGGTAATATTTTAATAATCTATTTTGACTTCAGTATATTAACAATGTAAGAGCTAATTATTTAAATTAAGATGTTTTTTTTTTTCTTCAAACAGTTTAAATGGGTCTTTTTACAAAATGCATAGGCCTACATACAATCAAACGAAAAATTATTCAGACATTTTTTTTATATATTTTTACTAGTGGGTGCAGGACACTATAGTTCATTTATGTGAAGATAGCAAAATAAAGTAAACAGACATTTTGTTGTACTGTCACTTTTGATTAATGCGTCTTTTATTTATTTATGCTAAACATTTGATCTATTTGTGTTGGAATCAACCCATGCCCTTGGTGTTTAGCTACAGGAATAGATGAAAACAAGGTGAGCAAAATCAAATTAACTTGGATTAAGTTATTTTCAGCAGGAAATGCATTACTCATTAGCATGTCTGACATATATGCGGCATCATCTCATAGTAATGTCCCTGTGCCGGTTGCATAGATGTTATACTGAAACCCAGTTTGCATAATAATCTTACGATGGCCCCTGAATACAACTAGATCATTTTATTAATAATAAATGAATCGCAAGGTTTCTGCTAACGCACCTTACATGTTTAGTCAGTGGAAACACTTAAGCGGAATGTAATCAACCCAATGAACGCTTGCATAATCACTGAAGGTATGAATTCAGTCCGCCTTTAGCCCTTCGCTCTCAGGCCTTCTTCACCCTTGAAGGGATGAAGATTTATTTGTGCATTTTACCTGCACTTGAAAAGGAATCTCAATGCCGTAAAGTCAATTATTGTACATTTTCAGAGGCAGAATATCAAAAGAGGAGATCTCATTTGTTATGGATAGCTTGAAATTCAACATCATTTTTTGCTTTTATCTTTGTTATAACTGGTTTAGCCTTGAGTCGTGCCCGCGGCAAAAAGCTCTTCACTACGCTAGTTTCATCAATAAATCAAAAAGCCTCTCATTTATAATTTCTGAGTTAAGAGTTGCAGGGAGTAATGACAATACATGCATATTCTTTGTTCCTCGGTGGTGTACGCAGAGGTCTGATTAGTCTGGGAATCGTCGCAATACATTAAGCATTGTGTTCTCGCAATGCTATATGAGTTTTGCTCTTGCTGCGTTGTCTGATTTCCTCTTCCACAAGACCCATGTATAATAATAATAATAAAAAATACATATTGTTGGATTTGGAAGTAAAAATGGTTCATTTTATTAATGGATATTGAGTGATCAGCACTGCAGGGCCTTATCTTTGAGAGTCTGGCATTGGGTCAATACTACACGTATTGAATTTGCATCGAGTTTGTAAGTGGAGTTGGCTCAAAGAGTGAATTACGCTGGATTGATGGGTGTCTCCGTTGGTTGGGTTTCTCATATTATGTTGCTGTTGCTTCAGGAGGTGGAATGGTCAGCTAAAAAGCCCCCCTAAAACCTTAATGCACTTCCTCTCACTTTGCTGAAGTGGTGGCGAGAGGTCAACACACTGCGGTTAACAGTGGAAGTTGTTTAAGAGGGCAGCCCAGCCAGTCAAAGTTCAGTCTAAACAAGAATGTGCAGCAAAGTCATGTGACGTGGGTTGAATTCATTTACTCCCCGGAACTGAAATCATGCTTTGAATTGTATTACATCCAGGAGCAAGGTTTGATTTGTTAGCATTGGCAGATAGCCTACTCTGCTGGTAGATGTCCAAACGCCTTTCTCCATTTCCATCCATCCATCTATCCATACATCCATCCTTTTATCAAGAAATTTGTGAGGAACATGTTCAAATGATATGCCCAATCAGCAGGAGAGGAAGCCTATATTTAGCCAACTCATCTATGTTTCTCAAGAGTTTTCTGTATCTCTCCTCCACCTAGATTCCTCACTCTCCGCTCGTTCCAATGCCATCTAGAGACAGGGTTGGGGAGTAATGAAATGCAAGTAACTTAGTTACGTATTTAAAATACAAAATGTGAGTAACTGTATTTCATTACAGTTAAATTTTAAATGGGTGGTAATCAGATTGCAGTTACATCTGAAAAGTGTTTTAGATTACCAAAGAGATTACTTTGAATTTTAATGTCATTTAAACAGCAATTGATGATTCTCTGACTCTGGCAGTCTGAAAAAGCGGAGTGAAGTTTCATCAACATTTTAATACTTTTAAGAGGGATCATAAAAAATGTTATTTTTATTTAGTACTGTCCTGAACAAGACAAAAACAACGTCAAAAAATTGCCAAACTGTCAACTTAACTTAACTGTCCTGTCATGACCTGGATGATCCACGACTGTTTTCATGTTTTGTGATAGTTGTTTGTGAGTCATTTTATATTTGTAAAAAAGGTCACTGCAACTTTTTCTCACAGTTTTTTTTTTTTTCTCCCTCACAATTATGAGTTTGTATTGGGAGATATAAACTTGCAATACTGACTTTTTTCTTGCAATTGTGAATTTAGTGTATGAGTTTATATCTCATAATTCTGACTTTTCTCAATATTGTGAGTTTATATCTCATAATTCTGACTTTTCTCAATATTGTGAGTTTATATCTCATAATTCTGACTTTTCCCAATATTGTGAGTTTATATCTCATAATTCTGACTTTTCCCAATAATGTGAGTTTATATCTCATAATTCTGACTTTTCTCAATATTGCGAGTTTATACCTCATATTTTAGACTTTTCTCAATATTGCGAGTTTATACCTCATATTTTTGACTTTTCTCAATATCGTGAGTTTATACCTCATATTTTTGACTTTTCTCAATATTGCGAGTTTATACCTCATATTTTTGACTTTTCTCAATATTGCGAGTTTATACCTCATATTTTTGAATTTTCTCAATATTGCGAGTTTTACATCATAATTCTGACTTTTCTCAATATTACGAGTTTATATCTCATAATTCTGACTTTTCTCAATATTGTGAGTTTATATCTCATAATTCTGACTTTTCCCAATAATGTGAGTTTATATCTCATAATTCTGACTTTTCTCAATATTGCGAGTTTATATCTAATAATTCTGACTTTATAACTCACAATTTCAACTTTATCTCACAATTCTGAGGGAAAAAGTCAGAATTGTCAGATAAAAACTTGCAAATACCTTTTTTTGTGTTTGTTCCACTTATTAGTATTCCAAAGTATTCTAAAGTATTTAGATTAAGTTTACGAACTTGAGTAATATAACGAAATACGTTACAAATTACTTTTTAAAGCATGTATTTTGTAATCTGTAGTGAAATACATTTTAAAAGTAATCTACCCAGCCCTGTCTAGGGATACATCTGGTCCGTGCCAAATTCCGAATGAATCCTCCTCTTGGACTCATAATCTTTTACTCTACTTGATTATTTGTATAGTGTGAACTTGTGAACCATCCATCTATACATCTATCCATCACGTTCATGCATAGACATTTTTTTCATTTGCATTTTTGTTTTCATATCAGTTTTTTTTTTTTTTTTTTCGTTCACACAGCATAAAAAGGGTCTTTATACATTTAAATACATACTGATGTTTTTGATATGTTTGAATTCTTTTTTGTACCCAGACATTGGTGTGGGTTTGTCGATTAGTTTAAGTCAATATCGTTGCAGACATCCAACGTGTGCGGTTACATCTGTTTTGGATTCTCTGCAGCTGACATTAGGCTAATCATCTAGGACAAACCAGTCATCGATAGTGCCGGGGTCATGTTTCCCTGAGCACAAGCAGTTAATGCCAAATCCAGTCGGGAAGCCCTAGAGCCTTTGATCCCGGATTGCTTTGAAAGAAAGTGCTGACATTTCTGACCACAGGGCCCTAATCAGATTCAATATTGTAGCACCCAGTCTGTTTACTTATTAAAGCTTGTTTACATAATTGGGGATATCAAAGACTTCGATGGGATACATTAACTAGTCAGAATCTCATTCCACCAAAGATTTTACACATGAAAGCGCACCCTTATATCAGAGGAGAGGGATAATAACACAGCCTAATATTTCGGGAAATACTTTGACTAGCTTGAAATGAGGAAGGAAAATAATAATAATAATAACAGAGCACCCAGGAAATGCAACATATTTAAACAGGTGCTGTAATTATCAGAGCCTGAAGAAACATTGTGTTTTGTAAAAAAGAAAATTTCCCAAGTATGAATCCAGAAGTGGAAGTTTGACCTCAAACAGATGGAATGCTTTTAGCTCTGGAGGTGTATGAGAAGAAAAGCATATGCATTGCTAAACACAGCAGATATGAGCTATGGAGATCAAGTTTTTTTTTAAAAAAGAAGGAAAAAAATACACTAGATGAACTTATTAAAGTTCTGTGAACTAAACAATAAAAGATGCATAGCAGCAGGACATCCCAAGTGCTTTGAAGAAACAAGCTTTCATGTTTGTTTCTTTTGCACAAGCGTCTATGAAAATGATTAGGCCCAGAGAGCATGCCCAGTGCCACGGATGTGAATTATTTTTGAAATATTAAACATTTGGCGAGAAGCTTTTAATGTCTTGTTTGCAAGTATTATTAAAATATAATTCTGTGTCAGAGACGTATGTGGAAATATGACTAGACAAAGCAAATAATATTAATACTAATGTGCATGGAGCTGGTGTGTGTGAATCCATCAGAGTTTAGATTGGATGTGTTAACTGTAGCTGAGCTGGCATTTCATAAATATTGCATTACTTTTTCCCACATTGGGAGTAAGAACTGCAAAGGAAGTTCTTGAAACATACTGTGAGCTGAATATGTACACATTCCCCAATTAAAAAATTAACTAACCCTTCAGAATGAACTGTGTTTATGTATGTATTAGTCCTAAATATGGTTTGACATTGCAGCCTTATATAGCAAATACTCTATACAAAGCAATATCTTTTGCCACGTCACGTTCAGTTTTGGTTTCAGTGTCATTTTCATAAACTTTTCTTTAGTGCGTCTCTTCCTAGGCGGTGATTCAGTTTATCGTGTTCGCGAATTCGGGCACAGACTCACTACGCATTGAGACACCGATGACTCTGTTTCCAGTGATATAACAACGTCCTCGATGTATAACACTGCTGGTATTTATGGACAACAGCAGCCCAGGTATCTTTCTGACATTATTTGTTAATGTCACTTAAAAGTAGGTAACACTTTGTAATAAGGTTTCATTAGTTAACATGAAAAATTAACAATACTTGTACAGCATTGGCTGTAGTATTGACAATACTTCTACTCGCCTTGCAGTGGCTTGGAATTCCAAGGCGAATCGGATATGCATGTTTAGACCTAGGTCGGATACGTATCTGATTTAAAACCACATTTGGAAGTGGCACAGAATTTAATTTTGTTTCAATCTGTTGTTGTTTGGCGCACACTGTTGGGAGAGTTTGGCTTCATCGTATTATCTCTCCGATTTATCAATTTGTTTTATATTAAAGTTAAAAGTTCTGCATTTAGATCTGTTTGACCTCACCTCATCTTCCTTGCCTGACCTGACCATGACAGATGAGCAGAGTCTTTGTGTGAGAGAGCTTCATTTGAGGAAATGACCGCGGTTAAAAGGTAAATAGAATTGGCTTAGGGTATACATACCTTTTGTTAAGTCTGTGGGAAGTAGGACTGCTGAGGATATACTCCCCCAGTGAATAGAAGATTTGCATGGAGATATAGTTGAACAGTTGGATATAATTAAAACTCTCATCAGTATGGAGATGATTAAAGCTGCATCAAAACTTGTAACAAAATTGCGCATTTTATGTATTCAGTTCACACAGATGTATTTTAGTTTGATCACATTTTTTTTTTTTTGTTGGCAATGATATGAATTATCTTTTATGCTTTTAATGTAATTATTAATAATTGTGTCTTTTAGTAGGTTTTTTAGTAAATTATTGCTATTTAGGTTTATTATTACGAATTAATAATTGTACAACTTATTTCAGTAATTAGCAAAGCAATGTTTATAATTTTCATTTCAACTAATATTTATATTTTATTCCATCTTTATTTCAATTAACAGATTTTTTTTTTTTTTTTAATAGTTTTGATTTTAGTTAACAATAATATACTGGCACTTCCCATAAAAAATTATGCTAGGTCGTTGTGGTGGGTTTTTATATAGTTGCTAATGCGTTCTGAGTGGTTTTTAGTGCATTGCTTTGTGGTTAATAGGGTGTTCTGGGTGATTGCTTATTTCCCAAGTCAAAATAAATGATAAAATATTATGTATATATCCCCATGAACGTGCTGCTCCTTTCAGCACCCTCATGTTCCCATAGACTTTAACTGATCAGCCTGATTGCAGGAGATTTCAATGGACCTCAGAGGAAGAGATTCTGAAGCTCTAAAGACTGAAAAGGGTTTGAATAGGATTTATGAAGAATCAGGCTTCTATCTGTCCACGCTTTACAAACGTCATATATTCAGTGCTGTTACATCCTGCAAAAGCAGTCCAAAGACTCTATGGAATCCTCTAACAAGTAAACCTACCCTCCAATGACAGCTGGAGATCTGCTGGCTTCTTTTGAACTTCATAACATCCATATCAACTCCCAGAAGAAGAAAGAAAAACACCAAACAGTTGAGCTCATGCCATGGGAGGCTACTGTTCATGTCAGGTTTGCTAAAATCCTTGAAAGCTCCACTGGGGATTTTTATCCTTCACTCCCCCACTAGGGAGAAGTACATCAAGACATCTGTCTGATATCAACCTTAAAGAGACAGTGCACCCAACAATGAAAATTCTGTCATCGTTTACTTACCAAAGAAATTTTTAATGAAATGAGAGATTTCTGTCCCTCCACTGACAGTCGATGCAACTACCACTTTGACAATTATAAAACTAATCCTTATGAATTGGGCAGTTTAGTCTAATTTTCTGAAGAGACACGATCACTCTTTTTAATTATAAACTTAATTTATGCTTTTATTCACACATAAACATTCATCAATGCTCAAATCTGTTATAGTAAATGCAAGCTTGAGGATGTTTGCAAGAACCAATGAGGTTTGTTCTTGCATGCCAAGACTAAGCCATTTAATTCATATGGATTCGTTTTACGATCGTTTAATGAACTTTTTGAATCGTCAAAGTGGTAGTTGCGTAGATGTCAATGGAGAGACAGAAATCTCTGTAACACTTTACAATACAAGGTTCATTAGTTAAACATTAGTTCATGCATTAACTAACACGATCTAACCATGAGCAATACATTTGTTACTGCATTTACTAATCATTGTTATCGTAATGCAAATACAGTAGTTTGTTGTTTGTTCATGTTAGCTCACAGTAATAATATTAATAAATGCTGCATTAGTGAAGTTCAGTATTTGTTCATGTTAACTAATGTTGTTAACAAATGCTAACTAATGAACCTTATTGTAAAGTGTTACTGAAATCTCTCAGATGTCATTAAAAAGATCTTCATTTGTGTTCTGAAAATGAATGAAAGTCTTACGGGTTTGGAACGACATGGGGGTGAGTATAAAAAATGACAGAATTTTCATTTTTGGGTGAACTAACCCTTTAAAATGTTTTTTGCAAGTTAAACTTTTTTTTTATTAATTATGAAGATCATCCATGCAGAAATGTAGATCCTAAAGGGTTCACAACTGACTTAACACAATAATGGCCTTAAAATGTGATTTTCCCCTCTCGTTTTTTTTTTTCATCGCAATTAAAATTTCTCCACGTATCACCTCCCTGTCAGCACGTTTGTGCAAATTACAAAGTATTGATTTAATTATTCCATAATTCATAAATGCATACAATGTATGTCTTAAAGGGGACAGCTTTAGGAAAACCAGCACTTATCCTGCAGGTTTGACAACATTTGTCCCTGACATGATTACATTTCATGAGCTTACTTTAACATCCCTATAGTAATTAGGAATATTTCATTTTTTAATCTTTCAGTTGAAGCTGAACTGTTTAAGATAAATAGATAATAGAGATCTGGGACAAAATCCAAATTCAATGCTGTTAAATAAATAAATAATAATAAAAAACAAAACAAAACAAAAACAAAAAAAACATGAAACAGTCGACAGAGAGAGAGAGAGAGAGAGAATGATCCATCTCATTGTGCTCCATCTAATGATGGAATTATTTCTCTTTAGATAAAATGTGTCATGTTTAGATTTGATGCAAGTAAATCCAATGTAGATGGCCTAAAATGGATTTGATTTTAGATAAAAATGATGAGAAAAGGAGGAGCAGACGAAAAATCAATTATGATCCAACCCCATTTGACTACCATTGTAGGTCATTAGTTCTTTAATGAAACTTAAATGCAAAAAAACAGTTCATTCTAAACTGTAGAAACAATATAGCTGTAAATCTTTAAAGGAATAGCCTAAAATGAAAGATTTGTCATGATGTACGCAGCCCATGTTTTTCTAACCCCCTGTGGTTTTCTTTGTTCTATGAAAAAAGAAATCCTACCTAACATCTATTTTAGAGTTTCAAGGAAGAAGGAAATATTGGATTGGAGCCACATGAGGGAGAGTAAATGATGGCAGAGGACCCTTTTTTTTTTTTTTAAGTGTGTGTTTGTATGTATCTCTATATATACACACTTTAAAAAATGTGGGAAAAAAAAAAAAATATATATATATATATATATATATATATATATATATATATATATATATATAAGGTACTGTAAAGTACTGAGTAATATTAAGTAACTGCATGTAGTTACTATAGGTTTAAGGTTTGTTTTGGTTTAGGGCTAGTTGCATGTAATTATGCTTAATTTAGAGTTCTGCCAGAAAGACTCGGGAGGTAAATTAACTTTCAATGAAATTTATTAACAATCAGCAAGCAAACATTGTAAGATAAAGTTCTTTGGCGTAGGCCCCGTCCGTAGCTTAGATCCTGAGGGTTGCGGACTCAGCATTTCCTGCCTGAAGATGAAGGCAGGGGCGTAGCCGACCCCCAGGAGGTATGGACAGGGGCCATCCTGGTGGTGGTAGGGGAGGGTGGAGGTTAAGTTCCACGTCAGCATCTGCGAACTCAGACATGTGTGAGTACTGATCTTATATACTACGAGTGTTGGATGATGATTGGTTAGGTCTAGATTAGTAGTGGCGTAACATTTTAGTCTTCCTGACAGAACTTGCGCTAGAGCTTTCATTTATGGAAAAACTAACTACATGTAACGTAAGTAACAATGAAATTTATGCAATATATGCATGTATTTACATCTGTAATCAATTTCTGTAATTAGTAGTGCTCACAAAGCAAATTATCATTATTCTTTTGCAAGCTGCTGCTTCTTATTTTTTCTTCTTCAGTGCAAATTTTGGCCTCTCACATCATTTGTCGTAAGTGGGGCTTATTGAAGAGAACACTGCTCTGACTTTCATAAGTGATCGGTTGTACTATGTTCGTACAGAAGGCGAAAAATCCCATAGACTTTACATCGGACAGAACTTGTGACATTATATCTCCACATCAGAATGTCGAGAGAGGGTTGGCCTCAATTCACTCAGTCTAGCAAGCAGCCCCTAAATGTTGACATTACCACTTCATAGCCATACCCTAGCAACTAGTTACAGCACCCTAGCAACCACTCCATAGACTTCCATTGAAATAAAGGTGAGGGGGATATCTGTGGACAAGAAAATCATAGAGACAAATGGGTGGCCTCTTTTGACTCTTTAAATATCACCTTAGAAACTGTCTACACGTGCTTTAGCAACCATGTAGATTACCCTAGCAACCATATGGTAGCATGAACAAGCCATATCTCAGCAGCACAACATCATAGAGACATGGGGATTGGCTCATTTGATTTGGTTGAAAACCAGTCTATAAGTATCACCATGGTAACTGTGTAACCACACCCCAGCAACCATTTAGGCCACCCAAGCAACCACATGAACATGCAACATCCCAGTATCAGAACATTGCACAGACTTGGGCGCAAAGTTTTCCCACGGCAAGCAAAGAAAGAAAGAGATTATTGGATTGCATTTTCCAATAAAATACTATTTCAGGTTTTGAACTTCCAATTTTTAATTTAATGTTTTACTTACCATTTCTTTGTAATTGTTTATGAAATGTACAAAATTGTTTCAAACAAATTACTTTTTTTTTCTTCAGTATAGTAGTTGATTACACCTAATGTTGAGAATAAAGCTGTCTTCATTCATTTATACTTTTAAGACCCACTATCAATTTTGTTTTTAAGGAGAAGAAAATAATTTTTATTTGAATTCCTTCTCTTGTTTAAATATATCTGTTGGCACCTGTAAACATCAGGCACTGGCACAGAGCTTGACAGATTGGTGTAATCAATCAGCATATGGCACAAGGGCACAGCGAGGACGCAAGATTCTCAAAAACTTTACGCAGTCCAGACGGTAATCAAATCTGACCACTGTTGTGATTAAAATCAACAAGTGTTCTCTGGAGATAGCATTCTGTCTGCAATTAAATTCCCACCCTTCAATACTTTCTGCAGTTTGGCATTGTGTGTGTGTGTGTGTGTGTGAGAGAGAGAGAGTTTCTCCCATAAGTAGGATGTTAAGCACAGTGTAATCTGTCAGTCTGTATGTTTGACACATGCCAAGCCATGACAGCCAGACTGTGTGCTGGTGAAAAAAAGAAAAAGAAAAACGAAAAAAAAAAAAAAAAAACTGTGTTGAAGCCAAGTACATTTGAAAAGGCTGAATTCCATTTCCCATCTATCCTTCATCTAAACATTTTCTTTCACAGATTGCATTTTTGCTTCATCAGCGTGAACAAATTGAGGCTGAAAGGAAGTGCAAAAAAGAGCCGTGTTTCCATAGAGCGCTTGCTTCCGTCCTTTCTCACATATTCCCACATTCCCCAAAATCCCAGCGTAGTTAATGGGGTCTGAGCATATATATGTAAATACAACTCCTTTTCCCGTCATGTGCTAAAGATGGCTTCTGTCCCCCCTCCCCCTTTTCCAAAGCTCAGTCAAGAATGACAGTCTCATTAAACAGTCATTTGGCTCCCGTAGGCCGGAATTTCGTCCTCTGAAAAGTCCTTAATTGAAATGCCCAGTCTCTGTGACCTTGGGATGTTAATCCACAGCTGTAACATTTATCTCTTTCTCGGCAGCTCTCTACCTTCTGTCTCCTAATCAAACACTTTGGGGAAAGTCGGGCATCAATCACGTCGCTTCTGTCATGCAAATTCGATTTATGAGGGGGTATCAGGGGAGCGATGTTGTTTTAAATGTTTACAGCCTCTGCGTGTGAGTATGTGTGCACATATGTGAATGTGGCTCACACAATAATTATTATCCTCTGATATTTCAGTCAGAGAAGGAACATCTGGGGTTGGCCAGAGAGAGCGATCCAGCTGTCTCTGTGTTTTGTTCTGCCCAGAAAATTTGTCTATGAATAGATTAGAAAATTAAAAAAAACCAACATCCGAGGGTTTGCAACTATAAGTATGGGTGGTAGGGACGTGTCTCTACCAAAGTTAAGAGACTAGTGAAATATTCCTATCGGTATTTCTAGTGATCGTGTTTGTGGCCATTGCTAGAAGGGCAAAAGGTGGTGCAGATTCTTCCTTCCAAACAAAACATTGTGCACATTGTAAATATTCTAATATTTTAAGACCAAATGCATCATAGCTGACTTGAATGTATCTGCAGTAAATGGAGAGGCATACATTTGTGACAAACAGAAGATGCAAAGAAAGAAAGATATGGAAATGTCATAGACGTCATTATTATGGTCCGATCAGAGGTGACAGACGGTCTCTGATTAGTATTTGTTCACCAAATGCTTTGTTGTCGAATACCCCAATCCACATAATCACTGGATCTTACAATAGAAAATCAATTGCATTAACATAATGCCTAATTCAGTCATTATTGCCTTGTGTTTGTACTACTATCTCTTCCTCCATGTCTGCACATTTATTTTCTATCATTGATTCAATGACATGAAAAGACACTTCTGCCATCATGGCTATCTGATGGTTGTGTGTTGTACGGATGTGATACGGCTCACATTGTGATTGTGGTGACAAAGCGACACTACAATAACGGCTCAGCAAAATGTTCCAATTTGAGGCTTTTGTTGCAAGCCAAGTAATCACAGCAAAACATAAATGTCTGTGGTCATGCTTATAGTCTGTATAGAGCCCATTCTAGAAACTATAGTTTGATTGTTACTGTCTTATAACAGCTATGATTGAACTGCATGGCACTTTCTTCAACAACAGACATTTGTATGTTCCATGTGATAAAAGCTTAACACTTTCCCTCCCCCATTTCTTAGACATGTTTAAACTGAAAATATGCTTTAAGTGTTAGTCTTATACAGGAACATTTGACATATTCACATTGGAAATTTGCCTTCATTTCAATGTTTTCATATGCAAATGTTATTGGTTATCCTCATATCAGACTTTGCTTCTCGTTCTGAAAGATATATTCTGGGATTCCTAACATTTTTTTTTTTTTTTTTTTCTCAAGTGAACCCCTTTGACCTAAAATACATCCTGGGTACCTCATTATAACATGTATGTTATCTCTTGTTCCATTTTTGGATTATGATTAAAGATTAAATTTTTGTTCTATTCGTCATGATTCTTTGCAGCAACACATAACAGAACACAAAACCCAAGAAGATACTCTTGCTGAGTTTTTCTTTTTTTTTTTTTCTCTCCCTCTCACCAAATGGACCTGCCGGCTTTCCAACTGCTTTGCCTTTAGCAAAAGGACCATTGACTGGAGGACCATACAAGGGACTTTTTAGATCTGGCATGCCTAACCCACTCTCCTGAGGTTTTTTTTTTTTTTTTTTTTTACAACACCAGCCTCAGCGGCACACACACATGCACGCACGCACGCACATAGACAAATTTAAAGGGTCAGTTCACCCAGAAATTAAATTTCTCTCATTAAGTACTCGCTCTCATGTCACCTCAAACCCGTAAGACCTTCGTTCATCTTCGGAACACAAGTTAAGATATTTTTGATGAAATCTGAGGGTTTTTGAACCACATATAGCACCGTCGCTGCACCTTTTGAGGTCCAGAAAGGCATTAAAGGCCCCTGAAGTCTTTTGGAATGCGCAGCATTATACAGTGAGTTGACATAATTTCAACTAAAACAGGAAGATAGGGTGGGATATATTAAACAGCCCCACTCCTTTTTTAAAATAGCCAATAACATTTTGTTTATATCACAGCTCGGCCACAGCATCTGAGTTCGGTGAAGCTTTGGTTTCCTTGTAATCTCTAACCGTTTTTCCTCCTAATCTCCTCTATATCCCTTTAAAATACAGCATTTCTGTGTAGAATTCAAATGGTCTGTGTTGGAGTAGACTCTGCTCACTCTGCAGCTGTTCATGTGACACAAACGCAAAAACGGACTTCATTTGCGTTGTTCATTAGAAAATAAACGTGTGAATAAATGACCGATTTCAGCCACAGCGTCTGTTTAGAGTGTAGGAGAGGCGGGACTTCAAATTCTAGAGAGCATTTGATTGGACTGAAGATTTGATGAGAAGTTGAAGTGTGCAGGGATGTCATGAAAATCCATTTCAGCAGAAGTGAGAGACCTTAAGTTTTGAATGCTTATATCTCCTATATGCGAATTTTGTCATTTTTTTTTGGAAACCCCAGCTTAAGCTTAAGGATAACATATTAATACTAAAAGCTAAAAAACTTAAATTTGATCTGTTTTACTGCCTTTCCTTTTAGTGACAAATTCTACCTAGTCTACAGTCCATTCACTGACCATCTGATGCATAAAAAATATCTGGCTGAAATTGCTACTTTCAATCTGCTTTGTTGGTGCTACACAACTTCATGCTGCAAACTGGTGCCAGGTTGATATAAGGATCGCTTTTGAAGATTAATTAGTTGCTGGATTTGGCAATATTTGCATGATTAGAGTCCCAAAAAAATTGCATTTTGCGCGAAGCACTAATTAGCAGTATTTGGAGTAACATATTACAAGTAGCATGCATTATGTAATCAGATTACTTTTGTAATGTAATAAGTAACACCACTTTTTAAATTTACACATTAGGGTTGCGTAACTGTGTTAAAAAGTAATGCACATTTCTTTTCAGTTCAGTTTGCTTAAATGTTTTTTTTTTTTAACTCGCTCTTCTATATAACATAGTCGCTTAGACATGCACTCATGTGACGGAGTAACACAATATTGTAACGCATTACTTTTAAATGTAACTTTCTCTAGCACATGTTAGTTAGTAATTCAATTTGATCCATGAACAGAACTGTACATCACGTGATGAGCAGTGCTGGGGGAAAGCATTACAAGTAACTCCAGTTATGTAATCAGATTACTTTTTTCCTAGTAACTAGTAAAATAACGGATTACTTTTCAATTTACAACAACATATCTTAGTTACTTTTTACATTTAATGACTGACAGCTCTCCTGTCCTCATGAGAGAAATAAAGTGCAGAGGTGTTGTGTATTGATATTTTATACACTAAATTTATTATATACACTAAATATGAACACGAATGATTCAACGATCTAATTCAACCATGTTAATAAGCAAAACAAATGCTTTAGATTAGATTTAGAAATAAGAATATCGAACCTCCCTTTCCTATATCCTATTCTTCTGTAATCGTGAATGGCAGCACAGCTTAAACGTTTGTTGCTGCGCCCTCTACTGTACAGGAGTAAATTCTTTCAGCCTGAGGCTTATTCATTTCACTTTTGGTGTGGCCAAAATTACAACTTTTTTTGTTGTTGTTGTTGTTATTAAACAAGCAAGCCCAGCTGAGGAGAGAAAAAGTAATGCATGAAAACAATTCATAAAAGGTAACTTAATTAGTTACTTTTTTATAGAGAGTAACGCAATATTGTAATGTATTACTTTTAAAAATGCCCAACACTGGTGATGATACACATATTTCCACTAATTTCTGTGTTTTCCCTTCACTCATTTGTTGAATGGGACTATCATGCAATCCTTTTTGTCAGTTTATTGTTGTGTATTATTTTATATGATAAACTATTTCAGACTGATATGAATAAATCGAGCTGTGACCGGTTGCTTGTCATATCAAGCAGGAAATTCTTTTCCATTTAAGTGGAAGTTCTTGTCTAGAATAAACTGCAAAGTGAAGGAGACTTTGTGGCAGTTGTCAAAAGTCTGGCTTTGACTAAGTTCTGCCCAACAGTGGAGCTGGAGAAAATTTTGCATGAAAATGAGACTCACCAACAAAGCCACCCACACATCTCCATAGTGGAAGGGTCTGGGCGTAGGTGCAAGAAAAAGATTAATGTGTCATATATTGAATTAATTAAGCAGGTAATATGTCTCAGGCTCCATAATACAGATTAATCATCAAAAGGTCTCAAATCATGAAATAAATAAATAAATTATAGAAGCTTCCTTAAATGCTATTTATTGGGAAATATTAATGACGGTGCGGCCACCACAAAGGCACGAAATGAATGAGATGAGTAGCTTCTCTTCAGGGAAATTACATTATGCAATGACCCTAATCTGTAGCTTTTCATTTCATCGTTTCTTGGGTATTACTCATTCTGTCTGAATGTAAAGCGCACCATTTAGGGAATTTGACAGAGTTCACTAAGGGGCAGAAGAAATGTGGTGATGCTATGCAGTCTGAAACACAACACAACACAAAAAATGATTAGATTTACTTTTATGAAAACTTTGCACAATTAATTAGTGCAAGGTAATCTAAAGAAAAGTAACTATTTTAATTATCTATCATTAAAATGTAGTGACTTTCTCCACCTCAAACAACATGCTGACTGACCATAACTAATCTGTAAACTTATCTTAATTATTATGTTTGGGGCATACCAATATATTCAGATTAAATTTGCTGTGAGAACTGTGCCTTGTAAAGTATTGCAGAGAACTCCAAAACGCTTATGAGCCACAATTATTTGTTAGATTGTGTATCTGAAACCAAATCTACAAAGTTTGCAACCCAAAACATCAACCACAAAGTCTGTGCTAACAGTTTCTGAAAGTGCATATCGCACATAAGAGCACATTCTATTGAGATTCTCCTTGCATACAGTCAAGGTGACATTCGGAGGAATTAATTAAGCACTGGTTTGTAATAGTTTGAACTCCGACCCGAGTCCATTCCAGCGAAAATATCTGCAGACATATAAATAGCAGTTCTGAGGTCACTGTCACCTGGGTATCCTCATGCATTTAATATTGAACACTAAATAAACACCTCCAGATGTACATTTATCAGGGCTCGCCGTAAACATCTCCAGCCTCTCATAACTTATGTGATCTCTGAGTTTTACAAACCGCCTAGCATGCTGCTGTAGTGTACTCAGAATACCCTTGTGGCCCTGAATCAATACACACGCACACACAGGCGAGCCGATAAACACTATTCTGACTCCACATGTTTTGCAGGCTGTTTTGTGATAAAGAACAAGCCACAGGTTGGTTACTTTTTGAAAACAAACTGACCCCACACTTTAAAATATCATTGAGAGATAATAACGCTTTTCTGTGCCACTTTTTTTCCACTTTAACCTTTTTTTCTTCTTCTTAATTTACAACATATTTCGGTAGCACTTTATTTTACAGTCCTGTTTCCCATGTACATACTATGTACTGATTACAGAAATTATAATAACTGTGTAATAACTGTGTACTAACCCTAAACCTACACCTAAACTTGACCTAAACCCCTGTAGTTACCTTATATTACTCAGTATTTTAATAGGCAAGTACAATGTAAATACATGTAAGTACACGTAATGCAAAATTTCACCCAACATCTTTTTGTGAAATATTTGGCTTGGAATGTGCGTTTGTAACATATTTCTACAAAATGCATGCTACTTGGTTTGGTAATCTTTAAATAATGCAAAACTATGCATTTAGTGTGTTTAAAATTTTAAGATGTTTAAGAATTTATCCCTTTGTCCGTCCAGCCATCCATCCATCCATGCATCCATCCATCCGTGATGTGAGGGTTTGACATTTTGCAGAAATGAACATTTCTGACCAACCAGTGGCCAATGTTCTTGTCAAAATAGGTTGGGTGCAACTTTTATTTTTTTTTACAGGAACAGACAAGCCAAATGCGGTTATGATGACAATACCACAAATTTACAGGTGAAAAAGAGCGTGTTAATAGAAATGCATGTAAAGTGACTATGAAGAGAACTGCGTACAGTGCTGCTTGAAAGTTTGTGAACCCCTTGCAGAATCCGTGAAAATGTGAATAAGTTTAACAAAATAAGAGAGATCATACAAAATGCATGTTATTTTTTATTTAGTACTGTCCTAAGATATTCTACATAAAAGATGTTTACATAAAGTCCATGAGACAAAAATATAGCTGAATTTATAAAAATGACCCTGTTCAAGAAGTTTGTGAACCAGTGGTTCTTAATACTGTGTGCGTATCTTAATACGACTGTTTTGTTGTTGTTGTTGTTTTTTTGACTGTTGTTCATGAGTCCTTTGTTTGTTCCGAACAATTAAACTGAGCTGTGTTCTTCAGAAAACTCCTTCAGCTCCCGGAAATGTGTGTTTTCTAGCAACTTTTGCATATTTGAACCCTTTCCAGCAGTGACTGAATGATTTTGAGATCCATCTTTTCACACTGAGAACAACTGACAGACTCAAACATAGCTATAATTAAAAAAGGTTCAAACATTCACCAATGCTCCAGAAGGAAACACAATGCATTAAGTATATATAATTTTGTTTTTGTTTTCTTTTTCCGTTGCAAGTAGACATCTAGTAATATCCACACAAGAAAACCAACTAGGGTAATATACCTCAATCTGGCACTTCACAATAGTTATACTTTTTTATATTTTTATCAGCTATCTTAGATCATTCCATATATTCCTTGACAGAGGGGTTTAGCTCATTTATGCTCAGATTCAGGGTAATCATTTTGACTGTTAGCCTGTGTTTTGTCTTTTTAGGGCTATAAACTATACAAACAAAGACCGTCTCGTGATGAAGGACCGTACATGATACAAGCAATTGACAATCATGGGCAACCAATAGCTTTAAACAGTAAAAGTGGAACAAGTATAGGCAACTACATAGTTTGAAAGTACACTAAAATGCCTATTTGTGATATTGCATGCTAAGATTTATATTTGTTTTGGAGTTTTTCGGTTTTGTTCCCCACCAGGATATACTGTAATGTGGTTGTTATTAAAATACCACAACTGTTGCTACGCAACAAATGACCTGCCAGATGCAAAAATACAAGAGTGAACATTTATGCACAAATAAGGACAGTTATTAGTTGTGCACATTAGTTACTATTTGATTTGAGGGTTTTTTAATAGTTCATAGCAGTAAAGATGGATGAAACCGGATTTGCATTTGCAGAGCTGCACAGAAACTCCTCTGAAGATCCTTCATTCACGAAGTCCTGGACATCCCTTGTCCCTCGAGTACTTATTTATTACATATTTCGCCTAATTTGATCATGCCCTCGACTGGCAGTGAGCCTTTCAGCACTGGTTAACATAATGCTTAAATTCATTCCGCTGCAATCTACAGGTCGAAAATTTCAATAAAGTCAGCAAAAAAAATGCCTGGACATTACCTGATACAACAAGTATTGCTAAATAATCGTGAGATGTCACTTTTCACATTCCTTGAACAGGAAGTATTTTCCCGCAGGACACTCATGCTCCACTTCTGTCTACTGTGGATCAGTGACTCTCACATTTATACATACTGGGCACTTAGTTATTAGATATCTCCTACCTGGAGGATGTGTTAGAAAGCACATTATAATTGGCTGGGTGAGCTGTCTCAAAGTGACATGCATCAATATCAGATCTGTTATAGGTCACAAGCAGTTGCAGTGTGAGATACAGTATCTTCGCTCACGGTTAGAAGAAAAGGTTCTGTCAGGCACTTCTTATATAGAAACTTTTAGGGGTTCCCATCATTTTATGGATGTAGTTTTGATTTTGTTTGAATTCTTTTTCAATTTATAATTAAACTTTATGAATTAAAGGATTAGTTCACCGCAGAATTAAAATTTCTTGATAATTTACTCACCCACGTGGCAGCCAAGATGTTAATTTCTTTTCAACTGAAGGAAAAAATTCCAGGATTGTTCTGGACTTCACTGGGATACAATGGGCTGAAGGTCAAAATAGCAATGGAGCTTCAAAGGGCTTTACATGATCTCAGCCATCATGCGTGACATAGACGGAAGTACCGCAGTAGGACGAAAAACTCCATCTCATTTTCAAAATTCAAAATCATCCGACATTGTAGTTATATACTTTATGTATTTAATCTCACTTTATTAACCAATGCGTTTGCTGCTGACCTTCAATGATGCAATTCAGCTAAAATAATAAGCAAAAATTACTTTAGATTAACATTACATTTTTTTTGTTTTAATTGCTGAAGTAGGAGTGTTGAACTTTATTCTCCTGCATCCTATATTCTTCTGCAATCCAGAAGGCAGCACAGCTGAAAGGTTAGAGGGCTTCTGAGTGAATTTGCATTTCTTTCATCCTGAGGCTTATTCATTTCACTTTTGGTGTGGAAGTCCCTTTACATTTGCTAAAAATAGACCTTTCGATGTTATTTGTTATTAAAAATCAAACACACAAACCTATCCCAGGTGAGAAAAAGTAACGCAAAAGTGAAGCAACAGATTACTTCCCATATAAAATTAGCACAGTTAGTTACTCTGCTTTGTGAGCCAATTGTAACGATCATTTCATTCATTTTTATTTCATTACACCAATAGATTATTTTGCTGTTTTGCCACAAAACCCACAATCCAGTTTAATTAAGTGCAGTGTGTGCTACTACTGCACCGTCAGTTTCCAAATTGTTATCCTTTTTATTTTTACGCAAATGTGGCTCTATGTAGATGGCGCTAAATTCACTGGTACTGATTAATTTATTGTATGTGGTTATTAAACTTTGTAAAATTTGTAATTAAACTCTGTAAACAGGCTTTGTAATCTACAATGAAAATGAATAATTATAACATATGAATGGATTTTTTTTAAGTTTAGTCTTGGTGCCATGATCTGGATCTGCAATGGGATTGTTTGTATATTTTAGAATATTATTATTTCGTTTTTGATTATTATATATATGTTATATTTATATTATTTTACGCATGTATGTTGAAAAATTTGGGGTCAGTGAGATTTTTTTTGAAGAAATGTATACTTTTATTCACAAAGGATGCATCAAAGTCACATTAAAGCCATGTGTTATTTTACAAGCCATTCTGTTTCACATAAATGATATTCTTTTGAACTTTCTATTCAGCAAAGTATCCTGAAAAAAAAGTGTCAAAGTTGAGATATTAAGCAGCACAACAGTTTTCAACTGTGATAATTATAAAAAAATATTTCTTGATCACCAAATTCAGCTTTGGCATAGCAGGAATACATTTGAAAATATAATAAAATAGAAAACAGTTATTTGAAAATGTAATATTTAACACTGTATTTACTGTATTTTTGATCAAATACACTAAATGCAGCCTTGGGGTGGTGAGCATAAGAGAG
Organism: Opsariichthys bidens; assembly: GCA_037194245.1. Taxonomy (NCBI): domain Eukaryota; kingdom Metazoa; phylum Chordata; class Actinopteri; order Cypriniformes; family Xenocyprididae; genus Opsariichthys; species Opsariichthys bidens. The sequence continues at coordinate 7,909,996 of CM074305.1, read as the reverse complement.
TTCTTTCAAAAATAATAATGACCCCTTTTTGGACTGTAGTGTACATAAATTGGCATGTGCATGCCCGCGGATATGTGGCTATGGGCTTATTTGTAAAAATATTTTCATAAATGTACATAATTCCTTCAATGAATCTGGCACCGAATGCAAATAAAAACTGCTATAAACAGCTGCAATTCATTTACAATGCACTGATGTACTGCATATCTATACAAGTATATGTCTTTTGATCCACGTACTGTATTTCTTTGTCTTTTTTAAAGGGTGTCATTCGCATTTTATACCTTTTTATTTATGTCTTTATCTTTCCAAATAAAACTCATGAAAATCGATAGACCGTTTGCTTTAATACGATGAATGCGCATCCGTTCTTCTGTCCAAGGTCACAGCTCTTTCGCAGCTCTGTTGTGCCGCGTGCGGTCGGGTGCCTGGGATGTGTTGTTTTCCCTCCGACCCAGTCGCTGTATCCTGGATTACATGTCATTTCTCCTTGTGTCCCGCTGGTCCGGCTGTTGTCCCATCACTAATCGTATTATGTATGCAGTCCTTTTCTTTTTTCGCTGTCTGTGTTGTTGGCACCCCCTGTGTACCGGGCCATTGTTTTTCATCTTCTCAGAAACACAAAGACACCGGTCTGTTCAGAATGAATACACTCCCTCATCAGATGGCCCCTGCATCTTTTGTTAGATATAAACAAGGACTTCAGGAAGATTTATTACAGCTGGCAGCAGGACAAATGTCTGTCCTTAATGAACTGTATTGTGTCCTAATTCACCTCAAGTGTGTGCTTCTTACTATCTTAAAGTAACTTAAGGGTATATTTTAATCATCCTTTTGTTGCTTCAGACCTCTTTGGCTTACTTTCTTCTATGGAAAACAAAGGGAGAATTTTTGAAGTATATCCAGGCAAGAACAGACAAAGTTATGTCCTAAAAAAAGGTCAATTCTTTAAATGTCGAAACAAATATAGCACCATTGGATACATTGTATTTCAGGTTTGATATCAATAGCTAGTTCTCATCCAAGTTGCAAATTTAAGAAAAATGGCTTTGATTTTACAATGATGATGATTAATAATACTAATAATATATTTGTTCTGCCCAGTATATATGAATTCATTATAACGTCATAATGATAATATATATGTAAACTATAAAGTGTCTCACTCAATCTGATTTTAGGACTCTAGCGGTTTGTTTCATAATCCACAGCCAGTGTGATGGAGACAACAGTTTATTAATTATCAGAAATTAATTTATTATTACAAATTTACTTTTGTTAGAGTATAGGGTGAATAATATTTTCTATAAACTCAAAGAAAGAAAGAAAAACACAATACTTTAAATGTCGAGTGCCACCCCTGAAATTTAAAGCAGTCTTTAGAAATAGAAAACGCTCTTTTGTTCCTTGGAAGGGATCATCCATCCGGGATTAAAAATTGGCACAGATGACCCTCAGCCTTCCCCATTAGCACTGCTCTGTGAGAGCAGGAAATATTCTCGACACCGGCTTCTGTCCTTGCCAAACTTCCACAACCGCAGTCTGGTCCACAGCCTCGGCAGTCTCCGGCTGTCTCTCTCAGATTAGTAAAGGATAGGACACTGTCCTTGTCTTCTCATCTTCCTCTCCTGCAGCCCAGGGCCTGATGGCACACATTATCTCCTATTAACTAATCACCCAATCAGAAACAGAAAACACTCCCCGGGCGCACAGTCTCACTGACGTAAATCCAGAGTGACAATATGGCTGATCTACGGCGAGGAGAACAGTTGAGAGAAGCGATCTGAGAGCGAAGACTCGTTAAGATCCCGGCGAGCGCCTGCTGCGTGCGTAGTCACCCTTCCTCCGGGATTCAGTCAGCGATTATTTCATTTGACTTGGCATCAGGAACGGGATTACAGAGATGTTTAGCGTGTCATCACACTTCAGCCCCCTTGGCATGGTGCACATTAAGCAGGACAGTTAGGGAATGATGGCACTGACATCGCCGTGTTTCTTCGCTGAAAGTGACCTTGTTTTTCCTCATTCTCTCTATCGCAGGGACGTGTTGTCCCAGAGGAAGATTTGATTGCTCAAAGGTCGTTCTGTTAAAGTCTAATGAAGTTCTCTGTTATGTTCTATTTAACTATCAGCCTTGTTTAAGATGTGCTAAAATTATTTTGGAGCAACGCAAATAGAACAAATGTGAGTGTAAAGCTGTGAAATGAATTTGGACAGCAGCTCGGATATTTTGTTCTTGGAGGAATCTGATGATAAATGTTGGAGTTTTCATCGAAAGCTCTTGCAAACTGTAAATTATGGCCCCAGTTTAAGACATTGTTGAAATCTCTTCTAAGTTGTTTGAGATCTGGAGAATAATTTGAGAAGCAGGAGACTAGAAACCTCATTCGCTCACATTTTCATGAGCGTAAATAAGTGACCCTTCGCAAAGATCCGCCCCCTTTAGTTACTGTTGCTATGTCCGACAAGCCGTGCGCTCTCACGCCACACCATCAGTGTTAATTTCGTTGACGAAGACTATGACGAAAAATATTCGTCAACGAACCTTTTTCACGGACGAAAACGAAATAAAAACGAAATTAAAAGTCAGATATGATGACGAAAAATGTGACGAAATATAACTGACACTTAAGTCACCGAATAAAAACGAGACGAAAATATTAGGGCGAGACGAATGGAGAAGAGATCCAATCAGAGCGAATCTTTGAGGGTAGGTTGATCTCTGCAGAAGCAAGCAGAAGAGCCATTTTAAAAAGGCGCGGGCACGGCAAATGCAGGCGCTAAAGCACAACAAAAAAAAACAGCAGCAGTTACACAGGAGGAGAAGATGAGTTTGCAGAACTTCGCACAGTTCCGAGGACGGTTGCACAACAGTTAGGTTATTTAACGTTACATTATATTTAGTTTGCACAGTCTTAGTTACACAGCTCTGGGCCGGGTTTCCCGATAACGATGTATCTTAGCTCTTAAGAGCGCTTTCTACGTGCAAGGTTACTAACGCTCGCAGCAATTCCACGAGCGTTTCCCAAAAAAGCACTTAACATGAACGCGCTCGAAGTGCTATTCAAGAGTCGCAGTCCATTCGCAAAGTGCTGAAATATAACCTTGTATGGAATCGTATTGTGAACATTTAACCTAATAATTGTCATCTGTTTTGGATTAGTTTTCGTGCACGTCAGCAAGTCATTGACAGATTTTTTTCAATTCATCCCTATTTTGCCCAGTCTTTGAAGCATATTTCCCACATTACTTCTTTTAAGATTTTTTTTTGTTCATTCATTTAATTTAGATGTGTATTTCTTTTTCTTCCCTTTTTAATTATTTCATTTATAAATCCATGTGAACAAAAAACGAGCAATATAAAGTACAATCAAAACATTATTATATTACTCACGTTGCAGTGTGTTAAATCTATAAAAGTGTAATCTGCCGGTTGTCCTGCAGGTGTCCTCATAAATCTGTCTTCTTAAGATCCACTTGGGGATGTACGATTACTCCAGAGCACTCGTAGTTCTACGAAGATTTTCAAGTTCTACTTAAGCTACGATGCTTTTGGGAAACAGACCATAATATTAAGATCAGTCGTACGATCGTTTTTACGATCAACTTAGGCTTACGATGCTTTTGGGAAACGCAGCCCTGGCTGATTTCAGTTGACTTTGCTCGTTAGCAACATACTAACGTTTTGCAGTGCACCCGGTCCGAGGGCAATGTCTCATGAACAACAGAAATGTCAGAGCTAGGACGAAAACGAAGAATTGACATCTAAGACTAAAACTCTTATGCTATTTAGTCGACCAAAACTAGACTAAGACTAAAAGACTTAAGACTAGACTAAGACTAAAACTCTTATGCTATTTAGTTGACCAAAACTAGACTAAGACTAAAAGACTTAAGACTAGACTAAGACTAAAACTCTTATGCTATTTAGTTGACCAAAACTAGACTAAGACTAAAAGACTTAAGACTAGACTAAGACTAAAACTCTTATGCTATTTAGTTGACCAAAACTAGACTAAGACTAAAAGACTTAAGACTAGACTAAGACTAAAACTCTTATGATATTTAGTCGACTAAAACTAGACTAAGACTAAAAGATTTCAAATGACTAAAATATGACTAAAACTAAATGGTGTGTTATTCAAAAGACTAAGACTAAATCAGAATTTGCTGTCAAAATTAACACTGCACACCATCGTGTTCTCCATCGTCAAATTCACCAACGTTAATCTACTAACTTTAAGTACTGGCATGTTCACGTAAAATATCGTTTGAATTGATCGATCGTGATTGTACTTAGAGAGTTCCGCAGCAAAGAGGTCAAACACTAAAGCTGTTGCTTTGGCCAGATTTTCCTAAAATATTAACAGCCTTCTTTCACAGGCTTCCAAGTGCTGGCATTTCCTTCAGGAAATGCGTATCTAATGCATGATTGATTGACTCAGTCACCTCTGTGTCCCATATCTGTCTTCTTGAGATTTTGTTTGGGGACAGTTGCTATTTTGGAATGCACACATGCACACATCAACACAGAATTTTGCAGCTTCACCCCTGGCAAAGATGGCAAGGCCAGCACTCGTGAGGATAATGAGCTGGCCATTAAAGCGTTTTTAATTAGCGCGGTGCCCCGCGATCACATCCAAGTAACATCTTCAGGAACGGTATGCAAATAAGACTCGAACTCTCAAACCAAACACGAACATCCTGCTCGGCGAGTTATCAGACAGCATTTTTGGGTGTGTAACGATTATAGCCAGAACGCATTACAAAGTATTCTGGCAAAAGCACTAAGTTACGGATCAGTTACTCAGGGCAAATTGAAATAATAATTTTGCCTCTAGCTCAAAAACGACACTGTGTATTTCTGTTTTGGCCCTGAAAAATAAAGCACGGGCCATCGTAACTTGTATTGCCTTTTGTGGCGATACCATTCTTGCTATGATCCCATAAAATAGATAACAGATGGAGATTTGTCCCCTGAGTTTCTGTTAAAGAAGAAAGAAACAGCAAAATGACTTGCTGAAGGGTAAGCTCTGATGACTGCATCATATCTAACAAGTCTGCTGTGAGCTATAGAGATGCTGACCTCTATCATGTAACACGGCAGATGTACTTTTTCACCGCAGATTTTATGACAAGGTGGAAGGAGCTTTGTGCTGAGACTGATAAGACTCCGGTCTACAGCCCCTCTGTGCTCACCGACCAAAGGGGCTTTGGATAGGACTTAATGAGCCGAGCCAATCAATGCCCAGCCAGATGGCTTTGATTGATGCCTTTGAAGAAACAAAGTGTCATAATGGTCCTAAGACCACCAAACAGAAGGGGAGGAGAAAGTATTGATGCATCACCCATTGCAGAGGTCACGATGACCATCTAACTTTGCGGCTTTGCATTGTCCCAAAGTGCCGCTCCTTGTTTGTGTGCCTGAGTCACCTTGTGGGGAAATAAATGGCGGTTTGAAACAACCTAACTCAAAGTATTCAACTTTGGTGCATAATTTTTACCTCTGTATTTGTGCTACAAGCTTGAGTGATGCCTTGAACCATGCAGCTTGTTGTGGTGAGATGTGCTGGCTATGGGAAAAAAATAAAAATAATGATCCCATGCATTCAGTAAGCAACCTCCCAGAACACCTTAGCAACATCCCAGAGCAATCTAACATTATGCATGTTTGTTTTGCGCGGGTAAGCGCGCTTCACATCGAGTCTGTTTATATGCACCTTCTTAAATCAATTATGCTTAATAAGTAGACAATGTAAACGCGTTAAATCATTTTCTTTATCAGAGTAAGGACATAAATGGCTTAAGAATAAATAAGAATGCTCATTACCCTGATTTTTTTACCCTGCAGGTAAACAACTTAACCTGTGTTCTGTCGACTTATTATGGTACACATGTGTGAAATGTGAAAGGAAAGCATACGTATGTGGCAGATTTAAAAGCATCCAGCTTTCGATGTAGGGGAGAAATATAATCGCAAACTACAAATTTTGTCTTGACCCAAGAAATATAAAAAAATGTGTTCTCATCTCGTGTAGCCAAAGGACAAGTGGTACAGGTGTAGAGGAGAATGAGTCTGTGCAAGTTTCCTGCTGACATTTTGAAATACATGGGTTTTGTAATGCTTTTAAATCACAACGCACATTATAAATAGAATTCTCTGAGGGAAATTCATGACCGCTCACGTTTTGACATCACCATCATATTCAAAAGGAATAACTTTTTTTTTTTTTTTGGATGATGTTTTTAAAGGGTTAGTTCACCCAAAAACAAAATGTATGTCATTAATTACTTACCCTCATGTCATTCCAAACGCATAAGATTTCATTTCATTCATCTTCTGAACACAAATTAAGATAATTTTGCTTCTCCGTCATTCTCTTACACTGTTTACGTTGTAGCGCTTCTGAATTCTACGTCATAACTCCGACTCAGTATACCATGCCGTAAAGATGGTTTACTTTCACTGAATGTGTGATTGTTTACGGGTGTGCATGTAAATGTTTTTGTTTTCAGAATATGTATTATTCTAGCTTGTACTTCTTTCTTTACATTTCAAATAGTAAAAAAAAAAAAACAGTCAGTTTGTCACATTAACTACATCAATCAATATTTAATTCAAAATGACTTCCAGAAAAGATTAGGTGAAATTGGACTATTCATCAAGCTAATAACTCTTACATTATGCAGCTGTTACCAAAGATTGTCACATTTTTAGACACATTCTAGCACCTGTAATGACAGGAAACATCATTTCCTCACTCATCCGTTTGAAGTGTGAAGTTTCAGTATGGCAGTATTACCTGTACCATGATATCTCTCTGAATATATATATATATATATATATATATATATATATATATATATATATATATATATATATATATATATATTCTTTTTTTTTTTTCTTTTTTTTTTAACACGATCTAAGGCAAGCGTCACCATAACAATTGCTCATACATCTTTTAGGGGGTTAAGAACAACTCTTTATAATTTATAATCTAAGGGTACGTTTACACAGCAATGATGTTCTAAAAACGGAAACGTTGTTTTTTTCTTTGTATGAGAACATTATCAAAACTACCCCCGTCCACCCAGATCCACAAAAATGACTAAAATCTCTGTATTACTCAAGCCAGACAAATAGTTCTGTCACTTTGTAAAGAAATGTGATGCTTAAAGGGTTAGTTCACCCAAAATGAAAATTCTTCCATTAAAAGGGTTAGTTCACCAGAAAATGAAATTTCTGTCATTAATTACTCACATTCACGTCGTTCCACGACTGTAAGACCTTTGTTCATATTCAGAAGATAAATTAAGATATTTTGATGCAATTTGTTTGATGAAAAAAGTTTTTTTTTAATCCTCCATTGAGAGCAATGAAATGACCAATGTCCAGAAAAGCAGTAAAAACATCATTAAAATAGTCAACGGAGGTTCAACCTTCATGTTATGAGGCGATGAGAATTCTTTTTGTATGCAAAAACAAAACAAAAATAAAGACTTTATTCAATAATTTTTCCTCTTCCCTATCAGTCTGTTAAGCAGTTCATGCAGTGCTGCTTTCCGTGTTTACGTCCAAACTGCAGCCAAGACTGAGCCGCCATTCCAACGTAGAACTTGGAAGCACTGCAATGAAAATAGCGCAGCAGAATGATGGGGAGAAACAAATTTGTTGAATAAAGTCGTCGTTTTTGCGCACAAATAGTACACAGTGCAGCACTTCCTATGCTCAGTATTGACTGGCTCACCACACACAGCGTCGTGGTGCTCACATGAACAGCGTTGGAGACTGACACGAAAGAGCATTAATGACAGAATTAACTAACCCTTTAAACTGGAAACCTTGATTCATTTTTTTTTTCTGGATTCTTTGATGAATAGAAAGTTTTATTAAAAGACCAAAAAAAAGTCTTTTGCAATATTACAAATGTCTTTACAATCACTTTTGATGTATAAACGTATTACTTTCCTTTTTAAGAAGCTCTTCTTTATCTTTTACAAAGAGTGTTGTGGCCTACATTTGATTTTTACTTGAGATTTGAAAGATATTTGAGATTATTTGATTCTTTTCCGTCGTGCGATTCGTATAAACTAGCTGTAACCTAAATATTAGTTTTCCCTGTGACTTTTATGTATTATTTAGCTATTTATTATAGTACTATTATATAGTACTACAAATTTCAAACAGTTGAGGCCTGTAAGTATTGAGTTTGACTCAGATTAGTTTTTAATGATCTTTAAATGATCAAATTAACATTCTGAAACATGAAAAGTGTCTCAGGTGTTATGAAATATTGTTATTGTTAGTCAGTGGGGTGAAATTTCTCATTATTCATAATATCATACCAGTTTGAAATGACATAAATGATGACAGAGTTTTTGTTTTTGTGTGAACTATCCCTTTAACAATTGTGCTTACTAACTGTCCAGTAGAAAAAAACAAAAAAACAAACAGCCATATTGGTGTCTTATTAGTGCAATTTATATACACTACTGCGTGTATCTTCAAGAACCAGTCTTTCTGGGAAAATGTGAAAATGGCTGTGAGGTTTACTGTCAAACTGAAAGTTAGCTGCATATTAAGGAGGTAGACAGGTAAACATTGATGCCATAAGAAATGGGTTGTTTATGAGTGTAGAAATAGCTGCATAATGGTGCCATGCATGTTAAAGATAAATATGACAGATTGTCAGGCCATTCCTAATATTTTAAACGGTAAATGCATTATTAAAAACTGCAGAAAGCAACTTAAAAATCCATATTTGCAATATTTATTTGCAGTGATACATCAAAAGAACAAAACACACCGCTGATTTTTAGGCTTGGTCTTCTTGTTTGTTGTTGTTTGTGCTGCCCCATTCTTATCCAATCATGATTTAACACTCCTGCCTGTTTTATCTGGCCTCTCACAGGCCCAGACAGATGGGTCTGCACTTGATTCAAACACAAACCTCAAAACTAATCCCCCAAAACAAACCTCTCGCTTTCAGATTCAGCCAGCTGTGGGAGCTGGATCAGATACACGGCGAACCACCGCAACATGTGCAAATGACTTTTTATGATTACTGCAGTTTCTTTGACCAGCATAAGCACGAACCAACTGGCCATGAATGAACCCTGTGTTGTTTATTGGTTGCTTATTTGTTGGAAAGGTTTTCATAACTGTAGTTTGTAAGGCTACTCTACCCCGTTTTATTGTGTCCCTTGATGCAAAATGGATTGTTTTGTTGACCAGCTCTGATTGTGTAAACAAAGGTGTTCATCAAGAGAGTTGAATCTCACTTAAATTTCCAAAAAGTGTTTAGAGCCAATTTTCATAATTGCCACTTGTTCTATTGCACATCGTGCTGAGTTCTTAAATTTTGACAGCCTTGCATTTGGTTATCATGTACATGCATGTTTTATACAAGGATCAATTAATAGTTCATCCAAAAATGAAAATTCTGTCATTATTTATTAGAGGTGTAATTATGCCCTCATTTCACGATTCCATACATATCATGACACTGAATTCGTGATATGATAGTATCGCAACGCTCTAAGGCATAGTAAAAGTTTAACAAAAAAATGTACTGTTGAAATGCTAAATTTGGTATGACATTGGAAGTGGAAATGAATAGGCTTTGACTTGGTGCTGGTAACCCAATATAGAGGACAGTGGTGACACCAGAATAAAAATATTCATGATTCTGATGCTGAAACACAGATTTATTTTAGACGGATGTGTTTGCACTCTGTTATTGGCTGGATATATTTAAAATAATGTAGTCTACTTGGACATTAGACATTTGGAATTATCAGGAGCCACAAATATTCCCCCATTGCATTATTATACATTATATTCAATATTATATATGGTAGTTTAATGTAGTACTGACACTAAGACTATGTAAACGTGATTTTTTTCTCACAGAGTAATTTTCATTTTGGGTGAAGTATACGCACAAAACACATTGTCACTATCGACATATTGCTGCATTTTTGTATTGTGATATTTTGTGACATGATTTATTGTTACACCTCTACTATTTACTCACCCTCGTGTTGTTCTAAAGCTGAACAGTGAACACAATAGGCGGTTGAGTGATTAAACAGTGCAGGCAGCCCATACAAATAAATTCATTCTTCATCTAGAAGTATTAATTTACTTTCTGTCAAAGTTAGTGGATTATTGAAAGATTGTTAGGAAAAGTTATATTAAAAAAAGATCAAATTTTTGCCTGTTTTTTGACAGGTTCTTTCAGGTTGATGTGAAATTATGCAAATGAAATGTGTCGTATGGACTCAACCTAATTTATCATTATACAGATGTGGCATGTACCATGTAATCATGATATTTCCATGTAATTAGTATCTGTCAGAGATATTGTGTGAGTTTAACGGTTAATAAAATTACTTTGGTAACTTTTTTTTTTGCATTGTCTTTTGAGATATATTGCAAAGGACTTTTCTGATAGAAATACATCTATTCTATAATAATCAAACAATAACTTTACTACCGTTCAAAAGTTTGAGATCAGTATGATTTTTTAATATCCTTTTAATTAGGAAGTATTCATTAAATTGCACCAAATGAAAATATTAGATTCATTTCTAAAGGAATAAACAGTGGAGGAATAAATTACATTTTAAAATATATTAAAATGGAAAAAGGTTATTTTAAATTGTAATAATATTTCACAATATTACTGTTTTTACTGTATTTTTGGTCAAATAAAATTAGCTTTGGTGAGCATAAGATGTTCCTTTAAAAATAAATAAATAAATAAATAAATCCTATCAACTACAACTTTTTTATTTTGAATGGTGCTCAGTCATTTATTAAAATTTTGAGATATTGTTTAGCAAGTACTCTTTATAGAACACAATATTGGTTTTTTTAATGATTGTATTATAATAAAGATAATACTAATTAACCTAGTATAATATGAGTTTTAAAAAAATAGGTTTGGTGTTGAAGAGGTATTTGAGCCCTACTCATGTTGTTGATGGTGCACACTTCTTGCAATATTTTTATCTAGAGGTCCTCCAGGACAGGTTTGCTATAGAGGGATCTTAAAACCTAAAAGCACTGGATAATGGAAAAATGGCAATGGATAATTGTATTTCTTGATGGACTATTTGCTTCCTTGAGAGCAACGGGCCTGTGGAAGTAGGTCCAAGTGAAAGAGTCATTTAAGGTTGAAAGGCTGAGTAGACTAGGACAGAAGAAGAGTGGTGGTTAGAAGCACATATTTGAGGTATGGAAATACGGCAATGACTAGAAGGCTATTCGCAATCCTCTGCCATCACTTTCCCCTTGAGCAAGGCACTTAGACCCGCGTTGCTCTAAGGAACTGCAATTAACCCTCTGGAAATTGGTGAGGGATAAAAGTATTATCACTGTTGGAAATTCCAGTATTGGCAAACCGATTATCACTTTAGTCACGTGATTAGATTAACCTGAGACAACAGCTCTATTTCAAACATTCAGTGAGCTGCCTCGTGCCTCCTGCCTTGTGTCTACATCGCCAGCTGCCCTCTAAGGTGGCAGTCGATCTCTCATTGGAAAAACGTGCTTGTGGAGACCTTAAAGCAAAATGGTGTGTTATTTCTTGCATATTTTGCAACACATTCAAAGTGAAATGTTCATTAAAAGCACTAAATGCTCAATCTAAGAGCTTTTTTTTCCCGAACAGATAATGTTTAATTTTGATCGCTTGATTTTGGTATTGCTTCTACAAATCTTTGAGTTCTTCTGTGAATCATGTTTCATGGGACCCAAGTGCTCCACATCACAAGTGCAATGCTGTACCAGGTGAGCTAAAGATCAAGTTTATGCCAGAAAAGTCATACAAAGGAGCTGGTTATGTGATGTAAATGCCAAAATTTATTATTTTTTCAGATTGTGCACTATGATAAAGTGTTTTTGGGGTCATAAAGTAGTATTGTGCTAGGAACCGTGTGGAAATAAGTCTTTATTAATCGATAATCTATCATGATTTGCGTAAAACGAATAAGATGTTGGTGTTTTACTGCCAAAGTCATTCATTTTAGCTGGAAACGTCTAGGTTACTAATGTAACCCCCGTTCCCTGAAGGAGGGAACGGAGACGTTACGTCGGACTGACGTCATGGGATCTCGCTTGGGAGCCCAATCAACTCCGCATAGTAAAAAACAAGCCAATCAGAATTGGCTAGTGAGATTTACATGCCGGGCTCCTCCCCCGGCATCCGGGTATAAATAGAGCCGGCATTACTCACTTCATTCATATTTTGCTGAGGAGCCGAAACTGATCTCGGCCGCTCAACGGTGACTCTGTGCTATGGCAAGGGACGTAACGTCTCCGTTCCCTCCTTCAGGGAACGGGGGTTACATTAGTAACCTAGACGTTCCCTATCAGTCAGTCACGTTCGACGTTACGTCGGACTGACGTCATGGGATCCCGTGGAAAACGCCATAGCAACCGAGCCACGCTACGAGCGTCGGGGAAGCAGATGCTGGCAGGCCGAGGCGTGCCACCTGCAAGTGCAACCTCGAATGTCGTAACCCTCCAGCGCCCGGAGCAAGCCCTACAATGTCTTCCATACCAGCGGGATGGAGAGGACAGGATCTTACTCAGGAGGTGGTCGAAGCTGTTGTTCCTTACCTCAGGGGAAGAGTGCTTCGGTGACTCAATTCCCACGTTTTTCTCAGCTGACCAAAAACGCCAGGAAAGCGTCCCTCTTGGGGAAGCTACGGAGACCACACCCTGCCCGAAGGGAGGTAACGTGTGGAGCACATATGCACTGACCCGCGGGGCAGTATCTGCATATGGAGAGCTCCCTGAGGAAGGTCCTACCCAGGCTTGGGGAGGAACGCTACGCCTCAGGGGCAGGGGCTGGTCGCCCAGGAAGACACGGGTTTACCATCGGGGAAACCGTACCGTGGACCATACACATATGGGGTTACCCGCAGGGAACCACAAACATATGGGCATCTAGCCCAGTACAAGGACTGACCGCTGGGGGCATGTACACGAGTACTGGACCTAGCGTCTGACGCCTCCGCCGCGTCTGACTGCCGAAAGGATGCAGGAGGAACTCCACAGGGTTCACCAACTGGGGAACTGAACTGAGGAGTAGACAAGCGCTCGCATCTCCTCGTGAAAGGAGAATGGCGCAGCAAGCGGTCTCTCGTGGCTATCTTGAAGACAGCACACGAGAGGACACCGGGTCCACTCGGAGGTTATAAAACCTGGCGAATGTGTTCGGTGTCGCCCAGCCCGCAGCTCTGCAGATGTCTGCCAGAGAGGCGCCGCACGCCAACGCCCAGGAGGAAGCAACACCCCGAGTGGAGTGTGCTCTCACCCCTAGGGGGCACGGCTCGCCTTGGGAATGGTACGCCAAGGCGATGGCATCCACTATCCAGTGGGCCAACCTCTGTTTGGAGACAGCCTTCCCTTTCTGCTGTCCTCCAAAGCAAACAAAGAGCTGCTCGGAGCTTCTCAAGCTCTGCGTGCGGTCCACGTAAGCGCGAGAGCACGAACAGGACACAGCAACGCAAGGGCTGGGTCTGCCTCCTCCCGGGGCAGCGCTTGCAGGTTCACCACCTGGTCCCGAAGGGGAGTGGTGGGAACCTTGGGCACGTATCCAGGCCGGGGTCTCAAGATCACGTGAGACAAAGCCGGCCCAAATTCCAGGCACGCCTCGCTGACCGAAAATGCTTGCAGGTCCCCTACCCTCTTAAGGAAGCGAGCGCCGTCAGGAGCACTGTCTTAAGAGACAGGTGTTTCAGCTCAGCTGACTCAAGGGGCTCGAAGGGAGCTTTCTGTAGCCCAGCTAGGGCGACAGAAAGGTCCCAAGAGGGAATTACGGGAGGTCTAGGCGGGTTTAGCCGCCTAGCACCTCTCAGGAACCTGATGATCAGATCGTGCTTTCCTAGTGACTTGCCATCGACCACATCGTGATGTGCTGCGATGGCGGCCACGTAGACCTTCAAGGTGGAGGGGGACAGTCTCCGCTCCAAGCCACTTTGAAGGAAGGAAAGCACTGAACTGATCGGGCATCTCCGGGGGTCTTCCCGGCGGGAAGAACACCAATCAGCGAAGAGACTCCACTTCAAAGCATAGGCGCGCCTCGTAGAGGGAGCTCTAGCCGAAGTGATAGTGTCAACTACCGCGGGCGGTAGGCCACTTAAGTCTTCCGCGTCCCGTCCAGGAACCACACGTGGAGGTTCCAGAGGTCGGGACGTGGGTGCCATATGGTGCCCCGTCCCTGAGAAAGCAGGTCCTTCCTCAGGGGAACTCGCCAGGGAGGGACTGTCGCGAGGAGCATGAGTTCTGGGAACCAGGTCCGGTTGGGCCAGTACGGCGCAACTAACAAGACCTGCTCCTCGTCCTCCCTGATTTTGCACAGTAGCTGCGCAAGAAGGCTCACTGGGGGAAACGCATACTTGCGTAGGCCCCGGGGCCAGCTGTGTGCCAGTGCATCCGTGCCGAGGGTCCCCTCGGTCAGGGAATAAAAAAACTGGCAGTGAGCAGATTCCTGAGAGGCAAACAGGTCTACCTGTGCGTCCCCGAATCTGCTCCAGATCAGCTGGACCGCCTGGGGGTGGAGTCTCCATTCCCCCGGGAGCGTGAGCTGTCGTGAGAGCACGTCGGCCGCACGATTGAGCTCGCCCGGGATATAAATGGCACGCAGTGACTTGAGTCGCCGCTGACTCCAGAGGAGAAGGTGGCGGGCGAGTTGCGACATGCGGCGTGAGCGTAGACCACCCTGATGGTTGATGTACGCTACTGCCGATGTGTTGTCCGTCCGGACCAGTACATGCTTGCCCTGCAGCAACGGCCGAAACCGGCGCAGGGCCAGCAGTACTGCTAGCAACTCGAGGCAATTGATATGCCAATGCTGGTGGGGTCCTGTCCAGGAGCCCGACGCAGCATGCCCATTGCACACAGCACCCCAGCCGGTGGTGGAGGCATCTGTTGTGACAACAACATGCCTGGACACTTGTCCTAGGGGCACCCCGGCCCGTAGGAAAGCAAGGTCCGACCACGGGCTGAATGTTTGGCGACAGCTCGGTGTGATGCCCACACGGAGCGTGCCACGGTGCCATGCCCACCTCGGGACTCGGTTGTGTAGCCAGTGCTGAAGTGGTCTCATATGGAGTAATCCGAGCGGCGTGACCGCGGCTACGGATGCCATATGCCCCAGGAGCCTCTGAAGTTGTTTCAGTGGGACCACTGTTTTCTGCGAGAACGAGTTCAGGCAGCTCAGCACAGACTGTGCGCGCTCGTTGGTGAGACGTGCTGTCATGTTGACCGAGTCCAGCTCCACACCGAGAAAAGAGATACTCTGTACTGGACAAAGTTTGCTCTTTTCCCAGTTGACCCGAAGCCCCAACCGGCTGAGGTGTGTGAGCACCAGGTCCCTGTGTTCGCACAACTGTTCTCGGGACTGGGCCAGGATGAGCCAGTCGTCGAGGTAGTTGAGGATGCGAACGCCCACTTCCCTGAGAGGGGTAAGGGCCCCCTCCGCGACTTTGGTAAAGACACGGGGGGACAGGGACAGCCCGAAGGGTAGGACCTTGTACTGGTATGCCCGACCCTCGAACGCAAAGCGTAGAAACGGTCTGTGTCGAGGGAGGATCGAGACATGGAAGTACGCGTCCTTCAGGTCGATTGCTGCAAACCAATCTTGTGCGCGAACGCATGCGAGCATGCGTTTCACGGTGAGCATCTTGAACGGGAGCTTGTACAGGGCCCGATTCAAGACACGCAAGTCCAAGATTGGCCGTAACCCTCCGCCTTTCTTGGGTACTATGAAGTACGGGCTGTAAAACCCTGACTTCATCTCGGCTAGTGGGACCGGCTCTATTGCGTCCTTCGCCAGCAGGACTGCAATCTCCTCCCGCAAAACAGTGGCATCTCTGCCCACCACTGGTGTGGATAGGACGCCACTGAATCTGGGAGGACGCCTGGCAAACTGGATTGTGTAGCCGAGTCTGACTGTTCGAATGAGCCAACGGGACGGGCTGGGAAGGCCTAGCCAGGCCCCCAGATACCGTACGAGTGGCAACATCCGAACCCCAGAAGTACCCGCGGGGGGGGCAGCATGGAGCACTGGGGCCCAACCTGGGAGGCAGTGCGTCCCGAGGTAGAGGCAGCGAGTGATGTGAACTCACTTGGCTCCGTGTGTCCCGTGAGGGACAGAGCAGGCAGGCGCGGGGAGGCTGTGCGTCCCAAACACGTCCGTGACCTGCTTGTGGCGAAGGAGGGAGTGGTTGAGAATGAGGAAGCGGTGCGTCGCACATTCACAACACAGACCCTTTTTGGCTCAGAGATAGTGGAAATCGCTCTATTATTGAGGTGGGTACCACTGACCCTGGGGTCAGCGGCGGAACCAGGGAACGAAGGATTTACCCCCCCGGCCCACTCCGGGGGGGAAGGAGTGGTGCCTTCACCGTCTCCTGAGATAGAGCAATCTCCACCACCTCTGGGCCACCCATCTCAAGACCGCTTTTGCTGCCTCTTTTTGGCAGCTTTAGTGGTCAGGACGGGCTGCGCCACCTTCCTGCGGGAGGTTTGCGGGGGACCGGATTTCTCCGATCCACCCAAAGCCTGTGCAGCCGCAGGGGGGCGCCCCCGGCGACGAGCAGGCTGGGGCCCAAGCCACACCCCGCCGAGGCAGGATGTGACCAGTGGCCTCAGTCTGCTGCTGCACTGCCGAGAACTGCTGAGCGAAGTCCTCGACAGTGTCGCCGAAGAGGCCGGCCTGGGAAATGGGGGCGTCGACAAAGCGAACTTTGTCGACATCCCTCACCTCAGCCAGGTCCAGCCAAAGATGGCGTTCCTGAACCACCAGGGTGGACATCGTCTAGCCCAGGGCACGTGCTGTGACTTTTGTCGCCCGGAGAGCGAGGTCGGTCGCAGCACGCAGTTCTTGCAACATCCCTGGGTCAGAACTACCCTCGTGCAGCTCTTGAGAGCTTTCGCCAGATGGACCTGCAAGATGGCCATGGCGTGCAGGGCGGAGGCCGCCTGTCCAGCGGCGGAGTAAGCCTTAGCGGCGGGAGCCGCTATCGTCTTACTCGCCTTGGAAGAGAGACGTGGACGATTCCGCCAGGTGGCAGCCGACTGCAGGCACAAGTGCACCGCAATCGCCCGTTCCACCTGTGGAATGTCCACGTGCCCCCTGGCGGCCCCACCATCGAGGGTAGTGAGAGTGGAGGAGGTAGAAGAACGGCTTCGAGCCATGTCTTCTGAACCTCCTCATGCAGCTCGGGAAAAAAAATGGCACTGGGGCGGGCCGCGGCTGTGAACCACGCCCCGCACCCAGAAACCAATTGTCAAGCCGCGAGCGCTCGGAACACAGTGGAGGGTTCCACTCGAGTCCGATGCCCGCGGCGGCCCGAGCCAGCATAGCTGTCAGTTCTGCATCAGACTCAGCCTATGCAACCACCCCGGAGGGCGGAAGTTTGGCTTCATCTTCCTCTGCAGAAGATAACAGCCCACTCTCCGATGCAGCGATAGACATCCGATCCTCATCCAGAGCGCCAAATGAGATGCGGGGATCCTCACGAGAAGGACCCGCATCAGCACTAAGCAACTCGACGGCACATGGCATTGTGGAGGAGTGGGAGATTCGTGGGGGCTGACCCGACGAAGAGGCTCCCACTGTAACCCTCAGATCTCCCAGAGTGCTAACCATTCCCGCAGCTTTCCTTTGGAAAGTCACGGGGGATTGGGTAGCAACAGAGGGGACTCCGCCTTCCATTGAAGGAGAGTCGCGATCGCAATGTCAACATGGCCATGCTCTCGCAGTGAGAGCATGAACCATCCACGAGCGCTGATTCAGCGTGCTGCCTGCCCAGACACGTGAAACAGCGCTCGTGGCCGTCAGATGAAGTCAGGAAACGACCGCATCCAGAAACACACGGGAAAAAAGACATCTTGAAAAAGACGCTTTTTCTCCCGTGCTGCTCTTTTAGACGTGCCCTCCCGCTGGAACACCGAGGGATGGAATGCGCGCTGATTCGTTCCCGCATCAGCGCCTGCTGCACTCCACCGCTGCTGTGTTGTCGTCCGTCAACGAGAGAGAACAGAGCAAGAGGAAATTTCTCTAGCAATTAAAATTGCTTTTTGCGGGAACTGGTCCCTTTAGCAATGAAAATTGCTGTTTTCGCTCTTAGTTTCTCTTTGCAGAAGATGAAAGGCAGATCAGTGTCCCGATCGGCTCCGAAGCAAAAGTATGAATGAAGTGAGTAATGCCGGCTCTATTTATACCCGGATGCCGGGGGAGGAGCCCGGCATGTAAATCTCACTAGCCAATTCTGATTGGCTTGTTTTTTACTATGCGGAGTTGATTGGGCTCCCAAGCGAGATCCCATGACGTCAGTCCGACGTAACGTCGAACGTGACTGACTGATAGGGAACTAAAGTTAATTGTGCTGTATACTGTATAGGTACGTTTTTTTTGTAGTTTTTAAGTATTTTCTTGGTTTGTCTACATTCTTGGAATTGTTTTAATACTGAGTGTGACAAGTAGGGTGGGCCGAGATCCGTGAGAGATAGGAGACCGGTGCAGTGTACAGGTGACGCTCCCTAGCAACCCTGCCATTGTCCTCCAACCGTTCTCTCACGGCTCTTGCCCCGGCCTAATTGTCACACTGAGCTTGTTATATCCTTGAAGGACATACGTGATACATTGTTTTGGAATTTGGCCAGAATGAGTTTTCATAGAAAGCAGCGTAATCAGAACAGCCTTTGAATCTAGCGTGTGGCTAAGGTGCCTTAAAATGTTGTTTCTGTGGGCAGCTCACTAGGAACAGAGCAATTGAATCTATTAAGACTTTATTCAGTTGGAGAGATTTTATGAATTCCATTTTCACCATATTAGTAGCTGATTAATATTCTGAGCAACTTCAAGCAATTTGCAACTCAACACACTCTTCACCAAATATTATTCAGTGTAATTACACAGAAGCATGATGATATTCAAAGGTGCTGGGCTGTAAAAATGTAATAGATGTTTTCCTGATTGTATTTACCCTCCATCAAAGTTTTTTATGTGTTCTTTGATCTTAACGCTGAGAGTAGGCAAGTGGAAAATGCATTGGGCTGTCAAACCTCTTTTGTTGTTCCTGACTGTAATTTGTATTATTTTTGACTAGAATGTTAGTGTGAAGTCTAGTTCAAGACAGTTATTGAACTCGTGACCTTAATGTTATTCAAAAAATTATCAAGTGTAAACATCTCTCAGAGAGCAGAGTGCCAGTTCTTGAGTGTGATCTAGAGGAATGAGCTCTATGCAAGCAAAAGCACATCTACCCATGATCCATTACACTCCCCTTCCTTTGACCTCACCTCTCTCTCCCTGGAGTAAAAAGCCACACGTGGGCGTTTATCCAGGTCATGGCAGTGGTGTAGTTGCTTTTGCTCTGAGCAGAGATCAAGTCCACAGTCTTTTGTACATCAGCTAAATGCTATTGTTGCTCCAAAGCAACATCTCAGTGTTGGACCTCACCTTTTCTAGTGTAAGGAATTGAGCCAACACATTATTACTTTCAGTAATGTTTCGGAATGTTTTTCAACATTCTAAACTCCATGTGTGGTTAACTGATAAAAACAATTCAGAGCTCTAGATGTAGTTTCACATGCATAAATTTTACTGTTGGTTTATTTTTCATATATTCTATGTTAGTTACTGTTTTGTCCACCCTTTGTCATATCTCAGAGCAGCACACAGTAGTTTTTGAATGAAACAGTTGAGTGAATGATTCATTGACTCACTCAAAGATTGTCTCATGTTGCAGTTTTGAATCAATCAGCATTTTTGAATGAGTCAGTTGAGTGGATAATTCAATGACTTACTGATAAAGTCATTGTTTAGTACCTGAATTTATCAGTGTTCTTGACTCATCCATTGAGTAAATGATTCATTGACACACTCAAAGACATTTTCAGGCCTCCATCAAGTGGTGCAATGATGTAACCTTCAGAAAGTATTGCTGAAAAATCCCCTGCACTAATGCAAAGACTGATAGTTTGCCTACATCCAGTAAAAAGTGCATGTTGGGACTGTATATCAGCAGCTCGCCAAATCAGATTTGAGATTTGTTAGAATATGTTAGTGATATTTTATTATCATTTCTTTTTTCAGACAGCGATTTAAATTCTTGACTATTGTGACTATTTGTCTCAGAGGCTTAGGCTAATCTTAGTGGATTTTTTTTTTTTTTTTAGTTTTAAGTCAAATGATATTGAACAATTCAAAATTAAGATGGAAAGAATCAATATATGCAAAGATTCAACAAAGATTCTACTGGACATATTACAATATTACATCCAAGGAAGGCCCCAGATGCAATCACAGATGTTTGGACACGGCCCAGAATATTCAGTTGTAGTGGAAGATAACTGAATTTAAATGTATAGCGTCATATCACCACATTCAGTGTCTGGTTTAGATGGACTGTGCTTGTTAGGTGAATAAGATGCAGGGTACTTAAATGCAGTCTGTTAAAGTCAATTGTTCAGGTAAATAAATTTGTGTGTAAAAAGAAAATAATTTGATTTTAACATTGTCTTTCTTCGAACAGATCTTCAGGGCCCACCAGTTAAGTTCATATTTATTTATTTTTATTTATTAGTAGTTCTCTCTAGTTGTAGTGTGTCAGGTAAAATGCATTAATGCACTAAAGAATCATCATGCAAAGTGCTGCATTGAAGTTTACACAAGGAGCACTGGATTGTAAAATGGCTGCAGTATCACGCTTATAAATGCAAAGAGTTTGGAGGCTGATTCACTTCCTTTAATTGCTTGACATTTGCATACTGAGAAGTTTATCAGCGGTGCTGTGCAGGTCTCAGCCATGTGTAATAGTATTTGGATTACCATTGGGATGGCAGCTCCAGGCAAAAAAACAAAAAAACAAAAACAAATGGACTCCAAAATATATACTTGACTGTAATGACAGGTGATGGGCAGAGAATGCCAATTAGGCCACTCAGAATGCCAGATGATTCCCAGAGACGGCCACCGTTATTCCATCCTTTAGCCTAAGAGCAGATTTTGGCAGGGAGTCTGTGGAATTATGTAGAATAAGTGGAAAAAAATAAAATAAATATAATAATAATAATAATAATAATATATATATATATATATATATATATATATATATATATATATATATATATATATAGATATACAATTTTATATTAGAGATATATATCTTCTCTCTCTCTCTCTCTCTCTCTCTCTCTCTCTCTCATCTAGGATTTTGGTGTGTTTGTGAAGGCATTCCTCTAAAGGGTTTTGAAACATTGCAGAGATAGATGCTTGGGTAACATCAGGACATGTGAGTTAACTAATAAGGGCAAGGCTTAAAGATCAGCTGTTATGCAATCCTATGAGCCAAATGTACGAGCAGGGATTTCTTACATTTGAGCATATATTTGTCTTAATGACTGAGGTAAGTACAGTTATGAAATGTTTCATCCACTCTAAGGTATAGTCTATCTAGATATAACAGCCAGTCGAAAATCATCCTGAATTCATTTTCAATGTAATATTCATTTTTTCTTTTTAGAGAGATTATTTTACCTATACAGTTGGCTTATTGCTGACATTCTAAGTGTTACTACAACAACTTTGTTTTATGTAAAAACATTGTATATTTAAAGGGATACATCAATTAAGTGCATTTACAAAGGATCGATATGTCTAGATGCCTATGCGTCTTAACAACTAACCTCAGACACAAACTTGCAATTATGGCTCCAGGGAGGAAGCCACAAGTACTCTCCCCAGCAGAGCTTCATTAGAATGAGCACAGCCTCAGCAGAGGGCCAAATTCAACATCTGAAAAAGAAAAAGTTTTTGAAACTGGATTCAGTCTCAGCCTCCCTCTGTGCCTCATCAATGGTGAATCACTTGGCAGTGTGAAATATTCAATCCATATTTACTGATGCGCTAAGAGTCAGTATTTTTCTTCATTCTGTGATATCTACAAACATATTTTTCAAAGAGAAAATTTTCTAATATATGCATCAACCATAGACACCAATTTCTGTTTCTGAATTTTGAAAACGGAGCGTCTTTTTTGTGTTCCTTTTGGCATTTCCTTTTTTTGAGTTACATCTCAATTCCAATCGAGTTGGGACTCTATTTGCTTTGCTCAAATTGCTCTCTAGAGGTAACAGACCCTATGAGGAGCAATTAAGTAATCAATCCTAATCCCCAGTGGGCCAGGATTTTAACTGAGAGTGAAAGTGAGTCAGAGCTGTGTAATCCAGAGTCTGTGCGAGACATGAAGAGGACAGGTATCAAATGTCTCAGTCTTTCCTCCAGAGACCGAATCAATGTATCCAGCATTCTCTCATTTCAGCCCTCTCTGGGTGTTCGCTTGCGCTAAATAACCATTCTCACTTTTCATTTAAAAAAAAAGAGAGTGTGAGACATCGGGGAAGGGAAGGTCAACCAATCATTGCACAGGGGAACTAAAACTGCGGGAAAACCACAGTGTCCTATGTGGTCATTAATAGTGATTATTAAAGTCGAAGCATATAGTATCTTTTACTAGCGGCTCCAAACAGAATGGCAATCTCTTTATTTGACAGACCAACACACACAACAACATTGAGAAGAGAGAAATGGCAGACGGGGGAGTGTTTTTAAAATGTCAAAGATACAACGAAACATCATTTCAGTATAAGTTTTACTATCCATAATTCTCTCAACATTTACTTGATCTTTCAATGTTAATGGAAGGACAGTTATGGATGAAAATAGTTCTCAGCCAATCAGATTCCTTGGCCAGACCTAACTATTGTATAATAATAATAATAATAATACAACTTTTTGTTCCTTTATTATTTGGCCTCATTTGACTTTACAGCAACATGTAATATGTTTACCTTTATTGAACCAAATGAAAAGTTATATATATATATATATATATATATATATATATATATATATATATTTTTTTTTTTTTTTTTTTTTTTTCTTCAGGCTGGTTATTAAGAAAAAAAATCTTTTGAGATTTACATTAAAACAAATTATTTAATATTTTCTTTTTGTGAATGTTAGTAAATACTGTTTCAAAAGTGTTCATTTTAGCAATTGTAATGTATTGTTTATTTATTATCACTGCAGAAAATCTAAAAGTCAATATGTGGAGGAAATGTGTCACTAATATTGGATCTTCCAAAATCTATCTATCTATCTATCTATCTATCTATCTATCTATCTATCTATCTATCTATCTATCTATCTATCTATCTATCTATCTATCTATCTATCTATCTATCTATCTATCTATCTATCTATCTATCTATCTATCTATCTATCTATCTATCTATTTATCTATCTATATATATATACTTTTTTTAATGTATCTTTTTTTAGCTTTTGGTTACTTTAATCTGTCATTGTGTGGGAAGAGTTGGAAATTTATTTTAAAAAAATTGATCAAATAAAAAGTAAAATGAATGGATGTTTGGAACTACATGAGGATGAGTAAATAACAGCATTTTCCTTTTTAGGTGAACTGTACCTTTAAACAAAGTACAAAATGCCTTGAAAATGTTAAGTTGCAAAAAGTGGGTTGAGGAGTAGGGGAGAAAAAATAATACAGAAGAAAAATAAGTCAATGCAATGACCCACCATGATATATACATAATATACACTCGCAGAACTCTTTTAGATGCCTTAATGTCTGTCTCATTCTCAGTATCAAGTTAAACACACCAGCAAGCAGCCATCATTCCGTAATGAAATCCTCTAGTTAATTCACCTGATTTGATTTATTTCATGTTTGAATGAGCCTCACATTTACCATGATGTTTTTCACCTGATTTCATCCCCCTTCATTGTCGTCTTGATTTAATCGTTCAAAACGTTTGATCACTCTTTATAAATAAGCATTTGAGCAAGGAATTTACTGCCACGCTATAACAAAATGGAATTGTTTAGGATGAGGATGAGTTACAAACGACTAAACACAAACACAATTACTACAGTGAGGCAACAATGAGGTCTTATAATTTCTAACAATGCTTGACATTTTCATTGTGAGATCTAGTTATGTTTTATATTTGTGGTTGGACTGTTACATTGAAACACATTTGTCAGTGTTGTTGTCGTCTGCTCAAATTGTTCATATGCTTAAAACATCACTTTACTGTCGTGACAAACCTCTCATTTGACAAATTATCTGGTTTATTTATAAAAAAAAAATCTTTTAAACTTCTTCTGGGCATATTTTAAAGATCCAAATCAATATAAGTCACTTGAAATAGAATATCAATATTTTATGAGATGGTTCCACAAAGGATTCATTTGTAGACAAATGGGCTGGAAGTCAAACTCAAAAGAAAGGGAGAAATTATAGTCTTGGTCATTTTCTTTGAGTTCTGGCTTTAAAAATATCCCCTCTACGGTGGTACTAATACATGATTCATGCAACTGTTGGAGTTTTAATCGCCATTAAGGGCATAATTTCTCCACTTCAGAGGTAACGCTTTTAATGACCTGGTCATATATTATTTGCGCCACTGAGTCCACGAAGACCTTTCTTTATCTATTTCTCTCTGTCTACCAGAAGTGTTGTGCCACCTCAGATGAGTGGCTTTAACAAAAAGTTATTAGCCATTGTTTAAGAAACTTGCACTCTTGTGAAAAAAAAAAAAAAAAAAAGAACTTGTTTGACTGTTCGGTTCATTGTAATTTTGCTTGGTTTGTTAAAAAAATAGAAATACTTTTTAGTTCCCCTGTATTATTCTGAACAAAAATTGTATCGCTAGCATTTATACCATAAAATGACTAAATAACAGAATTTATTTTTTCTTCACCTAGGGCCGCAAGTAAGCCAGAACTGCTAGTGGACCTCTTGAAAACTTTTAGGTACCTATCCTCTCTTGAAGAGCGTTGGTGAATTATGGATAGATTTGTTTTGGCATTCCGAGTCATTATAATAAGGAAATTAGCATATTGGTCTATTTCTGAATGAGGAACACCAGTCAAACTCACAATTACATGTGGAGACATCATTTAGACAATCAACTTACACCAGGGAAATGTGTGCTGAAGAACAGTTTGGGTGTTTACACACTAGAGAAAGCTCTGACGGCGCGTTTGACAGACAAGAATGCAGAAGATGCAATTTAGGCTGTGGAAAGAACTGGGTCATTTTGAAATCAAGTGAGAAAACAACGAATGGAATTCCCAAAAGTGCAACCAGACCCGCCTCTCCGAAATCCTGATTGGTCAAAATTTGTTGGAGGCATGATAGAGCACCACTTTTTACAAACAATTGAGCTTTCCCCCCCTCTACATCCTGTTTACTACCATTAACCAAAATTATTTTTTTCCCCCTTTGTTTATTTGTCAAATTCATGCCATAGAATTTGTGCATTAAAGACGTGAAATCAAACTTGACCCCGTTTACAATGAATATTCTTGGTCTTACTGTGCATAATTCAAAGGTGCATATTATTCGAACATGCAAAAAAGAAAAAAAAAAAAAAATTTTTTCACCTACTGAACATTATTGCGGTTCCTCTATTCCCAGTCTGTCTGAAATGCTCTGATTTCTACAAAGCCCCTCCTTCTGAAAAGTTCTCTAAATGACCAGCTGACCCAATGCTTTGAGACTGGGCAAAAACCCTAAATGTATGTCAGATATTGGAATGCCCTCAACCATAATCACAAGCTTCAGCTTACAATTAAAGGGTTAGTTTACCCAAAAATGAAAATTCTGTCAACTCTCATGACGTTCCAAACCCGAAAATATTTTGTCCAATATTTGGAACACAAATGAAAATCTTTTTAATTAAATCCAAGAGCTTTCTGTCCCTCCATAGACAGCTACACAAATGAAACTTTGACATTTCAAAAAGTTCATAACGAGATCATAAAACTAATCCGGATGAACTGAATGGTTTTCTGAAGAGACTCTATTGCTTTTATGATGAGCAGAATGAATTTAAGCTTTTACTCAAATATAAACAATGATCAGTGTACATAAACATAAGCTCAACCGAACCTGAATGATGCTTAAACTGCATATGCTGCCTGGAGGGAAAGGAAGCTCTCAGATTTCATCAAAAAGATCTTCACTTGTGGTCCTGAAGATGAATGAACTACTTACGGGTTTGGAACGACATGAGGGTGAGTAATTAAAGGGTTAGATCACTTTAAAATTAAATTTACCACATTATTTACTCGCCCTCAAGCCATGTTTTTTTCTTTCAGATGAATGCAATCTGAGTTATATGAATAAACACCCAGATGCTCCTAAGCTTTATAATGGCAGTGCACAGAAACAACCTGTTTGAAGCTCAAAAAAGTGCATCCATCCATTATAAACATACTCCACATGACTCCAGGAGGTTAATAAAGCCCTTCTGAAGCGAAGCAATGCCTTTATGTAAGAACAATATCCCTATTTAACACATTATGAAGTAACAACTTAAAATAGAGTTTAAAAACATACTGAAGTTTATATTTCTATACGTCTTCCAGGTTCAGGAAGGTCATCCGTAGAACGTAGGAACTGCGTTTTAACTATTTCTTAACCACTGATTCCTAATTTTATCAATTTCCGAAATGCCAGATAAAATTTGTGTCTTCAGGCCACCAACGCATTAAAGGTTCTTAGTCGAAAACGATGTTGTGTAAATGGCTACTCAGGGCTATAAATACACAAGAAAACCCTAGGGCCTTAACAAGAATTAACAAGACACATGAAGGCAAATCAAAAAACATGGAAACTAATGAAAAGTAAACTGAACAGGCAAATGTGTAGAACTCAGTCCAACTGAAACATAAAATAATACATAAAAATTACAACTATAAGAACATAATAATAAACTGATTAATATATTGTTATATATGTTATTATATATATATATAAAAAAAATAGATATAAAAATCAATCCATCAGTCAAAAACTCTTTCACTATTAAATATGTCACATTAAGGAAGTTAAATGCCTTCCACATGCTGTTTCATGTGTGTTTATTAAAAAGCTTTGCTTTGGCCTGCAGTGAATTCTCTTGGCTGTGCTTTCCCTCTCTTACACACTTTCCATCTTTCTCTTATTCTCTGTAGAGATGTGGGAGAGATGAGTGCAAAGTAAACACTGCCTTTCACACACAAACACATACACACACACACATAAACACGCCCTACTGCGGCAGGCTAATTTGCTTCCATGCGCGATGGGAGAGGGGACCCCACTCACCCTCTCAACAGCTAGGGGCCATTTTAATCTTCCAGCCTATAATATCTCAGCGCGCTCCTCACCGTCCTGGCTGGTTGCCATGGGGAGATATGGGATACAGGTTGCCACTTCACCAAATCAGCTAGAAATCCCTTTTAGCCCCTGAGGCATGTGATCAGGCCACCTCCACAAAGTATGGGAATACAATGACAATGAAATGAAAAGACTCCTCACTTTGGATATTTGTTGTTATTATTTTCTTTTTTCTTTTCTTTTTTTTTTTTTTATAAATGAAGGTTTGTTGTGTTGCGTGCTGGTGTCCCTGGTGTAGACGCTTCAAGAAGAGCAACAGCTCCCTAATGTTAATCAATGCTGAATGGCCCTGCGCCGACAAATGAAAGCGCAACGAACATTGCAGCACAGCGCCACAGAGGAGTTTTGTGACTGTTTATTCCCTTCACAAATGTAACCAACAACCGTTGAACAAAAGAACAAGTGCTGACAACTACGCAGCGTCTGATCTTGTGTTTTAAGAAAGACACTAGGATCCCACTGTGGCATCGATGTGGGACAACTGTTGAATTTTTTGTCAGGAAACCTGTTAGCTGATAGAAATTAAACAGCTGCTTTTCTTAGACTGAATGTCTAGCATGCTGTCAGAACCACTTTGCAGTTTATTTTGACCAAAAACTTCCTATTTAGACAATAAAAGTCTGATCAACATGCAGTGTGACCAACAACTGCTCATTTTGTCTTCGAGTTCTATTTAAGGGTTGGAAAATCAATTTTTAATACCACAATAATACTGTTCATCAGTAGCAAAAGCTCATCCAAATAATTACACAGCAGTCTTGGGGCCAAATTTACAAACAGCCTGCACCAGAGTAAACCCTCTTTTGGCATAAAAAAACTAAGAATTTACTAAAAATCACCGCTGATTCACACTGACTAATTTAGCGCCAGACGCTACTTTGCACTGCTCTTGGTAGATTGCGTTGGGCATTATGGAAATGATCCAGCTGCGTCTATGTTCTTTCATTTACACCCACAAATGTAGCAATATTTTATAGCAAAAAAAATGGCATCATATTAAGTAAGTTTTAATTAATTGCATTTATCAGACAAGCAAAACACAATTATTGCACAAATCTATTATTGTGTGGCTCTCTGACATTTGGTAAACACAGTTTTGTGCTAAATATCCCCCTAACATTTTTTTTCTCCTTGAAATATTTATTTATATCTGTAAAACTATAAACAAATGCATAGCAAATAATGCTGTTTGCCATTTATAACTGTCACTTGTATGCTCTGTTTTGCAAGAGTTCTTGTCACTGTGTTTTAGTTTGACCTAGTTTTCTTTGTTATCAGTTTTTATGCCACTTGTCTGTTACTATGGTTCCTGACTTGTCCTCACCTGTTCATTGTTCTGTTGCTTGCCATCTCTGTGTATTTTACTGTACACCCTCAGTTGCTTCAGTCATTTGTCTTGCATTGATGTTGATAGTGTTATGCTAGCGTGTAACTGTGTACCTATGTTCATTAAAACTACTTTTGTTTCATTTCTTTTGGATTGTATACATAGAAAGTGTGACAGAACGCTAGACCTCCACTAAAACAGAATATAATGGATTTGCCACCTTGACGAAGGGTAAGCTGTCTGGGTAAGGTCTTTGAGGGAGCTTAGCTGCTTATGTGGAGTGGGTACTTGGGTGTAAGGGCTCACTTCTTACCACCTGCCAGTCTGGGGAGGGCACTAACCACGAGATATAGAGAGATGAATTACAGACAGACTGAAAGCCAGAGCCTGCAGAGAGTTACAAGCCAGACCGAATACCTCCCACAACATCTGACCAGGTGTGTGTGTCCCAGTTAGATTGTCTGTTCCTATGGAACTACTTGTAGGGTTTGAGGCCATGGAGTGAAGCCCATTCCCTCTGTTCCCTACCAGTTCCTGTTCTCCTGAGTCTCCACTGGTTCCGTCCAGTTCAGAATTTACTTAAGTCCGGCCCAGCCTCCCTCTCCCACCTTCTCTTTCAACACCAGCCAGGTATGTCGGTTCCACTCTGCTGGTTCCTGTCAGCTCCTCCACTCATCCATCTGTGCTGCATGGATGCGCATGCTAGCTTCCGGTCACTAGATTCGGTTTGGCAAGAGGATCCCCTGGCTCCATGGCAATCCTCTGAGCCCTCGAATCCACCTTGATCATCTGACCCTTCAGCCTTGGCTCCATGCTCCCTCAGATCCACCAAGGTTCATCAGTCCTCGGACTCCATTGGGCTCCCTTGTCCCTCTGCCCCCACCGTGGTCAGGTGTCAACCCTAATACTACACCATGGTCTTTCACTCCTCTTGCTGTGCCTCATCCCTCCATCACTCTAGCTCAGTGTTTCTCAAACTTTTTCAGCCCAAGGACCACTTTATCTTCCAATTTTTTTCTGAGGACATCCTAACAGAATCCCACTCTAACACGCCCCCCCCAAAAACAACAAAATACGAAGGATAAACTAAATTTAAGTTTAATATGCAACTGTTTCAAGTGAAAAACAAATTATTCAAACACAAATGCAATGATATGATCAATTTTTTCGTTATTAAAACACACTGACGTCACCCCTGCCCGCGATCTGGTGCGGGTTAAGAGCTTGCCTAGTTTAGGTCATCTTTTCGTGGACCACTAGGGGGCGATGGCTGACCACACTTTAAGAATTACTGCTCTAGCTCCATCTGACCCCTCCTTCCCTCCAGTGTTGCCTTGGTGTGTGCTCCCTCCAGCTTCGCCCAAGCCCGCCAAGCCCCCATCTCCACCTCGGTCCTGCAAGCCTGCAGTTCCACCTCAGCCCTCCAGATCTCTAGTGTCACCTCTGGTCTCTTTCTTGCCTATTCCACCTGGGTATCCATCTTTGTCCACGGAATCAGTCATCTCCCATCCCTCGACTCCACTGTGGGCCTTCATCCTGGCTGGCCTCTGGGTTGCAATCTGGCTTCTCCTTTAATTCTCTCCACCCTGATTTCACCCTTGGTAATGAACAGTTCGACAATTCATTGTTCTTTTCATTATCATCCCTGTGTATTTATGACCTAAGTTTCTTCAGTCTTAAGTTCTTCAGTTCAGTCTTCAGTCTTGCGTTGATGTTGATACTGTCATGCTAGTGGGGCTAAAGATTTTTCTGGTCAACTATTGG
Source organism: Opsariichthys bidens (assembly GCA_037194245.1). Lineage (NCBI taxonomy): Eukaryota > Metazoa > Chordata > Actinopteri > Cypriniformes > Xenocyprididae > Opsariichthys > Opsariichthys bidens. Next base: position 7,879,623 of record CM074305.1, on the reverse strand, counting down.
TCGTTCATTTTGCATTTATCAATTAACCATTTAAATCATAATAAAGGGCTTTTAAGTGCACACATAAAGCTTGCAACAGTGCAATTAATGTTTTGTATATTTTCACTTGCAGCGGTGGATGTGCCAATGCACATTTCATATAGTTTGCATAAAGGCAAATTCACACCGCACCAACCAACGCCAACAAACACGTCTGTTGGACTTTGTTGGATCGGTGTGATACCCCTGTTGGAGTCTGTTGGCATCTGTTGGAGTTGGCCGGAGTCTGTTTTCACCCGACTGAACATGTTTAATCGGCGTTTGTTGGGTCTTGGAATGTCTGATCAGTGTGGTATGGTTTTCCAACAAACACCAACAAACTCTGACGTAATCTGACATGACCGCGAACCGTTGCCATGACGATGAGGCAAGTCCCTAGCAAAGACTGCGGTTTGATCGCGCCGCGCTTCACACACACACAGCAAAGCACTGAAAACGTGACGTCGCAGTTTGTTCATTGTAAAAAATAAAATACAGTCTTTGATTGGTCGTGCTAAAAGAAGTTTAAAAACCGGTGAAGGCTATACAACCCCAATGCAAGTCATCAGATAGATGGCTAGCGCTGCAGATTTCAGGTTAGTATTTTCATGTTTGCCACAATACTCTGAAACAATGGAAATATATATGATACTGATATTAATCTAATAAACTTGCTTGAAAATATTATTAACATGGTTACACGTATGTAGTTGTCGATCTCAATTTTTCCCAGTCAGACTTGACTCTCTGTGACTCGTTTGACTCATTTGTTTGTCGGTGTTTGTTGTTATTTTTCATAACATTCTAAATTCAAACAGCCAACTTGTTTGTTGTCGTTTATTGGCTTTGGCTGGTGTGGTGTGAATTGGCCTTAACATGAGAATATCTGTTTTCCATTTGAATTGGTTAGTTAAAAAGTAGACATTTTGCTTTCTATAGATATGTTGTTAATTTCTGTGAGGCAAGTTAATATGGTTATGGTTAATATAATTATGTTCTTTTTTTTTTCTTTGTGGCATGCTCAAGTCCATAGAGAAAGACAGTAGAAAGTGTAGCCTGTTTGCTTTCATTATTTTAAAAAAAGCACAACATTTTATTGTTACTTGTGTGAGTGCACACAAATAAAATTAGACTCTTCACAGATTTAAAAGATGCTTTACTCTTATCTGTATGACCAAAAACGACAGAGAATTTTAAGTGCAAATGATTGCACCAGCGCCTCCATGGTAGCCGTTATGCTGTAAGCACGCTACTATTCAGCTTTCACACTCCACACAAACACTTGCATTGCCCATATTTTTCTAGGTTAAGCAAGCGGCCATGTAAATTTGCAAGCGTTTGGATGTCCTGCTCAATGTACAGTAATTACCACATAGACGACTCATAGGGGGCAGCCTACTTAGTGCGTTACTCTGTTCCAGTGTTCGTTAAATCTCCTTTTGTTTCATTTACTCTCATCTTTTTTGGATAATATATACAGCAAGTGTGACAATAACATGGTCAAATATTCAAGTAATGCCCAAATGTGTTTATTAGGAGAATTTTCATTGTTCTAACACTGTTTTTGCATGTTCACACACACAGTCTGAGCATTAATCAGTGTGTTGTGATCTCTGTGCACCATTGTGACAGGCTGTATTAGACTGTAATCCACCAGCCACAGAGAAGCGTAACCTCTGAGACTACTGACATTAGACCTATTGACATGTCTCTCGCCCACAAATCAACCTGTGAGAAAACCTTTAAGCTCAATCCAAGACTGCCCTTCAACTTTGCGTCCACATGATGAGCGAACTGATGGTTTTTTATTTGACTTGTGCTGAAGACATCCTACTGTTGCTATATTGTGTTGCATATGGAATGTGTTCTCAATTTAAATACATTTTCTTGTGATTTAGTTTATGAAATTCATATTTTTATGTTGTTTTATTTATATTATTTTGTATTGTGTATTATTGTATTATTATTATTATTATTATTAGTAGTAGTAGTAGTAGTAGTAACCTGGTTGAAAAATGCAGTGCTTTTTAAAATACACTAAAGTACATTTTAATAAATAGAATATAAATACATTGTTGGACATACACAATTAATGCAAATTCTATTCTTAAAATTGATTTATGATATTTTGATATTTGAAAAGTATTAACTTTAATATGATAATTGATAGTGTTAGGTTTCCACTAAATCCTTAAATACTACTACTACTACTACTACTAATAAATAATAATAATAAACAACACAATTACTAAAACTTTAAAATTATAATGAAAACAGAAAGTATAAAGATAAAATGTAATTCAAAATCTTAAATAAATATTAATATTTCAATAATAACTAAAACAACACAGTTATAGATGAGTATTATTTTTAAAACTGTATACCCTCCACCAAAGTTAAATGGTATATTACTTGGAGTATATTAATGATGCAATAAATGAAGAACTGCATGCATACAGCATAGTTGATAAAGTTAGCGCCCTTGAGCAAAGTGTCTAACCTCAGGTTGCTCCAGGGGCATTGTTCCTGTAATATGTGTACTGATCACTTTGGATAAAATTACATTTTCTTCATTTATTATTATTGTAGATACACTGTTCAGTTCACACAATATGGCTAAGAATATAATAATCTTGTAGTATTTATCTAATTATAATGATATTTATCATTTCAACATGAGAACTGTGTTTTTTATAAACAAACACACATTGACTATTTTTTTATGGGGTGATTCCATAAGACATAATGGAGTCATTCCATAGACTTTTTGTACTGTACAAACTGTACAGACTATCCCCTAACCCTAACCCCATCAAAGAAAACGCCTCAGTTACGACTGTAACCTTGGTTCCCTGAAGAAGGAACGAGACGCTGAATCAATTGACACTGTGGGAATGCTCGGTATGATTGCGTCACAAAGCACATGTGAAATCAGTTCAGTGGTGTGGCGAGACGTCAGATCTTGGTAATGTCACTACGAGGAAACTATAACACATGCTAGCTTCTACTTGGGTGAAGTCGCTGATAAGCACACAGGAAGTATGGCAGGGCGATGCAGCATCTTGTTCCCTCTCCAGGGAACCAAGGTTACAGATGTAACGTTTTAAAACCTCACGAATGTGTGCAGTGAGGACCGGCTTTCTGCATCACAAACCTCTTGAAGTGAAACACCTGACACAAGAGCCTTAGAGGCAGCCATACTCCTAGTAGAATGGGCTCGGACTGACAAAAGGAAAGGTTGTCTTGCCAACTCATAAGCAGAAAGAGATAGCTCATTCTCTACTTTGACATTGGGGACCCCTTTCTGTGTGACCCAAAACAGATGAAAAGTTGCTCTGACTTATGCCACTTGGCAGCTCTGTAGACATCTAAATCATCTAAAGCTCGAAATGGACAATGCAGATTATTCCATTCCTTTTAAGATATGAAACAGCAAGGATGAACAATGCCTTGAGAGTCAGGAACTTGACTGGAACCTCCTCAGTAGGCTCAGAGGGAACCAGGGGCAGGCCTTGGAGGACCACGGCCAGATCCCAAGCCGGCACACTGGTGGGTACTACAGGCCTCAGCCTAAATTTACCATGGAGGAAACGAGTTATCAACGGGTCTCGCCCTGAAAAAACATTCCAGTACCAACAGGACAGTTAACTGGGTGCAGCTGTCGACCACTACACCAGGAAGTGAATACTCTGCACTTCAGGGCATACAGTTTCCTTCTGGATGGAGCTCTGGAGTGCAGAATGGTCTCAACAACCTCAGTTGAGAGACCAGACCTTATGAGTTGGGCCCCCTCAGACACCAAGCCCACAGTTTCCACAGTTCTGGATGTGGGTGAAGTATTGAGCACCACACCTGGGACAGAAGTTCGAGAGAACTAGAGTGGACTGTGAGATCCACTTGGCCCTGACCGAACACTCTCCATATCTGCCCCAACACTTTGGGGTGGAGCCTCCATTCCTCGGGCCTCAGCCCTGTTCCTACAAGAGGTTCTTATCTTTTGTTCTATAACCGCTGGCCTGTTGCACGAAGCTGGTTTTAGTTGCTACCCTGGTAAGTTTGAGATTAGTTTGAGCAAACTTTTTTTCAGGCTCAAGAATTTGGATTGGTTCTAGCAGTATTCATCACCATGGTGGTCACCATCATTACTCTTGCCGGGAGGTTTTATTCTCGGTTAGACGTTGCAAACCCAAACTTTACCAATCAGCTGTGAGAAAAGTGACATGTATCTGATTCAGCAAAGACCCCCCACCCCCACCCCTACTAATTATTTATTATATTTATATTATATGAATTATAATTATAATTACTATAATATATTCATTTAATTGCATGCATGCATGCATTAATATATAAAGCTTTTAAACAAATTAAGCTTACATGTATTAATTTGAGCTCTTTGTGAATCTATATAAATTATTTAGTCTATTTCTTTAAATAACACGCTTTGATATTTTCTTTCAGCTGCCTTTCACTTTTCACTGCGAATCATGTTCCATGTGATTGGCTGTTTGCCACACGTGTCACACTTTCAGATACAGGCGCTTCAGAGTTAATCGCAAACTCTGGATTAAACCCGAGTTGACAGATAACATTTATACCGAGCATTGTGAGCCCACTGAACCTGATTTAAATGAGGTTGTATTTATCTGGATTTGTCAACAGCAGGCCTCAGAGCCTGCTCGGGGCCTACCATCGTGTGCTGCCCAGTACCGTTATGTGAGACAGGTGTGCTGCGCCCTGAAGCACACAAGGTGGTGGCGTTGGCAGAACTGACCCCTGAGGGCATTGTATAATGAGGTGTTGACCACTTCCCTCCGGAGGGAAGGAAGGACCTCTTTCCCACAGCCTTTGTGGTGATAATGACAGTCCTCACATCCACCTTACCCCATCATTTAGATGTTTGGAGACCCCCTGTGAGCTGAAAATGCTTGGGGATTTCTGGAATGTTTCTGGAATACCGCCACCTGCTTACTGCCCAGGTGGAAAAAAAGTACACTTCTATAGTGTATTTGAAGTGCTCTATTTTTGTGCATTAATTGTGTACTTAATATACTCAAAATTCTTCTTTAATACATTATGGAAGTGTACTTTTTTCAACTAGGTGTCCTCCTGAAACCTCCCGATGACTGTATTGACAGCGTCACAGAAGAGGCCAGGAGGCAATTGCAGGGCGTCCATATGAAAACTCTTATCTTTCTCTTTTGAAGTGCCTCACCATGGTCAGTTGTACCGGAAAAAAAGATCTGTGGCATGACGCAACTCGGTAACTTCTTCAGGACCAATTACCCCATCCTCTTCAAGGCATCCAAGCGAGCAAGGACATAATATGTAGACATGCTCCAGCCTGACCAGACGCTGCATATGCTTTACCCACCAAAGCCAAAGTTGCTTTGACTGGCTTGGCCTTGGCTTGACGAAAGTGGGTGCCTTTAGAAATTATGCAAACTTAGGGGACAGACAGCTAGCTAACTGCTTCCACTTAGGTATTGCCCCATATCTGTGCTCTTTATAGCCACCTATCAATGAATAGTGAGATGTTTGTACACTATACACACAATAGGGGACCGGTTTCTCCCACAATTTTCACACCGTCCTGCTTCTCAGCAGGCCAGTTGATATTTAATCTGGCAATTGCTCAAGTCACAACCTCCAGATCCTCGTATGCAGGATAATGAGGTGGCAAGTCCTCAACATCTCCTGCATCAATACTTACAACATCTAACTCCTCAGAGCTATAAAATTGTAGTACCGGTACTTCACTTGGGGCGGAAGAAGCCACTGCTCATGCTTCCGAGAAAAGGCACTGGATCTAGGTTGGGCTCATCTCTAACCTCTCTGTTAAATCCATCTGTGATCCCCATGATCTGAATCGGCCCATGCCTCTGGAGCAACGGGACAAGAACCATGAGGAATGCAAGCCTGAGTGCCCTCCTCAAAGAGCGCCAGGTGGGAGTGGATCGTCCGTAATGGAAGCTGTTCACAGTACTCACAACCAGCCCCCTCAAGAACTGACTGCATGCTCTGCTCCCAGTAGAACAAAATAAAGATTATGTGCATCCCCACCAGGAATGTAATGTGGACAGAACAGAACACACAACCTAAACTGCTGCTTGCTCGCCACACTAATTATATATACAGTTTGCTGTATAAGCAGGACGGACAACACCAAATAAGACACGATTTCACATATGGTGCTTACTGAAGACATAGAAGCTGTAGCGCTGCACTGTTTGGGCAAGCTTTATAGTTTCCTGGTCATGATGTCATCATACCATTGGACTGACTTCAAAGGTGCTTCACAACATAATTAAGTAGAGCGTCGATCGATACAGCACAAGTTATCTTTAAAGGGAACTTACTTTTCATTTTTAGATTTCACACACACACACACACACACACACACACGCACACACACACACACACACACACACACGCACACACACACACACACACACACACACATCAAACTAATTTGAGCAAAGGAACATTGAGTAAAACACTTTACACTGTGACTGGCCCATCATTCTGGACTGATTAATGACTGAATAACACTTTTAGTGTTTCAGGAACCATCATCAGTGCGAATTTTTTCAAATTGTGACTTTAAGGTGATGAGTGAGTTATTTAAAGTGGCAAGTCAGACGCTTGTTGTGAAGACTGTGAGAGATTCAGGTCATGATAGACAGCACAATAATCTATGTGTCATAAAAGTACACCGCTTTCATTCTGAAAAACTAAAATTAAGCCTGAATCATGTTTGCTCATGTCTGACATATAATCTCTTTGCATCTCAAACTAGGAAAACCCCTCTAAGCCAATCTTTTGGTGAAATTCTGTATGTCTTCATTTCTATATTTTTTTTATTTATTTCATTTGATAATATATTTATTTTTTGAATACACAGAAAGATGATTTTTGTGTTTACAACTAGAAGTTTTCAAGTTCTCTAGAAAGTTCCCTTTCAAGAGAACTTGTGCTGTATTGATTGATGCTGTGGGAACGCTCTGCTAAATTATATCGTGAAGCACCTGTGAATTGATGAGATGATGAGACGTGGGAGGCGGATGACATCATGACCAGGAAACTATAAAGCATGCCCAAACAGTGCAGCGCTAGCTTCTATGTCTCCAGTAAGCACCAGTTGTTATGAATTACAACATCAAGTTGCATCAAATTGCTGGAGAGAGAACGACATAACGATAGAGAGGGAGAGGAGAATGTTGGTGGGCAGTATATACTAGCACCTTAGGCGGTTATTTATGTACCCCAAACCAATTGCTGGAAGTTGCTAAAGAAGTATACAGAATCCAGAAGCCATGAGGGGCCAATGAAGGTCTTCTTCTTCTTCTTGTTAGTGGAGGGTAGCATTACACACAAACACACACGGGTTTGTTTTGATATCAAAGTGAGGACATTCCATAGGCGTAATGGTTTTTATACTGTACAAACTGTACATTCTGTCCCCCTACACTAACTCTACTCCTAAACCTACCCATCATAGAAAACATCCTGCATTTTTACATTTTTAATAAAACATTGTTTAGTATGTTTTAAGGCTATTTGAAATTTGAGGACTTATGAAATGTCCTCATATTTCACATTTAAGTTGCAATTCCAGTGTCCTCATAAATCACAAAAACGCACGCACACAGACACACACACACTTGAAGATGGTTGGGAAACTATGTCTTTTCTTTAGAGAGAGCATGTAAAAAGTGGCCAGGTTGAGCATCTGCACCCTGTCTGTGGAAAAGAGGTAAATGATCTCCTATCATGCATTTATGGTAACAACAACCCATTTCATTTCCTGTTTACCATGAAAAGTCAACTTCCATCTCTTCTTTTCCGAGTTTCTCATTTTTTTCCCAATAGATCTCAGCTGGAGTTTTAAAATGATAGCTGTGGATGTCAAGCATAACCTGTCCCTCCCCAAACTTCACACAGGCCTTCAATCTGTGAGCTCTGGCTCTCGCTCCTTTACCAAGACGCTTCATTAAGTTTTTATGAGAGTGGCTCTTGTCACCGATACTGACAGGGGGCCAGAGAGGGAAGCCGAACAAGAGAGACCAGTGATGAGGGAGGCAGTCACTCCGCAGCCCTCCATCCATTCTCTGTGCCGCATCCTCCGCATTTTTTTACTTCACGTCCCTCATTGCCTGGTCCTGACAAGGGCCCTGTGGTTGAGTTTGGGCCCCATGACACCCTGTGGCAGATGGGAGGACCATAATAGAGATCAGGGCCGAACCTGGAGGCGTGCGGTGCCATCAAGAAAGACTGACAGCAAGGGAGAGAGAAAGAAATTGTGAGCGTAGCGGTGTTTGAAAGAGGCAGCTGGCATCTGCAGTGATGGGCTCTGCTCATTAGACTTACTTCTCAAGTTGGATGGAGGCTCCAGTCAGAAAGAAGAAAAAAGCAGAGAGGTCAACCCCCGTCCTTCAACATGCTCTCCGACTCTCCCTCACAATATCCTGAGATGGGTTTTAACAACCTTCTCTGAGAGACCTCAGTGACAGGTGAGGTGGTCACTAGCTTAACATATCCGGGAGATATACAATATCATGTCTTTTGCCTCCAAATCTCAAGGCGAAGCTTCAGTCATGCGAGCTGAGCTTGTCTGTAATATGTCTAATTCACTTCAGACGATGTTTCTCTGCTGTGTGGTCTCTCCCAGATGGGAACCGACGATGTGTCTAAGTGAGCAAATCGGCTAAGTGGAAAAACTTGTTGGACTCCCGTTTCCTGCAATCGCAGGTTGCAGAGTTTCAAAGCGAATACGCAGAAAAGCCCAAACTGAACATCCGCTGCTTTTAACGGCATGTGTTCGTCCTCCATCTGCCATTAGCATCATAGCGTTACCTCCTCAAAGAGGTCAGAGGATTGTAACACACATGCACTCAGCCATAATTTGTTTTAGCTACTCTAGCAAACAGATGGACTGGAATTTCAATGGTTTCTCTTGGAAACTATTCAAAGTGAGAGTGTCTTGTAGTCCTTCCACTTAAAACTGAAAGATTGTTGCTGAGAGACGTTTTGTAATTAGGGACTATTATAATTGCTAGTTGGAAATTTTACAAATGATTTTATAGATTAAGTAATCGCTAAAATTACCAAATATATTTTGATACAAATGTATTGCTACTGGCATTAATGAACCAACAGTTGTTTTAATAACTGAAGAATATATACAAGTATTGTATTTGGGGTCAAATCTGCCCTTATTGTTGGGCTTACAATTGACGTAATAATAAATAACTTGCTAACTTTTTCATTTGTTGACATAACATGGATCGATTAAAATGATGAATATCATTTAAAGGAATAGATCACCCCCAAATAAATACATAAATAAATCAATTCTGTCATACTTTACTCACTCTCAAACCTGTATGAATTTCTTACTTCTGCTGAACACAGAAAACATTTTGAAGAATGCCAGTAACTAAGCAGGTTTTTGTTCTGTTTTTGTTCTTACCAAAATATCAATAATATCTTTTGTTTTCAGCATAAGAAAGAAATTCATACAGGTTTGGAATAACTTGAGGGTTTGTAAATGATTTTCATTTTTGGGTCCACCTTTGAGATAATCACCATATTTGAACAAGATTTAACTTAGATTTTATACAAAACATATTCCCTCGCCACTGTAACGCTGGTTCTCCACGGATGACGCAGACAAGAATATATTACAGACAGAGTTATTATATAACTCAAGATAACAGGTAAACATACGTGACAGTGTGCACAAGCACAGACAACAACCGACACTGAACAGACAACAGGCAGGAACGTAAATACACAGATGACGAATACTAAACGGGGACAGCTGACAAGACTAATTAGAAACCATGGTGACTAACGAGAACTCATATAGACAAGACAGAACTGAACTAAACTGAACAACATGTGACAGCCACCTTGTTACGACCCTCTACTTATTCTACTAAAAGTACACATAAAGAGTATGACATATAAGTGTTAAAGTTAAATAATAATAAAAAGCAAGTAAATGGGTTCAGTTACTTTACTGACAAGTTGTGCGATGAGATGAATTAGACAGAGACTGTTCAGAATTAGAACTTTTGTTTTACTTGAGGAAAAATGCACCCTATGTTATATATACACAAAAGTGAATCCAAAAATAAATATTTACAAAAAATATATACAAATAAACAAAACACGGGACACAGGAGGGAGGGGAAAAGAGCGACGCTAAATCAAAGAAATCAACAAAACCAAACGTATACTAACTTACCCCATTTAAAGTATTAATCTAACAAAAATAAAGCATCAAAGTAATAAAAATCATCAACTAAACTACACTAACTAACAAACTTATGTGCAAGGAGAAGCGTCTGCTCATTACCTGGTGTGTATAAACAACTCAATCACTAACTTGTTGCAATGTGTAGGTCACATGACATCCTAACTACCTGTCCTCTCCGAGTCCAGGAAAAAACTTTGAGATGATCTCAGTTAGTTTCCGAAGTAGACGCCATAGGTTTGCAAAGGTTACATACAAAAGGAGAAACAATCAAACTAATAAATCAAGATCACTAGTAACAAACAGCAAGTCACAACAAACGCAAACACGTGTCCTCTCTGCATCTTCCTCTCGTTACTTCCGGATCTTTATACAGGGTAGAAGAGTTCCGATTGGTTCCTTACATATCGGTCCGCCAATCGCGAACCTAAGAGTGATAATAGGGGAGAAAAGAAGAAAGAGCAACAACCAAAATACAACACGGACGTAACACACCTCAAAGCAAACCACTTTTATCCACAAAAAAGTGTTGCCCTATTAATGTTCAATAAAAATCAGCAATCATAATGTCACAAAATGTTATGCCATTATCATTATTACAAATCATAACAATCATATTAGTCATATTTATTATGCCACTAAAAAATAAAATGTGTGTTTAGCCATGTTGTACCTTACATTTACAGATTTCACAAGCCAGTGATACTAATATTGAAGTACCAGATCTTTATTTTATTGACAAAAACTACACCTGGGTGTCTTTGAGAAACTAGAGTACATATTGAACTAAATGGTTTGAATTCTACATTGGTTGCAAATTAGCTGCTTTGAATTTAATCTCGGGTCTGCAGGAGGACATTTAACCAGAATTCATTTTCAGTTTGTGCATGTGCCAGGTACACTGTAGACATAGGTTCTCAGAAATGAGAAATGTGTTATAGACTGTAGAGAACCTTTTGGGAAAATGTGCAATTTGGACTCAGATGCAGGATAAAATGAAGTAAAAAAATGGGGTATGGATGTCCACACAGCTCAGTACTTTCAGGAACAAAGTAACTGTAACACAATTAGTTAATCTCTTAACTAGTTGCTTATTAGCTTGCATATTACTAGGATAATGACTGTGTATTAGTATTCATAAAGCACAGATTACTAATGATTTATTCTGAATGACCAACATATTCTACATTCCTTCATCCTACCCAATACCTGAACTTAACAATTGCCTTCTTAACTAAACATACAATTCAGAGTATTGATGAAAAAGCCGTAGTTAATAGATAATAGTGAAATTGGACCCTAATGTAAAGTGTGACTTTACATTAAAAAAGGTATGGAGCTTTGATATAAGTAATATTTTAGTAATCCAACATCATTGGTAAATTAAGAAGTAACTTCACAGTATAAAGTAGGGTCTAAAAAGAACATTGTTAAATGAAATACAACAATTAAGTTTTAAGATGCTGTAGCAGCTCTTTTCCATCTAATCAAAGTAAATAGTGATTGCCAAACTCCCAAATGAGAATACAGCGCTGTCCATGCACTGGACCACAAACCCTTCACTCTTGGTGTCAAACTGTGAGGTGAGGTAAAGTTTGAGGTCAATGATATTTGGTCACAAGACATCCACAAACTAATAATGAAATCACACAGGATGTGTCTACCAGTGGCGGATTTCATTTAGGAGCTGTAGTGTAGGGCATATTTCAGTCTGTTCAATACATAAAAGCTATTTTATAACTCGCAATAGGTTGAATGATACTTTTATGGACCTTTTTTTTTTTTTTTTTGCCACCATTAGTTCCCATTCACTTTCTTTACATGATGCCACCTGACTATTCTTCAGAAAAGCTGCTTTTGTGAAGTAAGTCAATCATATTGGTTTACAAAGACATGAGGTAGAATAAATGACAGAATCATTTTTGTCTGAATTATTCCTTTAAAATAGATTCCTTTCAAGTTGAGCTTGTTAAATTGTCTTTGCATCTGATATTCATCTCGAAAAGCCAGTCCAAAAAAAAAAAAAAAAAAAAAAAAAAAAGATTAGTGCTTAGCACTTTAGCATAATGAGCTCTCGGTCACAAATCAATAGTCAGTTAGGAAGGGAGGCCCTTCTTGAAGGTAATCTGCTGTATCCTATCAGAGGCCTTCGGATATGGCGCACTGAGGAAACAAATAGTTTGTTTGCATTTGTGTCAAATGGGTTTACATTCAAACAATTATTTGTCTAACATTAATTCTGACAGGTAATGAAATGCAGCTTCACAAAGAGGTAGCGCAAATCAGGTAAGAGTTCCCCGAAAACAGGAATCTTGATCTGAAAATATTGTGTCACCTAATAAGAGAATGCTAGTGGTCGATATGCTACAGTGATGATGAGAGAGAGAGAGAGAGAGAGAGAGAAAAATGCAATATGAAATTGATCAAGATGTTTTGTTGTTGTTGTTGTTGTTTTTAATATTTCTATTTGGAAACATTTGTGAAAAAAAAGATTTCCACAAAAATATTAAGCAGCAGAACTGATGCTATTATGAAATGTTTCTTGAGCATCAAAAATCAGTATATTTATGAAGGATCATGTGGCACTGAAGACTTGACTAATGATGCTTGAAATTCAGCTTTGCATCACATAAATACATTATATTTAAACTATGTATTAAATAGAAAAATATACTGTAATAATATTTCACAATATCACTATTAAATGCAGCCTCGCTGTACTCTTTCAAAAGTCTTACATTACCAAAAATCCTACCAAAAATCTAACTTCTGAACGGTGGTTTACATTTAAAATTCACAGTATTTCTCTTCTGGGTAAATAACAACACAAAAAAACATATTGGCTATGTATAAAAAAAGGATGATCCCTTTAATAAGAAATATGTCAACACAGGAATAAAACAGTAAAACGATTTCATTGGGTCTTTAATCTTTTAAACGATTTCTCACATCAAGTTCTACATCCTCCTGGCCAAATTTGATCATTGTTGTTGAGCTTTTTCTATAGATCATAGTGACACAAAGAGGAACATGATTGAATTTTAGATATAATTTCTACTCTTCCAGCTTCTCTTTTTATGTGATATTTTCTTTAAACTTTATTTCAAGCTTACATAAAACTGGCACACCATTTTGGGGCAGCTGATAATTTGGGAACTTCTGGCAGCCGTTGACTTGATGCAGATTTGTGAGTTTCCAGAAGACAGAAAGCCATACCCCACTTTTTGAAGATGCTCGAAACAACCCTACCGGGACTCTTGTGAAGCAGATGGTGTACAGTGAAACACGCTGCTCTTATATGATTTCTAATGCACCACTCTCGTGTCATCACTCCCCAGACTCATCCTGGCATGAATTCGTGCTCGGGAACTACTCTCATTTTTTATTAGTGTTTAGAGGGCTGACAGCTTCACAAAGGTCATGTTGGGGATCTTATAGTAAATGCTAGTGCTTAGTTTAGCTGTATCTATGGGAATGTCAGAGTAGTGTACACGAAACAAACAGGCAGGTAATTAAGAGCGCTGTCTGCTTTATCTGCTCTGACTCTGAAAAGATGCTGCAATGTTAGTATAACTGTTTTATCCCTTGTTTTTTTTTTTTTTTTTCTCCCCCTCTGGTCTCTAGCAGGTACACAATGACAGGAATCTGCCCATTAAAATGACAATATCTGTGTAAATTAATAATGATGTGGGCTATATAATTTCAAACACTGTGGCTCTAAATGTGACTCTGTGGTGCTAAACCAATTTCAACAGTTGTGTGAGTTTTGGAAACCAGAGCGCAATAGTGATCCAGAAAAAATAAAAAATAAAAAAAAATAAAAATCCCATTAATTTTCTCCAGAGAAATTGATTTGATAAGATGATGAACGGTTCCTTACGCTATAAAAGACAGAACATGGACACTCTTTATACCTACAGTGTGTTTTATTGTGATTTCCAGTATTTGATCAAATTTTGATCTTTAAATTCTTGAATCATTTTGATCTTTATTTATCCAAAAAGGAGTTTTCTGCAACACAATCCTCTGCCTCCTCAATACAAAAAAAATTAACTCAAAAACATCCCAAAAAACAGAACATAAAACATTATTAAAACACCAAAGGTTTGTGAACTCTCCTACATTATTTGTCGTGCTATAAAAGTTGAAATCAACATTCAATCTGGCTTTCATCATTTTAACAAAATCAGTGTTTGCACCAAAATCTGAGCACTCTTCCATCTTTTCCTTCTGCTGAGATAGATAGCCATTTTTGCCAGTCCCAATACGAAGTTAAACAACTGACATTTCACTCTCCACTTCTGACTATATCTAAAACCAAGAAGAAAGCATATGCTTAGAAAATGTTTCTCCAAACATCATAAACATTCTTTGTAAGAAATGGAAAAAAAAAAGCAGCACAGTCTGCTACAATCCAAAAAGCAGTGATAAACTATTTCCCTCTGCAAGCAACATTTTTTCACTTACTTTGGGATTAATAACAGAAATAAAAGCATTGACAGCCACAAAACCGTTTAGGATTTTCCATTGTAGATCTCCTACCCTTTTGTCACCGGTGGTTTGTATATCGCTCTCCACACAGGTCTGATCTCATTGTCAAGCCCTAGATGAGCTCTCCAAGGAATATCACTTATTTTGCCTTTATTTAAAACTTTAACAAACATTTTATACAGAGAGAAAGAGAGAGAGAGAGAGAGAGAGAGAGAGAGAGAGAGAGAGAGAGGGGAGAGAGAGACCTTACAACTGGCTGAATGTGTTGAAGTCACAGCCAATTAATTTAGTTCATTTCATAGACTGCAAGATGATCTGAAACTGGAGTCCATTTAAAGCTGTGCTCAGAATGGCAGTAATGATTAGATATCCTATTAAAAACCCAACTAGATGTTCAGATTTAGATTGTTTAATATATACACATGTTAACCACTAAAATACATTAATTAAAACACTAGAGCAATATGCATGATTTACTTACCCTTACTCACCATAACTTTGTCTATTTCATTTTACTTAACACTTGTTTATTTATCTGTTATATTGAAGAGACTTTTTGAAGGATAGTGGTTTACGTATGCCGTTTTTGAGAACTTGAGCTTAACTAAGACTTGAGTGTTTGTAGACATTTAAGAGGCTGTTGTGTCAACCTTGATTTATTGATTTAGTTTAATTTTGATATTAGAAAACAAAGTGATTTGCTGTGTGGTATCTGTTCTTTCATTTAAGTACTGTTTTCAGTTACTCTTTACTGTGTTATAGGTACAGTACCAAATAAGTCCTGTTTAAATCTGTGGGTCAGAGTGAGCGGAAAAAAAAGTGACAAAAACCTATAGTGTTGGAAACCTAGAGTAGTATTATAAATGCTAGAACAATAGAAGCAATCAAACCAACAATATGTCAGTACTGTGACAGTCCCTGCACAGTACACTTAGCATTTGTTTTTTGTTTTTTTTATAAATAGACCAGAATAGTAAGTGCTAGTAATAGTGGGTCACATGTTGACGGAAATGATGCACCTTCAGCCGTTTCCTGAAAATGGCTCAACTGCTCAGATTGAGTTAGGCGAGTCATTCCACCAGCAGGGAACAGAAACAGTAAAAATCGGTGAAAGTGATTTTGCGCCTCTTTGGGATGGCACCACAAGTCACCGTTCACTTGCAGAATGCAAGCTTCTGCATGGCATAGGTCTGAAGTAGATCATTTAGGTATAGGGGTGCAGACCCAATGGTTGTTCTGTAGGCAAACATTAGCGCCTTAGATTTGATGCAAGTGGCAATTGGTGACCAGTTCAAATTGATGAGGAGAGGTGTGATGTGTGCTGTCTGCGGCTTGTTAAAGACCACTCTTGTTGCAGAGGTTTGACAGTACATGCTGGAAGGCCTGCCAAGAGTCCAGTTTGGATAGAACAAGAGCTTGGACTAAGAGTTGTGTCTAAGAGTATGCAGGACTGGGCAGTTCAAGCAATATGGTTAGTGAAGTTTAACTGATCATCAATCACAGCTCCAAGGTTATGCTATGGTTGACAAACCTAGCTGAACAGAGAAGTTGTGATGAAGTGTTGGCTTGGCTGAGATCACAAGCAGTTCTGTCTTTGCAAGGTACATATATAAATACAATATTAAAATAAAAAAAGTGTATCTTTTAATATTAATTATCTGAGCTAACATAAACTAACAATGGCCAGTTGTATTTTTATTAGCTAACATTAATAAAGATTAACAGATAATCTAGCAAATGTATTGATCATTGTTAGTTAATATTACTTAATGCAATCACTAATGCTAACCTTTTTGTAAAGTCTGACTTGTAACCTGAAGGTTTGAGGCTCAGTACTGGCAGTAAATGAATGAAGAGTGAATAAACGGCACAATTGCTCCCCACACGCTGTAGGCTGCCCACTGAGTGTGCATTTGGATGGGTGAAATGCAGAGCACAAATTCCGAGTATGGTACACCATACTTGCCCACAAGTCACATCACATCACATCACATCACATATATACAGACACACACACACACACATATATATATATATATATATATATATATTTTTTTTTTTTTTTTTTTTTTTTTTTTGTGATTTTTTTTTTTTTCACACCTGGATTTGGGGATCCTCTGCCATTCCTCCTTGCAGATCCTCTCCAGTTCTGTCAGGTTGGATGGTAAACGTTGGTGGACAGCCATTTTTAGGGCTTTCCAGAGATGCTCAATTGGGTTTAAGTCAGGGCTCTGGCTGGGCCATTCAAGAACAGTCATGGAGTTGTTGTGAAGTCTCTCCTTCGTTATTTTAGCTGTGTGCTTAGGGTCATTGTCTTGTTGGAAGGTAAACCTTCGGCCCAGTCTGAGGTCCTGAGCACTCTGGAGAAGATTTTCGTCCAGGATATCCCTGTACTTGGCCGCATTCATCTTTCCCTCGATTGCAACCAGTCGTCCTATCCCTGCAGCTGAAAAACACCCTCACAGCATGATGCTGCCACCACCATGCTTCACTGTTGGGACTGTCTTAGACAGGTGATGAGCAGTGCCTGGTTTTCTCTGCACATACCCCTTAAAATTAAGGCCAAAAAGTTCTATCTCGGTCTCATCAGACTAGAAAATCTTGGCCAGATTTGTGCCTTGCCACAATTCTGTCTCTGAGCTCTTCAGGCAGTTCTTTTGACCTCATGATTCTCATTTGCTCTGACATGCACTGTGAGCTGTAAGGTCTTATATAGACAGGTGTGTGGCTTTCCTAATCAAGACCAATCAGTATAATCAAACACAGCTGGACTCAAATGAAGGTATAGAACCATCTCAAGGATGATCAGAAGAAATGGACAGCACCTGAGTTAAATACATGAGTGTCACAGCAAAGGGCCTAAATACTTTGGACCATGTGATATTTCAGTATTTTTTTAATAATTCTGCAAAAATGTCACAAAATCTGTGTTTTTCTGTCAATTTGGTGTGCTGTGTGTGCATTAATGAGGAAACAAATTAATTTAAATAATTTTAGCAAATGGCTGCAATATAACAAAGAGTGAAAAATTTAATGGGGTCTGAATACTTTCTGTACCCACTGTATATATGTGTGTGTGTATTTTCGAGGTTGAGACTGAAGCGATCATACTGCAATCTTAGTCTTTTTATTTTTCCTTAGCCTTTTTAAATTATTGAAGAGTTTCTAAGACAAAGTTCCCTCTACAGCCCACTCAGGCCATTTATTGAAACTGTAAAAATGGGTCATTCAGAAATCTTGAGGCTGTTTTTGAATTATGGGGCAGTGCCAACTAAACTGGCCCTTATGGCACACCCACAATTAAGCACAGTTACTCATGAAAAGAGGTAATTTTTAGTCTTAGGTAAACTCTTAAAGGCACAGTAGTAAAAAGAGCTCATTTAATGCATAATGGTAAAGTAAAGCGATAAGCCACAATAAGTCGTGGTTTACAGTGAATTTTAACAGCTATGGGGCGTTGTTTGGCACAACTGTAATCCACGGCTTAATGGGGCTTATTGCTTTTATAAAATGCAATACAAATATCAAAGCCAAAAAACATGTATCAATGTAATTTCATGACTTAAAATCATTAAAAGGCTTCCTTCCACTGGGAAAAATAGTCCCTGACCGTGACAAGCAACAGAAGTTATGTTTATTACACCGTTAGATTGCGGCAAATATTGTATTTATGAGCAAGTCACTCAGTCGCAAAGACTTTTATATTGAAACTTGTTGTGAACATGGAACAAGACACAGACGACAAATGCTTTGACTAGTGCTGTCAGTGTCAGCAGGGCACAGGGAAACCCATTAAATGTTAAAAGGACAGGGTTGCAGAGGACATTAAAACAGATTCTTTATCCTGAACATAGCACTGACCTGAAGGAAAATGCTACATTTGAATGCAGGTAATACACTCGCTCACTCGATGTCTCCCTCACAATTGTCACGCACGGTTGAAGACAGGAAGACAGGGTTCACGAATAACACGCAGGTTTATTCCAGAAGGGGTAACAGGCATGACACAGGGAGCGTAACACCAAACAATAATCGACAAAGGTTAAGACAAGGGGAGGAACTTAAATACACTGATGACGATGGTCGGCAGGTGAAGACAATAACTAATTACATGAAAACAGGTGCAGACAATGACAGGTACCAAGACTAGACTAAACAAGACACGACTGAACTAAACAGGACAAGACTGCACATGTTACAACAATACTCTTCTAATGCAGTAAGGACAAACATATGTTTACATTGCTAAGAGTGGTTGCTAAGACAGATGACGCAATATAAACATTCTTTGACACAGCGATACTAATGTTTTCGAGACGGCTTTGAATGCAGCTAAACCAGAATTAAGGGCCGGAACTATCCGTTTTATTAGGTAAAATATGTCCCTATTTAAGCAAGCTTTTGAAACAGATAATTTTTGCTACTGTCACCGTTGGAGAGTCCAGCGTTCAAACTGTGTCTCTGCCTGGTCGTTCTCTCCACTAATGACAACAGTCAGACTGTAGATTGAAATATCTTTCCCTCTCTCCATATGACAAATTAAAATTCACTCAAGCATCGATTCTCTTATTATAATTGCCCTTAGGGAAATGAGCTTTTCAGGAGAGAAGAAAAAACGTGGAAGGAAAAAAAAAAAGTAAATTGAGTCTTAACCCCATGGATACATTGACAGCAGTTGCTTTGTGGGTCTCATCTGCCCCTGTTGAATTAGTGTAAAGGGAAAGTAAGGAGTAAATGTGTTATTTATTGAGGGCAAGGTCAATAAACAACTGAGGGAATCTGACATGACCTCAGCACTCTTAAGATTATACTGTTTGCTTAGACAAGAGCCGGACAGAACTGAATGTGTGCATGCCGCTATCAAAGCTGAAGCCAGTGACACTGAAACCTATAACATTTAATTCTAACAGGGTTCAATTTATATCTAACAGTGGGGCATTTTATCTGCATTGTGTTTGAAATTAACTACAGGAAATAAAGCAATATTTACGCTGCTCCATTAAAGGGCCAAACAGTTATCTGATTACCAGGCTGAAATATTACTGCTTGGTTTACTATCTTACTAAAGGCTCTGCTTTTTTCTCATATTACTAAAATATTAAGCATTCCTGATCTCTGACTCCTGTTACATGAAGTAAAATCAATCAGCATAAACTCAGAAGGTTGTTCTCTTGAAGATATTTAAGTCAGTTGGGAATTCATAATAATATCACCACTAATTTAAAAGCTAATTTGAAGCTAAAGGGAAGACATGAATAATTTTATATTTAAAGAAAAATATATCTTGTTTTGTGTGGTTCCAAGCAGGTTTCCCCAAACACTCTCCCTCTGCTATTGTTTAAACATCCAGGTAGCCCCGCCCCAAACTCATGCCATTGGTTGAGTCAGTTTTGCTTTTTTGGGCTGGTTAAAACTTTTGAAAAAACAAAAAAAACAAAAACAAAGCCTCTGCATATTAGGCAAAACCAGGATAGCAAAAATCATATAAATACAAACTCCAGCCTTAATAAAAGCACACGTGTTAATGTCAGAACTCTTCAACTGCTTGGTTTTCAAGGTCTGAATTATTAAATTATAAATTAGAGTAGGGGAAAACATTATCAAACATAATTATCCAGTTGTAGTCAAATGTATTAAAGTGAAAAGAAAAAACTAAACACAGTTTATTAACATTAACAGAGTAAAGGGAATTGCATTAATATGTGTGAATGTCTACTTAAAGGTCTGGCTGGAACAAGAAACATGACTTCACAGGCTCAACTATTAAATAAAATGGGTTTTGAAAACTTGTACTGGTTTGAAAATCCACATATAAAAATGTAAATGTTTAAATAGCATTTAACCTTTCTTTTAACCCTTTCATTCAGTTTACAACTATGCAAGTATTTTTTGGGGAAAATGTAGCCAGCGAAATTCTCAGACATTTACAGATAATCATTGATGAGAGCAGAACAAACCTTTGGAATTGAAGTAAAGAATAGATTATCAGCATGAACACCAATAAACTGGTGTGCTGTTGTATCAACTGCTGTCACTAATATATATTACTCATCTGAATATTAAAGGTGAAGTACGACATTTTCGGCTAGCAACGGCTAGCAATAGCGAGCTAGCTTTCAAATCATAACATCACACCTTACCTTCAGAGCTTCTCCAAAGCCATGCCTCCTCCAAAACACACACAAAGAATAACAAGATACAGCATTAAACTACCTCATGTCTCAAAGCACTTACCAGTGCAATAATAATGAATGTAAACAACTTAGAGAGATTGTACCTGACTGCTGCAGATTCATTTCGGTGTTGATACTGTTGAAATGGAAATGCATAATTCAGAGTCTGAGGACGTGAACAGCTCTTGTTAGAACAGTCTTAATTACGGTAGTTATGGCTTGAATGTAGCACAAATGCATTTGACTACTAGCCACAATATAATATCTGAGTCTACACTGTACTAATTAAGAAAACTAGCTGAACTATAGCCAGAAATAACTTGAAAGTGCTTGTTCTAGTTTAGATCTGGACTGTGGCCAGTGCCTTTGAACTCACTGCTGAGTTTTGCAAAGAAATCATTTTTTTCATCATTTTTCAGAGGAACAAGTGAAACATCTAAAATAGTTAAATGAATTGTATGCAGCTCTTGCGTATGTTGATTCTAATTGATCGCAACAGTCTAATACAATATTGCTTTTTTACTAAATTTTTGATCAAATAAATGTAGCCTTGGTAAGCAAAAGAGATTTCTTGAAACAAAAACAAACAAACAAACAAAAAAAAACCCCATTAAATGTTATATTATATAAACACCGACATTTTGGACCACATCATTTGATGCTTAAGAACTGGTCGATTTTGACTTGTAGGATCAAAAGATCTGACTGGTGAATATGTGTGTGCGTTTGTAGAGTATTACTTTCACAGCTCCAGAGGTCATTCTCTGTGATCTCCTCACTGGAACGCATTATGACACGAGAAGGAAGATAGGCGAGCGCTGCAGACTAGCCGCTTTTTTTTCCTCCCTCTCTCTCTCTCTCTTTGCAGGAAAAGGACATTGAGTCTCCGCAAATTCTTGCAGAGGAAGCTGTCACTCCCTCTGTCACTCGCCGCTTGTAGCCTCTTGAAGGCAAAATGTCATCCAACATGTCAGGACTCTAATCCCAGAGAACCATTTACTGTAGTGCTCTATCTCTCTTTCTGTCTTTTTCGTCTCTCTACATCCTCTCCTTTACGAACTTCTCCCTTTCCATTTGTGTCTTCCCTCTCATAAATATTCCTTTCTCTGCACCCACACTCTCTCTCTATCTACAGGCCCGCCGACGATCATCTCTCCAGCGTGACACGTTAACTTGATCAGCGATCATGAGTGATGTCACGGACAAGAGGTGTGCGTCTCTCATCCCTTAACGACCTCTATGACTCACTCCCATCCATCATTTCGCTTTTCCAGCGCCATTTCACCGCCTCTGTCATCGAAATAACAGCTGTTCCTCCCCAAAGTTGCTCTATCCCTGTGTGGCACGCTCACAGACCTCTCCCTGAGCAGCTGCACTGTGACTGGAGATGCTAGGGTGTCTCCCGCTAATTACCCAGCGCAAACAAAGCCCCAGGGCTGTGTTTCCAGTTCCTGTTTATTTATTTCATTTACTTTTTTTAATCAGGGTCTGCTCGCACTCAATCAGAGATGCTAATCTTGCTAGGGGATTAGCTATTCCGCTGTGTCACAAACATGTTGCAGTTCTCGTCTTCTTTCTCAAAACAATCGGTGGAGTCATTAGCACGCTTCTGTCCAAGAACAGCAGTGCTTTTTTTCTACCACTCTCCTCTTTTACATCCTTCCTCTCAGCCTCACTTTCTTCCTATTCTCAGACTCAGTTCGGTCTCTATTTGTCCTCAAATTAGCCTCAGAATCAGACAGGCCAGCCACAGTCCATTTACTGCTAATTGCACTCAAAAAATGCCAAGTGCTAATCAAAAATCGACAGTTTAATATGATTGGCTGACTTTGCGCACCAGTCTGCAAGTTGTATTTACAATTTATTGATTTGTATACTTTATCCAAAGCCATTTACAGTACATTCAACGTAAAATGGAATCAGGAGCAATACAAAAGGTTTAGCTTGTTAACGTTAGTTTGCATGGACTTCTGATACTTTTAACTCTTTCCTTTCATTACAGTATGTCCGGATCAAAACACATGAAGAAAAAAAAAGAGGCAGAAACAAGCGATAGCATATGTAAGCAGATGCATATGTAAAATAGCAAGATCATCGACATCAAACAGCATATAAATCAGAACTGCCTAATGTTATGTCGAATGAAATGTCAACAATATGATTCTGTAAGCTTTGGGAACATTGATGGATTTGATCAAGCCCTTCTAAGTTCCGTTCATCATTCTAAATCCGATGCGGACAAAACTCAATTTTCTTAACGTTTTGATAGAGGTCGCCTGTTCAAAAGAAAGGCGTAGCTTGATGATGCCGAGTTTGAGCGCGGAATTTTAGGGGATGTGGTCTTCACCTCACAGCCAGTAGAAAAGAATCGGGATAAGACTGGGGCGGAAATCAAGTTCATGGATGCAATTATTAACGTTACTGTAGTATGAAGCAGAGCAGGGCCGAGTGATGTTGGAGCTGAACTAGACCGCTGGAGCGATTGTTAATGAGATTAACGTGACACACGCCTCGCGAACAGCGGAACTTTTATTATCACAGTGTCACAGTGGCCGCTTCTCCTTCATCCGGTCAAGCGTATGAGGTAACACAGTGCTTTTTATCATATTAGATACATTTATGTGTCGAAAATGATGTTATAATGTTACTCTGTGCGTTCGTTTGGCACTTGTTCACACTGCAGTAAGAAAGATCGATATTAGAATATCATATTCATAAATGCTGGGTGGCTTGTGTTAATAAATGGCATGCGATTCATTTTAAAATGTATTGTCTGATGGAGAAAATGCTGTATTACTTAACTACTTAACAAAATAGTGTTTTTCTCTGAGGCATGATAAAAGCATGGAAAATAAAGAAAACTAGATTTAAATAATAAGACTAAACGTGTTGACCTATATAACAATAATTCGTTTTCTGTCTATAAATGTAACCAAACAGATGTTCCCTTGTCTAAGAAAACATGGTGTTTCCAAGGTTTCTACAAAATAAACTCAGAAATCAAGGGTAACACGGATATGAGACCACTGACAGGAAACTCCCGGACATGTCCCTTATCCTTGGTTAAAATCGTGATTTTTCTCTCTATTTATACATCGTTGGAGACATTTAGGATATTGTAAGTACTCAACTGAACAAAATATATAACACTGGCTTAGTAGTTTTTGGATATTTTACTGCACAACTATTACATATTGTAACTTTAAAGGGTACACCCAGTTTTTGCCAATATCATGTTAATCTTGAGTACCTATGGAGTAGCTAGTATTGCATCCTCCATATCTCTGAAGAGTCTTTAGTTTGATCAGATTTATAAAAGACAGATACGCTGTACCAATTATTTTTCCCGAAAAACAGCCGAGCTCCTGGAGGTGTGCTGTGGTGAGCGAAGCTAAAGGGTCATGAGACATTGAACAGCGAGGATACAGAAATGGAGGACTTCTCTCTTTGGGATGTGTATATGCTTAATAGGGCAGCAATTGTCACCGGCTGTGGGTGGGGCTTCTCCTTACTATGATGTCATTGTAGGGAAGAATCTGATTCAGGTTTTTTGAAGAGACTGCTTTTGATTTATGTGAATTATATATATATTAAAAGAATAAAATTAAATTAAAAAAATGAGTGAGTGGATTTTGTAAGGTTTGATTTTCCTGCTAAGATAAAAGCTCAGATCAAGCATCTACCAATAAAGCAATAAAACTCATCTGGAGAGAAGATTTCAAAGGAATAGGACAACACCTTGCCCTAACTCTCCTCACTCATCTATGCGACCTGCCCCCCGTCCCTCCACTCCCTTCTTCTCCCCTGATTCAAGTCACTGAAGTTCTCCAAGGATGCATATGTACTATGTATGATGTATCTTGTGAATCTATTATTTTCCAATGTCATGTTTAGTATCATTTTAAATGTCTCAGTGCGATTGGTAAAATGGTCTCAGTTTCACAGCAGTCACTAGTATTATGAGAAAGTTTGAAAACTTTTCTGAGATGTGTCTCTTCAAGAAAACCTTCTCCTCTCCCCCGAAACCAGGTGCGGGGACAATGCATATTTACAATCCTTTTGTTCTGGTCTGGGTATTTAGGGGAAGAAACACAGCAGCAAGAGGGGACATTCTGTAGAGAGACCCCCACATAGAGATGATGAGTGTTTTTCACCCTGCATCTCTATGTGTATGCATAACTTTCAAATACTCTTAGAGAAATCTTTTGAGTAATTGATGTTATGTATTTATTATATTTGAATTGGTTTATAATTGTGTAATTATGTAATTGGCATTGATACATTGTCACCTGATAAATAAATTGTTACATCTTGATTTATTTTGAAATCGTCTGAAATCATTATCACAGGTAGATCAAGAGCTTTCGACATTTCCGCAATTCTAGGGTTGGGATGGATCATACTGAAATCTTAATAAACGGAGCATGTGGCACGTTATTAAGATTTTGGATTTCTTACTATTGTGACTACTATATATACGAACAGCACTTTTGTGTGAATAAGCATGAGGCGATTCCATAATTTGTGTTTTTTAGTAAACGCTATATTCCTCTGTTTTGATTCTAAACTAACGAAGTTGTGACGTAAGACATGCCACAGCTGGACATAAGTCTTTGAGTGATGCGACGCCCTGATGAAAGGATATTCATCAAGGAAAGGAAATTAAGAGAAATTAAAGACTCAAAGATCTAAAATTCATATTTGATCGCGCGATCAGCTATTAATGTTACATCAGAAACATTACCAATTAGAGATTGTTTACAATTGGAGTCAGATTAAACGAACAGCTAAAGGAAAACTTAAACTAAATCCTAAATTTTTCTTTATGTTAACTTCACGCGGGCGCTGAAAAGACATACACGCACAATCCCTTCACCCGGGCCATTGGATTCCTACATTGGGCAGACGGGCGGAGTTTACAATTTTTACCATTGCATTACCAACCACCAGGCAGGCTGTTTACACTCACTGCAGGCACAAATCGGTATTCAAACACCTTATAAGTGCATTTTGCATAATAGGTCCCATTTAACCAAATTAAACCTTGTGAAGTATGACCATGCATGACCTTGAAATCAAACTCATGACCTTGGCGTATTTGAATTTTTAAACATCATCGTTTTCATTTATACCTCTTAAATAGCACATAAATCTAACAAACTGAGGTCAGTTTGTGGAACTTTCCAGTCCAAGTAGGCCATTCTTTGCCAGACCAAAGTGATTTATCTGGTCGACCAGTCGATGATCCATCTGATCAACCTACTAGACTATCTTGGATGAATGGATGACCATAAATCACCAACTTGGACCAGCTAAAAACCATATAACCTTTACCAGACGATAGTTGTAGCTATATTTTCCAGCATCGTCCCCCTCCCTCATACCCCACAAGGTGACTTTTTACACCAGGAACGTTCACGTGTTATTGTAGTTGATTGTGTGCTTGTTCTTAAGACATAGGTATCTGTCTGAATGATGAAATGGCTCTCTGTAAGCTTAAAGCTTTTTGTTTAAACACGGATTTGTGTCACATTTCCATTCCGACTATACAAATAGAGCCCCAAACAAGCTGTGCCTCCCACCATGAATTTGTAATGTCGTCTTTCCGTCTCCGGATTGTTTGGATTCCTACACAGGGGGTGTTTACTTATAGAACTGTTTCAGACATGATAGATGGTCCATGAAAGTGTGGTTTTACAAAGTCCACACAATTTACTTGTCTCAAGTTGCATTTCTAAATGTAAACAGGTTTGTTTCCGCTTCGTGAAATGTGATGCGCTGATTAACATTCAAAAACTCGTTTACCCAAAGCTTCTCACTCGCTCTCTCAAAATATCTCCAGTCCACACTTAAAAGTAGACCAGTGGGGTGTCAGTTATAATATCTAATTAATGAGTTAATTAAAAGACTTCTCTCCTCTTCTTTCGCGTGGTGTCAGAGAGAGAGAGCAGCTGTCTATATATATTTAGCTCTAAATTTCCCATCTATTACTCTCCTCCTTTGAGGAACTTTTACCACTTTTGCTTTAGGGTCAAGCAACCAGATAAAAATCTAGGTAAAAGCATTGTGTAGTAGATGCTATGAGAGAACAAAGGGGACCTCCAAAAATGTCTTCCATGTTCTGAGGGGATGTTTTTTTGAGAGAAAATTAAAAAAAAAAAAAAAAAAAAATGAAGAGAGACGGGGCTGTAAGTACACATCTTACAGAAATTCTGCATGTGTAGCTGCTGAGTTCAGGTCAGTCAGATATGTTTAATGTCACTGATGTTGTCGCCTCTGGATGAATGGGACCCCAGGGGTCCATCAGAAGCAGCTCGACTCCCATTCCATTGACCTTCACTATGATGCATGTCTTCACAGGGAGAAAAAGAGTGATTTGCGTTTGCATCCTTTTACTGCGTGGGTCAGTCCACACGGGTTCTCTCTCGGCTGTAGGGTTCGCCACAGCCTGGAAAACGCTTCGGTCATTTACTGTGCTGTCATAATCATCTCCCAGAAGAGACCTCTGCCAGGATCTGTGTGACAGACCAATAAGAGGCTTATTAGAAATACACGATTAAGTGATTAGTTTTTCATCAGCAGAGAGAAAAGTAGTGGTTTAGTGGAAATGAAGCATGTGGTTAAAAAAGAAATGTCAAAACTTCAGTTCTCTCAAGGGGGCCGTGAGATCTCCAAGCTAGACTGCTTTTACACTGCCAAGATTTAGAATTATGACATGCATTCAATTTTATGTCTGTTTACTTTCATTGCAAAAAAGTCTTTATTAGTATTTTGACTTGTTTTCCTGTATAACATCTAACATCCTGGAAAAAATATTTACTTGCGAAACCAAATTAAGTGTGATATCTAGACATCTTTGCAGAGAATATTTTCCTTGGTACATTGGCAAAGCGGCTTGATGGATTCATTCGACGATGTGCAGGTATGGAATAAATGCACATGGATTTACAGGTAACAGGGACTGCAACATTTCTAAAATAAACTTCATTGATGCATGTATTTTAATATCTTTTAATCTTATCAGGATTTTTTTTTTTAATTGCATTTAATGGTCAAATTAAATACATTTTCCAGTGATGCATATTGACCAACTAAACAACGATGCACTGTTTTATTCAATAATTATACTAAAAGGTGTTGGATTTACTGTTCTTTGAAACGACTTTCACTAATACATTTTTAGTGAATTTTACAAATAATTACCAAAAAAAAGTTTTATTTACAACTTGGAAAAATAAAATTACAGTGTACAAAATTCTGATTCAATGAAAGTGTACATGTAACACCTTTTTAAAAAATTGTGTATTTTAAATACTACACTCAAGCTTTTTAAATTGATTATTGGCTAACACATTGAAATGTAGATTCAAGATTAATGAAATCGAAACAATGCAACAAGTGAATATTTACCTGCTCATCATAATTCACACATAGACATTCCTAAATGCTTTAAGTAACTTTATGTGAGTCTAATCCCAAATTAAGAAAACTATGCTCAGATAATTGTCACTTGATCATTATTGGAACTGCATTCAAATATGTAAAAACATCCAATTTCAAAAGTGTTTTTTTTTTTTTTGGTATTTATACAGATGCAACAATATCTTTGCTAGACGTGTGAAATAGTCAGAGCTTGTTGACACTGCAAATGTACTATAGAATCTAGCTTTCCAGAAACCAGAGTAACAAAGGATAATAAAAGAAGTTAAATTTCGAGAATGCCTCATGAGAGACGAATGTGTTGTCCATCTAATTATGAAAATTAATCTTAAAGTGAGCAGTGTAAACATGTTTATTGACCCAGTGCCCCACTCTTGTGTGTCTTTACGTGGTGTAATTGCGGTCCAGCATCGAATGGAGACTGATTTTTCCGGAGGATACATCCATTTGTCTTAATCTGCCGTGACCTACATCCAAGACATCTTCTCCTCTAAAGCCGAATCTCGCACTGGATTGCAGGAGCACTCTTCTTAGCCGTGCATAAGTGTAATTGATGACTTTGACCTTCTAATGGTCCAGCATATTCAGTCACTCACAGATACAGCGTCCCATGTCTCTTAAGGGCGCAAGTACACAAATAAATTATCTGACGAGGAGAGCGGTTTCACCAATTGGAATAAGATAAAATACGTGGGAGCTGTCATCACCCTTCTTCTTGAACGAAAAGGTTAATCCTCAATCTTGGATTCGTTTGAGTGTAAGCCTGAAAATAACATGCGGGACATGCATGTTTTCTTAAACTCTTTCTTACATTCTCTCTCTCTCTCTCTCTCTCTCTCTCCTCTCTCTCTCTCTCTCTCTCTCGCTCTCTCTTTTATTCTGCTTTCTGAATTGGTAAGAGAGGTCTTAGACGCCCGCTGCTGTATTAAACTCAAATGCTGCCGAAGTGGATTGGATCACAACAGGAAACAACACTCCGGCTAATCTAACACAGTCAATGTTCATCAACAAAAATGTGTCATCCACTGACAAGGACAAATCGTTACTCTCAAATGGTTTGGCAAGGGATCTCAGCGTGATGTGTTTGCTTTGTTCCTTCTGAGACTTTGTAGACATGTACACATGTTAGAACCTTCTATTCGCCAATCTATCTGTCGTTAGTTATGTTGCGTTATTCTGTTGCCATTAATCAACATGGCATTTCCTCAAGAACTCAATCAACTGCCCATCTCTTTTTGTGATATTATATGTATGCATTTGGCAGATGTTTATATTTATTCCAAAGTGATTTAAATTGCATTTGAGATACGCATTTGATCAATTCATATATTCCCTGAGAATCAAACCAATGACCATTGGCATAGCTAGTGCCATGATCTACTGTTTAGGCTTTGGGACTTAAGTTAACAAGTTTGACGAAAAAAAAAAAAAAACAGGACACCCCTTGTAAAAAAAAAAAGATGTGGGTCATTGTACTGAATGTCCACTTGTAGTGTACAAATCTTAGTATATTTAGCAATACTTTATTTTACAGCATCCCTCTCAGACTGAAAGCCTAACCCTAATCATGAAGTATGTACGTGTAGTTCACTTAAACATATAATTACACTGTACCAAGGGTACTGTTATGGGACGACACTCTAGCAGAGGTTAATAAAACATATAGTTTGTTTATTCACAGCAATGAGGCAGTTACAGGTAAGTTGACAGTAAATGGACATGGCATCAGCATGTAGAATATTGAACAAAGTCTCTTGTTTTTCAGATGGTGAGTAATATTCATCATCAGGGCTGGATAGGTTGCTTTTAAAATGTATTTCTCTACAGATTACAAAATACATGCTTTAAAAAGTAGCGTATTCCGTTACATTACTCAAGTTTAGTAACTTAATCTAAATACTTTAGAATACTAATAAGTGTGGAACAAACACAAAAAAGGTAATTGCAAGTTATAATCTTACAATTCTGACTTTTTCCCTCAGAATTGTGTAATATAAAGTTGCAATTGCGAGTTATAAAGTCAAAATTATGATAAACGCACAATATGAGAAAAGCCAGAATCATGACATTTAACTCGCATACTAAATTCACAAGTGCAAGAAAAAAAGTCAGTGTTGCAAGTTCATATCTCCCAATTCTGACTTCATAACTTGCGTTGTGAGTTAAAAATCTCGCAATTCTGAAAAAAAGAAGTCAGAATTGTGAAATGCAGGGGAAATGTGAGGGGAAAACCCAAATTGTGAGAAAAAGATGCAGTGACCTTTTTTACATTTATAAAACGACTCACAAAACGACTCACAAAACATGAAAACAGTCGAAAACATGAAACTTAACTCTGCTTTTTTAGAGAATCACCAATGACATTAAAATTCAAAGTAATCACTTTGGTAATCTAAAATACTTTTCAGATGTAACTGTAATCTTATTACCACCCATTTAAAAAGTAACTGAAATTAAATACAGTTACTCAAATGTTGTATTTAAATACGTAACTAAGTTACTTGTATTTCGTTACTCCCCAACCCGGTTCACCGTATATGAATGTCCGAAGACAAAGCAGGAAGTCTCAACTGGCATGGTGAACAGATAAAGTCTGGAAGCAACAGAACTGGAGATCAGGCAGGTGAATCAGAGGGAGCATAGAGTGATGTCCTCTTCTCATGAACGAGACCGGACAGTGAGGTAAGGTGAGGTGTGAGCTTATAAATCTGGTGAGTGATTGGCAGATGAGGTGCAGGTGAGTGTAATCAGTATTCTGGTGAAGGTGTGCGTTGTGATCGGTTGATGTTTGAGCCTGTCAGATCTGTGACAGGTACCTTAAAATAAAGTGTAGCTATATATTTAAAATAAATAAATTAAACTGTAATTGCAGTTTTACTGAAATAACATCCCAATGAAGTCTATTTAAAGATGTCTTAAGTACACAATTAAGTTAAAAAAGTGACGTTTGTAATAATGTCAAAGTAAAAGCTTTGGTTTTACACTTTATTTTAAGGTCTCTTTGTTACACTGTAATTACACATTTAAGTACTGAGTAATATAAAGTTTGGGTTAGTTTAGGGTTAGTTGCATGTAGTTATGCATAATTTATAGTTATTACTATCGTAGCTACATGTAACACATATAATGATACTGTAAAATAAAGTGTTAGCAAAGTTTTACATTACAGAACATTTTGAATTATTATTTTAATATTATGTATAATGCTTTAAATAAGTACACATTTTAATGTGTTGACTAACTTACTAAATCACAAGTAAAGTACTCGATTTGATTACAATTTTAACTGTAGTGTGTCATTTGATATTGCATTTCAAGTTAATTTATTTTAAACGGACTAAATAGCAATTTCTTCATTATAAATATTACATTTATAAATATACATATTCAACAAATTGCATTGAAGTATATTTTAGTTTACAGTGCTTGTCGGTATATTCAACTGTACACTTTAACCAAATTTCTAAGACAATAGAGGTAATTATGAAACTACATATAAAGACGTCCTACTTAAAAGCACACTGATGTTCAAATAATTACATCTAATATAATTTTAATTATAAAATAGTTTAATTTAATTGTAAATAACATGAAATTAAGTCTGTAAACATTCCATTCCATTTGCACTGAAGTATTATTTTTTCACTTTTCTTTTTTTTTTTCATCAAAAAAAGCTAAATGATTTACCTTGAAATATTTTTCACACATAAATTGCAAGTAAATTTCAAAAATAAAAGACTGAAATACTATTTTCTTGTAAAACGTACTCCAATAATCTAGTGTAAGTATTCCAGAGTGTACTTCTTTTTCACAAGGGCCAACAAACTGAACATCCAAAACTGAACATCCTGAACAAAGCAGAGTTTGCACATGTAGTTGCTCCAGAAAGGAAAAAGGATGAATTATGGTGTGGGCAGGTAGCAGGCAGCATATGAGGGACATGGACATGCTTTAGATGGATTTCCGACATGCAGTTCCATTGTAAGCTGTGACACAAAGACTCAAGACATTTGCCAGGAGCTTTACTTCCATGGCCAGAAACCACAGCAGGCTAGAGGCTTCCTAAATCTCATCTCCTGGTCCAGACACAAGGGACGAGGAAAGAAGCTCGAAAGAAAGAGGCAAAAGGAAGAATTATCAGACTGACAGAGAAGTGCACCGAGGAAGAACGAGGGGGGTGACGAGAGGGAAAGCCGCCCCGTAGCTCTCGCTCCTCTGGGGCAGGAGTTGGCGGGTGACGGCGCAGATGGTACTTATCGCCCTGGGTATGGAGTGCCTTCGGCTGGGGGGTGAGCAGAAGGAGTGATGAGAAGTAGAGAGGGGACGTCATGGCAGGTAGGGATCCGGTGAGGGTCCTCCATCCGGCTCCAGTCATAGATGGATGAGACCAGGATGAATGAGCCATTTATGTGCGAGTCTCCGTTGGGCAAACGGGGCAGGAAAGAGATGTAGAATGGGGGTGGAGGGACTTGGAGAGCTTGAATAGGTTTCCTGGCAATCTGAGTGCTGGATGGCACAGTGAAGATTGTTGAATCCTCCAAAGATGGTCTGTGCCAGGCAGTGCCAGCCTGTACAATGGTGTGCCATGTGCTGGCACAGAACGGACCTTGTGGATTTTGATGCACACGTTTGTTGCTCAGTTGTTGGAGATAGATAAGTCACTCGGTAGACATAAGTTGACTGGAGTGATAAATGAACTTCCAAGAAACAACATCCTCCCCTCACATCATTAACTCGAGTGAAGTATACTGCTGGAAATCCAGCAAAAGCCAACCATGCTAGCTGGATTCACATGCTCTGGCTGGTCCAAACTGCCCTAGATGCTTGAACAGCTGGACTACTAGGACCTGATTTTAGACTAGGGATGTTCCTGAAGCCAAATAATGGCTTCAAAAAAAAAAAAAAAAAAAAAAAAAAAAACTAAGTCGACTGAATAATAAGGGAAATGTTCGGTCACTCATCGTGCTTGCTGGATAACAGTTGAGCCATACATAAACCTCTAAAATCATTACAAAAGATGAGTCTGTTTGAAGGGAATGAGTGCAAACTCATTGTCTGTCTTAGTCTGTCTGTCTCACATTAAAGTAAGTAAAAAAATTTAAAAAAAAAAAAAAAAAAAACTGAAAAAGTTCTAAATAAAAACATTGGAGTACGCTTTACATGTTTCTCCAAAATGTTCACTATGTGAACCTTTCAAGCAATGTCCGAGTGAAAAAAATCTAAATCCTACACTGCTTTATAAGTGAAAATAAATAAAATCACTGATTTCTCTACAAACCACTGTTCAAACATTTTTTGTATATACATACAGTATGGAGAAAAGCTCTTGATAATATAAAACTGAAAGAATAGATTGTTTTTCAGAGTGATGAGAGCAAACATCCATTTAGAATGAGAATGAGTGGATCTCTGCAGTGAAAACAACCACGAAAGCAGACAGACAAGATCCTCTCATTTAGTAAAATGTGTTAATGAGAGTGCTCTACAGCTTAGAGAATGACACTAGTCTGTTTCCATTGCACCACATAGTCTCTCATTTTGTCAGCAGAGAACCTTGCTCCATTGCTATATATGTCAATCCTGAAGGCTTTGATGGCCATGGGGTCATTTGTTTTGCAAATCAGTAAAATACAACTTATCGGACTCAAAAAAAAAAAAGTCACAGGGGTAGTGATAGAAAGCTTCATTTATTTGCTTCCAGAGTAAAGTTGGTTCTTTCGCAGGGCAAACAAAAGACTGCTTAGGAAATGCTCTGTATCCAGCAAGCCATTTTAAACAATAGGGGTATTTGGGAAGTCCCAAAGCTGGCACTAAGAAAACATCTCATGGCAGAAGTAGAGCAGAGGACTAATGATTCCAGCAGGTCTCCAAAGACCTCCAGCCCCAGCAGCTTGATCACTGTCAGCGCGGCTGTTGCTGGGTCGCCCCGCTGTTTGCTCACGATCGGCCCACTATGGCGCGCCAAGCCAACAAGTCCTGCAGCCACCATTTGCATATGGCCTGCGTCCACTAATATGTTTCATCTGTTGTCGCAAATATTTATTCTTGTCCTTGTGGTTCTCGTAGCTCGACGGGTTCCCCAGAAACCTTTATCCGTTATGATGTATTGAAAATACATTTTTCCCTTTAGTTTCTTTTTCTTTTACAGGCTCTGCCCTTTAACTATTCATGCTTCAGTAGGAGTGACTTTCAGTGTGATGCAGGTGCTGTAGAACAAGTTCAAATGCAATTCTGTGATACCTCCTCTAGATCTCTAGCAAGCAGATGAAGGAAGGTGGATAGTAATGTTCTATCCACCGTAAAACACATCATTTCTTTCATGTTCGTCCGAGATGGTCTTTTCTGACAAATCAAGGCAATCAATTCCAAGATGAAAGCTGTCTGAAAGTGTGTGAAATGTGTTCTCATTGAAACGTGCCACTGATATACAGCTCAACAAACAGGTACAATAAGGTGTGAGAAGAAACTTCAAGGGTTTTAAAGCAGCACTCAAAGCTATTAAGAAATCCTCTTAATCCATTTGAAAGACTCAATTTGTGAGAACACGAGCTGACACCTTTGTAATAAGCTCTTAGAATAAATTAAGCATGTGGCGTAAATATTTAGAGACCAGTAGAAAAATATATTTTACACACAGCATGTAAAAACATCCGGTTGCTTATACAGAGAAGCAGTTTTATATCAAAAAATAGAATCTGTTTTCTGTCAAATTTTCATAAAATCTATATCTCCCAATAATGTCCAAATGCCCTGATATACTCATTGCGAAGTTGTTTTTTGTTCTTCGCTTAGGGGTAAAATGAAGTTCGAAATACGCGACCAGCGATATACTGTAAATACAAGTGAATATCCTAATGTTTCTTCTCAATAACAAAATAAACACACAATAAAATTGAGAAAACACGTCACGTTTATTCATATACAATAGATTGCCTAAAATCAAGCAGCATTACCGTATTAAACATGAAAAAACTGTGTCAGTGTTCAACTTCATTTTCTACTGTAAAACAGCTCTCCAGTGTCTTCATGATTTCACTTGCAGATGTCTGACCTGACAAACTCAACAGGTGAAATGAACAGGAAAAGATTTCCAAGTGACAGAAGGTGGAGCCTCAGCATACACCTGTCTATTACATAATAGCCATGGACCAATGGTAGTACTTTTCTCAAAAGGTCGCTGTTTCGAAATCCCAAAACAAACTTTGTTTTGGCCTGGTTTTGTTCCAATCCATCTTGCTTGAAGTATATCGGGGCCTTTAGTAAAATGAAGTTTAAATGCTTACTTTTATAATCAGAGCTCTGTAATTTCATAACATAGTTTTTTAAAACATAATACAATGCAACACAATGATGATCGAGAGATCAAATAAACCTTCCTCAAAGGAATGATGGATTTGAACATGATTTTTCTCAAAAAGTATGGATAAGAAAATGTAGTTGCTTTATTCCACAAAGTGTTCATCTTGAAATATAAAAATATAAAATTTATTTTCATGTTTACTTTAAAAATCAGTAAAGACTTTCACGATCTGAAGGGTGTCGTTATTAGAATTATTCAAAAAAGGCCTTTTGCTTGCCAAAAAAAGTATAAACTATCAATCAGACGACAGAAGGCATGTAGGAAATTGCGTATAACAGAGTTTTCCAGCAAAGATTGCATCATGTTGATAATTTAGAGGCCTTTTGTTTAGGAACAATTTTTTTTTTCCCAAACATAGTAAACTTTATAGGTCTATAACAGTCTAATTTGTAAGTAGTATTACAAAGAACTGTAATCCTTGAAATGTGGTTTGTACATATATTTAAATAATGCAACAGGAAAAAAAACAAAAAAACAGAATGTAATATAGAATTTAAAAAAAAAGAACTTAAGCTACTGGAGATGGTGTTTGTATGCATTCTCAAGCACAGAAATCACTTCTCCTCTAGAGAGAGCTGGTCATTGTGCTGTGCCACAGCAGAGGTTTTGTGCGTTTTCATTAATGTTTCATGCTTAGCAGCGTGCGAGTGGTTAGCGTAGTCTAGCAAGCCAAAGTTTAATATTGGCAATAGGTCTTACTGCCAAGACAATTCCCATGGATGCATTTGAGCATGCTGTTTTGTTTCTTTTTCTTTGGACATTGCAAAAGCAAAACAAATATAACACTCCATATGGGTATTACAACTTTATTTATTACAGACGATAAAGAGAACAGTGGAAAATAAAAGAGATCCATTACGCATACAATGTAAGCAAAAGCTGCATGGAACAGCTAGAGGTGTTCAACAGGATAATGGATCGCATTATATCATTGAGGTTTATACCTGTCTTCCTCACCGCACACAGACACAAGATTGTATATGTCTACAATTTTGAAATGACAACGAAGAGGTAATATTTCCTTGTGTTTAAAAAAACATGATGTTCTGCTATAGATCTGAATTTAGTGTTTCCCATGGCCAGGTTTGCTCATATGTTCCATCACAGTGTCAAAAGAAGTCAATCTATCAGGGAATGTTCTCAGAATGTTATGGGAAGGTTCTCTCAGAATAATGAAAAATGTTCAAGTGATGTCAATGGAATGTTGTTCAAAGTTATGTGGTCTTTAATGATTGTCTCAAAAGACCAAAAACATCACATATACATTGTTAATGGAATGTTTTTTGGTAACCCTGTATTTCGATAGTCCGCTTTAGACATTCTGCTAACTATAAGTAACTTCACAACACAGGTCAACTACCAGTTATTACAGTATTAGACTGTCTGCTTAATACCTGCTCACTCGAATCCATAACATAACAGTCTTTTACAGTTTTTCTCAATCGATTTGACACATTTCTCCATATTCGGATCACTGTTCTCAAAACAGTTAACATAGGGATCTGAACACTTTGTAATTGTGCCTCATCCACCAACACCAACCCACCACCACCACAAACCCACCACCAACCGCTGGAGTTTTAATTAAATAAAGAAATTAAAAATAAAATACTATAATGCATAACTTTTGAATATTCATACACACATATTTTATAAATATCTGCAGTTTTAAAGCAGTTGAGATTTGAATTCATAGATATGTGATATGACATAAATTGAGATATAAAATGAATGAATTGAATATGAATAAGAATTGAAAACTTTGTACTGCAATTTTTATATTCTCAAATATCAGGGTGGCACAACTGCAAATATAGTTGACAAGGTAATAACATTTAGCCTGATAATGCAACACCCAGAGGAAATCAATAGATCAGGCAGAGTAAAAGGGCTTGTAGATCCCTCTTAAATACTGATAAAACTGCTAAATTCAAGTATATTTAGGTTGGTACACTTTCCATGTCGGTTGGTACAATGATATAATATATATTTACAAATACCACCTGACAAAAAAAATAGAGTAAACAAAAAAAAATAATTATAATTTAAACACTTAAATGCACTGAAATGTTATATGTAACAACTGCAACTTTTTTGAAGCTTTATTTGCCAATTACCCCATATAACAAAATCTGATAATAAAAATTATAAGAAAAACATTATAATAAACTTATATTTTTGTTAGTGTATTTGCACATCCACATTTAAGAGTAAGTAAGCCGATAACCTCAACTTTCGGTTCCAAAAACGGTGGTAATTTACATTTAAATTACTTGTAATTGTGTCAAACTAATACCATACTAATGATATTCTAACACTTCATTGTGTTGAGCCTTATAACATTGATTAGTCTTAAGTAGCCTACATTTGCTTACCTTGTCTAAAAACGTGCAAGAGCGCCATCTCTGTCAAGTCAAAGTTTGTCGCAAAGCTCTTGCCATCTCGGAAAGGCCACGCCGATATTGATCCTCGTTTTATGTCTCCTTTTGTCCCAAAGTTACTAGACTAGCTACTAAGTTGCCCTCGTCTGTTATATATAAAACATATGTGCAAGTGATATATACATGATATATACATTTTTATATTTAATATTTGTATAACAAAACAAAAAAAATGTTCGGTTTTAATATTCAGAGAAGTTTCAGAAAAAAAAAAACAATCATTACTTAAGAATAAGAATCTTAATAAAACATGCTTTTTTGTTGGTTCGCAGGGGGCCATTTCCAAACTGATCCACACACACACACACACATATACACACATATCTCTTCGGTTTTTCTCAAACATCTCAAGGACTGTCAGGGGCCAAATTGAGGATTTGATTTCATCTTAAATCCCAGAGATACCTCAAACCTGTCAGAAACTCCGAGCCTTGGTGAGCGCGCTGGTTCGGGTTTGTCTCAGAGGGCGCATCTGCCCAGGAGAGAAGGGCTCTCACAGCACAGACAGACAGATTGAATCATTAGTGTGGCTGGGTGAATGGACAGGGGCCAGGCACAGGGGCGGGGGCTGTTTGTACGTGAGCGAGCACTTTGACTCATTCCAGTCTATTCATAGACATGGCAGGTGTTATGGCTAATGCAACTTTCGCTGTGAGCTTTGGACGAAATCAGGATGATTTTGGTGGACAGTCGCAGCTGTTATTATCAATCTAATATAGCATTGGCCTTCCCAGCATTGATTTCAATGAAATTGCAGGTGAAAATATGCAGGGTGCTGTTGATTTTGTAAGCAAAAATTATGGCAAGATGCATCATGACTATAATTAAATGAGTTTAATTAAAACATACTGTAAATTAAAATGTGAGAAAAAAAAATAACTGAACCCCTTTGCTGGAGGGTTAATTAATCTACTCAAATGCATCCAATATATATGAGATTAATTGGCTATATCCAGAACATAAGTGAAAT
This sequence comes from Opsariichthys bidens, assembly GCA_037194245.1. Lineage (NCBI taxonomy): Eukaryota > Metazoa > Chordata > Actinopteri > Cypriniformes > Xenocyprididae > Opsariichthys > Opsariichthys bidens. Next base: position 7,840,469 of record CM074305.1, on the reverse strand, counting down.
ATAATACGCACAAACAATGAAACAAATGATTGCTGCAGTTTACAGGCACATTATGGCAAACTAAATTATAACTTTTTTGTGAGCTATTTCAAAATAAATTGAACTAATGAAATGAATGAATATAACGACATGAAATAGACTACTGACTAAATTTAAAAGACAAGCAGTTTTTTTTTTTTTTTTTTTTATCAAATATGATGCATTGCCACATTTACCATGCAGATAAGGGAGTTTTAGCTACTTCGTCTTATGTCTTTTATCTATCGGTTATAATAAACTCAATGACTAAATAGGATTAAGTTTTGTTACGTTTTAGTTTGTCCCTGTTTGCCTATGTTTCCTTTGTCTGTTTGTTTTTATGGTTTCTAAATAAGTACACGCCTGTTATTTTTCAGTGCATTAGAATCCTACTAAGTCTACTTAAGCCACGAGTTCTCCTGTGTTCCTTGTCTCGTATTGAAGTTACGTGTGCTGTGAAGTTACATGTAGGTTACTGCAAAAATTTGGTCACCCCTCAGTTTATGTCTGATCTTGGGAAAAAGCAAGACTATTGTAGTAAAGATAACATGGTGCAAGGACATTTAAGGATTTAAAAATCAACCCTGTAACCGCTGCAGAGAAGACAAAAAAGGTCACGTTTACGAGAACCTGTCAACATTCTAGAAGCAGCGTTCTAATGCGTGACCACCAGATAAGTGGGCCGAAGGTGCACTTCATGCACTTGCATGAACCCTTTAGTGAATAAAATATAAATAGTCTAAATCATCCTTTTATGTTGGGTCTACTTTACACCTAGGGTCCTGTTTACACCTGGCGTCTTTGTCAATCCAATCACAAGTGAAGTGGATGACGCTAAATACAGGTGCAAATATAGGCTCTGAAACGTTTTGAGCTTGTCCACTTTTGACTACTTCCAGAGGTAGTCAAAAACGCATTCGATCGGATTGCTTTCGAAGTGTAGACGCTCATGTGGTTGAATGCGTTTGAACAACCACAAAAGATTCTCTGCCTACTGACCTAATACGTTAACATTATGGGAAGAGCGTTGCCCAGACAAGATTTGTCAGCTGAAGACCTAAGCTTGGTTTGAAGACGAATAACATGCAGTACCAAGCACAAAGTTGATACCAGAAAGCTGATGGTCTATGTATGTTTTTCCATCTTCTCATTTCATGTTCATGTGTAAATCGCATGAGCTTAGACTTAGTTTGAAAGATTTGAAAAAGCCCATACATTTATCCACCCGTAGACCCTCCCCTCGAAGAAATTAGAACAGATGTGGTTGAAAGCGGACAAAACACCAGTTACGAACAGGAATGTGACGCTCTCGTCTACTTGTGATCCAATTGATCAAAATGCATCTTAATACCAGGTGTAAACAGGGCCTAGGTTGGTGAATAATTTGTGGGATTGCAGAATTTGCTCCATTTAAACAGTGTTGAACGGTGAGTTTCATTTTGTCCACATCTCTGCCTGGTATTCACTCATGGATATCAAGCGAAAGTAACCAGGTTTATGTTTTTAGCCGGTCTTGACATGAGTTAAAAGATTGGATACAACATTGTGTTGGCAGGTTGATCAGTGGATTGCCTGAGGCAAAACACATTCTTGTGTCATGTTGTATAATTTTCAACAAATTAATCTGATATTATTATTATTTTTTTTAATTTAAATGTATATATTTATTTTTGAAGATGTTGCAGATAATAGCTCTGACTGGAGAGTTAAGTCACAGGGTTAACCTTGAAAATGGAGATTTTGACAGGAGCACAGAAGTAGAGCACAGAATAAAACTGCATTTGTTACAACAGAGCATCTGCTCTGAACGTATACATCCACTATCTATTTTTCCTGAGATTGACTTTGTGGGGTAATATCACCCAAATTGATCCAATTCTGAGAGGCTAACGGGTATGAATTTGTATCATAGCCCAGCGGAGCAGTACACATGACTGCGGGGAGCTGTGAAGGGTATTACAAATAAATGGAATATCTCAACAGGTCTTGGGACATGCTTGCCCAGCGCAGAGCCAGAGAGGTTCAATTGTTATGTGTATTCTTTTATTAAACATTTATGGACAAAGCAACCTTGCTTGGTTGCCAGTGCTGCTCCGCTGGCTGCGAATGGCCTTGTTCCTATAGTGACGTGGCACTTTGAGCTCCTATTCAAGAGCGCTGAGGAATTATACGGATTCGGTAAAAGAAAGGGAGCAGAAACATTCCCCATGGGCACTAAACACAAAGAAAGGCACAATTACATGTTTTAAAGGATAATAGGTTATCCAAAAAAAAAAAAAAAAAAATCTGCCATGTTGTACACTACGTAAACCCTCCTCAGAGTACAAAAGTGCATTTTTGAAGAACAGCCTGCCTGTTTTTTTAATGACAGTGAACTTGTGTTACCGGTCCTACTTGAAGCAGTGTCTCTGGCATGGGAAGGGAGCACGCAAACAATGATGATAAAAACCACAGTCTATAGCATCAGCCGCTTTTGCACCTTTTGAGCCCAGGAGAGTGAGGTTTAGACATACAGCTCTTGCTAGCTTACCTCCATTACTCACGCACTGTAAAAAAAAAGATTTTTCAAAGTTTAAATAAAGATAATTGAAGTACGTTTCACAAAAACTTACTCTTTGTTGTGCTGCTATTTATTTGTGAAATTTACTATCGATTTCTGAGTGAAAATTGTTTCAAAGTAAATCCTGCACTATTTTTTTGCTAAGTTTGTTTCAGCTTTCAGCAACATGCATTCTTTTTTTTCTTCAAAATATTGGATCTGCATCTTTGTTTCAGATACTGTATGCTGTGATCGTTTTTAAGAAGCCGCTCACTTCTCAGCCAACTAAGACCAATAGAGCCAAGGATTTATTTATTTATTATATATATATAAATAATATATTTATTTTATTTTGCTGTATCTAAGTGTCAGAAGGAGTTTTACTCAGTCCTTATAATTAGGCATAAGAAAGTTTCAACAGTTGGAAGACAAACAAGTCGCATGCTGCCAAATAACGAGGACCTCAAAATCATATTTGTTTGCTGATCTGGTGACCTTGAACTTGGTTCAGTTTTAACGAATGCAAGGAATTTGGTTGGGATTTTGAGCAGCCAACCTGCCTGAGTCAATGTCCTTTCTTTTGTTGCTTATAAACCTCAAATTTCAGTTGTACTGTCAGTGGGTAGCTCATTTTAATTGGTCTATGGAGGGAGCATCAGTTTGAGTTTGTTTACGTAGTGGCTTTGCGGGGATTTCTTGTTAATGAGATGTTGTTTTGATAAGTCTTTGCCAAGTGAATAGTATCAGCAAATATGCATGGTCCACAAACGATTGATTCTTAATGTGAGCAGTAGTTGATATTTCAGAGTTGTGAATTCCAAAGTATAGCTTAGTACGCTTCTGTAAAAAGTAATGTCATAAACAAATGCATATGCATGTGTTGTTTTCTGAGGGGAGAGTGACCTCCAAAATGGTGGTGGGCTGAAAAGGATTCATGTCACCTTGGAGGGTTTCTGTTCGACTCCCTGACAGACGGATAATCCTCTAGTTTAAACTTGGCAAATATTGATCCAATGGCCCTCTGTGGCTGGTCTCAAGACCCAGAATTGAGGGAAATGGATTATTGTGCAGGGACGAGGGGGTGGGGGGAGATGAAAATACTATCTTGACCGTCAAATGAGATAAGATCATGTGAAATCCAATGTTGGCCCCATTCTCCGGCTTTGTGGAGATGAGGGGGGAGTCTTTTGTGGAAGCCTTTAACCTTGTGAAAGGTTGATGAAGCAGATTTCGTTTCACTGCATAGACCTTCAGCAACAATAGTGTAGGTCGTTCCTCAACTGTCTTTAATCGCATGTTGGCGAGCAGACAGTCTTTACAAGACAAACCAACTTGCTGCTTTATTCTAAACAAGTTTACGGAAACTTTAAAGGTCTCGGGACATGAGAAAGTAATTGCAGATGTGACCTGTAGGGTCACATTGTATGTGTGTGTTGCGTTATACTGAGGGTCTCCTTCTGTACGGTATTTGGTTATTTCATCATAAACAAACAGTTTCAAACAGTAGTACGCTACATTGTCACATGACCTTGTGCTGCATGTTAAATTCAGTGAGTGGCATCCAATTATGACTATTTTGAATTGTTAATCTTATTTTGTTTAAAAAATGTTTTTACAATTAAGGATCCAGGACTGATATGAGAGGCAATGTTTTACAGTATTTATACAGAGAATGTGTTTAATATAACGTGTACACAAACACACTGTATATTCCAGAAATAGAAAAATCATTATGGTTGAATACTGTTTTGAACACAGGCACTGTGTACAATACCGTATCCTTTTGAAAGGGAACTCGCAACTGCGTCGTGAGACACTTTGGGAATGCCTGTGCGTGACTGGTATCTGAAGCAACTGTAAAACCACAGCAATCCTATTGGTCTGCGATAGCCTAAGACTAGTACTAGTGTGACCAGAAAGTATGCTAGGGGTGCCTAGAGAACATAACATCCTCTTATTCGTCTTCGGGGACTGTTTTATTTGAAGCATGCTGTTCAAATTTATGTGCAAATGGCCTGTTAAAACAAATTCATATTGCCACACAAGCGATGCACTCAGCATATCAACAGGATTTGCAGAGTTCAGGGTCCTAGGCCTCTTCTGTGGAACTTCATCCAGTTGAGGCCTCCACCCCTCCAGAGGTTAGCTCAGAAAGCAACCTGTCTTAGAGCAAGAGTCATTATTTTTTCAGGCCTCCACCCTTGAGCTTTGTCTCAGGTCAAGCTGATACTAACTCCCCTTGTTTAGGGTCCTCTAAGAATGCTTTGCTCCTGGACCTCTGCAACCCTTGTGTTCAACACCAATGATGCTCAGGTCGAGCCAAGTACTCCCTCCTATTCAGAACGGTGTTGAAAACGCTCCCTTGGAGCTCAAGCATTAGCCCTGAGCCCATGCCCATGGTATTCTGGAGTAGTAGGTGGTTTATGGAGGATTCCTCGACAGTCTAGTTCTTTACCCCCCTTGTTTAAAGGGTAGAAAGTGATTACATCGCTTGTGTGGCAATGTGAATGAGTATTCCAAACCCACACACCCCTGGTGGTTATCTCTATTAGACTCATTTCCAAGTAGTTGGTCCTCCTCAGGCTGCCTTGATGGCAATCCTCTGGATCGAGCTACGTTCCTAGGACTTCAAGCTAGTTTGAGTGTCCTGGCTCCCCAGAGTACACAGATCAAGTTCATATTGCAGGAAACTCCCTGATTCTAGCCTCAGAGCTTGGTCGATACTCTTCTTGGTCGAGCCTAGGTAGTACTTTAGAGCTGTAGGTATTCCCTCGTTTGAGATGATCATCCTATAGAAAGCCTCGCTCCCTGAATTTGGTCTGAAAGTTTGAGAGGTTCTTGTGAATTTACTCGGCAGATCAGCTCTAGATCAGCTGAGGGTACTCTTCTGCTATGAAAAAAGAAGCGCTCTGTAGGTCCAGGGTCGGGCAGAGTAACTCCCCTCGTTTGTTAGGGTTTGGAAAGCGGTTACTGCCTCTTCTTCAGTCCCTCTCATCTTCTAGCCTTTCATAAGGCAAGTATGGTAAAAGACTCTGTTTAGGAAACATATTGTTGGCTAGACTAGGTCACAAGTCAGTAGTTTTTTACACCACAGAACAATGTGTTATTAACCACCTAGCCGAATTTGAATGATAAAAAAATGGCAAGTATTTAAAATAAGTTATCAAAATCTTGAAAAAAAAAAAAGCTCACAATTGAGCACTGATGCTAATGCTTTCTAATTATTATAGTGTTAAGGGAGAGGGCATGCTCAGTGGCTCCAGTGCATCATCAAACCAGCTCAAAAAATCCTTGAACAGGAAAAAGGTGAAAAACTGTTTAACGGTCTAACTCCACAATTCAGTACTACATAGTTCATAGTCTCTGTAATGTGTTTTCAGCAAAACATTTATAATGTATTTAGAAACAAATCGTGCCTTTACACAGACTTTAATGGTATGCCTGGAAACAAAGATGCCGTGACGCCAAACGCAATCATGTTTACAACCGTGACAAAGAGCTCATCAAGAACAACTATACTCTGGATTTTCAAAAGTATGTGAAGTATGTAAAGCTCACGGATAGACTCTTTAAAATATGTCCAAGAGTTTTACACAAAGGTCTGTTATTGTATTAACATCAAAGGTTTTTTGTTTTGTTTTGTTCTTTTATGCCCTTATGACGCAGAACAATCAGACTTCAGGAATCCAGACCTTCTGCCATCAGTCTGAAAGTCTGCCTATGAAAGACTACCATTTCCCAAAATTCAATACACATGACTTGACCTTTCCATTTCTGCATTTCTGGTTTAATAAATAAACTGGAATTATCAGGCAAATGTTAAACATTTGCTTTGTGATTTCAGTGGTTCAACTTTATATATTGTCAGTAATAATTTCTGTAAGTGATAATAATAATAAGTTAGCAGAAGTTATTTGAAGGTGCCTGCAAATAGTGTCCTTGAAAAAATGACCTTGGAGTGAAAATAGATTGAGAACCACTGCATTATGTGATTGGACTGACAATAATGGGGTGTCACTTGTTGGCTGAGATATCAATATTGGAAATATGTTTTATATATATATATATACAGTACTGTGCAAAAGTTTTAGGCAGGTGTGAAAAAATGCTGTAAAGTAAGAATGCTTTCAAAAATAGACATGTTAATAGTTTATATTTATCAATTAACAAAATGCAAAGTGAGTGAACAGAAGAAAAATCTACATCAAATCAATATTTGGTGTGACCACCCTTTGCCTTCAAAACAGCATCAATTCTTCTAGGTACACTTGCACACAGTTTTTGAAGGAACTCGGCAGGTAGGTTGGCCCAAACATCTTGGAGAACTAACCACAGTTCCTCTGTGGATTTAGGCAGCCTCAGTTGCTTCTCTCTCTTCATGTAATCCCAGACAGACTCGATGATGTTGAGATCAGGGCTCTGTGGGGGCCATACCATCACTTCCAGGACTCCTTGTTCTTCTTTACACTGAAGATAGTTCTTAATGACTTTCGCTGTATGTTTGGGGTCGTTGTCATGCTGCAGAATAAATTTGGGGCCAATCAGATGCCTCCCTGATGGTATTGCATGATGGATAAGTATCTGCCTGTACTTCTCAGCATTGAGGATACCATTAATTCTGACCAAATCCCCAACTCCATTTGCAGAAATGCAGCCCCAAACTTGCAAGGAACCTCCACCATGCTTCACTGTTGCCTGCAGACACTCATTCGTGTACCGCTCTCCAGCCTTCGGCGAACAAACTGCCTTCTGCTACAGCCAAATATTTCAAATTTTGACTCATCAGTCCAGAGCACCTGCTGCCATTTTTCTGCACCCCAGTTCCTGTGTTTTCGTGCATAGTTGAGTCGCTTGGCCTTGTATGGCTTTTTGGCCGCAAGTCTTCCATGAAGGCCACTTCTGACCAGACTTCTCCGGACAGTAGATGGGTGTACCAGGGTCCCACTGTTTTCTGCCAATTGTGAGCTAATGGCACTGCTCGACATCTTCCGATTGCGAAGGAAGTAAGCATGATGTGTCTTTCATCTGCTGCAGTAAGTTTCCTTGGCCGACCACTGCGTCTACGGTCCTCAACGTTGCCTGTTTCTTTGTGCTTCTTCAAAAGAGCTTGGACAGCACATCTGGAAACCCCTGTCTGCCTTGAAATTTCTGCCTGGGAGAGACCTTGCTGATGCAGTATAACTACCTTGTGTCTTGTTGCTGTGCTCAGTCTTGCCATGGTGTATGACTTTTGACAGTAAACTGTCTTCAGCAACCTCACCTTGTTAGCTGAGTTTGGCTGTTCCTCACCCAGTTTTATTCCTCCTACACAGCTGTTTCTGTTTCAGTTAATGATTGTGTTTCAACCTACATATTGAATTGATGATCATTAGCACCTGTTTGGTATAATTGTTTAATCATACACCTAACTATATGCCTACAAAATCCCTGACTTTGTGCAAGTGTACCTTGAAGAATTGATGCTGTTTTGAAGGTAAAGGGTGGTCACACCAAATATGGATTTGATTTAGATTTTTCTTCTGTTCACTCACTTTGCATTTTGTTAATTGATAAATATAATCTATTACCAAGTTTCTTTTTGAAAGCATTCTTACTTTACAGCATTTTTTCACACCTGCCTAAAACTTTTGCACAGTACTGTATATATATATATATATAATATCACTGTTTGAAATGTTGCATAATGCACTTTCTATTGTTAAATAATAGTGTGCATTAGACAGTGTATATACTTAAAAAATATAAGGTAAATGTTAAGCTGGTGTTTCATTCTGAACATATTCACTCATTCATGCAGGCAGTATCCAACTAATACAAAACCTTCTCTACAAGGCGTATTTTTTTGCAGACTAGTACTTGCTTATTACTTTCTGTACCTTTGTGTCTGTTGTGCCAGAGCTGTGTTGGTCCCAGTGGCACTGCTGGAGTGAAGGGTGAAACCACACTTTTCCATTACTAATATCATGACTCCTGAGTTTCGAAGCCACCATGCAGAGAAAACAAAACAAAAACTCGATGTGTACCAGAAGATGGAAAACACTCAGAAGAAAACACGTATGACACTAAGAATACGTGTTCCTCAACCTACAACTCAGAGAAAATGTTCGCTGAGTTTATGTGCTGAGAGACTGGATTGGAAGTTTGCTGAGGTCAGGGAATAAATGTGAAACAAACTAGCCTGGAAATGATGTTTAAAGCATTAGGGCATTAGTTCCTACACTATAATCTCCCATAAAAAATGTGCATGGACTCTAAAGTCAGTAGCTTTAAAGGGCAGAGTAATTTCCGTATGCTCATTTGAAAATATGTATGTTTAAAAGAAGACAACATGCTCATATACCACATTCTGCATTAACAGCAACTGTTCCTCCACTATTTAAAGGTACAGTTCACCCAGAAAGTGATTTATGTCTTATGTTTATTCATTCATCATTTAAAAATTGTGTGACTTTCCTCCTTCTGTGAAAAAAAGAGAGGTTTTGCAGAATATGGAGTCCAAACAATGGAAGTGACCAGTGCTGTTTTTCTGCCAAAAAAGGTCCAAATTACTACTTTTAGTGTGGTGTTCTGGAATGTTAGTTAAAACAACAACAACAACAACAAAAAAACAACACGATTCATCACCCGTCAACTATATGAAACAACAGATTCTCTAACATTCTTTAAAACATCTCCTTTGGTTTTCAACAACAAAACGAAGGTGAGTAAATGATGGCAGCATTTTTTGCTTGAGTGAACACATTCTTTAAAACTACTTAAAAAGATAATAATAATAATAATAATAATAAATACAGTGTTGCTGGGTAACAGAGCTAGAAATAAGAAACGCTATGACAATCTGGGCAGCTAGCTTATGCAACCCTGAGATTTACTTCTAAAGCTTAATATATAAACAATTTATCTTTCGCTTCATTCTTTTGCCTCCCTCCAGTGTTGTTGCCAGGCAACATTGTGGAAAAGTTGCCCTGTTGACCATCTGAATAAGACTAAGAGCTCACTTCTAACAGGTTTAACTGGTTTAGTGTGCAGCAAAAATCAATTTGAATTCCTTCCGAAATGTTCTTTCTCAGACTTCAAGCTAAAATTACTCAAGCTCCTAATATTAACTGTGAATCTGTTTGCACCATGTTTAGGATCCCTCAAATATCAGAGCCATGAATGAAGTATTGGGCTCTATGTGAAATCTAAATTACTTCTAAGATGTCCACTGAAACATAGGCTTTTTCCAAATCATTTACATCAACAGAGTAAAGTCAGCATGAGTCCAAAGCAAGCAGAAATCAATAAAAGTCATTGGAAGAGTACACTTGGGCTGCCCTGCGGTCTTAAAGGCATTAGCAATCAACCAACATGTCTGAACAAAATCGGTTAACCATGGCTAGTTTTCAGCTACTCAAATTTTTCAAGTCAAATAGGCAAAATCTACATTGTCTTGACCTTCTTTTCGTGGAAAATGCCTTGAATGATAATATATATTACCAGACATCTCAGTTCTTGCAATCAAATAGCACGTTTGAAAAAGGAAGAAAAGAAAAAAAACAAACAAACATCAAAAATAAAATCTAACTGTTAAAGGAAACCAACCGTTGAAAACAGAAACAAAAGGAAAACACTGAAATTTGGCTCGCTAACGAATGTAACAACACAATGAAACAAGAACCCAATTAAAAGGCTTCTCCCCCACAGTATTCTCACGTGGGCTAGAATTAGTCATCTTTCCAATTTGCGCAGCGTACACACTTTTTTAAGAATGAGTGCAGTGCATCTCTCACTGCTGGATAAACTTATGTTCTGACAGAGAGAGAGAGAGAGAACATACTCTACTATAACCCTAACTATATGAATTATAGCGAAAACAACAGCGACTTAAATTTGTATGATCAGTGCATGTCCACCAATGACATGAGTTACATATCAAGTTTACAGTACAGATTATTTTGTTTAAAAAAAAAGTATATATTTGTACCTATTTGATCATCTCAGTGTTAGATCAACTTAGTTTCGTTTCAATTTCATAATAATTTGTGCAAGTTGTTAAAAAAAATGTGTAGTTTAAGGCCATTCACTCCAAGACCAATAACTATAAAGATAACTAAAATGATAGCTATATTAGCATCCACACTAATGCACAATATTGTTCTGTTTATTCTAAGCACGCTACGGTTTTGCCGTCTGCTGCTTTAAATGCTTGAGCCCTTTAAAGGGTTAATACACCCAAAAATGACATTTCTGTCATTAATTACTCAGCCTCGTGTCATTCCAAACCCGTAAGACCTTCGTTCATTTTCAGAACACATATTTTGATGAAATCAGAGTGTTTTTTGTACCAAATTCAAGGTCCAGAAAAGTAACCTTAAAAGCAATGAAGCAATGAGAATACTTGTGCGCAAAAACAAAACAAAAAAAATGACTTTATTCAGCAAATTCGACTCCCCTGTCATTCATCTCAGACATCCACACTTTGATAATTAACTTGGCCAAGATCTTCAATCAATAAGTCAGTACTTTTAAATGGACTAAAACTTGTGTAAACAATCACATTTTTTTTTTTTAGTACTACTTCAACTGTGCCAACTTTCTCTCCAGCAAAATGTCCGACTGTACCAACTACCAACTGTGAGATGTTTACAAGGCAATTTTAGGAAAACTGCATATGCATCAAATCAACGTCTTGCCCATGGGAAAAAGAGATAAACAAATAAAATGAAATAAATAAATAAATTGAGAAATCTTTAGAGGCTTAAGTGCTCGTCTTGATTACTGTGCAGATATTTTTTGGATGAGTTTCCAGGCTCCAGCAATATGTGCTGTGGAGTGTGAAGCGACATGGTAGCACTCTGTTCCTGCTGAATAAAGGCAAGCCGCTCTCCCTAAGGCAACGGCTCTTTGGCAGGAGTCTCATTTTCTCGTCTCTGATAATATTTGTTTTAAGTTTAGTCTCTCCCTCTCTTCATAATGACTCCATATTTGCCACAATACAAACTCAGCACTTGAGCCAAGCTGTTTGTGTCTGCAATGGGGAAGAGCCAGTTTTATCTCAGCAACAGGATGGATATAATTTTAATGCACTGGCTGAATTAAGCACCTTTTCTCTTCTAAACCAATAGAGACTGGCCTAAAATGAGAGTGTTCTCATAGACAAATTAATGTGTGTCTATTCAAAACTGCCTGTAGGAAGAAACTGCAATAAAGGGCAATTTAAACTCCCCTATTCAGAGAAATAGAAGGCTTAATTATAAAATCTGCACTTTCAAAACCTCCCTGCTTACAGTTTCTCTTTTCAAATGCATTTTTTTTTTCTCTACTGAGAAACAATCAGAGCGATATGCCCCAAGCACACCTCCATAGACCTGTAACAAGACTTGAGTACATTAATAATCTGTTTTGATAGAAAGCAGAATTAAAAACAGAAAGTCTTTAGAGGTAGTAGAGGAGGGAGGTATAATCACACACAATATCATATCACTGTGTTCAGGATTTTGTATCAGTACAAATCAGTATATTTCATAACATACAGAAGTTCTTTTCGATGGAATCATTGTCTAGGGCCAAGTTTCTTTATTGTTATTGTTGGTTCCATGAAAAACCATCCACAGAATCTTTCCATTACACAAAAGGTTTTTTATACTGGGAAAAAAGGCTCTTTCTTTAACGTTCGGGGTTCTACATCAGAAAGCCGACTCATCATTGGCCAACTCCTGTTTCAGCATCACATGCGTTGTGCTGCTCACATGTATAGTGTCGACCAATATTGAGTCGGCATTCTGACGTAGAACCCGAAAGCGCTATAGCATTTACTATGTCAACAGCGTTGGAGACTGACAGGGAAGAGAAGAAATTGTTGAATAAAGTCGTTATTTTTGTTTCGTTTGCCCACAAAAAAGTATTCTCGTCACTTCATAACATTAAGGTTGAACCTCTGTAGACACGTGGACTATTTTAACAATGTCTTTACTACCTTTCTGGGCCTTGAAAGGTACAATGATGCCTAGGTGTGGTTCAGAAATCGCTCGTATTTTATCAAAAATATCTTAATTTGTGTTCTGAAGATGAACCAAAATCTTACGGGTTTGGACTAATGACAGAAATTTCATTTTTGGGTGAACTAACTCTTTAATAAAATGTTCTTCACGCTGGAAAAAAAAAAAAAAAAGGTTCTTTTTTTAGATCCAAACACTGAAAGGTTCTTTGGGGAACCAAAAATGGTTCTTCTATGGCGCTGCTGTGAAAACACCTTTTTGAAACCTTTATTTTTAAGAGTGCACTGAATATTTCTAAGACTAGGTTTATTTTTTAATGCATTTTCCCCTGTATAGACACATGCCTTAAAGTCTTGAATACAATAACATTATTGTTCAGGAAGAAAGATATATTTCTGAACTAACCTTTGAGAGCTCATACTGTATGACAGAATATTCTATCAATCTTATTATGCTTTCATGTATAACAAATGACAGCATTTGGAGATTACATAGATGACAGTTTGATTTATTAGGAAATAAAAAAAGATACGTCTGGAACATATTTTCTTGTACCTTGAGTATTTTCTTAATGGTCTTGAGGTTGAGTGTATAACTTGGCAAATGGCAACTAGTGACTAGCTTGACAGTTAATTTTGCACCAAAATACTATAATGTTTGATTACATGCTGTTATGTTTGTTGACACTTTATTTTGATGGTCTACTTTGTAATTTTGATGCTCCCCAACCGAAAATCTACTATTAACTTTGCCACTACATGTAATCTTATTCTACTAACTCCAAACCAAACACCTAACCCTACCCATAAGGGTAATAGAAGTGTAACTAGTTTTTTGTTTGTTTGTTTTTTTCTATTCTAAATGCACGGTTATATTAGTTAAATTGAATGATTTTTGACATATTTCTTCTTATTAATATGTAGCATTTTTCTCTCCTGCTTGTGACATTATCAGAACAGACTTGCTGCTCATCAAACATGGCATGCAGTTCAGAACCACTGCATTAAAAGTATTTTATAGTCATATGTGATATTAAAATACCTATTCAAATTAGAGTCCAGCAACTAATTTATACTCTATTTACCCTCTCTAAAGTTGAAAATAAGCAAGCGAATTCCCAGCTGACTTTGTGTGCTTTTTAAATGTAGTTCATTGAGTTTTCTCGAGCAGTGAGATAAGATGGACGCCTGAATCTCTCTTTGATCTTTCTCTATTTTTGGTGTATAACTAATTAGCTGCTGTCTGCTCTCTCTGCTTATGTTCATTAGAGCCTTAATTTGCTTTTTAGATGGTAATGGGGTGAAGTCTTTCCATCTGATTACAAGGGTGTTTTGCCCTCATCTTGATGCTGGATATCATTGCACGCGCTAGTGCTGAGCTAACCAGGCACGACGTGTCTTACGTTATCTCTCTTCTCTATGATTAGCGTCCTTTTGTCGAGCCAAACGAGTGGCTTTTTTTTCCCCTCAAAGAAAGGGATTTAATGACAAATATGGGTGCGTAATATTAACGTGGTATATTAGCCATCCTGTAATGTCATTAACAATTAAGAGCCGTTGATTAAGGCAGAGACTGATTGCCATATTTAGCGTCTTCAATTATCCTTTCAGGAACGTATCTTTAACCCACCCACACTAATCAAAAGCTCCGAGCTGGCATCAGAAAACATGAACGAGAAACGTTTGCCCACTGTTTTGCTTGACGTCCGCCTTGTCTTTGAAGTTTGTGAATCATGAAACGCAATTCACGCTCTGTGGGTGTCGTGCCTTGCGTGTGCGCCTGGGCTTGCGATTTTGTATGCAAGGTGGAAATGAGCATGTGTCGGTGTGTGTTTTCCTCAAATTAATACTCTGGCCTCAGTCGACAAACTCAATCAGGTTTACAGCACCCTAAGTGGGCAAGGAGCTAATAGAGGTCAGCTGCTACATATGGAACAGGGAAGAACACGTTCACGACCACAGTACACGACGCAAAGAACAAGCACCTTCAAGCCACCGCCGATTCCAACCGTTTCCCTACATTCGCACGCAAACACATGGACACTCACACATGCAATAATAAAACTGAATGTGCGAAATCTCTCATTCACGTCCCAGACGTAATAAATTGACCTCCTAAGAATATGGAATGCTATTTTTGTCATTGTTAGATGAAAATAATTTAGATATTGAATATTTCAAGAAACCCTTTGAGGTTGAGCAATGCAGCAAGAAATACAGGATCGATCCCGGGTGCCAAGAAATGAGACTGACACAGAGTGTAGTTCAATCATTTATTCGCTGTCCAGGGGTACAATTTATAGGTGAAAAACAAGAAGTGAAACCATCCATTTAGCAACTAGAACTACATATAAGGACATGATTACAATCACATGGTTTCTGGGTCAGTCTAGGGGTAATCAAGATGATATAATGTCTAGATATTTGTCCAATGGGACACAAGAAAAAGTCTCAAGTCATCAAAACAGAACACATGGTCATCAGTAGACAGGCACAAGATGTTTTGAACCTTACAGTCATCATCTTACATTGCAAAACCCCTTATTCTACAAACCTTAAACCTACCTCTAACAGTAGTTAACTGCTACTCTAATGAGAATTGGTTGAAATATAAGGGAAATTTATAGTCAACAGGATGTCAAAAAGGGGAACGTCAAATTAAGTGTGACCCCCAAGCGAATGCTGCCGCTTTCTGATAAACAATATGTTGTAAAAAGTGAAAAAGTGAGTATGACACCTCGAAGGAGAAGACATGTTCAATATATTGGGATGGTTATTTTGTAATGGTGGGGATGTTTCATCTTTTCCCTTAAATCTTTATTTCTTTCTTTTTATCTGTTCTTTCTTTCTGACAATGGATTTTTGTATTGCTGCTGGTCAGCAATCATGTAGCCAATTTAGTCAATTATAAAATATTAATGGGCTATATTCATAAACACGTGTGTTTTCATCAAAGCATTGTAAACTAAGAGCAATGGCCATAGAAACGTTTGGTGGCTTACAGGAGTTACAGTTTTGTGGCATGCTTTGCCCAATTATAGGGGGATTCCTGCAAGAGTTTTGGCTGTTCATTTAAATGACATTTACACTTTGTTTTGAGGGCCTGAAAACTTTTTACAGTGCAAGTTTTTGAAAATGATACCATTATCGACTGTCTGTAAACTACAAAAAACTTTTCTGCATGCAGATTACTTGTTCATTCTATTGGCATGTAGAGTTTCTTCTCAAAGTGACTGCAAACTACTGGCCTGGCATGCAAAATGCAGCATTTTTAGTCATTTTTCGCTGATCAATGTGAACGGGAATCTTTTTACAATGTTGTAGTCTGCATGTGAAAAACAAAGGATTTTTTTTGTTTTTGTTTTTAGAACATCATTGTCTTGCAAACTCTCTGGTAATCTTATCTTCAGCTGAAACACACATATACGAATACTTTATGATGCTTGTCAAGTTCATATAGAGAATAAAAGAAAGTAAGAAAAATACACTGTACATCTTGTGTACGTTTTGTGGTTTTAAGAGTTGATTGTGCTATAATGTTATTTACGTTTTTATTTTATCAAAACATGCTAACAAACATGTTCCTTGACTTTTCAGTGATGGAAATAATTTAAATATTCAATAAATCTCATATTAAAGGTATGTTTTTATACCCCAACATTTTACAAAATTATATATACACATTTTATTTTCTCAGGTTAAGCATCAGGCACACAAGGTCTAATAAGTGTGCAAACAAGCTGAACAAAATGGTTAACTATAGAAATAATAATAATAACAATAATAATAATAATAATAAAAAGGTGTTCATTTAACTTTTCATTGTTGAGCAATGGTAAAAAATTCCAAGAAAGCAAAAGGAAAAGTACTTTAAGGGGCAATTTTCAAAAGAAGAAAAGTGCACATGCGCTGCGTCCGCAATCAAATACTTCCCTACAACACTTTGCAAAAAAACAGTATGCCACCAAAGCAGTATTTCCAAATATATAATATGTGAAAAACGTGAAAGTGAAAACTACTTCTACTTCTTCCGCCAAGATTCTGAAGTGTGCATACGATGGACATTTAACTATCCCATGAGGCCATGGGAAAGGATTTCTTAAAGGCAGTGAAGCACCGCAACTAATGCTGGTAAGTCATGTGACAGTAGCAACATGGCAACATGGATTTCATTCATACTAGCCGTATTAATACAATACTGAACATACTTTTTTAAGATAAGTTCAAATTCAAATGTTGTACCTACTCCTCTGGACACAGTGATGGTGAATTTAATAAAAGTAAAGTTGTTCTTTTTTATTTACTTAATTGGTTTACATAATTGTTATTGCAGCGTTTAATATTAAATAATTTTGTTTTAATTAATTTTAGTTTTTATTCATTTTAGTTTATGTTGTGTTTGGTGATGCTACTAGCACATCTTAGAAAACTTTTATGAGAATTTGTTGCTAGTGTAATGACTCTTTCTCTATTTGTAAAATAATGTAATAACATTGTACAATTTCAAATCAAGAAGGTAAGAAAACTGTCAGGGTTCATATTGTGATAATGAACAGCTAACTGTACACAGCCATTGTTATGATTCTGTATGTTCAGTGAAGATCTATTTTAATTAGCACACCTCAGTCTGTCCCCATTTTAGATAGTGTCATGTAAGACAGTTTATTATCGTTTAGCCAATACTGTATATTGTTTAGCATAGCAATGCATGTGTGCGTAACTGTCAAGCCTGAAAAGCAATGCAGCAACATATCAATATACCGTAAAACTCTGAATTTGCTATTGAGTAGTAGATGTCACCAGTATGCCGAGATAATTTCATGACCGTGAATATATTATATAACGAACTGCACTTCATTTCAGAAAATTAATAAATAAATAAAAATGCATGCTCACAGTGAATTTAAACACATGCTGTTTTCAAGATGAAAATTAAAATATAACACACACCAACACTGGGCCGTAGAATGTGGGGGGTGAAAATTGTTCATGCATTATACATGACACTAATGTCATGTAATTATCTTGAGGCCCATAGAGAAAATTAATGATGCCAATTAGAACAATTGAAGATTGTTAGAAATGCCCCCCCCCCCCCTTCTGCTACTTTTATTAACCATAGTAGGTTACATGTGCTGTTATGGAGACCTCTCCTCTCAAATGAGTGTTTTGGGAGCAGGGAAATAAATAGTTGTGTTAGAATCTGTGTTCCAAAATTTTAGAGTTGCTCTAATCGCCAAAAAGCATACAGATTCACACAAATGTATATTTCAACAGGCATTTGTTTGTGATTCAACATTGTAAACAATCTATCATTTGGAATCTCTTGGGATTTACTGGTAGATTGGTTTGTATCGTTGCCATTTTAATGCATTAAATTGGCAACGATACAAACAGCAGCTTTAGGAATTAAGTGACATTACTGCGTGATCTCATTAGCATGCACAGGTATTCATACATATGTGTGGTACCAGCACATTCATTTTTCATACTTGATGGGATTTGATAATTAAATTCAGCCACACAAATAGAGCAAATGGCTTCATTTTTTAAGTCCATTTCGATTTTATTTCAGTTTCGATCAGTCACCACACGAGTCATAGAGATTTACATGTCTGTACAAATCTTGTACATCAGTTCAAGATTGTTCATCAGTAAAAGGGTTTACATGTAATTATATGTTTCTGTGCCAACACTGTGTACAGTGAGCTCTTTAAGTATGAAAACATATATGATTATGAATGAGATCAGTCTGGAGGTCTCCCATTACAGTTGTAAATATAATGTACTACAATGAACAGATTGTCAGCGTTATGTCTGTTTTTCTGTTTAAATCTCTTGTCATTTATAACATGGTTCTGTTTTTCCCTTCACTATTATTATTAGTTCATTTAGTTCAGCTGTGTTGTGTTAATGAGTGATGACTTTCACCTGTGCCCATCACTCCTCATGTGTTCCTGTGTATATATACCCTGTGTTCTCTCTCATTCCTCGTCCATGTTTACACGTGGTGTTCCTTGTTTTTCTGAATTGTTCTGTAAAGTCTGCATTTCTACATGCTTCTTTGTTTGAGCGAATTCCTTCCACCACGTTACGTAACACAGATAGGGCTCGTATCGGTAACCAATAACCACCAGCTTGTTTTGGGTTTGACCTTCTTTTTTCTTCTTTCTTTTTTTTTTTTTTTAGAGGCTATATGTAAGACTTTTCATGCAGTAACACATTTTTATGGCCATTGTGTGAACAACTTAGTAACTAAAATTAAAAATCGAGACCTTCCATGACTTCCTAGGTTGATATGAAAGCCTGTATATAGGTTTTGATGTGAAGGACATTTTTGCCAGGCAAATCAAAAAGCATGTTAAGTTTATGTGCGCTCCAGACCGAGAGCCTCTCTTCAGTTCAATGATACAAATGATACAAATTCTTTTGCAACATTCAGGATATTGTTAAAAAAGCAATTCTGTACTGTAATGTCAATGTGCCATGCAGCGAAAGGGGATTAATTCAAACTATAGTCTCACATAGCCAGATCTATATAGTCTATACCAGGGGTCTCCAAAATCGGCCAACTATTCTGTAGAGTTCAGCTCCAACTTGCCTCAACACACCTGACTGGAAGTTTCTAGTATGCCTAATTAGAATAAAACAAAAAACCCCATTATAATTAGAATATATTTAACTTAAATCCAGTACTAGAGCGCTGTTTTTGTACGTTTGACTGAATTGTTTGCTTGTGTTTATTTCCTATTGTTTTTTTTCTGTTTTTTTTATTATAATGGCTATTGTTGTTTATTTAAATATTGCTATTCTATAAATATTATTTTATATAAATAATATGTCATATTTGGTATTGAGAAAGCGTCCATTAGTGATTGTGATATGGATAGAAAGTTACATTATTACACTATTAGATGGTGACAAAGACTTTATGAGTGAATTGGAGGAAGTTAATCCCCTTAACTTTTAAAAGGACAAAGACAAAGAGATCGCGTTCCACAGCAGACATTCAAATGTTTTTTTTTTTATTATTATTTATTAATTTTTTATAAGGAATAATTGGCAATGGGTCATTGAATTATTAGAAGAATAATGCACACCTGAGGTGCACAGAGTGGCCATTACATCTCAAGTCTGCATTGTTTTTTGTTTTTTTTAATAATTCAATGGCCCAGAGTCAATTATTCTGCTTATACAACTGTTACCACACCTCAAAATATTGTTCATTTGTTGTATTTCAAGTCATTTGTCATTTATTTTTTGTCCTTAAAACACTCTGTAGGACTAATTTATTTTTCGTCTAATCCCAAGCCTCCCTTGCTAACTGAGCCTTCCCGACAGTTTGATTGACAGGCATTCCAACCAATCATAACACCGGTCAGGGAAGTAAGTAGATTAACGTTGGTGAACTTGAACTTGAGAAATTGTGTGTACTCACGTCTTTCCGCGCTTGAAACAACATTCCTTCTGATGTTCATTCATGTTTATTTGATACTATTAATGAACTAGTATGAAGAAATGATCAGTTCACGAACAGCAATCACATTAAAGAGCCACTATACAGTATTTATTGTTTAAACTTCTTTAAAAAAAAATTACACTATATTAAATATGAAACTGTTTTATATCACAAGTAACCTGCTGTTTTGTCTGTCGACCCGTTGTCAGTGTCCTCTTTGCTCCACAGTGTATTTTTCACTGCGTATGGCGGTAAACATAATTTTGTTGTAATGACTTGAGCCTTGATGGCAGACTAGTACAGTTATAAATGCAGAAAGAGAGTATGTGCTTTCTGCACAAAAGGTGTATTATTGTTGCTAAAAACAATAAAAAAAACGGGGAAATCATTTTTACTATATTTATTTACTTGGTTAGTTTCGTTGTGTGTTTTGCAAAGTGATATAGAACTGTAATGCGGTAAAGACCAGCCTGGAATAACTTTAGCCATGCGTTTCCCTTGAACTAAAAGAATGCTAATAGCACACGTATGTGGCAGAGTATCGTAGCATCTGATAAACATCACGTTCCTTTGCTAATAATATTGCTAATAATAATAACAATAGATTTTTTCCAGATTTTTTCATCAGTGATCATATTATCCTGCCACATATTGTGCGCTTCTATCATTTCTGCAGTATTCTGTTGTGTCCCATTCAGTGAACTCTCTGAGGTTACTTTGTTACTCTTCTACCAAACTTTGAAGAGTAACTTTTTTCTGCCCCAGAGAGCCTCTCTATTTCTGTTCCTTTAGTTTCATCCAAATAGAGCGGACCGCGTCAAAGTGAAGGACACATCCATCTGATGTTTATGGTCTGACATAAATGAGTTCAACTTTAACAGGATTACCCTGCAAAGAGTGCCATGAGAGACGAAAATTATGTGCTTTAATGGTGAGATTATAACCTTATTAACCCAACTACAGACGAAGTGCTCATCTGGGACTTGGACGAAAGTGGGATGTCTTGGACTACAAAGGCTCTGGGTCTGAGTGAAGAGAAACACAGTATATATGATCTCTCAACAGAACGTCCTCCTGTTTGCAAGCAAAACCGTGGGCCGTTGTGTCATTCTAAGGTGAGAAGACAGAGTATTGAGTTTCTGCCGCAGGTTTGGAGCATAAGCTGTGCTTCGGCACTAATGAAAGACAAACAAGTTCTGTCTCTTTGAAGGTGTACGAGACCAAAGTGTCGAAATAAATAAAAACACACCCGTGGGTTTAGTATTCACCGGCAGTTCGGAGGCACACGGGTGTTTGTAATACATTATTTATCCACACATTTTTAATCCCATTTGCACATTAGCAGCGTTTTTTAAGTGTTATTGTGGAGAAGATTAAAGGATATCACATCAACAAAACCTCCGGTGTGAAAATAGACTTGTCGGACATTAATATTACATGGCAAGGCTTTTGTTTGTGTGTCTGAAGAGCATGTAAAGGTAATTTTGGACCAGTAAACAAGCAAAGCTTTTTACCCCAAGCTGATGAAAACAGCTCCTGCTTTTCACTAAAGTGTCCGTTTGTTAAGTGCACGTATTGTTGACGGTTTAATTCAGTGCTTCTCAATTTTTCAGGGCAACTACCACCTTTGATTGAATCTCATTAGTATTCAGAGGTATTTGTGGGGAAGGGTTGTTTATATGGAGAAGATGAACAGTGAATCTCCTTCACATTGACCATTTTCATACAAAAATCTAAATATTTATTTATTTATTTATTTTTTCTGTCTTTGGAAACAAAGAAAACCATTCTTGGCATGCCCTAATTTTCTTACACACACACACACACACACACACACACACACACACACACACACACACACACACACACACACAGGTTGCAGTGAGGCACTTACAATGGAAGTGAATTGGACTGATTATTTGAGGATTTGGAAATTGTGAATCTTATAAATTTATAACAGCACTTACACTTTAATAAAAAAAATAAGTTAATTTCATGACAACTAGGTCTTTTTTACGGTTTTTATTTCACACTGAAATCATGTTAACATACACAATACTACTCACATCTTGTGGCTATACTATTGAAACATTTAGTATTTTATTGTTTACGTACTGAAACCATTCTGTGTCTTACTGTAACATATATTTTTGCTTTAAAAAATATTATGATAATCAGCATTATGCCAAAAATGAATAATCTTACATTTAGTGACCTTACAAAAAGTTTTATTTATCAAAAAAATATAAAGAAAATAAATAAATAAATAAAACATGGAAATAACCGAAGAAAATAGTTTAAGTATTATTATTATTATTATTATTTAGACTTAGTAAATCCTTAAAATGTTAACTTCAAAACCTGCTAATGTGAAAAGTGCCATGTCTTTTTTGACAGGAATGCATGTCTGTTGTGTCTTACGCAAGAGTTAAATCCTGCTGACTAAACTTTACACCCACAATCCTCTCTCTGGTTTAAGAGCAACCGTGAATATCGCATTGCCAGAGAGGCTGACTGATCCAGACCTTTCCAACCCCTCACCGAGGCTCCCAGTGTTTGACCAAGCAGAAATAAGGAGTGGAGTCTCAGAGAGATTATGTGACTGTTACTACTGTAATATATATAGCTGCTTTAATGTGGACTTAGGAAAGGGGGAGCAGTTGATTCAAGGCCTTGAACAACTCCTTTTGAAAATGCCAGCAGAGCATGATGTCAGTGTTAGTGGTATGAGCTTCTCTTACACAACCCTCTACTGATGATCTACACCAACAACCTTTACATCCATCAATGACAGCACCATAAAGAATATTTAGACCCTGACAATCAGTTTATGAAAACATTATGGTAACACTTTGGTGCATTAGTTAATATTAAATAATAATGAACTACACAGAATTTATTAACCATTGGCACGAGTATCTAAAGAAACAAGAACAGATTGTCTTTAAATATCCTTTTTGTGAGGTATATATATATTGAAATATAGTATTATTATTAACATATAATAGCAATATCATTATTACTATTATTGTTTTAATAGGAATGTTTATAATTATTTTTATCGTATTACTATTACATGTAGATCTCTAAAATAGCATTTTTTCTGATGTAAACAAGGCTACTTGGACAGAGAAAAACAAATTAGGCCGCCAGAACAGATGCTATATTTTACTGGTTTATTAAAATGAGGCTGTGAGGAATATGAGTACTGTCTGTTTGTTAAATGCTTGGCAAATTGCGTTTCATGTTGTCTTTGATATTTCTGTACTGTGTGTTGTGGTCAACCTTTTGGGTTTTTCGTTGAATGAATGGGTAATCCTTTTGATATGTTTGTGTAAATGCCTTCAGTAGATAAGACTACAGCCCCACAGCTGAGTTTTCTGTCATTCTGTTCAGCTGTCCACACAAGAGCACTGATCCAGTAGAGGAAACCTCCTGTCACTTGGCTTTGTGAGGGATGTGGAACTGCAGTCATGTCACAGTTCTGGGTCCAGCATTGTAAACGTATTGTTCCAGGTGCTGAACTCTTTATGTAGTGTGTTATGGGCACAGTCCAAGGAACTGAACTACTTCAACAATGAAGAACAACCTTTTCCAAGTGTATTTTCCAACAGCGCAGTGGTGATTGACAACCAATAGCCTAACTCAACAAATCTGTATTTAATCCTTTATTGGACAATTGACCCTTTGCAAACAGTTTGATTGACAGGCGATCTGACCAATCATAACCGCGAATCCGCCATTTTGTCCAACAAACCGGTAAGGGGATTAACATTGATGAACTTGAAAAATTGTGTGTACTCACGTCTTTCCTCACGTGAAACAACATTCGTATTGATGCCTATTCATGTTTATTTGATGCTATAGAGGAACTAGTATAAAGAGAAGATCGGTTCACGAGCCGCTTGAAGGCGCTACAGCGATCTGTTACAACACATTAAAGAGATATGGTATTTATTGTTTTAACTTCTTAAAAAAAATGACAATATTTGAAATATGAAGCTTACATATTAAATGTAACCTGCTCTGTCTTGTCTGTTGACGCGTTGTCAGTGTCCTCTTTGCTCCGGGATGTATTTTCACTGCATGAGAACATGATGTGTGGCATGAGAGTGTATGGCTTATTGGACAAAACAACAGTAACTAAAGTGGGCGGGTCTTTGCCAAGGTTCAAACTGCGAATT
This sequence comes from Opsariichthys bidens, assembly GCA_037194245.1. Classification (NCBI taxonomy): domain Eukaryota; kingdom Metazoa; phylum Chordata; class Actinopteri; order Cypriniformes; family Xenocyprididae; genus Opsariichthys; species Opsariichthys bidens. The sequence continues at coordinate 7,816,290 of CM074305.1, read as the reverse complement.
GTGATTTTAACAAAGATATTGAACTTTGCACACTTTATTTATTTGCTTATTTATTTACATTTTGTAATTTTATAGAATACATTCATTAAAATATCTGTTTTGTGAATAGGAATTCTTCTAAAAATCCCATGACCCCATATAACTAGGACTTAAATTTATTGTATTTTGTTTCTAGCACAGTAGTTGAAATGCTTTTTTTTTGTTGCCAAGACTTCAAGGTTTGTGTCTATCCAGAAACTGACTTCCAATAATAAACCCTCCCTGAGAAAAATTCACTGCAGTCAAAAATGTGACATCTCTAATGATTCTTTAAACAAAACGCCTAAAATAAAAAGAAAATCTTGAGCGCATTAAAAACTAAACTGTAAAACTGATTGCAAACAATGACAGCAGCCTAACAGATATTCATTGCATTCCTTGCTAAACAAATTGCAATTAGGGGGAAAAAAAAATCTTGTAATATAGCTAATCATTTAACAGTGTCTGTATTTAAAAGAATGGGCTTAATATCCGAGAAGACAGTTGTTCATTTCATTTGCTCATTAGGGGTGTTGAAATCAAGAAAACAATCAATCTCTGATTGCTCAGTCCCAGGAAATAAACCACAATAGCAGACAGTCAACAGAGCGGCATGTCGCAGAGAGAAATCAAAGGAGCCGTCACTTTAAAGCACAAGTTTTCCTTTTTCAGTAGTTCAAACCATGTACATGGCACCTGTTGGCTCATTGAGTATTCATCACCCCACCTCCAGGCACAAAAAGACTCACTTTCTTCCTTTAGAGAGGCATCAAAGCGGCCCATCCTAAGAGGAAATAGCAGTTCATCATTGTTGTTTTGGTTTTCGGTCGACAGTATGTAAATCTGCTCTCATATTGCGGTGTTTTGCATTAATGAAGTGAAGTTGAGCTCCAGACCTTTTGACTGCAAACACTCACTCTCTCTCTCTCTCTCTCAGAAATGCGCGGACTCGTTCACATTAACGCACTACAAATCGCGAGACTTATTCACTGCAAATATTTGCCAGCTAAATATTCATAGAGCAAAATGTCAGTAGTACTATCGACGGCCTGTGTTTATTTGCTTAAATAAATGCAATAAAGCATTTCACCCTATTTACTGAAGTTAAGATGCCCCAAGTGTGAAGCCTGACTGACTCAACGAGGAAATGATGTGAAAACACATTGATTTTAAGATTAAAATACCGTGCACTCTGAAAACAACAAAGAAAATTGACAAAAGAAGGGTTACGTGATCAAACGGTTCAGTTTTGCGAAGGCGGTCATATCACTGAGGTCGTAACCTCCAGTGGTAAGACAGAAATAAGGTTTTTTTTTTTTTAAACGAAAGGTGATTGTGCTGGGAGATTGCACTGTTTTTTTTGTGCCATACTAGTTGTGTGTCTGTGTATGATGTGTTTCAACATCAACATCATCTCGTATTGACTAAAGAAGGATGCTTGAAAATAATAGGCAGTGCAGAGGATAAATCGACAGGGGGCCGACGGGTCAGAGGTCAGGAGTGCTACAGTCACTGTTCACATATCACCAATCAGCTGACCAAACAGATCAATAAGGACAGAACACTCGGGTCTGATAGAATGCACGAAGCTGTCGAGCTAGTGTGTTCTACGGAACAAGTCGTAGTTCTTCATCTTCTTTTAGAGGTGCATATTTATATGCCTTTACGCCCTGATGTATTTATCTTCTTTTATACACAAGTACTCACTAAGACGTTTGAATGATATCTTACGATGTACTGTTTGACAAGATAATGCTTTCTTTTTAAGCAACTCATCACAAATGCTGTAAAAATTCCATCTTTTGTCTTTTATGCAAGGCGTCTTTGTGATTTTGATCCCTTGCTCATTTTAGATGACACAGGACAGATGCTCTCTTTTTACAGCTTGGCTTTGCTGCTTCTCTCAGCGGAAGGTAGAAGACAAAGAAAAGATGGGGACGGAGAGAGAGCGTGAGCAAGAGCGAGAGAGGGAATATCAGGGCTTACGAAACTGCTCCAAGACCTTGAGAAAGAGAAAAGCCTGTGTAGTGTACTTGCAGTACAACTAAGAGGAGATATGAAACAGATTACAAGGTGACGGTGCCCCAGCACCTCTTTTACCCTGGAGAGGCTAACCTTGGTCCCCAGAAATCACACTGCTTCATTCATCAAAGGCTCTTTTAAAGGGCCCATCCCTGAGCCCCCTCTGTGCCGCCGTGGCCTGCCTCAAATCCTCCTCTCTCACCCCCATCACGCGTATCTTTCTATCTCTCAGCTCGAGTCTGCTTCTGGAGCCACTTGTACAGTCTCTCACTATGTCTTTGCTTCTTTCTCTCTCTCTCTATATATATATATATATATATATATATATATTACTTGGTGGTTTCACACAGAGAAAATATATTTACATGCAGTATTTTAGTACAAAAACATGCATCTTGTTTACTAACTGCTATCTGTGCCAATATAGATGGTATCTTATTCACAGAACTCAGCGGTATTTTCCTGAATTTTAATGTGGTTATATCCGGGGATAGCAGGTGGTGAAAAGAGTTTATATTTTACAGTAAATTGATCATGGCAACAGTTATTCATAAATCATGGTTAATGGAAATCATACAGTATCACGTATCCCTCCCCAATTTCCTTTTCACATGACAAAATAATTTATTATATTATAGTCACAATCTGGTTCAGACGAAGATAATACCGGAGTACAACTGAATGAAAAAGGAGGAACTTAAATACACATGGTGATTGAACTCGAATGATGATTGTGATGACTCAATCAGAAACCATAGTAACAAACGAGGAGCGGGAAACTGGAACAAACCAAAACAGGCAGTTTGTGACATAATGCCCCCTCTTGGAAAGGAGAGACCTTGTGCCGTAACAGTCTGATTGCAGAGGAAAGAAGGGGGGCTCTGGAGGTGGACGAGGAGCTGGCAAAGACCTGGAAACAGGCAGAAGTGTCAGCTGGAGAGATCAGGGTGGAGTAGACGGGGAAAGCGCCCATCAAAGAGTGGCCGGTGGAAGCACCCATGGAGAAGTGTATAGCCAAGGAGAGCCCAGAGCACAGTGGGAGGCGGCCAGGAAGAGGGTGACCCACGGTGGAACTGATGGTGGGAGGAGCAAAGGTAGAAACTTGAGCCCGACCGACTGAGGCCACACAGGGAGATGGCAAAGTCCGATGGGGACGGAGACTGAGGCGGGGTCCCGGTGACGAACGGCCGAAGTGGAGCGTGGGGGCCGGTGGACTGAGGTGATGCAGGTGTGAGCGAGTACCATGAGGCTTGAGGGATGGAGGAGCCCGCCGGAGCTGTAGGGGTGGAGGGCTGGAGCACAGCAGACAGCCCAGAAGTCTGTGGCAATGGTGTGGCGATGATTGACCCATGTGGAGCTGGTGGGACAAGGGAATCTGGTAGAGCCAAAGGGACGAGGAGCCATGGTGAAGCCAATTGGTTTGCGATCCAAGGTGCAGCTGAGGGCTCAGAGGGATGAGGTGGAGCAAGGGAGTGCCCATGCCATGTTGGACCTGGTGACTTGAAGTCCCAAGGTGGATCCAGGTTGTAAGTTGGAGTCACTGGATGAACTTAAGGGATTAGGGGAGGTGGGGATGAAGAAATGGCTGGCTCTGATGGAATAAAAAGGAGAGGAAGATTGGGTGGAAATTTCCCTGATTGGTAGACTTTAAAATGGTAGCAGAGGTTCACCGGTGGGAAGCATTACCTCTGCACTCCAGTCTATTAGCCAACCATTCTTCTCCAGCTCCACTAACACTGATACTGATGTGATGACCGGCTCAAACACTTGGTTAGCCAGGACCTTAGGTTTCTCTTCCCGGATGTACAAGGCTGCTGGCTCAGGCTTTGTAGCAGGCATTGGTTGGGTCCCTCAGTCTGCGATGGGCTCTGACTCCATCTAAGCAGTGGGCGTCAGCACTGGCTCTGGCTCTGGGGTGGTGATGGACTGTAAGTGGGGCTGGACGCTGGCGGTGGGATCCTGTTCTACCTCGCCCACTGTAAACGAAGATCCTTCCTCCCATAAGGTGAAGTTATACTCCAGTAGGTGTTTCCTCTTGGCATCCCCATCCGGCTTTCGTCATCAAGGTCGACCCAGAATCCCTCCATGAACGTGATGTTGCGGCAAGTGGCACAATGGCAGATGCTCAAAAACTCCTCCACATACTCTTCCATGGCTCTACCATCTTGAAAAATAAAAGTGGTAGCCCCTGAGGTGCGAAGAGAATTCTTCATTGGGGCTACATTTGTGTAGGCAACCTTCATTCTGGTTCAGACCTAGAAGGTTCAAACAGGTTTCCAAATGCAAGAAGGCGAAGTAACAACATGTCTGCACACAAACAATACCAGACCACAACTGAATGAAAAGGAGGCGCGTAAATACACATGGTGATTGAACTCAAATGATGAACAGGTGATGAATTGTTAATCAGAAACCATTGTAACAATTGAGGAGCAAGAAACTGGAACAAAGGAAAACAGGTGGCAGATAGAAAGAAATGAAAACAAAACAAAACAGGCAGTTTGTGACATTATATTATATTATATTTTACAATACATCAATGCCCGTTTATTTATATATTTTATATAAAAATAATTTATATTTATTTATATTTCAGCCCAATAAAATTATTTATGAGCTAATAAGCTGGATAATGTAAAATCAACCGGTCATTATCACACATTATAAAAAACTAAATTCTGATTATATGTAGTATCCTATTTTAATAAGCCTCTATATGAAATTGCTATGTTTCTTGGCAACTGTGAACATCCTACAGTAATATAAATGGATATTATGGTGGCAGAATTGTTTTTTATGATTATAAATATTGATAAATGATAACAGAATTATTGAAGATTGGTGTCTCTTTTATCATATTGCTGTTGCCTCAGTTTTGTGTCAGAAATAAGACTGACTGTAGTGGGCCCCACTGACTTTCCTTTCCTGAAATTTCCTTCATGTTCTATTTTCAGATATCAAGAGAACGTAATGCTTGGTAGTTTAATGTGACATGGCATCACAAGAATATCTGAACGTGGCAAGAGCTGCATTATTTTCCTGCTGATTGTTTTCTTTTCTTTTTTTCTTTGTATGCCACTGTAACAATATGAAAAAAAGACAACACATACTGTGCACTTATGGTCTGCTCTCCCGATTTTATTAACAATATATGCCACGAATAATTCACAGGAATGAATGAAAAATCTCTCGTTTTTCTTTCCAAAAACTTACAATATATACAATATTTATTGTCTATCAAAATAATGTAAATCACTTTGAAATATTATCCCTCATTGTAGTCAATGAACGTTTTTGATTAATGCAATGAATGTTATATTGTACAGACATATATTACTTCAGTGATATGTAACACGTCAGTAAAATTGCTGTGGAAATAAACACACTTTTTGTGTGTTATTTGTGGTCTGTAATAGTTTTTCATGCTTTTACACTTTTAAGTTTCCTTTTAATCTTCAATGGTTGAAAGATGAGTAGAATAATGTCAATTCATTGTACCCAGTTATTTATTTATTTATTTTTAAATGCTTATTATTGTGTTCATAGAGTGAACCTTTTGCTGATTATTTACAGTTTCACGGATGTCACTCTCATAGTTCGAGTAAAGCGTAATAGGGCGTTGGAAAAAGGTAGATAATAAACCCGTTTACAGTGATCACCCTGCAGGGGTTTATTTTGCGATAATGACGGTCTGACTACACATTGTCTCTTAATGCTTGTTTACACACAAAAAACATCCTCAGGATCCCTTAGAGGGATGAGACTGACTAAATCATACAACACTAGTAGTTTCTAATATATTTTCATTTATTTTACCATTATAAGAAGGAACCAAAATGGCATTTGCCAGAAGTAATTGCAATTGTAAGACCTCTGGTTCTGTCACTTATATCAAGTGACATAAGTGAACTCGTTCCTCTCTAATGAGAATTAAAGTTACTTGTCAAGACCAACCACTCTTGTAAAGACTATATGTTACTGAATTGTTTTGTGACATGTATAATGTGTGGTGGATAAAGAAGCAGCCCATGGTTTATGGAGCATGTTTGTGTGTGTGTGTGTGTGTGTGTGTGGGCGGGTATTCCCTACGTTATGGGGACCAAATGTCCCCACAGGTATAGTAATACTAGTAAATTTTGATCTTGTGGGGACATTTTTTCGGCCCCGATGAGGAAACAAGCTTATAAATCATACAGAATTATTTTTTTTGAAAATCTAATATCTGTGATGTGTAGGTTTAGGGGTAGGGGTAGTGTAGGGGGACAGAATGTACAGTTTGTACAGTATAAAAACCATTACACCTATGGAATGTCCCCATAAAAAATGAAAACACAACGTGTGTGCGTTTGTGTGTGTGTGTGACACAATGACACAATAACAATGGCTCTCTAAGGACTTCAACAACACTTTTACCTGGTTTGAAAAAATAAATCAACCAATGCAGCACTCCTGTGACGATCAGCAGAGTGGCGAATAAAACCTTAATGGAATAAAGGGACTGTCACTGCTGTGAATCCTTTTTCCCTCTTCACTATTTATTTGAGGGGATAATTATCAATTTGACACATTTTGATGTGTTGGGTTAGTCAACTAATATCTCAGAACTTCACATATACTGTATCATATCAGCTCAAAAAATGTCATCACAATAGCAAAGTTAAGAACACACTGTGAAATCTGTGACTACACCAGATCTATGACTCAAAGAATTCCATTTTAAAGTATACAAGGTCACAAACGTTGCAGGTCTCAAACAGGTGTTGAACAACATTGAACACCAAAGAGAAGTCACGACACGTTTTTTTTAATTTATTTATTTTATTTCTGAGTTCTTCAAGCTTTGATAAACTCTTTGGTGTTGCTGCATGAACAAACGTGTTCATGAAAAGTAGTAGTCCACACTGATTTGTTAACAATAATGCATTAACTGACATGAAATGATCATGAGCAATACATTTGTTACTGTATTTTGTTCATTTTTGTTAACATTAGTAAATAAAAATACAGCTGTTCCCTGTTTGTTCATGTCAGTTCACAGTGCATTAACTAATGCTAACTAATACAACTCTTGATTATATTATATAGATGAATAAATGCAGTAGGAGTGGAGTTCATTATTTGCTTATGTTAACTAATGAATTTAACTAATATTAACTTATGAACCTTGTTGTAAAGTGTTGCCATTATTATTATTATTATTAGTAGTAGTAGTAGTAGTAGTAGTAGTATTTTAATAATTTTGCTCACTAAGGCTGCATTTATTTTGTCTTGTCATTTATAACAGATGTTGTCCTATTAGGGTAAATCATTTTTGGCAAATTTGGCAATACTGCGCACACATTTAAATGAATTTTTCTATCTGAAAAGTAGCAAAAAGGTCTTAGTGTTTCAAAAAAAAAAAAAAAAACATTAAAAAGCTTTATTAACACTCCTTTTCATCTTGTGCAACTATATTTAGTAGTCGGGTAGTCGCCTAATGGTGACTGTAACCTGAAGGTTGTCGGTTCGATTCCCACGCTGGCAGGAATTGAAAGTGGGGATTGTGAATGAACAGCACTTTCTCCACCTTCGATACCATGACTAAGGTGTCCTTGAGCAAGGCACCTAGCCCCTAATTGCCTCACTTGTAAGTCGCTTTTGGAATATTTAATTTGGAACTCATGTGTGAAAAAGTAAAAAAAAAAATAAAACAAATTCACACAAATTCAGATGCAAATTCACTGCCTGGAAAATATTCAAACCATGTCTTAGTGTTTCAAGATCTTTAAAACAACCTTTAACATTGTTTCTTTCTTGGAATTCCAAATCAGTGATTGTACTGAAAATAACAAGAATCTGATTGTCAGTGAAGAGAGGCCAACAGGCATCTTTTCCTGAACTCTGGTTGAAGTATGGATCACATGATCCATAGGATAATGTTTCAAAATACCTGACTTCTACAATCAATTACATCTGTTCTTCATCTCCCTCACTACCACTGCTTCCAGGCCTGTCCAAGCATGGGGCAGGAGTGGGGCCCCCCCACAGTTCGTCTGCGATCGAGAAGGGGGATCTCCCCTCAGTCTGTTCACCGTGGTGCCCCCCACAAGCATGGGGCCCTGGTGCGATCATACCGCTGTAAGGACGGCCCTGACTGCTTCTGTTCTCCATGATCTTCAACTTGTTGTTGTTTCTTACTACTTTCTGATGCACAGCCATCACTATCATCAATACTTTCTGGAAAAGGTACAGCTTTTCCTCTCTGTGTTCAATAAAACCTACTAACATAAACCTAAAACAAGAGTAAAAAGACTCTTTTTTTTTTTTTTTTTTTTTTTTTTTTTTATATTTGAGTTACTGAATTTACAAAATGTGCATTAAAAATGGCCAGAAACTTTAGAAAACACTTTTGGATGTTTTTTTTTTTTTTTTTTTTATAATATTTTTAGTTTATTGTTTAATTAATATGCATCTCCTAGTCTAAAATGAACTCACACTGGAGCCTTGGCAGCATGTGACCGGACATGTGCTCATGTCTCCTTCACATCTTTCTTGCCAAAAATGTCAAGCACGGCACATTTAAATGTGATTTTTTTTATTATAAATGGTGCTATACCATAAAGGGATACAAATAACTTCACTATTACTTTTGATCAATTTAATATCTCCTTGCTTAATATTATTGACATCATTTTTAATATAATTTATAATTTTTCATCTTTCTTATTTACTAAATTTGACAATAAATGTCTAATTTCAACATGAATGTTTTAACAAAAAAAAAAAAAAAAAAGATTGGTGGGTTGATAATGAATTATTTTTAGATTTGTAAAGCTAAAAAAAAAGCTAAATATTGTTTCATTGATTGTAAAATGACCTCTGATCTGTAAATGACATGTGGAAGCCAAGAAATGATCAAATCTTTGTTCATCTGTCTTAAAGATTAAACATTAAGCTTTATTTCATAATGATGTTTTAAAAAAAAATAATAAATGGTATTTTAGTTAAAAAAGTAGAGAGAAAAAAAAATATCAGATCAATTCATGATTAACACTTTGCTGGTAGAGGTGAGCTCGACCAGACATTTGCTCTCTCATTAAGAGACTGAGAGGAAATGTCATGTTTCCAGTCCAGGCTAAGATTAGCTCACAATGAATTAGATTACCATGGCCAGTGCTCTGGTCCTGTGTGTGATGTGTCAGATGGGTTAAGAATCACACGCCACAGAATGATCTAGTTCACATTTGTATTTTTGTCTTATCCAGTTATTGATTCATGGTGATGATTCGCTGGCCTGTTGTCCTCAATTGGTGGGTGATCTTATTAGTTGTTGGTGTCTGTACATAAAGTGTGCACATTGTACGTTTGGAAAAAAACTGAAGTACAATATCAGCCAACATACTTACCCAACTTTAAAGAATCCATATCATGGACTTTTTCAAGTCATGATTTTATTTTTGGGCTCTATAGGTTTTCATGTTTGAATATTCAAAAAACACATTATGTTTCAAATATTTGACATTGTCGCAGCTCCTCTCTTCTCAGTCTGTCAGTAACATCGCAAGTTTCAGGAGGCAAGATAACATAACAATGATATTTATTAAGAATCAGAAAGCATTCTTTGGTGTAGGCCAAAGTTGAAGGACCCCTGGGAGGTATGGACTGGGACCATCCTGGTGGTGGTGGGGAGGATGGTGGTGAAGGATGGCATCAGCATCTACAAACTCAGACCTGTGTATGTATCGATCTTTTATACTCCAAGTGTTAATGATTGGTTAGATCTAAAGTGATAAGTGACGTAACATTTGAGTTTTCCCAGGAGAGCTTCCATTTCCATCGTTACTAACATATTTCAATAGTTTTCTGTTCCCCAAAACCATAGTTCAAATGAACATTTACAAACTGCATCGCAAACTTGTGTGGTTGGAGCGACAGCTCTTAAGATGTGGTTAGAAACATGATTTCTTGTTTTTGTGTTATCTTGAGAAAAATAAGCAAGCTGACATCAAAGGCAATGTATCTCTTTTATTTCAAATAAATACAAATGTCATTTACATATTTTAGTTTGTTGGGAGATTTTAAGCACCGCTTTTGGAGAGTGTGCATGTGTGCTCTAGTACGTAAGAACGAATCTGGAAATAAAGCAAAATAACTTAAAAAAAATGAGAATTAGTCCTCAGATGTCTATAATTTATTGCAAATAATATAGCATTAACTTGAACTCAAACGTATTTATTTAAAGAAGTTATTACTCCACCACCCGCGTGGCATCTATCACTAATGTGGCTGAACGCCAGGTTTGCGACAATACGGTTTCGTGACTAGCTAGTTGATACGTGGTGACGTCAAACATAATTCCTTTTAGTTATTATAAATGGAGTGATACCAACCAATTGATTTTAGTCATTTATTATTCTGTGAGCCTCAAAGGATTAGTAATGTCTCTAAAGTTGTATACATAAAATGGTGTTACAGTTTTGGAAATTGCATGCAAAAAAGATCACAACGAATTGATCAGCAGCTCTGGACAATGAAAGATAAATCTGTTAATAAATGCAAATTTGTAGAGTTGATACTGAAACTTATCTTAATGATGCTAGATGAACACGGATAAAAATAAAATAATAATAAAAAAAAAAAACCTACTGGGATTAAAAAGTGGAATAAAGCCAGACAGATATGGATATGATTCGGAGAAGATAGTGAAATGAGCTCCATGTCTCATATTATTTTTAATTTGTGGAGTCTATCAAAGGATTATTACTCCCTGCTGAAGCTTAAAAGACAAGTTTCATTTACATAGTTTTCAGCAGAAAAATAGTCAAATACTAGAACAGATCATGTATTTTTAAATCTATATCCACACAAAAAAGTCTTACAAGTATAAGTGAAGCGCGGTTTGCACTTGTCACGTGTTTTAAATATATAAATATAATATAATTTAATTTATCTGTCACATTCTCTGAGGGGCTGGCTGTTTTCATGACACAGTTTTCAACTAAAATCAGAAAACTTATGTCTTTTTCATTTACATGACATTTACACGACAATTGAACAGGTTTCATAGTGCAAGTTTTTGAAAACTATACCATTATTGTCTCAGTGTAAACTACAAAAATGCGAAATTGTGAAAACATTGATGTCATGTGCATGCAGATTGTGTGTTCAGTCAATTGCGCATAGTGTTTATTTACAAAGTGAGATCGCCAACTACTGGCCTGGCAGCATAATACACAATATATTCAGCACTCAGTCACTCGCCCTTTGTTTGTGATTAATAGACTCACCTTCTTGCTGTGATCATTTTAAAAGGCCTACCTGTGGATCCTTACCTGTGTTTTTTTTTTTTTATTCCATGCCTGTAAACTGAGATAAGTGGATGTTGCTTCAAGTTAATTACCTGAGATATTATCCATATACATATTTTTTTTGTTTGTTTGTTTTTTGATGCATCTGTGTTCATATGACAACCTGTCTTTTCCTGTATCTTCCTGCCTTCTTTGTTTTTGGATGTTTATGGACAATTGACATCATGTAGTCTCCAGTGAAGTTATGTATTCGATAAAATCCAGTAGTGTTTTTTTTCTTTTCTTAGCTGTTACAGTTTATGTTACCTAAATCCTATTGTTAGATAAATGCTTTGCTGTTTCACTTTAAAGTAAATGTCTGTACACTTTGAACAATATTCACTGCATGGAGTTAAAAGTGTGATGACTAGTCACTCAAAATTGTGAGCAAATTCCCTGGTGCTAACATCATGCACCATATCCGAATGGTCTAAAAAGCAAATCTCATCAAGCATTATTTCTTTGTCTCATTTCTTCACCGCTCTGACTCTACAAGTACAACATGAGTTGAAAACATTTGTACAAAATTGTTATTATTAGACTTTGCAAGACTGAATGTTGATTGAAGTTAAGATGCATTACATGTAATGGCAGCACAGCTTGCTCTGATGTCATTTACAGAAAGCAGGTGGAAGATTTGAAAGCTTTGCGCTGATTGAATAATTTCATGGTTTTTCAGATAGATGCAGTCATGCTCTGATATCCTGAAGACACACACACACAAACTCAAACATCCCCTCTGACAATACTGATTGTTAAATGATTGGTGTGTCCAACCAAATATTTCCTGTGTTGAATCTGAAATGAAATCGAATTTCAGGCTCCAATGAGATGGCAGTGGTAAAAAAAAAAAAAAAAAATCAGGGAAAGGGTTACTGTCAAAAGCACAGCACTTTTTGGCTCCTTTGTCTCCCCACCAACCTTGATTAAAAAAAAAATAAATAAATAAATAAATAAAATTGTTTTATAACCTAGTAGCTCTTTGGAACAGTCACTGTTCAAACCATAGAGGAGTGCAAACAGTGTGGCAAAGTCATTTAGAACATCTTGGAGATCCAAAACCACAATCTCCTCTTCCAGTATCACAGCAATATCCGCAACATCATCTGGGAAGGCACTATAATGTCTGATGTCCTCTCTCATCGTCAAGATGCCTACATTAACCTCTCAAACAATGTCTCTCATCATCAGCTAGCTGAAAAGAATAACAGAGAGAGGGAGAGGGAGATAACTTTTAAGTGCTGGCTGTTAAAAAAAAGGATTTATTCAAACAACATACTGAAGAACAGGTAAAATAAAAATACAATATGGAAGGCCAAGTAGAATTGTTGCCCTCTTCTGCTAAAAAAAAAAAAAAAAAAAAAAAAAAAAGCTGTCACTGAACCACATTCAAATGCAAAAAAGCAATGAAAACAGCAACATTTAAAACCACAGGCATTTAAACACTATCTTAGCCATTACTTGAGACAAGATGCATATACATGTACATGATTCATGTACTGTATCTTTCTCCTCCTTCAAACATTCAAACAGACGTTATTTGGGAGAACTGAGAGTTCCATGAACCACATGACTGTGTGGCAGCGAGATCAAAGCATATCGCAACTCTGTGTTTCAACGGTTCTGGGAGTGGACAGGACACAAATATCATTATAAAACAATATAACGTCATAAATACACTTCGTAGATGAGGTTAAACAACTTACTTTTTTGTTCTCTTGGTAGAAAGGAAAATATTTGTCTGCACTGCATGGCAAGTCATAGGAAATCTCATCTATAGAAAAACATTTTGGCTTTTTTAAACGCACACAATAATCAATACATTATAAAATACAAATGGTAAATTAGATAAAACACTTACTTTAGGTGTTTCCCTTTAAAAAAAAAACTCTCATCTGTCTCTCGTATGCTCCACACCGCGAGTCAAAAAAAATATCTCTGAGGAAACTTTAGGTGCAACATAAATATCATCCTAAAACAAATAATATTATAAATTTAATACTGTAAATCAGATAAAACACTTCATCTCTGTGCCTCCCATCGTGGTTTGCTCAATGCAGGTGAAAGAAAATGTTTGTGAGAAAAGTTTCTGTTGGCGCTTTATGCACAGCACGAAAATGTCCCGGATGTACGTAACAACAAGGGTGCTGTTTTCACAAGCCGTGATAAAACAACACCATATGTCTGTTATAAATCAGCTGTAGATAGTATATTAAGTTTACTTTACTCCAATTAAAGAAATTGGAGAGAAGCCTGCAGAAAATCTAGAGCGGTTGATTCAACTTATGCTTTTTAAGTTAAAACAACAATTATACTTTCAGTCTAGTTGATGACAAGAAAACTTAAAATTGCTTGTTGTCTGGACAATCTAGCTATTTATACTGAAAAAAAATAAGTTGAAATAATTAAATCTCAAAAATATTTTTTAAAGTGTCAAACATGACATTTCATTAGAACACTTTTTGTTTTATTTATTTATAAAACTTGCAAAGTGTGATAAATGACATTGTGTGTGAATATGGCTTTGCTGTAACATATTATGCCATAGTCGGACGTCAGGAATCGTATGGTGATGTGATTATGGTATGTTAATCCAGTGTTTCCAAACCCAGCTCCCAAAATGTGGACTGTTGGTGTGCCTCCAGGAACAGGGTTGGGAAACACTGTGTTAATCGGTTCATTGAAACGAACTCTGCGAAAGTGGAAATGATTCACTATCAGACTGGGCTGAATATGAGCGTTATATCCTTTATTATTTAATTTTGCGCCACTAAGACAAAGTATAGCCATTTCATGAATTTTCACTTACCTCATTTTCTTCCCTGAGCCTGTGTTACATGACCTGTCAGTTTTCTTCTTAAGCCTGAAGCGTTGAATCCATTTTGCGTGACTCTACAGCCACAGATCTCCCCCGAGCTTAAACTCTCAGAAACTCTAAACATGTTTACTTAGGTAACTTTAAATAACTTTCTAGCGTTGTCTTATTAAGATCTCTGTTTAATTCGGCAGGAGGACGGATTAGCATGATGCTGCTGCGCTAAGCGCCTTAAAAAGTGTGTTTGCAGAGAGTACGACCTCAAAAGTGACTCTGAATACAGTACATGGGCTTATTTGTCTTCATCTGACTTCACTGATGTCATATTAACACACACTCATAAGTAAACTTGGCTCTCTTGGCTGTGTTCAACTTATTTTTTGGAGGATGCTATTACTTTACTTTTGCAAAGTATATATATATATATATATATATATATATATATATATATATATATATATATATATATATATAACTTATATAATATAATAAATATTAGTTTAATAACTAATATTATTATACATGTATTTTATGTATTCATTTTGGCATCAAGTAGTGTCGCATTTATCAGTTTAATTCAAATTGAAATCGGACAACTCCAGTATTAATATTACTGTAATATTGTTGTACAGATTGTCTTGTTTCCAGTTGATTATTTTGTACATTGCACAACACCTTCTTTCAAGTTACAAATGGCACTTATTATAGTAATAACAGCAAATTATGTATAATTCCAAGTAACGAACCCAAAAACCTAACCCTATAGTAAGTATTAAGTTGTTAATTAATATTATGCAGTACTTGTTTGTGTAACACTGTAACAACAACATCATCTTAAAATAAAGCGCAACCATTCATTAATGCATTATATGATATTATAAGATAATAAATGGGTATGATTTTAAAATGGTTTAATCTCAAATCAGTATTTCACGTCCACTTAATTATTTATTTGGTGAGACGTCATCTATTAAGTGGGATGGCTGCTCATTATCCATTACTTCAAGTTGAAATTCATCTTGTTTGGCCTTGTTCATTCATCTTGGCTGAAAGATGCCATCTAACTGTTTTTCTTTGCGGAAGCTGTGAATATTGCAAGTGAGCTAATACAATTTTTCAACTCAAATCAATATTTCGTGTGTAATTATATATGTGTGTCTGAGTAACAGGCATGATAATATGCATCTGGACAGTTATCACCAAATAAACCCTTTCAGCGTGATACAACACCCTGTAGATCTACTTTGTGTAAACATTATAAGATATGATGTTTATTATTCTTTACATAATCTAATAATAAAGCATTGGAGTTAAAGCCCTTTCCATGTTTTGTATCATTCAAAAACACATGATATTATTTAAATTATGCTGAGAACTACAGGTGAGAATGTGACCATTTGGTGGAGCAGGATAAAAATATGAGACTGTCCTAATTTATAAATTACCATTTTATGAAATTCATAAAATCACAGATGTTGCCATAAAAAAAGAACTCAATCTGATGACATCTTCGTAAATAATCCATAATATTAGCTATGTGAATGTGAGGTCACTCTTGCTTATTTAAATGCTCATAAAATATTCTGACTCGGGATAGTAATTGACAGAAAGGCCCCATTTCCCGTGTTCAAATGTGTCACTTAACATTAAAGGTCCTTTCTAGCGACAGCCATAAGTATAGCGGGGGAAAGCACTTTGTCACAGATGAGATAAGCTCCTTTCAGGTTTAATGTTATGCCCCTGAAAAAAAAAAAAAAAAAAAAAGGTCCACTAATTGATAAATGGGAGCAGAGCCGCAGGAAGTAGGCTACTCGTGGCTACTGGCTGAAATAGACCGGGATGAAGCTCTTTCATCATGAAATATTAATAGGCCTATTTCTCCCCTGACCCCCATTTTGCTGTATGGCAGACACAGAAAACCACAAAGAGCCATCACCGTGGCATAAGCCATCACGGCGATGAGACACTTTCACATTTGGCTGACCAAAAAAAAAAACAAAAAAAAAACGCTCTGAGCTCATCCGTTGTCCAAAGTGTATCTTACTTCAAAGTTAGCTTACAATAGAGTGGCCATACTATATTAAATAAATGGCTATCAATATTGCATGAATGTTCTAATTTAGAAGTTTCAGAGGAATGATTTTCCATTCAAACGCTTTGATATAAAAATAATAGTGCCTCCGGGGCAGGGGTTTTGATTCGGGAGTGCTGGGGGTCAGTTTGCTACCGTGGTGGGTTTGATTGTTTTATCTCCCCTCATATCTACACAAGATCCCCCAGAGCCATCATCATTTGTTCCACAGTTTTGTAATCTTTATTTAATCTGATGAAACCACTCTCTGGAGTGGGCTGGTCAATGCCACATGATGCTCATCTGCATCTAAAACCCATACACAACTGTGTCTAATAAATAAAGTGCCACCCCAGAGTAATTTAATGATATATTCTAAGAGAGACTCTTGCATACTCGATGGTAAACAAAATCATAAAAAGACAAGAAGCCAGTCTGAGAGTCCTGGGATTGGATGCGGTCAGAATGATGGCTCTGTATTTGTGCGTTAGGGACGGCGAGGGAATGATGTAGAGAATTTTTTATTCAACTGAGACTATGATTAATTGAACACATGCTTGGTTTGAAATAGAAGATCCCGGAGAGGGCGACTTCATTTTCAGTTTTGCGGTTGTGACGTTCATTAAAACAAACAATCAGAATAGAAACACTCTAAAGGAAATGACAAAAGATAGTACCAGCTGTAAGGAGTGAAAAGAACAATGAATTCAACTAGCCTGTATTCATTACTGCAGCTACTCTAAACAAACAATGACAATGAGACAATGAGCTGAACTGTGTTTATAGGTTAAATTAGGCCCATCAGATTGAAGTTTCACAGTTTTCTAAGATTCAAGGCAAATCACTGTATAATTATAAACGTTTGGCACAACTGTTATTTTATGCTAGTCTTCAGTGTTACATGATCCTTCAGAAATCATTCCATGCTGATTTGGTACTTTACTCAATTATTTATAATGGTTATTTGAAACCATGATACTTTTTTTATTCTTTGATGAGTGGAAAGTTCATTAAACATCATTTACTTTTGAATGGTAGTTTCCACTAAAGTATTAAGCAGCACAACTGTTTCAACATTGATGTGAATAAGAAAGTTTTCTTGAGCAGCAAATCAGCATATTAGAATGATCTGAAGGATCATTTGACACTGTAGACTAATGTAGAGTCATGATGCTGAAAATTCAGCTTTGATCACAGGAATAAATTATATTGCGAAATACATTCAGATAGAAAACAGTTTGTTTAAATTGAAATAATATTTCACAATATTATGTAGTATTTTTAATCAAACAAATGCAGCCTTGGTGTGTTTAAAAACAAAAGTGCAATTATTCCAAACTTTTAATTTTACCCTGAATTCACATTAATAATTTACTTTACATTTATAATTGGCAAATAATCTGGCCAACACTGAACAGTATCAGAGTTACAGGTCATAAGTCTGAATGGAGTTGCAACAGTCAAAATATTGAATCCGGTTCCATCTAGTTTAAGATCTTTTTAATCACCCTGGTATATGGGACAGTTTGTTGGGAATCTTTGCCACTGGCTGATGAGTCGGTAAGGCCCTCACAAGGAATGAGCTAGTTCACACAGTCTCCGCTGAGACCCCAGGGCCACACAGACGCAGGTTCCCGGACACGGCCCGGATCCAGCCAATCACGTTAATTGGTAAACCTCGGGATAAGCAGAGAGACAAAAAATTAGCATAGACGCCATTCTTCTTCTGATGTAACGAGTTCATCCGGTGTTATAGGAAGTGTTCCCGGTTCCGGCTAACCTGATCTATGCAGCCTAACAATCCTTTAACGGATATGAAGACATAAATTGATAATGCATCATGTGTATGCCAGGTTAAATAGATGCGTTTTTAGTCTTGATTTAAACTGACAGAGTGTATCTGCATCCCGAACAATGCTAGGAAGATCGTTCCAGAGTTTAGGTGCCAAATAGGAAAATTATCCAATAGGGAGCCAGTGCAGTTTTGTCACAGAGAACCCATAATATAGTAGAATGATTGCAAAGCTCATCCAACACTCAACCTTACGTAGGCACATCCACATGATGCTAAGTGGCACTGTAATAATAATTCCTTCCCTTTATATTCTCCTATATAACAAACTGTGACTAACATGAGTGCAGTAAATGAACAGCAGACCATTCACTAATTCAGCCATCATCATTTAACCACACAGCCAAGGTCATAACTAATGAAACATTTGATATAAATCTTTTCTTTTTGACCCATATCTCTTCCCTTATCAGTTAGCAGGCCAGTCAGTGTGTCAGCTGAAGACGCCTCTTAGTGTCCCATGGCTCCTCCACTTGCCCTGTCTCACCTACAGGCCTGAGAACAGCTGTTCATGATGATACTTGAGGTATGGCAGAAGCCCCACTGTTAGAGCACAGCTCCCTTTCTCTGGTTCAGCCAGGACTGAGATTATTGCACTCGGCTGCGACGGCTAACCATGCTATCATTCCTCTGCAGCTGCTGCCTATCTGTCCAAACCAACCCAGTGAACAGCAGCCCCACGGGGAGGAAGAGCGGCTCCATTTTCAACCCCTGTCTCCTTTTTTTTTCTCCAACTTCAGGAATTCACTTTGAGGCAGTGAGAAATATGTAAAAGTTCATCAAGCAAATGGTTTACCATGGTAAGTGTAACTACACAAGATTTACTACATACGATTTTATTCAGAATTATATACTTGCTCTGAAAGGCGCTTACACTAACCAATCAGCTCTAAGCTTCTATTCGTCTATCCGTCTGTCTGTGTATCTGTCTATCTATCCATCTATCTATCTATCTATCTATCTATCTATCTATCTATCTATCTATCTATCTATCTATCTATCTATCTATCTATCTATCCATCTATCCATCCATCCATCCATCCATCCATCCATCCATCCATCCATCCATCCATCTATCTTATCTATCTATCTATCTATCTATCTATCTATCTATCTATCTATCTATCTATCTATCTATCTATCTATCTATCTATCTATCTATCTATCTATCTATCTATCTATCTATCTATCCATCCATCCATCCATCCATCCATCCATCCATCTTATCTATCTATCTATCTATCTATCTATCTATCTATCTATCTATCTATCTATCTATCTATCTATCTATCTATCTATCTATCTATCTATCTATCTATCTATCTATCTATCTATCTATCTATCCATCCATCCATCCATCCATCCATCCATCCATCCATCCATCCATCCATCCATCCATCCATCCATCTTATCTATCAACTATCTATCTATCTATCTATCTATCTATCTATCTATCTATCTATCTATCTATCTATCTATCTATCTATCTATCTATCTATCTATCTATCTATCTATCTATCTATCTAGTCTGGAGGGGATATTAGTTTTTCATGACTGTTGTCATATATATACATATATATATATATATATATATATATATATATATATATATATATATATATATATATATATATATACATATATATATAATAGCATATATTTAAATATTACATGTTATTAATTTGTAATATGACAGGTAAGTGTTGACTGATGTCAACGAGTGAATGATTAAGTCCTTGACCAGAAGTCAAAAGATTATTATTATTGTTATTATTATTTGTCGTAAATATACAGGAAATATTATTAAACATAGTAAAAATGTGTCGTATAACTGTAACATGGTTAGTAGTTCAGGGAAGAAGGAGGCACAAACCGGAGAACATTCAACGTAACTTTAATATTCAAAATAAACAAACAACAAAACGTAAGTAAAGTGGCGGCCCCTCCCGGATGACTGCATACACAAACAAAACATAACGTAAATTTCCCAGGCCTGGTCCTCTCTTATCTTGCTCTATAACGTGGACACTTCACTGCACACCGGCAACCACTCCCCCTGTTGTTGAGAGCCTGACAAGTATGTTTGTGTGCTCATTCCCTGGGGAAATAACCATTGTATAGTCCAAACTTTGATTGATATCTTTTGGACAAATGGTATTTGAGAAAAGAGTGGACAAGTACCTCCTCCGCCTGTGTATGGACGATTATAAGGGTTAACGGTGTTCCGTACAGGGTTACAATCATGTTCCGTACCGAGCACATAACTTTTAACTGATCGATTGTGCACTTTTTATTTGTTTTAACTGAATAAAACATAATTTAAATGACAAAGAAAGGCGAATACCTTTTTATTTAGTTAAAATATAAGTTAACTGCTGCTTTAATAAGCTAGTGGGCCATGTGATTTTGTCATGATTGTGTTTTGTATTAATTATAGCATGCGAGTTGAGCATGAACCATGTGAAACGTTACGTTACAATATCTTTCTGAAGAGAAAGAAGAAGGACAAACAATTTTTATTTATTTAAAAAAAGAAGATTATTAACTAATGTGAAAATTTCAAAATATAAATGATCAAGATACGTGTGTGTTTGCCTGTCTTTGCGGTTATCACCCGCAAGTGACGTTTAAAAATTCCCTTTTGAAAGCATTTATTTAACGAAAGCTAATATATTTAACAATATGTGGTAACGTAATATTTATTTCATAAAGACTGTAATACTGTGAGAAGCATACCTTAAATCGAAATGATAATTTTCGCAGCTTTAGTTGTCTCCCCACCCAAGCTGGAGTCTGACATGGTGCTTGTCCACTGTTCATTTTCAAGGGCAATGGGCACACCTTGCAAACTTACTAAAATCTCACTGGAACAAACGACGGGGCATCTCTGTCTTGATCGGGAGTGAAAGACGAAGAAATGAAGACGACACAGATAAATAGTTTAGTTTATGTATGAACTGGAAATATTTATTCAGCAATGAGCGCTAAAATCTAATCTGTACGGAACATATTTCTGTACGGAACATGATTAGTCTACGATACTCCTTCTTTTATTCATCCAGTTTTCCTTTCATGACACTCGTGCGGCTCTCGGGTGACGCTTATGAGCAATCGCGCCGCTGGCCTCGCTTGTTCCCACGGCTCTTGGCCTCGTCCTGCTTGCCACATACACAAGCACAAAAATAAAAAAATAAAACAGTTAAGGGAATAGTAGCGTCACTTATAATTCAACTTGTCATTTATGAATTATTGATTGTATACATATTGTAAATATCATATATTCACCAGCAAACAAGCATATTTACCCTTCAGCTATTCAGCATTCTCTCTCTTTCTTTCTCACTCTTTCTATTGTCTTGCAACAAAAGTCGATTATGTTGGACCTGAATTCAGTCCTCCCTCCCAAACCACATTAGCTCTCATTGAAGACACAAACACCCGGGTATGTGACAAATCACCTGGAGAAAACCGACGAACACAGGGAGAAATCGATACACATCCATGCAGAACAATTACATAATTTATCTATCAATCTATATGCTGTTATTAAACGTCAATAGGGATATTTCAGCTCTGTGGATTCCTGAAAGGCTGCAGACAGAGAGTTTGCACATTTGTGTAATATTTGTAAATGCTTTTCCAATGAAAAATCCTTGTTTATCATGGCACTAATGCTTTTTTCTATCTAGAGAGAGAGAGAGAGAGAGAGAGAGAGAGAGAGAGAGAGAGAGAGAGAAGGAGGGACAGAATTCACTTTTACTACGTCATTAGCTGCTCCATGCATTGATTTCCATATGATGGAGAAGACCTGGGCTCTCTAAGGTA
The DNA here is from genome assembly GCA_037194245.1 of Opsariichthys bidens. Classification (NCBI taxonomy): domain Eukaryota; kingdom Metazoa; phylum Chordata; class Actinopteri; order Cypriniformes; family Xenocyprididae; genus Opsariichthys; species Opsariichthys bidens. The sequence goes on along the minus strand of CM074305.1, from coordinate 7,794,361 downwards.
ATCAAGACGCCGATCTAGTGAATGGCATTAATCAAATAAAGGTGATTGGCTTTTATCATCACATTCAAAATTCCTCTGTCTGTCATTGAATCATGACAGTTCAATACTCTTATGTACTCAAAATTGTGTTTTGTTGCAACTGGTTCTCACACTCTGGGGCATTTCACAAAATTCCATTGTTGATCATATTTTTACAGAATTCAGTTGCAGTATAGTTTTAATGATTATGCACATTATGTGTTATGTGTTATATATATATATATATTTTTTTTTTTCACAAACTCTAGAGGCGTCTGGCGAGGAAGTATCAGCAAAGGAATAATTGATTTCCTGGGAGAAAAAAATGAGAGCATCGCACCGCATATGCGTCAGGACTGTGTCGCTTCTATTATATAGATGTCATATAGATGTATGCCGCGAGCCTACATTTGAAGTAACAAACTTGCACATGCAAAAGACGTGATATGTGAATGGCCCCAAATAGGTAATTTGCATGAAACCCGTAAGCAATCACATCATTACCTGATTGGTCTCTACTGATCCTGCAGCCGATGTGATTACTTGCTAAACATTTAAATAGTCGAGTTCAGTGTTTGCTGTAGGCCTGCATCATGCTAGTTCCACTAAAACCCTCCATTTCCACCTGCCTAGAACTGCTGATTTATGTATGTCTATTTATGCAGCAGCAGCATATCTTACATGCACAAAGTGGCAGCAGCAATAATCAAAAGCAACGGCAGCAGCAGTGAATATAAAAATATAAGTGTGACCAGTAGGAATGGTGATTGCTAAGGAGTGTCACCTGAGTACTGCACCGGTCTCGCAACTCTCATGGAGAAGCTCCGGAAGCATAAAAGGAGGAGCGACGACAGTGAAGAACGATAGAGGACCATTCCCGGATTTTATGCTATGTTTTATTATTTTTGTGGGTGCGGCAGTCGTCCGTGAGGGACTTACTTTTGTTTTGTTATTTATTTTATATATTAAAGTATGTTGAATGTTGGCTGAATGTTTGAACCCGCGTTTCAACACACTTAACCCTTTGACGCGTACGATCACACCGCTGTGATTAAAACGTTCAGTGCCTCACGTGATCAACTGCCTTATTCAAATTCATATCTTGCACACGTAGGCTGGCGCTGAGCCAGTATCAGATGTGCTCAATTTTCAACCATATAATGTTCATTTTAGGTTTCAGATATTTAAATGCATATAAATATTAACAAAACACACTGATCTATGGAAGCGAGAATAACAATCTTTCCATAATATTAGACAACACGTTATATCGTTTTATTCATATCAGATACACATTGTGTAAGTAACTTTAAAGTTTACTCTATTCTTCTCTCAGTTCACCGGCTCACTTACTTTCACGTATTTTGGGAGAAGTTGATGAATTCATGTGTTGTAAATCCAACAGATGCGATGGCGGCGCCCATCGCGCGTATAGCTCAACTAATGCGATAATTATAAAGGTATTTAAACAGCAAAACACATCCATATGCACATATTTGACAATCGAAATATCATATTTCACGCTATAGTTAACAAATTTGTGAATATTTTGAATAAAAAAGGAAAAATGAAATAAAAGCAGATCATCAGTCATACAGCACTATTGTGGCTGCGGTGCATCACGCGACAAGCAATGATGCGTCACCATGGAAACAAAAATGACACGTTCTAAATAACTGTCGCCTTGAAAAACTCATGCTGGGGCCTCAGCCAGAATATTTTAAACTTACGTGTGAAAGGGTTAAAAATGAGCAATACGAGACTGGTGCAGTGCGCAGGTGACGCTCCTCAGCAATCACACCACAGACCTCGCGCTGTTTTCTCACGACTCTCACCTCGCCCTGAAGAGGTTTTTTTTTTTTTTTTTTTATGGTACTGTTCAATGAACAAACATGTAAGGAAACCATATAATATATTGACCGTACCATGACTATAATTTATTGGCATAAAATTGTTACCTGCAGACTAACTAGTATAATATAATGTGTAACACATGGTCTTGAAAATGTAGTTGTGTGCTTTATATTCAAATCAAACTTATTTTAGCTAAACTTTGTGTGGTGTTTTTTTTAGCACAGTGTTAGTGGGTAAACCTCCCACTCCACTTCCTGTGATTTTATATATCGATATACACCTGTAACTTATGCTGTTTGCAGAGCCCTTCGGAATGAATATACTATATCCATTCCCTATACTTTGGAATCACACTTAATATTATTGAATACCCAGATGCGGCATTTCATAGAACTAAAGCCCAACCGCTTGCCCAAAACTTTTACAATATTCTTTCGCTTCCTTGTAAGCACTGGTATTTAGAGCTTCTACTAGCAATTATTATCTAAAAACCCTGTCTCTGTTTGGACAGACTGCCTTCTTGTGGGCTTTATAACCGTCTGGATGGCCTTTTTTATTGATATCTGCCTTTCCCTACAGAGAAGTTAGCCATCATCAAAAATTCATGGTGTATCAACAGAAAATGGCTGTTTTTGTAAAGCTGACCCATTTCCAACATTTGCCCTCAGAGAAACGCACTTTGGAAATGCGAGGAGGGAATGGTGGCCTACAGCAATGTTCTCATGGACACGAGGGAGGTTTGATTGCACACGTTACAGCCATTAGGAAATTACACACTTTATAAGCTATTTAAACTATGGTTGGACACTAGTTTTATGTTATATACATTATAAGGTGTCTTCGTTCATGGTTTGACGTGAGATGCTAAGCGTAGCGATTTTGAATGTCAAAATTAATGACATGGAAAAACATTGCAGCAAAGAGCAGCACATTATTTCCCATGTTGCTTATTATTTTCAGCATAAAATATTATTTCCCCGTTCCATATTTCATGAACACTCTGCCGGATTTATTAAACCATACATTTGTCACAAGTAAAGCCCAGAAAAGAGCTTTTGCATTTATAATACAGAGATTTTATAGTCTTGTTGACAAAGTCGGTGCTAAAAAGAGCTACCAATCTGAGCAGTGAATTTCACTCATGAATTATCATTATTCCCTGTGTTTGTTACGCAGCAATAGCCGTCTGGGGTGAGATGAATTATTACAGTATCAAAGTCACGCAGATATGATGTATCACTCATAGCCGCTGAAGCACTGGAGACCCAACTGTACGGGTGCTGCGAGGCCTCAGATGTGTGGAAGTGTGGCACGTATTTAGCTCTAGGACTTAATGAGATAGAAAAGAGTGGAGACGAAGGAAGTTTGGGGTGAAAAAAGGGCGACAGATTCTGCATCGTTCTGCTGCCCAATGGTCCTTGCAGCAGTAATATTTGCGTGCTTATCTGTTCCAACGGATCAAAGACTAATGAGGCACAAACATGTGCATGCATATAAACTTCAATCACGCCAACAGGATCACGAGACAGGAATTATTTATAATTTTTAGACCAAAGGTTTAATTAGTTTTAGCTTAGAAGAACAAATATGTGGTCAGGGTCTCAAAAATCAAATATTTGTATTAATGAAAAGACTTCTGAAAATGAGGATGATAAAGTAACCAGCTTGATTCTCTGTTGATTCGTTTAAACGCATCACTCAATTAAAATGGACTGGACTTGATTCTGATTTACCAACTGCTCAGTGAATTGCAGTAAGTGCGTATATAACAGCCCTAATACTAATAGCAGGGTTATTAATTAAAACTAAAACCATTAAAAAAAAAAAAAAAAAAACTTATTAAAAAAAAAAAAAAACATTTGTGCTGCTTGAAATAAAATAAACAGTAACTGAAATAAAATAAAATAAAATAAAATATAAAGAATATTATTTCCTTTAAGCTAGTTGAGGCAACATTTCACATTTGCATTTGGCTTAAACTGATGCACTAAAATAAATGAAAAACTAAACTAAACTATATAGACATTTAAAAAAAAAAAACAATAATGACAAAAACAGGACAAAATTACTAAAACATAAAAATAGAAATAAAAAATATATAAAAAAACTATTCAACATATATAAATGTATTCAAAAGTATTTATAAAATATAATAGTTTTATTAAAATAAATTTATAAATAGAGCACTTTTCATACAAGGTTGTATGCTGTGAAAAAAAGAATAAAACTTATGCTTGTTTTATAATCAAAAGGATAATAAAAATAAAGATAAACTTTTATTTTCTTATATGAAAGTGAAACTTCATATGAGAAAACATAAGGTGAAAATATTTTAATTTTTTTTTTTCTTTTTTTTCCCCCATTAACATCCATGACATATCTTTTTTAGTCCATTTCTGTTGCCAACTAAAGACCAGATCTGTGTCTGATCTATCACAGGTCACCATCCATCAGTATCTGGAAGTGTTAATCTAGAATTTCTCACATCTAAAGTTCATCAAACATGTAGCAGTAGGGAAGATAGTGAATTAGGACTTTTGTGAATTTCATTGGCACTTGAAATAATCAGGTCAAAGTCTAGTAAAGCTCATCTGCACTCAAACTTGTGAGAAACTCTGCTACATTATTCAAATATGACCTTGCGTTTTCATCTCTACCTCTCTTACTCACTCTTCCTCTCTCACTGTCACTCTGATGAACAGTCTACTTCTCCCAACATTTTTCTTTTTAACGGAGGTGCTAGAGTAGGCCAAATGTTTTAATCAAAATTAGACAATGCCAAATTAAAAAATGAAAAAGCAATTCCAGTCTCACTTCTTTTTACATACCTATGTAACATTGAAACATTTTTTAATAATACCAGCATATGATCTTCAATGGTTGCCTGCAAACAACATCTACATGAACCCGCCCATGAACTTGCCCTGGAATTGATTCAGAAAAAAACAATGCCATCATTATTGCTCATATCACTGTGTATCAAGTGCTGAGGAAGCCTCTGGTCCTAAAATTCACGTATGATAATAGGTGTTTTGTTTCTGACACGTGCTGTAAGTGGCTGACCAATCACAACAGACTCTCAGAAAGAAAGGGTTTAGAGAGACTGTATCTTTGAACAAACCGGTTTCAGACTCTTTAAGTAATGAGGTGAAGTGCAAAATATATGAGAAAATTAAAGTGTTCTTGACCTTAGATGCATGTAACCTATGTTTGACATATTTTTATGCATTTGAGATATGTTTATACATGTAAACAGATTGTAAGAGACCTTCAAAACAAAATTAGGAAGCTTTAAAATAGAATAATAGGAGAGCTTTAAACAAACAATGCAATATCAAAATAGTAAAATATTAGCCCAAATAGTGTGTAAATCACTCATTTAACACTTTCAGTAGGAGGCAACAAACCACTGTAATTTTTGTTAAACAAGGCATATTTTTGCAATATATATGCAAAATGTCAAAAATATGCAATCCAATACTAATGCAATAGGTCAAGATGATTATCACAAATAAATTTGGTTTCCTCTTATTTTGGATATTTTATAAAACTGTAGTTCAAATGATTTAAGTCTAATTTAAATATTTGAATTGTTGGTAGCACTTTATTTTACAGCATGTGTACTAGTGTGTATATACCATTAGTAAATACAGTAATGTGTCCAACTAGTTTCCATAAATAAGTGCCTATTATTATCCACACTTTTCTGTAAGTACAAAATAGTTGTACATTGTACATACAGTAGGTACAGTAATGTACCTGTTAGTTACCATATACGGACACTATAAGTAAGTGCCCCGTTATTACCACTTGTCTATAGACACAAAGTAGTTATCATATATGTACCATTGGAAAGTACAGCATTGTTTCTTGTTAGTTTCCATATACAAACATGTCAGGGAAGTACCTTGTTTTACCACTCTTTTACTTGTATAAACAACATAATTACTATATATGTATCAGGAAAGTACACGTACTATAAAATAAAGTGCTTCCGAATTTTTTACTGTCAGAGGAAGAACAATATACCATCTAAACACATTGTTGATGACGACTTGTACAGAAAAACAGAAGAAGAAGTTTTGGGGCAAAAGAGATAAATTACATTTACACACAACGGCGGTTGCCGTGCATCTCCAGAGGTGCTCTCCAACCCCAGAACCCATAAATTTAGGCCATAAAAGAGATAATCAGACGAGACAGAGGTGCTCATATTGGTGCAGGGGGATAGATTTGATTGAGGTGCATTTGAAGGACACTTTGCATGTTGTTTGAGAGAAAAGGAGGACACTGGACCAAGGAGCAGTATATTGCCTGACCTTTGCCTGCCATGTGCAGTGTCCCCGTGATAAAAATTTACAGTTTCCCTGGCAATAAGGTGTGTAACTCAGCAGTAATAAAGGTCAGGGACCGCTTCCTCTGAGAGAGGTGCCACAGGTCAGCTCTGCAATACTGATGAAACGACCTCTGTTTGGCGTGCCTGCGAGCTGACTGTATCTGTTAAGCTTGCTGAAGTGTGTCCTTATCCAAAAGCCTTAGAAAAGACAAACATAGACATGAGCAGATAACACAAACAGGCAGAATTTGGATTGGAGAAAAGACTTCTCTCACTGTATTATTCATAAAGGCTATATGTACTTGGTATCCCTCGAATCTCATTCACTCCTCTGCATATTTATACTTGGCATCAGTAAATATTGTATATATCTTACATTTTGTTCAATTTACACAAAGTTATAAAATGGCTTCAAAAATCTTGTAGTGCTGAGGACATATGGAAAACTTTTACTCTTCTTTTATAGTCCATTTCGACCTGTTTGAGATTTTATTCATCAGGATTTGAAATTGAGTGGAGTGGAACAGCATGGAGTCAGATGGGGTTATGACGAGATATCACATTTGTTTTGATCTTTTGCCACAGCCTAAGCGCGTCTTTGTACTATTAAAACATCCTGCAAGTTTCATACCTTAAGATATCGTCATTATTATCAAAGCATTAATTTAATCAAGCTCCCTTTGTGGACTGGGGACCTGAGATGTCACACGGGCAAATGTATTTGCATTTAACTGCCTCCAGAGCAAGACATCGATGAATAGTTATACATCGTCACACCATAGGCCCCGCCCACTGCCATTCAGTCACTAAACTGCTGCCATTTGTCTACACTGGATGTGAGTGTCGCGTCAAAGGCAAAGAGGATCCAATATAATAACTGACACTGTCTACACTGTATATATTATACAGGTGAGTGTTCAATTTCTGACATTCTCCACACACTTTAGTCTGTCGACAACAGGGCAAGCGGATGGTTTATTTTAACGGAATCCCGCCTCGTGTCAGAGGATTATGTTTGTTTGGAGCATTTTGCTTTGTAAACGAAACACAGTGTAATGGAGAGTTTGCAAAGAAACTTTTGTTGAAAGATGAAGCTGTCAACTGTATATGATCTGACAGCAGCTGGATCACAAACCGTAAGAAAATGATTTCATAATGCTTTGTCTGTAAATGAAGGTTTTATGTGGAAGGTTTTAATGTTTTGAAAACGCTTACTCGAGTGCAATAGTGAGTGTGCGTTTTTACTGTTTCCTATGCAGTGACGTTAGCCAATTATAACAGTGGCTGTTAACAGACAAGCTTTAAAGGAGCCTCGCCCCTTAAAAACTGATCATTTCAGACATGAAGGTTGAATTGTAATACTGTAATACAAAAGACTTAACACTTAAAATATGTTTTCAAAAATAACTTCCTCAGAAAAAGAGCACAAAAAAGAATATCAATAAAATACCTGTAGCCCCCAGGCCACACTCTCCATTAAACAAAGACAAACACATTTATAATGGCAGCCAGCACCATGGGGAGGGACAAACTCACATACAACCCTTTACACATTTTCCCATAAATGTAGATTCTAGAAGAATATATACAGTTTATCATAGCATTCCAAATAAATAATCTACTCTCTTATGCAATAAAAAATCTAATTTACAATGCAATAACAGGAAATAACCGAAACAACTCGGCTGTGTTGTTTCGGAAACACCCACGCTCGATTAACAACAGTAGATTGCCCATCTTAGCGGAACCAAAGATTCCCGCCACCATTTATATATATACATACTCACTATTAACTACAACTTTTCCCTTAATAAACTACTAATTACTGCTTAATATGTTTAGGTATGTGGTAGGATTAACAATGTAGAATAAGTCATTAATATGTGATAAATAAGTTCTAATAAACAGCCAATATTCTAGTAATATGCAAGCTAATAAGCAACCAAGACCCTAAAATAAAGTGTCACATTTTTTTTTTTTGCAAAAAACTTTTTTTTTTTTCATTATAGACGTTTAGTTTGCTCGTCTTTGTTCCCATCTATCCCATCATTATGTTACTAATTTGATCACACCTGTTTTGTATCGAGTTAATTTGCCTGTGTATTTAAGACCTTCATTTAGTATTTAAGAGTTCTCTCCACTCATTGTCAGGTGTTGAATATGTTTAAGTACACACTTGTTTTGTTTCTGACTTTTGTGCTGTTGAATTAAAAGCTAACGCTACAATTTATGTGAAACCTTCTTCTTTGTCATCCTTTGCGGACCTACTCGTGGCAAGAATATTGTAAACAGAGTAAACAGCCTGTGGTACAGCTGCATGAATGCAGGGTAAACATGCTTCTATCTGTCTGTGTCTGTATCGGCCTCCTCTGCATTAGAAGCGTGTTTATTTTCCTCCCCCTCCCACTGTCTCTTTCCGCCTTTCAGTCTCTCGTTTCGCTCGTAGCATCTCAGTTTTCCAATCTTGGCCGGTTGTTTTGGAAGAGAGCTGTGATGAATGTGGCTCGGGTCGGGTTGACCTCAGAGATAACCCCTGCTTTCTCGTGGCGAAAATTCATCAGCGCCTCATGCGGAGGCCCACGGGACCCGTGATTCAGCACTCAAGGTGAGTGTTTGTCATGAGGCTTTGGGAAGACAGGGCTGGAAGAGAGGAGAAAACGAGAACAGCTCATGCAGGTTTCATTCGGCAAAGTCCCCACTGAGTCTTCCTGTCCCCTCCAGGGACAACAGAAATTTCCCATCTGGACTTTTTCTTCTCCACTTTTCTTCTCTTACTTTGCTTCCTTTCCTTCTTTTCATTTTTTTGAATTCTGTCTTTTCTTTCTGCCTGTTTTTCCTCTCCCTCTCCAAGGCCATTGAGGTCTTAACGGTGTCTTAAAACCCAGATTGTTGTGTAAAAGCTCTGTTGCTCACAGGGTCATCCAACATTTAACACACCTTCAGCTTTCACTGCACCATCTGTAATTAAATTCACTGCTAGCATGCTTGGCCAAAAGTGTGGCGACACCTCCTTTCTAATTAACAGGTTTTCTATTAATGATTCACCATAAAATGACATTCAAGAGGATTCTTTGCTTCTAACCTTGTTGAACAGTTCAGGGAGGCCTTTTTTTCTTGCAGTGTGACAATAGCTGTGCACAAAACCTAAACCATTTGGTTTACTAAGTGTGCTGGGAAGAACTTAATTGGCCTCTTTGAATTTTATCATACCCTTGGACAATAAACTGGTTTGTTAGCACCATAATGCATAATAAGTGTGAAAAAAAAAATATTGGTCTAAAAATCAAAGTAAGGGCAGAAATGGTCTCAAATCCTTTACACTAACTTACAGCTTTTCATGATTGCTAACACTCAATTCATGAAACAATTCACCATTTTCTTACAACTATAAACACAATCTCAGAACTACACACTAGCTACAGCTCAATATCTATCACAGTATACAACATAAATGAAGGAGTAAAATACAACAATAAGCTTTAGGAATACTGTAAAGTGATCTTACAGTGGATGAAATGCACTTCAAAAGAAAAGTTCAAATACCAAAAATTGGAATATGAACTCGAACTCAAACTGCAACACAATATAGTATACTGTCCAGTATAGTAAAAAAAAAAAAAAAAAAAAAACAGTTTTTAACCATTTCTAAGGCATTAAACCCCCATTCTCTGAACCAAATTATTACATCCACCAGCCGGAGTGCCCTTGATTTCCACTAGAGGGCCCTCATTCTGTCTCCTTTGCTTTACAATCATGAACTACACTTCCCATAACCCATTGCCCCGACTCATTATTGTTTGATCTCTTCCACCTGTGTGTCACTACCCTTGTTAACTATATACAGTCAGTCATTATCTGCAAAGTCTTGCCTAGTATCACACTGCAACTCTGAGCATTCTTCTGGTTCCATGGATCCTGTTTTTTTTTTTGTTTTTTTTTGTTTTTATCTTCTGTCTGTTATTCTTGGGTTTCTCTGTTTTTGTCTGTGCCCCTTTGAATGTGTGTTATGTTTGGATGGTTTGCCTGTGTTCTTGATCTATTGCCTGTTTATGGATTACTCTAATAAACTATTGCATTTGGATGCTAAATCTTTGTGTCTTTGGGCAGTATGTGACTCTAATTCTGAAAGGGCTAAAACCATTTGTTGAATAAATCACTCTTTCTGTAAAACCGTTAGATACCATATGCAGACTTTTTGCAGAACTCAAACACATTCTCACTCACTAAAATGCATTTTGCTCTGTGTTGCAAAATGGCAAACACAAGTGGCAAAAGTTAAATGCAACTACAACACAGTTGTCTTTCTTTGTGCCAAACCAACTGTAAAATATAAGCCTGTGCAGATGACGCAAGTGCACCTAATGTTGAGGCCAACAATGGATGGAAACAATCTGAGAGGGAGAAGAGGAAAGTTAATTCTTTTTTTTTTTTTAATTTTCAGGGTTGAATATGATTCATACAAAGGTCACTCTGGTACTAAGGTCACCTTACAACAGGACACAGCATGTGTACCACCGCCAGACCAGACCAGTTTCCGATGAATACAGCCCTTTTGAGGTGTAATCCATCCCAATAGCCTCATATAGAATGAATATTAATTACTAAGTGGTCAACAGAACTAGGCCAATGGGTCTAATCTTACCAGCACATGCTTACGATTTTATCCCCACTAATACATTCCACACTATCCCATCAGCCAGAGATTGTACAGTCTATGAATTAGCCAAGGATAAAGAATGTAGCTTAGTGTCTATCAGACATCAAAAGACAGAGAGAGAAAAATATATATATGTATTTCCCAATATATTTCATTACTCCATCTCTTTCTCGCTGGCTGAAATGAAATTGTCCTCTTCTAAATCAGATTGGGAGATTTGGATAAAGGTTGCTCAATTGCAGCAACAACCAAAGCCGGCAGACAGGAGTAATATATCCTGATTGAAGTGCATTGTTGCATCAGCCATAGCGGTTTGTGACGGAAATGGCATTATCCGGCTGCTCATCATATTGGGGATCTATGAAAGCTTATCTGAGAGGCGAACAGCGAGTATGCAAATGGTCGTCTCCAGTAGAATGGCATTGGAGCTGATTAAAATAATTCAAACAAGTACATTTGGGATCTGTGCCAGGCAAACGTTATGAGTGACAGGGCCTGTTGCTCTCACAAAGGACAGAGTCCCTGAGTCCTGCTTTCTACACCAAGGTCTCATATGAGACATCAAGTGCACTTAGATGTCTCTCTGGGATGAGAAGACGTTTATTCAGCCAGCACATAAACATGGTCTCAGAGAGTGAAATGTATTCAAGAATAGCACCATTGTGTTAACTCGGAAAAGTGGGCAATTATGATCATCAAAATGTTCAACAAGATGTGTTCATCTTTATTTATGAATATAAACAGGTGCATTCTGTTGGGAGCAAAAAAAAAAAAAAAGGTTTATTGAGCAAATATGGCAAGGCTAATAATGTCTTATAGCTGACATTATCATTTAAAATGTCGTAATTAACACAATGATTCATGTCAAGTCTTCATTTGTCACTTTTTTCAAATTTTAACATGTCCTTTCTCTCACACTCCTGCTGATCTTTTAATCTTTATAATAGTTTCTTGTGGGCAATGGGAGGTTAATGCGCAGGGTAAATGGGAATTGGGTGGGTCAATGGTGTAACTGCCTTTCACTCTGAGATCTCACCAGAATCCCACCATTTCTGCAAGAACAAAGAGATAGAGTTATTACCACCCCCTCTGGACTTAAACATTTGTACATAATTTTCCATGTTAGGTCACTGACTCTTTTCAGAAAGCACAGAAGAGGAAGTACAGAGAGAAAGAAAGAGAAATGAATAGAGACTGGTGGACTAAAAGGATGAGATGAAAGGCTCTGACTCTTTGTGGTCATTAAAAATCCCAGGATGTCCTTCGAAAACGGGTAGGGGTGTGGTCTCTGTCCATAATCTTCCCCATATATACTAATTGGCTTCATCACTCTGTATCCTCTCCACCAATAAGCTGGTGTGTGGTGGGCGTTCTGGTGCAATATGGCCGTATATATATCATCCAGATGGATGTGACACATTTGCGGAGGTTGAGGAGACTCCCGCCTTCCATATATATCTAAAGCACTTTGAGTGCAAAGAAGAGCGTTATATAAATGTAACAAATTATTATTTTTATTATACTTATTATTATTATTATAGACAGATAGATAGATCGATAGATGGGCACACAGCCAGTAAGGGTTGGGGAATGTGGAGAGCACTTACTTTATTCAGTCCTAACTGTGCCGTGTCTTGTGTAAGCACGCTGACTCCATGCAGTGTATTGTAGTAACTTCAGTGGTTCACACGCGGTACTGCGAGCATCATGGATTGACAGCAGGGACACAGTGTGGTATGGATCAGCATCTCTGAGAACTGCTGCGCACTCTACCTTTGATAGCAGCTGCGCCCGTGCTGTTTCCCCTCTCTTACCGAAGACAAAAAAAAAAAAAAAAAAAAGGAAGCTGTCCACTGTATATCTTTGTTATTGTGCCACAAGAAGTTATGTTTACTCAGAGAATGTCACAAACATGGATGTGCTGAACCTTGGGTAACCTGCTGCTTCAGAACAACCAGCTGAAGTGAACAAATCAAAGACTTTGTGCTGTTTCCTAGAGCGAAAGCACTGGACTTTATTTATTTATTTACAAGATACATACTTTTTTGGGGTGCATTTAACAAAATATGTTCGAGACAATGGTGTCCAAACTCTTGTTTGACGATTGTATTTGCTCAGATCAGTTGGATGGATGTATCAGATCAGCTGTATCAAATCAGTTGTATGGATATTCACCACCACAAATGACAAGAATTTAAATGGAGAATTTTTTTCCTCATTAGCTTTGCTCCACTGCATCGGAATAGATGTCATTCCACCATGGTTCGAACCGTGCTTTTGATGGATGGGCTTGCGCGATAAAGAATTAGTTTTAGGGCACCTTAGAGCATTTACACAAAGCCAGGATAAGAAAATATAATTTATATCTCTTAGGGGGAGGAGAGTCAGTAAATTTGACAGCTGAAGCGTATCAATTTACTTTGATTATACGCCCACTTCAATTCATAGGTGAACTTGAAATTTGCCTTTTTTGACATTCGTGTGACGAAAGAAGAACTATGAGACTGTAGATTGTGTTTTGTGCAGTTGTGACAATAAAACGTTAAAAAAAGCTATCCTGCTGTCATGAGGGAGAATACATGACAGCCAGGGCTTAATACGTTTACCTGATATTAAATTATTCAAGAAGCGCTGTCAACACTTCCAACCTGATTTTCGCCCACTATCCACAGATGCATGCTGGGAAGTTAATGGAACCTCCTTATCCAGACTTGGATGCTTTGTCCCTTGATAAAAGGCTTTGTATTGGGAGCTTTGAATTTCACTTAGACTGACTATTCCTTTTTTTTTTTTTTTTTTTTTTTTTTTTTTGTCTGTGTAGCACAATTCCAGATTAAGATGTCAAGTCTTTTATGACTATTATGAAAGAAATAAAATTCTCAGAAATCACACATTTTATTATTTGATTCGTGTTTCTGTGCCACAATCATGGTATGTTAACCCTGTCACTCAAATTGTAAAAATGCTTTGACCTTTTTAGATAATTCGCTTAATTTTAGATAAGTCCTATTTTTTTTTTTTTTTTTTGATGTATTGGTTAGATCTTAAATTTATGAATATTAGTGGTGATGGGAAGTCTTCGTTTCCATGAATCAGTCAATAAAATACACGAGTATACTGTATGTATCCAGGTAAAGCTGTATATACTTATATATCTAACATTTTATAGAGAACCTATCATATAGTTTATATTTTGCAACAATAGATTTGAGATTTCCTAAGTACTCGTATTTGCAAAATCCATATGAAGGAACCTTTTTGTATAACCTTAAGATACTAATTTAATCTACGGGCTGTATTCAAAAAACAGTTTTCCTAAAAGGCAGTAAAAGTTCTTAGTGAAGAGTTTTCTTTTAAAACCTATTCACAAAGCTGCTGAGGCCAACTGTGTCTAGCAGGGCGTGGCGAGAGCCGTGAGGGACCGGCGCAAGGCCAGTGGTGCGAGTGATGATGGCCATCAGCTGTGCACTGCCCCGGTCTCGTACGGTCTCGTATCTCTCACGGAGGAGCTCCGGAAGCATACAAGGGGAGTGAAGACAGTGAAGGAACGAGAGAGGACCAGGCTTGGATTTTATGGAGGAGGAGGAGCCATCACCGGCCGCCAGGGGGGCGGAACTGCCACAGGTAACTGGGCATAATTTATTGATTTATTAAAGATTTGTTTTTGCCACTTTATCATAGATTCAAATTTATAAATCAAAATATTGCATTTATGAAGAAAATTTCACTATTTCCTGATAGTGTACGTCTAAGGTTATGACTGTAACCCTAGTTCCCTGAGAGGGGGAACGAGACGCTGCGTCAAAGGACGCTTTGGGAACGCCTCTGCGTGAATCTGTCTGATGCATGAATGTCAATTAGCCAATGGCGAGAATGAACGTCATGGGCGGGTGACGTCATGACCAGGTACATGGATTGGAACCTTTGGAACATAGCTTTCTTTTGGGTAAAGGAATGCTTTAACCATGCCAGGTGCAAATTCTAGACATGTAGGGGATATCAAAAGGGCCTGCAGGTTGCCTACTCTTTTAAGGGATGAAATGGCAAGAAGGAAAATTTGTCTGTAATCTATAGTAAGTATCTTCAGTATTACTCAAAAGTCTTTCAAATATAATTCTTTTGAAGTGATGGTGCTTTATGTAACGTTGTATAATGTAAGTGACAAATCCCATTTGACATTTGTGCTGGCTACTGTATACAGGCCACCAAGGTACCATACAGACTTTATAAAAAAATTGCTGATTTTCTATCAGAGTTGGATGACTAGTAATTTCCTACAACTAAATTCAGAAAAAAAAAAAAACGGAGATTCTAATTTTTGGACCAAAAACTTCTGCACATAATAACCTAGAACACTGTCTAACACTTGATGGCTGCTGTGTTAAGTCATCTCCGTCAGTTAGGAACCTGGGTGTGCTCTTTGATACCAATCTTTCATTTGAAAGCCACATTTCTAGCATATGTAAAACCGCATTCTTCCATCTTAAAAATATATGTAAACTACGACATATGTTCTCAATGACAAATGCAGAACAGTTAGTTCATGCGTTCATGACCTCAAAGCTAGATTACTGTAACGCTCTACTGGGTGGTTGCCCTGCTCATTTGATAAACAAACTACAGCTGGTCCAAAACACTGCTGCTAGAGTCCTTACTAGAACCAGGAAGTATGACCATATTAGCCCGGTTCTGTCAAAACTGCACTGGCTCCTTATTAAACGTCATATAGATTTTAAAATCTTGCTAATTACTTACAAAAACCGAAATGGCTTAGCTCCCCAGTACCTGAGTGAGCTCTTAATGCATTATAGTCCTTAAATTTTATTACAATCTCAGAATTTTGGCCAGTTAACACCTAGAATATCAAAATCAACCGCAGGCGGTAGATCCTCTTCCTATTTGGCACCTAAACTCTGGAACAATCTTCCTACCATTGTTTGGGAAGCAGACACACTTTGTTAGTTTAAATCTGGACTAAAAACGCATCTCTTTAACCTGGCATTCACATGACATATTATCAATTAGCTCTGGGTCTCCCAGGTGAAGGCAGCGAAAGAGCGCTCACTGCCATCTCAAACCCCTCCGAGAGATCCATCTGCGAACCCCACAATCTCTTTCTCCGCTAAAAAAATAATAAATGAAGTAGTAAAAAAATAAATGAATAAAAATAATCAGGCAGATCTATTAATAATGGGAAGCCTTTTTTTGCTTATTAACCAGCACAAATGTGTTAAAGTAATACGTGCTGGAATTTAACAAAATGGGCTGATGACTAGGAGGATTTACATTTATGGAACTTTTATATTTCTTATGTGATAACAGTACTTGTACCTGAATAATTAGAATGATAATAAAACTATTTATTATTTATGTTAGTATCATTTATTACAACAAGAAACTGAAAATCATTTGTAGATATTTAACTCATTAATTGAGCATGAAATTTTACAATTGGCCCACATGAGAGCCATAACACTACTACCGCACTTCTGAACTTAAGCGTGGAAGGTAATTATTGCTTTTATCTTGAGATAATATGAAACTTATTGCATCCGCAGGGCTATTGGAAGTTCTGTGAGGTTGAGGTCTGGACGTGAGGTGTTCACATGTGTCTTCTGAAGTGTTAATATGTGCATTAGGGTACTGTGCTATCACTTGACCTTGTCACCCCCAAGAAAATGACTCTCATATGGCTTTCTAATGATGCTGTGCGTTAGCCATAAAACTGCAATAACTAATGCATTATTCAGGCTGAAATTACGTCTAGGTAATCATTTGAACTTAGCAATTACCGAGAGAGTGTGTCAGCTGCTTTGTGGTGATTACTGCAAAAATCCCTCCATGAGTGAATCCAAGATCACTCAAAAGGTTCAACTCTTCCAGTGAAGAGCTCACATAGGGAAGGCTTATGACAGACTATGAACAAATAATTATTCTCTTCTTACATTATTGTAAATGATTGACGTTTTTTTTTTCTTTTTTTTTTCTGTGAAATAAGGTTATCAGTGAGATATTAGGTTCAGAATCTTTTGACTAATTCAATGAAATAAACAAAAACATATATTTCAAATCATATAAAACATTTCCATTTGCATTTAGTATTAAAACTCTTTTATTCAAAGCACAAATGAGGAACATCAAGAGCAGTTTGTAATGAGTTACCAATATTTGCTGTATTTTCTCTTTTCATATTCCATATGAAACATACAACAACATCAAGAAGTCCACAAGGGCTCTGATGTTTTTAAATCTTTTATAATTTGAATTAATTATGCATACCTTTTTCTGTGTTATAATCCCAATGTTAATTCATCTGGCAACATTTGTGTTGCGATAAAATGCGGTTATCATATCAACATCATCATTATATAATTGTAATCTGAGTGCTGACACCTTGAGTTACATTAAAGAAAACTAATTTTGTGAGAATATGAAAGAAGCCAGAGGTTGCACCAGAACACAGCTTTTACTGCAGCTATTTATGAAATGTGATTAAAAACTTTTATTTTGTCAGTCTTGTATCCTGTTTTCTCTCATGTCTCAAGAATCAGTGAGCTTTCAGTGATACACTGAGTTTGTAAACTCATCTATGTGTTTGCCCCTCTGGGTTTCTGTCTGCAGAGCTCTAAAGACAACACTTCATGAAAGCTCATTTGAGCCTGTCTCTCTCTTTTCCCACGTACCGCTGTCAGAAGACATCACGTCAACACCATTGTGACTGTGCTATCACTGATGGTTGAGGTAATTAACCCTGGAATTAAAACTGTCAGATCAAACAGGAGACAACTGCCTCCCTTTCCAGTCCTGTTGTCCTCATTTCTGTTTTTGCAACTAAACTTCTCTTGAGAAGATTTGATACAAAACCATCATTTTTGCATGGAACAAAATTTGTAGACACAGGGAAAATTAAACGGGCATCAATTCCTCAAGCATTAACAGAATATACAGTGTATCCGGAAAGTATTCACAGTGCTTCACTTTTTACACATTTTGTTATGTTACAACCTTACTCCAAAATGGGTTAAATTCATTATTTCCCTCAAAATTCTACAAACAATACCGCATAATGACAACGTGAAAGAAGTTTGTTTGAAATCTTTGCAAATTTATTTAACAAAAAAAATAAATAAATAAATAACATGTATATAAGTCTTCACTGTCTTTGCTCAATACTTTGCACAGCCTCAAGTCTTTTTAAATATGATGCTACAAGCTTGGCACATCTATTTTTGGCCAGGTTCTTCCATTCTTCTTTGCAGTACCCCTGAAGCTCCATCAGGTTGGATAGGGAGCATTGGTGCACAGCCATTTTCAGATCTCTCCAGAGATGTTCAGTCAGGCTCAAGTCTGGGCTTTGGTTGGGCCACTCAAGGACATTCACAAGAGTTGTCCTGTAACCACTCATTGTTATCTTGGCTGTGTGCTTAGGGTCGCTGTCCTGTTGGAAGATGAACTTTCGCCCCAGAATGAGGTTCAGAGTGCTCTGAAGCAGTTTTTCATCAAGGATGTTTCTGTACATTGCTGCATTCATCTTTCCCTCGATCCTGACTAGTCTAACAGTTCCTGTCACAGAAAAACATCCCCAATCATAGCTTTTAAAATGAAAAGCTTTCACCACCATGCTTCACTGTATGGATGGTATTGGCCAGGTGATGAGCAGTGCCTGGTTACCTCCAGACATGATGCTTGCTATTCATGCCAAAGAGTTTAATATTTGTTTCATTAGACCAGAAATTTTGTTTCTCATGGTCTGAGAGTTCTCCAGGTGCCTTTTGGCAAACTCCAAGCGGGCTGTCATGTGCCTTTTACTGAAGAGAGGCTTCTGTCTGGCCACTCTACCATACAGGCCTGACTGGTGGAGTGCTGCAGAGATGGTCGTTCTTCTGAATGGTTCTCCTCTCTCCACAGAGAAATGCTGGAGCTCTGTCAAAATGACCATCGGGTTCTTGGTCACCTCCCTGACTATGGTCCTTCTCCTCCAATTGCTCAATTTGGCTTGGGCAGCTCGCTCTAGGAAGAGTCCTGGTGTTTCCAAACTTCTTCCGTTTACGGATTATGGAGGACACTGTGCTCATTGGGACCTTCAGTTCTGCAGAAGATTTTCTGTACCCTTCCCCAGATCTGTGCCTCGATACAATCCTTTCTGTGTTCCGTTCCAAATCATGTCCAATCAAATGAATTTACCACAGGTGGACTCCAGTCTAGTTGTAGAAACATCTCAAGCATGATCAATGGAAACAGGATGCACCTGAGCTCAATTTTGAGTGTCATGGCAAAGGCTGTGAATACTTATTTATGTGATTGAATTTTTTTTTTAATAAATTAGCAAAAATTTCAAACAAACTTCCCTCACCTTGTCATTATGGGGTATTTTTGTAGAATTTTGAGGAAAATAATTAATTTAATCCCTTTTGGAATAAGGCTGTAACATAACAAAATGTGAAAAAAGTGAAGCGCTGAGAATACTTTTCGGATGCACTAAAAAACTAGTCACTGTTCTTTTTTCTGACTTGGTATACTATATCTTTTCTAACTGATCAGACAAATATTTTTTCCATAATGTACAGCTATCCATTAGCATTTCCATCCATCTCAATGCCAGTTGCTTGCAGTCTGTTTCACACTTTTAAGAGCCTTCAAAAAAGGAATTTTGGCACAGATTAAGCATATAACAATAATATAATGAAAATATGAATTCACGAAAATGTGTGTATGTGTAGAGCAGAGTGTCATCAGAATGGGAATCCATGCAGTTTTATGTCGAAAGGCAAACAAGACAGGGAAGGGTCGGCACACACAGCAGAAACACACCAGGGAGAACAAGGCAGAAACAATATCAGGGACAAGAGACAGGTTCGAGACAGGCGGCAGAGTCAGTCAGAATCCAGACAGGAAATCAGGGAGCTAGGTAGCAAACGAACAAAGATCCGAGAACAGGCAGCAGTCAGTAGATAGCAGCAGCAAAAGGTTCACGGTAGAAACTGTCCAGGTTTTGACAGACAGAAAACAATCAACACAGGTATAAATAAATGCTCAGTAAGGATAGCTGGGTAGCAAACTTCGCGGTGGGTGGGGGTTTGTATGTTGTGTGTGGTGTGTGTGTGATGTGTATCAATGTATCAGTAAGAGCAGTCCCAGGTCCCAGGGTATGGGGCTTATGGGAATTGAAGTCCGAAATAGTAATGGTAATACTGAGAGCTCCCTCTGGATCCGATCCGGAGAGAAGAGAAGAGAGAGCCTCACAGTACAGTATGTTTGTGTGTGTGTGTATATATATATATACACATACAGTATATATCATGACGTATATTTCATGTGCAAAATTATTAGGTAAGTTAATTTAATGATCAAATTTTTTTCATAGATCATTTTAACAATTCCAAAACACATCAATCTTAACTACTATTAATTTTGTATTTAATCACTAATAAGTAATATATGATTGTTCATGAAGGTTGGAAATGAATAACGCATTATATTCAGGTGTGCATAATTATTAGGCAGGTTTTCTTTTACAGGCAAAAGTCAAAAAATATTAAATGCTCATGAGAGGAATGTAATACTCATGCAATACTAGAAATTGCAAAGTTAAGGCCTGACCAATGGATAGCAAAACATTCATTGCATCAGCAGGGTCAGACAAAAACAGGAGGAGAAGAAAAGACACATGTTAACTCCAAAAGAATTGGAAAAAAAAAAAAAAAAGAATTGAAAAAAAAAAAGATCAGAAATCAAATTGCCTAATAATTCTGCACACGGTGTATATATTATATACTGTGTGTGTGTGTGTGCGTGTGTGTGTGTGAGTGTGTATGTGTGTATAAACTTTTACGTTAGATGCGATTAATCGCGATTAATCAATTTGACAGAACTTACTGTTCCAAAAGGTTAATCTAATGACTCTTAGTAACCACTGAAAGTTTTCATGACTTCTGAGAAGCAAATGACCAGGTTCAACTTGATCTCTGCTTATCAGGTGTGATTCCAACTTTTTGGAACACCAATTAGTGTCATTCAGTCACAAAGTCACAAAGACTTCTTTTCTCCGTCCCTCTCCAGCTCATTATGAAGCTTCTAGAAGAAGTGAGCCGCTCTCTCAGCAACATCATCTGTCATTACCAAATGTGTGGCTTCAGCAGGGAGAGCCCAGTTATAGGTCAAGTGCTGCCGACCCACACAAATGGCTCTCTTCCATATTGTATTATCATAGGAGCTTGAGAGGACGCGGGTTATTTTAGTTGAGAGTGTCATGCCACCAAATGCAGTCCTGAGAGTGGGTAGAAAAGCAAATAAACAAGGTCAGGAGTCAGTGCCATTGTGCCAGATGAGATTTTTGGAAACCAGATGTCACATTCTGGCCTGTAACCACTGCAACTTTAAACTCTTATTGCCGTGTATGTGCTGAGGCTTCATATGATAAGCACAAGTATATAACTATAACAAGCTTTCCCTTCATGCAGAATTTCCCTGACCACAAACCAGAGTCATTCGGATTTGTTTTGTGACTTTTCATGAAATGTCACCTCAAACCTGTAACTTTATTGCATAGTCAAGCCACCTGCAGAAAGCTGAGGTGAATTTCCTTGCTTAAGGGTGCAGTTGTGATGGCTCATGGCACACCTTTTATAGTGTCTAAACAACTGTTTCATACAATCAAACCAACAAGACTAACCATGTCGAGCTATATAACAATGATTAGTATTCTGTCAATGAAAGAAGCCAAGCCAAGTTGCTCACATGTATAATAAAAACAATATATTAAAGCCCCTATGGTGAGGCTTTACATTGCCATTACACTGGTTAAAATAGCTGAATTCTTTGGATTTCAACATTGTTGGAAACTTTTGGGATAATGTAAGTAAACAAGTCAACAAAATATATAATACGGAGTGTTTTTTGAAAATTTTAATGCAACGACCTTACATTTTGTGCCTTTAAGTGACTAAGGGTAGAAATTTTTCTTGATTTATAGTGCGTAACGTGTTTGTATGATGCCACAGAGACAACACTATTTTGTCGAGTATTTTTGTTATGCTAACAGCATAATCAGAAAGAGCTTCATTTGTAGCAAGCAATGCAGCATTTTCTGCTACAGAGCTAACACAGAGAGTAATGTTATAACATAGCATTAAACAGACTCAAATGTATTTTTTGTATAATTGTTTTACCAAGTAAAACAGCTGCTGCATTACCCCACAATTTTAATTTGCCAGCTATTTATTTGTGACCTGTATTAATAGTAATTCAGCACTTCCAGCTGTTTCATTAAAATGAAATAAAATAATGTGTACATAACTGTAACAAAGTTCAATCTCAGGGAATTGACACTTCGCAAACAGCTTGATTGAAAAGCGATCTGACCAATCATAGGCCCGAATCCGCCATTTTATCAGACAAAGCAGTCAGGGGAGTTAGTAGATTAACTTTGGTGAACTTGAACTTCAAAAATTGCATGTAGTCAAGTCTTCCCACGCTTAGAACAACATTCCTTCTGAAGTCCATTCATGTTTATTTGATACTATAAATGAACTAGTATGAAGAGAAGGTTGGAGGATTGATGGATCCGTCTTGACACATTAAAGAACCACTATACAGTATTTATTGTTTAAATTTCTTTAAAGAATTGCGATATATTAAATATGAAACTTTTTCATATGTCTGTTGACGCGTTGTCAGTGTCCTCTTTGCTACATATTTTTCACTTCATGAGAACATGAAGTGTGGTGTGAGAGCGCATGGTTTGTCGGACAAAGCAACAGTAACTAAAGGGGGCGGGTTTTTGCCAACGATCAAATGTCTCTTAATTTTGATAGACATATAATACAAAATGAAAGGACCCATACAAAAATTTGTTCACAACACTTACATTTGAATATCTATTAACAAAAATGTATGTTGTAGCCCAGAAGTTTTGCTTAAAAACGATGTGAAAATCATCCTGCCCACTCATTCACATAAAACAATATATTGATTAAAAATTTGTTAGACATGTTTTGTGTAAGAAACACTAATATGGTTAGGGCATGATCATGAATAATGATGTGTTTCACACCTGGGAAGACAAAGACCCTCCCCTAATGGCCCTGTCACCTGAATGGGACTGTAAGGTAAACCGAACAAAGAATGTGAAGAGATTTAAAAGAATGTTTTTTTTTATTTTTTATTTTTTATTGGATATTATTTAGAACATAACACAATCTAAATATAAATAACGAAGATCAAATAGGCAGATTATTGAGCACATTGATCTAAAGACTTGAACAGTCACACACCTTTGTGCCATTTCTGAAACAGTTCCTGTTCAACATATCTGTCTTCTAATGTGTTCGCCATTTAATTTGATTTTATAATTTTATAAGTATTCTCGTCGTTTTAGAATATTAAGGTTGAACCACTGCTCTCACATGCACTGTTTTAAATATATTTTAGTACCGCTCAGGGCATTGAAATTGTTAATTGTCTTGCTTGCAATACAGGCCTCACTGAGCCATCAGATTGTTTTCAAAAATATCTTAATTTGTGTTCTGAAGATGAACGAATGTCTTACAGGTGTATAACGGCATGAGGGTGGGTAATTAATGACAGAATTTTCATTTTTGGGAGAACTGACCCAAGTAAAATTGAAAAGGAATACTCAATACTTTTCTGGAGTATTCTTTTATTAGGGTATCTGTACTTTTACTCAAGTATTTGATTCATGTACTTCGTCCACAACTGCTTGTTGCTATGAAATCATGCAGAAGAGCGCACTCTTTCCACACAATTCTAGAAACGTCGCACTCTGTTCAAACTATGGAGCAAGCTAGCAGAAAGCATGAAGGCCGACCGCATCTCTCCCACAGCAGAGACTCGTCCGGACCTTCATTTTCTCTCATTTCAGCCCGAGGCCTCTGCATCTAGATCGATATTGTCCATTGCACCGTGGTCCAGCTAAGGCTTCCCCCTCCTCCCTGCAGCGCCTGTGCCATGCACACTTCATCCCCTGTCTGTCACCAGCTAATCTCCTGGTTTTGTTTTTCTTGGGTCCGTCGAATAGCCGCGCCGTGATCTGCCGGCGTATCTCAGCCCTACGCTACTGAATCTATCAACCTTTAAAAGTTAACAAGTTGTCTAGGGAAATGCCATTTGTTACCGGTCCAATAGGAAATGTCAGTGTCTAATAAAACGGTGACGGTTGATACACATGTCAATAGTGGCAGAGGCTGTCCGATACGCTCTCTCCTGGGTGCCGAGGAGGAAGCGGACTTAAAACAGCAGTCACCTGAAACAGCCGCTTTCCACCAGCCCTGCAGGAAATGAACATTGTCAGGAAATAAATCATCCCATTAAGGAAATGCACCATTCCTCGTACAAAACTAAGACCGTGTTGACGAGGCCCCTTACCGTAAATGGCGCAGACAATCAGACACGTCTTTCCTCCCAGTGCTCTCGTGTGTGTGCGGATGGCTCTCACAAGTATTCATCAACGAGCATTTCAATTTCCTGGGAAGCTCGATGGCCAATCGGCCGTCCGCTGAGGCTGATGGTAATGAGCACGATGCTTCTGTGTGTCTCGTGCATTCTTCCCTCTCTGTGCAACAACAATTACTACTTCAATCACATTCATTTGGGCCCCATAATTGACTGGTATAATTTACAGCACTGTGTTTTCCTGTTATGAAAACCTGATTGGTTTTAGTGCAATAAGAGTCGCAGGGCTCATTTGGAGATCCACAGAGACCACATGTGTAGCATTACTGCCGAATGAGGTAAAACAAACTGGATGTGTCACGAAGATGCTATTCAAATCAATTACTGGGCATCTAAATAGAGATCCATTTGGTGTTTTACTCTTGATGTTTCAAAGTCTTTGGGGAGGATATATGGGGTTAAATAGCCTGTGAACTTTCACCTTTCATTATTGTGATTTAAAGGGATTGTTCACCTAAGCATACAATTTCTGTCATTATGTTCTAATCATGAATGACTTTATGGCTGCTTGTCCACCAAGGCACTTTTAGCCAGCTGAAAATGCCTAGCTGTGGGTGCTTGAGAGTGCTTCAGCAGCGCAGCGGGTTTTTTTTTTTTTTTTTCTTTTTCAGTTGAGACGCTTTGCTTGCTATGACAGCAAGAAGTGTTATCTCATTTCACAAATATGTTAAGATTTTGTTTCTTTTTTGTTTCTATATAAAATGTCGATACAGTGAAAAGCATTTACTCTGGTTCTTGTTTTAAACTAATTTGTTCCCTTATTATGCTTGTTGTTATCGTCTGTTAACATTGTACAAGCAGGATGTGGTGGTTGGTCGGTGTGATATTTGTCCCGTCCCTTCACCACTGTCATTGGACAGCTGGGTAAAAAGTGACAGTGATGGGCACTACGTTTTACCCAAATTAGGGGCCGTTCACACATAAAGTGTTTTTCTATTCCAATGTGCTACTATTTAAGACCCTGCGTCAAGTTAAAAGAATTTCAACTTGTACGTTACTTATCAATCAATGTCAGTTCCAATCAGTTCTGAGGTGGGGCAAGCGTTCTGTTTACAGTACCAAGTTGATTGGGCTGTTTTAGTTGTTCATTATTGCCGTTGCCTTCTCAAAAGTGTGTCTCGAGACCCTCGCATTCTGTACTGCGCTTTTTTTAAAAGCATTCCTGAGCTCAGTGTCTCTTGTTTTTATGCGCAAACACATGTTCTGTGTGAACGAGCCCTTCAGCATGAAATAGACATTCAGCACCTCGTTACACTCCTGGCGTTTTAAAAATGCAGCACTCCCATTAAAAACAATTGGAAAAATATGCTAGATTCTGGATGGAAAATGCTTTGGTGGACACATTATTACACGGCTCTGTGGAATACTTGATTCTGATTGGTTAATCGCACCATCCAGTGGTATATTATCCTCTGATAAAAACCATTAAAAACTGATTACACAGGGTCATCCGGGCAACTGAAGTCGGTGCTTTAAGCTTGCTATGAAAGGTTTTGCCTTTAGTCGGCTAACAATTTTAAGTTTTTTAAGAATACGTTTTTTTTTTTTTTCGGAATTGCTAAAACACTTAAACGCAATTCCCTGAACTAAATTCTCAATGGCCTAAACCAATTATTAAAGTCAGAAAGCAATGAATTAAACGTGAAAGACTGAAATAGTATTTTCTTGTAAAAGTACTCGAATAATCTTCGAAAAGGAAAAAATAGTATTGAACAATATGAAGGTTAGTAGAATTTTCATTTTGCTTTAACTGTTCTTTTAATACCGCAAGCATTTCTTGAGTGGCTTTGTAGCATTTACATTACCAAGGTCCTCTACTCTATGACATTTCAGTGCAGTAGTTGTGTGAATGAGATTGAGTTATAAAGGAGAGAGCTCTGCTATGCAATTTCCATTGAGACAATGTTGATGTTTTTCCATCTGTACATGCAAGGTCAGTAGATGCTGTGTTAAGTAAGTTATTTCCTTTAACAAGAAAAAAAAAAAAAAACACTTAACACGACAAAAGTTGAGTAAAATCTTTACATATTTTATTCTATCTGAGATTAACAGGCAATAAATTAATGTGAATTTGAATTATGGCATGACTATCAGTTTGGGCGACCAATGACAGACGGACGAGTGTTTGGGAAACCTGTTTGAAAACACTACTTTACATGCAGTTTTGCTTTTGTATAGCTCATAGTGACAGCTGAAGTGTCAGCAGACAGCCACACCAGTCCTAGTAACAGGTGGAGGAAAGCTGATTTCCCTAAAGACATTACAGCAGTATATTACGCAAAGGGTGCCATGCATTTCATAAAACATTGATTACTAGAGCTTTTCCTGAACATGTTGGAGGTTTGCTATCATCAAATGGGTAAAAACATGACTAATCTCTTAGATTTTGCCTCATTTAGGCATTTATTTTTATATTTAAAGACATTACTAAATTATCAGTAGCTGCATATCAAAAGAGGGTCATGATTTCCTTTGAACTTTCGGCACAATCTGAAGTCAGGAAAAGAAAGAAAAAAAAAAAGTTCATCCGTGGGAATTAGTGTTCAGCCTGAGTAGTTAATTGCTTTGATTGATTTTTTCCCCCCCTCCCTTTCTTCACTTTTCTCCATCGTGGCTCCATCTCTTTCTCTGGGTAGAGGTTATTTTCAAGAAAAATACTCTGTTTCTCCAGGTCGTAAGATCACTGTCTTCCTTCTGGGACTTTGACTGAAACAGAATACATAGACATGGTCTTCCAGCACCACGGGCCTCTTGCCAGATATATTGAGGTAACACGCACACACATATACTGGGTTCTATCTGCCGACCCTTACCGTGGCACCAGCTCTGCTCTCCCTGTTACTGTTTTTGGAAGATGAATATTGATTGGGCCGCTGTTACAGCACTAGTCGCTGTCTTCCTCTCTCTGTCTCAGTGTCATGGGGGACGTGAGACATTGGCCCCTAATAATAGGCCAGTAAGAACACCCCTCCACTCTGGAGACATGGAGCAAGTTTCATTCTGTCCTCTCCTCCTCTGGAAGATTGGATCGTGGACCACTAAAGGCTTCTTTCAGCAGCTATCTCAGGATAGACACGAGATTCCATGTGACAACGGAGCTCTCCGTCCATCACTCCTGCTTTGCTGTGATGAGCTGTAGGTATGCACATAAAACCCCAAATAACCAACAATTTAAATCTAACAATTTAAGGCAGTGTGACACTTGAGACATACGTTACTGTTCTTTTTAAGACCTGTTCTCACCAAGGGCCATAACTATAATGTTAACAATAAAGACATACTGTAGTTTTAAAAATCATTCTAAATGTAAAAGAATTCTCCACATCACAACTATAACAATACTGGCACAGAGAAACAATGACATTAGATCACATTTTTTCCCCATTGACAGCCAATCAGAATCCCTCCTGCAGATGACAAAAAAGCAGCACACACTTGTAATAAGCTGAAAGATATTGTGCATTGGTGTGGACATTAATATAATTAGTGTTATTTGTGTGAAAGGCTGATACAAGTGATATTCAATAAATATTTTATAACATTAAAATTCTCTTTTAATTATTTAGTTCAGTTAACAAAACAATTTTACTGTGCAGTGACAGGTGTGTGTGACTCATTCAATGGAATAGGGTCTGTTTTAAAATACACAAGTCTTTTTTTTTTATAACAAAGTTCCTGAATATTTTGAATTCGGAAGTTCTTATTAACCTTAAACTGAAGTTTAAGTTAAACTGAGTTCAACTGAATGAAAATAGCAGTTTGTTGAAGATTATAAAGTAGATGTCAAATAGCCTAGATTTAGCACAAGTTGGAAAAAAAGAACATTTATTAAAAAAAAATTGCTTTCTTATATACTTCGCATAAAAAAAAATAAAAAAAACAGTATAGTCTTACAGTCATGCCCTGACATTTGTGTGCTTTTTTTCTGCAATTCCATATAACCCCTATCTTAATACTAGACTGAATTACCCGAGACCATCAAAATTGTTATATCACACACATTCACCATTGAAGGATTTCTCAAGACCCCTCAGATAAGCCATTTAATTTCCGCCTGTGGCTGCGAACACTGGAAGAATACAATTATTTTATCTAAGTTGTCGTCTTATGACTGGATTCTTGAGCTGCTGAGACTTCTATGAGCCAAAAAATGAATAACAATTTTGTCATTTTCATTAGAAGAAGAAGAAAAAATCCTCCATACTTTTACAATGTTCATTTACATAAGCATATAAGGAGCTTATGTTTTTGGCCACTAAAGTCTTTATGAGATGCAAAAATTATTTCCCTGTTATTTGCATTTGCATTGAAATATGCACATTTGTCTGTATTAAAATCTAACCACATTCACACTAACTTTGAGTTCAGATCATATCAAAATCTCAGTTCTGATAGTTGTGCGTTATTGTAGGTTGTCTCTTTTTGCTCATATTCTTCATTATGAATCTTTTACTTCTCATAAGTGAAACCACATGAAAGCATATTTTACATTCTGTGCGCCTTTAACAGGACCCATCACTCAACTCAGTTACAGTAATTGGGGAGTTTTGCAAGCGCTTTGAAGATGCTTTGTTAAAATGTTGAATTAATAAAATCTTAGGCATGAAAGTGCCACCTTCTAAACAAATAGTATCCTTAGTTTTCTCTTAGAAGTGTCACTCAGAAGAAAAGTGGTGAATCTAAGATCTTAAGTGTGTTTTTATTATTTAAAGAAGCACGTACGAATCCTAACCTCTTTTACATATGAGTCAAAGTGTAAAGGGGTCATTACCGTAGCTCTTTTCCTCTTCATTATTTCCGTATCTCTCTCACCATGAAGCAAACTCAATTATCTAGCTACGTTTTGGACCTCTGATGAATCTTCAAATTATGCTTTTTTGCCTGTTTAATTTTTTATGCAAGCATTATATCTGGAGTTTAACTGCAAGTACCATTTTATTGAATATATCATTGAGAACTATATTTAAATCTGAAGTGGACAGTTATGAAATAGATAGTAGATTATATTTAATTGACTAATTACATAGCCATGATTAGTTTTTCTGTAGATTAGTCTTTGTAATGTGATCCTACATGCAAATGTACTGCCAACCGACTATTTTCAGATATTTTAGTTATGAAACTTTAAATATTCATGATTTATAAAGTTAAAAGACAAAGCCGCAGGCAAACGCATATAGTCATTTTACAGTACATCTGTGAAGCTTTAGAAGTTAAAAACACAGTTACTTCATAAATACCTATCAAGCGTATAGCCTCGGTTCATCAGCACACGTGTGAATATGCTCTCAAAATTCTGCATCATATATATATATATATATATATATTTGGAGTGTGTAATCTGCAATGCATTTGAATGTTTATGAGAAACAAACTGCATTTTGACACTGTTAACATGAAGACATTAACTATTAATGAAGTATTATTGTATGTAAAAATGTTCCTTTTTCTGCCCCACATGAAAAAAAATAATAATAATAAAACATCAAAGGGGTTCGGAACGTCATGGTATTTGTGCATTGGTGTAATAATTCATTAAATGCATATGTGAATAAGGTATAATATTATAATAAACAATTATTAAAATATAAAATAATACGTGAATCATCTAAACGATTACATCAAAATGCTGGAGGCAGCACTCGGCTCAGCAATGCAAATATTATGAAAAGTCTTGTGCAGTGTGTGGGCACTGAAGCAAGGTTAGCTGGTTCTTCTGTCCCACAACACCTTGATGAAAAACAGAATGGATAAAAGGAAAGAGGAAGGAAATATTGGCAGGGCGAGGAGCCTGATGCCCTGTGCAGCTGCAGGCAAACATATTTATGAAGCCATTCTAGTGCACACTGAGCCAACACACGGCCCCAGTGGGGACACACGCCGCCCTGCTGGCCTGCCCTGTTTGACTCGCGCACACACACAGTATAATCCTCATCCTCACACCAAAACACTGAGCTCAGAGCTCCAGTTCGGCTGTGTGGAGGATGGACCGCCACTCCTCAATCCAATTAGCATCTGATTACAGGCAGCTGCTAAAGCAGAGCGTTTTTCCTCATTAACGGGCAGACACCTAGGGCTCTTCAACCTGCGGAAAGAGCAGATGAGCATGCTGAAACAAGCACACGACATGGTATCTCAAACCACCCGTAGCAGGAGCTGCCGTTATGCTGTAACAGAATCGAGAGGATTGGAGTTGATCAGCTGCAGTGGTGCTATAGTTGTTGAAAAAGGAATAAAGCAACAAATGAATGAATACTTCATAGATAAATAGATAGATAGATAGATACAACTTCAAATAATGCATTTTAATACTATGTATTAAAATTTAAATGAATAGATATGTTACATGTATTTACTATAGTAATAACTAGAAATTATGTATAATTACAAGCAATTAACCCTAAACCGAACCCTCATCCTAACCCTATAGTAAGTACATGTAGTCAATTGTCATTTATCAGTCCTTAAATGTATAATTACACTGTAATACTGACACCTTCAAATAAAGTGAAACCATTTTTTTTTTAAATAATTAATTTCTGTAATTACATGTATAATTACCCACCCTTAAACCTCCCACCACCAAACCTGTCCCTAACCTTACTCATATCCCACCGCAATACCAGATAGTGTTTTGCAATAAAACAAAGAATTAATGAGACCCATAGATAGATAGATAGAGAGAGAGAGAGAGAGAGAGAGAGAGATAGATCTTGATATATAAAGGATAAATATATCTCCTGTATAATGTGTTTCAAAGCAGCTACTATGGAAAACTGTTGAATAATTTCTTTCCATCTTGTATAATTGTAACATGAAATGCAGGAGAACATATTTTATGTGGATTCGATAACTCAGATTGTCAGGCATGAAGGGGATGAAAGAGGGGAGACTTAATCTATATTGAGTTGGCTTGCAGGACAGCTAACACAAAATCAATTCTTTTCACTCGCTGCTGGTGCCAAACAAGCCCACTTGGACCATGCGACACACACACACACACACACACACACACATGCAGGTGGGCAGAAACGAAGGAAGAATGTCCCATAGCTCATGGCATGAAGCAGGTGTAAACACACACACACACACACACACACACACACACACACGCACACACACATCACAATAAATTATTAAGGCATCTGTTCATCTTTCAGGAAGCACCTGGGCCATGATCCAAAAACAGACAAACTCCCTCGAAGACTTGCTGACCAAAACAGAATCCCTGTGTAGTCCGTCGTACTCACTCTGTGGTCTCTATTTAAATTGATTTGAATGAATGAGTAGGACAAAAGCATCAATCTTGAAGGAAAAGTTCACCCAGAAATGTGACCATTATTTACTCGCCCTCATGACGTCCCCAACCCAAAATGTCAAAACCGTTTTCCACACCAGGAGAGTTCTTGGCTCCAAAAAGGACAAAAAACATAAAAGTAGTTCACATGACTTGTGTAGTGTTTCCCAAGTCTTCTGAGGTCATTTGATAGTGTGAGGAGCAGACTGGGATTAACACGCATGCACCAGTGGTGTTTGGCGGTGTAAATGACCATCCGCTTTTACTGTATAGAGCAGCTCAGGCATTCTGCCCAATTTGTGTTTCCCTAAATAAAGAAAGTAATACAGAGTCAGTACAATAAGGGTGAGTAAATGAAGATAAAATGCTCATTTTTGGTCACCCATTCCTTTAATGTGTTAATCGTTAAATGAACATTTTCGCTGCCGAGTCCCTTTGTCTTTAATGTCGGAAGGACTGACCTCAGGTTAAATCAATTGTAAGTCGCTCTAAATTACAATGTAAAGTTATACGAGTGAGTCTCCTTGGGAAAGAGCTGATTTTGAGCGCGTTATTAAATGATAACCACGTAAGAGCTCTTACAATATTTGCATGAAATATTTAATAATTTGACCACAAAGCTCATTTTGCCTTAATTTATTATTATGTTGTACATTTGAGGGAAACTGAGCTTATTAGCCACCTTGTTTTATAATCTCCTGATAAAACCAGCCCTCCGACACTATTAAATTTTTCACCTGTTATATCTTCTATTATAAATAGAGTGGAAATGAGGACATTTTTTTTCCTCTTAAAATGACTGTTCTTTTTTTATAGGTGTTCTTTTAATACACATTCAATATGAGCTCCATCGGAAATGAATTAAAAGAGCAGAGCTATTTTTACTCACTGATATGGTGCAAAAAGTCAGTGTTAACTCTGAAAAAATGACCTTCACAAAGTTTAATTTTGTTCATTTAGGTCATAATATTCACTTACAATCTGCAAATCTCTTCTCGAGGTATGCAAGAAAGAGCAGTTTGTGAGAATATGTGCATCCTAAACTCTTATAGACTTGGCAGACTCTCATGGAAATCAAATATATTTAATGATCAATATATTAAATGGATGGAATAATACATTGATTTAATATCTTCCAGTATGTTGAATAATACACAAAGAGTTGCCTCAATTATTTTTTGAGTTTTTTTTTTTTTTTTTTTATATTGCCTTAAATGTCTCAAGCATCTTTTACTCAAAAGCCTTTTTTTATTTCAAGTCACCGTTATGGTGATACGTGTTAGGTTTAGTTGAGCTCTCGTCCCTTAAATTATTAATGTTAAAATTATTTAAGTTTTAAAATATTTAAAGAAAATATTTTCTTTCCATAAGGGTATATAGGCTTACTGAATAAAATGTGCAATATAAACTGTACTAGCTTTTCTTTCTAGTTCATAATTATTATTATTATTATTATATTAAATACTAGTTAATACTATGCTACATTGTTGCCATAGCCTCATCTTTTTGTATGTTAGTGGCATATATTAGCAACTTGGAAATTAATAATAATAATAATAATAATAATACTTTTATTCAGCGAGGAAGCATTAATGAAAAGTGACAGTAAAGACATGTAGACATCTAAAACATTTGTTGTTCAAATAAATGCTGTTTCATAACTTTCGATTAATTAAAGAATCCTTAAAAAAAATTGCCACTCAATATTAAGCATATTATGTCAACAGTACATGACCTATAGGTTCATGGGATCTATTATCTGCCCTTTTTTATTCTTTTTCTTCCCCAAGTTATCAGTTCTGATGATCACCGGAAGGGAATATCGCTTCTGTGCTGTGCCCAACTTAGCTGCTGATTTGAGCGGGAGGGTTTTTGTTGCATCTTACCCAGTGGTGGTGGCACAGATAGGGCATTCCTGCCAGGCCAGCAGTAGCAGGCACACAGACAGCAATATTTGAGTTGCAATCTCATGGCGTATGCCTTTGCAGATAACTGTGGAAGGTCACAACCAGCTCGTGCTGATGTCTTGATTTACAACTGAGCTCTGGCCTGATGCACATACTGATAAGAATTTTTATTGTGCTCTCAGGGACATCTTTTCAAATGTGGTTAGCATTTGAGAGCCCCTCTCCGCCTGAATTCTTCTTTGCAGTTTAATATTGTTACAGACCTTAAGGTTGGTTTCTTCATTCTAAGCTTTTGATGTGAACAATAAATTTGAGCACAACAATATTTCTGTAATAAAAGTCTCATATGAGAAACGTCAGTCTAGCGACGTTTATCCAGCACCACCAAAACGTCACTCTGGTGACATTCTCACCTCAGTCTGGAAGATCAAGCATCAATCCTGGGCCATTTTCAGGTATTATTATGGGTTTGAATGACACGAAACAAAAAATAGGCTTTAGCCTCAATATGCAGAGATTTTTCTGAGCCACTAACCCCAACCTTAAATAAACTGGCCTCTCAGGCACATACCGTGGCACCTTTTACCAATGCGTAAATGTTTATGTTTATAGTACTGTACCTACGTTACTGCAACTTGACACAAATACACATTTTATGAATATTTTTAGGTTCATAGAATAATGAATTCATAGAAATAATAGGATTAAAATTGTATATAATGAGATTAGATTAATTAAATATATCCAATGCCATCATATTTATTTAAAGCATTTACCTAACCTTTCATGAACAATTCATTCTGTGTGTTCTGTTTGTGTAACGCTCGGCGTGCAGATAAACACGAAGACGAAGATGACGTAAATAACAGGTAAACTTTATGTAATCCAACAGAGACACATCCAAAGCATACACATACAATACCAGACAATGAGGGAAGAACTGAACTGAACTTAAATACACTGAGCACAGGGGATAACGAGATGAGTGATTGTGATCAGCTGTGGTGATTAGATTAGTGTCCATGGAAACAGATTGTGGCGGGAACTACAAACAAAGGAACATGTGACTGTGAAAATGACAACAAACCAAAAGTCCATGTGGTGATCAGGTGAGACCAGGTGTGACAGTTTGTGATTTATGGTGCTGTATTCAATTTCTTTTCTTTCTTTTTTTAAGGATTTCATCATTCCAGGCTAAAGTTATTACTGTACAAATATATTTATAGTATAGATATAAAATAAAAGAATAATAAAGCTAAAGTTTCTAAAGCTGTTCATATGTAAATACTGCAACATTTTAGATACTGAGAATTAGGGCTGTGCCATATCATGCCGTCCATGATAAAACCGGTATAATTTTTTGCATGATAAAAATAAATGTCATATCGCGATATCAATGATATAGCGACGCCAATGACGTATGGCACATTGGAGCGCACAAGAACAACACCTGTCTGAGAGTGCCTCCGATGACGATTTAGTACCTAAACATGGAGTTTCTTCAATATGGAAGTGGTTTGGTTACAAGGGGTTGGCGGCACAGGCAATAACGTCAGCCGCGTGTTCTCGCTCTCTTCTCTCTGACGGTGAAGTGACAGACAGCCGCTTCCTCTCTCTAACTCATCTCATTCGCTCCGGTTTAATAATGCTTGTATTGCACATAATTTTAATCATTGCCGCAGATTTCGTGCTCACACCAAAAGCGCGCGCTCGACCACTGATCTATATTAGTGGAGCACTCAAGCCACTTCTCAGTCTCCAACAACTTCTGAGTCACTAAAATGAGTCGCTTACTACGCAAATACATACAAAATTATGTCAAAATGTCTTGGCGAGTATCCATTTAAACATGGAGGGCATGTTTTGTAACAGTATATTGGGAACATACATAAACTCTTAAAGTGACAGCAGTCCAATATTCCTGCTGTTGTCTGTCATGTTAATCAAAGAAGAAAAGTCAAAGAAAATCACTTTCTGCTCTTGACTGAATATGTTTTATAACCTTAATAGTAAGCATTAATCTGTATTTAATTTTTACAATGAAGACAACAGAAATCAAATTGTTATTTTACATAAGATTACTTTAATTTATGTAGTTTTCTTACCTGAATAATTATGTATTTAATTAGGTATTCTGTCATCATTGACAGAAGCTCATTGGAAAAGGATGGAAAATGCCCTTCATTGTGTTTGCACTAATAAATGCTGCTTCCTGCAATCACCAATAAAACGTTTTTCCATATATTTTTCTCTATATCGTCATTAATATCGTTATCGCAAATATTCTTGAAATATTGTGATGTAATTTTGAGGCTATATTGCCCACCCCTACTGAGAATATGCCTATATTTTATGTTTCAGAGCATATCCAAATATACAAAAACGCACATATTAATATAATGTTATACATTTACATTTACCTTTAATCATTTAGCAGACGCTTTTATCCAAAGTGACTTACAAGTGAGGAATACAAACAAGCGATTCTTCATGAATAGGCAAATAGACACAGGAAGTGCTCAATTCATACATTGCTCAGTAATATAAGCTAGAGTAGGAAGGGAAAAAGGAAAGAATAGATTTTTTATTTTTTTTCTATGATGGTTATATATGCATCATATTGAAAAATCAGCATTCGCTGTATGGCATTGAGAAATAAACAAACAAACAGAAATAGAAAATAAGGTAAAACTTTAAGTTCCCTTTTAGATATTCTGCTGACTTTAAGTAGTGTTGCACCTTCATGCCAACTAATTCATCAGAGTATTAGTTAGTTGTTAGTTGAGTACTAGTAGATTGTTGGAGGTAGAATAAGCTGACATGCACTTGCAAAGTTACTCATAGCGTAATGTCTGTTGGGGAACATGAAAATCAAGCTGATGTTAAACAGACAACAAATACTCTACTAATACTCTAATAAACGTTGGTTGACATGTAGGCACAAAGTTATAGATGTCTAAAACGGACCATCAAATTAAAGTGTTACTGAAATGAATACTTTGAGGAAGGGGAAATGATCATTTTAATATTGAATAAAAATGTCTAATTTAATGTCTAGTTGGTAATGGTACAAGAGTGATGTTTTGGAGTGAGCTTTTAACAGTCAAAAAAAAGTGACCTTTCTTTAAAAGAGAATCTGCTGTACTGCTTCCAGACAAGCTTCTGAACACTTGGCACAACCAAGCCCAGCATGCTTCAGCTCTCCAAGAAAACCATGAAACTTTGATGGAAAATCATTTCACTACGGGCTTTCCTCTGCCGTTCCCCTTCATCTTCCTAAAGGTTGGTTTGATCTTTATCTCTCCTCTCAAAAACATTCCTGTTTGCCTTTCGGCCTCCTCCTCCATCGTCAATCTTACAGCCTCTGACAGAACAGCTCAACCAATTGATTCCCGTGTGACGGCAAATACCACTAATGGGACAAACAGCCTTAAACAGTGAGCGAGAACTCTCCGAGAGAACCTCAAATCCTCAATCTCTTGAGATTATTATAGGGACGTCTGAGCGGAGCAGCTTTGTTTGCCATAGCCTTAATGAGCATCATGGTACATCAAGATCTCTCCTCTTCCCTGAAGTCCCATTAGTGTGATGAAACACTTTGTTCCCTGTTATTTCTCCTGTTCTGCAAATGTTTGTCACTACTTAACCTCTTAATTGTACAGCATACCTCTTGGTTATAACGACAGCATCTTTTCTTCAGCGTCACTTTTACAGTTGTGTATGTTTTTAGCTTGTTAATTCACATTTAACGATGTCTCCACTTGAGGATCAATGTGGTAACATGGAATGAGCTTTATAATGTTCTCAAATAAACTGTGACTCAGATAATGGCTACTAACCAAGCATAAAAATGGCAAAGAAGATAAAAGTGTGCGACGATAACCTTGGGGACGTGCACAAGAAAAAACAAGAAGGAAACAAAATGTAAAAAAACAACGCACTGATTAATTTAGCCTACATTTACATATAATACCTGACACAAGCTGTCTTGACAAACGTTTGCGGTCGCAAATGTTCGGGACTGTACTTGGCAAGCTGCTACTTCTCTCCTACCATATGGCAGTTTGACAGTGTTTTCTCTGCTAATTAGTACCTTACACATAAGCCAGGGCAACAGACCAAATGTCAAAGCTTTCCTCCTATTCTTGCATCAATACTGCATGAAAAACCTAGACAAACTCGCATCTGTCTTTTTGAAAGAGAGCAAAAGTGGGATTGTGATCAGAAATTTAAACCATAAGACATCCAGAGAAACACATTCGGTGACACTAAACATTCCGTTTACGTTACTCTCGGTTTGGTTCTCTCATTAGAAAAGTTTGCATTGAGGTGCAAAGAATAATGAGAGCTCTCAGAGTATACTTTTCAGCTCTGAACACATTTATACAGAGACCTGGGGCCTCATTTATAAAACCGGATATGAACTGAACTAGTGTGCGTATGTTAAAATCCACTCCAACGTTTGTATTATAAAAACGGTATTACCGCCACGTCAGGGTCTAAGCAGACATACACACTTTTCCTTGTGGCAGAGTCAGAGGTATTTGAAAATCTAAGCCATTCTTGCTGCTTTTTTTTGTTGTTGTTGTTGTTTTTATCTGTTTTTTTGCATACGTTCGTTCTCTGAATAACATGTACGCACTTTGGAGAAATGGTCGAAAGATCAAATGTAGGATGGTTTCTATGCAATATCTTATAAACGAAGCCATGGTGTTTTAGAAACCGTTTAATTCTCATGTATTTCTCTGTGGGTTTGTCTCTAAATTGCCACAAATATTCTGTACCAAGAGAATGGTTTGGAAATACAAACTTCTGGGTTTTGAAATGGTTAAAGTGGTAGTTTCATAAGTGTTGTATTTAGCAATTATTGTCTTTATTACAATTTGATATAGCACATCCCTGCTAGTGTTAAAATATTGATTACTAATCGAAATATCACCATCAAAATACTGTAAATAATGACCATTTGAAAGACTGCCAAACTTGAGACAAGGTTAGAAGGTAATTGTCACCTATCAATTCATATTTGCATGAACATATGTATTATGTTAAGACAGTGTCTTAAAAGGCCCAATGTGTATGATTTTTGGTGACACAAGTGTATAACATTCTTCATTTGACCTACTTCTCCTGTCTCTCTCTCCGGCTGCTGACCTCGCTGAGCTATGTCCCCCTTGCCACTGACATCATACACATCCTTGATGTTATTTTGTACATGGAAACCCCAAAAATGCTTTAATATATTATGTGTTTTATTAGACAGGTGAGCAACTGTTTGTATACATTCATCGACAGAAAACTAATCATGTCATAAAGCTCAACATATAAGTCCTGTTGTTTAAATCTTTAAACTATCTAATTTAAATTTTCTTGATTCTTGATTCACCACAAATACCATGTTTTGCCATGCCTAATATCAATCTAGCTTACTGCAGTGTGCAACAAGTTTGCACAGAGTTGCATTATAAACACTTTCGACACACAAATGTGTGCAATATGATCAAACAGCGTTGCGATTCCCCACATATGCATAAAATCTCAACTGCTCTCGAGATGTGTGTCGCAATAGCTCCAGCGTCCTCGTTTCACTCAGATGGTTTTCTGCCACACCCTGCCTTATACAGTAATGTTAATAAATCTTTAATACATCAACTCCATTAGTCCATTAACAGGATTTCTGCCCATGCCCCGTCGGATTCATTTCACCTTCCATGATTCTGCGAAATCAAGGCATCATCAAGTAATGCCTTTGCTTTGGAGTAAACGACCTCTAGCAGCGAAAAGCTATATAGTGTGCCTTTAAGATATAGTAATGTAACTGACTTATAAAAGTTATGAACAGTCTTAAAGAAAAACAAAAGACTAACTTGTAAGACTAGTCTTTTTTAAACTAAACTAGTCAGTTTATGCTTTTTTTATGATTTGTCTGATGCTGTATATTTCCATTGTAAGTGCCTTCATGTAAACATCTGATGGGTGAGTGGAAATCACTTTCAACCATTATTAACTCTCTCCCTCTAAGCATTGTGCATACAGAAGTTTGCTGACATGTCTTCTGAAGGCTGAGTTTTGGAAGGAGGATGTGTAGATGAAGAGGTAGCAGTTGTTTCATTCATTTATTAGTATAGCAAAACATCTGAAATCAGAGCACCTTTATTGCATTCTTAAACAGAAAATACTGTCTCAGTGTATGTTGAAGAACAGGCTAATCTGATTTTCTGAAATCATTCAAAGTTCATTAACACAATGCCTTCGAATAGCATGAATGTATAAATATATATTGGATTCTTCTGTGGGTGGTCATTCGTTCAGTCACTGCACATAAATAGAGATAATCTTTACATGTTTGGCTTCTCAGAATTACGCTGTCAACAAATGACTGAGAAAGATATCAACCTCAATTTTGCAATATTCTCAAAGCATTTACAGTACAATGTTCAATGTTTCTTTTTTCTTTTTTTTATCAAAGCAAGACAGAACAGTGCGCAAATTACATTACATACAAGAACAGAAAAAGATGTGGTTTGCTGCCAACATGTTTACAACCCTTAAGTCTGTAGTCAAATTACAAGATCATTTCATATTTCAAAAGAACAGTGATTGCAGTTCTTGGAAACAAGTTACCCATTCACATTCATTGTGTCTAAAAACTTGCTATCTTTGTAGTCTCTTATAAACCCATATTTTTTAGGCATATAATGTCTCCCACGGCTGTTATAGCCCTATATACACCTAGGATTTAATACTTGCCACGCACAGTCTTGGCAGGTTGAATTTTGTATATGATATACAGTGCATCTGGAAAGTATTCACAGCGCTTCACTTTTTTCACATTTTGTTATGTTACAGCCTTATTCCAAAAGGGATAAAGTTAGTTATTTTCCTCAAAATTCTACAAACAATGCCCCATAATGACAATGTGAAAGAAGTTGGTTTGAAATCTTTGCAAATTTTTTAAAAATATATATTTTTAAAAAAAATCACAAGTATTCACTGCCTTTGCCATGACTGTCAAAATTGAGCATATGTGCATCCTGTTTCCATTGATCATCCTTGATGTTTCTACAACTTGATTGGAGTCCACCTGTGGTAAATCATTTGATTGGACATGATTTGGAAAGGCACATGCCTGTCTATATAAGGTCCCACAGTTAACAGTGCATGTCAGAGCACAAATCAAGCCATGAAGCGCAAGGAATTCTCTGTACACGTGTAGACCTATGGCAGTTTTTCCCCACGGTATCGATGTCAAAATTGTGGCCAGTCAAAATACAGAGTGGCTAGTGAGTTTGGAAAAGCCACAGTAACTGATGAGCAAAATGGTATGACGACCATATATAATTATTTCTCAGTCTCTTTATTAGAATATTACCAGAAACTACAGTGCATTTATATGCAGTATTAAAAAGCAGAAATTGATCAGAAAAAATGACTTCTATTGGCTAAAGTAGCAAGTATTTATTGACCTCTGCTTACACTTGAACAGCAGAAATCTGGCTCTCTTAAATGGAATGGAAAATGACTGGAAGGCCAAGAAAACTTTCAAAATCTGATGAGAAGTTTCTCAGATTTTCTTCTTTGAGAAACTGGAAGAAGTCCAGGATCTGCTCTGCTGCTGATTATTGCTACTGCTGCAGAGCAAGTACAGGAACTTGCTACTGCCAAGTATATGCTGATATGCTGCTGTGCATATGTAAGACATACTGCTGCTACATAAATAGCATATATAATTACCCATTATAGTATTACAGTGCGTGCGTGCGTGTGTGTGTGTGTGTGTGTGTATGGGCGGGTTTTCCAAATGCCAAATTTTTGGTCCCCATGAGGAAACAAGCTTATAGATCATACAGAATTATCTTTTTTGAAAATCTAAAATAGCAGAACATTTTCTGTGATGGGTAGGTTTAGGGGTAGGGGTAGTGTAGGGGGACAGAATGTACAGTTTGTACAGTATAAAAACCATTACGCCCATACATAAAATTAAAACACAACAGTGTGTGTGTGTGTGTGTACAAAAAGCTACTTTATAGGAATTTTTATAACAACATATTCGCATCCCTAGTGACTGATTGCCGTTTGCTGATTGTCCTGACACCAACTCTTATACTTATATTGCGTATTTTGTGCAAGATGTCCATATTTGATGCAATTTTTTTAAGTAATTTTTTTTTTTTCTAAATTGACTTTGAGGAGGCTTTGCCTTTAAAAATGTTCTGCAAATAACAATTTCTCCAGCAAGTAAAGACTGATCCATTATAGCAAAGCTGCCTGGTTTGCCATACTGTTATCATATGAGTGACTTTGTAATTTGTCCCCTCACACTTCTGCAAGGTTGTAGAGATGCAGTCAGGTGTTTGGGGCCAGACCCAGGGATGTTTGAGCCCTCTTCCCCTGCTAAGGATCCTGACATCAGGGTCAGTGATAATGGCTGTGGCCAGATGGTCCCTGTCCACTGGGGAGAAAGGATGCAGACAGCATGGTCACTCTCTCGCTTTAGAGGTTGCATATTTCGCTACTATTTAATACTTATTACATGCATCATTTATCTTAATTATTTCTCTATGAAAGTTTGATGTGGAACACAACATAGTTGACACAAGAGTAAGTACACTTTGCCCTTGTTTGCAGACGATGAGGTGGGAGGTATAAGGTCTTAAAGGTACAGCAGCAAACATAGATTTACTAAACGACCACCTTAGTCCAGTGTGTTACTAACAAACCTTGTGCAATCCAGCCTAACCATTTAGTAATTATGCTGGAATAGTGCTGTGCTTTAAGTGTTTAAATTAAGCTATTGGAATATTTTCACACAAAATAGTGCTTAGAAATTTGCATTTATTTTCACTGTCTGGTGCAGATATTTAAATGTTTTAAAATCAACCATAAGATGGAAAACATCATGCTAATTTAGATGAGGGTTTAAACCCATATGTTTCTAAACTAAAATGTAAACATAAATGCGTACAGCAGTGGCCAAAAGTGATGTTCGGCATAGAACATTTCACATATTCACCATTTTTGAAGAGTTTAAGGCATCTGAGACTTTGCAATTTTCTGCAAGCAAGATTTTGAAAGGTTTTGTAAGTATATTATGTAGTTTTGCTTGGAGTCAATTGTTTTATTTGTGATAATGAAACATGGAAAATTGTGCGGATATATAATTGCTTATGTTGTTGTCAATGTATAACTTTTTTAGATCCTTCACCCGGTTTAGTGTGTTGTTCTTATTTAAAATATTTACTTGTAGGGTCTTTGAAACTGTATATAAATTAAATTGCTACACAAGTAAACAAATAGCCCATTTAAACTTTATACAGTTTTTCTAAGTTGATTTGACACATTTCTCCAAATTAATGTAGTTGGTCTGAAAACAATTAACGAAGCAAACTAAACACACTCATGTTGGCAAAACAGTTTAATATTCACTGCATAGTGAAGCACTGCAGTTTATTCTATTAATGCATTAATCAAAAATAATTACTAACATCAAAACGACAAGTGTGTTCACTGTTGATTTGATAACTAATTCAGCTGTAGATACACAAATAGATGAATGAAAAAAGGTTTTTCATGTTCTTTAATCGTGTTCTTCAAAGTTCTATAATGACAAGTTTATTTGTTTAACGTTGAATTTTCATCTAAAAATAAATCATTTTTCAATGTATTGCAATCATTGAATCAATAAACTTTATTGATCATGTCTCTTACATCTGCCCAGAGAATTTCATCTACATCACAATATTTCTCATCCTTGACAACCTTCTGCCTCAACATATCCACAGATCCATTGCTTGAAGAAGACTT
Organism: Opsariichthys bidens; assembly: GCA_037194245.1. Classification (NCBI taxonomy): domain Eukaryota; kingdom Metazoa; phylum Chordata; class Actinopteri; order Cypriniformes; family Xenocyprididae; genus Opsariichthys; species Opsariichthys bidens. The sequence continues at coordinate 7,751,018 of CM074305.1, read as the reverse complement.
AAGGGTTGCAATCATAACTTTCCATCTCCAAGAGGAGAATAAACTCCTCAATTGGATCAGGAAAGGAGAATGTGGTGGAAGGGTTACCACAAAGAATGATCTTCAAACCACTCTCGTACCCGTGCTGAATGGTGAAATTGGAAATTGTCCCAAACAACTACAAAATTTCGCTCCATTTGATCCTGATCGACCTGCAGAAAGAGGATTTCACTTAGGAAGTTTAAAAAATGCATAAGCCTTTCAGTGTTGTTTGGGCCCAAGGCAGCATTGTGTACCACAATACCAGTAGTTGAAATTGCGGCACACATGATGATGTTTCCTCATCGCTGTCCAGGGACATTGACTGTGGCATGATGTCCAATCACATTCTGCCCTCATTTCTTTTCTTTTTTTTTGTTGATTTGTTTGTTTGTTGAGATTAATGCCAGCTTCATCAACATACAGGTACTAATAATGAGTTGTAAAACTATCCAACTCCAAAATCCTCTAGTGTAAAAATAATTAAAAAAAAAAAAAAAAAAGCGTTCAATATTTAAGTAATGGCATTGTTGCCAAACTTTGAATTCTCACTTTGACACAGCACTCTATATACAGACGTCTGAATTTTTCCAGATTGTTACAGTACATATACATATATACATATTTATATATTTACATATACATGTATTTACAGTAAAAAAACAGTAATTCAGTGGCTTTCATGTGCCCGAACAAACTGGAATCGCTACATTTCCTCTCAAAGGAAACTTTGTATAATTGCTTCATCTGGAGGGAATTTCTTCTTAAAACACAATCAATTGTGACAAGACTGCATTGGTGAATATTATGAAATAGTTGATTGTCCTGTATTATTTTCTGCTGAATTACTTTGAAGCGGATGGTGTTGTTCTGGACCATCATTTCAACAATGGCATGTTCTTGTTCCTTGGAAAATAGGGTTAGGGTTTTCCCTTTGAAATGTGTGGATAATTAAAGCCACTGCGGATCGGTTTATGTTTGGCTGAAGTCTCTGGCCAGCATCTCACAAGGAGAGACCAAAATTTATAACATGGTCAATCAGGGTGGCTCTGATTTCAACCCATCTGTACCCTTTACCTCTCCTCTCTCCTCTTCCACCATGCTGTCCCCTTCCTCTTTGTTCATGTCTTGCACTTTTTTCTCTTTCTGCAAAACCATTGCCCTCTAATCTACCCATCTCTTTTCTCCCTTTATTGCCCCCCCCTTCCTACAATCTCAACTCTTCTTTCTCCTTCTCCTCGTCCTACAAACTCAACTCCTCTTTCTCCTTCTCCTCTTCCTACAACCTCAACTCTTCTCACTCCTTCTCCTCGTCCTAGCCTCAACTCTTCTTGTTCCTTCTCCTCTTCCTACATCATCAACTCTTCTCACTCCTTCTCCTCTTCCTACAGCTTCAACTCTTCTTGCTCCTTCTCCTCTTCCTAGCCTCAACTCTTCTCGCTCCTTCTCCTCTTCCTACAACCTCAACTCTTCTTGCTCCTTCTCCTCTTCCTAGCAACCTCAACTCTTCTTGCTCCTTCTCCTCTTCCTAGCCTCAACTCTTCTCGCTCCTTCTCCTCTCTTCTCCTCTTCCTCTTCCTACAACCTCAACTCTTTTTTCTCCTTTTCCTCTTCCTACTTCATCAACTCTTCTCACTCCTTCTCCTCTTCCTACAACCTCAACTCTTCTTGCTCCTTCTCCTCTTCCTAGCCTCAACTCTTCTTGCTCCTTCTCCTCTTCCTAGCCTCAACTCTTCTCACTCCTTCTCCTCTTCCTCTCCTCAACTCTTCTCGCTCCATCTCCTCTTCCTACAACCTCAACTCTTTTTTCTCCTTCTCCTCTTCCTAGCCTCAACTCTTCTCGCTCCTTCTCCTCTTCCTACAACCTCAACTATTTTTTCTCCTTTCCTCTTCCTACTTCATCAACTCTTCTCGCTCCTTCTCCTCTTCCTACAACCTCAACTTTTCTTGTTCCTTCTCCTCTTCCTACATCATCAACTCTTCTTGCTCCTTTTCCTCTTCCTACAACCTCAACTCTTTTTGCTCCTTCTCCTCTTCCTACAACGTCAATTCTTCTCACTCCTTCTCCTCCTCCTACAGCCTCAAATCTTCTTGTTCCTTCTCCTCTTCCTACAACCTCAACTCTTTTTGCTCCTTCTCCTCTTCCTAGCCTCAACTCTTCTCGCTCCTTCTCCTCTTCCTACAACCTCAACTCTTTTTTCTCCTTTTCCTCTTCCTACATCATCAACTCTTCTCGCTCCTTCTCCTCTTCCTACAACCTCAACTCTTCTCGCTCCTTCTCCTCTTCCTACAACCTCAACTCTTTTTGCTCCTTCTCCTCTTCCTACAACCTCAATTCTTCTCACTCCTTCTCCTCCTCCTACAGCCTCAAATCTTCTTGTTCCTTCTCCTCTTCCTACAGCCTCAACTCTTCTTTCTCCTATTCCTCTTCCTACATCATCAACTCTTCTCGCTCCTTCTCCTCTTCCTACAACCTCAACTCCTCTTGCTCCTTCTCCTCTTCCTACAGCCTCAACTCCTCTTGCTCCTTCTCCTCTTCCTACATCATCAACTCTTCTCGCTCCTTCTCCTCTTCCTACTGCCTCAACTCCTCTTGCTCCTTTTCCTCTTCCTACAGCCTCAACTTCCCTTAGATCTTCTCCTCCTCTCCCCTCACCTGCTTCTGCCTCCCACTGTTATCCTCCCTCTCCCTCCCTACTCTTACACCTCTTCTTTTTACCTTTCTCATTCTTGCTCTTGTTCTTATTTTTTGCCTTTTCTTTCTGTTACCAAAAAAATGTATAAACAATTAAGAAATTTGCATTTCTTGTGTTGTTTGTATTACCAACTCAACATATTATTTGGGGCTAATTTAGAACATACCAAGTGCAACTGACAATTTAACAAATGAAGGAGTTTTGTTTGTTGTGTTTGGAAAAATGGTACATGTATTTCGGTGATTTTTAATTTGTATAAAATGACAAATGACAATTTATTGAGAAATGTGTCAAATTGATTGAGAAAATCTGCAACTGTTCTACAATAATAAAGCCAAGAGGAAACCTGTTTATGTGAAGAAGGAAAAAAAAGGTATTTCATAGAACATGACTGTCTCGATCAACTGCAATGTGAAAACATTTATATATTCAGTAGATATATGGAGGAGGCTCCAGGAGGGTTCAAAATACACCCGATGTATAAATATATGTGCTTTCTTTCAGTAAGAATCATCTTCCGAAGCATATCCTGGTGATAGGTGGTTGCTAATGCTGCATAATGTGCTGTAATTGATAATAAGACCCCGTTTTAACTTAAAGCAGAGCGGGGAGATAGCGCCACACCTCATATGTCACAGTGAGTTGGTTGTCTTGTCCTTCCGCATGGCATTTGCTACTGTGACTGAAGGATAATTGCCAAGCACTGCTGCAGAGTGAAGGTGTACAGCCAAGGCTGGGCTTCCACAGTGATAAAGCACAGGGAAATGGAGGACTGAAACCATTACACATCAGCCCGAAGAAAGGAAGGAGGAGGAAAGAAAGAATCTGGCACTTTTGTGAGGGTTGTGCAGACCATACATATACAGTAAATGTCCTTATTTTTGTATAATAAACCATAGGTCTAGAAAACAAGTTTTCTACAGCTCATACTTTGGCATATTCTTAATTTTTTTTCACATATTTTTTTTTCTATATTTTTCACATCACAAAAGGAAAGGATAAAGAAACAACAACAAATGGTTCTCAGTGTACTTTCAAAAGCACTGTCTACCACAAAAAACTTCTCCATTTTCTGAAAAGATTATAAATTAGTCCTATATCAAGGATTTCGGTTTTTCAACACATTTTAAATATGCAAATATTAAATATTTAATTTATCACAATATTCTAAGTTTTTATTATTATTATTATTTGTGTTATTCAAAATATTTCAATCTAAATAGTTTTCTTAGACAAATAGTTTAAATGAGTGTGTTTAACTAAAGTGTATTGTTTTCTTCCCTGCTGCTTTTCAGTTCCTCAGTGATCCAGTTACATCATTTTGGAGGAAAAACTACAATACAAGCAGTATGTATTACAGATGGATGGATTTTAATGAATGTTTATTATCCCATCACGTTTCTTAAAACTGACAGTCTGAAGTCTGTCTACATAATATAAAAAATGGTTAAAAATATTGGTTACACTTAACAATAAGATCCCATTTACATTAATATATTAACTAACATGAACTAACAATGAACAATACATTTGTTCAGTAGTTATTAATCTTTGCTAATAAATGCTAGTTGTTCATTGTTTGTTAGTGGTAGTGGTAGAGTATTAACTTGTGTTAATAAATGCAACATTTAATTTTAATAACGTATTAGTAAATGCTGAAATGAACATTAACAAAGATTAATTAATGTGGTAGAACTATTATTTCTTAGTTCATGTTAACTAATGTTAAGTGTTACCAAAATATTAAAGTGATCAAGTTTCACATCCTTGTAATATCTCAAACACAAATTGATTACTCAATCACAAACTATTGCTTTTTTAATATGTTTCTTCCCATTTTGTGTGATTTATATCAAGTTGTGATTGAACTCGACCAGAATGTGTATCTGCACATACATACACTATCGGTCTGCTATGATGTTTTATAAAAAATGCTTTATTAACAGACATCACTGTAACACATAACAGCAACAAATGTTGTACTTTTGAGAGATGGAATATTGAAAAAGATACAAGCAGCTCTGAAAAGAACTGTAATGTCTTTTGAAAAGTGTAGAGGTAAACATTGCAACTTGAAGCTAAATCCTGATGTTACTCTGATGTGGAAAATCAGCACAGGCTGGATTACGCGTTCGTTTGACTCAGCTGTAGGAGGGCTACAAGAGTGCCCCCGAAGTCCAGTGCCACCAACAGCATGGCAACCCTGGCTCCAGTTTGGCTGTCATGAGGGGGGCAGTAACAGTATAAATAGCCTTTCCGCTGAAAAGCTTGACAGGCAGTGTCAAACAGAGGCAAGAATTACTTCTCGAGTATGTGTCTGTATGTGTCAAATGGCTGACTGGAATGCGAAATGCACATTGCCACAGCTATTACATCAGGCATCATGAAAATATAAAATTATCACTACTTTACCATTTAGAGATTTTATTCAAACTTGCATTTAAACAATGGAGTAGAAAGGACTAGTGTATATATATATATATATATATATATATATATATATATATATATATATATATATATATAACATGAACTAATAATGAACTTCACTCACTGAGCATTTATACATTTTTGTTAATGTTAATTTCAGCATTTACTAATAGATTATTAAAATCTTGTTAACATTAGCTAATGCACTGTGAACTAACATATAACAACAAACAATAAACAACTGTATTTTCATTTTCGGTTGCACTTTATTTGAAGGTGTCAGTATTACAGTGTAATAATACATTTAATAACTGAGTAATAATAATTAACTGAATGTACTTACTATAGGTTTAGGGTTAGGATGAGGGTTTGGTTTAGGGTTAATTGCTAGTAATTATGCATAATTCCTAGTTATTACAATAGTAAATACATGTAACATATGTAACAATGACACTGTAAAATAAAGTGTTACCTCATTTTCTAACATTAACGAAGACTAGTAAATACAGTAACAAATGTATTGCTCGAGGTTAGTTCATGTTAGTTAATACATTAACGAATGGTTAACTAATGAACCTTATTGTAAAGTGTTACCTATCATTTATTTAATAAATTATTTCATTTATTTTATTTAATTATCTGCTTTTTTAAATTATATAACATTTGATTTCTGTTAATCACTTGAGTAAAGTTTTTTTTTTTTTTTTTTTCTTGGAGTGTTTGTAATTATGCAAATATAATGTATTATATTCAATGTTACAGTGATGCAGTCAATAGAAGAGGATGTTTATGAGACTGAGGTCTAATGGAATTTTTCTACTAACCTTATTAAAACTTGTCAGTTTTAACTGTATTATTATTATTTATTTATTTTATTTATTTGTTTGTTTAAATTTTTTCGGGACAAAATCAATATTAAGCATTTTTTTACTTAAGTGAAGCTGGCTGAAGTCGTAGGTGGCTCAGTGCCACGGGGCATTACTGTCCTTTGAGATTTCTTGGGCGGAATCGAATAAATAAATCCAATGATTGAATTTGAAATCCATTTGCCATTTAGTCCATTGAGACTATCACATGAGGAAAAAGTCATTCTGAATATTAATTTGCAATAATTTTACAATACCCTTAGGTGAAGGAAATCTTTATAGCTCACAATAAAACACATTTAAGAACTTGATTTGAATGGCGGGATAAATGTTCATTTTCTGCAACTGTTTTGATCGGTGGAAAGGCTATAGCCTTGTGCGCCAATGTTTTTTTGGGTCATTTATGGATAGGACATATCTACATAGTTGGCTTTCACATGCAATCTAGATTAGTCAGACCATCTGTTAAACATCTTTTTGGTCCATTTAAAGAAGTTTCTTCAAGGAAGTCACATTGAACAGGAATCTAAAGTAGACTTTCCACGCTTCTTTTACATTTTAGCCTGCAGATATTCTGGTTATAAAAAGAGTACTAACCTACTTTAATAAGAACTTTGAATCTTGAAACTCATGGCATTAACTCAAACATAGTGTTGATGTCACTGCTGTTTTAACACAGCATTTCTTCTTCTTCTTTTTTTTTCTAAAGCACAAAAAAATAAGGGTAATGTGTATAACTATTTGAAGTTAACATTTATCTTATCTTAGTTTCTACTAGTGAACATGTGACTACAAAGACTCATTTTACAAATGATTCTTACAAAACTTCCTGCTTTGATTATTCTTCTCAAAAGTATGTTTCTGAGTGTTGTAAATGTGTCATTGAAAAGACCTGTTTTGTGTGCATGCATGTGTGTGTGTGTGTGTGTGTACTTGCATTCCTTACTTTGTGGGGACCAAATGTCCCCACAACATAAGTAAAACCAGTAAATCTTGACATTGTAGGGACGTTTTGTTGGTCCCCACGAGGAAACAAGCTTATAAATCATACAGAATTATCTATTTTGAAAAACTAAACTAGCAGAACGTTTTCTGTGATGGGTAGATTTAGACAGAATATACAGTTTGTACAGTATAAAAACCATTACGCCTATGGAAAGTCCACACAAAACACAAAAACACAATATGTAGCGTGTGTGTGCGTGCCTGCGTGTTTTTCAACTGTTACTTTATATTTGCCAATTATGACTTTACATGTCACAGTGTGAATTCATTTCCAGCAACTGCAAATTTATTTCTCATAATTCACCTTTAGTTCTTTAGTATATATAGTGGGTACGGAAAGTATTCAGACCCCCTTAAATTTTTCACTCTTTGTTATATTGCAGCCATTTGCTAAAATCATTTAAGTTCATTTTTCCCTTCATTACTGTACACACAGCATCCCATATTGACTGAAAAACACAGAATTCTAGACATTTTTGTAGATTTATTAAAAAAGAAAAACTGATCATGGTCCTAAGTATTCAGACCCTTTGATCAGTATTTAGTAGAAGCACCCTTTTGATCTAATACAGCCATGGGTCTTTTTGGGAAATGTACCCACTGTACCTTTAGTGTATATATATATATATATATATATATATATATATATATATATATATATATATATATGATTATATATATAGATTTGTGATGAGCAAAAACAAGTTCATTGAGGAAATCCTGCAATACTGAATGAGAAAAATTAATTTCTTGCAAAGATATAGAAAATGCAAAATCAGTCGTGTCACTTTAAACCCATATTGTGCATCAAAGGGTTAATGCACATTATGTAAATGCAATAACTCGAATAACAAAATCTCTGTGTTATGCAAAAATGACAAAGTTCTATTAGGGGATGGATTTTTTTCTATATTGCTGCACTATTGTTCATTATTGGCAGGCAGTATAATAGCCTTTTTGCCTGTGTTTTAGCTTTATGTTTGTAAGTTTCATATAAGACAGAGAGGAAAGGCTGTGCCTTTTGAAGAAAGTATTGATGATAGTGACGGCAGTGCATCAGAATATGAGGTCGCAGTAAGAAAGGAAGAAGTTGAAGATCAAGGAGAATAGAAGCAGTCATGGCCGTCCTTAGAGCGGTGCAGCGGTATGATCGCACCAGGGCCCCGTGCTTGTGGGGGGCACCACGGTGAACGGACTGAGGGGGGATCTCCCTCCGAAATGCAATTGCGAACGGACTGTGGGGGGCCCCACTTCTACTACCTCACACTGGGCCCTGGAAGCAGTGGTAGTGATGGAGATACAGAATAGAAGTCATATAATGTGGAGGTCAAGAATTTAGATACATTATCCTATGCACGGTCAAGAAAGATGCCACTGCCTGTTGCCCTCATTTCACTGACAATCTGGGATGCTCCAAAAATGATGATTAAACATATCGAGTTATGTGTGGAAAGTGTGAGCTACACTGAAAAAGAAGTGTCTTATTATTTTCACTACAATCATGGATTTGGAATTCCAAGAAAGAAGCAATGTTTAAGGTTGTTTTAAAGTTGTTTTTTGACATTTTTACATGGGAGTTCCAAATTAAATATAGTAGCACAAGCTGTAACGGCATGTTAATAAAGCTGTTTCACCCTGCAAAACAATCTGCTAGAGCAGCCAGTGAATGTTCAAACACAATTACAGTTGACTTTCTGTACGTTGAACTGTAAAGTCTTCGTTCTGACACACGGCTTCATCTCTCTGTTCCCAGTTTATCTATTGGCTTGTAGTTTATGAGAGAGATACGTTTAGAAGCCTAAAGTGGCGGTGTGAATGTAAGAGATGTGATTCAGATGCACTGTGATTATTTCACAGCATACTCAACATAATGATGTGTTTGCATCATAACTCAGCTTTCCGAGACATTTCCTCCTAGCTCACAGTACACGTTAATTTCCTCTCTCTACAAGACTCAAAGTGCCTCAAAAACAAATAAATTGAGGTAGTTTCAGCATATAGCGGGGATAGTTTCATTTGTCTCGGTTATTACAATAAGGCAGTGGTTTTCCCTGTAATGAGTGAGAGAAGCAGATGAGAGACTGAATTGCATGCGTATTCTCGGATAAGGCCGCAGGTCAGTGAAGCAATTGTAGAGGGATGCTCTGTCATGCTCTGCAAGTCATACTGCTCAGGGTGAGTCGAGGGAGGTTCGTCTCCAAGCCATTTCATATCCTGAGCACACCTCTCGAAAAGTGACGCAATTCTTTTCTCGTATGCGCCCGTGTGGTTCCATTCTCTTCTGTTGCAAAAAAAAGGAGGGGCGGGTGTTTCCATAAGCTCTGCAAACAAAAGTTCATGATTCTTACACATTATCATCATGATAAAATTTACAACTGAACACAACTTTTATGAAAACTATCTACACCACAGTCACATTCAATATCACCACCATTAAGGTTCCACTTCTTTCTTTTTCTTTATTTAAAAATATATTTTGTGTTAAAATAATTTTCAAGACTTGAATAAAAAAAAAAAAACATGAATGATTTAATTTGAATTTAATTTCACTCATTAATTAGCATTAATTAACATTTCACAAATAATCACAACAAATCGAAAAGTAACACACATTGAATTAAATGTGACATTTTTAAGTAGTTGTTAAGACTGAAGTAGTATTTTCTTGTCAGCATGCGTCTTTTTCAAGATAAAATAAAGGAATGTGTTAACCAGATACCTTGTTTCAGACATTCAACCAAAAAACAAATCCATAAAACCCATTGACTTTGGGACGATGGAACTTGTTTCCGTGTTTTGGCCTACAAAAGCGACATCATCCCTGCAGCCCTCCATTGACACTTCTGGACTAGAACGGAAACTAAGATGCCTGGAGAAGCGTTTCTGATTCGCTTGAGACGATGTCTGACTCTTCAATGAGGTTAGCTGACAGTCATTCTTCATTACCGGTGCTGACATCCCGGTAAAGAGCTCGATATTATCAGGGAGGCCTGTCTCACTTTGTCTGATTGTAAGCACCTAAATCATCGACGTTGGCACTTTCCAGGAAATTATTTGTTGCATCCCTCTCTGCTTGATTGAGGGGTAAACAAAGCGGTGGAGAACTATAGCTGATAAAAAAAAACTACTTCCTGATACGCATTGATCTGGCACGTTTGCTCCTGTAGACGTAAAGCATATTTAGTCATCGTGTTGGCGGTTCTGATCCAGTCCAATTACTTTCACTGCTCTCCTGCTGAATGCTGTACACTTCATATAGAGGCTAAATGGAAGCACTCGCCATCTCAGCAGAGGCCAGAATAGCAATCATTAAGTGCTCGCTGGTCCCCACCGGTCCTCTATTCCACAACTGGAAGCATGCTTATGACTGAACCATTTCTTATTAATTGCCAAATCATGAATGCCAGGTGGTCATCTATGGCTAACTGAGATCTGAGTACTCAAAAATGTGACCATCGGCGTCTCCGTTAATGACATCACTTCTTCCCGCTGCTTAATGGCTATTAGATATGCTGCTATGTGCCTAATATGGCACCTATCAAGCTTCTTTTTCCACAGAGAAATGTTGTCTCTTTGCTTCCCGGCAGGATTCCGCCAACCTTGTCACTAGAAGACCTGCACGATCAGAGCGTGGGGCTTCAATCAATCCCGCCGCCCTGTTCTCATTGCAGGAACCCATTTGCGTTTCCTCCCGCACTGTGGCCACTTCTTTCTGCCCTGCCGCTGAGGCCTGGCTCTTACAGTCATGCACAGTGGGACAGTGAGTGGAGTTATTAAACCTCCCCCCAAGGGGAGCCAAACAGCCCCTTGGAGAAATCATTAGTCGAGCGGACAGAGCCCGTTAAAAGCCCTGCCACTGTGGAGGATGAGGGACTGCTGGGCTCAGAACCTGTGGCTCGCGGTGACCCCCGCTAACATATCCTGGAAACAGACTGAGGTCTCTGTTCTGGGAACAGCTGGAATTAGAGGTTGTATTAATCTGAGGAATCACATTTCCCTTGATCCTTTGCGAATAAACTTTTTTTTTTTTTTTTGGTACTAGGAAAGCATACTGTAGCTTTCAGAAATCTCTGTAAAGAAGAACATTTATTGAAACTAAACTGCCAAAAATAGATCGTTTTGTACATGAGCAAGTCATGAATATGTTATACATCAACATCTATATGAGGTAATGTTGCATTGAAATTTGCATATTTCTCCATGTTTGAAACGCATGCACGTTTCTAATGCAAATACCATTTTGTAAGTAATTAGCAGTCATTTCAGCAATATTATCAACAATGTATTATTAATATCATTAAGATAATATGGCGATTACATTAGCATGCTTTCCATGTATACTACAGTTCAAAATTTGGTAAGATTTTTGGTAATACTTTGCAATAATGTTCATTAGTTAAACATAAGTAAATTAACTAGCCATAAGCAATGCATCTGTAACTGTATTTGTTAATCTTCGTTAATGTTAGTAATGAAAATACAGTTGTTCATTGTTTGTACATGCTAGTTCACAGTGCATTAAGTAATGTTAACAAGATTTTAATAATGTATTAATAAATGCTGTATAAGTGCAGTTCATTATTAGTTCATGTTGACTAACGTAGTTAACTAATGATAACTAATGCACCTTATTGTAAAGTGTTACCGGTTTCTCATACTCAACAACATCAAAAACACAGTAAAAACAGTAATATTGTGAAAAGTATTGCAATTTAAAATAGCTGTTTTCTATTTGAATATGTTGTAAACCGTAATTATTCCTGTGATCAAAGCTGAATTTTCAGCATCATTGCTGCAGTCTTCACTATCACGTGATCCATCAGAAATCATTCTGACACGCTGATTTGCTGCTGAAGAAACCTTTATTACAATAGAAATAGAATCGTCCTTAATTCATTATTTTACTTCAGACAGAGAGAGAGAGAGAGAGAGAGAGAGAGAGAGAGAGATAAAGTGAATAATCCCATACTGAGAACAAAAATCTTAATTGTTAAGTATATTAACAGCTCTCTGTCTGGAACAATAGGGTGCATTTTAAATAAATATCTATTTTTCTTTTCTTGTTAATGTTATTTTAATAAAATAACAGCTTCCTTACAGTTTTGAGTATTCGGGTCTGTTCTCTTAAATTATGTAGGGTTTTTTTTTTTCTTCTGAATTTATAATTTTATGGTGCACTGAATATAAAAAGATGCATGTAAACTTGATTTTAAAAATATATGTTTTTTTTTAAATAATATTCTTTTGATATATATGTATATTGTTCAATATTATTATTATTATTACTATTTCCTGTTTAATCTATATATACTATAATGATTAAAACAGAAAGAAAAAAAAGCTTACCCATCTTGATGGGGTCATGGGCAACGTGTTTTCACTCCAGCTCAAAGTCACACGTTGGTGAAATATGCCCATCTGAAAAACCCTGGAGAGAATACAATTCACCCTTTGCCGGGAGTGTGACTGAAAGGCGATCTGACCAATCATAATGCTGTCCTACAAACAAACGGGAGAGTTAGTAGATCAATGTCGGTGGACTTGAACTTGAAAAATGGTGTGTACTGACGTCTTTCCACGGTTGAAACAATAAACCTTCTGATGTTCATTTTATTTCATGCCAGTAGGAAGAGATGATTGGTTCACGTCTTATCTGACGTTGCCCTGTCAGTGTCTCCTTTGCTCTGCTATTTATTTTTTTTTCTTCTTCATTGAATTGTGGCTTGAGAGTGGCATGGCTTGTCAGGCAGAAGCAACAGGGGAACCAGTCTTTGCGAAGGGTCAATTGTACACACACGAACACAGATTTTCTCTCTTTAAGAGTAAAACAGATTAAGCATAACTAATTTGCAGTTAAAACTAAACAATGAAAAGGGTAATCATAAATTTTCATGCAATGCTTGGCTAGATAAAACAGGTGAGCGTTTAGCTCTGGCTTCCTTAAGTGACGGAAGTAATGACGACGATTAAAGTTGAGTTCCTCACACAAAGTGCAGGGATCATAGGTGAGAATCCGTGTCTGGTTTAATTACTTAGCAGACTTGTGTGAAAAGTGAGTTTACAGCGTAAGAGTGTTTTCAGGCCAGGAGATCGCTAGTTTTATATCCAATTATCTACATGTGGATCCATCTGTGGGACAAAGTGTCTTGGCGTGGGAGTACTCTTATTATTTCATTAGAGGAATCTATGTCAATATAAATGGAGCCGAGCGCAAAATTAGAGTGGAAGCCTTTTGAGAATTTGGTTTGTGCAGTAATTAGAACAGATTTCATCATCTGAATATTCCTTCTCCTCTCACCTCTCCAAAGTTTTGACCTTGGACTAAAAAAAGCTTTGCATTTAAAACAGACAGGGGAGCACTCCCAAACTTCAGCAACTTTTTCTTTCTCATGGAAAAGCAGACAGTGTGCATTACCACAAAATTACTCTCTCCCCATTTCCGCAGCATTTCATTTAATGTGAAGAGCGCAAAAGACCTTAGTTACTGTTATTTGCCGGAATGATTAAAGGTTGGTATTCAGTGCCACATCGTTCAGGTGACAGCTTGATTATCCCTTTTCGGGTAGCTTTTGTTGGAGTCAGGAATAAGCCCAGGGCGGGGGATACCAGGGGGCTCCTGTCTTCATCTCCCTGCCCACAGGAGGCCCACAGATGCTGGGGCTTCAATCCTGTCCTTGGTTGTCAGTGTGCATGGCTCCAGAGCAGCTCCCTATTGAACTGATGTGGATGTGAGCGAAAACTCCACAATGTCACCCGGGAACAGGAAACTTTGCGCTGTCAGGATTGTGTTTGTTTTGATTTACAGCATTAGTGGAGCGAGCCAAACTTGAGCAGTGTTATTGACGCTGTCTGGAGGGAAGCGAGTCACCATGGTGACTACATTGCTAACAAAAACTTGCTTCTTGGCTACCTTTTACCAAACTACAAAACAGTTTGTTGTTTCCCTTCAGTAAAAAAAAAAAAAAAAGGTGAAGTGTATAATTTCAGTGCCACTAACGTCTCCGAATTGTGAAAATAATGACTGTTTTTAAGCAAGAACACTTACCCGTCTGCCATTGGTCAGGCCAGTTGACTGGTACCTTCCCAAACTCATGCAATTAGTTGAACTAACAGGTCAGGATATTTTAAAAGCACCCGTGTTTACATTCATCAGGGAAAATGAACAAAATTTAAATAAATCAATAAACAATTACACACATTTACACCAGCAAGACAATAGGGTATAAAAATTAACTAATAAATATTACCATACTTTCCCTGATTGATTAAACACAGTTTGCTATTAGATTTGTTTTGCGTCACAAGTTTTATGAATTGTTACATTTAAATATGCAAATGATCCATTATAAAATTAAATTAGCATACAGAAATTTGAACATTGTAAAAATTTACTTGACATAAAAGGTACATGTTTTTGCAAAGGTTATTTTGGACATCAAATAGGCTTACTGTCAATAGCCAGGGGGGAAAAAAATCATCACATTTTTTTAGAAAAATATTTTATACAAATCTGGCCAATATTACTTAAACAAACCCCTCCGTAAAAAATAATAATAAAAAAAACTGGAAAGTTCTGTTCGTTTACTGTAAGCGATACTGAAATTGAGACCTGCAAAATGACCTTTAAAGTTAAACTGTTAAAAAAAAAAATCCCCGCAAAATCTACGGTAAAAAACAGCAGCTGGAGTTGCCAGAACTTTACTGTAAAAAAAATATGGTCTCAACGCTTTAGGTTTTAAGGGACAGCTGTCTTATTTTACAGTTCAGAACTGTACAATTTAAAGGTTTATATTGTAATAATTACGGTTCATAACTGTTTATCTTACACACTGTAGAAAAAAAAATTCTGTTGAGTTTATGGTGAATAAACATATTTCATTAACTGATATAATAGTAAGTTACCAACCTATTAAAGTACTAATACCTGTTTTGCACCTTTTTAATACTCTAACAATCAACAAACACAGAGGTGAGGCACACAGGTGTCATTCACACAAACACTAAAAACCATCATGGTAACATACATGAAATTTAAAAAATGCATTAAACATTAATTTAACAACATTAGATGTAACATAAAACTCTAATGAACATAACTGATAAGAAGAAACAGTTATTTCAATGAAAATACATCGCCAGCTGAAGTGCCCGTTATATCCACTAGGGGGCACTTCACCATGGATTATGCACTACACACCTCAACACCAGACTCCAATTCCCATTATGCATCACATCAGAGACATACACACACTACATGTTCCATAAGCCTTCATACCTGGACTGATTGCACACACACCTGCCATGAATCACTGTCACTATTTAAGCACCCTGCACACACACACTATCGGGAAGTCTTGATTTGCTTAATTCTGAGTGTTTATTCCCGTGTTTTGTTTTCCTTGTTTTTTTTACTCTGCCTGTTATTCCCGTTGTTTGATTCCTGATTCGACTATCCTGCCTATGTATTGACCACGATTCTGCCTATCCTTTGGCATATCTGTTTGCTGTCTGTTGACCATTGCCTGTCTGACTACTCCTGTCTTAATAAAGCTGCATTTGGATCTCATTCCGTTGCCCGATCATCTAAATCAGGGGTGGCCAACGTCGGTCCTGGAGAGCCACAATCCTGCAGAGTTTAGCTCCAACCCTGATAAAAACTCACCTTCCTGTAGCTTTCTAGTAACCCTTAAGACCTTGATTAGCTTGTTCAGGTGTGTTTGATTAGGGTTGGAGCAAAAATTTGCAGGATTGTGGCTCTCCAGGACCGACGTTGGCCACCCCTGATCTATATGTTCTCCACAGCTCAACAAGATATGGTCTATGCATGCATGCCGACAAAAGTTTGGTATTTTGTACAAAAAACTTTGAAAAGTGTTTATTCAGCTGTATCTGTATATCCCTATATCCCTCTCCCCTCCATCCTATTACTTGTGACTGCTTAGTTTGTCCGAGCGCCATCTAAACTACCAGTCAACATGAGCGTCACCCCACAAGACTGGAGCAGCTTACAACTTATGTTGTGCGTCATTGAAGTTTGAATACGATTTTTTGACTGGTTCTCCTGTGCTGTTCTACAAGAAGAGGAGAGGAAACATGGCTGCATTCTCTTTTAAATCTTCATTATTAATGCTTGTTCACACATCAGAAATTCTGCAGTGTGCTGTTAAAAATCGTTCTTCACACTTTGTGGGAGGAGGTCAGAGCATATCCACCAAAAGAAGGCAATATTTCTGCACGTTGCATCACATGTAGGCAAATAACTTTGGCATGTTCCCGATGAACATATTGATTTGTGTCAAAACAAGTGAACGAGCATCAGTTTTATGATGAAGGGAATGTAAGAGAAAGGAACAAGATCATCCACGCTGCGATTCATAGAACTTCTAGAGTTGGCAAGCTGTGGGCGTCTGAAGTGGGAACCGTTGAAGGGTATCTGCGATGACAGAGAAAAGTAATTTTGGTTGGAGACCGAAGTGACAGGAAGGACAGTGTGACTTTGCTTCCCTTTCTACACCTGTGAGACCAGTAGCGAGGTAGAGCATAGGTATTATCAAATTCCTCCTCCTCTTCTTCACCAAACCCCACATCACAACGTCTCGTCTCCGCGCGCGGGGGTCGGGGGGGGGGGGGGGGGGGATCCGTCACGTCAAGGACACGCCATGGTTGACACCGCAACAAGCAGCTAATTTATATCCTTCTCCTGGACAAACATGAACACAGCGGCAGTCATGTCACCCAGGAGTCGGCATAAATATGCAAACACAGATTCTGAGGAGCAAAGGCTCTGTCCGTTTACCATCTTTTTTCCATCTCGTTTTACCTCCTCTGTGGTTTGTCCTCTGCTGACTTTCCCATTTGTTGGTGGTCATTAAAACTACTGGCATTGTAGGTATGACTATATAGTGAAAAGAGTGATGCTGCAAAAAGGCTCTGTAGGTAAACAGAAATAATTACCACCGTTACGACTTTCGTTAATAATTCAAGGGTGTTTGGGGTAACACTGAATTTTGATGGTCCACTTTAGACATTCTACTGACTTTGCATCAGTAACTTTGCAACTACAGGTCAAATAAAAGTCTTTAGAGTATTAGTAGACTAATTGCTTAATATCTGCTAACACTTTATTTATTTTGATTCTCCCCATCAGACATTCTCCTGACTATAAGAAACTTTCCAAGTAATGCACTTGTCAACTTACTCTACTAACCTTAACCGTAACATCAAACCCTAACCTAACAGTTTACTAACAGCCTACTACAGTCTACTATACTCTATTGAGATTTAGTTGACACATGTAGTTGCTAACTTTTATTATGTAGAATGTCTTAAATTGACCATCAAAATATAGGTGTAACCATGTTTTGTAACATATTTGAAGCTTGGAAAACTTCTACAAGTCTAAAAAACAGGAATAAATAGCATTCATAACAGTCTCTACTAAAAATAAATAAAAAGTTGGAGAGATTTTGTCCACATCAGGTTTGTACACAATTCAGAATTGAAGAATTAGTTCTAGGACTTCACTGAATTGCAATTCAAAGAAATACATCAGTGTCAATGCATTCTAGCAAGTGTTTTGGAACTATCCATCCTGCTAAGATTCAAGGTTTGTATTAACAGACTTTGCTTTAGTTACACATAACAGTTATATACATATAATAGTGCTTCCTTACATTTGACAGACTCGTTACATTCATGGTACAGTTTTTTATAAGTTCTTGCTTGCCTTGGAATTGAACCCACGACCTTGGTGTTAATAACAAAATGCTCTTCATTCACAGTTCAATTCACAGTGCTACATAGCCTTGGTCCTCAGATTTTCAACAATGAACAAGGCACAAAAGGTAAACAATTGTGCCAAATCCAGAATGCAACAATTTCCATGATGCATACTGGCCAACCATCATTTCATGGCGGGGCCAGTGTAGGCGTGATGTGGACTTGAGGTTAGCCCCATACTGAGGCTAATTCTAGGGCCAATTGCAGATAAGGCTGACACGGGACCATTGAACAAACCCACAGTGCCCATAGCTCAAGCCCATATCACACCTACATTGGCCCCACCATGAAATGCTGGCAGTGTGTATAAAATTATACACACTGAATGAATAGCAACATCAACAGTCACCACAAAAGGCCATCTAGAGGCACACATGCTGGCTGACTTGAATGGTTTATCTGAGTCCCTATGGCCATTACCCAACACTGCTATCATGCTCCGCAGTGGATGCCCAGGGCCCCTTTGAAGTCAAGAGGCAAAAGTCAATTCAACACACTGGGGGTGCTAATGAATTTGTTTGGAGCTTAATTCTAAATGGTGAGGGCCTGTGGACGATAATTCATTGCAGCAGGTAGACTCTGTGGAGAGCTAAATGCAGGAAGAATTGTAATGACTGAACTCTTCTGAGAATATATCTTTGATAGAAGTCATGAGAATTGTAGTGTAGAAAAGTATAATTATATGGCGTAAATTAGATCTGGGAGAGGCAGCATGGACTTTTTCAATTCAAATCCCCTTGTGCTGATGAGTTTATGTATTTACAGAGGATTTAAGTGCATTAATGTAAGTTTTTTGTGTAAATGGTTTCGCTGTTGCAGTACAGCATCCTTTTTACACCTCAAAATACAAGTTTATTTGCCCTAATTCCATTCATCCAAATGATTAAATCTATGTCCCCTATCCCCTTCAATCAAGACTAAATTAAACTTGCTTGAAAATTCATCTGTATCAGATCAGGACAGTCTCATAAGGGAATTGAAGACATATTTTGTTGATCCTGGAACAACATTCCTCTCTGAATTTTTTTCCTATTTTTTTTTTTTTTCTTATCAATGCCCATTACTCATCCCTAAAACCAGAGGGAAATGATAGATGTATAATACTGATGTAGAAGAGGGTTGGTATTCTTTGGAAGACAGAAAATCATATGGGCTTCCAACAACGTGAGAAATTTTCATTTTTAAAGTGTAGCTCTAGGCAAAATAATGGATTCACCAGGAAAGAAAAGTTATCACTAGAGTGACATTTAAAGTTTTGAATACTGTATAATACACAAGTGATGTTTTTGGTGATGCAGAATAAAAGTCACTAGATGGATGCTTGCTTATGAGAGTGTGTTGATTAGATACAGTCCAACCGCAACTCACTCCTTCACTTTGTCAACATAAAAAAAATAAGCTGTCATAAAGTGGTGGGGACAAAATCATCCATAGCAAAAAGTTTGAGGACAAGTCCCTGTCGTAAATGATGCATGATCAAATCTTTTGCTATGATGCTCCTTAAATCCAAAAGTTTGCATCCTGAAATAAATGTGAGAAGTGCAATTCAGCAGTTCAGTGCGTCTGTCTTTCATAACGACACCCCACCGCTTGTAAACTCAGACTTTGAGAACTCAGCGTGAGATGGGACTATGGAGACAGGAACGTGAGGAAAAAAATGAACTTGATTAAGCGAAAAGGGGGACGCATTAAGAGTGAAGAAAGCATAAGCTCTTTAACTCCTCTGCTTTGCATATAAATGAGAGATTACAGAGAGACTATATCTTATCAGCCCGTTGGAATACATATGCCTAATTACAATATATTCAGAAAAATATGCAAGTGTAATTTGCACAAAGAAGATTAGGTGCACAGAGAAAGGTCAGGCCACACCGGTTCATACTGATGTGCTCGAGCCGTGATGCTCTAGAGAAATAAGGGTCTATCGAGAAGAGGTTTTATTCAAAAGCAGTCCTTTTTTAAACTGAAACATTCCTTTAGCGGTTCTTGATTATTCGCGGTCTATCACATATTCGGACAGATTACTCTCACAGCGTTTCCTGTTACACTGATTCTAGTTGTAGACAACAAACCGCATGAGCGCTAAAGTCTGATTCATGACCAAATGACAATTGATCCTGTTCTTTTTTAGTAAATCACTCAAAATGATTTGCAAAGAAGTCCCAAAGACAAACTCATTGGTTTAAAACTCATCAGTCAGTCACTGAATCAGTTTCACTGAACTAAAAGTCATTACTTGTGGTCATAAATGGCAAGAAACCAAGTTTATTATTGATAAGTTCCTGTACGACTCAAATCAGCTTAGCTAAAGATACACCTTGGGAAACAAATGAAGTTTTGCTGTGATAAATGAATTGTATTTACTCTTTCCCTGCCAAAGTCTACGAAAAAAGTTGCCAGCAAGTGACACTATTTTTGATTATATTCTTAAAACTTCCATGGATCCCAGTATATATTTTGTTGCATGAATATGTAAACAGTAAACAGTCAATATATCAAAAGAAAGAACGCCTCAACACTTGAACGTGGGTAAGTTTCAATAAACAAAGAAAATAATACTAATAATTCAACAAAACACTGAGAAAATCATATTTTTGTCAAAAACCTTGTCTGGATCAGATTCAGAACAATGATCAAAACATTGATGGAGAAAATCAAGTAAATCAACACAATGCACAGTCACACACATCATTCTCTGTGACATTAGGCAGTTTCGATTTATATGCTATTGAATGTTTGATAATCACATTAAGATATACTGTAGAAGTAAGATATACTTCTATCCACTCCTTTTGCTTTACCCTTATCGTCTTCTTCGCTTATGTTTGGATCCGGAGATGCTGATCTGTAGCAGTGCCCCCTGCCATATAACAGCGAAATATGGTTTAATAAAGTGATCTAATTTAATAATATAAAAAATGAAAAGAAGTGTTAAGGGAATCATACAATTCTTTAGTATTCCTATCTTTAGCCTGCAACTTTGCTGTCTAGGAAGTGTCTTGCATTCATTCCCACACACACCAATAGTTGTGGAAGGTACTTGTGACAGTATGCTGTGGAGTGTGTCAGTCAGTGAAGAGGTCATCCTGGTTGCTGAGCTTTCAGCTTTGCCTTTATTTTGTCCTGTCTCCCATGAGGCCGAGTGCTCAAGGACAGGCTTCGGTGAGTGTATATTACAAATGCAAACGGGACATGCAAACAGACATGACTGAGCCCTGGGAACTTCACTTTTGAAATATCCAGTTCTGCAATTCAGCCTTACCTGTGAGATTGCTTATTTTAACTGAATATAGAGATGATGATATTACATCATGTACTCATTTAAAATAAAATAGTTTTTACTGCATGCACAATATAGAACATATGAACAATTTCAAAAATCATTGAGGGTTCACAGAATACAGATTCATGTTAATGGAATTCAAAGGTTATTTTATTTTATTCACAATAAATTAGATTATTAAATGTTCAATGCCATTACAATTATTTAGTTTAGTCTATTGTGGCCTTTATGGCTGTGATATTTAACACATTGTTTTGTGCTTTACAGCTGCATCAAAGGATTCGTAAGTTGTTCATACATAAAAGGATCAGTGTTTTGGATGTTGTCAATATGTTGATATTGCATTTTTTTCAATGTCAGTGTCTATTCATGTGCATTTACATACAAATGTGAATGAGATTACCCTGGTTAAATACAACAGCTCACAATGTCTGAGACTGAGAGAGAGTGCAACTGTTCAATTTTACACTTGATCTCACAGCAAAAATCTGTCTCTTAGAACTAGAATGGAATGAATTTTCTCCCCAACTAATGTGCTGAGAGATATAACTGTCCATTTTACATATATTAGCCTATATTTTGTTGTAATCAAACACTAATTATAATAACACATAAAATTCAGGTTGATTCACACATGTGGGTCATATATATACAAGGTGTCTCAATGTGGTGACTAACCGAATGAATGAATGAAGGAACAAACGAAATTACATTTTGAATTCTGCTGAAAGTCACTACTTCTGTCATGATTGTCGGCTGGAGTGAAGATTCACTAGAGTGCACTCCACTCTGGACTCTTTTCACTCACACTCATACTCTCATTCATTCGCAGAGACTACATTTCCCATAAACCCAGTCACTGATTACCGCACCAGCTGCACCTCATCACCCACACCATATAAGCACTGCTCACAATATATTTATTGAATGAATGAAAGGGTGGATGAATGAATGAATTTATGAACGAACGAATGAATGAATGATTGAGTGAATGAATGAATGAACGAATGATTGAATGAACGGATGTACTGACGGATGGACGGACGGAGGAACAAACAAACAAACAAACAAACGAATGAAGTTACATTTTGGATGGCACTGAAAGTCATCATGTCAACAACAAAACTAATAAAATAAAAATATACAGATGTACTGGAAAGTAAAATTGTGCTCTTTTACATTAAATAAGTCAGTTAGAGACAGAAATGAAAGTTCTAACTTACAAGTAAATATTACCTCAGATTGTTTGTTATATTTTTAGAGTTCTTGAGTATTAATTAATTGCAATTTGCAAATATAAAAACTTTGTGAATCTCAAAAGTACAGGGAGTGCAGAATTATTAGGCAAGTTGTATTTTTGAGGATTAATTTTATTATTGAACAACAATCATGTTCTCAATGAACACAAAAAACTCATCAATATCAAAGCTGAATATTTTTGGAAGTTTTAGTTTTTAGTTTTTAGTTTTAGCTATTTTAGGGGGATATCTGTGTGTGCAGGTGACTATTACTGTGCATAATTATTAGCCATCTTAACAAAAAATAAATTTATACCCATTTCAATTATTTATTTTTACCAGTGAAACCAATATAACATCTCAACATTCACAAATATACATTTCTGACATTCAAAAACCAAACAAAAACAAATCAGTGACCAATATAGCCACCTTTCCTTGCAAGGACACTCAAAAGCCTGCCATCCATGGATTCTGTCAGTGTTTTGATCTGTTCACCATCAACATTGCGTGCAGCAGCAACCACAGCCTTCCAGACACTGTTCAGAGAGGTGTACTGTTTTCCCTCCTTGTAAATCGCACATTTGATGATGGACCACAGGTTCTCAATGGGGTTCAGATCAGGTGAACAAGGAGGCCATATCATTAGATTTTCTTCTTTTATACCCTTTCTTGCCAGCCACGCTGTGGAGTACTTGGACGCGTGTGATGGAGCATTGTCCTGCATGAAAATCATGTTTTTCTTGAAGGATGTAGACTTCTTCCTGTACCACTGCTTGAAGAAGGTGTCTTCCAGAAACTGGCAGTAGGACTGGGAGTTGAGCTTGACTCCATCCTCAACCCGAAAAGGCCCCACAAGCTCATCTTTGATGATACCAGCCCAAACCAGTACTCCACCTCCACCTTGCTGGCGTCTGAGTCGGACTGGAGCTCTCTGCCCTTTACCAATCCAGCCACGGGCCCATCCATCTGGCCCATCAAGACTCACTCTTATTTCATCAGTCCATAAAACCTTAGAAAAATCAGTCTTGAGATATTTCTTGGCCCAGTCTTGACGTTCCAGCTTGTGTGTCTTGTTCAGTGGTGGTCGACTTTCTGCCTTTCTTACCTTGGCCATGTCTCTGAGTATTGCACACCTTGTGCTTTTGGGCACTCCAGTGATGTTGCAGCTCTGAAATATGGCCAAACTGGTGGCAAGTGGCATCTTGGCAGCTGCACGCTTGACTTTTCTCAGTTCACAGGCAGTTATTTTGCGCCTTGGTTTTTCCACACGCTTCTTGCGACCCTGTTGACTATTTTGAATGAAACGCTTGATTGTTCGATGATGACGCTTCAGAAGCTTGGCTATTGTAAGACTTCTGCATCCCTCTGCGATATATCTCACTATTTTTGACTTTTCTGAGCCTGTCAAGTCCTTCTTTTGACCCATTTTGCCAAAGGAAAGGAAGTTGCCTAATAATTATGCACACCTGATATAGGGTGTTGACGTCATTAGACCACACCCCTTCTCATTACAGAGATGCACATCACCTAATATGCTTAATTAGTAGTAGGCTTTCCAGCCTATAGAGCTTGGAGTAAGATAACATGCATAACGAGGATGATGTGGTCAAAATACTCATTTGCCTAATAATTCTGCACTCCCTGTATAAAACTTGTCTAACCTTACCATCATGCACTGAGGAATAGATAATTAATAACTAATTATTGTTTTCTAAAATTATATGGTAAAATAATACTCTCACATATTATAAGACATGCATTGTTCACTACATGTGACATCAGGGTCAAGTAATACATTTTCCTGGATCAATGTTCCGAAAATTTAGTCTTAACCCAATCCCTCCCCATTTCTCATCCCTAAAATCAGAGGGAAATTATAGGTGAATAACACTGATGTGAAAAGCACCTAACACTAGACATAAACTGTACTCTTGCCCCTCAAATCTGATTGGTTGACTGGAATGTTGTTCCAGGATCAACAATGTTGTTGATCCAGGAACATGTTGTACTTGATGAAAACACATTCACCATGGCTTCAGACTGCATAATATGTCTTAAAGTCATGATGAAATGAAAGGAGTGACGGCTCTTTTCTTCCATATTGTGATGTTCATCCGAGTGTAGAAATTGTGAATAGTTGCAGTTTTCCAGTAGTCACTTTTTTGCTGCTTGCCAACAAGACATCTACAAGTTTACTCTGTACCTTCTGTTAAAAATACCGCAATTTCTTCACACCACATTTGATGCTGTTTGCTTTAATGGATCACTAGACCTTCTGTCTCCCTTGATAATGAGAGACGTGAAACCCAACAGTGTCAAACACCCGGAAAAACTGTTAAAGGAAAGGTGCCCGTGAGGTGTGTGGAGACAGAGACGTATGTGTGTGACAGTAACAGGCTTGTGGTGAGTAATGGAAGAGGAAGTAAACACAAATAAATGTATTAAATTGAGGACGAGCTTTGTCCTCTCCAGTCGCAGAGTCTTTGACTGAGAGCCGGTGTGAATGAGACTGAATTATGGTCCATTTACCCTTGCTCGACTCCACAAAATTATTCAAATTCAGAGGGTGTTTCTCCACAAATGGCCACCTTGACTTTCATTCGCTGTTAGCCGCGTGCAGAGCTTCACCAGGGACAGATGAAAGGTAGAATTTATTTAAAGGACATCTCACTGCTCAATAAATGTGTTTTGCACATTTTTTTTTTTTTTTGCATACTATTCCTTTTTTATTCTTTTTGCAAAGTCCTTTCAGTTTTCAGAATAAAATGTATTAATTTCTAGTAAATTTTAAAGTAAATTTAGAAGGTTTGTCTGCATACACAATGGCCCCAATAAGTTGGACACTTATTGTACATCACAGAGAAGAGAAGAAAAAAAAAAAAAAAAAAAAAAAAAAAAAAATATATATATATATATATATATATAATCACTTTTAACTCTTTTCTGCCATTGACAGAATTTTCCAGCAATATGGTTAACTAAACAGTTTAAAATACTATTAAAACATAAAATACTATTAAAGTTACTGTAAAAGTTGGGAAAAAAAAATACAATGGGGCCCATCACCTGTTTGGTTACCCACAATTTTCCTTTTTGACTGAACTATCCCTTTAAACAGCATTTAAATCAAAACTGCCTAATGTTACTAAATGAAATGTTGAACCAGAAAGAGATTTATGACTGTGCAAGCTTTGGCAGTGCTGATTTACAAAGTTTCCTTGGTTAATGTTTTGATTTTCGTTCTGAATCTGAACCTGACAAACTCTTTAACAAAAACGTGACTTTCTCCGCTTTTTTTTTTTTTTTTTTTTTATGTTGCTTTTTGATGAAACTTACCCACATTCAAGTGTTGATAAAATAAAGAATGCATTAAGCTAGAGAAACATTTGTTTTGTTTTGTTTCATTGTTGAAAAGCAAAAACTCTTTCTTTTGATTTATTGTATGTTCAGATATTTATACAACAGATGTTCTGAGGTCCATGAAAGTTTTATGAACATAATAAAAAAATACTGGCACTGGCTGGCAACTTTTTTAGTAGACACTAGCAGGGAAAGAGTTAACCAACTTTTTGTGTTTCACTAAGATTTGAAGACCAGAACACGTCCAAATGCTATTTGTCTTCATTTTAAATTATTACTTCTGTGTTTATTGTTTTATCCAAGCAAACTTATTTTTTTCTGAAATGTTTTGCTTGAAAAATGAGTCCTACCATTCTTGAAAATAAATAGCCTACTTGTTTTTTTATTATTATTATTCTTTTTCTTTCTTTTGTAATGAAATTCAGACATTTATGTCTAAGCTTCCCAACTAATGCTGAACTAATTTGTTTACCTCATTTACCTAAAATAAATTATTACTACACACACACACAAAAACACACACACACACACACACACACACACACACACACACACATATATATATATAAAATCAGATCATAATATCACAGTCAAATGTTGCTCAATCAAATGTTTAGTGAAATGTCTTGTCTTGTATTCTTCTCATGGTTTTCCCACTGTCTGTCAATCTCTGGTTCCAGCACGGCCTATGGATCAATCAGGAAATTCAATTAGGGCATCATCAGTCCAGCCCCTTCGCTGTGTAAATGATGGCCACTGACACACGGCAGATACGGCTCCATCTATCAGTGTTGCTTTAAACTGTTTTAAGAGACGTTTCCCTCTATTTCTCACTTCTCAGCTCTTTCATCTTCAGACACACAATTGACTATTTGCTCTCTTTCCTCCTCTCTCTTACTAGGCGTGAACATTGTGTGTACAGAGCCACGATGAAGCCTGTTTGCATACTGAAATGATCTTTAAGGACACCACTGTAGGAACTATAATACTGCGGCAGTTAAATTTATGACATTCTCAACTCAGTTCAGAAGATAGAATCATGATTTTTAAAATGATCTAAAAAATGGGTTCAATTGCCATGCATTGTACAGAGTATAATTATGTTAAATTGCATATATTTATTGTATTATATGTATATTATTCTATCATTATATAATAGAAATAATATTTATTCAAATCAACTTTTTAGAAGGTCTTGATCTAGAATAGGTTTTTATGCAAAAAAAAAAAAAAAAAAAAAAACAACTCATATTTGACATTGTTGCAGCACCACTCTTCCCAGTTCAGTTTAGTTTCTGACTCTAAAGCTGCGTTCAGACGGCAGGCAAATCAAATATTTTCTCAGATCAGATCTTTACAGTTAGACTGTCTGCACTATTAATTGCAAGTGATCTAATAAGATTTGTGTGTGCAGACAATCTGCATGGGTTGCTTTGGTAATGATACTGTACCCGCGTATGTGACAATGCTGGAAAAACTGAGGTGCATCATCTCGCTCTCCAAATATGTACGGTCAGTATGGTTGCGCCACAGAACTTGTATATATTGTGATTCTCTATGCTGTCGTCATAGCCAAAATCTTTGGACATACTGTTTGAACACAGTATGAATAGTTTACACTAGTTTTACATTTACATTTATTCATTTGGCAGACGCTTTTATCCAAAGCAACTAACAAGTGAGAAGTTGCCCATGGTGGGGATCGAACCAATGGTTCATTAGTAGTGAGTGGTTTCTCACTGAGTTAACTACCCACAGTTTTGAATTTGCCATTGTGTGTCGTGTTAAGAGTGATGCAAAATCAGTTGACACCTGATTTGAACAGCCAGAACGTCCAGACTGAGATGCATCTGAAAAAAGTTTCAACACTACTGACTAACTTTTTTTTTTTTTTTTGCTATGAATTATTTAAATGAGGAATATTGTGACGTGTTTATTCTCGGAAGAAAAATCAAGACTACAATGGAGGCAAATGGGAGTTCAGAAACTGTGCGCAATAATATCAAGAATAACTCCCTTTGAAGTTTGCAAACCTTTTTCATGCTCAAAGAGCAACATTACACACTAAAGAAAGTTGAACATGTAAAACAAAAGCATTATAGGTCCTCTTTAATATTATATCATATTATATTTTACAATGGGATTTTACTGTGGGAATGGCACATTCTTGAGCGAACAGTAAATTATTATATTTTTTAATTGTTTAAATTGCAGTGATGAAATTTGCTGCCGTGGACTTTCTTCATCACTGACTTCATATGCAGATTTTATGGTTCAGTGCTCAAGAAAGATTTTGTAAAAACAACTTTTTGTTTGCTGCTTGCTGGAAATTTGATCTAACTTTTAACAACATGGTTTGACTTTTAAAAACTCTCTGTTTATTAGAGTTTATTAGTCTTTCCATTGGAGAGCGAACATTATATATTGCCAATTGCAAATAATATTAGTCATATGGGAGCATAACATTTTCCAGTTAATTAGAAATATACTCTCTGCCTGTGGTTTTAGACCTTACATGAAACCTTCAATATTTATAAGCTGGAAAATGTATAATTCCAGTGCTGCAGAACTAGGCGTTTTGCTGGTTAAGACTATGTTAGCTAACACTAGAGCACATTTCAAATATTTTCCCAACAAGTCAAGTGAAGATGCCAGAAAACTATTGTGGGTATGTTAAGGTTATCCACTCTTTGTGAAGAAAATAAAAATGGAACATTATGCCAAAAACATACTGTAATGTAATGGTTAAAAACATGAAATAGCAAAGTAACTCTGGGTGGATACTCTTATTTGAAAATATTTTTCTCAGCTAACTTTATGTATTTTTGACAACATGAGTTGAACATATTGTTTGAATATGAGGTGTTAAGATTGTTTTTGCCACCCCATTAAAAAAAAAAAACAAAAAAAACAGGCTTATGATCAATAATTAGCAGCTTCTCAGAAAGAAATCTCACATCTAAATATAAAATACCACAGCCAAATAAGTCTTATATTGCATTTTTTAACAGCCAGCAAACAATAATTCTGCATTTATTTTATTATTGATAGTCTAATTGTATTCATGTATACTGTATGTAATGCCATAACACTTGAGCATGCATGAGCCACTCTATTCTTTTTGTCTTTTTCATTTTTCCCCCATGCTTTTTTTTTTTTTTTTTTATCAAGGACTGGCAATCAAACAAGACATAAAAACTCTTATCAAAGTGAAGTGTCTTCCATTCATGTGCATCGGCAAACGGCTGCTCTTTGATTTCATTTGATATACAAATCCACCTGTGCAATTGAATTCGTTACACAGAAGACCTTGTGCATATCCTTTATACAAATCGAGTTTATCAGCATGATGCCATTAGCGTCTCTCCATAATGTAAGATATTATACGTTTCCTCTCTGATCCTCAAATCAGTATGCATGACCGGCCTCTCGTCTTTCTAACACGGCAGGCAAGACTCAGCAGAATAAATTCATCTACTAATCATGTGCAATTCATTTTGCAAACTTCTGTTCTATATAACCACCTCTGGAGATTCTAAAGCTACATTTTGACTTAAGATTGATCAGCCTTATAATACCCATATTCACACTGAGCAAGTGTTTTTCCAGTGTTCTCAAAGGACGTTCGGTTTCTTCTGAGTTGTACTGCATATTATGTAAATCAGTTTTAAAGATGCATTGTTAATGATTTTCCTGTATTTTTACAGTACAGTACTGGCAGCACAGTTGTCATGAAGTTACTGTATTTTTATGTACAGTAATTGTACTGTAATTTAATTTACAGTACATAAGAAGATTGCCGTAATTCGACAAACCAGTATTTTACTGTATTTTTACAGCATTTTCTAATTTTAGTCTGCTTCTGCAGTAATTAATAATACTGTATTGTACTGTAATATCTACATTGATGCATTACTGCTAAATATTACTATAATTTTCAAAATAATTACTAATAATGTTAATATTATAATTATATTTGTAGTTATTACAATTTATGCATTTATCGGAAGTAATATTATAATGCTAGGTCAGAGTAGCTGCAAATCAAAAGACAATCCAATCAATGTTCTTGTCAAAAGTATGTTTTATTCAATCAATTAAACACTTCATGTTAAATTTAAGGCTATTTTCCTCACCTTGGCATGGGTCAAATGTCATCAATCAAATAGTTTAAAGTGATGGTTCACCCAAAATGAAAAGTCATCATTTACTCAGTTGTTGTTCCACTCTTGTTTCTATTTCTTTCATTCTGAATAAACTGCTCTTATCCATGCAGTTGCAATTACTCAAGTTTTTCTTTCAAAAAGGATACAAATCATAAAAGCAATTTAAGTTGTATAAAATTCCATAGAACTTTATCCAAAGTCTTCTGGATGCAAACTTACTCAAAGTAATGCCATGGAATGGAGCTATTCTTCTGTGTTGCACCCTGTCCTATCGCGAAATGCGATAAAAGGGATCTTTTCCATATTAATTAGAGTTTTTGTCCTAGCTATAGCCGCGACATGCGATGATTCCATTTTTAGAAACGGTTTCCATTTTTCTGCTGGAACAACAACACGGAGTATAATCTCAGCTACTGCTTATGAGCTTTATTTAATGTTAAAGCGTGTATTGTGAGTTTGAATATAATTTTTTTGTGTCTTCTATAGCCGTAGTAAAAGCAAAAACGGACAAATCACCTCAGATCATCAAAATAAATAAAACGTTCAAACTGTCAACTAATTGTGAACAGACAAGTGAACAAAAGTTGTTTCAGTAACTCAAACTTAAAATGGTGTAATATTCATGAATTTGATTATGTAAGGTTACTTCATTTCGCTGCGAGAGTAGTTGGAGCTTGCCGGGAGAGCCCGCACACGTGCTCCTCTGATTGGCTGTGATTTTTGATTGACTTTTTCAGGTCAGTTGTGAGCAGACAAATTGGGTATATGTCGAATGTCACATGACCAAACCGGAAAACAAGTTTCTTTACATCCGCTTGTCAGCGAAAGTGTTAAGAGCAGAATGAACTGACGGCATATCTATGGATTTTTAAGGTAATCAGCGAATCTACCTTGTTCACATTGTTATAGGTGTTTTATTATATTAAATATCTCAACGTGTGAAGAAGGAAAATGAAAAAAAAAAGCGTTTAGATCAATGTACATATGCGAGGGACATCAGTTATGCTCATAGTTGCTCATTCCTTTTAAGTTATCTTGAATAAAACAGCTATTTTTTTTTTTTTTTTTTTTTTTGCATTAGGCACATACAAAAGACCTAAACTGGAAGTGATCCGATCTGTTGAAGTTAAATTGTGCATAACTGCTATTGTTCAGACATAACCTACCCATCATAGAGAACTTTTAGCATTTTTACATTTTCAAAAAAAAAACATAATTTAGTATGATTTATAAGATGTTTTCCTCATGGAGACCATAAAATGTCCCCACAAAGTCAAACATTCTGATATTACTATATTTGTAGTGAAATCTTACAACATAAGTTTTAAAAGGGCCACACACACACACAGAGACACTTGAAAATGTTTATGTTGTAATACCCATGTCATTATACACATTCGTGTCCTCACAAACCATACAAGAACACACATGCACGCACATACGCACACACACACAAATGCCTTGGGCAATTATGGAGGAAGCATAATTCTGATCCACTTCATTTCTCTAAAGGCATTCAAGTCATTCTTAAACCCATCTTTAAATTATCTCAAATGAGCAGAGTTTAGTCATTTCCATTAATGTTATTAAAAGAAGCTAGTTTCATACTGAAAATAAGCCGATTCATTACAGCGACTGGAACATCATTTCAATGCTAATGATTAATATGAAGACACAGAGGGACGCTGGGTAAACAATAAGGCAGCCTGATTATGCATTGTCATCTTAGGTACCAGCACAGTTCGCTGTCTAGACAGTGACAGAATATGAATATAAAGACATTGGCAATTATGCATTGATGATAAAGAACATCCCTTTCAATATTGTATCACAAAAGTTGAAGGAATCTTACATCGCATTCGTGGATGAGGAAATGTGAAATGAATCAGTCGTCTGCAGCAGTATGAGAGAAACCTGTTCCCTCATCAGAGGCCACGCCCCTATCCCATGAATGACAAAACAATGACTCCAACAAGATTCTGAAGATTTAGCTGAAGGTGCATGAAGTTTAAAGTATGCTGTACAGTACAATACTGTAAAGTGAACATGACAGTGACATGACACTCTTTTTACCTATACTGTACATTTAGACAAAAAAAAAATATTTATTTTAAGCCTTTCATGCATTGAGATCACTAAAGTGGACAGTTATTCAAAGATATTACATTCTTGTATTTAGATTTTGATGGCATAGTTGCAAATCAACCTCTAAAGTGGACCCTAGTGCATCATCCTATACTTTGCCACCAAGTGGCAAGATGTTGTATGTTGATTTTTTTTTTTTTTTTCCTGCAAACTAAGATGGCTGATGGCCAGTCAGAAATGCTAAGTTGCTCTGGAATATCCATCCATTCCTTGTATACTAGGAGACACTTGCAGGTAACAAAAAGGTTGTAAAATCAAGCAATGTCTAATGAGTCATATCAGTTAAATTTTCCAAGTATTGATTTTAGATTGGGAGAAAATTCTGATTAATCTGTCCACTATGGTAGATTCATACTATTACTGTGACTGTTGTTATTGAAAGAACTTTATCTGCTGTAACTTTTTTCACTGTAAATAAATGTATTTGTGTTATAAGAATGTAACTTGCATTAACATCAAAAAAGTAATGTGATTACGTGATGTATGAATTGTAACGTATTACTTTACATGTTACATCAAAAAAGTAATGCGATTACTTTTAATGTATTTCTTTACTTGTGAAATCAAAAGTAATCTGATTACGTAAAGCATGTTACTTATAATACATTACTTTACTTATTAGATCAAAAAGTAATTTGATTACATAATGCATGTTACTTGTAATGGATTGCTTTACTCATAACATCAATAAAGTAATCTGATTACATAATGCACGTTACTTGTAATGGATTACTTTACTCGTAATATCAATAAAGTAATCTGATTACGTAATGCACATTACTTTTAATGTATTACTCTACTCATTAGATCAAAAGTAATCTGATTACATAATACATGTTACTTGTAATGGATTACTTTACTCGTAACATCAATGAAGTAATCTGATTACATAATACACATTACTTTTAATGTATAACTTTACTCATTAGATCAAAAGTAATCTGATTACATAATACATGTTACTTGTAATTGGTTACTTTACTCGTAACATCAATAAAGTAATCTGATTACATAATACACGTTACTTGTAATGGATTACTTTACTCGTAATATCAATAAAGTAATCTGATTACGTAATGCACATTACTTTTAATGTATTACTTTACTCGTTAGATCAAAAGTAATCTGTTTACATAATACATGTTACTTGTAATGGATTACTTTACTCGTAACATCAATAAAGTAATCTGATTACGTAATGCACATTACTTTTAATGTATTACTTTACTCGTTAGATCAAAAGTAATCTGATTACATTATACATGTTACTTGTAATGGATTACTTTACTCGTAACATCAATAAAGTAATCTGATTACATAATGCACGTTACTTGTAATGGATTACTTTACTCGTAACATCAGTAAAGTAATCTGATTACATAATATTACTTGTAATGAATTACTTTACTCATAATATCAATAAAGTAAATCTGATTACATAATGCATGTTACTTGTAATGCGTTACCCACAACACTGCTCATTTCAGATGAGATTGAAAACACCTGATAGTTTTCTTAGAGGAGAGCTATGTTAGAAATGTGTCCATCTTGATCATAATTATAATTATCAGCTAATAAGGGTAAATCAACATACTCTGGCACATTGGAAGAACCATCTGAATTGGGTTTCCACAGTTTTAACTTGACAGGTTGTAGAAATCTCTGATATCAGAACTTGAGGATGAGGATTCAATCAAAGATACACAAAGTCAATTACATTTGCCATATTTTGTATATATATATATATATATTATATATATATATATATATATATATATATATATATATATATATATATATATATATATATATTTGTATATATTTGATAGCTTTCGCATTATTTTTTATAAATGTATTGGTTTGTTAAATACACACAATATTGCTGTGTTATTACTGGATAATGTTTAATATAGTATATCTTCAAAATCCACTGAAGTGGACATCTCTTTGAAAAATATATGTAAAAAAAATCTTGTCAAATCTGGTTTTTCATGCCATAAGAGCAATAAAAATACATAGGAAAAATCCTGACTGAAGTGTTCATAATTCATGCCTGAAAGGGTTAAAATATAATAATATTATATTATAAAATTATATTATATTATTATAAAAATCTATTACCTATTTATTGATGATTAACTATCATTGCACCATATATAGAGTTAGACTTATACACCATTAAAAACTAGATGTTTTTCAAAAACATGAAATCAGCATGAACACTTAGATTATATTTCAAAGAATTGTTTTTTTTTTTTTTGTATGTCATAATTAGTCATTTTGCCTACTCATAAAGTTTAGTCCCTTCCTGCTAAGAGAGTTTTCCTGCAAGACAGCAAATATGAGCTTGATTATAACGAATATTAACTTACATCTGGACTGTGGACGATTTAAAATAAGCTCTTTAAAATGTCATATTTCTCACTTGTATTCTCTTTTACAATATTCCTTATACAGCACATTTTGTTTGCCTGCATGTCGAAAGACACTTCAACACTCAAGCATTTTACAGTTTCCCTGGCGGTCAGCTAATTAATAATCATTATGTGTCCTGTGGCCTTTAAAGATATTGTGCTTTAATAAATCAATCATCTGATCGATTGTCACATAGAAAGAACTGGAAGTCCCTTGTCTAATTATTAGCATATGAAGGTGTAAAAGGTTCTTGATTCAGCAGTGCTCCTTTGGTGTCTTGTCTAGGGGGATTTTAATGGAAATCTCTTATCTCCAGAAAGTCTTTCAGGTGTTCAAAAGGCTTCCTGTTAAATAATATAATCCCTAAAGCTCCGACAATTACCACTAATTCCATTTTAATTCAGTGGAAAGGTGAAGTGACAGGGAACATTTTATAGCTTTGGAGCTGAAAATGTAATTTTGATTTCAATTACTCTTAGCGCTACATCTCGATAAGACGGCGAAGGTACTGGGCTGGAAGCAACAATTTTGGCAACAGTACATGATGCTGTAGAAACAGTAAACTGATAAATGTTTCCGATATTTACTCATTCTCAAGTTGTTCTGGCCCTGTGCTATTCGCTTTCTTCAATGAAACTGATGGAGATCATTGGCAGAACGTTTGACCTCTTATCCATATAAGTTAATATACACTTCATATGACTTATTGCGATATCAAACACAAGTCGAATGGTGTACTTTTTATGAAGATTCTTTTTTTAGGGAGATTGACAGTATCAAATACCATCTACTTTCTTTGTAAAAGCAGAAGAAAATCAGATCTCAATGTTTGTTCGCCAGCGCAAAAGAAAGTCCTAGATGTAACAGCAGGAGGATGAGATTTTTTTTTTTTCATTTAGGGTTAAAATATTCCTTTAAATCTTCAGTCTCCAATTCTTAAAGTTTTTTTTGGAAGAAATTTCTATATGAGGTGTTACATTTTGAAAAGGTAACAATTAACAAAAGTCCACTTTAGACATTCTACTAACTATGGAACTTTGCAGCTATAGCCTATATGTCAACTAACTCTCCATAGTCTGCTTAATATCTGCTAACATTTTATTTTGATGCTCCCAAACAGACCTTCTACTGACTAAGAAACTCTGCAACAACATGTCAACTTATTTTGCTCACCCCAACACCTAACCCAACCTAACAGTTTACTAACACTCTAATGAGAGTTAGCTAACATACTTGCAAACTTACTTATAGTCTGTAGAATGTCTGTCGGGGAGCTTCAAAATGAAGTGTAAGTAGAAATTAAGCAGACAGTCTATAAATACTTTAATGAGAGTTAGTTGACATGTTGGAAAGTTACTTATAGTTAGTAGAATGTCTAAAGTGGACTATCAAAATAAAGTGTAACCTTTGAGAATGCATCGGACATTCATTATTGATAAGTTATGCCTTTTGATCACTGGATTGCATGTTGTAATAATCTTTGAACTACCCATCAGAATCTTTTTCCACAGGTTTTTTAATCAGCGATGCAGTTTGCAATGCCTCTCCTGATGAGTGAAAGACCATCTCGTGCTGCTGCTGCCGAAAGCCGGAGGAACGTCTAATGCAGTGGTTCCCAAACTGGTACACGAACAAAATGCTGAGTTTTGGCATTGAAATCATTTTATGCTTCCTTAAATTAACACCAAAACCGAGCATTTCTTGCAGGCAAAATGCCATAAATACATAACATCTGATCAAACCTACATCATCTTTTAACTCAAACTCTTAGATCCAAAAACATAAAATGTGTTGGATGTTGATATTAGGTTATACTGTATGTGACATTGGTTTTATACAACAGTTCAACAAACAGAAGGGTAATATTAAGTGATGTACATTTCCTGTCAGTATTGTTTGTTCTATTTCGCAACAAAACAATAGTTCCAATGAACGCCACAGCACAGCTGCTGTTCGTCTCCAACAAAGTCCCTCTAAGACTGTATATAAATTATTTGTTCTCCAAGCAACACACAGCGATATTTCACGAACATATCTGCAGCTTTGAATGAATCGAGAGTCATTTATTCAATGACCAATGCATTAATACAGCCACTTGCTTCATTACTGAATGCATGAATGACTCAATGACTCACTCATTAAGACAGTGACTTACCGCCACCTACTGGCAGTTTTCATTTGATATTTAAAATATCACTTCCTTTTTACCATCATTGCATATTTTTCTATTTAGCATTATTATTATTATTATTATTATTATTATTATTATTATTTAAAACAATTTATTTTATAAAGGTACCTATTTATGGAAGTAAAAATGCACTGGGAAATCATATTGTCCCTTATTAGGGTGTATGCAGAAGGATGTTAAATGCCTCAGGCGGTACTCCACTCTAAAAATTTGGGAACCACTGGTTTAAACAGTTGAGTGAAAAGCAATTGTAGATTGCCAAACCCACAGAATTGTTCTAATATGTGATTTAAGAACAGAAGCCAATGACTTGCTGATAACAGAGCAGCGTACTTCCCCATTAAAGCAGATGCTATCAACTTACTGCTATGTACTGCATATTGTATGTGTCGTGCAGTACTGTATTTACTGATTTGCACTATTTAATATATGTCAAAGAGCTGTGTTAAAAGATGCACTATTATAAAGTATTATCAACAGTACTGAGTGGTCTGATAGTGAGGAGATTTGTATATTTGAATCCTGGAGGAACATGTAAAGATTTCGAACTAATAACAGGGGAATATCTGATTGCTTTAAGCATTTTACTGACTTGATTAATTTGACCTGTGCTAAGTGTGCAATAATTACAATTAATCAACCCAAACAAGCAGGAAATAATAAAGCTAATTTTACAATACAAAGATGTTAGTCAATCATAGCCCATCATTGTGTTAACATTGGATTCAATTTTCTTTTTATATTATCACTCGACCAGGCTTAAAAAAATGTGTTTGTGGTTCAGTCTCTTTTGCAGTCTTAAAAAAGTTAAGTCGTGACATATTGTCAAGTATGGTGACCCATACTCGAAATTTAACCCATCCAAGTGCACACACACAGCAGTGAGTGGTGAACAAATGCACACACACACACACAGAGCAGTGGGCAGCTTTGCTCCAGCACCCGGGGAGCAATTAGGGGTTATGGTGACTTGCTCAAGGGCACCTTAATCATGATATCGAAGGTAGAGAGAGTGCTGTTTATTCACAATCCCCACCTTCAATTCCTGCTGACATGGGAATCAAACCAGCAAACTTCAGGTTACAAGCCCGACTCCCTCACCATTAGGCCACGACTAAGGTAATTGGTATAATGATGACAGATTTTTAAGTCATGGCAACGTGGCATTTTTAAGTTTAAGACATTTTAAGTTTAAGTAACATTTATTTGACAATTACTAAACCAACTTTAAAAAAAAAGGGTGTATTTTTTTTCTTTGAATAAGCATCTTTGTACAGTGTATAACTGATCGCCTTACATTGAATATTCCTCATCCTAACACGACCTTCACTGACTCGCTGTTTTGAGTAATGTGTCCATGTGACACTGAAAATGAATGATAGACCTCCATTCTGCTGTAGGGTTGATTTGCTCTTTATTTGTTACTTTTCCATCTGTGAAAAGAGAGAGAAATAAGAAAAAGAACGATCTAACAGAAAGGGAGAGGGTGAATGTCTGGTGGCAATTTGAAGATGTTTCAGGCCTTTATTGACCCCGCTGATCAGTTGACCTTCAGAGATCAGATGGGTTAATCTGCCCCAGCTGCCTCCATCTGCCTGGTATCGGGAAGTCTACATCCTAAAACAAGCCTCTTCCCACTAACTTCCTCACAAACATGCTTTGATGTATGTGTGTGTGTGTCCACTAGGATTATAAAACCTGAAAGCACCTAAATTGTGGGGACCAGCTAATCTGCATGGGGGAAATGGATGCTAAATTATGTGTGTTTTTTTTGAAAATGTAAAAAGCAGAAAGTTTTCTGTGATGGGTAAGTTTAGGTGTAGGATTAGTGGATAGAATATACAGTTTGTTCAGTGTATATATATATATATATATAAAACATATAAACATTCCTTATGTCCAAGGATAGTGAACCAGACATTCTTGAGGTATCTGCATATCTATACAGCATTCTCAACGCATATAGGGTACCAAAAATGCAGTTTAGGTTGGCAGCTCACTTAGTTTTGAGACACAGCCAAGCACACAGAAAAAGAAAGTTGACTTTTTTAGAACCCAATTATGCTCACAATCGAATTCAATCCGAAAACGGAGCCTACTTTGTGCTAGATTTTGGTTGTAACCAAACATTTGGATCACAGCCTATTTGTGGACCATCAGAGATGGCGTGAAAAAGAGAGAGGAAGAGGAAAAGAACTAATGAGAGCAGCCATTTTAACGTTCGAGTCATGTTAAACTGTATTTGCACGTAGCTGCAGCTGCTTGACATAATCAAACATTCCCCCTGTGGAGACAAAAACAGGAATTTCTGTAATGCTCTACATCGAGTTAAATCCCTCCTTTGTCACAAATTGGTTTTACATGAATGTGTGCTGTATTTGTGCATTACAGAGAGAAAGAGAGAGAGGAATGGAAGTAGGTAAAATCCGTATGGCCTTTTTTACCACATTGTAATGCCCAAAAGAGCACCCGGACTTAAAGGACTCATATCATGACAAATCAAATTTTCCATGATCTTGTGAGATAAAAGAGTTTGATGCCCTAGGAAAGCATACTGTAACTTTCAAACTTCCTTCCTAGTACAAACGGAGTGTTTCATGACACAGCAGCAGGCCAATCATTTGCAAGAAAGAGAGAGTCAGTGAGGGGGATTAGTTGTAAAGAACTAAAACTTTGGGGTCAGTAAGACTGTATTTATTGAGAGATTAATTCATTCAGTTGAATAAAAGTTATAGTAAATACATTTATAAATCCACAAAAAGATTTTTATTTTATGTTAACTTTATATTCATCAAGTTAATTTCAACACTGATAATAAAATAAATGTTTCTTGAGCAGGGAATCAGCATATTAGAATGATTTCTGAAGGATCGTGTGACACTGAAGACTGAAAATTCATTTTTGCATCACAGGAATAAAGCACATTTTTAAAAATACAATAAGATAGAAAATGGGTATGTTAATTTTTACTTTTATAGTAAATTGAATAAATGCAGATTTAGTGAACATAAGAGACTTGGAATGCAATTGTATCCACAGTAATTCCACGCACGTTTTATGTAAAGCAAACTGTAAAAGTAAAACAAGGCATGTCTTGTGATACTACGTATTTTCACAGTTGAATTTTTTCAGGGTCACTGTGTTGAAACTTTCTGAATGTTAATAAACTCATTTTTTTTCTCTCTAGCACACAAACTCACTTTCTTTGTCAAACACATACACACACACACACACATACTTCCCAAACAGCACGATGTGATGCAAAAGCTCTTGCTAATGATGGTTCCTCTCGGCTCTGGTTGTACATGTTGCCTGATGGACTCAGTGTGTCCTAAAAAGCAGGAAACACTGCAGGTGATTTTACCCTGTGCTGTTAATTACCTCCCTTGACAAGCTCAGCGTGTAGCCTCTGTTTAGCCTTTGTCTTCTCACACACTCATGCATAAAACACTAAACAAGAGACTTTTCAGCATAGACAGAATAAAGAATATGATTTGACATCTCTTCTGAGAATGAAGTGAAATATCCTTAACACATAGGAACATACAGTGCTCTGTGGACATTGTTTAAACCTTTTCTTGGAAAAAAAATCTTACCTAAAAATGATTTTCTGTATTATAGCAATTGTGGGGTTCCTAAAAAATATGTTATTGCAGACCAAATGTTAAAACGGATACCTGTGGCTCTAAACTCTGGCTGAAAGAGTCACGTTCTGACCTCGACCAGACATGTTTTTTGAGGGTCTTCACACAAAAAAAACATTCTTACTGTTAAAAACTGCAATGCAATGAAACACAAAGCAGGATCCTGAGAGATCATTTTAAAGTTTGAACTATTTTGAAGTAGTTTTAACTTAATACAGGTTGACAGAAACATAAATCAGAAACTAATTCGATTTCAGTTCTTTTATTCTTTTATCCACACTTTAACACGTATTTCGATTAGATAATCGTCAGTGTTGTAAAATGGAAGCAAATAATCAGTGAAAGTATACATATAATGTGCCTTTGTGCGTAAAAATGGCCATTTTTAAGCATGATTGTTTGGATTTATATGAAACGGTAACACTTTACGATAAGAGTCCATTTGTAACATTAAAGGTTAACAAAAGTGTTGTTCATTGTTAATTTAAAGTTGCCTCTTACATTAGTTATAATGCGCTATGAATTAACATGAACTATCAAGGTATAATTAATATATTAGTATTTTTTTTTATATTTAAAACTTAGTTAGAATGTTGCCTTTTTTAATTCAAAGCAAACAAAATGTTAGAAAGAGTTAAAACTGAACTCAATCTTGTTGCTCAAACTGTGTATAGAACATTTTTTAATATTTTCTGCTCCTTTTGTCTTTTCATTTAATTGTACTTTTACTTTCCATGCTTAAGTATGTTTAATATATTAAAAAAATACCTTTCATACTTAAGTACAAAAATATCACATAATTTAAAACTTTTACTTAAGTTATATTCTAAACAGTGACTTTTACTTCTACCAAAGTCATTTTCTGGTAAGATATATATACTTTTACTCAAGTATGGCTTTCCAGTACTTTATACACCACTGATAAATACAAATGTTCAGTTTACTGACTTTTCCAGTAAACTTTTACCTGAATCTGTATCTAAGAAGCTCATGTGATACATAAGAGCATTCAGATAGACAACCGACATGCTTGTAAACAGAAATCAGTCAGTCAACAAACAAGATGAAAAACAAAACAAGAAATTTGTATATAACAAATATTTCATGGTGAAAAAAAAAAATAACATCTAAACATTTTAACCAGTTTGGCTCACACGATGACAAAACAAGCAGATGTATAACTTTTTATTTTGGTGGCACTGGCCAATTTACTGACACAATAACTAGATTTTTGAAGCATGAAATAAAAGTTTTGGGTGAGTTACTACATTTCGCAGACATAAAACAGAGTCCTGATGTTCCATCAAATAGTTGTGACAATTACACTTACAGTTTAGATAATATTAAGACTGTTTCGAAAAATGTGCCAAAGCACATTTGAGAAAAACTGTAATATTCTTTTTAATATGACAAATGCACCGCAGGTTTTCTGCAGGTATTAGAGCTTCATTAAAATGATGGCAAAACAAAGCAATAAATGTTTACTTTTCACGAGCAGTCACGTACTTGAGTACTGAACCAGACTTTAATGTAGTACGAGAACACAAGGATGCAAGATCGCTTATTAAAAAATGGGGTACTTCTCAATCAGTTCCCTAGTGCAGTAGTCAGGGGACTGAGCAGGGAGTTGGCCATTTTAGGGGCCGTCTCAATATCAGAATCCTTCCAGTGCACTGAATCTCTCGCTCCCTTAAATGTTCCACAATGCACCATAAAAACCAGGCAGCATCGATGCTCACTATGTTCCCTCAACGGAAGTTCTGAAGTGAGAAACATAAAACGTGTAAACCAACTCACCACACATAATGACATGTTTTTAAATACAAACCATCATTTAATAATATTTCAGCATAAACATACATTGCTAGACAGGTAATGAGCATAATCTAGTGTATTATTCATTTATGGCTGAAATGTTGCACACATACACTATAAATACTTATTTTGTTATATATATATAATATATATATATATATACATACATACATACATACATGCATACATGCATACATATATATATATATATATATATATATATACATATATATATATATATATATATATAACAAAATAAGTATTTATAGTGTACTTTAAATAACATTAAAAAAAATAATGTCATAAAGATATCAGTTCTGCTGTTGTTCATAAATACCAGTGATGTTGTACAATGAGGACATTGTCATGTTTCTCTTCAGTGTCCCAATGTGTAGTGAGCCAGGGTCCTTACAATCATTACCAGTGCTCGAATTTGTGTACACCATATACTGACTCAAGATCTAGGGAGCTGACTGAGACACACCCACGGCCTTGACAGCTGAGGGTAGGGAGGATATGACGTCACTGTCAGGCAAAAATTGTTAAAATTGCAGATTTTTTGGTTTTAAACACAATTTAAGTAGACTACTCCACAAAAATATATAACATTGTTCTAGTGTTTTTTTACAGTAGTCCCTCACAGCAGAACACACGAGATCCAGGGGGCGGAGACGGGTAGGTTTAGGAATTTGTAAAGTGGGAGGAGTTGGATCCAGATCCAACCCCGGCCCCTGGATCTCGTGTTCTGCCGTGAGGACCATCTCGGGTTTTTTTTACGGATGTGCAAGAAAAAAAACTTAAAAATTACGGACTTTCTGCTTCCTCCAAAGATTTTCTATTGTGTTCAGGTCTGTAGACTTGCTAGGCCACTCCAGGACCTTGAGAGGCTTCTTACGGAGCAAGTGCTTAGTTCCCCTGGTGGTGTGTTTCGGGTCATTGTCATGCTGGAAAGACCCAGCCATGAATCATCTTCAATGCTCTTACTGAGGGAAGGAGGTTCAAGATCTCGCGATACATGGCCCCATCCATCCTCTCCTCAATATGATGCAGTCGTCCTGTCCCCATTGCAGAAAAGCATCCCCAAAGAATGATGTTTCCACCTCCATGCTTCACTGTTGGGATGGTGATCTTGGTGTTGTACTCATCCTCCTTCTTCCTCCAAACACGGCAAGTGGAGTTTAGACCGTGATGCCCCACGAGCTGAGATCTTGCATGGTGTCCCAAACCGAGGGAGATTGACCGTCATCTTGAACTTCTTCCATTTTCTAATAATTGCACCAACAGTTGTTGCCTTCTCACCAAGCTGCTTACCTATTGTCCTGTAGCCCATCCCAGCCTACAATTTTATCCCTGATGTCCTTACACAGCTCTCTGGTCTTGGCCATTGTGGAGAGGTTGGAGTCTGTTTGATTGAGTGTGTGGACAGGTGTATTTTATACAGGTAACGAGTTCAAACAGGTGCAGTTAATACAGGTAATGAGTGGAGAACAGGAGGGCTTCTTAAAGAAAAACTAACAGGTCTGTGAGAGCCGGAATAATCACTGGTTGGTAGGTGATCAAATACTTATGTCATGCAATAAAATGCTAATTAATTATTTAAAAATCATACAATGTGATTTTCTGGATTTTTGTTTTAGATTCCGTCACTCACAGTTGAAGAGTACCTATGATACAAATTACAGATTTCAACGTGCTTTGTAAGTGGGCAAACCTGCCAAATCGGCAGTGTGTCAAAAACTTGTCCTCCCCACTGTACATCTGCTTGTTTATTTAATTTTTCATACATTTAACATGGCATTTGCTTGTTGTTTTACTTGATTAAAGATGCAAGTCAATATGCTCTTGCTTTGGAGTTTCAGTAACTGCTTATGGACTGTCTAATTGTATATCTCAGCAACACATTTCTATCTGTCTCAAGATAAATTGATAAATTATTAAACACATTTTCCAGTTAGGGGTCTAGTGGTCCTGTGAACATATCTTTTTTCATCCTATGAATCAGAACTGTAAACATGCGCATCCCAGAAGGCCGTTTGAGCAGAAATCCTCCGTTCAGGCTACGCTACATACTGTGTTAATTAGTCCCATTAGTTACACTCAGATTTGAATTGCTGCACTGGTGCAGATTACA
The DNA here is from genome assembly GCA_037194245.1 of Opsariichthys bidens. Taxonomy (NCBI): domain Eukaryota; kingdom Metazoa; phylum Chordata; class Actinopteri; order Cypriniformes; family Xenocyprididae; genus Opsariichthys; species Opsariichthys bidens. The sequence goes on along the minus strand of CM074305.1, from coordinate 7,706,833 downwards.
TATTAAGGTTAAGGATTTTTGTTTATGCCTACCATAAGGCTGGGTAATAATTTCATTAAACTCGTAAAGGAATAAGTGGCCTTAAGTGGGAAACAGGTAAATAGGCAATTAAGAATGTGTGAATGAGTGTAAATATGCCCTTGTAAACAAACAGCACAAAAGCCTCTGGAAAGTATGAATAAAGATCACAGGCGAGGAACGTGACCGTTTACTGTAAATCAGAAGAAAATGCACAAATCATTGTCTTTTTCAAACTTTTTCAAACGCCAATTCAGTGCAGTGCAAAGAGTGCTTAATTCGGCATTTATTTATTTATTTATTTTTTGGATGTTACTTAACACTAATGTCTGAAAGATCAGTGTATTCAAAGAAACACACACAACAGGGAAAGGCCAAATTGATAAGCTCATTACTAAGTGCTGTTGGCAGGGTCTACCAAGAGCCTGCGAGGTCTTTGAGAGAATTTGATTCAAACAACAGATGTAGAATCAATGGCATCTAGATCACGTAACAAATTTCACTCTGTCTTGAACTCCTCAATGTTGCCGTTAGCACTATCATTACTGGAAGTCTACTGACGTTACACAATGCTGTGGCAGACAATAGAGCTGAATGTCTAACCTCCAGGGGGCAATAAAGATAAATTCAAATGTTTATCTATAAGACTTTTTTTTTTTTTTTTTGAAAGAGATTAATAGTCAGGAATGACACATTAAATTGTTCAAAAATGACAGTAAAAACATAATGTTACGAAAAAAACTGTTGCTCCCATTTGTAAGTGGTTGACCTGAAAGAGAAGACACATTGCAGCTTTGTTTATTCAGAAAGGCTGGTTACATTTTAGTTTGTCTCAGCCTCAGACATGGTCATGCCCACGGACCATTGGTTGAATGTCTGATGCATATAGATCACTTAACTGGAAACACTTCAGGATTTTCGATGTCGTCATCTGGTCTGTTGAATTCGGGGAGGTGTGTGTAGCATTCTTTAATGGTCTGCCTGGAAACAAATGCCGTGACTCCAAACCCCATCGTGGAAGAAGAAAGTTGTCATGTTTACAACTTTAACAAGGAACGCTTAGTAGGATCAACAAAATGCTGGATTTTCAAAAGTATGTAAAGTACATCGACTTTACATTTTCACGCCCCTAAACATGACGCGGAACAAAGCGAACTGTGATTGGTTGTGTTACATGTCAGTCTCTTTATTATTATTATTATTATTATTATTATTATTATTATTATTGTTATCTTTTTTTTCTTTTTTTCCCTTCATAGTTTCTCAACTAAACTGATCAGGCACAACATTTTTCACTAACTTTTTTTTTTTTTTTCCTGAAACAGCTGAACTTTCAGAATTTCGGTGCCATTTCTGCTGCTCATTTTTTTTTGACTCAAAATGCTATAAATCCAAATAGCGGCTATACTATAAATATATCTTCTATATATACATACATATATGTATTTTTTGTGGAATGTTTTAAAAGAATACCTTGGAAATGTTTCAAATAAAAAGTAAATGAGGACTAGGGCTGTCAAGCTCAAGAATGACTGCAAAGCACACAAAAAGCAAATGGAAAAAATCTATACTTTAGCATTATATTCTAAGTCTTCTGAAGTCATGTGATAGCTTTGTGTGAGGACTAAACTTTAGATGTGCGAACTACTTAATAGTGCCAATTCATTTGAATAGTATGGAAAAGAGCTACTAGCACATTTATCACAGCTTGTCCTTTTGTGTTCTGTAGATGAAGGAACTTTATGCGAATTTGAAATTACTCTAAATGTTTAAAAGTGTGATTTTACCTGCCATAAAAAGATCCTACAATATGCTTCATGTACACTATTTAAATAAACTTTATGTAAAATAAAATATAACTGATAGGATTAGGGTTACACAAATTTGTTTGATTAAAAAATACAGTAAAAGCAGTAATACTGGAAATGTTAATATAATTTTATAATATCTGTTTTCTATTTTATTATGCATTTAAAAAAAAAATGCAATTTATTCCTGTGATGACAAAAGCATTCTTTGATGAATAGGAACAGCATTTATTTGAAATATACATTTTTGTAACATTATTAATGTCTTTATTGTGACTTTTGATCAATGTAATGCCTCTTTGCTGAAAAAAATGTATTAAATTCTTTCATAAAAAAAAATGTTTTGCTTGAAAGACTTTGGTTTGTTCCTGACATAAAGATATTTTATGACTCAGAAGACTGTACAGGCAGTTTTATAGTGCTTTTGGTCCTTTTAAGAGCCCCTGGTAACTGTATTCTGAAAAGAGCGACATGACAATTCTGTCACTTCTTTTTAAACCCAGTGAAAGAAAGAAAGTCAAAGAATTTGTAACAGATTAGAACTGCAACAGACTTTATCTTTATATATATATATATATATATATATATATATATATATATATATATATATATATATATATATATTATTATTATTATTATTATTATATTTTTTTTTTTCCACTTAACTACTTGGATTGTGTCTTTGGCACAGTATGAATCCATACCAAGGATCATGTCTCTTGTTCCAGTTCCGCACAAAGACCAGTACCTGCTCATTATTTTCTGCCCTATCGATGTTACACACAATATCATGACAGATTTGTTCCGTTTCTGTGCCTCGTCCAATGAGCACTCAGGAAAATTCGGCAACTTTCTTCGATCAAATCTCAGTTGGGCCCGCACGTCTGCCGCTCACGGCCCAGCAGAGGCCTGGTGCACATCGGAAATTGTTCTCACAAAGCCATATGAATAGGAAATGGGAACGTTTCTTTCACTTCTTGTGGTGTGACACTAATTTGCTTCCCCTTGCACTTCCAAGGCAATTAGCTTTGAAGCTTTTCAGAAGCTATTCTAGCCCAAGTCGATAGATAGCGTGGAGAATAAGAATTTAAGCAGGTCCACTGGGGGAGGCTAGATAAACATATCAACAGAAGGAGGAGAAACCAGAGAGAGAGAAAAAAAAGTGGAAGGGTGGGGTGGTCGGGGGGAAGCAAAAGAAATATAATTACTCCAACTGCTCGCCTGTATGCTTGGCCTTCATTACTGGGCATCAGTTTCACGCTAAATTCACTTCCTAGCAATTTGCCTCAGAGCCAAAGCACAAGCACCAGACAGTGTAAACAAAAACTCTATTGACGGTTGGGCAAAACGCCACCGCCGAAAACACGGTGAACGAGTGAATGAGGAGAGAAAGCTCAACGAGAAAGCTAAACGAGAACTCGGCAATGTGTTCGGCCCACTCTAACTTGTGATCTGTTGTCTCAATAATAGTCACTGGAAACGAAGGTCACAAAGTGTTGACAGTATATTGTAATGACTAGAACCACATGGAATCTGTGCATAAAGAACTCAGCAGATACATCCGCAGATTTCCACACCCATCGTTCACCGAGGACTTGTTAGACTCTTTTATATTTTCAACTTTCTTAAGTGTGTAATGTTGCTGTTTGATCAAATCAAATCAAATCAAACTTTATTTATATAGCACAATAATTACAACAGTGGTGGACTGGTGGAGGGCTGCAGTGATGGTTGACTTTCTACAACTTTCTCCCAGCTCCCGACTGTATCTCTGGAGCTTATCCACAGTGATCTTTGGGTTCTTCTTTACCTCTCTCTCCAAGGCTCTTCTGGCCTCGTATGGAGGCCACTGTGCTCTTAGGAACCTTGAGAGCAGCAGAATTTTTTTGTAACCTTGGCCTTGGCCTTACCACAATTCTGTCTCTGAGCTCTTCAGGCAGTTCCTTTGACCTCATGATTCTCATTTGCTCTGACATGCACTGTGAGCTGTAAGGTCTTATATAGACAGGTGTGTGGCTTTCCTAATCAAGTCCAATCAGTATAATCAAATGCAGTTGGACTCAAATGAAGGTGTAGAACCATCTCAAGGATGATCAGAAGAAATGGACAGCACCTGAGTTAAATATTTGAATGTTACAGCAAAGGGTCTGAATACTTAGGACCATGTAATATTTCAGTTTCTCTTTTTGAATAAATCTGCAAAAATGTCAAGAATTCTGTGGTTTTCTGTCAATATGGGATGCTGTGTGTACATTAAGGGTATTCAGACCCCTTAAATTTTTCACTCTGTTATATATATATATATGTTTAACACACATAGATTTACCATTTAGTGCATTTTTTTCTAAAATAAGTGTACAGTATTTGTGAGATTGTTAAGAAGCTGAGTACTGTCCAGTAGCTGAGTGATGTACAAATATGCATAAAGATAAACTTATGTAATAATTGTTACGAATGCGACAAATATATCTAATCAATAGGTCAGTGGGGCATTAGGTATTATGGGCTCTTACATGTTTACAATGCACTTTGCAACTGGACTGAATATGTATATATGTGACTCATGGTGGCAAAATGTATTGCAATGAGAATTTTCAAAAATGGGTAATTGTTATTTTCACAATCTCTATTAAAACACAGTAATGTATGATTTGTTGGAATCAGCAAACAAATAACTGAGCTACACCTCTTTGAAGTGGAGTCAGCAAAGTCAATTTTCAGAAAGTTTTTTGAAGGTTCCAAAACAAAATCACCTAACAACCATACCTTAAAATCCCTGTTAATAATACCTAATTTGGCACACACCTTGTCAAAACCAAATATATATAGGAAAACTATATTCTCAACTTTTTGTTTTCAATATTTTACTGGATTGCGTGCAGTCTGAGGCATCTTTGTTTGCATGCTTCGTGCCTGCCAGTCAGTGCGAGTGAGATCAATTTGTTTAAATCAGCATGAGTTTAAAAATCACATTTCAGTGGTTCAGACTCATGCCATCAAAAATTTGTTATGAATATTCACAAAGTCGGAATGCTTCTCTTTAAAGCAATACCATAAATGTCCTGAGGGGAAGCGCGAGTGGTGAAGCGAGCAGAGAAAAATGGCATTTTTCATGGACAAAGGAAAGGTACTCCTTTCAGAAAACATACAAATAAAGATACTTTTTTTTGCTATTTGAAGTGTTTGGATCAGTAGACGACGGCTTAATTAACACATTTTTGTGAAAACTTCAAATTCGACCAAAATCGACATTTGACTTATTTTGTGTGTAACTTGTAATTTGCCTTTGCGCATTCTGACTCATTTTACAAGCACATATCACACACACACACACACACACACACACACATATACATATGTGTATTTGAGATTGTAAGAAAGACAAATCAGTGGGATCTTAACTCAATTGTTTCTCTCAGAGCTTTTCAGATGTTTCTCATGAGGGATAATAATAATAAATTAATAAAATAAAAATAAAAAAGACCTACAACTTGCTAACTTAAAAGTTCAAGAATTTAATATGAACACAAGCATTTAAATTCTCATCAAAGCAATATTTGGTGATATTTTAAAGACCACCATGAAATCCCCTGAGCTCTAAAAGATCAACCACTGAGCAATAAAACTACGTAATGACCACAAGTACATGGTAGAAGAAGCCAATGTTAAATATTCCCATAAAATAAATATAGCATTTGAAGACGAGGCGAGAAACAAAAAAAAGGCACAAACATGCACAAATTTAAAACATTTATTGCAGTAGCGGTATACCTGTAGAGCAGTAACAAGGAGTAACTGTTTAAATATCTATGATGTCAAACGTCCCCACAACCAACAAACATACTGCTGAAAGCAACTCACACCACTCTTGTCTCTTTTCATATTGTTTTTTATACCCTTTTTTGTACTTTAAATATTGTGATCAAACATAAAGGTGCTATACAAAAAGAATGAGCTCACGGCGTTACAAATCAATAATCATCAACCGAATGAAAAGAAGGTGAAACTAAGTCATTTTAAAGCTATTTCGTCTCATTAAGCATGCGGTTTCATCGTCAGAACTGGCTGCCATGCCGTGTGACAAGAAGGGAAAAAAGAACGGCCCGAACATTTAAAGGAAAAAACAGAAATCAAACCAAAATCTCAGTCCTTAAATTATGCACATGCTCAATTTGATCACGTCCTGTTCATAGTTTTTTTTTTTTTTTTTTTTTTTTTTTTTCTGTCTTTTAATACCTTCTCCAGTTTGGACAGTGTATTTTTTCTTTATTTACTTTCCCTCTGGAATGACTGCGTATGTTGGCGCCTGACAAACATTTACTGTGTTCGGCATTCGGAGACTAGGGGCCGCTGATGTTTCGCTGCCATGACTGTTTAGATCGGTACGATACGTAGCGTATGTCATGAATTCACAGACATAAAAACTATACTCACTTCTCTTGCATGTCAAAAATCGTGGGCATTCACGATATTATATTATGAAAGAAAAAGGACTTATTTCTCAAATACTACTCTCAATTAAAGCACGAGTTCAATTAAACATGTACAAGAATGACATTTGAAATTAGATGTCGAGAATTTACAAATATATTGCTGTTGAATTGTAACATTGTTATTCTTTTTTTTAAGGAAAAGACATCAAGCTTTCCGTTTCAGTAAGTAGAAATTGAGCATTTACATCAATAATACAAAATAGCTTTGAAAAAATAAGTTTGCCAGGTTCATCGACTCAGTAAATGCAAAAAAACTGGGCAACTGTGCAATGTCATGACCGATTGACATTATCATCCAGGATTCGTTCGTTAATTCTCCTCCAGAGGGGGTGTGTGTGTGTGTGTGTGTGTGTGTGTGTGTGTGTGTGTTTGTGCATGTGGTGTGTGTGTGTGTGTGTGTGTGTGACCGTGTATGTTTGCTTTACACATCCAGACTGTGGTCCTCTGTTCCAGAAGACAATGACGTTAATGACAAAAGGCCGATAAAAACAACGCGTCCCACAATGAATGATAAAAGACAGCTGTCATGTTCACTGATCTATTCCATGTGATTATTACAAGTACATAAAATCGGTTAGTATTAAGTCCTATTTACAAACACTTCAACGATGACAGACTAAACGATTTTCACTAACAGTGTTAATTAGCACAATGCTTTCTCCATTTGTAGATTCCATTTTCTTGGATGGTGTAGATTAATATAGTCCCAAAACAGCTCAAAAACAACCACGTCACAATATTTGTATATATTGGTCAGCCGTTATATTGTTTTTTTTTTTTTTCTTTTTTTTCTTTATAACCGTGATACATAGAGCACAGCCCTGTTTTATTTATCCTGAACGGTTTGTTTGCAGTCTGTGTTCAAGACAAAGTATAAGATGATCCCTTTTAATGTGAATTTGCAGCAAACCATGGGAGTTTGAGGGCAGCTATAGATTTGCAAGAGAAGATTTCCGCAGACGGGCCGTCGGCGAGTTGGATTCGCATAGTATACTGTCCTGCATAAGCGATAAAGTCTAAGGTCTACTCCATACACGTAACTATCACACCGCATAGGCATCGATCTAAGAAAAGGAGGGGAAAAAAAGAGGATTGGACTAAAGCTCTCAAAAGTTGCTGGGATGATCCAAGGGAAAGAGAAGACGGACACAAAACGAATCAAAAAACAATCTTAAAGCTGCTGTTCTTTAGGACTGTCGGGGCCAGAGGCGGGCTGGTAAGATTTCAGGCTTGCCAATGGGATGTCGGCCATGTGACCGCCGCTGCCAAAATGTCCTTCCGAGCTCCCGTAGGTCTTCCTGTCCCCAAATTGCTCCTGGCTTCCACGCTCACCTTTCCAGCTGCGGGTTAGGGTGTGGCCATTAAGCAGTCTCTCTTTAGCCCACTCCTTTTGGTTGTTGAAAGAGGAAACGGGGGACTTGGGCGAAGGGTACGAGCTCAGACTCGGCGGCATCCAACAGTTGTCGGAGTGGCCCAACACCAGACACTCTTGGGTACACATCTCTGTGGCCTCCACCAAGCCTCTCGGTCCTAGAGGTCCATCTGTGGACACAAATAGAGCAAATTTACTTAGGATTGTGCATCGAGGTCGTAACTTCCAAAGTATAGACCTAGAGTGAATGAAAATGAAGCTTGTAATAATGTCCTAAAGAGACAACTATGCTAAATATATTTAACTTTGATTACAGTGGAAAATAACACTAGCATTCCACCCACACCAACACACAAAGTGCATCGTGGGAATTGATGTGGTATCATCGGCTGTCAAATATAATCAAGAATATAATGAAGATAATCCTTAAGGAGTGATTTAGTATTTGCAACATGCCAGCCTGTGTATTTATTTAATTCTGGTTGGATAACATTAAGATAAAATGGGTAAATGATCACTATTCTAGTCCTCAGAAACACGTTAAAATGTAATGTAGCTTTAGTAAGCATCATTAAAGTTGCTGGTTATTCATGACAAGTTCTCACAAACAAATGTCTCATGTAGAGAGACAATAGAAAAAAAAACAATCAATAAAATATGTACAGATATTAAAGGGTCTGGTGTCCCCAGAATGTGTCTGTGATGTTTCAGCTCCAAATACCCCACAGATCTTTTATTTTTTTTTTTAATAGCAGGTCAAATTTACCCCTATTTGGGAGTGAGCAAAAACACCATTTTTGTGTGTGTCCCTTTAAATGCAAAAGAGCTGCTGCTTTAACAGGTAGGAGCTTTAACAGCTTGCGCTTTGGTTGCTCAACAACAACAAAACTGGAGAATCTCACTCAGCCAAAATGATTGTCAGTAAAGGTGTTCAGCTTCAAACCGGATTCAAACACTGATGGAGAGACTCAGGAAGAAGTTACAACTTTTAGAATGCAACTAGACATTTCTGAATGGTTAGTGGATTAATTTATGTTGTTGCTGTGAAGTTGATTCAACTCATCGACTAGCATGTGCCGTCATATTAATCTTTTGTGCAAATCCAGTATTGAATTGACTCTCGTTTGCGAAGAAGTGTGGCGTAAAGTGGCGGCATGGTAACAACACTTCTTCTTCTCTAAAACAGCCTAACATGGCCTCACCCCCTTTGTTGCATGTTCCTCAGGGCAGGGCTTATATACATTTTGGGGTTTGTGATGTCACCAACCCGGAAAGAAGCTTGTAAAAAGCTTAAAAAACTATTTCTGTAAAAGAAAATATCTCCCTTTGCATTGAACTTTGAGCATCGTAACCTTGCAGATGTTTTTATTATGCTCAAACAGCATCATTACACACTAACTAAAGTTAATAAAAGGTGAAATCATGATCTTTATCATAATTATATTTAAATTAAATTATGAATTATTATTGAAAACTGAAAATAGAAAAATACTGATATAAACATTCATTTATACAAAATAATTACATGATATAAAGATTACTGTTTTTTTGAATTCATAATTAATTGCCCAAATGAATATAATTAAAATAGGTTATATTGTTGTGACAGATGAGTCAATTATTGAAACTGTCTTTATAAGTCAGTATGTTGTTTGTTTTATTTCCACATGATTGAACATAATCCGATCACTGCATTTTCAGCTGGAACAGACAATTTGACTATTGGGCAGAACATCTGCATCTGGACACTTTCAACAGTTTTAAAATGTCCCTATGATTTTTAAAAACCAAACGTATGCTCTTGGTTTCACAACATGTGACTACTGTGTCCTGGGCTGTTATCACAGAACGCTGGCTGCACTGTTCTCAGTCCAGCTTAAAAGCTTCTCTCTCCCACCAGCTGCTGAGTGATAAAAATTGGGCCTAAAGTTGATTTGAAAAAAAGCTTGAATGGCTAAATATAAAGTGGTGTGAGATTAACTCGATCACCTCATCTCTTCACAGAAGAGCTCCAGCTCAGCGACACATTGAAAATCCCTTCTTTTCCTTATGTCACTCACATCTGTCACACAAACAATCAAACTAAAAAGCTTCCTGAACACAGACCCACATTAAACACGTCGTTACGACCTGCATTCAAGCCAAACACTTTCATAATGCTGTAATATAATACCATTCTGTTGAAAACACACTTTCATTTTAACACCACTCTGTGAATCCTGGACACAATGCATCTATTATTCATACACTTTGTGTAATACAATACTGTTTGGAGTGCTAGGGTTTCAAATCTGCCTCTAATTTTCACCATAACAACTAACATTTCTAACATTTTCTACAATGAACAAAGGGCTTTGAAAATACATTGCAGAGGGAGAGATCAGAGATCGCTGACTTGTGTTTGCGTGAACTGTATATGAAAGACAGCCACATGCCGTAGCCGAACATCTGATGGGGGGGGGCAAAGCGCCATGTCTCTACATAATTGGTGTGATAAGGCATAAGTGACTGCCAGAGTTACCGCAGGAAATGGAAGAATCGCTGAAGCAAGAGATTTTTTATGGCATCACTTTAAAATACATTGGGACAAAGGACAGATGACTAATACCAAAATCAACATAATCAGAACACAGGGAGATGCAACAAAAAACATTTTTTTCTTGGTTACTTTTTTTTTTTTAACCTAAGGCGACATGCCAACATTCTCAATGGTTTTTCTGCTTGTATTTTCTCTTTAAGTATAAATCAAAGTTAGAGTCTCTTGAGTAGGGGTGGGAATCAGAAAAACAATTGAACTTAACTGTGACTTGTTCAATGTTTGTTTGTATGGGTTCCATTGCTACACCCAACCCGATCTCACAAAAAAATGTAACTATGTTATGATGCTGTGATTTCCTATGAATTTGTACAATGTGAATTTTACAAAACGTATGAAAAAATAAGCATGAAGGTCCACCCCTAACCAGTTTGGGGAGTAACACTGTACAAGTAATCAGATTACTTTTTTCAAGTAACCAGTAAAGTAACCCATTACTTTTACAACAAAATATCTGAGTTACTTTTTACAAATAAGTAACACAAGTTACTCAAAAGTTTTCACTTTTCATTGAATGCTAGCTCTCCTGTCCCTAGGTTGAAAGAAATGAACGTGATGGATATTGTAGTTCTAGAGTCTAGACTAAATGCGAGTAGGCATTTACTCATCTCACTTGCACAAAAACATATTCAGTAATCTTCATAATGAATAAAAACAGTGAAATGCAAACTTCAGTAATTAAATGTTAAATAATACAAACTTTATGTACTTAATCTCACTTTATTTAACCAATGTCTTTTATACTGTACTGTGATTATCCAATTCAGCCATAATAAGCAAACATGACTTTATATAAACATTACATTTGTGTCACATATTTTTTTGTTTTTGTTTTTGTTTTTTTGTTTGCTGAAGAGCGTCGAACTTTCATCTCCTGCATCCTATTCTTCTTTAATCCAGAATGGCAACACAACTGAAAGGTTTGTTTGAGCTGTGCCCTATACTGTAAAGGTATGAATTCACATTTGCTTCAGCCTGAGGTTTATTCATTTCACTTTTGGTGTGAAAGTGCCTTTACTTTTGCCAAAAATAAAACTAAAAAAAAAAAAGCACGCCCAGCCCCGGTGAGAAAACGCAACTCAAAAGTAAAGGAATACTTTACATAAAAAGTAACTAAATCAATTGGTTACATTTTTAGGGAGTAATACAATATTGCAACACAATAATTCTAAAAGTAAGTTTCCCTAACAATGTCCCTAACCCTATCCCTATCCCTAAACATACCTCCAATATTAGCCTCCAATCCACCAAAATGTAAAATTGCCATGATTGTGTTGCTAGACTAGTATGTGGCAACAGTTCAGTGTCTTTTTGTGCCTAATTATTGAATCACTGAAGCACTAATTCATTCACAAATGAAGTACCGTCAGGAATTTACTCACAAAGAAATTATTTTACTTGCAAACAAATAATTTAAAACGATTTGTGAAACTGAGAATATCTGAATGATTTGTTCTTTAACTGGCCATCACCAGGGAGCAGTTGCATATTTACCCCTAACTAGCAATTAGTTAGGGGTATCTAGTCTTACTTTTCGGTAGCAAATTAGACCAATCTCTGTTTTTATGTAACTGACTTTATGAATAGTCTTAAAAAAAAAAAAAAAAAAAAAAAATGGATGACTAACTTGCAAAGTGTAGTGTTAGCAGTTTCAAGTTCTCAAATGAACTCTTATAAACCCACCAATGAGACCGAGAGAGGATGCCAATAATTTCAGAAAATAATGACTTGCATTTTGTTTCAAACATACACTATTGAAATGTCTAGGAATGCACAAGTACTTGTATCCTGATGCTCTGTCCACATCTGCAGAAAAGTACAGACATTCCTGAAACGTTAACAGATCCAAGCATCATGAAAATGTATTTTCTTTTCTTTTTCTTTTTTTTTTTTTTTAAATGGAACTAGATTAAAAGAAGTGGTTTGCCATGATCAACCCTCCTCTGGAGTTAATCTATTCCTAACATGGCAGCTTCATTCCTCTCTTGTCATCAAGCTAATAACATGGGCCATTTGGTGCTTCAGTGTCCAATAAACCAGCGTTAGATTCGGCCCTCATCCCTCATCAGGACTAAAGCTCCATATACCTGCTCCTGAACGAGAGGCCAGAATCGATATTTCCATCACTCTGACATGTTTGTGTGAGTGCACGCAATGCAAATACTGGCACAAAGTCCGATTTACATCCATAATGTGCGATAAAAATGTGGAATAATGCAGCAACAATCACATCAGCAACAAATAATAATGAATCCACTATACACACTGGCGATGAGAGATTTTTTTGTCACTTTTTCACTAGGCATACAGTATGCGCGTGCCATTTATAGAAGCCAGCCCTATTTCCTCTTGAATTTAAATATTTATCCCTGGAGGGAGACCTGTCACTCCCGTCTGTTATCAAGGGAAAACAAACTAACTGAAGAAAAGAACAGCCTCCTCACATTCAGACATGTGTTCATTACAACGTGATGGCAATGTTGAAAGAAGTTTGTTATTTTTTCGGCTGCCACTCTGTAATTTTCAGGCTCCTGGAGGCATTCAGGATTTTTAATCTACCAGATGGAGTCAAAATGGTTTAATTGCTACTGCCACTCCCTTCGAACTGATTGAGGAAACTGTATTATGTCCTGGTCGTGGTTTTGGTACAACGTTTCTGTTGTACTACTATTATTACAGTGCCTTCAGAGCACTTCACTTTTTCTGTGACGTAAATCTGGAATTGGACAGAACTCATATAGTTGTTTATACATTAATATTCAGTGAACACTTCCTGAATAATTTAAGAACAGTACAGTTCAAATGCCACGGACCTCCCAAACTCTGGCATCTCCAGCACATTTTTGCTTATTTTAACTCTTTTGGGAACTTATAAACATTTTTTTTTTTTTTTTTTCAGGGCATAATGATAAAGCCTCTGCACCCTGATTCCTGGTAATTGCACAGAGACAACCAATCAGATTGGAGCTTGCCATTTTGGAAAAGCCCATTTTGTGTACAACATTAGACAGTGCACTGATGGTCTGTAAGTCCTTGCCTTCCCCTTCCCCACAAACCGCCCGCACATCACTGAGCTAGACACAGTCCATCCCTATCACTCCTCTAATGGTCTCTGAGGAGGCATGGGAGCATGGCATTATGGGACTGACATGAGGAATCATGAGGGATGAATTAGAGACTGAGTCACAGTGACAGGAAAATGAATTTCACAAATGAGATTGGAAAGAGAGAGGGCGCCGAGAACGAGAGGAGAGAGAGGGAGAGCGTGTGTCTCTGTTTGAACTTGCCCCACATTTCCCGCTCTAGCAGTGTATTATGTGTGTGAGAGCTTTCAAACCACAGTAACTTTATGGTGAATTTGAGAGGATTTTCTGATTTTTGACAGACAACCCTTGTGCACCACAGGAAATGGAGGAAGATAGAGAAAGGAAGGAAACACACACTTCACAGAAGAAAACAATTTCACCCTCAAACTCCACCGATGAAATGCATTTCCTTTATTTAAAAGCACCTCTTCTGAATGAGTTTCCTCTTCAAAAGACTATGTCAAGCACCTGAGGTTACTCAACTGGTCTGCATATAAAGTGCTGTGTTCAGTGACGACAATTACGGGAAAAAAAAGATGGAGAGAGAGGGAGAAATATTTTTGCATTTGCTGAAGGAAATGTGAGTGGTGCCACTTTGAAGAAAAAAAAATGCTATTTTATGTTGTGGATGCTTGCTAATGTTTTGCTAGGGCGTTTTGGTTGGTTGTCCATCCTCATGTCCTTGCTATGGTGGTTCTGATTGGTTGCTATGGTGTTTTAGTATTTGGCTGTGTTTTTGTGGGCGCTTACTAGTGTGCTGGCAGTGGTGTAGTGTACGGGCACGCAGGGCACGTGATAACCCCTTGTGTCGAATTTCGCTGACGAGAAAAATCTTACGAGACAAGAAATCGTCAAAAGCATCAGCTATCAGCCATATCAAGAGGATTTGGCATGTCCAATTAATGCATTAAATTACTATTATTATTAATACTTTTATTATTTCCCCACAATAAGTTCATAGCGCATAACCGACACGCTTTGAGGAGAATGAAAGATGTTAGATTAGCTTACTCCTCATTTCAACATTTTTTAACATGAAATACATCTCTTCTCATTTTCTCACTAACGAGAAATATTAAGAACATAAATGAAGACAGTTATATACTGTTATCAGCACATGTTGAAGTAGATTCAGCTCTCATCATTTCTCTGAGAGAATATGCGTCATTAATGCAGCGTCAGATGTAAAAAATCTTTCAGTCAGTTTTTACTTTCAATTTCTGTAGTGAATAATTGACTGCAGTTTGAGACTTCTTCACCGCAAAGTTTGCACATTGCTTGTGTGATATCCACTGGCTTGCCTTCATGGTTTAAAACTGAAATATTTGCAATAATGAATGAAATTTTTCATCATCACCAATTGCTTGCAAAATGATGAATATCATTTGCACTTTGCAATTGGCTGCTGGTAGTTGGTTGCGAGGGTCTTCTTTGTGAATATCTGATATTTATATCGAGATAAAACACCAGTATGTGGCAGTCCTGTGGGCGAAAATGCCTTGTTGATGCTAGAGGTCAGAGGAAAATGGACTGACTGATTCAAGCTGGAACAATGTTGCCTTGTCTGATGAGTCTCGATTTCTGTTGAGACATTCAAGATGGTAGAGTCAGAATTTGGTGTAAACAGAATGAGAACATGGATCCATCATGCCTTGTTACCACTGTGCAGGCTGGTGGTGGTGGTGTAATGGTGTGGGTGCTGTTTTCTTGGCACACTTTAGACCCCTTAGTGCCAATTGGGCATCGTTTAAATGCCACGGCCTTTAGCATTGTTTCTGACCATGTACATCCCTTCATGACCACCATGTACCCATCCTCTGCTGGCTACTTCCAGCAGGATAATGCACCAGGTCACAAAGCTCGAATCATTTCAAATTGGTTTCTTGAACATGACGATGAGTTACTGTACTAAAATGGCCCCCACAGTCACCAGATCTCAACCCAATAGAGCATCTTTGGGATGTGGTGGAACGGGAGCTTCGTGCCCTGGATGTGCATCCCACAAATCTCCATCAACTGCAAGATGCTATCCTATCAATATGGGCCAACATTTCTAAAGAATGCTTTCAGCACCTTGTTGAATCAATGCCACGTAGAATTAAGGCAGTTCTGAAGGCGAAAGGGGGTCAAACACAGTATTAGTATGGTGTTCCTAAAAATCCTTTAGGTGAGTGTATGTTGAAATGTTGTCGTTGTGACATTGCTAGATGGTTGCTAGGGTTTTGTTATATTTTCATGTGTCGTTGCAAAGTAGTTTCTAGTTGTGTCTATCTGTCAGATGAAAATTATGCAGAAAAAGTTTAATACTTGTGGTTAGGAGTTGAAAACTGTGACTGTCATTTATTCCCTACGGTGATGTATGTCTGAGTGAAATGGATGAGATAAAAAATAGAAGGAATCAGGAATTGATTGATTTGTTGGATCATTGTCATTTGCAAAGTTCTGCAATCTCATGTGAGTGAGTCTTTT
Source organism: Opsariichthys bidens (assembly GCA_037194245.1). NCBI lineage: Eukaryota > Metazoa > Chordata > Actinopteri > Cypriniformes > Xenocyprididae > Opsariichthys > Opsariichthys bidens. The sequence continues at coordinate 7,690,991 of CM074305.1, read as the reverse complement.
TCATGGGGGTACTTAAATTAAATAAAAAATAAATAATGATGAGCATGGATACATACTGAACATGTTGAAGATAACATGTTGAAGATACACTTACAATACACACCGGAATATTCCATAAAAAAGGGAAAGAAAAGAATTGTTGGCTTATATTTGATAGTGTCTTTAAAAGTCTAACACTAAGTAAAAGCAACAGTAAGAGTAACAAAGGAATTAGACACATTTTTTACCATGACCTTTACGAAGAAATACATCACATGTTCAATTCAACCTGAAAAAATGGTAGGTCACAACAGTGATATCAATTCTTCCCCAGCCTCTTCGATAAATGCATTTCAAACCTATTTCTCAGCTTCCACCGTCTTAATGACATCATTTCATTTGCAGATTGATCATGTCAAATGACCCTCTGCTCAAGCCATGTTAACTAAATTACTCTTGCTCTGTTCTCTTCCCATTTTGTCCTTTCATTTGTGATTTCCATTCCGCTGACAGGGTTGCATCTTCCATTAACATGCAAATTGGTGCTCCACGAGACCTGCCTCAAACAGACGTCCACCTTACATCGACTTGCCATGAGGACCTGCTTTGTTGGGCTAGATGAAACTGACCCAAGATGGTCCAGCTAAGGTGAAGCTAATCTAAGACATTGGTAATAACTGGCTTGGTTTTTTATTTCATTTTTCTATTTCTGGAAATGAATGTTTAAAGTAGAAAAAATGCAAGTTCTGTCATCCAATTCATCAACAGAAGATTCAAATGCCACAGTATATACTGCTAAACTACTGTAAAGTGGAGTCTGAAATAATTTTGCATTTGTAAAGCTTAGTGTAACGCCACCTTCACTAATACATCATACATAAAAGCATTCAGGATACCATTTCAAGTCGTCTTCAATTAAGCACCATCAAGCACACAAATTCAAGCGATAAGAACCAAACAACTGGATCTGTTTCAAAGAAAATGCCAACCGTTTTCATTTTCTCTGTGAATTGAAAAGTAATTAGGCACTTATTTACCATCTAATTTATGATCTATACTTGTGGTCTAAACATCTACCATTTAATGATATGAGAAGAGAAGAGGGAAGAGGGGAATGTGAAAACTGTCTTTTTTTCCACAGCTCCATGGACATGGATTAAAAACACTCACAATCAAAGGTTCCTGGAATAATAATCTTTTTTCCGCAGTGTTATTATGTTGACTTCAAGGTTATGGCATCCAAGGTGAATACAATCAGAAGCCAGAGGAAGCAACGCTCGAGCTAAACCTTGATTAAAACGGAAACATGGAAGCAGAGCTGTGTCATTAGGAACCACGTTCTTTCCTTTGTTCTGGCCGTCCTCTCTCGCTTCCCCTCCAAAATAATATGTTTACAAATAAGTGCCGTGACTGATGCTTTCTTCTATGAATAATGATCGCTCTCTGATGCGGCGACTTCCCGAAAGTCAACTATATCCCACTTGTGAAAAAACAAAAGGAATAAAAAACCTTGAAATGCCTGTTGTTGTTCAGCATCTCAGCTTGGGTCATTCTTCCAATTATATGACTTTTTCAGATGATTTCCGTGAAAAATTAGCTGTGCTGCGTAGTCCTTTTTGTCAAATGTGGCAGGCAACCGCGGCTGCGATACAATTGCGCACGTAGGAAGCTTAGGGAATATCATGCCACCTGTTTTTCATTGTGCATGACATCTCCCTATTCATAAAGACGTGTTTGTTCAGTTGCACGTCTCTCGTAATGAAAAGAGAAGCCAGATAACAGCAGTTAATGTTGCAGGATATTTTCGTCAAGGAGTTATTGTTGGTAAATTTGAGATCAGTTAACAGTTAATTAGATGACTCTTTTACAGAAGTATCATCTGACTTAAAAGATACTAGTGCAGTAAAAAAAATGGGGCATGTGTTGGCATTGTCTTTTGCCATTAAAATAGTTTAAAAACCCATGGACTATCATTGAAGGAAAAACTCAAGCCATATGATTGATATATATATATACTGTATATATATATATATATATATATATATATATATATGTATGTTAGAACTTTTATATTAGATGTGATTAATCACGATTAATCGATTTGACAGCTCTAAAAAATATACAAAAAACTTAAACTAAATTAAAATATCTGGTGACCAAACTTTTGGGTGGGCTTTTTGGCTTTGGCTAGTAAACATCCAATTAGCAACCACCCAGAGCACCCTAGCAACTACACATAAACATGTAAAAACACTCATAGGAACCACCCAAAACACCCAAGCATCATTGTGACAACTTTTGCATGAACAAACAATGCTTAAATACTCTCAGAAAAAGATACAAAAATCTAGATCCAGGGTGCATTTTATTTTCACAATTGTTTGTTTATTTGTTGTTGTCTTTGTTATTCGTTGAAACCTTATCCTTGATTGTCTCCGGCCTCCATTGCCATGACACCCTGTCGTCTAGGTGCTCGGTTGCCGTGACGCCCTGCCCTACTTTGGGTTGCTTTGGCTTGCTGTTTGGCCTCTCTGTTTGACCTCCAGTCAGTCTGATGACTGCACCTGTCACACCAGCATCACCATGGCACCCCTCAACCGGCACATGTCACCTTGTGCGATAATCAAAGGCTGGACTGCAGGATGCTGGAAAGAAATCAAAGCCTGTTTGTGTGTGTATGGCCATCTTTGTAACGACAGGGAGGGAAGTTGTTCGGCTTCAGAAATACAACGTCTTTTTACGAGAACACAGAAAAGGTCAATGACGTGACAGCAATTTAAAAATACCTTCAAAAGTAATTAATGCAAACAATAATGTGACAATAACTTTTTTAAGATGACTAAGTCTTTAAAGTCTGATTATTATTATAATTTTTTGTCAATGTCAAGGTGGAGTAGCTCCACAGAAACGAATGAATTAAATAATTAAAAACTCAAATGATAAAAAAATGAAGCAGTTTGACAATAAATTAAACAAATTTGTATTAATGCTGTAAAAAAAGAAAACTGCAAAGCACTTTTGATTATTAAATGATTAAATATTATTGATATTTGGAAAACTTTCAAAATCAAAGCTTATCTTAACCAACATGAAGGAAGCTGTTTTGTTGTCACGTGGAAATCAAATAAAAAAAACAGGAAATTACATCATAGAAATGAACCCTGTAAAGTCCAAGGATTTTATTATCAGATTTTTTTTTTTTTTTTTTTTTTGAATGTTTGATTCAGGTTATCAAATGGTACAGTATGACATCAACAAAACAATAGGGAATGTGGAGAGAAGATAGATTGCTCCTTTTCAAAACTTGATCCATACACATCATGTCTGCATGGAGAAACCATCCAATAAATCCTCTGTCAGGAAGTCTACAGTCATGGAGTCCAACTGATTTCATCCGGCACCTGACTGTCTTATCGTCTCATATGAAAATTATAGACATGTCACTGACATTGTTGCAGTAATTGCTCATGTATGAACTGATTATTGCTTTAGTAAATGAACGGTTAGATGGATCATTTCAGCGAATGATTCCAGATGGATTATTACATGAATAACTCACTAACAAAAGATTTTCACAAGGCTAGGAAAATATTAATGTGAGAGTTCTTTTTTTTCTAGTTTTTGAGAACTTGTTCTATTTTTTACTGTGTTGCTTTTCTTGTTCAATTTTTTAAACACACTAAAACCAAATAAAAAAATATATAATCCACTCATTTGGTAAGACTTTATTTCAATGGTCCACACAGAGTTTCTACTAACTATAAGTAACTTTGCAGCTACACGTCAACTAAATCTTATTAGAGTATGAGACTGTCTGCTTAATATCTGCTTACACTTTATTTTGATGCTCACCAAGAGCTATTCTACTGTTTATAAGCAACGACATGTCAACTTATTCTACTAACCTGAACCATAACACCTAACCCTAACCCAAAAGTCTACTAATACTATAATGAGAGTTAAAGTTACTTAGTTAGTGGAATGTCTTAAGTGGACCATCGAAAGAAAGGGAAACCGCTCTTTTTTAACCAGCTTTTAAGGTTGTTGAAGAATGTTTAACAGTCATTGTGTCTCTATTGAACGTGCTGGTGTTGTACACCTCTGGGTCACAATTAAAATAAAGCAACAAGCCCCGTGAAGCTGTGGTTTACAGTGAATTTATAACAGCTAAGGGGGTTTTAGGCGCTCCGCTCCGCATTGTGCCTAACAACGCCCCTTAGCTGTTATAAATTCACTGTAAACCACGGCTTCACGGGGCTTGTTGCTTTTATAAAATGGTTACCACACAATACAAATATGAAAGCCAAAAAATATGTATCAATGAAGTAAAATCATTAAAAGGCTTCCTTCCGTTGTAAAAAAAATAGTACCTGACCGTGAACAGCAACAGAAGTTACATTTATTACACCGTTAGATCATATATTGAAACTTTTATGAACATGGAACAAAACGCAGATGACAAATGCTTTGACTAGTGCTGTCAGTGTCAGCAGGGCACAGGGAAACCCATTTAAATGTTAAAAGGACAAGATCGCAGAGGACATTAAAACGGATTCTTTATTATGAACATTTGACTGACCTGAAGGAAAATGCTAAATTTGAATGCAGTTAATACACTCGATGTCTCCCTCACAATATTCTTCTACACAATGCAGTAAGAACAAACATACGTTTATGTTGCCAAGACAGAGGAAGCAACATACACACTCACTTATGTAATGCGGTCTCAGCTGTGTGTTTTGCCTACGTTTGCAACGGCTTCGAACACGTCTCAACCAATCAGAATCAAGGGCTGCAACTATCGTTTTTATAATATACATTATTAGCTTAGTTACCACCAATGAGGTTGAAAATAGCTTTCCATTCATCTCAATTGCAGTTGCTCGGCTGAGGTATGCAATGTCTTGACCTTCTAATCATTTGGGCTTCATTCATATAGTTTGGTTAATCAAATGTAAATGCATTCCATTACTGATTTACTTCATTTCGTGATTTATAAGTGAGACCTACAGAGTACAAGCTATAATGGCATCTGAAATGTATAAACACACACTCACACATACGGCAGCAGATGCACACTTCACAGTTGACAGAAGGTGTTGGAGTGCTGTACAGACGGTGCTGATCAGATGGTCCCTCGCTCCAGTACAACAACAATAGAACAGTCAAGCCAAGGGCAAGGTTCATTAAGTTTATTCCGATAAACGGCTAATAAAAAAAAATGCACCCACACAGCCTTTAGTCTGGAGAAACACACAGACACATATTCGTACATGAACACGCACATAAGCATTCCACTGGTGACATGTTGATCTCAGTTCAATGACTCCCATCGCAAAGTAGTGAATAATGAGTCATTATGATGAACCACACTGAGGTGTAGGATTGCTGCAACAGAAAGCACTAACAATCAACTTGATTCTCTCTCTGCGGTTTGGACAGACCGGTATCGGGGAAGATTATTCAGACTGTCGTTTGCCAAACCACAAGCAACTCATTATATAAAATAGTTAAACTTTAGTCAAGCTAAATAGTCAAGAGCTAAATTAAAAGAGTCTTCCTGCTTTTAATGCAAATGGGAGAATATATTTTAAAATATGTAATAACAAAAAAAAAAAAAAAATTGATAAAAAAAATCTAAATCCCTCATTATAATTTAATAAAATATCTCTGCTTTGTGCATATTTTCCATAACCTGATAATAAATAAATCTTTTGTTGGACTGTACACTATCTTATTGAAGATTATTTAGTCATACTGAATAATATTTTAATCAAAACAATAAAACAATGGTGATATTAAAAAGAAATGAAATGAAAGGAAATATTTCATTATAATTTGGGAAAACAAAAATCTGGGAATACTATAGCGTGATTCCTTGTTTAAATCCAAACGAAATGAAATTCGATCGTGATTATTGCCTCAGTTCACTTTAGCACAAAACGCAATCATAGTGAAGTAATGTCTTTTCGTGCAACAACTTGTTACTGGAGAGGCAATACTATTTTAAAAACCACTGCGCTAATGTCACAGTACTGAAAAATGTGAAGTTATCAGTATAGGTTAGTGATTCCCCAACATCGAGGTACACACAACACTAATCCAGTGTAACAGAGGGTTGAGAAAACCATACAGAAATTACGTCATTAATGTAAATTGACTCAAATGAATTCTATGAAAGGAGATCTTTATGGCAGCACTGCCGGTCCACCTCCAGCTTTTGTTCGGAGACACAATCATTGCTTTAGTCAGAATGGAAAGATACTCAAGTGCTCATGCACCCACTGTCTCCGTCTGCCACCCAGCCCATTACCAGAGCTCTGGCTGGCACACGCCCATCCAGAGAGAACAAATGGTCCCAGCGCTCGTGCCAACATTACGTCAGGCTCTATAAATGTGATGCTCAGGGTGACCCCGCGAGGAGTCGGCATCTCAAGGCCACTGGCATTGGCGATGGAGAGCCGCTCGATACAAATGTCTTTGAAACCACTGGTAACAGACAAAAAACACTTACAGAAAACAAGAAATACATCAACAAAGCAACATTTTTATTTCAACGTCTCCTGCAGTAGTTGACAAATTTCCCTGCATTTTAGGCAGCAGACATTACAAATGACACATTATAACATATAACATGTAGTCAGCCACCCTGAAGGACTTTATTTGGAGATAATGACCGACTGAATGTACAATATACTGGTTATTGAGCCAAATAAATAAATATAAGGACATGAAATATTGATTTAAGTTAAAATTACTCTATAATGTGAGAAGAAAGAAACCGTAGTGTGATACAAGAGAAATATACACAGTATATCTCTTCAGGATTTTGGCTTGTGTAGATATTCATGGGGAATATGACTAATGTAAATTCACTTGGTGAATGGTAGATGTGTCTTGAAATAAGTTATTGTTAAAAATCAAGTAAATAGGATTTGAGACTAAGAGAAAAAGAGACTTACGACTTGGGCACATGTAGCCACGACACTTTGTATCTAGGAAATATTTTGGGTGATGATGGGATGTAAAAGACTAGCCAGAGCTCGGAGCACAGGGTTTCTGATTCTACTTTCTGTCTGACGGGTCTGTCCAGGGTGTCCCTTTAAGGCTGGTTCTAGCTAATGTTGCATGGCTAGAATAGCAAAATAGGGCTGCATTTGTTCCCTTTGTGGTGAGAGAAACACTGGCCAACACAGATTGATTACAAATGAGACGTGAAGGTAAGATGTTACAGAAGAGAAAAGCATAAACAAATAGATTCTCATTTTTTAAAGTAAATTGTGATTTTACTTGCCAATGCAAATGATATATCCACGATATATGATAATGTGGGTGGTTTCCAGGGTGTTGCTATGCAGTTGCTAAGGTGTTCTAAGTGTTTTAGCATGCTGTGTAGTTGGTATTACTGGTCCAAGTGAAAAGATGGTCCCTCCTTCAAAAAAAGTGATTTTTAGCTTCTATTATTATCACCCAGGAGTCTGAGTTGCTTGGAAAATAGCAGCAAACCTCTCCTCAACAAGCCTCACAATTTGAGGTCGGTCGGACAGTCATGCAAACAGTTTTTGGCAATGGAGTCTGTGGGATCTTATGCTGAGTTAACATCACAATACTGTTTCTTTTTTGTCAGAAATGTGAAGTTTACATTTGTATTTTAAGCTCCACACTCTTGTTTATTATTGCTCACTCAGAAAGCATTAACCCTTATGTGCTGTTCGGGATGTTTTCATTTCTTAATTTGGCCATAACTTTCTCCGTGTTTCAGCAAATGGAATGATTTTTGGTGACAAATATTATTTTGAAACATATTTTGGGAAAATGCTTTGAAAATTTTCAAAAACTCAACAGTACTCTGTGGGCAAATTCACTACCCTTTCGTTATGTTCGTGGCTGAAAACAGCCACGATTTGAACTTCTTTAAAAATGTATCAGATAAACATTTTTTTCAATTTTTTTTGCTTAAATCTATTAATCAACCTCAGCCCTTTTAACTACTAAATTAAAAAAAAAAAAAAAAAATCAGGTTTTTAACTCTTTAATTGCCAAATTCATAAATGATGTCACTGATTTGGGAAAAAAAAATGTCAAAGATTAGAAACAACATTGGCTTTGATGCGTTGTTAGTTTTTGTGCAGCATCAGATTTTAACGTTTAAAGAGTTAAAATCCTGATTTTTTTTTTTTTTTAATTTAGTAGTTTTGATCAGGACTGAGGTTGATTAATAGATTTAAGCAAAAAAATGTGAAAAAAAAAAATGTATCTGATACATTTTTAAAGCAGTTAAAATCGTGGCTGAAAACATAACGAAAGGGTCGTGAATTTGAACAATGCACAAGGGTTAAAGAATATATATATTTATATATATTATGGGAGAGAAAATGTCAACAAGTTGGAAGCTTCAAAATCACAGCAGATGCAATGAAAGAGGGGAAATTATGGGAAGAAGAATGGAGGGACACAAATAAAACTTACTCAACTCACAGGGTTGCTAATTCATGCATGTGTACATTTGCGGTAGACGATATTAAGGATAAATGCTAACTACAGTCAAGCCAAAATAAAGTGATATGAGGATGAAACTCATGACACAGAGAAATAGAAAAAGAACGACTTCAAAATGCTCAAGCGCAGGTGATCATTTCAAATGCATTAGTCCCTCCACCTCTCCAGATTCACCATGCAGCTTACAAGGAATATTTCCCAGTAAATTAAATCAAATCACCGTGGGGGTTCATTTCGTTTTCTCTCTCTCTCTCTTCCAAATCAAAGACAAGTAAAGTGCTATGAAGTCGATGCTGAAATTCAAATGGAAGGCTGCAACTTGTTAGCTGCGCCGCTTTGCAGTCGGGAAAGGTAATTATCCATCTGGCCGAGTGATTCGCATGCAATCTGAAAAGTTCGAAACTTTGAGTGACGCGACTGAAATAAACTCGCATGAAAACTTTACATGGAGAGCGGAGACTTTCACATGAGACCTCTATCGTGCAAAGATTAGCTTACACTATTTATACTAGTAGTCATTTAAAATGCAAAATAAAACCAGACGGATTGACATAACGTGATATCATGTCCCTGAGAAATCAATTAAACCTACGCACTTCTCCGAACATGAGGGCCAGGGCTGAAACTATTTCTCACAAGTTCATAAACCATATGGATGGTAAACATGAACTTGTGTCACCCACAATAAATTCAGCGTTTTTGCACTCATAAAAGAATATTGATGCTGTTCCCACACTCATGTTCTGTGCTTGTGAGGGTGAACGTTTGACTGTTTCAGAGGTCCGATCACATGAGATCAATTTCTAAAAAACAAAACAAAACGTCCTCGCTGCGAGTTGCAGTCGTATAAATGTGCCTGATAAAACAGGCTCTCTCATAAAGCTGCAGGTATTGATATTTCCATAAGTAGACTGTAAACCCCGTCGCCATTAAAAGTGATTAAGCAAGGCTTTCTCGGGCCGTGGAGGTGCAGCACTCCCAAGACACAGATGAAAGAAAGCCACAGTAAAATGGCTTTTATGTCAAGCAATAGAGGTCTGGAGAAAGCCTGCATTTCTGCCGTCTGTGACCATTAGTCAAAAGTGAGAATATTACCCATAGTACATTTCAACAAGAAATGCCTCCTGCTCTGTCCCTCTCCGCCTCACCTATTTTGGAGTCTCACACTCCATCTCTCAGAGTAACACCTGCTGGCTCTTTCTTGTTATCAGTAGCAAATCATGATTCCCCTTATGGCAAATATATAAAAGGTAGGGGATCTTCAGATGTGAGTCCAAAACACACCTTCGTTTCCCGTTGCAACCAGGCATCACGGCTGGAGCCCTGAGAGAAGTTATTTTCCGCGTGATAATATTCTCAATTTTGCGACTGAGAAGTGTGTCTGAAGGATAGAACAGGGACATCCTGCAAGGCCTTCAAATCCTCCTAGGAAGTTCTCACGAGTGTGGAAATTATGCAGTAATTTCAGTCGAAATAAAATGGCCCTCTCTTTTTCTCAACAAACCTTTTAGTAGTAGTGCAACAAAATACAAGCGAAATGTGTATTAGGTGAGATGTTTTGTTACCCGCTTTTCTCCTCAGAAAATTCCCGAACCGTAAACCACAAAAAAACTGCATTTTTAGATTTTCGAAACACTTCATTTATTATGACTTATAAGCTGCTTATAAGCAAAAAAATCTCCCCACAAGGTCAAAATTTAGAGTTAGTACTATTCTTGTGGAGACATTTGGTCTCCATAACGTCAGGGATACACGCACACACGCACACACACACACACACACACACACACACACAAAATAAAAACCCATCCAAACCAAACAGTTTAAACAAATTAAATTAAGTTTGTTTCACTCAAATACTACAGAAAGTTCATTGTGCCTAATAGAAAAAAGTTGTGTGAACTCAAAATCTGATATTAGTAAGCGGAATTTAAACTCTTTGATAGTTAGATTAGAGCATGCTAATGTGCAGTCACTAACTTACACTTAACAAAGCAGTCAACATCTACACTTAAAACTTAACTATGACTATGTAATAAACCCGGGTTTGGAATAAATCCAGACCTTCCCCAATTATGGTGGCATTTATGTGCGTTCATCTCATTCTGACAGGAGCGCGTCTGATTCTTCTTCAGTAATGAAAGCGTATTATCAAATTTTTCAGCTAGTCCTTTCATATTCTTTTACCTGCTTATTTTACCAGGACAATCGATTAGAATCACTCTCATCAGCCGCCATCAATATAAATGCAATTAGGCTACTCAGATCTCAAATGCTGTAATTATGCAAATGGTTTATGCAAACAAGCTAAATTCCTGGTATTATACGCATATCATTCACACAGAGCTCTGCATGACTAACAACAAGCTCAAGCCAAGCAAATATCTTCCATCAGAATGCTACAGACAGAAAGACACACACAAAGAAAATAAGCATGGCTAAAAAGTAAGCCTTTATTCACTTCTTAACAATAAATGTTCTCCAATGGTTCTTTGCAGCACCAATTTATGAATGTCTCAGACATTAGTACAGTAAAAGCTTACAAGCGCATGCATATTTGATGTCGCACTGAAGTCTTGTGAATGCAGGTGGTCGCATGATAGTGTCGTTCGTCTATCGCACAGGCTGGGATCATCTGCTCATTTTCAAGAATAAACTAATTCCAGCCTTCCCTCTTCTCTCATGTGTAATCTGTGCTCCTGGCTGGGGAACGGACTACATTACCCTGCATACAGCTGTGTCTCTCACTGCTGACACACATATTGATGAAGTGAACGGTGGGCCAACACCTGATGCTGCTGAATGCAGATGCATCATTTCATAAAACAACTTCACCTCCTGCCTTTTATGAATGAGCCAATTATCCTCTACATCTGCTTGAGCACATAATATATAATTTACAGATAGATTCTTTAAAGCGGGGCTTCCCAAATGGAAGTCTGTGAACCCTTAGGGTTTCTGCTGAGATTTTAATAGAAATATAAAAAGCATTCAATCAAACATAAAAATACAGCAATTTAAAATAAATAAAAAAGCTTATTAACTATAGTGACTGATATATTTCACAAGTGAACATTCAATCATTAGTTTATGAAAGGTTAACATTCCTTTAAATATCAGGGATAATTCAAATAAATAAATTAGTCTTTAAGCTAACAAAAAAAAGCATTAATATGAAAAAAAATATCAGCTGCACAAATGGGTCACTGTTATGATGTAAGAAATATTAGTAATGATGTAAGAAACATTTATTTTCCAGTATGTGAACATACAATATGCATGTAGTATGGATGCAGTCTGAACATACCCAGCATGGTTGCTTATGATATCCCAAAATCCTGTTTGTGTGGTTCAGATGGTTGAGGAGAGAATAATAAATATGTGTTTGATGGAGTAGTTGAAAGAATTCATTTATACACATTTCGTCATGTAAATAGAATCATACGCATTGGTTTCAGTCATTAAATATTTGCTCTCTTATCTCTCTTAACCTCACTTGATTGTGTTCTAGGTTCTTAAATGGGACGTTTCCTAAGAAGCAGCGTTAAACTCTGCACAAATCACTGACAGACTGGATTTCAGACACATCTATTGGCATCTAGCATCAGTTGGTCTATACGTGGATTTCACAATGAAATGCAATAGAAATATAGAACAACGCCCCTCTAAGTGATTCATAAAGTCCATCACTGATTGTGTGTAATTCAAGAGAGCTGCACTGCCAGAACAACTGTGCATCAAGCAGAAGAGCGGGAGGCAGTGAAAGAGAAGACTGCCTGTCCTCCTTTTGTCATTTAATTAGGCTGATTTCAGCTCAGCTGACTAGGGGGCATGGATTCACTTCAAACATATGCACACATCCAAACAAATGCACGCAAACCCACTCGAACTCACACAGACACGCTGTTTAAAAGCATTTCAGCTGGTTCACACGCATACTGGCCCATAAGACATGAGATAAACTGCAATGACTGAGGAACTGCCGTTATGAGGGAATGGAGAAGTGAACACATCTGTGATAGAGATCGAGAGAGAGAGGGAGAGGGAGGAAAGAAAATGTTCCAGCCACATCATTCCCAATTTTAAGGCCCCTTAGCAGCCCTCTGGCTGCTGTCAGACACCTCCAGGGAACAGGCAAATGTGCACACGTAAATGTGTGTGTGTCGCTGTGTGCGGGAGGACGAGATTCACGCTCGCTCTAGATGGAGTGCAGAATGAGCAGTAAACAAGCTCTATGACTGTGTGTGTTTGTGTATGCTTCAAACAGAGTAAGGTAAAGGCCAGTTAGTTAGTGTAACCAGACTTATTGACATTTTTATCAATATTTCATTTCATTCTGGAAAGGATGTCAGACTGGCTAAATATGAACAAAAAAAAAAGAATAGTACAATCATTCGGGGTTGTATAATATGGATCTGACAGTCTGCGGCAATCTGAAGTTGAGGTATCTATAGGATTTCCTGTGGTTAAAACGAATCTGCATCGACCTCTTTCATTCATAATATTTATATAATTGTTACATGAATAGCCTACAGAGAAGATTGAACATATATACACTACCGTACAAAAGTTTGGGGTCAGTACGATTTTTATTATTTCTTCTTTTTGAAAGAAATTAATACTTTTAATGCAAGGATGCATTAAATAATTCAAAAGTGAACACATTTATAATGTTACAAATAAATGATGTGCTTTTGAACTTTCTGTTCATTAGATAATCCTAAACTTTTTTTCAACATTAACAATAATAAGAAATGTTTCTTGAGCTGCAGATCAACATAATAGAATTTCTGAAGGATCGTGTGACACTGAAGACCGGAGTAATGATGCTGAATATTTGAAATTACATTAAAAAAATCACATATTATTAAAATTGTAATCATATTTCACAATAGTGCTGTTTTACTGTATTTTGCGTTAAATAAAAGCAGCCTTAGTGAGCATAAAAAATATATAATCTAACCTAATCTAATATATATCTTAGCAACCCAAAACCTTTGAATATTAGTGTATATATACAGTATGACATGGTAACTGTAATTTGCGAGAAACATTTTCAAAATGCCATGTGTCTGTTACTTTTTAATGATCCTCTGGTTTCCCTATATGAGACATTTGCAAACATTACACAAACACACATACTATAGCAGTGGGGGTGTGACATAGTGGTGGATAACAACTTATTAGTATAAAGGCCGATTCTTTATTCCCCCTGCTCATCATTTACACTCAACACTATAGCCTCAGAATGATTTAAAATGGAAAAAAAACAGTCTCTTTAACAAGTTTCCATTCACATTAGCAGACAGTTTACATTACAGAGAATGAGATAGTGAGGAAAGAGGCTGAGAGGAGAAGATCTTTTTTCCCCCATGTTGATCATTAGATGCCGCCTGGAGAAATTTGGTAATAAAACCCTATCTGGTTATTTCAGCAGCATAATTACCACGAGCTCTCCATCTTCCCTTCCCCAACACACTACATAACGATTGTAATTTCAGCTTGCAGTGTACCTGCACACAGTACATCATTTAATCCGCATTACCTGAGGGAAGCAATATTTAACCATCTTTAATAACCGCTATAAAGGATATAGCAGAGATGATGCTTGCCTTCAATCTACTGATTGCAGTAACAAGATGGAGCAAAGACTTTGAAATATATATATATATATATATATATATATAACCTTTCATGTGTGTAATTTAGCTGTTTGTGAATGTAAAGGATCTGTAAAGTTTTAAAGATCAAAGTGCCCAACAAATAAAGTCATTGTCTCCGAAAAGAAAGAATACATTCTGAACTGCTGAAACGAGTTGTCTGCAACTTCAGACTCATTTCCTGTTAAATGTCTACATGACAATGGAACAAATTTGCATAATGCCAGTCTATGGTCTTCATTGGCTGCCCGCAAACAATGTCTACTTTGACCCTTACTCAAACACTGTAGTTGTAGCTGAGGTCTGGAAGAGTTTGGCTCGTGTTGTAGATATGTCGAGAAGACTTGAAATCCACTTTGCATGCACTTCCAAAGAACAGTTACACTATAGTTACTGCTCGTTTCACTGTGTATCAAGTGCAGAGGAAGCTTCTGAGATTCAGATATGGTAATAGGTGTAAGCAGTCGACCAATCACAACAGACTAAGACTTCTGACCAATCAGAGCAGAGCAGAGCCAATCAAACAGACTTTTTTTTGTTTATCTTTTTGAGTTCTGTTGCTTATAAATCTATTGCTGGAGACTCCAAAACAAAATTACAAATCTTGAAAACAGAGACACTTTAAGCTATGATAGTTAAAAGCACAAATAGGGATAGTTCACTCACAAAAAGAGGAACATTATGTTCACTCAGTTCACATGGTAACAACAGCTGTCAAACTTCACAAAGGACCAGCACATCACACAAATATCAAAAACGCTCATATGACTCATATGATCGTTTTCTGAAATTATACAGTAGTGCTTCTGAGATCCTGTTTTTTTTTTTTTTTTTTTTTTTTTTTTTCCTTTTATAAGCTTGCCACCTGTGGTTGCATGAATGTGCTGTTGTTCTATGGCTGATTTTTCAGTGTTAAATAATAATAATAATAATAATAATAATAATAATAGTATGGGTAATTAACTAACAGTACAATTTAATTTTGGCTTAACTAGCCCTTTCACATTGACATATTCCAATTAGCACTGGCAAGCTTCTTTCAGTGTGACACACTCTGGCAGTGAGGATATCTTGTTAAATGAATGTAAATATATACATTCATTTTACATGTCACAGAAGTCACACTTGCAAAAGCAAATTGGATCCACTTTAGATGCCATGCAGGTCTATATTAACTTGCAATTTACACGTCTCGCATGCATTGAAAGGTCACAATGTCTATTTTTTCCCCAAATATATTTCACACTAGTCCTACCTGACTTGAACAGTTTTCTGTCCTTCTGCACAGTGAAAAAGAATTTCAGACAGCATTTCTCCTTTATAAAATCAAGTTTTCACAACTATTTATGGAAGGTAAAGTTACTTCCACGTTACTTTGTTATAAAAAATATGACTTTTTCTTAAGTTAACTGTTTCACACCATATCTAAGTTAATCAGATCTTACTGATCATATGCTTCATTTACTGTTAAAATAATTGGTCTCGCTTTATATTATGTGTCTTTAAATGCTACGCACAAACATTTTAAATAATCATTTGATATGATGCACTTATTGTGTCCATGTTTTTTTTTTTTAACTATACCTGCACGTAATTACAGCTGTAATTAATTTCTGTAATTACATCTATAATTACACTACTGACCCTTCCCTTCAACTTAACCCACACTTGAATCTACTCATACCACCAAACCTGTCCCTAACCTTATCCGTATCCCACCTCATTAGCAACAAAGATGTTTTACACTACAATAGGAACACAATAAGTACATTGTGCTTATTTATTGATGTAAGTACATACCAAATATAAAGTGTGGCCAAAGTAACAAAAGTGACAATGGATATTTCTCCTCAGATGTTGGAAATAAACTAAAAGAAATAAAAACGTTCAAACCCAATGTGAACAAAGTCTATTATATGACAAACACGGTTTCAATCAGTAAATATTTTTAATAACGTTCATTGCGAGTGTCGTGTGCTTGCAGAGAGACTTCACGTTTTTCTGATCGGCTGTGATTTTGATTGATTTTGTTGAGTCTCGTTTTCGTTGTCGCATCTGGTGTGGACAGAAAAATTGCATAACAACTGGAATCTTATCACATAGCATCTGGTTAGGACACAGTATAAGACAGTCTCTAAAAAAGCGTGTTTATGTGCATTTTATTATTGTAAAGAATTGCGGATGAATGTTTTCGCATACAAAACACAATTGCACACTCATTTTTGACTAATCATTGATTTTCGTTCTCAAGCTCAGAAAGCAAGGTGAATTTCACTCGCTATTTCATTACATTAGTCTGTAATATGGTTGAAACAAGGGATGTCCTGGAATGTCTGGGAACCCCACCTCAAAGCTATGTCAAATCCACTTCAATCTACAACAGTGTGAGGGTCTTCATGTGAGAAAAATGACAGAAACAAACAGTAACATCTACTAGTGACAACCTCCGAGACAGCTGCTAGCTCTTATCTGTTCTGTAAAACACCACAGAAAATCTTTTCCTCAAAATGTGTTCGAAGCAGTACATTCTCATTTTGTAGATTTATACAGAAAGCATTTTGTTCCCTTCAAGGACAAAATAACAATGCATGATTCTTTTTCATTGCAGACACTCTGAAGCAGAAAACTGCTGTTTGTATGAAACATTGCTCTCCATCTCCAGGCAATAGGCAGCATGAATTTATGCATCTAAACCCAAAATTATGCATCAGTATGGTAATATCTCAGACCATTTATTTGAGTAAAAACTAGACACATTCACGTAGTGAGATTATACAGGAGGGTGTGTTTGACTGTCTTTAGTCAATATACTATTCTCTATTTTTTTGTTTTGTTCTGTTGAAAATGACTTTAGTGTATTTATGTTTTGGATTCCATAAAGTTGAAGTGAAAATGATAGTATTTAAAAAATTTTCCCTTCAAAATTTTTCATCGTGTCATCCTGCTTAAAACCCATCTGATTAAAACCCATTTTACAGATATCATTGGAGCTTTAAAGAACTGTTTAAATATAGCCTTCGATCTGACATTTACTCAAAGTACAGATGCTGCTTCTGTTTGGGAAAAAAATAGGCAATAAAACATCAAAGGAAAAAATAATTATTTATATATATTTTTATAGTTTTATGTATATTAATATATATGTATATAGTTTTTTTTTGTTTTCTTTCTTTCTTTCTTTCTTTTGTTGATGTTTTATTGGCTAGTTTTTTGCACCCTCAGATTCCATATTTTGTACCCTCAGTTTAAATAATTGTGTTTTGGCCAAATATTGTCCATATATATATATATACTTATTTAACTATTTAAACTGAGGATGCAAAATCTGGAATCTGAAGGTGCAAAAAAAATATATATATATTTAGAAAATCGCCTTTTATAGTTATCCAAATGAAGTATATATTTATAGCTGAACATTTGCAAAATATCTTCATGGAGCATGATCTTTAGTTAACATCCTAATGATTTTGGCATAAAAGTAAAATCGATAATTTTTACCCATACAGTGTATTGTTGGCTATTGCTTAATTTATTCTTGTTTAATCAACACTTAGATGTGGGTTTTGTAAAATTAAAAAAACAACAAAATTTGAACAAAAAGCTGAGAAAAATTGTATGTTTGTGTCCAGATCATATTCAGAATGATGATCAAAACATAGATGGAGTAGATCGCTTGCATCAACACCCTCAAAGCTTGCACAGTAATTTACCTTGTCCTGGGACAACATTTCATTCAGTAACATTAGGCATTTTTGATTTAAATGCTGTTCAATGTTTGATAAAGTTCACATTATTTTGCATGTGCATAAGCAAAGCTTCCATCGCTTGTTTCTGCTGCTTCTGTACTCTCTCAGAAGATGCTAAATGGCGCCTCATACCGTATACAAGTGAAAACACGGAATAGTGGAAAATTCGATCAATGGCGAGGAAACGGTGTCAGAAATGAAGGAAAATTCCTTCAATGGTGGGAAAAAGCGTCAAAAGGGTCGTGTGGTCTCTCGAACCCCTTAGCTTTAAAACTACCATAAAAAATAAATAAATAAATGCAGGAAACATTTTGCTCCTGACAACATTCCTCTCGCTGAATGCTGGAAATGTCATCATGCTTTAAACGGAACAAAAGATCCATGCATAGTCCTCATCAGTGTCATGTTCATTGCCACAGAGCTGCCAGCTTGTTAGGCAGACCAATGTGTCTCAACTTAGCGGGCAGTCGAGCGTTAAATTGTCTGTGATGAATCGAGCTGATGATCTGTCTGCAGCACAACCAAATTTTGCAAGGATGTCGTATGAGGGGGTCACTACACTACATTCATTGTCTTAATTCGGGACTCTCGACAGGGCCAAAATAGCAAACAAAACTTTTCTTATATATGTTTAAACCTATTTCCTAAACACTAAGCCAATAAAACTTAACTCCCTATCCAAAAACAGAGATCAAAAAGTGGCGTTAGACCCCTCACTTTCCAAAATACTCACTATTGTAAATATATTTATAAAGTCAGGCAAACAAAATGTAAAGGTCAGTCAAAAATCTGTCAGAGAGCAGGCAGAGGAGTCAAAGTTCCTCAGGTACAAACAATATTCAATTCAAACAAGCAATACTCACAGTCTCTAACACTCTTGACACATTCAAACTCAACACGCAAAAACACAAGATCTCTCTAGAGGAAGGAACCAATCAGACGACGTTCCTAGACAGACACAAAACAACAGAAGTATAACAAAACACAAACCACAAGGCAACATGAAGGTAAGGCAATACTGACACTATTTACCATCCAAATGCAAGTCTTATTGGGAGTGATTATCAGTGCGGTGTTATGAAATCAATCGTAATCTCCCATAAAAGTATAATAGCTTTCCTTTCTGAAACATTTTCTTGTTGAATATCCTGTTTCAGTACCGTATATCAGACTACTAACGAAAAGTTAGTTCTAAGCACTTTCATTTTGGCTCTAAACCTCGGAGAGTGTCTAAAATTGCTCTAATAACTGGTGTGATCTTTTTTTTTTATTGTCATTTAACCTTTTTAACTTAACAAACAATCCTGGAGACTTGGTATGATAACTGCTCTCGGTCGCAAATAACCCTGCCCTCATTTGGATGCGACGAAATTACATGTTAAGAGCTAATGCGTTGTTGTGAAGAAAGCATAATCAGTCTTTTCCAGCGGCTAGTCTTCCTCAAAATGAGATGAACGGAAGAAGGAGGGGTGCAAATGTGAGTATTCCTTAATCTCGGGCTGATAAAAGCTTATGAGATGACCTCACAGCTATGATTTATAGATTATCAGGAACTGCAATTACTGCAGGAGCCCGGCTTTAAAATTTCCAACCTGGGGAATTAACGCCAGTCTAATATGTAGGCGAGTTGAACTTGGCAAGGACAGAGAGGAGTGCGTAAATGTGGCTCAAACATCCAAGAAACTTTTTATGAAACAATTGTTATGCAGAAAGTAGTCTCAACCTCAGACGTCCCACCCACGGACCATTCACGAATCATCTAACACATATTGCACACAAAAATAGCTCTAATCAAATTCTCTCTGATTTTAGGCAATTTCAAGAGTTTGCTTCACGGGTTTTTATCGGTCTCTGAACAATAAACAAAGCTTTTTCCGAGTCTTACATGTTTTAAGGCTGCTACAACGATGGATTTTTTATTTAAACTAAACAAAATCCAATTAAAAACTGTATAGGTTAAACGAAATAAAATGTTGAACTTGCTTTAGTCTGCCTTGTGGCAAATCAGTGTGTTGGAACGCACACATACACCGAAACCTGATGAAAGCTGATGGAATTACCTGTGTTAAAGGGTTCTTCTCTGGTCATGCAGACTAGATATGTAATCTGCACTAAAATCCAGGCAATCGTATTATGAGCTAAACCCCATTATTCTAGTCCCACAGCTCTAATCTATCGCACACTGACACACCTGACACAGAACGAGTGTGCAAAAGAGAGGAAAAGAGCGGAGGAATATTGGATTGCTGTTGTGTTGCTCTGAGCGCTGTTATGATTAAATATTATTAGGCTGAGTTTGTCTTTGCGACGCATGGCAGCCGTGCCTCTGACAGCCAGGAGTGGAGACACGACTCATGTTCTCCACAGAACGCACATTTCAGCATCTGCTTGAACACTCGCTCGCCGCTCAGATCCCTTAATTGTGACTTTCTCTCAAACCAATGTTGTTTGAAACTTTAAGCAGGTACATGACAAATGAGGCATGTTTGCAAATGGAGGACAGGGAGTCAGTGGCTCCTCTAAAAAAAAAAAAAAAAAATCTGAAAAAAAAAACCCTGAAAAAAATTATTGTCAGTACAAAAATAAAATGTATATATATAAAATGTATATATATAAAACTAGATATATTCAAAATAAAATAAAAACATATTCATACATATACATATATATATATATATATATATATATATATATATATATATATATATATATATATATATATACATATCATGATTTCCACAAAAATATGCAGCAGCTCAACTGTTTTCAACATTGATAATAAAAGAAATGAATATTTTAAATAAATTATATTTTAAAATATATTCAATTAGAAAACCGTTATTACATAACATGTCTGTTTGTACTATATTTTTGATCCAATAAATGCACCCTTGGCGAGCAGAAGGGACTACTAAAAACAAACAAGTTTTGAAGGGTGGTACATGTTCGTTGAATTTTCATTTGACAGAATCCAGTCATTTTGAACGGCTGACAACAGAGATGCTTTTTAGAACCAGATGGTGTAGTTACAGCATCTACCAGCAGGGGTTAATGAGGCCATGCTAACCAGCCAAACTTATTTCTTAGCCTTGGTTTAATTCCTTTGTGTTTTCTTAATTAGCTCAATCTGCCATGATACACTCTTCTAGTCTAGGGATGTCAAAGATACAGCCCTTGGAGGAGTTCAATCCAGCCCACGGAATGATCTGAGGTACAAATTAAAAGTAAAATATGCTACAAAAACATTTTCCATGTTCATACTGTTTTTATTTTTAGCTACAGCAGGACAGACACAAAATCCTCTGCTCTCATCTTAAAGCCATTGCACTTTCTTTTAATTACGTGCGGAATTTGGTTCTTGGCATATCTGTGAAATTGGATCTGTGGTCCCAGTGCAAAGCATTTCCAATCCCACTTTGAAGTTTGTGCAAATCACTTAAGTCAATAATTAAAGGTAATTCGCACAATACAAGGAATAACATTATAAAAGTCAACTTCATTACAGTGTCCAAGACTCCACTAAGTGATTATTTTTTTCAGCGCTGTTGGAGCAGGTCTGTAATTAAACTCGCAGAGCATTTTTTAGGTCGAACTTTGTGTTATTATTAAACTTAGATGATTTATTAAAGCTAAAGTCATCCAGCCAAGAGCAGTGAGTGGTTTTCTTTGAAGAATGTTATTCTTTGATTAATAGTTCTTAATTAGCACTTTCATATGACTATCTAAAGGCCTCAGGTGAATGAAATCAGTAAATTCTATATGTTCTCTTCTGTTTTACCCCAACATTGGTAGCATGAAGTTGATTCTGGAGTTTAGAAGCTCTAGTAGAGGAGCAAATCATAATACTAATAAACTTGGGTGACATTTTGTCCAATCCGACCATGAACCTAAAACGAGTTTTACACTGTTCTGCCCTGAACTGTAATCATTCTCGATTATTCGCGAGAGCCAGTACAAAGTGTGATCCACTATATCACGCTATTAGTGCCCAGGGACGGCAGGTCAATGGAATATTCATATCAGCATCACGCATCCTTTTCACTATCTACAATGGAAGCACACAGAGGGCTAAAGGTCCTTCCTGGAACATGGTGTTGGATTTTCAGTCGATGGTCACGAAGTGTAAAAGCGCGGTCCGGTCTATTCACGTTCTTGTCAAATGCCCACACCTGCGTGAAGCGTCCACACATCCAAGCGCTCGCGGTCTATTTTGGTGTCAGCGCAGCGCTCGGGATGTGCTGGAGAGAAGAAAACACGTTGCAGCGAGTTGAATTGCAAGAACAGCTCTTTGCAATCGTCCTCCGTCTCTCCCCTCGATAATCCCTGTCAGCGCTGCGCTGAACGTGCAAACAACCTGCTATCCTCTATCGCAGCAGGCCCAGAGCAAAGAGAGAAGTCGGCTTCCATCATTGTCACACTTTGTCAAACCGTTTCCCAACACGGCATTCTTCTGCCCTCCTTCCAGTTCTCTCCGTGTGGAAAATTATACATCATGTCAGGGTGGCCCGATACATCCACAATTAGTCTGAGTGAACTCACAGTTGTCATGTTCCTGTCATAAATTAGACATGTCACAAGTTTAGCGTACCCCTGTGCGATTAGAGATCAGGGATTAGCGCAAACAAGAACTCACAGTGTTGATCATTAATTCAGAAGCTCTGAATTTAACGTTAAAACGGCACCCATTCTTACTGCTGAGGTGATGTGACTATTCAGCAGCCTGCTGCAAAAACCAGCCTTGAGTTTACTGGAATGGTTTCCACTATATAGTCAGGCTGGTCTAGTTAAATTGTGATACTGAAATTAATCAGATTCTCTAGCGTGTTCTGTCGTAGGAAGAAAATGTAGTAGGTCATCCAAGAATGGGGTGACACTCCCTGCAAGCATACTTAAAATTTGCATACTGTGAAAAGTAAACAGCACCGGTCAAATGTGTATCGTCAAATATGAATTGCAACAAAATATCGATGTCTTTACAGATAATAATAATAAAAAATATATATACACTACCGTTCAAAGTTAAGGGGTAATTTTTGTTATATTTATGTTTTTAAAAGAGCACACTTTTGCCCATCAAACCTCAATTTATTTGATCAGAATACAGTAAGAACAGTAATATTATATAAATATTGCTATAGTTTTAAAAAATGTATACATTTAAAAATGTAATTAATTCCTGTGATGCAAAGCTGGATTTTCAGCATCATTACTCCAGTCTTCAGTGTCACATGATCCTTCAGAAATCAATCTGATATGCTGATTTTCAGTTGACTGAATATTTTTGTAGAATCTATGATAATTTTTGCTTTTAGGATTATTTCGTGAATAGAAACAACAAAAGAACTAGAACTCTCAGTGTAACTTTATGGATGTCTTTTTCACTTTTGATCATTGAGTGCATCGCTGCTGAATAACAACATTTATTAAAAAAAGAAAAGAGATAATGATAATAATAAAACCCAAACACTTCAACTGTTGACTGTAGGGAGGGCCTGTCATTAACACCCGCCACAACCCGGGTGGATTTTAGCAGTGTAACGCAGTCACTCCTACTAACCACTTTGGCAGGTTAAATTTTCTATGTAACATATCATTTGTTTTTCAATTGTAGTCTTTTAAAAAGGCATCTGAAATAATTAACTATGTGCAATGTGGTGTTGTCAAAAATAACACTACAAAAAGATAACATGAAAGCAGTTTTTCCCCATGGTATTGATGTTAAAATTGTGGCCAATGAAAATACTGACTGCCTAGTAACTTTGGAAAACCACTAGCCACAGTGGCTGGTGAACAAAAAAATTCATTTCAAGCTCTGATTGTAGAACACTTTCTAAATACAAGTATATATTATAACCAACAAATTATCAGCTAACTTCTTAAACAAAAACGCCTATGCTGCTGAAATCATTTTGCCATCTAAGTTTTGCTCAACACCATTTCAATGCAAAAGCTAGATTAATACCAGCAGAAACTAGCTTGGACCATCATGGAAATTCATACTGGTCTCAGATGGTCCTTTCTGGAGCAAAAATCAAAGGTTAGCACACCCTAATCTCAATACTTACAGCGATCAGCTTTTAAAAAAAGAAGAAAAAATAGTAAGATAGCTTTTGATAGTCTTATCACAGATTGATTAGGTGCCAATTCAGGGCCACTAACACACACAAGCACATCAAATACTTACAGCAGGTCATCTTTTTGGTTGGACTCCTACTTTTGCTTTGGGGTTTGGGGCTTTACCCGATACTTTTAGCTGTGTCTACATAAAAGAGCACTTCAGGTACGGCTTGTCTCCTCAAAGAAAAGCTCTCGACAGCATACAAAATTGACCAAAGCTTCTAGCAGCAGCTCAGGGACTGCTAATAAGCACCAAAATGCTCATGGGGTGTTTGATCGTTGTTTCTTTAGAATGATATCAGCAGAAACAGAAAGGCAAAAACTGCCTGAGTAAGTAGATAAATAACCAATCTACAGCAGCGAGGCTGGCCTCATTTCCCACGTATTATTTCTTAATCAATGTCAATCCAGAGAAAAATCAAGGAAAATGAACCCAAATCCACAGAACAAACCTTTGATTTGCAATTGTTAACTTTCAGATGAGTTTAAAGTCAACATGAAACTGTATTAGCAACCAATTTTACATCCGTAATGTGAAGCGAGATATTCATCGAGACAAACATGGGGGGGGGGGGGGCATTGTATACATAAATGAATTAGATTGTAAAAAGTTCATACATGCAAAAAAAAAAATTAGATGTATATACTTGAATTGCATATGAAATTTCTGTCTATTTGGATTACATGGTTTCAGCATAAATGTATAAACTTAATAAACACATATATGTCAGTCATACAGTAAATGAAAAAGGTTAGAAACATAAAGTAAAAAAAATAGTACATTAACTATTAACATCTATTTGATTTTATTGAAATATCTAGTTCAGCCATGAAACTCTAGAGGGAGCAGGCTGATAGCTCTTTTACATGCAATATGCAAGCAATTACATCATTACTGCAAGGCACAAACTGACTGGCCTCTGCTGACCCTGCAGCCAATGACATTGCTTGCTCAACATTTAAATTGTCTGGTTCAGTGTTTGCTCTAGGCTGGTCCTGCAGCAAGATAGTTCCTCTGAAACCCTCCACCTCCCCCAGCTCCACCTGTCTAGACCTGCTTTGGGATTTCTTTGTTTATTCGTTCTCACAGCAGCATTTCTCTGTGTACCCATTAGCAGTAGAAAGTTTGTAAGTTCCTTAAGAAAGTCAGGCAGAACAAGTAAGATTTTGAAAGATTGAAAGAAGGAAAATGTTCTTCTTTACAAAACACAATTAACAAGTATTAAGGATTTAATTAGGTTATATTTTGGTTTCACATTGAGTTGTGGATCCTCATATACTTTTCTGCAGGTGCTTCAAAATAAGTGTCTGCTTTCTCACATAGACAAGATGGAAAGAAAGTTAGGGGCACCAAGTCAAGTGTGCGCAAAAACAAATAATATTTCAGAGCTGCTATGGAGGGGGAAATTTAAAATAGATAATGATTTAAAGGCACATTTCATCCAAAAATGTACTTTTCCACATGTCATTCTAAACCTGTGTGCTCTTATTTCATGGAACACAAGTTTCTGTTGTTGCTGTGTTCGATGAATTATGTGTGACAAATTGAAAACAAACTCTTTATCATGAGCTCCAAAACAAAAGCTAACAATTCGAACTCAATGGGAAAATGACATCTGTTTCATGATAAATAATTTAAGTCTGCGTTACATATGGAACATATGGTGTGATTCAAATCTCAGGGGATGAAGGGAATTGTGGGTTTGTATACAGTGATGAGTGGCACTGTAAGCTGGTGCAAAGCCTGCATACATACCACACCAGTCAGAGAGTTTACTTTGAATTAGTGCATCTACCTGTCCATCTATGCACATCTGGAGACACACAAAGTCTCACCAACACAATTCATCCCTTTATCTAATTTGCCAGACCCTCTAACAGCTGAGACTCTTCAAAAAAAAAAAAAAGATCTTCTTCGCTTTCTTTTCCCTGACTACCTGCTAGTGTTGATAGTGGATGGAGCAGCAAAAAAATAAGATTATAAAGGAAACGGGCCAACATTCTAGCTCCTCAGCACATATATACATACAAATGTATGCCCCTAGTTTGAGCCAAAATTGCCACCATGTGCCATACAAATCTATGAGGCACCTTTCTGCATGTAAATCTTGAACTGATGAAGATTAGAAGTAGAGTCAATGGGCCACATTAGTGAAATATAAGCAAACATATTTATGAGTCAATTATTTGTAAAAGCTCAGGAGACAATGTTTTTCAATCTTGAAAAAAATGAGACAGTGGTAGTAAAATGATTATAAAAAGGTTATAAAATTAATGAACACAGCAGAGCACAGCACAGGTTATATATATACTCTGTTATATATATATATATATATATATATATATATATATATATATATATATATATATATATATAACAGAGTATATATCAGAGAAAGAGAGAGAAAGAGATGAAAAATAAAAACAATAAGAAAGAAAGAGTGAAGAAGTCCTGATATTGTTTCTTAACTCAAGGTTATATTCAGCAGTGGTGCTTAACCGCATGGATGTGATGGGCAAACACAGTGTTAACAAGTTTTGTCAGTGTAGCAACATGGTCTCCCCTGGCAACCAAGGAACCGGTGATAATAGGGCCAATGGTTTTACAGCTGACAAGAGCATCAGAGAGGCTGGAACAACGGGTCCTGAGGGGCCACCCCCCCCCCCCCCTCCACTCTCTCCCCCCACCCCCCCACTCGCTCTCTACACAAACACTTGTTCTTTTGTAATGTGTCCATCCTGTACTATACATTATATTGCCCTTGCAAAAGTGATACAACGAAACTAGGACAATCTGCTCTTGAGAAATTGTTTTATTGACGAATCGGTCTTTTTTTTTTTCTTTTATCTTTTTTACTGAGAAGCGTAGAACTGCAGTTGCTATTAAAGATCTGCTTCACTGCGCCTGAAGATGTGAATTAACTAGATCTGATGGA
The DNA here is from genome assembly GCA_037194245.1 of Opsariichthys bidens. Classification (NCBI taxonomy): domain Eukaryota; kingdom Metazoa; phylum Chordata; class Actinopteri; order Cypriniformes; family Xenocyprididae; genus Opsariichthys; species Opsariichthys bidens. The sequence continues at coordinate 7,664,054 of CM074305.1, read as the reverse complement.
TGTCTGTATGTTGCTTTGATTTCTGAATGTCTCCCTATTAGTCTTCCTGTTAAAGTACAAACGTTGATGCTAATTTGGAGATGAGTGTGTCAATTATATCTGACAGGCCTAATTGTGTGTCTGTACATAAATCTAGAACATTTGAGTGAGAAGAGAATAAGCAGATGAAAACATGACACTGTCATTTTAATTTTAACCATTAAACTTTTGCTCAATTATTTTTATATGATTATTTTTTATTTATATTTTCCTTTTTGTAACTTTTTTATTCAATTACACTGATTTTTTTATAATAACAATAATAATATCTAGATTGATAATGCAAATAAATAGGGCAAATAACCATTACTACTACAACTAATGTTTGATGTTTTACACCATTTTTTTGAGGGATATTTTTATGCAAATATGAGAAAAACGCACCTAAATAGTACTTTTTAATGAAATATTTTTATGGTAGTAAAGCCAAAAATTGAAATTAGAACGTACGTTAAAGGGATAGTTCACCAGGGGACAAAGGTGAACAAACCTTTTAAGAAAAAATAATTTCTAAATTATTTCTCTTAGACATACAATGAGATTAGAATCAAAAGCATATATATATATATATATATATATATATATATATATATATATGAGACTTGAGTGAAATATATTTGAAAATTCTTGGTCTCCTGAGCAATAAAAATGCAAACTCTGAGCAATAAAGCTCTCACTGAGTTTGAAAAACTAGAATAACAGTTTTATTTAGCTCACGTTAAGTAGCAACAATAGTCACAATACAGCAGCCTTCTTGTATATTGTAAGTCATGCAAGCAGCAAGAGTCCATTAATAGAGCTGAAAATTATGTTTTCTGCATCTGTCTAATTATTGTAGTCCAAACAGTGCCACTCACAATATTGTGACAGTGTTTAGAATAACTGGAGATGCTTTGGGACAACAAAAACAAGCACAGAATCTGACAGAGAAGCAGAGTGGCGACTGGGCATCAATGGACCTGTTTGGGAAAATGGTAAAGAAAATCATGAACTAATCATAAAACAATGAGATAAAAATACACGTGACGTCACACGTTTCCAAAGTGTATCTTTCATGCCTGAATAAAAAAACATCAACTGCTGGCGTTTGGGAAATCTTATTGAGGGACACAGTCCAGCATGCTCTACTCTCTTCACTGTCCAATCAGCTGTTTGAAGGCTCCTGTGCGTGGGTGCCTGTCTGTTGGGACATCTCCTGATATGGTCTGATTGGTAGGTACAGGCCGTCTTTGCGTCTACATCAGCCCATCTCTCATCAGTTTGGCAGGAGTGCTGATGTAGCATCCGTAAGCAGAAAGCACTGAGGTTCTCTTGTCCTTTACACAAAACAAACACAGCGGCCAAGAACAACAACGACTGCTACTGCAATCACGCAACGGCTCTCTTAATCGCTGTAAATCAAAATAAGATAATTGCTTTTGTTTCAGTTTCGGTTTTTAGTTCATTTTGAATATGTTTCATTAACATTATGGATTAAAAAAACGAAATAAAAGAACTTTACAGAGCATCGACACATTTTATATAAACGAAACATATATAATATATTTTGTTAAAAGGATGATTCATTTATAAATCAAAGAGTATATTGTACTGTAGACATGAGCTTTCATCTCTCATTCTCCCCATTTCTGACCACTGAAATCAGAGACATGACTTCTGTCATGGTTTTCCGAGAATGCATGTATGTTCAAGGTAATCTCGTGTTCTTCAATGAAATCTGATGGGTGGATGGATGGATTTGTGAGTAAATGGATCAATGGTTGGATGTATCGTTGGATTTGTGGATGGATGGATGGATGGGTGGATGGATAGATGGATTTGTGAATGAATTGATGAATGAGTGGATTTGTGAATTAATGGATCAATGCGTGGATGTATAGTTAGATTTGTGGATGGATGGAAGGATTTGTGAATAAATAGATCAATGGGTGGATGTATAGCTAGAGTTGTGGATGGATGGATGGATTTTGAGTAAATGGATCAATGGTTGGATGTATCGTTGGATTTGTGGATGGATGGATGGATGGGTGGATGGATAGATGGATTTGTGAATGAATTGATGAATGAGTGGATTTGTGAATTAATGGATCAATGCGTGGATGTATAGTTAGATTTGTGGATGGATGGAAGGATTTGTGAATAAATAGATCAATGGGTGGATGTATAGCTAGAGTTGTGGATGGATGGATGGATGGATGGATGGATGGATGGATGGATGGATGGATTTGTGAATGAATTTATGAATGGGTGGATTTGTGAATAAATGGGTCAATGGGTGGATGTATAGTTAGAGTTGTGGATGGATGGATGGATTTGTGAGTAAATGGGTCAATGGGTGGATGTATAGTTAGATTTGTGGATGGATAGATGGAAGGATTTGTGAATAAATGGATCAATGGGTGAATGTATAGTTAGATTTGTGAATTGATAGATGGATGGATTTGTGAATGAATTGATGAATGGGTGGATTTGTGAATAAATGGGTCAATGGGTGGATGTATAGTTAGATTTGTCGATGGATGGATGGATTTGTGAATAAATGGGTCAATGGGTTGATGTATAGTTAGATTTGTGGATGGATAGATGGAAGGATTTGTGAATAAATGGATCAATGGGTGAATGTATAGTTAGATTTGTGAATTGATAGATGGATGGATTTGTGAATGAATTGATGAATGGGTGGATTTGTGAATAAATGGGTCAATGGGTGGATGTATAGTTAGAGTTGTCGATGGATGGATGGATGGATGGATTTGTGAGTAAATGGGTCAATGGGTGGATGTATAGTTAGAGTTGTGGATGGATGGATGGATGGATGGATTTGTGAATGAATTGATGAATGGGTGGATTTGTGAATAAATGGGTCAATGGGTGGATGTATAGTTAGAGTTGTGGATGGATGGATTTGTGAGTAAATGGGTCAATGGGTGGATGTACAGTTAGATTTGTGGATGGATGGATGGATGGATGGAAGGATTTGTGAATAAATGGATCAATGGGTGGATGTATAGTTAGATTTGTGAATTGATAGATGGATGGATTTGTGAATGAATTGATGAATGGGTGGATTTGTGAATAAATGGGTCAATGGGTGGATGTATAGTTAGAGTTGTGGATGGATGGATGGATGGATTTATGAGTAAATGGGTCAATGGGTGGATGTATAGTTAGATTTGTGGATGGATGGATGGATTGACATGTACAAATCTCACAACTAATTTGGACCTTTACTGCCTAAAAAGCACTCCGGCCAATTGCCAAAATATAAAAAAAAAGGATTTTTTTTTTTTTTTTTAATCACCGTTGTTTTGTTCTTACGATTAATCATTTCTGTCTCTTCTGATTACTCATTCTCCACTTTACTGATGTCCACTTTTTGTTTCTATAAATCACTGTATGTTTTTTTTTTTTTTTGGTACTGCAGAGAAAGAAATCAGCTGGAGTGTCTAAAACTGTAGAATGTAGAATATAATGGGTAAATTCAGAAAAATGAGTCCAGCACAAGTGTTATATTGTTTCTCTTCGTAGCCAGTTGAGAAAAAAAAAAAAAAAAAAAAAAAACCCTTGACAGAGGAAAAGCAAGACAAATACCCATGGCAAATCCTGAGAGACAAGGACATCAAAACATATCCCACCCTCTTTTCCTCATCTCTCTGTCAGCTATACAATGAATCAGTCCATTCTCTTTCTCTTCCTGTTTCAGAGCACCACCGGGGCCCATGACACACGCATGAGGTTGAGACCTTATACTCCGAGAGAGAGGGGTTAGAAACAATGAGTTTCACGCTCACACTTATTCAGAGAACATCAAGCTCACCCAACCTTTCATCCAACTGGAAATAGCCACAGGAGAGCAGACATATGGTATAGGACGGAGGGCTGTGTACGGGGGTGTAGACTGCAGGTCATCTTGACCTGTAAAACAAACCAGATTGACAGAGAGACAGCCAGAAACGACTGACATCCCACTCATCTGGAAGGAGAGAAATGTCTATGTTACCTGCGCAGTGAGTCCAGTCTGCATTGCCCCGCGGGCTCAAAGTGTAGTGTGTAGTTATGTGTTTAGGGCTGGGCATTATTTCAAATATTCATATATTCATTGAATATATTTGCAATGATGGTAGTAGTAAAATGCAGATGATTCATTCCTGTGAGTCAGTTCAAACTGTCAGCTTCAATGAATCCCATTGACGTATTTTTCATGTATTAACATGCTTTCCTATGACTAAATATAGCTAAATAAGAATCAGTGGTCCTTGTGTTAGTTTAGTGAAAAACAATGTTGAATATGTCCCTTGATTATTTTAACAAGATGTTTACAGTGTAATGAATTATTTCTCAGTGAAATAGGATATTCAGTAAGAGAAAAATGTAGGTCAAGACTTGATTTTATCAATTTTTGTTTAAAGAACAATTTTAAGAAATGTCAAAGGCAATTCAAAGATTGATATCTAATTGTGTTTGATGGATGAAAAATATATATTATTATGTAACACTAGATATTTATATGTATATATATATATATATATATATATATATATATATATATATATATATATATATATATACACACACACACACACACATATTTATATATAATATTTTGTTTTACTCTAGATGCATTGCACATCACTAGTTTGTGTTCTTGTTCCCTCAATAGACTGACAGTCACTGATTTTGTTTGTATGTTATTTCATCCCTATTTATTTCCAGTTGTGTCAAAACAAAAGAGAAATCCACCTCAACGACAGAGAAATTCAGAGAATCAGAGGTACCACAGGAACTAGATTTTTTCCCTTCTTGAGCCGTCTATAAATGGCTTGCATTTTAATCCTTTTAATTATGGATTCCTGCTACAATTACCTCAAATTGAATTACTGCACAAACCTCAGAAGAATACATTACAGAAATCAAGAGAATGAATCTTCAGCCTAACGGAGAACAACTCTGCCAAGCATTTAACCTCCCTATCCCAATCTGTCCTGTTCCAAGTTGCGGTCCGAACACAAGTGGTACTGAAATATTTAGACAGACTAAAAGCTTGTACGAAGTCTCCATAGCCAAACAGGACCACACACGCTCATATTCGCACACACAGTTCGTCTTATCCTCTGAAACGGCGCTTTTCTACAGGGGGTGACAGATTCGACTTGCCCGGCAGGCATGCGACTTGTTAAATAATGGGGGGTAAAATCGTGAAGGGGCCCAGGGAGGAACTCTGAGGCACTCCCCTCACAAAAGGCCACATTTGCGTGCGGGGAACGAGGGAAGTCTCTGGTGCATGTTAGCAGCTGGCTGCCAAGGTCAAAATGGCATCCCACTTCCTCCGCTGCATTTCCCATGTTCTCTGGAGAGAATCCATCGAGCCATGAGAGACAGTGAGAGTCTTGTGCTAATCTCCTCAAACCGCGGCTGACCTATCTCTCCCGCCCTCCCCATCTCAGCTGCTCTGTGCCGCGCTAAATGAGGTGCATTTTAACATGAAAAATGAAGTAATTACTTGACGTATCAAAGTGGTTAATTGCGTTGCTGGATGTGGGTCGCTCGCTTAAAAGGATGAGGTTGGGGGGTGAATGTAAAGGGATGACAGACAAAGAAAGAGAGAGAAACTCAGAGGGAGAGAGAGAAGTGCAGATGTCAGGGGACAAAGTGACATTATGACAGGATTAGACCGGGTCTTTAAATCGGCCACAGCCTCCGGATGCAAAAGCGAACACACGCTTGCTCCTCGCAAACAAAAAGAATAAAATCACTAACAACTTTAGTCAACATTGCAGGTCTTAATCAACACCCTTTTGTGTGTGAAAGCCTCAATAATTTGAATCTTTTTTTCATTCTAAAGCTGAAATTAGTTATTAATGGTCACTCATGAACAGAATCTGTACTTGCAGAAAGTGCAGCAGATTTCTAAAAAGTGGAAACAACACATTTATTTATATATTGGCTAATTTTGATTATGTTTCCAGCTACTGATAGGTTTGGATGGAGAATTCAGAGCCAGTTCTGTTTTAAAAAGTAATTTGAACTATTTTCAGTATGGAAAGTCAGCATTCTCCCACAAATGTGGATGAAACGGCGTACAAACACACACACACACACACATCACAATATATATATATATATATATATATATATATATATATATATATATATATACATACATACAAAAAACATGTATAATCAGAATAGCATTATTAAATTCCTTGTGGTATACCACTAAATAAACTGTAAAGAGTTAAGTTTCAAAGTTAATACAACAAAGATATTTGGAGTACATTTTACATGAACATACTAATCCAGTATTTCTCTATTAAATTTCACATTTAATTCAATACGTTACTTGTGTAAGACAAAGACAAAAAATGGACAAAGACATTTGCTTTGCTGTTTCAATCAACTTTCTCTTCCTACAAGGGCCGTTTGGAAGACACGCCTGTGGGCCAAGATGTGTGTGCATCGGGGGTCTATGAATTGTCACATCTTCAGTACAGTGGGGGAAGTTTTACTTCTGATTGGTCAGTTTGAATGTCTCACATTTGGGTTTCAGTCACATGGTCAAGGAAAAGAGATAAAAGAAGATTGTAACTATTGCTCTGTCTTCTTTTACGCTCTCTCTCTCTCTCTCTCTCTCTCTCCCTCTCCCTTTGTCTTTCTCTTTCACTCTCTCTCTCTCTCTCTCTCTCTCTCAGGTAACTTTTTACATATGCTGGGTACGATTAACTGTATAGTATTTATAATTTTATTTTATCTCATACATATATTTCGTAACCATTTTAAGTGTAACCATAACCAGATATTGTCATTAAACTCTTTCATTACAAATGATGTGATTGTCTGATTTTATATTAACTTTTAAGTACTACCTATTGCAATATAATATCGTCACATTATAGCAACGCTCTCCCAGATATTTTGCTATTATGACTGCGCTTATTTCCGTCATTGGTATAAGTTGCAGTGGGTGGTAATAGACAAGAAATTTACAGTTTTCTATCATCTTGCTGATAACGTTTTTTTAGTCATTCGGCAACCCTGCAGTCTGAACCCCAGTAGGCGAACCACCCTTACACTTGGCAATTTCTTTGTAATTATTTGTGAAATTGTCATTTGAGATTCAGATAAGGCCCAGTTAAAGGCGTATTGCATAATGTATTGGCTTTATGTAAGTCCCTGTTAAAAAATATTTGCCTTATTGAATTAAAATGATTTTGTCCACCAGCAAGCCATCATTGTTGGCATTATTTGATGGGTTGAGAAAGCGTTTAACAAGACAGAGGCCGTGATCTGTGTGCGCACGGTACATATCAAACTATGGTCAAAAACATGCTAGTAATTAGTGGCAAATTGCCGAGCGTTAACAAGAGCCGGTGCTTTGACACTTCTAATTGTGTTTGTTTAAAGACCTGCACTCAAGTTCCCTGGGAAATTCATTAGATAAAGAAGACAACCTCACTATCCTACGAGTGTCAAGGGTTTGTAAAGAACTCAAAACTCTACAGAGGAAAGGGCTGTGCTACTTAATTAGCAAGTCTTGTCTAATTCTCCCCTTCATCTAATGTCCACCACTACAAGAGTCTGGAGATTAAACCACTCCGAGAAGATCGTCAAGAAACGAAGCAGCTTCCAGCTCCCATCTGGCCACCTGCATTCATTCCCATCATACGGAAAATGACAAGCCCTGTGTGTGATGATTGACAGCTCATTGATCTCCTCTCCCGTCCACTGTGTCAAGCGTTTCCGGAGACAAAAAGGCACGGAAAACCTTTTCTTTGGCGATGACAGATTATACTCTCTACGATGGAGTTGCTAAATACCCTGTGGAGGCGACGTCGGGGAAAATATCAAGTAGCTTTTTAATTCAGTGAGAGAAATGTTAAACAGGACGTGTAGAGGATGGCCAATCAAACCTGACACGTCTAAAACCCAGGATGTAAACAACAGAAATCACAAATTCCACCCTGGCAGGTGATGCCAGACACCTTTCATCATGGAAAACACCAACGTACATATTAACAACTCATCTGTTAAGAGGGACGACAGTGTTTTCTGTGCTGATGTTCAGGAGTTTTTGAGTAGCTGTCATTGACTGCGTGCAGAACCGAACATACTGCAACTGAACATTTTTTTTTTTTTCTTTTCATGAATCAGTCAAACCAACTGCCCTATCTGAGTCACTCAATCACAGGAAACATCGGTCTGAATCAGTGGCTGCATTGGCTCAGATTCGACTCACCTGATTCGAGAACCGGATGTTATTGGAGCCTCGGAATGAGCAAGAAGCACTGCTATGTTGTGTACTTTTAGCAACATACAAATTCGAAAGATTAGTGAACTTAATTTGTTAACTGTAACCCCCGTTTTTAGCATAGATTTTAACTTAAATTGTTATATTCATGAATTCATGCTTTTGAATACTGACCTCTTTCTAAAGAAGATCCTGGGGGGGGGGGGGGGGGGGGGCATAAGTTTAAGAGTACTGTAAAGCAAATGTACTGAACTAAACATTTTTATTTTATTAAAAAATAAATAAATAAATAAATGTAGACTCTTAAATTGCCATAAAATCATATGTCTAACCAAGGTATATTCCAAATTTGAAGTAACCTGTTTTGTCATGAGACTAAATTCTGAATCTTCCCAGAAATACTGTAGGATGACTGAGATGTGTCATTTGTGGTGTAAAGCTGTCGAATAAAAAGAAGGGAAAAATACAAGGAAAATATATTCTTACCTGTTGATGCAGTTGTAGAAGATACGGCACATGTAAGAGAACACAAACAGGAAAATTGCATTAATTTTAAGGAATTTTCTTTCGTACGCCATGTTCCTCTTAACCCCAATCGAATGAGAGCGCTGGCATATAATTTTTGCCACTTTTCATTGTGTGCGAACAGATATTACATCTGATGTGAAGTCGACTGATCTGGTGACACCTCTCAGACATCTCATACCGTGTGTGGTACCACCTCAACCCTTGGCATTAGCATGTGCTAAACATATTTCCGGAGCCTGTTGCTTGGCTCATGCAATAATTAGGTGCGGCACTCATCCGTAGCTGAAAGGTGTAAATGAATTTGTCTATTTGTGTTGGGTAAACCTGGCAACATCTGCATGCAGAGTGTTATGACAGACACCTCATATGCTCGGCAGAGGACTACCGCTAACAGATTAGTAGGGTAGGATGTTATTACAGGACGTTAGAATACATGTTGGAATGGCCATTTGCTAGCTTGAGGGAAATTATACTGCTCAAAGCATGCTCTTTCAAAGCTCGAGAGACTTGAGGGAGCAATGCACAGTAAGTATCAACTTTGTCATCAACATTTATCTAAAAAAAAAAATTAAAAATGAGGAACATCACAAACGATTCATCATACAAGAGCCTCAATAGCACTGCAAGAAAATAATTCAACTCTCATTGGAGTATTAGTGTTATGTTAAGTTGACATGTAGTTGTAAAGTTACTTGCAGTGAGTAGAATGTCTGTTGGGGGAACATCAAAATAAGGCAGCTATTAAGCCGACAGTCTAATAATATAATGACTGCTAGTTGGCAGTCACACTTATATTTAGAATGCCTAAAGTGGATTACTGAAATCAAGTGTTGTCGATAATATAAACTGAAATCAAATAATCTCCAACTGTGCTCAAGTCAGCCAAAGTCTGCAATCAATAGTCAGAGATCTCAATATAACATTGTTCATTATATTTTTTCCAAGATCCAATTTTTGGAGATCCCAGTCTCTTCCGATGTCTCAAATTGTGCTCAGATTTGACAAGATATTAAAGTCTGCAATCAAATGTCAAATATCTCAAAAACATGCTTCTAGTTCATGTCAAATTGTTTATTGCACAGCTTGTACAGGATTCACTTGAGATGCTTATAATGAGGCTCAGATCAGAAAACATGGCAGTATAGACACCAAGTACATAAAGACAAAGGACTAAAAATACATATATATAAGTACAGACACACTATAGATTAAGAATATCCACCTACAGTACATCAACAAGACTAATTTGTGTCTATTTTTGTTTCTCTTTAAAAATTTCAGAAGAAAAAAAATCTAAGAACGTGTTAAAAACACACTTTTGTTCAGTTTGCGAGTCAGTATGTTTTAAGGAATAAGAAATTAAGTAATTAATCAGAAATTGTTCAGCAAGGATGTCTTACATTGATCAAAAGCTATATAGATAAAGTACACACACACACACACACACACACACACACACACACACACACATATATATATATATATATATATATATATATATATATCAAAGGGCATCAAAGCATCAGATTCATTTCCAATCCCTCGCCAGCAGTTTCCTGTGTTTCTTCATGCTGTGCGTATGTGAGAGGTTAGGCTGTTTGTGTGAAAGAGTCATCAGAACGCGCTGGTGTGTGCACCATGCAGGGCGCCGTGGGGTGGAAGAGTTTAATAAAGATCAGACTCATTTACATCCTCAGAAGAAACCTGAGAGATTCATAGCACACACACAACAGTTCTGTCTGAAACACAACCATCAGAACCCAATGCTAAATATGCAACCAGCATGACCAATTTCACAGGTTGCTCTACATGGTGTGTATCTGACACACTGGGTGTTGGTGCTGTGGTGCAGGGGTTGAAGATAATAGGCTGGATAATAGAAGGTTGTAAGTTTGAGTTATCACAATTGTCTCTTTGAACAGCCCAGTGGAAGGTTGATCTTATATAGCTCAGGTAGATTTTTAATGAAGTGTTGTTGTTCCTTTAGGAAGATAATTAAAACACACATCCAAATAAATTTGAATAGCATTTTAAATTTGGACTTGATGTGAAATGTTTGAGATCATAATGAGATGTCTGACTTTAGATAGCAAACTTTGATATTTTGGTAAATTTGAGCACAGTTTGAGACTAGAATCTGGGGTCTTTTTTTTTAAGGAGAAACATCTGATAAGCAGGAGACGAAAGCCTCAATTTGTTCTTCATTCAATCTCATTTCTGTCTACAGTTGACATATTAAAGAGATCAAGTGTGGTTTTCCTCAAAAGACGTTTAACCCCAGGATGCCTATAGGGGTTTCGTCCCTGTATAATAAATTGTTGTGAATAAAAGTGTTGGTTAAACGACGACTCAAACATTATGCTTTTACTGTTTAGCGACTTATGCTACTTAGCTATTCTTCAGAACAAATAGTGTGAATTCAGGGTGATTCAAACACTTTTTCCCATTGAGATGACTTGGAAAAAGTGTCCCAAACAACCTGAATTCATTGTATATCCTTTCTTATTTTATTCATTTGTCCCCTTACACTGTAATGAATTGCTGTAAAAATTACAGCAATATTTTACAGCAGATGGCTGTATTCTTAATAATACAGCATATTGCTGTAAACTGAAATGCATTCTGGGGGGCGTGGCGGTTTGACTCAAAATTACATGATATTACTGTAAATTTCAAGCATAAAGAGGCATTGTAGGATTTTCAACGGTTGAGATTCTGGTAGCAGCAAGAGAGAGACAGTGGTCTACAACTATACAGCAAATTTTTAAAAATCAAATTGTTAATCAAAGAATACAGTAAAATTCTGTCAATTAAATTATTGTAATGGTACTGTAAAAATTACAGTAACTGGCTGGCAACCCTGCTGCCAGTATTATACTGTAAAATTTACAGGTAATTTTTAACAGTGTATATCAGCTCCTAGAGGGCTACTGCCTTGCAGAGTTAACCTGCAACCCTAATTAAACACACCTTATCCAGCTAATTAAGGTTTTCATGATTACTAGAACCTTCCAGACAGGTGAGTTGGAGCTGGTTGGAGCTAAACTCTGCAGGACAGTGGCCATCCAGGAGCTGAGTTTGAGACCACTACCTTATACCATGATATCTATGAAACTTAAGTGCTTTTCAGACAAATAAAGCCTGGAAACATGAGCTGCACCCCCGGGGTCTCCCCAGAGGAACTCTATGGTAGATAATATGGCTCATGTGACACAATGGACTAAGACATTTAAAGATTTATCCAGAGGAAGTAAAACAACAATAGTCTGGGTACTTTAAGAAGACTCAATGTCCAGAGAAATGAAAGCTCTAGCGCAAGTTCTGTCAGGAAGACTCAAATGTTACGTCACTACTAATTTAGATCTAACCAATCATTATCCAACACATGTAGTATATAAGATCGGTACTCATCACACTTGTCTGAGTTCGCAGATGCTGACGCGAAACCTAACCTCCATCCTCCCCACCACCACCAGGATGGTCCCTGTCCATACCTCCCGGGGGTCGGCTACGCCCCTGCCTTCATCTTCAGGCAGGAAATGCAGAGTCCGCAACCCTCAGGATCTAAGCTACGGACGGGGCCTACGCCAAAGAACTTTATCTTACAATGTTTGCTTGCTGATTGTTAATAAATTTCATTGCAAGTTAATTTACCTCCCGAGTCTTTCTGGTAGAAATGCCAGAATCGGTGCTAAACTGTTTACCATAAAACGGCAGTGCATAGTTTATAGTGAATATAGGTAGTTGTGGCCTAATGGTGAGGGAGTTGGGTTGTAACCTGAAGGTCGCTAGTTCGATTCCCACGCTGGCAGGAATTGAAGGTGGGGATTGTGAATGAACAGCACTCTCTCCACCTTTGATAACATGACTAAAGTGCCCTTGAGCAAGACACCTGACCCCTAATTGCTCCCCTTGTAAATCGCTTTGGATAAATGCGTCTGCTAAATAACTAAAATGTAAATCAATTATCACTATTCCCTGCTTTACTTCTCTAAAATAAATAGTGACTTGAAGGAGTGAATGAAAACGAGTGAGTGAACTTGGACACTGATTTTACCGGAAGGACTGCTTCTTTTGCATAGTTTTTGCACAGTTTTTTAACTGGCAGCACCAGTAGTAACGAAAAGATCTTGAACTCTGTCATGGAAACGATGTATGAACCTTAATTAAACAATTTAATAATCAACTAAAAGGGAATTTATACCTGTATGATATTACGCTGTAGCCACATTAGGCCAGTGGTTTGGAAAACGTATGAATGGATGATTCAGCTGCGGTCGCCATCTTCTGGTCAGATGCAGGTTGAGCATACGTTGGTTGTACGCTTGTTATTGCGGTGCATTATGGGATTAAATGAGTGCACTCAATATTCACTATGGTTTTGGACACCACTAAAAATGAGTATCCCAATAAATAGTGCAATATTCAAGGGTATAGGAGTTGATTTCAGACACAGCCATACAGTATAGTATAAATAACAAATGTCTAAAATTTTAATTGTCATTCATTGAAAATGGACCCAGAAAATGAATTAAAGTCCTCTCATTTTGTTTCATGACTGAACAGAAGGTGAGACTGAATAAAAACCAATTTCTTTCTTTCATTTTTTTTTTGGTTTATTAATTTAGACAGTTAAGCACAAACCAAATACACAAACATTTAATTTAATTGTTAAATGACCCTATTATATTAAGTACATTTAGTTCACAATAGCACAGAATACGGATCAATCTTAAATTGGATTTCAAACCAGCCAAATCATTCTCCCCTTTTTATTCTTATCGTTCACGTTTGCCAATGAACCGTCTTGCAGGGCGGTTTCATTAAATTCGGTTAGGAATCCAGGGCGATTCCATCTCTGAATATAAATGTTATTTTCAATTAACTTCCCCGCTAAAAGACAAGGCAACTAGCCAGAGCTTATTATCTGAGACCCTGGGCGCAGACTGAAACATTACCATGCTGGGTCTGTGCGCTGGTGACCTCAGACTCAGGTACACTGTATATTATTCCAAAATGAGGGGAAAAATGAATTATCCTGTTGAATGAATTATCTGTCTGCTCAAGTCAGATGTTTTGGAGAAATGCCAGAAAGCAAGTGAAATAAAACAGAGGTCTACGATTATCAAAACAAACAAACCAAAACAAAATTATGACGTGAAAGACCTGACAGTCGAGCCATTATGGAGGACGAAAAGGTTGTTCCGTGACACTCAAGAGTTTTGCCTGAAAGTGAATTTTCAATGCCAGACGACAACATGGGCAGTAAAAGTATAAATGTCAGATCTTGCCATTTAGCTGTCGGCCTCTTTAGTATCTAATTCTCTGGGCTGAATATTTTCTGTACTGGAATAATTCACTGAAACAGCTACCTAAAGAAATAAGTATAATTGCAATAGTTACCGAGATCCATCTGATTTCTCATTGAGTTCACAAAGTAACTCAAAACACTTAAGCTCTGTTCCAAAGCCTAGTGAGCAGCCTACCTAGGCGCCATAGTAGGGCATGCCCATTTATATGCTTCATAGAAAATTCATAGACAGAAATGCACTAATAGGAACTTGCAGTTCCTTTAACAACATGCTAATGTCTCAATGTCTAGATTTTTTTGAGAATCACTCACTTGGTTTCATGTCCAACAGAATGATGCTTAAGAAGGAATGTTTCTATGTAGGCAGCTCAGGAATTACAAATAAACCTTAACATAAAAGATATAAAATTGCATTTCAGTCCTGAAAACAAGTAGTGCAACCATTTACATGATAAATTCAAAAAGCATCACACATATGATAGTAAAAGCACAGAGCCCACCCATGGCTTTAAGTAATCCATCCTGGAGAATATCTCACCCTAACAAATAGCTTCATTCATTCTTTTATCTTTCACAAAGATTAAGAGTCTGCTATTACTTGCACATTAGGACAGAACAGTTTTGCTAAATGGACTACTATTTAAAACACTGCTCCCAGCCCAAACCCCACCCCCACCCCCACCCGCACCGGCCGCTGCTCATCCCTGTACAAGATTAAAGAAAAATAAAAATTCATAGCCTTTGATTAATCCGTATCTTCATCCACAAAAGAACATAAGTCCCAGAGGGCATAGTTCTATGTAGATCCACATCCACAGAGCCAAGTATCAATATTACTTTCCAACTCTGCCCTAAAAGTAGAACAGAAGTTCAGACGTACATAATCCTGCCTCCCTGATCTTTAAACATGTTCGTACAATGAATGCATATTGAATTCTTCTTATGTGATTAATTAGTCTACACCATGTTTGTCGGGCTTGGAATGTCACGGCAATAATAGTGCAATCAATAGTACAGTAAATATGAGTAAAGCACTCATTTAATAACGCACAGAAAGTAGAGCACTCACTCGCATGCTACATGGGATTTATTGATGAGAGAAGTCATTTAATTAAGCCACCTCTGTATAGCAGCTGTGGTGGTTTGGAGTAATGGATATGATTTCAACGCTGTGATTTCCAACTTGGACTTCCATGATGCAGAAAACGAAGACAGAATCATGGAATTCAGCCGTTTACTGCATAACAAAGAATGTCGAGGAATTTGGCTGAATTTGGATGAATAAATCATAAGTAGGGCTGTACAATCGAATTACAACATGGAGAATATTAAACCACAAAAACACTGCTATTTAAATATGAAGTCTGCATGTTCTGCGAGTCCCTGTGTGAATGAGATTCATATAATAGAAATATTGAAGTATGCGTGACACTCAAGGTGTTTTCATCGTCTGCCCTCTCACTATATGAAGACATGAAAACATAAATGTCTTAATTGACTGCATTATTTTTATAGTTATTATTCATTTGAGAAGTACATTGTACTGTACAATAGTAATATATTTCGGTTACATTTTTTCTGGTAACTGCAGTTCATTTTCTCAAAATGGCACATTCATACTGAAAAATTATCTATCAGATGTTACCGTCATTGTGTATTGTGAATCAAGTATTGAAGTCTCTGTGTTCAGGTGCCACATTGCTTTTAACATGTAGATATGGTGTGTACACAATATCTATTGTATTAGTTACTTAGCTGTTTCTAAGTTAAGCATTCACTTTAAAAGTGTGGTTTAATTCAGTATTATATTGTTTGAGTAAAAAGTTTTGCAAAAGGAACTTCAATTAAGTATAAGTTACTCAACCTTTTAGCCTAATTAAAATTCCATACCAAAACTTAGTTAAGTAGAGTTTACTTTATTCCATATGTGAATTAAAATAAATAAATAAATTGTTTTTTCCGAGTGTAGGGCACATTTATTAATAAATATGAATACATATTATTAATAAATAAATCATTATATTATTATTATTATATTATATATTATTATATTAGAATCCAGAAATATTAAAGAAGAGAATTTGATTCATATGCTCTTGAGCCTAATGGTCTTGTTAGCATGAAAAGTACGCAAAAGCAGCTCATTTACATCAAGAAATCAGCTGAGGTGGTTTGTTGTTCACCCAGCTGGTTTTCCTGATCAGCCAGAGAGTCCAAGCCTGACAAGTTCCCTGTGAAACCATTAAACCAGACCAGCCTGACCAGCTAACAACCTTGGGCTGGTTTCAGTAGAGTAGTTACAGATCATTTGATTTGGTTTGTGCAGTGAAGCACATCTTCAATTTCATTTGACAGAAAAGATCAAATAAATGCTGAATTATTTGCTGACAAGCCTTTAGCAACAGCACAGTGTCTCGATAAGTGTGTCCTTTGGCTCTTTGACACTAGTGACAATGTCATGGCATGCCACGTTTCCAGTTCTTCCGCATGAAGAGATCATAGGCGCTTCAACTCAAGGGCAAATCCAAAGCGCTTCAGATGTTTAACTCTCAAAACACCAGCCCAGCTGAAGGAAGAGGTCAAAACCTACTAGTGCCACTATCCATCACAGATCTGAGCGGTTGGAGGCTCTCGTCAGCGTCTGCCACATGGCGAGCGGGTCGACTCTACAGAGATATCAGAGCAGCGACGTGCCGCAGGCTCCAGCCTTCCACACACCGGGACATGAGCCCAAACGAGCAATCTGCTGCGGGAAATGAAGCTTGATTCCTTTATACAGTTTGACTGATTAGAATCAGTCATACATATTCCACCGCGTCACAAAGACCTCGAGCGAAGATCTAACCAGCCACTGAAAAGCGCAAGACGAAGACAAAAACCAAGCGCTGCGGAAGGCAAAAGTGATTAAGAACAATGGAACAAAGAACAAAACAAAAGAGAGTTGGTGGAGTCATCAAGAAACGGTGCATATGTCAATGCCAGATGGCTGCATGTGCAGTGGGCGACGGTCTTGACACAGATTCTTTTCTGAGGAAACAGCTGGGCTATTTCTGCGTCAGGAGTCATGGTAGTCTTTGCGTTGTATTTACACTGCTACAGAAGGCCCCTAAGGATTGTGGGTTTTGTAGCGAACCCCAGCTGTTGCTCTCCAGAGTCTCTTAACAGCGTATGTGTCTGTGTACACATCGTATAGTGCTGCCAAGTATGCTCTCTTTATCGTAAGTTCACACAGACCGAGATAAGTCATATTTCATTGCAGGCTTATCGAGGCGCACGCAGCGTACCTTTTGGCATCGTGTCGTCCAGAAACTGCAAACAGAAGCCTAGAAGAAAAGTGCTTAAACCGGTCACATTTTACAATTATTGTATTGTACCACCTTGCACCACACTTTTGGTTTTGTACTGTGCATTTAAGACTTCAATATGTAGAGCAAATCTACTGACCTCTTACGTTTAAATGTACCGTATTTAATTTGAGTTCAAGAAAAGCGGAGTTTGTTATTTATATTATTTATAAGATAGTGATTGAAAAAAAACTTGTGGCCAAACAGTTAATTTTTGGTTTAATCATGTGAAATGTACATTACCATTCAAAAGTTTGGGGTTGTTTTTTTTTTGTTTTTTTTTTGTTTTTTTGTTTTTGAAAACAAATATATATATATATATATACATATATTACAAAACCATGTAAAAGTTAATTTGCATAATAGGTTCCCTTTAATGTTTTGTGGAAACAGATTTTTTTTTTTTTTATTCAGGATTCTTTGGATGAATAGAAAGTGGAATAGGAAATAGAAAGTGGCTTTCTATTCCATTAATCAAAGAAATAATCAACTGAATAATCAATTATCAAGATATCAATAAGTTGCACACTTAAAAACAATGCTTAATTATAGCCCCATCCATCAACAACAGCCTCATGATATTCAAGAAATAGTCAGGGTGTGCTAGAGAGGGAGCATTGCATGACAGCAGCACTGATGTGGCATTTCATTTACGCAGAACCAAAGCTTACCCAAAAACTAAAAAAAAAAAAAAAAAAATTGAAGTTCTGCTGCCTCCTTCAGGAAATGCAAATCTAGTTGAGGTGTTATATTAACATCTGTTTAGCGCTAACAGCGTGTTGTGGAATTTAGTTAAGCGAATACAGCGAAGGATGTCAGTTGGGCGTGCTAGACTTCGGGAATGCATTAACCCCGCTTTCGGCATTCCAGAGTGTGCCTGCTCCTTGCATACCAGCAGGTTGAATCTGACAGTTTTGACAGGCAGGGGAGGCTCACGGTACCTGGAAATCGGTAGTAGGGAGGGCAAGGAGACAGCCAAGGGAGTGGCGATGCATCTTGCTAAGAACACTAATTACCACAACTGCTTCTGTTCACGCTTTCCTCTTTCAGGTGCCCCGTCAAGCTGCTTTTCTGGAGAGCAAAGAAAAGCCTCTTGAGATTGTTTCATTTACATTAAAGGCTATTAAGAGGGAACATCACCGCAGATGTAGGCGACACTGTAAACATGTGAACAACTAGAAACCATAAAGAGACAAACATGAACTCTTTCCATCTGAACCTGTCACTTATCTCTTGCACCGGTTTCGAATATGTAATTTGGAGGCATATCCACAGGCTCTCTCTAAATCTGAATGCACGCAAGTTTGTCTTCTACAGGAGCGTATTTGTCTCCCTTTCCGCAAGAGAAGCGGGGCCAGTGGAAAGCTCCGCAGTCCAAATCATCATCATTTCATAAATGCCTGAAGGCAACGTTTGAGGCACTGGACAAACATGAATATTAATTATCACACTAGGGACCAAAAGTGATATGCTGGAAAGCACTGTAGCTCGCTGAGAGAGGCTGAGAGAGAGAGAGAGAGAGAGAGAGAGAGAGAGAGAGAGAGAGAGAACCTATCAAAACCTATAATGTTGTTAATGATATGCAAATTAAATATCAAACGTCAAATTTATAAGCCTGTAGAAAGGTCTGCTGGATAGAAGTTATGTGCAGGCCTCACGAACATGTCATGGTAGTGTCAAGGTATCTACTCCAAACAGAAGTTGTTTGTGTGCTGTTGGCGCTCACAACAAGAAATCAACAAGAAATCCCTTAAACGTTCTTGGCCTTGTTGTGCATAACGTGGATTTATTGGAAGATCTGTTGGAATTTTGATGTTATAAGTGTGTATAAGTATGATATACTTCCCCACAGAATCCTTTCTTCCTTCCATCCTTCCATCCTTCCATCCATCCATCCTGTTTGCTACCTCAAATCAAATTCAGTACAAATTCAGAAATGAATTACTTCTAAAAATGTACATAAAAAAACGTATGTGCTTGACGGAGCTGAAGGCCTTGTGGGCAGTGTATTTTAGGCAGCACGTGGTCCTTTCCTGACCAAACCCCCCACCCCCACCCGCCCTCTCTCTCTCTCTGTCTCTCTCTCACACTTCACTTCCTGTCCCAGAACTCTTACTCGATTGCGTTGCCAAACAATCCACCTCCGAAAGCGAGATAACATGACCACATTTATTCGCATTTCGTCTGCACGCACTGAAGTGCAAGTAATTTATTATATATGAAAAGTATTATATACAATGGCTTCTCCAACTTTTCTTAGTTATATTTATTTCCAGTTTATAAGGAAGTGATGGTTTTGTTCTCTTCGATGGAAATGATGCTTTATTCACAAATGTTTAATGCGATATTCCAATTTTTCGCAACTTTGGATGGAAACATAGCTAATGACACTCTTGCTGAAAGCATATTTCTTTTTGTGTCTCTCATTTCATGCTGACAGAATCTCCATTACTAGTTGTAAACAGTCCATCCGCCTTAATCGCACTACAGGAAGTAGATCAGCGTCTGTGGAGGTGAATGAGTCCAGCGCTGTAGGACATTAGCGGCAGATAAACGATCTCTCTTCGTGTCTGTAATATTCATCTCCTGCAGATCTCCTCTAAAGTAAATGGGAAATAAACTACATCTAGCTTTGTGATGGTGCAGACACTTATTCAGACTGAAGTGAAGTGACTGTTTTGTGTAAATAGTGTAATTAGATCACCGTTTTTTCCAGCAGCTCTACATCACACATCTCTCGTAACTCCTCCGGGTCTGTTACTCACACAAATGTCAAAGTCAGTCCAGCACACTGACCCAACTTGCCACGGAGAAGCTTTTCACTCCTTCCTTCCGAGTCTGTAACTGACCTGATGCACGCAGTGATTCACACAAACGGTAGTAAACACAGTGACAGGGCCTAAACTTAACAGTCACCAAGTGGCAAATGCAAGTAGAATTCAGGATATGAAATGGCGTCAATCGCCAGTTGGCCAGTAATATTTGTATGAATTCTAGCAATTGTTGGGCCCGTACTGCATTGTCACTAAAGTTTGTCTTGTCAATTGAAATATTCAAGCACAATATGTCAAAAAGTTCATTTAGGCAAGATTAAACCTAAATGCGTGGGATTAAAATGTGTAAATGTGAGTGTTTTCATCCTTGCAGGAAAGTACAAAACTCTGACATTTTTAATATACCTTTTTTTCTACAGAAGAAAGAAATTCTTACATGTTGGAACATGTTTGGAAAGGAGTGAAATTTGATTTTTAGTATGAATTACCCTTTTAAAGTTATTACATGCTTCAGAAGAATACAGCACAACTCATTTGGACTACTTTATGATACTTTTTATGGAGTGTCTGTCCCTATTCACTTTCATTCTAATGAAACGAGCCCCTGGGACAATATGCAAAAAAAAAAAAAAAAAAAAAAAAAAAACTTCTCTTTTTGTGTTCCATGTTAGAAAATAGAACAATTGCCTCTGTATATTCCCTCTGATACAGTGTACGGGGATATTGTTCGACATCTTAATATGACTTGGAAATCTCTGTATATGAAACATATTTTTTAATACCACAGAGCCCCAAAAAAAGTAAACATAAAACAGTGTTCACAAATGATTTTACTTTCTTGTTAATTAAACAGTTGCATGAAAGAAAAATAATAATGATAATAATAATGTAGCATGAGCCTTGAGTTTTATCCAATGGAAAATGATTGTACGGTGAAAAGTGGTCATTGAATGACTTTCAGTTCTATGGGTGAAGAGGGTTTGATGGTGTCACCCCCCCCACCCCAAAAAAAAAAAAAAAAAAAAAAAAGAAGAGGTAGAGTAAGATATTACATTTTGATTAAAGGTGTCGAAGACAATTTTTGGAATAGCTTGCATTAAAAAGTCAATAGGGTCAATTTTGATTTTTCATATTGTCTTGAAAGATGATTAAACTAACCCTTTGGAAAAAGAGTCTGTTTTAAGGCCTGTTTCACATTACATGCACATGCAATACGTGGATGAAACATAAACAGATTTCATTTGTTTAACAAGATACCAGGATCAACAAAGCAGCTCCATAAAGAAAATACTGTGATTTCTGGGCTAATAGATTGAGTTTACCATTTATATCGATAGTCCACGATAGTCCATAGTCTAGACATTCTACTAACCGTAAATATCTTTGCAACTGCATGACAGCTAACTCTCAGAGTATTCGTAGACTTTTAGATTAGGGTTAGTAGAATAAGTTGACATGTACTTGCAAAGTTATTTATAGTCAGTAAAATATCTGTGTTAGCTGACAAGTCTACTAATCCTCAGTAAAAGTTAACTGACATGTAATGGCTTAAAGTTAGTAGAATGTCTAAAGTGGACCATCGGAATAAAGTGTTACGAGCATTTATTTTCCAGACATAAATTATGAATTGCTTTAGAAGTAAGTGACAGAGAAATGCAATTTACATGAGCAAAAATAGTGCTGAATCACTTCTGTGACTGATCAGAATACTGAAACCAGTTAATATGAGCACCAAAATAAACATGGTGTGAAACAGGCCTAAGGCTTAAACTATATGAGATTTTCTCAGAAAATACTTTTACATATATAAACCAAGAATATATTTATTTATTGGAGGCTGCGAATGTAATACGACATGATGAAATGATTCAACATCCAGAGAATCCGCCCAACAGCCGTATTCTCCCCAAGCGTCCACTCCTTTCTGAATCTTAACCGTGAACTCCACATCTGATTGAGCAACTCCGCTGAGAGCGGTAGGTGGGCTGCATAAGTGTTTTGTTGTGTACTCATGTTTGTTGCACAATAAAAGTGGGAAAAGTGAGAGGAAAATATGAGGTAGAACAAGAAAGAGACCCTGTGCTTCGGTGTGTAGTAGAAAGTTAGGTGCTGGATGACTGAACGTTAGAGGTTTTTTTTTTTTTTTTTTTTTTTTCTCATTCTGTCTTTTTTTCTCTAACTTTAGATTTTCAGCTGCTCTCATGCATTAGTGTCAAGCGCTGTCTTCAGGCCTACTGTGCTCAGAACAGAATGAAAGAAGCAAAAACAGCACACAGGAGGAAAAGCGCTAACGCTGCCCACCTGACATCCATGACCTCATTGGATTCTCATTAAAAGCAGGTGCTTTATTGAGCATTTTGACTGCTAACAGCACAAGACAGAGGCCAGGAAAATCTCTAAACCTCCAAACGTGCTGAATCAGATGGTTATTGGATAAACTGTTAAACTGGATTTGGTTTAAGGGCAGTGATGTTTACAAAAAAGAAACACATGCTTCTTATCTCAAGAGCTCTGACCCGTTAAACCGTGTCCTAACCAGACGTGACACGATGCCTCGATACGCGATGAAAGGTATCTTCTCGAAGTTAATCAGAGGTTTTGTCCTAATAAAACCTCTGCGCGACTGCAATTTGAGACAATTTGATTTTAGAAATGGATTCTATTTCTGTGACGTCACGCTTGGAACAACATTATATAAAGTATAACAATGATAATGCCAAGTGCTGTTTATGTGCTTCATTTAATTTTGAAAGACTTTAATATGAGTTTGAATATCATTTCCATTTTTATAACAATACAGAAAGCAATAATTCACCTCAGATCTTGAAAATAGATTAAAGGAGACAAAAAAACTGTTAAGTCAATATGAACATACAAGTATATGCTATGACAAAAACTCTTTCAGTCACTCAGTATATATGGTGTAATATTCCTGAATTTTATTATGTACTTATTTATTAAGGTGCAAGTGTTGAGAGAGACTCCGCCCTCGCACTCTTCTGATTGGCTGTGAGCTTTTGATTGATTTTGTCGTGTCTCGTGGTTGCGTCTGGTGTGGAGAGATAAATTGCTTATCACTGGAATCTTATCACATCACGTCTGGTTAGGATGTGGTGTTAAGATTTTTCATTATTAACAACTGTAAACAGTTGTCACTTGTGCATGTAGGTAGCGTTAGTATTAAAAAAATGCAAAGTTTAACTGCACAATGGCTGTTAAAAAAGACAACAAATGCAGCAAAGACTGTAGTTCAGTCTCCATGTTATTGTAATGGAAATGTTGTTGTTTGCCGTCAAGGCTACGCAAAGCGAAAGTCTCTGTTTTGGTCCGTTTATACTTTTATACTTTTCAAGCTAAAATGGGCTCTGCAGGGTTTTGGAAAGTCTCCGTTTTGAGGTTCGAAAAAGCTGGCATAACCGTAGAAAAACTTATGCATTTTAAAATGAAAACATACTAGTGTAAATGAGGCTTTCATAAGCTGCCTTTACTGGTTTGAGCATTTTTTTAAATAACAATAATAATATTTTTAGTCTATGGCTTGTCATTTATACTATGCCGGCATTTCCGAACCTCGAAAACGGAAACTTTCGAAAACACTGCAGAGCCCATTTTAGTTTGAAAATTGTTTCAGTTCAAACAGACCAAAACTTTGGCATGGCTGCAGACATTCGCTCTACGTATCCTATACAACAATAAAACGATTGAACTGCAATCTTTGCTGGCTTTGTTGTCATTTTTAGCAGCCATTGTGTAGTTAAACTGTCCATTCTTTAATACTTCCGCTACCTACATGCACTAGAGGCAACTGTTTACACTTACACGAGCATGCCCAGTTGTGCATGAACAGTCATGTGACATGAGTTTTCGGTCGAGTGGTATAGACGGAGATCGTTTCTGTAATATCGTGGAACCGCCAGTGCAGACGAGGATCGTTTTCATTTTAAAACGTCGTATTAAAACGAAAACGCACTAGTGTAAATGGGGGCCTAAGATAATCTGTAATAATCTTATTTTATGTATTAAGTTTTATTTATGTATTTACTTACTTTTTCAGTTATAGTAGACTTATTCATTTGTTTAAAAGAAGTTTATCGAATAATAAGTCTGATATATATATATAATTTATCTGTGCGAGTGTGTGTATCATACACACTGGAATTCATGATATAACATTTTGGTCTCTAGTTTGCATTTCTCATTAAAATTGCCTGTTAATTAACATTTTATTATACATATATAACATTTAACCATATAAAATGTTATTTATGTTAACATTTGTATTAACATGTATTATAAAATGTTAATTAACAGCTTTTTTTTATGAGAAATGCATTAAAATGTTTTGCAGGCTCTGCCATTCCAAAAAAAAATGAATTGACCTGGTTTCGGTGTCATCAGATCAGTGATTTATCACTTTATTCAGGTCTCCTCATTTTCTCACCTAACAAACTGCGAGCGGTTAGACATTACTCAGCCGTCTAAAAACCACAGAATGACCCCATTATATGAGGGCAAGAGATATAGCATTCAACAAAGCAATTACAGATCGGCTTTTAAGGCACTATGTCATGCATTTGATTTTGTTTTTAGCGTCGTGATTGGCTTTCTTTTGATGCACGGCAGTCATTTTTCACCTCTGATGTTTTCGGTGACCTGTGTGTGGAGGTGGGACGCACCACACGGCGACTAAAGGCTATTTATTTCAGACAAATTAAAGAAAAGCGGCTCACTACCAAAAGCAATCAGCCTCCTCACAGGAAGGAGTGCAACTTGTTTAATTTGACATAATCGTGTAAGAGTAAATCACGTACAAGGCAGCGTGTGTCACTCCGAACAGAAGAGTGTGATTCATGGGGGAGACTTCGTTTGTTTAACAAGATACCAGGATCAACTCTGTCAAAACTTGAAAGCGGTAAAGTGCCTCTGGAGGGAAATGTTAGTGCAGATACATGCGGCACTTTGGTAGCATGAAAGAATGAACGCTTCTGTGGTCTGTGGCTCACGGCTTAAACACACAAGCCTCCGGTGATGACAGAACACTGACTCATCATTCACAGACTTTTTCCATTATGTGAGTACATCTGACCACTATCTTCAGGCCGTGAATACAACACTCACCGCTGGGGTCATGTGTTTGCAAACATGGCAAGCAGGGTTGACAGCTCTTGTTCTACACAAATGTAAATATTAACAGCATCGCTATAAAATGTGTGGATCTCAAAAAGACCAAAGTCAAAAGAAAGTGATAAGAAATTATATTTTGCATAAATACATTGATGGCCCTGAAGCTATTCATATTTCATATTTCTTTTCAAAATTCTCATTGCTTTAATGAAACCAGACTGTTTTTATTCATTTTTTTTTTTTTTTTAATTATTATTCCCAATGGTGATTCTCATGACTTTTTTTTTACTTATTTAAAATTCTTTATTCATAATATGAATAAGGTGCAAAGATTATTCATTTTAATTGTATGTAAATGCTACTGTTAACCTGTTTAAAAAAGCAGGTTAAATATTTTTTAAGTGTATGAGAAAAATCTAGTTTATTTAGGTTCTGAGTGAACTTTGACAGAGATGTTCTTGACAGAAAATGTACAATGAACCAATAAATTCAACAATATTTTAGTGTGAACGTCACATCAACATGAATTCAAAAATCATTCTTCCTTAATACAAGCATTTCTGATATATGCTGGAAACGAATTGAATATGACAAAAATAATAAAAACAAAAAGACTTTATGTAACTCGATCCACCTCTAAAACAACTTTCTTTTTGGTTGACGTCACCAAACCCTCTTATTTTTCAACTCCTCCACTTTATGGCATATGACTTATAAAGCTTTTCTGATGTTTCACTGTAAATCAAATCAATCAATCAATAAAAACACATTACAAAAGAAAAGTTCCTATGAAGCTTCATTTTGACACCAAGCACAAAAATGAAACTTGATTTTGACTACACAAAGTTTCTCAAAGAAATTCAAAGATGTTTCAGTGAGAAAAGTACAGTAAGTTAAACAAATTTCATCCTCAGCACATTAAAAATGATCGCTGCTGCTTTTAAAATGATTTCTTCCCCGTTCACTTCACATTTTCCCTAACACCTGCCATTTCTTCTGTTTTTATACTACAAAAAAAACATAAGCGCATCTTTCATTCAGCAGTCTTGGCTGATTATCGATTGATGACACGTCAACAAGTGACAGTTTCATCTTCAGACGACTCGCTAAATCAAATGCAGTACGCCTGCAGCTTCCAAACTAAACAATATTGACAATGTTTTCAGACAATACCTCATGGCCTCGCACAACTCTGAATTGTCTTAGTAGTTAAGTACTGCAATAATAAAATTCCCTCCTCAGCTGAATTGAGTCAAACGCACTGTATTTATCATTCTCAAGTTCAAGAATCTCAAAACTCCCATTGTGAGTTTATAACTGTTATAGTGAAAATACAACAGCTCAAGGCCATGCAACTTTTGTTCAGTATTCTTCATTGTATAAAGAGAATGCATGAGCATACACACTATATACACATACACACACATACACATACTGATAAACTCCTACACTAGACACCCACACACACACTCTTCTCAGAAGACAAACAAACACACATCAGCATAATGCAGGAGTACTTGCACAGATACACCAAAACACACACACACACACACATGCATCCGTTCAGGGAAAACAAGAGCAGCCGACTGCAAAAGAGCCTTGATACAACCTTGCGAGTTAATTCCAACTTGTGAAATGCTGTCCAATAATTTAATTCCTCTGGGCGCTGCACTAAAGGAGAAATTATTTCCTTTTGTCATCAAGTGCGTTTGAAAAGTCGACAACCTACTGGGCTTCACACATGAGACATATGAGCTGCAAACATTAGTGCGAGAAGAGTAATACAAAGTGAACAGCGTGCATCAAACGAGATCACATCATATATGATACGTATAATGGCATGAAACGTCTGTATTGAGGAAAATTCAGAAATAAAGAGGCAGAAATGTTTTAATTATTTATTACGTCTGTGAGGAAGCAAAAAAAAATGCTGTTTGTCAGATTAGCAAGAGGACGTCTTCGGAGAACGCTTACACAGCTCTGGAAAAGGAGTTTAACAGATCCCTTAAAAAGGCTCTCTACAGTTTGTCAACTGAAATTTCATTTATGCAACATGCGCCGGCTTTAAATGTTATTGCCGTGCAGAATCGCGACTGGTTAGCCGGGCAGATTAAATTGAATTTTCATCTGAAGCCGCTAGAAGTAGCTGTGCGAAGCATCTTGCGGGTTTGTCAGCGGACTAAAGCCGGTAAAAACGTGACTCAAAAGGTTTTGCACAGAAGTTTCTGCTCTCCGTCAGTGTCCTCGGGAAAGAAATTTGAACGTCTGGGTTATCTAACCTCAGCCCGACTGATCTTTAATAATCACAGATGTGCATGTTAACACCGTAGATGTCAAAAGGGCAATATTACCATTTATGTAGAAATATAAACCACTGCAATTAAACCAGATAGATAGCTAGTTCACTCGACTGAACTTGTTTAGGTTATGAAGATTATGGAGAAAAAAAAAAGTGTATAGGTCACTGAGTTTAAAATTACACAGGTTGTTTTCGCTACTGTGTCTTTAAGAATATATGTAAATGACCTCACTTATGATTGGCTAACCTGTGCAGACCAATGCTGTTTACACTAGCATCGTTAATGAGGGCAATATGTAAATGTGGACTGTAATATGCTTATGTGCTCATGGTTGCACATTCCTGTTTAGCATCTTTTAAAAAAAAAAAAAAAGCTTTTCGTAATATGACCCATTTAATATGCATGTCAACACCTAAACTGTAAAGGAGCAATATTACCCAATCATACAGATTCCACAGAAGCAATAGGGATATTTAGAAAGTTTATGTGTGTGCGTGTTTGTACCTATTTATTTAACTATATTTTGGCGACTATATTTGAATATGAAACCTCATTTTGCGGACATCTTCATTTGTAAAATCAGTATAAAAAAGGTAAATATAATAATTTATATATCATTTTAATATATTATTATTTTATAAAGTAATATAAATTCACTATAAAAAGGTAATACAAATGAGGCAATTATATATATATATATATATATATATATATATATATATATATATATATATATATATATATATATATATATATATATATATATATATATATTATAATATATATATTTTATCAATTGTGCACATTTTTTAATTGTAAAAAATGCTCAAAGCTTCTGTTACAAAGCTGTTAAAAACAATAGTCTATGGAATTTGGATAGCTAAGTGTGTGTGTGTGTGTGTGTGTTTTCATGTGTTTGTGTGACACATTGTATAATGACATGGGTATTACACTGGTTTTACGATATAAACATGTTTTATGAGGACATTTCATGAGACCTTTTTAAAATGAATTTATAAACATATTAAACAATGTTTTATTAAAAATGTAAAAATGCAGAATGTTTTCTGTGATGGGTAGGTTTGGGAGTAGGGTTAGCGTAGGGGGAGAGAATGTACAGTTTGTACAGTATAAAAACCATTACGCTTTATGGAATGTCCTCACTAAGATAGCAAAACAAACCTGTATGAGAGAGAGAGAGAGAGAGAGAGCGAGAGAATAGAAGCTGAACCTGAGACTTATGTGTCTGCTTTAAATTTAAAATCAGTTATTTATCACTATTTAGTCTGGATAATTTCCTGAACTATGGCCTCTGTACTGCATTACAGAGAATGAAAAATCCAACCTTACAGTCATTACAAGAATACCTGCACAAAAAGAAAGAAAGAAAAAAATCATTTATGAATATAAAGCATCTATACACTGAATTTCAAAAACTGCAAATGACATTTAAAGCAGTGGCTGCTGAATTAAATTTCCTCAAGACAGCACAAGCCATAGCTATCGGCCTTATAGCAGGATTGACGTGTCTGTCTCCACAGATACCAGAGCTACGGGAGAGAACGTCTGGAGCTCAAACCGCTCTTATACCACGAGGCTTTTACGTGAGGTACATGTGTGAGATAGCTGAACATTCATCTGAGACCTGATGAATACTGAAGTTTCTTAATGTTGGTGTAGAAGTGAGGTTTGTTCTAGTTATCATTCATAAGAGTTCAGCTTCCACACACATTTCTGTCATCCAGCGTTCACACATACGCTTCCATTCTCTCCTTCTCTCTTTCTTTCACAAACACACTACAAAAAATCATCAAAATTCTTGTCTTGCCTTTTAGTAAAAACGTAGAAACTGTCTTAACACTTTAAAATCATTTACTTGAGCAGCAAATTCAAATTGTGTTAGCAAAATGTATTATTTTCACCTTTTTTGTTTGACCGTGAACTTCATTAAATTGGGTTAATATAACATAATATAATATAATATAATATAATATACCATTTAAGGGGTCACTATTGTGTTTCTCGGGGGAAAAAAATTCTCTTATGTTAACTGAGGCTGCATTAATTAATTTTTTTTTTTTTTTTAATGCAGTAAAAATAGTAATATTGTGAAACATATTTTATATTTTGGTCTTAAGTTTAAGTCGTGACTCGAAAATATACTCGAAATTGGTGCTCTGCATTTAACCCATCCCAAGTGCACACACAGAGGTGAGTAGTATACACACACACACACACACACACACACACACACGTTCGTATTGCTATCAAAGTGAGGACATTCCATAGGCGTAATGGTTTTTATACTGCAAAAACTGCACATTCTGTCCCCCTACCCCCCACCCCTAAACCTAACCCTCACAGAAAACATTCTGCATTTTTACATTTTTAATCAAACCTTGTTTAGTATGTTTTTAAAGCTGTTTGAAAAGTGGGGACATATGAAATGTCATCATATTTCACATTGAAGTTGTACTACCAGTGTCATATCCATGTCATTATACACATTTGTGTCCGGATATGTTACAAAAACGCGCACACACACACACACACACACACACACACACACACACACACGGAGCAGTGGGCAGCTATTGCGACAGCACCCGGGGAGCAATTAGGGGTTATGTGCCTTGCTCAAGGGCACCTTAATCATGGTATCGAAGGTGGAGAGAGTGCTGTTTATGTTGTTTATTCACAATCCCCATCTACAATTCCTGCCGGCGTGGGAATCAAACCGGCAACCTTCACGTTACAAGCCCAACTCCCTCACCATTAGGCTACGACTACCCCCTTGTAGTCCCCTTGTACCCCTTATTTGAGTATACTTTAACATTTAATTTATTCCTGTGATCAAAGGTGATTTTCAGCATCATTACACCAGTCTTCAGTGTCACATGATCCTTCAGAATCCATTCTAATATACTGATTTGCTGCTCAAGAAACATTTATTATCATTATCAGTGTTGAAAACAGCTCTGCTGTTTTTTTGTTGTTGTTGCTGTTGCTTGTTTGTTTTGTTTTGTTTTCTGTGGAAACCATGATATATTTTTTTTTTATTTGATGAATAGACAATTCAAAAGAAACAGCATTTATTAAGTCTTTGCTGTCACTTCACTGATCAATTTAATGCATCCTAGCTGAGCAGTAATTTCTTTCATTAATAAATAAATTGTACTGACCTTAAACTAGAGTACATAACCAGAAAACAACACAAAATACAGTCACATAGCAAGTAAATTTCATATAAGAAATCACACAGAACCATGGCACATGATATTACCATCTGATACCATGACTCCACCATGGTGCGACCACAAAACAGTATGATACTGTATATACCATATACAGTATCATCTCAACGTACCATAGAAATATGGTACTCGTGTGATACATCTCTACACTCTGGTTTTGCTTGCTTTCTTTAATTTTAAGAATATAGTTCATTTGAATGTGTTTTAGTGTTTATTACAGCACAGTGATGGTATTCTCTCTCTTTTTCTCCAGCTTTTTCCTGCTCTTCTCAGCTGTGAGTCGTGGGCTCAGTTTGATTACTTCTCACCTCTTGCTCTCCCTCTGTCTCCACCTGTCATCCCTCCATCTGTCCCCATCCCTCTGTTCTCACCGCACCCCTCCGCACCTCCAGTTAATGGGCTTTTCCAGGTGCAGCTCACCCCCGCGCGACGGCCATGGACCGACCCATCTCCGCCACTAGACTTCACGATTATTTTTACTCTGTTCCTCAAGTGCCATGATGGATTACCCTTATAAAGTGATACCTGCACATTTTTAGCTGTACATCTATCTTTCTAAAGCCACATCCCAAATGCATGTGCCTCTTTGTCATCAAAGTGTCTCACATTTCCCATTATTTTCTGGCATGAAATATTATGTCTTCACAATCAGCCTGACTTCACTGCAACAAAATACACATTAAGCAGGACACAGGACTAATAAGACATTACGGCAGTGAGAAATGTGAGACCGGGAACATATGATGAGAAAATCAGCTGTCTAGATGCCGAAGCCTTCTAAAGCTGCACGCATACACAAACACACACACACACACACAAACACACTCACACACGAGCTGGACATGCTCCAAACACACAAGAGGATGCAATTACCAGGGTGACAAGAGCTGTGAGCCGTGGAAAAGTGAACTGCAAACCATATGGTAGAGCACACATATACACACTTCCAAACAGACATGGATATGAGCGGCACAAGTATTTGGAAACTTCAGCTGTACTTCAAAATGTCACTGTGTTAAATACGAACATATCAAACCAAAGAACAGCATGACACATTTAGTTAAATATTATTCAAAAAGGTCATTTATTTCTGGTTAAAAATGTAAAAGACGTTTTTGCTCTTGAATGTGCTGTCAAAATCAGTAAATGACGAAGTGCTGAAAATTTTTCTTGAGCAGCAAATCAGCATGTTAGAATGATTTCAAAAGAATCATGTGACACTGAAGTAATGATGCTGAAAATTCAGCATCACAGGAATAAATTGCATTCTACAATATACTCAACTTCTCTCTCTCTCTATATGTAGTGGTACATTGTGGATATTTAGAATGAGCCATTTACATGACAGAAAATCATGTCTATAAACCAAAGCACTGGTTTAATTTGATTATTGCAATGAAGTAAATGTGTTTATAGGGCTCATACCTAATCAGAAACAATCAGATACTAATCAGAATGTATTATTATTAATATAATAATAATCATTATTATTATTATTATTAGTGGTGACTCAATGAAGCTTGTCACAAAATTAGTTAAGGGTGAAAATTTCAGACTGTACATGTAGCCTACATCTCTCTTTGAGCAGTGTGTATGTGAGGATTAAACCCCATCACACACCTGTGAAGATCATCTTACTGGTGTTAGGGGAAGTTTCTTCTGAAGAGACATGCTAAACTGGCCCACACACACTCACACTCTCAGTGACTTCAACACAGAGTGCTAATGCTAAGATAACTGCTTTAAGTGAGAAACCACCGCAGAAGAAGAAGAAAGAGAGACAAAGACAGACAAAGCCCAGGGGACGGCAGCTTTAACATCACCGTATTTAAAGACACTGGCTGTCAGGTTCTTTTTTTTTTTTTTTTTTTTGGCAGTTGCACAACTAGCTTGGCTTCTGCTCAATCCCCCGTCATCATTTTGTCATCTATTTATTGAGGTTGATAGTATTTCGGAAATGTCGTAAAGTGTCAGTGGTGGAACAGAGACGTGTGCATTCACAAACAGCTCAATGATCCAGTTAAAATCATCCTGGAAGTGCGAAAAAGACATTTTTACTGGAAGGAAAGAGGTTTCTCTGAGGCAGATGTGTAGCATGTTGTGATCTTCTCACCTTCTTGCATCTACAGTATAGAGTACAAGAACGGTTTTTTCCCCTCCAGCAACGGTTTTCATCAAAAATGAACAATTCAACGGCGAAACACTCTTCTATTGCACCCTATTGCTGATGTTCAACACCTTGAACATACTGCTGCCTAACACTTAAAATATGGGCTCCAATTACAACTTTTTTTTTTTTTTTTTTTTTTTTTTTACAGCCTGATAACAAGTTGTTTCCCCAAACATATTCATTCTAGAATTATGTACTCATCCTCATGCAAATCCAAATGGATTTGATACTGAATTAGAATTTTTGGGCAAACAATTGTATTCTAATTCCACAAAGAACCTTTTTGTGTGCGTGTGTGTGTGTCTGATCTGAAGAACCTGTAATGCAAGATCAAATTATTTTGCGATCTCTAAAGACAAAAAAAAAGAGAACTCAGAATCCAGCACAGGTGAATATCAGGGTTATAATTCAGTTATTTAGGGCAAATGCTGTGTTTTTGTTTTTGCTTTGTGAAATTAATTATGATTTTGTCACTGAATTATTATTATTATTGTAATATAAAACAACAGATTGGAATCTTTGAGAGAAACAATTATTATACTTACAATTGAAATAACCTTTTTCTTTCTTTGTTTTGAATTAAAAGGTAATGTGTTTATGCAAAATTTGTTTACCATTTGATTTTGAAGATAATCATGACCCAGACATTTCTTGACAGTTTTTAAAGAAATGTTTTTCTGATTAAATTAAAAAGCCAATTCCATAGTTTGTTCAAGCTGTACCGTCTACATATTTTCACACAATGCTTATTCATATTGCATTTTATTATTTCTGTCTTGAATAATTGAATAATTTTTTCAGTCTTTTCACACTTTATCTCTGTGTGTGTATTGTGTCTGTTCACTGGCAGCAACTCACAAACTAGTGCACACTTGGTTTGAAGTCAATTGTGAAAAAAATACAATAAAAATAAAGCTTTTGGGTAAGGAAAAGAATACACCAGTCTGAATTTGTTATCTGTGAGGAAGAGCAGAAGCGCTATAGAGAGTTTGCCTGGAAGAAAGTCTAAAGATACTAGTAGAGGTAGAGAGATACGAAAACACTCCCTCCACTGTTTCTGTCGGCATCCTTCTTTCTCTCCACTCAATGGAGTGTGCATTTTCCACCCCCATTCCTCTGTATCTCATTTTCAAAATTCTCTATCTGCGACAGCATTTGCACACTTCAAAGCAATTGGGTGCAAGAGCAACAACCTTAACAAGATTCCAGCGACACACGTTTCCCAGTCACAGTAAAACCGTTTCCCTGTGATTACTTTTCTGATACTTATAGTGATTAATTTCCTGTGGTGATTTTCTGATAGCGTGCTACTTCAACTTATTTTATGTCCCAAGGCTGAATTTCATTAAACCGATATCAACTTTTTTTTTTAGACCAACTAAAAACGGTGCAATTTAAATAATATATTAGAATCACTTGTGAATAGAATCTTTTTATTGTTTGTAAATTCCAATCATGACTTTGGTTACACTTTACTTTTTAGACATAAGTAACTTCACAACTACATGTCAAATAAATCTACTTACCCGAATCCAAACACCTAACCCTATGATCTACTACTAATACTCTAATGAGAGTTAGTTGACATGTAGTAGCAAAGTTACAGTACGTATAGTTAGTAGAATGTCTAAAGTGGACAATCAAAATAAAGTGTAACCGAAATCATGATTGGAATTTACAAAGAATAAAAAAAGATTCTGTTTAGAAGTGATACTAATGCAAGTGACACAGTTTTTAGTTGACCTTCATGAAATAAAAAGAAACAAAAAGTTGAAATCGGTTTAATGAATTTCAGCCCTGGGACATAGTAGTCTAAAGTGGACCATCGTAATAGAGTGCTAACAAGATTTGTTTTGGCAAGTGTGAAAATATGATTTAATTGCATTTAAGAGACATAAAATGCTAGCTAAGAAAATAGCCAAAGCAAGACACAATTATCATTTCCAAAAATGTTGTCATTGTTGCCAAATGTTCTTGATTTTCAGAAGATAAATAACAAAATGGCAGAATTATCCTGATGAAGTTTAAATAAACTAGAGTGTTTTTTTTTTGAAGATGAATTTATATAATAATTATTATATTATTATATTATAATAATAATTTATGTTGTTGTGAGTCTTTGCTAAATGTGATGCCCTATATTGAGTGCAAAAGTGCAAACTTGTGCATTACCTTTAACACGTCTAAATCTGTATAAAGCTGGTTAATGTGCGGATCTAATTAACTTCAACCTTGACCTTGTTACATTGAGAAATCATTATACCTACTAATGCATCAAAATTATTAATTTCCTAATTTAAATCATGGACTATTTGTCTTTCTAATTTCAAAGGGACTGGAGCTATTATACTTGAAATGAGACACAACATTGAGTTTCTCTCCTTTTTTTTTTTTTTTTTTTTTTTTTAGCGCTGATTGAAGAGAACAGGGTTCCACAGACAGTTTTAATCAGCTTAATTTCATACTCACCGATTGGAGAGGTCTACCTGAGCCTGGCGTTCAGATTATTTGTAATCAAGAGGCTTTGATGGTGGAGAGCTGTTGTTATTATAATTGCATTCCAAAATAATGGCCGAGCTCCTAATCACATCCATAAACTCAAATAAACGCTGATTGAATTTGAGTAGTTTGGGACGCTAAAGCAAAGGATGCGGGTTCAGTCCGAGAAAAGCGTTACCCAGTAGCTGGATGATCATTTCCTATAGCACATTCAGATTCTTATTATGATTTTCTTGTGCACGTTAACATGGCCAAAACATTTTCTCCATATGAGAGAAACTTTGAAAATGATTGGAACGTATATAAAATGGCAGCGTTAAATGCCCTTACATGCCTTCAAAAGAATTAAATTATGGACAGCCAGATCTCTGGAATAAAGTCACTGACAAGTTTGTTAATGGCTATGTTTCCATCCAAAGTTATGTGCAACTTTGGAATTTCACATACATATTTGTGAATAAATCAGCGTTTCCATCCCACGTGTTCAAAAGAACAAAATCATTACTTTCTGGGAAATTGGTGCTAAATCTCAGTAATTAAAATGGAAGTTGCTGCGGCTTTTTTTCCCCATTTGCGTCTCAGAACACGCAGACAAAACGCAATAAACAATGGCACGTTATCTATCACATGACTTTTTTGTTGCGCATCGAGGGATTTATTCAGTAAATGTGTTTCCATCGTTGTTTATGAGCATGTCTCCTTATCAGATACATTTTTTATCTGCCTCAATTGAGCACATAAAGTTTTTATGCACATTTTTAGAATTTATGCGCATCTTGCTGTTTCCATCCAATGTTTTTCTATGCAATATCCCGACATGTGCATAAAAGGTGGATGAAAATATAGCTAAAGACAGATCACTGTGCATTTCACCGAATTGCATTGATTGTAAATTCATATGTACTTGATACTGTTGATAATTTGACCTACATTTTAGCAGAATAACTGCACAATATTGAATAAATCTTTCATATGAGAATAGAATATAATATACAACTTTAAAAATGTCAATTGGACAAACATTTGCTGATATTCACAAGTTTTAGGTAATTGAGGGAGACCTGAAAAAAACATCACTTTTGCTGAAGCATCTGCAAGATGACCAGCCTACTTACACATTTAAAGAGAGAAATTAGTCATTTTAGTTCAGCATCAATTAGAATAAAATACAATAGACTGACGCATGAGCTTATTTTGTCTAAGCACGTTGTCTAATGCTCTTTCATCCTACTGCATTAATAATAAATCCTTGAATAACACCAGCAATATCACTTAGATTTCCAGTGGTGCGTTTAAGTTGCTCACTCAAAGCACAATGAATGTGCTAACAGTTTCATTTTAATATCATATTCAGACAGGGCACTTGGCTGTGCTCGGTAAGTTCGACTCGGTTAGCCACAGTGAGAGCGGATTAGTGCTCTTTCCAGAGAAACCTGGGCTAACATCTGCCACTCTGCCCCCCTGCCAGCTTCTTCCTTATCACACCTCTCAACACTGCGCCATGTGCTTACCAACAGGGGGGATGAAATCTACAGGCCTGTTTCATACTGCATAGCAATGAGCCGGTTTTAGACTATATTTAAAACGGCTCACCGAAATAAAGTAAACGGCAGCTGCTCTTACGCAAAGGCCTTGCTAGAACAAGGCTTTTACGACAGCGTTTATGTGCTGCTTCTTCATTTAATGTGGAAGCAACAAGCAGACGTTAAGCATCGAGAGATGAGTTAGAGCATTTAGTAGATGCTCCTCCTGACCAAAGTTAGATGCAAATTCATAGATCATGGGGCTCATCATTGTGATCAGCCAGTATAAACCAATGAGGCGTCTATTCTGTGCTGCAATAAAGAGCGCCTTAATGTACATGGTTAAACAGTCACATGTCATATATCTGTAATGTTATCAGTATGCTATCAGTGTATATATCACAGTAAAAGGCTTCAACACACACACACACACACACACACACACATTGAGTTTTTATTTTTTATGGGGACATTCCATAGGCGTAATGGTTTTTATACTGTACAAACTGTATATTCTGTCCCTCTATATCACCCCTACCCCTAAACCTACCCATCACAGAAAACGTTCTGCAATTTTAGATTTTCAAAAAAGATAATTCTGTAGGATTTATAAGCTTGTTTCCTCATGGGGACCAAAAAAATTTCCCAACAAGATCAAAATTGACTAGTATTACTATACCTGTGGGGACAATTTGGTCCCTATAATGTAGGGAATACCCGCCGACATACACACACACACCTCATTGAAAGAGCGAACAGCAGAAGCGGGGAACCATTAAGAGGGTTCTGACTTATAAAGGGTCCATGCTCTACACTATAATATACCATTTAATATAATATAATATGACACTGTCAATGTTTAAGACATCTACACATGTCTCTTTAACAAATGTGTTGCCATGTGCATATTGTTTTCAATGATTTTAGCGACACTTTACACAACTAAGACTAGATTTGTCAGTTACAAGGCATCCACACCACTGGTTCAAAAACACTGAAAACTTTACATCTGCACACCAGGGCCGTAACCAACATAGGCATTTAGGGGGACATTGAGGGGGACATTGACGGGGACAATTAGGGGGAAATGGCCAGATTGTACTTCCACACACACACACGCTTTGTGCCTTCTCGGCTCATCTCATTGCTCTCCGGAGACCAAAATCTATTAAAGGCCTTTATGTCCCAGAGCCCTCAAACGCTAAAGAACCTGAGAGAAAACACGACTGCCATATTAACCAACATTACACCAGACGTACATTCCAAATCAGGTTAACCATCTGTACAAGGCTCCGAACCACATCACACATGCGTCCGGGTCGTACACCATATGTTCCCTATATAGTATTTATGAAATGCAGCAGTTGATTAGAGGCTCAATACTCATGCGGATGTGCAAGTCATACGTGTGTCAAAGGGAAGATCCCACAGCCAACATCATGGCCACTATATGCACAATTAATATTTCTACAGTATCCAATTTTTTTTTCAAAGTGGGAGTAAGGTGTTTTTTGTGAATGTGTGAGATTTCCAATTTATTAGCCACTTTAGGGAAATAGAGAAGAATATCAAAGTACAGTTTTTATCAAGCTGTAAAACTGTACAAACCAGTGTGATTATAATTAAGGCAATACATTAAAATAATACGGTAAGAAATACCAATTTGCAGTATCAAGCAGCATAATGAGCTATACTGTCCAGCTAAAAATAACTGGAAGTGAATGACACTAGAAGCCAGACACTTTACAAATGCCTACGTCCGCTCTTACTTGAAAATAAGGTGGAAATACTCATATCCTGTTATGCGACTTCTTAAACAGCTTTCTTGATCAATCCAGGTTCGCCACAAAAGCCATGTTGGTCAACCAAATTCGAATTTTGATGGTTAAATGCAACCAATTGACCACCAAAACAGAAAAAAAAACCCCCAGCAAAAATCCTGAAGAATCCACCTTAAAACCAATGGTTTTCTGATCACCTAAGTTGGGTTCTACTGGTCTGGCTGGTCGCACATGATTGCTTTAGAGGTGTTTTCAGCATTTGCTATTTACATTTACATATTTGGCAGCTACTTTTAAAAATAATAAACAATTAAAAAAAAAAAAATTCAGGAACTCTATGGTAATCAATCACATGAAATTGTCATTGATAGCACTATGCTACTACATAAAGTATTACTACTGTTTGAGGTACATGAGTTCAAGTCAGTTTTTGGGAGACCAACTATATCAACTTAACCAGGCAGAGTTCAGTTAAACCAGGTTTTATGCTCAGCAGGTAACCATTATATGAATTTTTGTTGGTCTCAAAGGGTTAGTTCAACCAAAATTAGTCACCCTCATGACGTTCTAAACCCATAAGACCTTCGTTTATCGGTAAAGGTCCAGAGAGGTAGTAAATTAAATATATCTACTTGTGTCCCAAATATGAACGACATGAGGGTGAGAAATTAATGACATAATTTTCATTTTTGGGTGAACTAACCATTTAATACAATCTTTGCCACAAGATACGAAGCTCTTAAGTAAATGATCGGTGGCACCATATTCATGGTAATGTGTTAGGACCGGGCTGTAGACCAATGAATACATGTGTTTTTCTTTCCCAAGATATGCAACAGGAATTCAAGTTTTCCCCATGCTATTCGTTTAGCGGCCCAAAGTCATCCTTTCACCAATCTCGGCCTTGTCTCACCAGTAAACAGCCATTAAGATTGAATCTCAAGTGTGCAGTTCCTATTACTAAATGGATCTGAATGCCACTGGCAGGACATCCCTCCGCTAATTCAATAAACAAAGGGCTATTGTTGAGATGGACTGTCAACATAATGCCTTTAAATGGGGCTTTTGTGCTACCTTTGACTGGTGGCAGATGGGCAGAATATGATGGCAGAACCTGTCCTGTCGAGTGGGCAGTAGTGGCAGGCACTGAGCCTGAGGGGCCAGTCAAACGGCAGGAAGGGGCCAACATCCTACAGGAGCCCTTGGGCACGAGGGCCAAGTGCTTCATTCTGTTCCTGGAAGGACAATTTAATGTTTCAGGGTCATTTTTCCTTTAGTAATCCTCCGCGCTACTGTCAGATGTGCATAGTGAAGTTCAAAACGTATCCGGATATTTAATCGTTAGACACCTTTAAGCCTGAACATTTTAAGGCAAAAGTAGACACTTTTGCCAACTGGTAGTGTCAGAATATTATGCAGGAAGATGTTCACTTTAAGAAAGGAGTGGATGTACTACTACTTTTGAAACATGAAACAGAGTTTCACATGTACAGGATGATGACAGATTAGCTGAAGTTATCTGTTAAATTCTTTTTGTTTTTGTGTAAATATAAAATTAAATATTCTATGAGAATGTAAGCATTGAAAGTGTTTAATAAATGACAAACAAGTAAACTAACAGAGGTACTACAAAAAGTACATATCATAATTCTTTGAATATATAGTGGTCAGTAAGATTTTTTGCAACAAACGCATTCTTTCCTTCAGCAGGGATGCATTAATGAAAAGCTGTTAAATAAATTCTGATCTTTCTAACTTTACATTCATCAAAAATTGTGAAAAAATAAATAAATGCATCAGGATGTCCACAAAAATATTAAGCAGCTGTTTTCAACATTGAAAACATGGTAAGACAAATGTATTTTCTCCAGCAAATCAGTATATTGGAATGATTCCTAAAGGATCAAGTGACACTGAAGACTGGAATAATGATGCAGAATGATTTCAAATCAGTTCAAATGCAAATATGCATGTTAAAACAAAATACAGTTATTTTAAATTGTAATAATATTTCACAACATTAGCATTTTTACTCTATTTTTGATTAAAAAAATAAAAAAATTAATGCAGCCTTTTGAATGGTTTGTGCGATCATGAACTGAAGCCTGAAGAACAGTTCGTAGGAGTTAAGAGAGTCAACGGAGTGTGTTTTTACAGTCATAAGTCACTGACGCACTGCGCATCCAGATGAATGTTATGTGTTTGTATGTGTGTGTGTCGATCCAGTGAGCCATACCTCGTTCCGAAGCATGGCAAGGGAATTACGCATCTTCTCAAACTCATCAATGATGGATGGTAAAAGTGCTTCCGTTTTCATGCTAGAAAACATAATCTCTCCTCTCTGTATTTAGCATCAACACCCTTGGCCCCCCGAGCGCTTGGTCAGACATCAGAAAGAACCACTGGCTCGCACACACACACACACACACACACACACACACACTCACAGGTACAAACCGACCAGTTCATTGCCCAAAGTCATCACATCCTGACAGCCTATGCCTTTCACCTGCACGCTTTCAGCTCCAGCATCAATAAACATCTTCCCTTGTTACTCTTTGACGCTCCCACTAAATGCTTTGAATCAAGTGTTAAAAGGGTTGAAAACAGCTTGCCGACACTTTTCACTGCAGAGATGGAAGATTTAAATATAAATGAATGCAGTCTTTCAAAGCCGCAGTAGACGCCGAACACCTTTCTTTGGTGGGTATCAGAGAAAAACGCACTCTGAACCGCGACTTTCACATATAGCGTAGAGGCTGTTACACTGTTCGAGAAATGACACTGCGACAGCATGATTCCCATAAGAGCTTAAATCATCTCGCACTCTCCCGCACACGCCCACACGTGCACACAATCACACTTCTGCCTTTGTTTGTTTTCTTTCCAAGCTCGTATGAAATGTTGACAAAGCGGAAGTGATTGTATGCCTTTCGTTTTACAAACGGTATCAAGGCCGAGACGCTTCACATCTGGACCGCCGATCAGATGTGGTTACCACATGTGGGCCGAAACAAACATGCGTTGGTATAGTTTGCGAATTGAGTACGTCCAAAAGTCTGTTTGATTTGTAGGTGTGGGCGGATGCATGCGTAATTCCAGTTTTTCCACACGCACCTTACTCTATTTATCAGCAACAAAATGCGTCTCCATTACTGTCGAAAATGAATAAATCAGTGAATTGAGATTGAAACTACTTGCTTTGAGCAGTGACGACTCCACCTGCTCTTTATTTCACTCTTACCTCTCATTTACAGTGACCTTGCAGGTAACTTTTTTCCGAACAGTTCCCTTTGCTTTCCTTCACCGCCTCCACTCACTTCAGCTGCTATCTGTCTGAATCATGAACATGCTCATGAAATCTTTACCTGCTAGAAGCCAAAATGTGGGAGGGATGATAATAGCATCATACAGATCAGATCAAGTTCATAAACTTGTCAAATAAAATGCGCTCCCACACCTGGTAAACATCCACTAACATACAACACAGTGAAAGTTTACTACAGTAGGTTTCATTTTTGTATTTATTTAAAATCCTTTCTTACCTAATTAGAGACATTTACCAAACTTTACTAACAGAGAGTTCAAGCGGCTTGTGAACTGATCATCTCTTCCTACGGATTAATTTATAGCATCAAATGAACATGAATGAAGATCAGAAGAATTGACCCTTTGCGAAGACCCGCCCCCCTTTAGTTACTGTTGCTTTGTCTGACGAGCCATGTGTTCTCACGCAGTGAGAAATACATCCCGGAGCAAGAGGACACTGACAACGCGCCGACAGACATATGAAACAGTTTCATATTTAATATATTGTAATTTTTTTCAGAAGTATAAACAATAAATACAGTATAGTGGCTCTTTAATGTGTCGTGACAGATCGCTGTAGCTCCTTCAAGCGTCTTGTGAACCGATCATCTCTTCATACTAGTTCATTTATAGCATCAAATAAACATGAATGAAAGATCTGAGTACACACAATTTTTCAATTGGACTCAGGGTTCTGATTGGTCAGATCGCCTGTCAATCAAACTGTTTGCGAAGGGTCAATTGTTGTCTCAAACACAGAAAGTCATCAGTAAACAACAATTTTTGGAAGTTTACCAGCGTTAATGTACTACTTTCCCAACTGCTTTGTCAAGACAGATTCACCGTTATCATCGGTTAGATCGCCTGTCAGTCAAACTCCCGGTGAAGGGCTTAACACAGCTGTCAATCAAACTCTTCAAGCATTATGCAAAACACACTTAATTTATTTTAGCATTTGAGATATGATAATAATTTAGCAACTATGTTAAAATATTTTGAAATAATTAAAATAGATAATGGGCGGGCCCATTCATCATAATGGCCACGCCCCTGACTTGCCGCAACTGTCTCTACTAGCTGTTCGTCTGCTATCTGTTAGCTATCATGTCACCTCGGATAATTCCAGCCGGTGAACTTGGCATCTATGTGTATGTCTGTGTACATGTGCACACATATGGAAGATAAACCGAACACTCGTTGTTGGATCGTCTTGGCATTGGCTAAAAATTTTGTCCATCAGATTTACTACAATGACAATGGCTGGAGAATAAGCCTCTCAAGACACCACAAAATCCAACAGCACTGCTTGGATATTATCACTAAAACTGCTGCACAGTTTTTAAAAATATACTTTGGACCCGGGCTCATTTATTTGTGAGTGTCCAATGATTGAACACAGTTTTACAACATAAACACTGCTCAGATTGCATAATTTCTCAAAGAACAATGATGGATAGCAGATCGTTCAGAAGAAATATGACTCAAACAACGGACAATATAATATATCAATATTTCATGGATTTAACATTTGTGGACAAAAAGTGCTGTTGGATGTTTTCAATGGACGCTTATCATGGACATTTTACCAGAGTGTGACGGACTGAATTCATCTCAGGATTTCATTACAAAGGTATGAAGTCATATTTTTACTTTGGGTGTTGTCATTTGCACACCCGAAACAAATGACAATATTACTGTTGCCGGAGCGTCTATATATCGTAAAACAGAGACTGCAGATTGACAGTAAACCCTTATTAATAGTTTAGATAGTGTCTAAGATAGATAGATAGCTCCTCAGCGTGAGCTAACTTGATCACATCGAGCTAGACAAAACCTAGAAGAAACAGACAGAGATCTACAGGTGACGTCACAGACATTTTTTTCAGTCTATGATTGGAACTCGTGGTTATAGGCATGAAACACCCTTGAAGGGGGGAACAATCACAACACACTGGTCCAGCCAACCAATCAGAGCACATTGCGCTTTTCGGAAAGAGGGGTTTCATAGAGACAGTAACTGAACAGGGGTGCGTTTCCTAAAAGCACCGTTGTATCGTTATCCAAATAACATCACGAATTCCGTCACTGCTAATATAGTTCAATGATTTGGTGTTTCCCGAAACTATCGTTTAAACGGACATTCGCAAACTGCAAAATTTGCAAACTTGGGTGATTTGAACGACACGATTCGAGCTGTGAATAGAATCAGTTTCTAGTTTTTATGACATGTGGACTTAAATTGTTATCTTGAGCAAAATAAGCAAGCTGACATTAAGTACAATATATATCTTTTATTTTGAATATATATAAATGCCATTTAGATATTTTAGCTTGTCAAGAGCATCATTTTTGAAGAGTGCGCATGTGACAAGTAGTAGAAGAAGTAGTCCTCAGATGCCATGTCCGTAATTTAAAAAAAAAAAAATAATAATAATCTACCATTAATTCAGTCTCAAACAAATTAATTTAAAGAAGTCATTACTCCACCACCTGCGTGACATTCACCAGCATGGCTGAACTTCAATCAAGTTTCGGGAAACAGTCGTGACTAGTTAGTTGACAAATCGTACTATGGTAATGAAGCAGCGAGTTGCGTTGTTGTATGGGAAACGCACCCCAGAGCGTTACTGACAGACTGGGAAAAGAGGTGCTGCAATATTGTAAAATATATGAAAAATAAAGTGTTTTTGAACATTCA
Organism: Opsariichthys bidens; assembly: GCA_037194245.1. Lineage (NCBI taxonomy): Eukaryota > Metazoa > Chordata > Actinopteri > Cypriniformes > Xenocyprididae > Opsariichthys > Opsariichthys bidens. The sequence continues at coordinate 7,619,155 of CM074305.1, read as the reverse complement.
AGCATGAAAATCTATTCAAGTAGACCCCAAAAACAAAACCAAGCCTTTGAAAAAGGGCATAATAGATCCACCTTAACTATATAAATGTGCTTTTCTAAAGCAGCTTTTTAAGCCTCATTTTCTGAAAGCATCATTAACAAATCAAACTGAAGGCATAAGCAGTTGATTGAATCTGATTTGCTTCGTGTAATCAGACCCTGTTGACACAACGTGAACAGACGCTGTGGCTGCAGTTCCTGATGGTTTGTGCGGCAGTGGCACTTTCACGCTGTAGGTGGGATCCCAATGAAATCTTTTTAATTACACAATTAATTATGAACTTGGTAATTAGATTAATTAGTTAATTGCATAAAAGGGCCCTTCCCCTTGTCGCGGTAACGCATAAAATTAAAGATAAGATCTTGGATACTGCCAGATATCCCGAAGCAGAAAAAAAAGGAAATGCATGAGAAAAATAAGTGTGTTGGTAAATACATGCATATATACACCATCAACAAATACAACTACTGCGAGGCAGGTGGTCAACAATAAACTGTGCATACTTTGAAAACTACATTGCAAAGGCTACGTATTTAATATTTCTTTGAATATGCATTATTCAATAATAATATTTAGTTATTGCCCAACTAATTGTGCATCAACACCCCATCCCAACTTAAAATGCATACTTAATTTGAGTTGAAATTACTGTGTCATGAGAGGAGACAAAGACTTAAATGAGAACTTTTAAACAAATTAGCTTTGAACATTATTATATCAACGATATATGTTTGATGTTGGAGTCTCAGATGGGAAGAGTGTTATTCAACACGAACAATACTTTATTGCACTACAATACTCTACCACACCCACCATTCTCTTTTTGCCACATTAAACAGAAATTCATCTGTCAAACAGTCATAATCTCTCTCCTTCCTGCGATCACTCATTCATCTCACTCCTGGCCCGCTGTCAGCGCTACCAGTCATGCACAGCAAACATGGCATCCTGCCAATGTGGGGTAATTAATTTCAGTATTTTCACAAAGGCAAGTGATTGACAGAGTCGTATTTGCCTTGAATCCTCATTACTCCACGATTGCGCCTTCTTTCTTGGCCACCTCCCCTCTTCCCGTCCTCCTTGATATCCACGGGTTCTTCATCTTTCCCGCACTCCTCTTTGAGTGCAGTGTTGCCTGTCGCTGTGTGAATATTCTACCACAGAGGCAGTGTGAACACACTTAGGTTCCATGACTCAGTGCTTCGATTCATATTGAATTATTTAGGTATAGTTATTGATTCTGTTTAGGGAAAGATGGAGACCCAGTATAACAGCTGCTCTTAACACAACACTGTACCGGTATAGTGCAAACATATCAATGGGTCCATAAATTCAAACACCGAAAATATTAATAAGTGCCACCGATCGGATAAAGAATAAAATTAATGTCATGATATGCTACATGATTGATTAAATATATGCAAAATTCAGTTTTGTAAAATAACATAAGTTTAATTTACCAGCCAGCATATGCAATAGTTCTAAAAAATAATCAAAAAAATTATATATTTTACCATCTAAACTAGTTATTTTAAGCTTTATTATTAACTGCATAAGCCGAACAATACATGCAAAATTCAGTTTTGTACATGCATAAAACCAATAAATTTGGATTTACCAGCTTAGCATATGCAATATTTCTAAAATGAAATAAATATAAAAATGAAAAATAAATGTATATATTTTGCCATTTAAAGTACCAACTACTATATATTTAGTTTTGCTAAAGTCTGTCACAGCAGAACATATTCACTCCATTCCTCTGTGACTGTGACATCACAACTTTTTGTTCTACTTTTATCTATCATTGTTTAATTTAACTATTCTTTGTGTTTTATCACCTCGTTTCAAGTCAAGGTTTCCACCAAAGCTCGTCTTTATACAGTCCGCTGCTGTGTCGTCTGACGTCTGCGGTCCTCAAAAACACGGTTGCAAAACACGGCACATCTTTCCATTAGACTCCAACATTAAGTTCACTGCGAAGACAAGCTGTGCTCTTGAATAATATGAGTGGATTTTCACTCTCACGGGGTCTTGTAGCACACAAAGCGTACATGTTTTATTTAAAAGCACTTTATAAAACCTTTATAAAACTCTCAGGAACAGGAGCAAAACTAAGAATGAAGTGGTACGACTCACAATCCATTTATTTTAACAAATAAACTCGCTAGAAGAAAAGTTTGATTTGGAGGCTAACCGATTCCAATGCAACAAACGGCATAATGCATGCCAAAATCAAGGACAAGTAAGTTATATGTGGTTTAACATTTAAACATACTGTAAGGTTTAATTAATGGGGTTTTCAAGGTTTTCCGCAACATGTGCTTCACTAAAGATACCGATCGTTTACCCAGGAACCCCCTCAAAGAGAATACCGCTTCAGGCGATTTAATCTTTAATGATCTGAACTGAATTATAAACCCAAGGCATTGAATCATGCATCAATAAATAAACAGCTGTGGGTTATTGTATGTGTGCCTGATGTATTTAAATAGTCACCAGCATCTCAACCACCAATTATAAGCCAGAGTTATTAGATTACAAATTAAACTGTACATTTGCAATGCAGGAACCTGAGAATGAACGTGGGTAATTATTCCAGGGGACGTTGAAATTGCAAAGCATTTAAAACGTTTTTGCAAATGCCCGTTAGATTAGAATTAGCCTTTCGAGCTTTTAAATTACACATATAAAGTCATGTCTTGTGCACACTAGCGTCTTGATAAACACGTTATTTTTTAAATGTCAGAATGAAGTAGTGGCGCATGAAACGCTGACCTACAATTAGCACCCGCTAGCTTAATACCTTTTGATTGAAAGCATAAAAATAATTAGTCAATCTGCATAATTGCTAATTAGATACTAATGCATATGTACTTGCAATTAACAACAGCTGCACGAAATAAAGGTAGAATAAATTCGCCTCTGAATGCCAAAGGAAGTATAAGCCACATACTTGGCTCACAAACACAACTGCTGCGGTTTGTACATTAGCTAGCAGTCGCTTTCTTACAAATGCTTCAAGTTTTTTTTTCAAACCCTCGAATTGTAGAGCTTAACAGTATCCCGTAATTATCATCTCAGAGGGTTGCTTTTGTTCAAATGTTTTTTGCGGTGAAGGAAATCAGCTTTCTGAAGCCTACACATGTCGGGATCTCCCGCCGAGTCCAAATGGAACCCACTCAGATACATGTTTCCCTGTGTTCTTAAGTTGTTGCCAGGAATTGACGTTGACAGTCCTGTCAACAGCATTCAAAAACCCAAAGCTTGTGGTTCTACGTGACGACTGCAAGAGGTAACAAACAACTTTAATGCTCGAGCAGGGGTAAGCACCGAAGAAAGGAAATAAAAGGGAAATGCTCGCAACTTCGGAGATTAATTCAATCTGCACAACAACCTGAAGCCCTCAGTTCCCCTGTGGTTGGTACAGATCATCAGAAGTTGACAAATTAATCCTCACAGCCAGTTTTTACAGAAGACTGCTTCCTGAACTCACAGAGCATGCAAGCATTGAGAGATTTGTGCGCGGCACACAATGGCTCCACATACTAGAAATCACCGTTCCATGGCATCTGAGCGCAGGCGACCCGCAGAGGTGTCTGTTTTCACTGCTATTGTTAACTGTGCTTCAGAAAAAGCATTGTGTGACATTTCTGGGTTTAGGTGGATGTACAGCTCAAGTTTTCACATAATCTGTGACCTTGAATAAGGCCCTATATATCATTGCATGGCTCTCAGGAATACTGGATTCTGATTGGTTAATCGCAGCATTATGTGGCCTTGCATTCTAGTATAAAGACTCTAAACTGACCTACTGATCTGGATGGAAGCTTGTTTCCGTCACCTTAAAAAAAAAAGGAATAAAAAAGCTAATTTCTCACAATTGTGACTTTTTTCCCCTGAAATTGCAAGTTTGCATCTCACAATTCTAACTTTTTCCTAAGAATTGCGAGATATAAATGTCACAATTCTCACTTATTTTTCTCACAATTGATCCTTTGCAAAGACTTTAGTTACTGTTGCAATGCGCTCTCACGACACACATCATGTTCTCACGCAGTGAAAAATTCATCCCGGAGCAAAGAGGACACTGACAACATCTGATACAGTTTCATATTTAAAATACTGTAATTCTTTTTAAAAGAAGTTTAAACAATAAATAGCATATAGTGGCTCTTTAATGTGTCGGGACAGATCGCTGTAGCTCCTTCAAGCGGCTCGTGCTAGTTCATTTATAGCATCAAATAAACATGAATGGACATCAGAAAGAATGTTGTTTCTGTGGAAAGCATGGAAAGACACGAATACGCACAATTTTTCAAGTTCAAGTTCACCAACATTAATTAACACTAACTCTCCTGACTGCTTTGTCGTACAAAATGGTGGATTCGATTGGTCAGATCGCCTGTCAATCAAACTGTTTCCTAAGGGTCAATTGCGAGTTTTTATAACACATTTCTGACTTCATGGCCTGGACTTAGACTACGCCAGGATTAGGCCTTAGCTCAATTAGGGTATTTAAACAGCTTTTATAAAAGTACCCTACAGAAAAAACATTACTGGTTGAGACAAAACAATGGCACTGACATATTTTAAGTTTCTGTCAGTTAAAACAGCTCAAACATGCATTTTAGTCCAGGACAAGCTCAAGCCTCGTCTTTGAAACCAGCTCAGAAAGTTTTCTCAGTCTTTTTTCCCCCATTACTGCACATTATAACACGCAATTTTGAGTTTGTATGCTGATTCTGGAAAAAAAAGAGCAAAATTACGACTTTATATCGTACAATTCTAACTTAATAACTCATAATTGTTTATATCTCGCAATTGAGAGAAAAAAAGTGAGAATTGTGAGCGAAAAAGTGGATTGCGGATAAGCTTCCATAGATTTCCTACAGACGCTACCATTCAAAAGTTTGGGGTCGCTAAAAGTTTTTCAGTGCTTTTGAAAGAAGTTTTTTATGCTCACAAAGGCTGCATTTATTTCTATACAGTATAAATAATAATAAAATCTAGTACAGTAAAAATAGTAACGTGAAATATTATTACAACTGTTTTCTTTTAATATATTTTATAATGTCATTTACTCTTGTGATCAAATCTGAATTTTCAGCATTATTACTCCACTCTTCATTGTCACCTGATCCTTCAGAAATTATTATAACATGCTGATTTACTGTTCAAGAAGTATTTCTTATTATCAAAGTTGATAATATTTTTATGGAAACCATGATCCATTTATTCCCCAGAATTCTTTGATGAACAGAAAGAACAGCAGTGTTTACAAAAGCTTTTACTGTGTCTTTTGATTCATTTAATGACTTTGCTGATTTCTTTTTCTTTCAAAACCATTAAAAAAGTCATACCTAAACTAAATGGTCATTTATAAACACTTAAAATGATATTTATTCATAAATATGTGTATATACTAGCTTCCCATCTGCAATACACACCTACATTTCATAGAGAAGCCAGTTCTGAGAGTGAAATAAACTTTTCTGCCGCACTGCAGTACTCTCGCAGTCTGTGCAGCAAGACTCTAGATAAACTTTTAGATATGCTCAATTAATGAAACGGGTGTGTGTGTGTGTGTGTGTGTGTGTGTATGAACTTCTCACACTTTATCAATGCACACCAATCCATACCGAGGCCAACGGACAAGGCTTGATATTACAGTCCGCTTTCATTTAAGACTGATACAAGCAGCAGGGTTCATCTGTGATCCTGAAACCAGCTGTCCATCTTTCAGTCAGTGTGTCTGAATTGACTAATCTTTAAATTTTAACTTTCCATTTTTCCTGTGCATTGGCAACTTTCAAAACAAATGTAAAGATTTCAAAGTTCACATTGCCAATGTAGAGTTGTATATTCCTGTGCTTCTGGAATCTCGGAGATGTAAAAGAAACTCAGTTGGATTTGTTCGTCTCATCTCTTACTGACCTCTAATTGATGTTGCCATCCGAGCCTGGTGATGCTCCCAATATAGCTCCTGTGTGTGTCCAATATTTGATTATGCTCCAGTCTCCATGGCACCATGGCCATTTGTGTGCTAATTAATTACCAGGCTTAAGAGCTTGTAGATAATTGGTGTGTACACCACCATCAATTCCATTAAAAAGAGCAATTATCACCTACCTTATGCAAATGATTGTTTCTGAGCTCCCCCCATCTCTCCTCAAATTAAAAGGAGACACTTGAGTCTTGCCACTCTGCACTAGATCACACTTTCCATATCATATTAATAGCAAGAAAAGACGTGGAGTCTCACAGATACATGCATGTCGTTTATAATGGATCTTTAGAGACCAATAAATGGTGCATGAAAAATCTTTAAAATATCCTGCTGAAAAAAAAAAAAGTCCAAACCCTTCATAGCGCACAGTACGAAAACAAAAGAAATGGCAAGGCGCAAATGCGCACGTGTTAACTATCTCTGACCTTGGGCGACACAGGTGCTTGAGCAGATCTATGGCTCTCTGTGATGGGAAAAGTAGGTCATGGAGTGCTATCGCTGGAAATATAAAAACTGAACATCTTTGCCGCATGAGACCCCAACAGGGAAATCATCGCTAAATAAATCAAGTACGTGCTGAGACCAATAGAGCTACACTCTTTCAGCCCAGAGAGACATGACTGACCATTAGCGTATAAATACACATACTTCCATCACGGCTCTTTTCACGCAGGAAGTGACCTCATACCCTATGGTGACATATTAAGGACAAAGATATATAAATCAAATGCTTTCTTTTGACCGACCTTTCCTAGTTTTCCTCAAGGTGAGAATGAAGGTTCTTGTTGTTCATAATGCTTGGATGAGCAGCGCTGCAAACGGTATTTTCCCTTCAATTCAACTTTCTTTGCTTTCACACATGCACACACTACAGTTTTGATTTATGTTCTATAATTGTCATTTGTTTTGCATCAAGCTCAATGAAATACTTTTGGGACATTTTTATTCATGTCATATTTCCCCCCAAAATCAAAAGAAAGAAACAAGAACGTTTTGCTGAAAGAATACATTTATGAAACTATTTTAAGTTTTTTTTTGTATTAGGAAACTTTTTTATGACAATTCAGTGTCAACAACAACAAAAATCGGACTATCAAAAAAAAAAAAAAAAACATAAGCATATTATATATATATATATATATATATATAAAATGAAATACATGCAACCATAATATATATCTATATTGAATCCCACTATTCATTAAAGGCACAATATGTAATATTTTTGGATGAAAACATCCAAAAACCACTATAAACACCAAAGATGCTTTAATATATTATGTGTTTTATTAGACAGGTGAGCAACTGTTATATACATTCATTGACAAAAAAACGAATCATGCTATATAGCTCAACCCAGTAAGTCCTATTGTTTAAATATCATTTTCTTGATTCACCACAAGTACCATGTTTTACCATGCCTAATATAAAATCTAGCTTACTGCAGTGTTCAACAAGTGTCTCATTGTAGCTGCTGAGTGAAAACAGTAAATACAGCACTGCGTTTCCCCTCATGCGCTTGACCGGAAGAAGCAGAAGTGGCGACTGAGGCATAATAAAAGTTCCTCTGCTCTCGATCTGTGTGTCGCGGTCGTCTGTCATTAACAATCGCTCCAGAGGCTTCATTTCTGTTCGCACAGCGCCCGGCCCTGCTCTGCTTCATACTACAGTAACGTTAATGATCGTATCCATGAACATGATTTCCCGAGTCCCGTCCAGATTCCTTTCCACCGGCTGTAGACGTGAAGACAACACCTCACATGATTCCGCAAAATCAAAGAGTCATCAAACTACGCCTTGGTTTTGAATAAGCGACCTCTAGTGGCGAAAAATTACATATTGTGCCTTAAAACAACTATTTGTGTTTTGAATAATAGATATTCTTTCACTGTACACAGTTTCAGAGTTCAGTGTAAACAGAAAAAAAAAAAATGTGTAAAGCAAAACAGTACAATAACCTTTACTGAGAAGAACTTATTTACAGCATTGCACATTACTTCTGAATCTCTTAATGTTCATACTGCATTTCTGCACAAATATGCATAATTATGCAATTTTGCCTCTACCCATCTTTTATTTATTACAGCTATTTTCACTTGTGGAAACTTTATTCAGTGTATCGTGAGAGCACTATTTACATTGCGAACAGTTATTGCAGAACATTAAATTGTTGTACATATTGAGTGGGAAGGCGTATAATGAAAACTATCGTCTGTGTTATTCATTTTCCTTTCGGGCTAAGCTCCTCCTGCTCGATTCAGTTCAGAGCAAAGACGGTGAGAGAAGAGGAATGAGGAGTGTAACCACAGAGAGATTCAAAGATTTGCCCTGGAAACATCTTTCAGCTCACTCACCAGAGTTGGGGTCCGAGTTGCCGTCTGCTTCGGTCCTCTTGTCCGGAGAGGCCTGCTCGTAGAAGTCATCCTGCGCCTGCACCAGAGGGAGAGGGTGTGAGAGGAGCGGCCCACTGCCCACAGGCTCATGGTCCCCCAGCCCACTGTCACTGCAGCTTTCCTGAGACCCATCCGGCAGGTGAAACGTGACGCGCCGCTGCGACTATAAGACCAGAGAGCAGAGAGACAGAGCCACATGTTAATGCTTGTCTCCTTGTTTCTCAATCAACCAGCGACTTTCAGTCAATATTGCTGTTTGATGCTTAATTGCGAATTTAATGAGGATTTGTTCACTTTTATAGAAATGAACAAATAGGATGTTTTGGACTTTTTTTTTTTTTTTTTTTGGTCAAAATTGTCCCTGAGCACAGCAAACCCAAGTCACGTTTCACATTACAAAGCTCTCTTCGCTACAGAACATGCGTGTGACATCATGCGCACAGTGTTGAATGCAGCATAAAGCGCTAATGGTTTGATGTGAAAATACTCACTAAAATTACAGTCTTAATGTGAGAAGATGAGAATTAATATTTATATATATATATATATATATATATATATATATATATATATAAACACATTATATATATATATATATATATATATATATATATATATATATATATATATATATATATATATAAACACATTATATATATATTTATACATACACAAACACAGACTGTTAAAAAGTTTGAGTCAGTAAGATTATTTAATGTTTCCAATGTTAAAGAAGTGTCTCGCAACACTTCTAGTTTAACTTTAAGTACTAAAACAACTAAAACTAAAACATAAAAAACTATGCAGAAACATTTAATAATAAAAATAATCATAGCAAAAGCATGACTTTTAATGTTCTTGAAAATATAAAAAAAAGCTAATTCCAAATATTAATAAAAAATTCAATATCATTTCAATGGTACTAAAATAATAATGCAATAATTAAATTGTAAGCTGCTTTGGAAAAAAAAAAAACATATTAAATGTCAATATAAAATCTATTTTTTCCTCCAAAGATTTATTGATTGTTATGGATGTGTTTGCAACATACTGCATATATAATAAAAAAAATCTGTATTACTTCTTTTTTACTATATTATTAATATTATTACAATTAAAAATAACTGTTTTCTATGTGAATACATTTTAAAATGTAATTTATTCTTGCTATAAAAGCTGAATTTTCAACAGCATTACTCCTGCCCTCAGTGATCCTTCAGAAATCATTCTAATATGCAGATTTTCTGCTCAAGAAACATTTCATATTATTATCAATGTTGAAAACAATTGTGCTGCTGCTTAATAAATCTGTATCTATTTTGGGGGGATTCTATGAAGAATAGAGTAGAAATTAAAAAAGCAGCTTTTATTTGTAATTCATGTAATATTATGTGAATTTTATTGCTAAATAAAAATATTAATTTCTTTAAAAAAAAAAAAAAAAAAAAATATATATATATATATATATACAAAAAATAACCCTGACTTTTGAACTATGAGTAGCTGTAATGTAGGTATATGCTCTGTGCTCTCGCTGGTCAGCACAGGCTCTGCCCACAGCGCTGGTAGGCGTCGACGGAACACCACTGCTGGGTTGGCACGGCCCGGCCAGAGCGTCCTAGTTCACATGCCGTGTGCTCAGACTGGGCACAGAGGCTCAAAGCCCTGTGAACGTTCCGGCACCACCATAGAAAGGGTTTGACACTGCGACATGCGTGAACCGTCCCTTCATCTGCAAGCTCTCCATTGTTTGGACATGTAAAATAATTTATGCATAATCCAATATGCTTGTAAACAAATAACCTCTCCCACGAAATAGCTAGCAAATGAGTGTACACATGCGATTTTAACCAAGCAAGAGTTCTCGTTGCTTTTAAAGAAAATATTTATGCATTGCTGATCTCAGTCACTTGCTAATTTTGAGCATACTCCAAGAAATTCTAATGACATTTTGCAAAGTCCAGCTCCGAGCTCTCCGCTAACCTTTCTGAGCGGGAAGTTGTCTTTTTTGCACCATCTCTGTCGACTGTCTTAGACGACTCTGCTGTAATTATTGGCAAAAGCAAAGGTCAGCCAATCTCAGCGCTATGCAAATGACCTCATTATATAATTTGGAGCATTTCAGAAAGCAAGTGACATTCAATTAGAGGTAAAAAAGAGGCGAACAGTAGCTTCAGTATGACAGCCTGAGTTACGGACCACTTAAGCTGGACAAACCACAGCGGCTCTCTTCTCAGATCTCGGGGCTCAGAACTATTTCACTGACCTTCTCACCTTTTGACCACTTGCATCACAAATTCATCATACAAGAAAGCATGGGAAATATTTGCTTATTATTGGGAGTGTGGTTTAGACTAAGTTTTACCAGTTGTTTGTCAAAATCTTCTTTTGAAAGTGATAAAATAGGTGTGTCAGTTAGTTCATTCATAAGATACCATGCAAACTATTTAATTCCAACCACCTTGTTTAATGTGGCCATTCCATTTGATTTACTGTCCAGAGTCTGACTGACACCATTACACACATCTACACACAGTTTAGTAATAGATACGAAGGATATTATGTGCTCTGTAAACCACAAGTTCTGTGTAGTATTTTATTAATAAGATATGCTTGGGTTCTGTCAAAACCACACGATATATTAATCTCTCATATCATAATACAATATCATCAAAGCAATATTGTGTGTGGATCACTTTACAGAGTGAAATACTATCCTTCTAACTTGAAAGATGTTCCAGTGCGATACAAAAAAATGCATCGGTGTGCAAACCAGCTTGAAATGAGCACACAGGTATGTGATCACACTTAAGTGCTATTATAAACGGCTGTAAAGGAGGTGTAGATACCTATAGATAATGAATCATGGCTGCATGCTCATGTGCTCGTAATGTTTTAAATATCAGTTGATTTATAAAGGCATGTGTGTGTATGTGAATGTTTAACTGTTTGGTAACTTAAAGGGACAGTTCACCCTAAGATGAAAATTAAGTCTTCATTTTCTTACTTCTAAATTTCTAATGCAGCATGTCTTTCTTTTTCAGATCAAAAATGGAGTATTAAAAAGTTTTAAAGAAGACCAATATACACAATTCTGACATTTTTTCTTGCATTTGCAATTGTTTATACTCCCAGTTTATATGAGGAAAAAAGAAAGAATCTCACAATTTTCAACCAGTATAACAAAAAGTGTTGTGCATTGCCTACCTTACCTTTAAATTTAACAAAATAATAATATGATTTATGCAATTTTGCCTCTCACACAAGTGTATAGAATCTCATTTTAGGAATATTTATACTGGAAAAAGGACAAATAGGTTTATCTATGTATATATTCCCTGCATAAGCCACCAAAACATGAATATGAGGAATACAAATCAAAATTTTGCTTTTGTGACAACTCGACATACTGGCTGATCTCGAGGGACACATTGACCTGCGCTGTTTATCAAAAATATGCAAAGAAAAGCAGCTAAATAATCCAATTTTCAATGGTACAAAAATATATTTTTTAATAAAAGGGTGCAAAATACAGCTTTATGGCCAGTATGACGGTAAATTTTCTCAAATCTCAAAAAAAGTTAATACCGGACCCCATGTGCATGAGCCTCACACCGAAAGTCAATGTGGGCATATCTCTCTGTGTGTGTGTATTTGTGCGTTTGCCCAGCAGTCACTCACTGCTGTATTAGCATAAGACCAGCTTAAACCTTCGCCACTGCCAATTTACACGCAATCATGGCTTATCATGCTTGTCAGCCCATATTAGCGGCGTGTTTTTATATTGTAACGGGCCAAACGCGCTGGCGACGGCACTGGCGCTAAGCAAACATAGCTGCTTTCAGCTAAGATGTTTGCCCTCGTCAAAGTACACAGAATCAGTGTCACAGAAGTTTTCTACTCAAAGACGCGAGACCCGATCGTGCCGCCCGATTCCCTGACTCGGAAAGAAAAGAAAGTGGATGCCTCTAAAGCGCTTTTCAGAAAAAGGAGACATTTTTGGCTGCGAGTAAATAGGCAATTACGGCATGCATAAACAAATCTGCGAACATGCGGATCTTTAATGAATTACATTTCCTACGTTTCAGGCTTATGTCAGTTTTTCTAAGGAGGAATTTCAGGGCTTGCTTATGAGTGCTTCACATCCAACAGAGTAGCGCTTAATGGATTTGCGTTAAGTCTGGGTTTAACCTAGCCTCCTGCTCGGCAAAAAGTCATCGCCGTCTGAGGACTGTTATCTCGGTTTAGCGGCAGATCAGGTCTCTGTGTAGAGATTAGCAACAGAGTTTGCTGGAACTTTCCAGCGAATGTCACTAAACCTCGGAGCATCTTCCGTAAATTCTTTCGGAGGCGCAACAAATCTGGCTGGAGTTCGTTCGCTGCCGTATCTGTTCTTAACGTGATGATTTTAAGTCCGAATCAAGAACGTTTCCCAACTGGGGTCAGTGTCCCCTTTCCTCAATATGAATAAAGAGATTTTTGCAGTCGCATGCTACATGTCTGAAAAATAATAGACTGCCGTTTCTGCTTGGATCTCATGGGACGATTCATTGGCAAGCACACCTTTTGCTTCCTCCATCCCTCAGTGTTTCTCCCAAGGGGTGAAGATGCTAAAAACCCCCTCCATTTCCACCACGGCAAGCCTGCTGTCGGAAAACTGCACTCTCTTTCGCACCTGAATCCAGCCTTGCAGCATGACATAACTAGGCGCGAAAAAGTTCCAGGAATAATTTGTCTGTCCACAATGCAAATGAAAAAAAAAAAAAAAAAAAACAGCCAATGAGAACATATCTCATGCATAATATAGAGTTGTCATGAGCACAACTCCCCCCACCCCGTGTGGACATTATATGAAATGCTGATTAGACTTGTAATCACTAATTTTTTACACCTACATTTCCTTAAAGCTCCTGCTTAGAAAAAAAGGACAAAAAAAGAATATTAGGAATACTATCAACCCCACGAATACTTAATCATCTTTTATTTAATTTTGTCGGAATGCACAGCTACTTTTGAACAATCGTCAATGGAGAATGAAGCTTTTTCCCTGCTAAATGGAGTAGTTACAGTATCTACCACACAAAAGTTTGGGTAGTCGGTAATATTTTTTTGAAGATATTGTCTCTTTCCTAATTGAATGTGTTTCAATATGTAATTTATTCCTGTGATACAAAGCTGAATTTTCAGCATCATTACGCCAGCGATCCTTCAGAAATCATTCTAATATGCTGATTTGCAGCTGAAGAAACAATTGCTAATATTATCAATGTTGAAAACGGTTATGCTGCTTTATATTGTAGTGGAAACATTTTAATTTTATGATTATTTGATGAACACAAAACATGACCTAGTTCTGGAATGAAACTCTAGAGGGCGATCGCTTTATCTATATGGTACAGCTGATTGGTTGCTGTTGCATCAGCGGCCAACGGGCATTCAAACAAATACCGGTAGTGTTGCTGTTAGCACACTTTCAGAAACCCTCCACCTTCCCCAGCTCCACCTGTATAAATATCTGCTACAGTGGATAATTCATGTATGTTACATGTGCAGCAGAAGCAGCACGTCCCACATGCTCACAGCAATGTCTGTGAATATATTGGCAGTAGCAAGTAGCAGATCTATTCCGCCAAGACCAAATACATTAACTTCGCCGTATCCATTACCACGAGAGTTGTCATGACAGAACTGCACTTATTTGAAATAGATAGCTTTTGTAACATTATAAATGCATTTACTGTCACTTTTGATCAATTTACTGCATTCTTACTGAATAAAAGTATTAATTTCTTCTAATACTGCCCCTAAACTTTTGAATGGTGAAGGGGCTAACCAAGCAAAGCACGAACCAAAGATATGAACAGAAAAAGCTTTTAATGATCGCAGCTTTTTCTTTTTGCCTCACATCCAGTTTGACACGCTGCTCATTTTAGCTAGGTGTCATTGTGGAGAGCGAGCTTGCTAAACCAGCACACATGCTTAAAAAAGAAAAGAAAGCAGTAATAGCGCAATCAGCAAATCACTCAAACACAGTGATTAATATAGCCGCACAATGACTCACACATGTAGGTAGACGCACACATGAAAAGAAAAAGGGCAAGACTTTGACAGGAAATTGAGGTTCTGGTCTAAGTGTTTTCCATAGCTGCCCTGTTGTGCTTTTCATCTGCAGGCGGTTGCTCAGATTCTTCAAGGAAAGAGAGGGAACGTCTACCACCTCACTTCTGCTTCCAACCTCACACACTTGAGAAAATAATCCAATCCAGCAACGCCTCACCACCTGCTGAAAGAACCACCGAACGCGGCTCTTGTGTTGCAGCTTTTCAGAAACATCAACCTCTACATAACAACAAAAACACGAGAAAACACACACAAGTCCTCATCATGGCAGCGCACAAGATGTTCCTCACTCCTACGATTAGAAAATGAGAACTGTTCTTATACAGAACCAAGTGATTTCAAAGCAGTTTATTTCTGTTAATGGCTATGAATTATTCTGCCAATGCAAGTCTGACATTCACCATCAACTATGTTCCGTGATTGTGAATTTATTAAACGATTGCGCTTAATTTATACAGTAAATGTCAAGTGTCAGCTGTATTTATATTTGACCCTGTTTAAATCTGTTAGATTCTCTCTCAAAATGAATGCAGGAAATCTAGAACTTGCAGACTAAGCTTTGTTAAATAATACAATAAAAGTAAAATAAATGCATAAATTGTGATATAACATAAATATGTGCACATACTGGCTGCTTGTTTTAAGCAACCGAAATAATAAATTCAAATAAATAAAATAAAATAAAAATTAACCAATAGATAGATAGATCGATAGAGAGAGATAAATAGATAGAAAATATAATTAATATTAAATAAATTAATAAATAATATAATATGAATATATTTATTTTATTTATAAAAAATCATATTAATATCAATGAATATAAATTAATATAAAAATGATAAAACTAAATAAAACTAAAAATAAATATATAAAATGTACATATAAAATAAATACAACTAAAAATAAATAAACAACTAAAGCGTTATGTTCTTTACTCTTCCCATTCCTCAGATGACAGAACCAAACAACATCATGTGATCACCGTTGAATATGAATCAGTCTCATTAATGCTCTCATTTAACTGAGCTGCATACTTGAACCAATAAAAGGGATTGTCTTTTTAACAATTGCTCAGATGAAATCTGTCATTTATATTTGTTTATCTGTTTCTGTATCTTTTCTCTGGAAAAATAGTCTCTAAAACCTGACGGCAAGTGTAACTTGGGAGAACTGCCAAGAGTGTTTGTGAAATACTAGATATATAGATATATACAATACACACAGACACTTTTTTTTTTTTTTTTTAAAGCATCATTGTTGCTGAAGCTCCGGTACACGAGAGATATATATCCTGCTTTATGGAGGTGTTTTTATGGAGTGAAACAGGAGATGTAGTGCCTGTCTGGAGTCATTATAAAAGGCTGTCTGCCCTCTGTTGGCTTGAGCGTGCTACTGCAGCAGATCAGGACGGACGCTGCACGGTTTGCCTTTTGTAGCCCTCTTTCTTTTCACCGTCTCCTTCTTTTTTATCTACTTAAATCGCATCATTTTCCCTCCCCCTTCTCTATTATCTAGTCTGCCTCTCTCTCCACCTCGTTTCCGTCTCACATCAGAGGAGAAGGGTTCCGCGTGCAGCGCCGAAGGCCTCGTTCGGCTTGGCTCTCTGTAGTGTGGCTCTCAGCGCATGTGTTCTCTCGTAATGATCCCCTTGCTCCTCATTACAGGAAGAACGCTGTGACCTCCCTCCAATCGTACGGGCCCTTTCATTGGCCTCGGAGGCTCAAACGCCGGCCCAGGCCAATCTGCAGTCATCCGCAGTCACAGAACACATCTTTAGGATTTGCGTCGTCTGTCATAACAAGCTACTGCACGGATGAGGGGGACCAATACACCCCTACAGGTCACGTAACGTCCTTTTGTACAGGACAGAACAAGCGCAAAACCTCTTTCATCACACAAGCACACACATTGGACAATGTATTCAAGACTTGGGAGTGTTGAAACGGCAGCTTTAAAGAGGGCCTTCTCTCCCAGTGTCCCAAGAACAGACCCTCCAAGCCCCAAAACTGCTCTATCATGCCAAAAAAAAAAGGGTGCATAAAACATGTGCTGTGCTTGCATTGTGTTTCCATAGTTAAATCCTGAGTGCGCTCCTCAGAGCGCCTCTGGACACTTGGACCATTGCGTGAATGCTTTTGTAGACTCATCCTGGTGGAAATAGTAGAAATCTCCCGGTGGATGTGCTTTGGAGTTTGTGTGTGTGTATGGGCAGGTATTCCCTCCGTTATGGGGACCAAATGTCCCCACAGGTATAGTAATACTAGTAAATTTTGATCTTGTGGGGACATCTTTTGGTCCCCATGAGGAAACAAGCTTATAAATCATACAGAATTATCTTTTTTGAAATCTAAAATAGCAGAAAATTTTCTGTGATGGGTAGGTTTAGGGATTGGAGTAATATAGAGGGACAGAATATACAGTTTTTACAGTATAAAAACTATTATGCCTATGGAATGTCCCCATAAAAAATGAAAACACAACGTGTGTGTGTGTGTGTGTGTGTGTGTGTGTGTGTGTTTAAGCATTTCTGAAGCCTCTCAGTCACATTGTGCAACAAAATGTGCAGATTTAAATACAGACATGTATTTAACTTATTAATACAATGTGAATGGATAGTACAACTAATTATGTACTCACTCAAGTGAATTATCCTTAAATAAAACACTTTACAATAAGGTTCATTAGTTAAATATTAGTTCATGTATTAGCTAACATGAACTAACCATGAGCAAAACATTTCTTACTGTATTTACTAATCTTCAATAACATTAGTTAATGCAAATAGTTTTTCATTGTTTGTTCATGTTAGTTCAGAGTGCATTAACTAATGTTAACAAGATTTTAATTTATGAATTCAACCGTAAATAGATCTATTATTCTACTATTTATATTTACTGAAGAAAATGTGAACACCTATGCAAAACTTGCTGCCACAATGCTAGAGTGTTGCTAGGGTGTTGCTATGCCATTGCTAATTTTTTTTTTCTGTATGATTTTTTTCTTAGCTTGTTTTGCAGTTGTTAGGTGGTGGTCTCATAATTCTTTGATATTTTGGTCTCTAGATTTGGAGATGTACACTACTGTTCAAAAGGTTGAGGTCAGTAAGGTTTTTATCTTTTTCTTTCTTTCTTTCTCTTTCTTTCTTTATTTTTTTAAAATAAATATTTTTTTTTTCTTTCTTCAAAAGTGACAGTAAAGAGATTCATAAGGTTAAAAAGATATTACAAGTGCCATGATTTCCATAAAAATATAAAGAAGCGCTGAAAACTGTTTTCAACATTGGTAATAATAATCAGAAATGTTTCTTGAGCATCAAATCAGCATTTTAGAATAATTTCTGAAGGATCATGTGACACTGAAGACTGGATTAATGATGCTGAAAATTCAGCTTTGATCACATGAATAAATTACATATTAACATATATTCAAAGATAAAACAGTTAAATAGCAATACTTTTTTAATAGATACTGTATTTTTGATCAAATAAATGCAACCGGGAGAGCATAAGAAACCTCGGTTACATTTTATTTTAAGGTGTCTGTCTTACAGTGTACTTATATATTTAAGTATTGAGTAATAATAATTAACTACATGTATTTACTATAGGGTTAGGGTTAGGATGAAGGTTTGGTTTAGGGATAATTGCATGTAATTATGCATAATTTATAGTTATTAATACAGTAACTACACATAATATGTATAACAATGACACTGTAAAATAAAGTGTTACCGAAACCTCTTTCAAAAACATTTCAAAAACCTTGCTGACCCCAAACTTGGAATGTAAGTGTACGTCTATGGGATATTTTGCCAATTTAATTGCAAAAAGTCACACAATTTGAGCTATAATTAATTGCACAAATGGTGCAGGACGTGTAACACACCATTAACCATGAGAATAGTAAGAGTGATAATATCAGTGTTGTTGGTCAGGCAAGTACCTCTAATAGCTACAGAAAGCGTGGTATTTTTGCAGAAACTATGGTTACCATGATACACAGGGAAATGATTAGCGTTGTTCCCTCTGGGCTAATTGTACTTTGCCACATTCTTGAACCTGAATTTCTCTACGTTCCTTCGCCAACAAGCTCTCTTTATCTTTGTTCTAGCTATACTCTTTTTCCTCTCTGGCGTTGAGCCCAGCTGTGAGCGTCCGGAGCTGAGAGTCAGCGAGTCCTCCACACTGCGGTGTAAAGGGTTGCTCTGAAACCCTCTTCTGATCTGCCTCAAAGCATTAGCTACTCGCTAACAGCTCCTCACCCAGGCAGAGAGACTGCGTGCTTCACTGTGTGTGTGTGTGTGTGTGTGTGTGTGTGCGCGCTCTCAGTATGGAGTGACTGTAACAACCCGTTTCTATCTCCAGCCGTGGAGCCAAGAAAATGAAAGAGTTTGAAGCTGCTAGAGCGTCATTTCAACATCTTTTCACAAGCCATACTCGTGTTAAAAATGGAAGCTTCCAATTGTGAATGCTAAACGGTTAATATGTTGTTCCAGTTGTAGTAAACATGCAATATATTAACATCTGCTGAGCTACAATAGATCACACTCCATAGACACTATTAATCACGGAATGAAAATGGAAGTATAGCGACAGATATTTTCTTCTACTGTAAAGTACAAAGGAGTGAAACGGATTAGTGAAAACGAAAAATGTAGGGCGGGGAGTAAATGATTGGAGAAGAGATTAAAGAAAAGAGACTTTTAATAAATAAGTAAAAATTGAAATGGATGAATAATTCACGCTAAGATCAACAGGATGCGATTTCAAGCCGACTTTAACCTTTTTTTTTTACATATTTGGACCAGATCTTCCAAAGATAATGAACGTTGTTTATAAAAAGACTTTCCTTCATGCTGTATAATGCAGTAGTATTATGCGTAATTTACTGTTATTACTAAAGTAATTACATTTTTCATATGTAACAGGGACACTAAAATACAGTGTTACCAAATAAAGCGCATTTAACTTACAACTTTTGAACATTTCAAATCAATGCTTTTGAACCATTCTTTTGATCCTGAAACTCAAAAAGCTCAAAAATCAAGCAGCTCAACTATTTTCAACATTGATGATAATAATAGAAATGCTTCTTGAGCAGCAAATCAGCATATTAGAATGATTTCTGAAGGATCATGTGAGTAATGATGCTGACAATTCATAGGAATTGTCAAAACTGTGCTAATAAGTCAAAATATGACTGCTTTTGCTGTATTTTGAATCAAATAAAAGCAGCGTTGATGAGCATAAGAGCATGGTGAGCAGCGTATCCTTGACTACCAACAGTCGTAAACAGTATTATATCACTCGGAGAACTCAAGAGGTGCATTTGAAAACCCCAAACCATCAAAACAGACGAGCTTAACCAGGCTGGATGACCATCTAACCACATTAGTCTGGTGTAAGACGTTGTTTTCACCAAGCCAGCGGCTCTAAATGCAGTACAGATCAATGTGAGAACAGTCATGTGTGAACACCACATAATATTCACAAGGTTTTGACTGCAACCCGCTGCGTTCGCGATGTTAACGTGAGTTTCACACGCCGAGTAAAGACAGCCCTTATTGATTGTGAGCACGCTTCATATGGCGTTAAGTCCATGCAGTGTGATTCGAGAGGTAAAAACTCTAGACCCGCTGAAATAACGCTTATTTGCTCAATGAGAACGTATTGTAGAGATGAGATGTAAATCGATTCAGTGCCACTTGACTCATTTCTCTCAGCAAGCCGACAGGCCACACAATGGCTCAGCTCTTTTGTTCTATCTCTCCTTCTCTCTCATTCACCGCTATGGTTCCTGTAAGTGCCTCTTTACCTTAAGCTATTATCGCCTGTGAATTTACTCATAATGCTTCTGCATGCACTCTGTTGAAATATACCAACAGTACTACTGTATATACACTGACTATGGCAGCGGCGCTCTACTGCTGACGGACTGATTTGTTCCTCTTACCCTTCCTCTTACTTCTGCATTCCCTCCTTCTGTTTTAGCACCACCATCTGTCTTGTTTCCCTCAGAGAGAGTGAAAAGGTTTAGAGATCTGGAAGAGCTTCTGCACTCTCCAATCTGCAACACCGAGACACATTAGCATAACACGGTGTCAATAGAGGACGTATTTGACACATCACAACACACACACACACACAAAAAATCACATTGTTTCCATTGTAGTCAATGAAGCAGCCAATGAGGCACACTTCTTGTTTTTGGGTCTGTTCACTTCATGCGTTTTCTCTGAAAGGATAGTTATGCGATCGTGAGAATACCAGGTGTAAATGCCCTCCGAAAAGCATTTAGATTTAAATCCAATTGCTCAAATCACTTTTGGAGGTGGTGTGGGATGCATTCCGGTCAAAACTGAACAAGCCTAAATCCATATGGTTGTTGAAACCTCATATGTGACTTTTTCTCCTCCCAAAAATGTAAAAAAATAAAAATAAACGTGTGAGAGCATGGTATAGGCTAACTAATGTTACAGCACACATTACCGCAGATCTCTTCAGCAAGCAAAATGCCGCAAATGAAACTGAAAGTGAGTCAAAGAAACTCAAAACACACTCATCTGCATTAAAAGTAATGAGATTAAATGATATGCTGTTGCCACTCTCTCTCCTATTGTGGTCTTTGATTTAGAAATTAGCTGTTGATCAATAAAATCCAGCTCATATGGTGATGTGAACTCGATTAAATTTGCATATAGCGCAGGATCTGATGATCGAATTTATATACATTTTGCAGAGACACATTTGTGGACAAGTGTAAATTGAATCATTTTGATGAATCAAAATGATTCACAGTCTTTGCAAGGCACTTTTCTCATCATCATGGCAACCGTTCGCATCAGAGTTGGTTGGTGTTTGTTGGAAAACCATACCACACTGCTCAGACATTACACGACCCAACACACGGCAATTAAACATGTTCAGTCCGGTGAAAACAGACTCCGACCAACTCAAACAGACGCCGATCTAACAAACTCCAACAGACGTGTTTGTCGGTGCAGAGTGAATTGGCCTTAAAAAAAGATGGGTTGCTAAATATGTTTGTTCAGTATGAATAGATTTTATTTTTTTAAATGTACACTGTTAAAAAAAGCCTTTACTGCCACTTTTGATCAATTTAATGCAATTAAAAAAATGTTTAAAAAAATGATACTGACCCTGAAAAATTTAATGGATATTATTATTATAATTGTACTACAGTTGAGAGATTGTACACATTTGCACATTGTGCGAAATATAATTTTGCTCTTTACAGTAGGAACTGGACAACTGTATGGACAAAAATAACATTTCCCTCATACAGCGGGGACAATACCCTCTTACAAACAACTTTCCCCAGCCTCTGACTTATTAAAGGTAAACAAACTGTGGGTGCAGGTGTGCTGAGAAATCAACCTATCATGGAAAAAATAACCCCATCAAAGGACAACAACAAACATTCATCCTATTCCATACCTCAGTGATGAAAAGGCCAGAATCTTCAAAAAAGGTCTGTACTTCTGTCTATTTTTTTTCTACAAGCAGAGACCTGGGGCATGAGGCAATTTCATAACGGCCTGAAATATTGCAAAGGCCTCTTTACTGAGGTTAAACGGCGTACAATGGGTGCTCTCGTGCTACACAAATACCGCTCGACATGCTGAGGTTCGCTCTCTCTCGCTCTGAGGAGACTGAAGCACAGTCTCTGCTGCAAAAGAGATGCAGATAGGATGTGTCAGGAGTTCCTTGAATGACATGCCATCATCTGAAACCGGCCGTGACACAGGGTGAAGCAGCAGTGCTCTTGGAGAGAGGTGCTGCACCCTACGCTGCTTTGCTCTTAACCACCCCACAAAGATTTGTGGTCAGAGAACGAATGCATCAGAATGATCGAGATCCGTTTTGACACATTCCGAACTTTCACACTGGATGCCCTCGGAGGCTGAGCCGAGGGGCTTCAGGGTTCTGTCTCTGTTCCAGACGAGCACATAACATTCTGGATTTGCAAGGGCTTTGACTCTCTCTAGCCTTGTCTTGAATGCAA